>CM068833.1:93707080-95082080 GCA_028554795.2 Sinohyriopsis cumingii | reverse complement strand
TACGCAAATTAATCCGCAAAATTTCAACCCAAAGTGCATTTTCAGACATAAAAAAAAACAGCAATTTTTTGGGGGGGGTATTGTAAAATTTGTTTGTGATTGCAAGATTGGGGCTGCAATTTTATGAGTAAATTTGATCAAGACCGATTCGATATCTACTACGTGGATCGTGAAGATTAATCGTGACAAAACCATGTGGTGTTGCCTGAGCGTGACTGAAGAAATTTTTAAACTTATTTATATCCATGTCGCCGTTGCACCAAGTTTGATGAATATTCCTCAGCGTGTGAGTATCAACGCCATTGAAAACTGATAAAATATTACAATTATCTCTAATTACCTTCGGAATTTGCGTATATCGCTGCGTCACGTAAATCACATCGGTGTTCTTGTGTCGGCCACGCGAGAATATCCTAGCTGGGTTAGTTTGCTTATCCAGCATCACATCATCGAAAACAACAAGATTATTAGCATCACCATCTAAATTTTCCACTGATGGAGTTTCATTGATATCCGTTATAAATTCTATTGTGCCATCCTCAGTTTTATCGCTAAATTCCTTTAGTACTTTATAACATCGCTGATCATCAACGGACGGCGCAACCAAATATAATTTATCCCATTTTAGCCATCGCATTATCAAATTTAGTAATAGTTGTGTTTTTCCAGATCCCGACGGGCCAATGATTACACTGGACAACAAATTTTTACAAAAGTCATGTTACTGAAATAAAATTAGTCAATTCTTATCAATTTTTATGTGCTGAACACGAATATGACAGTCAAATTGCAAAATTGGCTCTAGTTTTTTTGTAATCTGCAAGAAATTAATGTTTACATAACGAAATGCATTCCAATAGTAAAAGGTCAACTGTAATAGCCTACCTATAAAAGATCAAGTCATTGACTACATCTTAGATTTCTTCGCCTGTCTCTTGTACAGCTGTTCGGGAGCATCTCTGAGGAGTGTCCAGCAGTAGTCAGCCAGCATTGTAGTGGACCATTTTCCCTGGTATCTTTGTTCCATTGTTGCGATATCTTGATGAAAACGTTCGCCGTGTTCATCACTAACAATACCACAGTTGCTAGGAAAGAAATCCAAATGGGAATGAAGGAAGTGAATCTTTAGAGACATATTGCAGCCAAGTTTCTTATACTTCATCAACATGTCTTCTACTAGTTCCTTATAGTTTTCTGCCCTAACATTTCCGAGGAAGTTTGTAGAAACTAGGCGAAAAGCATTCCATGCTTGTTTCGCGTCACCTTCCAGCAAGTTGTTGAACCGGTCATCTTTGAAAAGCTCTCGAATCTGAGGACCCACAAAAACTCCCTCTTTAATCTTTGCTTCGCTGAGTCGAGGGAATTTTTCATGCAGGTATCGGAATGCTGGCAAAGTCCGGTCAATGGCTTTCACGAAGTTCTTCATCAAACCTAGTTTGATGTGAAGGGGTGGTAGCAAGATTTTCTGAGCCTCAACCAGAGCTGGGTGTTGGATATTCTTCTCTCCAATGGCTACATTCTGCCTGTGAGTCCATTCCTTCCTCATGTAGTGCATTTCCCTTGCTCGGCTATCCCACTCGCATAAGAAACACATGTATTTTGTATATCCTTGCTGCAGTCCCATTAAAAGGGCAACTACCTTCAAATCACCACAGAGGTGCCAGCTGTACTTGTTATACTCAATGGAATTCAGTAGCTGCCTTAAGTTATCGTATGTCTCTTTCATGTGGACAGCATACGCTACTGGAATAGATGGAAGAATGTTTCCATTGTGCAAAAGCACAGCCTTGAGACTCAGTTTCGAAGAGTCCACAAATAGTCTCCATTCTTGTGGGTCATGAGTGATTTTTAAAGCATTCATGAGGCCCTCAATATCGGAACAGAATATCAGATTACTTTCCTTTCTGAAGAAAGGCTCCAATTGCTGGTGGCGCTTTCGATATGCAGTAATTGTGACATCTTCTTCTAGAAGATTCCATTGTTGGAGTCTTGATCCTAGCAATTCTGCCTTGTTCTTTGATAAGTCCAAATCACGAATCAGGTCATTTAGTTCTTCCTGTGTTATTCTGTGTGGGGTTGATGATGCACCACAGTGAAAATCTGGATCACTGCATGCTGATGGACCAGGAGAAGAACAGGTCGACTCACCTTTGTCTTCGTCAGATGAATCAAGAGAATATTCTGCTGGAGGTTCTGGAATAGGAAGTCCCTCACCATGTGGAACTGGTCTCAATGCAGACGGAATGTTTGGGTAGACTATTCTCGACTTCTTTCGCTTCGTTATTCCGCCGGAAAGAGGAGGAACCAAGCAGAAGTAACAGTCATTTAGGTGGTTGCTTGGCTCTCTCCACACCATTGGGACTGCAAACGGCATTGATGACCTTTTGCAATTCAACCACTGTGAAAGCTGTGTTGTACATGTAGCACAGCATATATGCGGAGCCCAAGGCTTGTCTTGGTCACCAACCTTGCATCCGAAGTAAAGATGATATGCCTTCTTCACTTGAGAATTGATACTTTTCTTCTGGTTGGCAAATGTCACTTCCCCACAAATATAGCAAAAATTGTCCGCGGTATTAACACACTTTCGAGGCATTACTGTTCTTTATTGTACGTAAATGGATAAAATAATAAGTTTTATGTAACAGTAGCTTGAACTGTCTCGCACAACGTCTAAAATATTTTAAATGCTGAACCTATCTGATTGGGCTTTATATAGTACACTGCTTACGTCAGCTTCAGCAGCCGCCTGGCATTAGTATAATAGGCCTACACATGTATAGTACACTGCTGACGTCAACTTACTTCAGCAGCCGCATGGCATTAGTATTGCATTGCATCAAAAATGATGCAATCAACTGTGGATGATGTGAGCATGATGGTATTATGCAATGTTACATCATTATTCCGGATGTTGCTGCAGTCCTACTGGAGAAATTTACACAGTGAAACATAGAAAATGAGGTATATGAATATCTTCAAAACGAGAGCCAATACAAATTTTTCACGGTTATATTCGTGTTCGGCACACCAAAATACTACAGATTAGGGCCTTTTCAAGTCAGTAATGATTTCACTGTTGACCAGTGTTATCATTCTTATCGAATTTGGTAATGCCTCGGTGTGCTTTACTTGCTCGCGTTTCTTTGTGGCTGAAAAATCAATTACATTCATGTTATTAGAATATTATGGATTCATATTGTGTTAAGTGTCGCACTCGAACTGCTACGATAAATCCAATCGAAGTCGTTACACGCAACAACAGGAATGCAATTAAGGGAGAATGTGAAGTTTGCAAGACAATTAAGTTTAGATTTGTAAAAAAAAAAGTAGAACCGGAGGAGACATCGCAACCTCCTTAACAAATCTGCCTGGAACTCCCTGGGCGAAATATCCCGGAGAAAAACATTTACCAGGATATAATTACTGCGGACCTGGTACAAGGCTAGATATAAGACTTAACGATAATAATCAACCAAATCCTGGCGAGGATCCAGTAAACGCTATCGATAACGCATGCTACTATCACGATCTTGCATATCGCAGCGGAGATTTACAACAAAGACATCTCGCTGATATTAAATTAATTCACGCAATAGATGCTATTCCTGATAAAAATTTCAAAGAGAAATTGGCAACTTGGTTGATAAAAGGAGCAATGAAAGGTAAATTAGTACTAGGTGCTGGTAATTTATAATGGAGCAAATATATTATTCTCCGCGAGGATTTTGGCGAGGAAAATCAGCAATAGCCAAACTTGCTAAGGCAGCAAAAGTAAAGCAATCTGTCGCTGAATCGTGGTTATCGAGGCAAGCAGTCTGGCAAATTTATCTTCCTCCGCCTAAGAAAATATCATATGTGAGTTTCTCTGTCAGCGTCCCTAATGAAGTCCATCAGGCTGATCTTATGTTTCTTCCTTACGATACCGTTGACGGAGTTACATACAAATATGTTCTGACGGTTGTTGATATTGCTAGCAGATACAAGGAAGCGGAACCGTTATCGAATAAAACAGCAACAGATATTGCTAAGGCGTTTAGCGAAATTTATTCACGATCTCCATTAACATGGCCGAAGCTTCTCCAGGTTGATCCAGGTCGAGAATTTCTTGGCGCGGTTACTTCACTGATGAAAAAGAATAATGTTAAAATCCGTCGCGGTATTGTAGGTGTTCATCACAATCAAGCTATCGTTGAGAGATTCAATAAAACTCTTGCAGAACGATTATTCGGATATCAGTACGCGAGAGAATTTATCCAAGATAAACGATCTCACGATTGGGTAACAAGATTACCTCACGTGATTAACGCACTAAATAACGAAGTAACACGAACAATATCAATGAAACCCGCAATTGCAATTACAAAGACAAAAATACCACTAAAGCGAGATTCTACTATTCCACCTGTGTTAGGTAGCGTCACGGTCAGATATTTATATAAGGAGGGAGAAGCCGAGGGTGGCAGAAAAAGAGCAACTGATCCAAACTGGAGTGTTACGACACATAAAATATCAGCTGTAACAAGATCATCAGGAAGGCCAGCGATTTATTTTCTAGATTCACTAGCACCACAACGCGGATTTACCAAAGAAGAATTACAAATAATACCAAAGGATACTCAATTACCGCCATCTTCGTTAATGTGAAATTTAATTCTACCTAACTGAGATAATTTTCTTACTCGAGACACGGCTAGATAAACTAAATTTGACCAGGAAATTCTATCATCGACGATCCAAACTTGACCATCTACTGTTAATCCTTGTGACGAGTGAATCGTTGCTGCATATCCAAGTTTCCACGGTGATCTTTCTGCGTTTATTGCATCATTGACAAGATTAATATCAACGAAAATAATATCATTCAAAACTAATATTTTTTCTTCTCCGCATGGCAAAGTAACATTAATATTTTGTTTTCTAGTATCAGCGGGCCTGTAGCATAACGGAACCTTCAACGTTGGAAATTTCTCACAGTGAAGCTTAAATAGTATTTCCTGAATAGCATCGCGAATAATTTTTCTGCTAGCAACGATCAAATGATCAGGACGCCACAAAGTTAGAAAATTATCCATCGAAGTTTCGTCGATTATTTTTCTCATCACATCACATTGAAACTTATTAGGTTGCAACCGAATCATTTTTTTAAACTCGGTCAGTAAAATATCATTAGATCTATAATCAGCGTCAATCTCTTCATAATAATCTACAAAATTTCTAAGCCACCTGTGAGGAGATTCACCATCAATAGGATCAGGTTGGCCGTGATCTCCGCACATTATTACAGCGGTATTTTTTTCTTCTAGCCAACCCAGGAATAATTTTAACACAACTAAATTTACCGTGCAAATTTCATCAAATATTATAATCTTGTTGATATATTTATTTCCCATTCGAGCCGGATCCCACAATCCACCGCTGTACTTGAAATAACTATGATAAGTACAAGAATTAACACCACGCTGCTTTATTTCTCTTGCTAATCTGTGAGTTGGAGTCAACACGATCATATCAGAGTTTGAAAATAAGTTTATCGCTCGTGTTGTTTTACCGCTACCGCCAGGACCATTTAGGTAAACGAATTTGTTTCGTGAAATTGGATCGAACACTGATACTGCTGTTGATACTTCATCGCATTTATCTTTATGAAATTTATCGCAATCTTCCACATCCGCGTCCTCACAATAATCTAGAATATCCTCGTTTTTTATTCTCCAAGTTCCCCAGGAACCATCGGTGATTAAATTTTCCAATCTACATTGAAATTTCTTATTGATATAAAATGAATCCGTTGCAACCCTTACCGCGATATCAGAAAATTTATTTATCATCGACAGCAAATTAATACTCACATAAGCGAGCATTGATGATCTTAAATGAGTATACTGTGCTGATTCTCCATCAAGATAAGTGATCACTGTACCTAACTTCGTTCCATCAATAATAATATTTTCTCTGTTGCAAAATATTCCACGCGATACTGTATCGGCAATAATAAAATCCATCTCAGCATCATTGATAAATAACCTAGCGTGGCGATGTTTATGATCAACTGATCCTCCTTGAGTAAATTTACCAATTATTTTTCTTCCAATATCTTTCGCGTTCTCACAATCTGTCGGCAACCACACCTCGGTCTGCTTTCTATACGATATAATTGCTTCACTTACCGTCAATGATATTAACATCGACGAATCCAACATATATCTCAACAATACCGTAGGGACCCATCTTCGCTGAGATAAATGCCGACCAAACCAAATATAACAAATTTTATGCAAATTTTCAGCAAGTTCGAATGAAGTAACATGAGCGAATCCTGTCATTACAAAATCGGGTAACGGTCCGTTAATTGCCACTCTCGTCATCTCGTTGGTAGGATGGCCAAATTTAGCAAAGTAATTTGCACAATCACCATATCCGAGAAAACTTCCAGGATAGCAAGCGCTCATATCAACGGAAATCATATCTTCGAAATAGTATTTGGTATTCCATAATCCTCCATGGCCGTATTCGATACAGCTAAGTTGAATATCATTGAGAAATTCATTTCTTGTAGGTTTCCACGAATTTCTTTCTCTAGCAGCGTGAGCAGCAACAGACGGAACAGTAAAGCAATTTGTCAGTAACTGATCTGGATTTGACGAATACTTCTCCGCGATATTTTTCATCGATTCATGTAATATTTCATCTCGGTAAATATCTCCGCGTGGTAAGATAAATTGATCGTATCTTTCTTCGCTAGAAAATAACCAAATCGATATTGGATCGGACTTGGCTAATAGTTTGATATATCTAAACATTGCATCGGAACTATCTTTGGATTCCACGGGATAAAACTTAACAACACGATCTCGCGGAAATATCATTACCGACTGACTCCACGCATGTGAATTATGATCAACAATTTCGATTGGTGTTCCTCGAGAATTATACGGCGATGAATATAATATTTCACCCGATAGTGTTTTAACCGTAATAGGAAATTTAAGTTTCTTACTTAACGCAGCAACATCATCGATTGATGCGCCATCAGTAACTGTCTTTGCCCATGAATTAATTTTATCCAATCTCAATTGAGTCAGACCAGACCCTCGTCGTGCGTTTTTCATGTGCTCGATAACTCGCTCAGCTACACAATTTATCATCGGAGATTCCCTCATCGCAGGTAGATTTTTCACATCAGGATTATTATTCAGCCGATAAATTCCATAAACAACAGCACTAGAAGGATACGCCCTAGCATAATAAGGACCATCAATCCCCAGCAGCAATCCTGGTTTCGAATTTTTATCAAGAACAACATTTTTCTTACCACCGCGTACCGGATCTCGTTTATCACGAATAATCCAAATGTCATCGGGCATTTGTGCAATAAATTTTATTCCGAAAATAAATCTCTCTTCTTTGTGTGAGTTTTTTATATGTTCGATTATCTTCTTCGCTCGCTCCAGATTCATCGTAGCATCAACAAAGTTAGTTTTCCATGTCGACCAAACATGAATCGCTCCATCATCAAAAAATTCCTTCTTCGCACTATCAACTTCAGGAATGATATATTCTGCCTCATCAAGATCAAATAAATCCATTATTATATTTTAGACAAATATCTAAATTATAATATGCAATGCAAATGGATAATAGTCGGATCAACAAAATCATGTGACAAATCCTGCAGAGGTGAATATTGTGGCGCTCACATATACGAAATTCGACGAGGCAACAAAGGACCACAACGATGTTTAGTTTGCCAAGTTGGTATTCGAGGAAAGACAAGATTATGTTTCTCTTGTGGAGGAAAAAAATATCGAGAATTACGAAGATACTATGAAAAAAGATCCTCGTCAGTGATAAAATGTGAAGAAGATTATATTAATCGTTTCAAAGCAAATTATGATTTAAACAAAGAGAATATCATATATGGAAATGAAATCAACGATTCCTGCAATGAAAATCTCACACGAGTATAGATCGCATCCAACCATCGAGGGATACGAGGCATCTACCGATGGTACCGTTAGACATATCAGAACAAAGAAACGTGTTGGTCGTATTTGTAATACAGGATATTTCAAATTTACCGCCTACAAAACAAATTATTACAATCACAGATTTGTGTTCGAATGTCACAAAGGACATATCAGGAAAGGACTTGTCATTGATCATATCGACGGAGATAAACTTAACAACAAACTTTCTAATCTTCGAGTAGTAACTCCGAGTGAAAATTCAAGGGTTGGCAATACTGGTGGTATATGGCTACCAGCTAAGGCCGTCAAATCGATAAATTTAGAAACAGGTGAGGAACTTGCATTCGAATCGATGACTGCAGCAGCAAAACATTTCAGTATTAATTCAGCATCGGTGTATCGTGCGGCAGAAAAAATAACTAGCGCAGCATTTTCTTATCGATTTGGCGAGTGGATCGAGTTTTCCTACACTCGAATAATATTTGATTCGGAAATCGACGAAGAATAATTGAATATTACAAAATTAATATAATGAATGAGGAAACAATAAACGATATCATTGTAGCCATCGACGATCTGAAGAAAAAGGTAGATCTTCCATCGGAGTTAGACACAAATAAAATTCGATCGGAATTCGAAACTATTATTCTAGGGAAACTTGAATACAAATATACGCTGCCGTCCGAATATAAATTAATAAAGAAAATCCAAATCGCGATATATCAATCACTTGCGACAGTCAGCGATGATCGCATCGAGGATTTTGTTAAATTATCGATGTTGGTAGAAAACGCAAGATTAATTTTATCTGACGCATATGAATCACGAAAAATTACAAGTTCGCGCATCAGGCAGTTGAAAAAACTTGTTGATGAAAGTAAAATTAGGGAATCATCAAATTCCTGAATAATTTCTGCAAAATAAAAAAAAAAGATTAATTTTAAAAATTCCCCTGGTTTTTATTTATTTTTTTCGCCCATTTTTTCCCGGATACAGATTTAACAAATTCACTTGCGATTTGAAAATTTATGATTTCACCAAAAGATTGATACTCACAGTTTCTCCTCGTATATCAAGTAAATTTCCTTTCTGATCCGTTAGTTTGAAATTTATTCTTGTCAATAATCGATTATGACATCGCAGGTAAAACGGATTCATTGGCTCCTTGATTATCAAATAACCAGGAGATGCGCTAGGTGAAAATGAATACAATATAAAACCCTGATGAGCTTGATTTGACTCTGACGCATCAGCATTATAACTACCCTCGACAACATCCGCGTGAAGATAAATCGCGATAACTTCCGTTATATTAACGATACCCGGCGATATATGTCGTCCACCTTTGTCAGGATCGTTATTGTGTTTAAGAATCAATTCTGAATGTATTTTTTTGGTCCATGCGGCATATAATTTCGGAAATAAATCATCGATGGTATCAGTGACGGATTTTCTCATCGCATCAAAATCAGAATTGGGAAATTTGAAATTTGGCAGTGTTTCCTCGGTTAATTCAAATACTCTCATGAATTTTTGTTTCTCACCCGAGTTCTTGATCAACTCGAATTTGCTAATAGGAAGAACATAGTCGGCAATTGATATATCGTCGACTATCGCCCGAATAAACATATCATGATAATATTCAATATCATTCGCAAGTTGATTTAAAATCTTCACGTGCTTTATAATTTCGCTACATGAACCAGATTTATTTAGGATGCATTCATGAAATGATCCTCGCAATAAATTTAATTGTAATTCGTGTTCTTGAATAAACTCGTCTAGTGTTCTTCTTACCAAGATACCGTCTATGGGGGCTATTATCCTGTTAATGTGGGTAGCGTCGAAGATTTTCACATCTGGGGGGATTTTAGGAAGAGGCAGCCATGAGAGAATTCTTTCGTTAATAAAAGTGAAAGCGAATATTACTAGGTTAATTTTGTGGTTATTCATGAGATTGATGGCGCTGTGGATCAGAGGCTTGTGTTTGATATCTCCATACCATCCTTCGTCGGTTGTAAAATCTTCCTTTTTTGGTTCCGGTAGTTCTGGAAGGGTTTCATCATACCAACCTGGAATAATAACATCCGATTTCTTTGGTTTTATCAGAGGTGCGACCTCGGGCCAACCTAATATATTTCTAATCGATGATTGGTAAATATCTACCACGTACGGTGATTTCACTTCTATCATTGACGATAGTGTTGGATCATGTGAAGATATCTTTATTCCCGGAGTAGCATCGCCGGTTAAATTTGATATTCTAGTGGTAAACTCATTATTCAGTTGATCAATTTCATAACTGCCCGTTGGTATACCAACAACGATCCAATCGGGTGTTCCATCGGGTTTATTTTTATTTGCAAAAACAAGTGAATTATTTGGCATCAAATTACCGAATGATTTCGATCTAACATTAGGCCAGCTGTTGTAGACACGCAACTGTGTTAATGCAATCTCGTTAACGTTAATTGGTGTTGAGAAATTAATACTAAACTCTGGTTTCGTTGAACTTAGCGATATTAACGTTGTTGTCGGCGGTGTCGTGTTTGTCACGATCTGGGCTAACTCGGACATTATTAATATTCATTTGTTCAATCTCCGAGTAAATACTAATCATTGAAGAAAATTCTAGATCGGATATAATACCATCGTTGAGACTTTCAGAAAGTAGCGATGATAACTTCGAGTACGCGTCACTAACTTTAGTTAGTTTATTTTTGTACGAAGATAACTTTTCACTTGTGCACGATGATATTTTTTTCGCGATGATATTAAGAACACCCGCGATTGCTGTTGTTGACGAGATTATTATTGTTGCAACGATTGGTGCTATCATTGTTACCGCGGATAGAATTATTCCTGCACCAGCGACCACAGCTGATACCGCGTACACTGCAACATCAATGATAACTAATTTGCGCTGGTATTTATTTATTTTTATCTGATAATCGTCAAGTTGTTTTCGCAACGAATCCTGCCATGATCGCGCAAGATTATATCGATAATCCGATGCGTTCATATATAAATAATTCTCTATATAATTCTGGTGGTGTTTCTGATAAATATTCGAAAACTACAAAAAAAATGAATTGGTGTTGTTATGGTTCTATCTGGTGGTTTCAGTTCGATAAAAAATACTTGCCCTTCATCTAAGGGTACAATAATAAAACCGGGATAATATTCAGTGAAAAATGCATTAGTGGTTTTTGCATTGAATTTTATCCTGGAGATAATATATATTCGATAAATACCCGTAATTGGCGCTTGAAGGGGAAATGGGTCAACCCCAGGTGTCCATATACCTTTATGTGTATTTACCACAAATGGCACACTGCAGGTAAGATTTTTTGTTTCTGCTTTTTCTGGTATCGAAATTCGCGATAATCTTTCAAGGTTCATTGACGATATTTTTGTGGTTATTTCGATAATTTCCTTACCTAATTGCTTTACGTCAGTGGCGTGACCAGTTTTATCGACGGATTGGTCAATCTTTGCTATTGTAGCGAGAAGTTTCGTGTTTAAATCTCGAATTTTTTCGTCGTACGTTGATGTATCGACTTTTTGACGCACTAATTCACGTACCACGTTAATTTCATCGTTGATGGATTTTATTTGTACTTGCATCACGTTAATCCCCTTGGTAAATTCAGGAACAACAACATTACCGAGTTTAATAATTTCCTCGTTGATTTTTTTGTTGAGATCGTCGATCGATGGTTTCTGACCCATCGAGATATTTACTTCGTTAATTTTGGCAAGAATATTAGTAATTTCCTCGTTGATTTTTTTTATTTTTTTGTTGAGATCGTCGATTGATGTTTTATCGATTTTCTGACTCATCGAGATATTTACTTCGTTAATTTCGGCAAGAATATTAGTAATTTCCTCGTTGATTTTTTTTATTTTCTCGCTAAGATCGTCATGTGATGCTTGATCGGCTTTCTTATTTGCTAGTTCGTTTGCGGCGGAGGAAGTATCACTGGATGTTTTTATATTCTCGTCAAATTTTTTGCTAAATTTAGCTAAAATATCGTCAAGTTTTTTAAGATCGTTATTTAGTTTGTTAAGTCTTTTTGTCATTCTATCTTGAAGTTCGTCGTGTAATGTTTTATCAGCCTTCAGGGGTAACTTTGCTATAATATCGGCG
Organism: Sinohyriopsis cumingii; assembly: GCA_028554795.2. NCBI lineage: Eukaryota > Metazoa > Mollusca > Bivalvia > Unionida > Unionidae > Sinohyriopsis > Sinohyriopsis cumingii. The sequence continues at coordinate 95,069,960 of CM068833.1, read as the reverse complement.
ATATCAACAACAGATTTTAATACCATCTCCGATTGGCGAGTAAATTGACTAATGTGATCGCGGTATTCGTCTCGCTTGATTATGTCAGTTATTTTAACGTTACTAGTTTGTAATCGCCCTTCTGTATTTTGAAATACAGCAACTTCACCAGGATCAACTTCTGACAGCGATAAAAGATTATTAATATCACTCTTGGTTGCAAACTTTGATGTATCGATGTCGACTGCATCTTTTTTTTCTTTTCTGAAGAGAGATCTACCGTAAATGTCAACCATGATATTTATCTACGGTATATTCAAATAAAATTTTGCGAAAAGGACGAGATGATTTTGAAATTGCATCAAGGACATTAATTGACTCCGGGCCGCATATTGGTGGATCTGCTAATGTTTGTGTTGGAAGCGTTGAATACCAAACCGGAAGTTTTAGTTTTGACACGTATTTGATAAATTCATTTGGCGGTGCTAATCCGTATGAGTCGAAGTAAATAACTTCGCGAGGATTAATCGCATACGCAACCCAGTGAGTGCCAGGACCAGAATTTTTATCGAGGTTTATTATTCCTGTCTCGGTGGGATTTGGTTTATCTGGTAGTTGATCTCGCATAAATACGCCTCTGAAAAATTTTATTTTCTTTTTTTTTGCTTCACTGATTAAATCTAAATTTGAGGTTGGTAGGCTCGACTTAGACCGGATCCGTACGGGGGTCGTCTTAGGTAAAGGCCGGATCCTTGTTGCGGCTGCAACAATTTTGCGAGAAGAGAGGGGAAGAGAAATCCTCCCTTTTTTTTGCGATATCCTCTTCCAACAACTTTTCCTGCTATTGCGGAACCTATCCCACCAAGTGCACCTAATCCTACTGCCTTTGCGCCTGCTATTAACGCGGGTATAAGCGCAGCCAATGGAAAAATACCACCTACTTTGATCATATCTCTGATTGCACCTATCGAGAGATTCAAGCGAATACCAGTATTTGCTGATCTGGCTCTGGTGAAATGTCCGTGTTGATTTTTAGTTAACGATAGTTTGTTAGGTCCACCGTGAAGTTGATTACTTTTTAAGGTTAAACTTAAACCTCGTCGCGCTGTTGTTGCTGCATGAAGTTTTTTCACCTGACCGGGGGTCAGAGTTACGCTGACGTGATCGTATGGCATATTAATAATCACTTAATCTAAATTTAGAATTTTGTTACATGTTCTCTACGGGTGCATCGATGACTCTCATTCTTCCACTAATACCTTCTAGGATCATTGTTCTATCACTAAGAATAACTGCGATTGCTCTTGCTGGTCCTCCCGTGTTAATTCTGGCTTTGAAATGAATATCAACGACCGACTGCTTTACTAAATCGAGATGTTCCAGGGAAAAGTAATAGATGGGATAGAGAGTATTAAAATCTAGTTGTGATATTTGCAATCCGGTATCAATATTTTGATCGCGGCCCATGAAACTTAGTAATCGATGATATGCACGTGCCGTCGAATTGTTCTCAAAATCGATGGCTATTTCCTCGGATGGTTCCTGTTGGCCATTTATTCTCAACGATACGTTTGTTGCCTCTAATCTATCGAATATCATGTTACTATGTAATTGATCGTCTCTAATCATGCTTTGCAGGGCAACAAAGATATGTCTAGGTGCGGAAGAGCCCTGCTGTGACGCAATTCGCCAGGTAAAAATTCCGTCCAAATTAACATTTTCGTTGGAGTCAGTCATTGTTGTCAACCAAGACATGATGGATTTTCCTCCTTGATTCATAAATGATAATAATTTTTCTTCTATGATCATCGATGGAACTATTGCTGGCATCCACAAGGTAATTTTTTCAAGGACAACTTTACCAGGATCACCAGGATCTCGCCAAATGGCTCTGTCATCATTGGCATCTCGAACGAAAGATATCGTATGCTTCGCTCCGTAAATAACTTTTCTGAAATGTCTGCAAAATCCAAAAATATGAGATAATGGAATTGCACAGGAGAATTTTCGTTCAGCTCCCTTCAACATATTTTTTCTTATGGCAAATCCAAGATTGTAATTGCCATTGGGGGCAATCATCGCTGAACGAACATCAGCGGGTTGGCCAGTGGGGTCTACCGGTCTACCAATATCAAATGGTAAATGTTCAGGGTAGTTGGAATTATCCTTGGCAAACATCATACTAGGACCGGCTGACCTGGTAAAATCATCCGAGTATCTCGCTAGGCCTATAATCGTCGTTGCTATATCAACGTTGTTCGTAATTGATTCAATCTCTCTTCCATCAATCATGTAAGTGGCATTCTTGAATAATGCCATGATACCATTATTGACAAAACCAACACCAAAATCCGCATCGTAGTTGGTACCATCAGCTGCCTTTACAATTTTTCCAACAAATTCGATATACGCCTCAGATGGAAGAAAATATCTTGTTGTATCGTGGACTTGAATTTCCTTCCGATTTCTTGAATCTGGCTCAACTACATCGTACGAGAAATACTGAAAATCTCGCACTGATGTGTCCCTACCTACTGGCTCGTCCATATCAAATACTTCATTTGACACTTGTGCGAACATTTATTACTAATAATATCGTTTAAAACGAAGACCACTACCTGAAACAAAACTTGTATTTGCTAAATTTGTATTAGCAACATTCTGCGCTAGATTTGTATTAGCAACTTCCTGCGCTAGATTTGTTATAGCAGCTTCTTGTGCCAGATCATTTATTTTTTTATTTGCCGCATCATTTATGGCCTTACTGACTTCGGGTGGCATTTCGCTGGTAATGGGTAATTTGACAGGCTGCTTTTTACGTACTAAACTTAATATTTTATTTTTGATAGCGTTGAAGCCTTTACTGGCCAAATTACCGATACCAGAAACAGCAGTCTCACCTATCTTTCCTATCGCTTTCAATCCTAGTTGTTTTACCATTGGTCCAATTTTAGGTATTACTCGCGTGACAAGACTTCCAATGATATCGCCGAATCCATTACCGTGAATATATTTGTATACTGGCAATCGAGAGTTTACTATGCGAACCTGATTAGGTCTGCGTTGATGTTTATGAATAATCATATTATTTCAATTGTATTGATTTAATCGATGAGTTCATCGACAAACTCCTTGTAAATGTGAGAATCGATGATACCACCACGGAATAATCGCTGACAAATATCTGATGCTTCGTTGACTATCTCACGGGAGTTATTTCCGGCTCGCTTTCCTCCGATTAATACTTCGAGGCGAGATACATCGTTGACAACACTATCGGGACAAACTGAATATCCACTTCCTGTTTTTTTTGTTTCTGGAGATTCCGATGGCGTTAAGTAAAATACTTCATTTGACGGCGATGAAGATTTCTTCTCCTCTGCTGATCCTGATGATGTCCCTGACGATGTCAGTGGTGAATATATTTCTGGTGGAGATGGGGGAGTCCCAGCCGGGTGTCTTTCTAGTTTTTTACCCTCAGGATCGTATAATAAATATTTCTCAGTGGGACCCCTGTAGTTTGACGCTGTTGGTTCCACAGGTGGGGATCTCCAAGAGGGGAATGCAGAAGGTTCCCTTGGATATAATGTAGGAGAGAAAAGAGGAGAGTGGTGAGGATCAAAGGAAAATGATTCAGGACTATCACTTTTAGGTGGTGAACCTTTATCTTTGGGTGACGAACTTTTACTTTTAGGTGGCGAAATTGTCTTTCTCGCACTCGCAGCTCTATATTTAATAACATCTGATGAAAATTTTCTAAAATTTTCATCATCATATTTTACTGGTTTTTCTATACTACCAAAATACATCATTGCTAGCCAATCAATTTCGTCAATTTTATCAACATCAATATCTTTTCGCAAAAGTAATCTTTTATTTTCCGGAGAATTATCCGCAGCCATTTGAACTGTTGAATCATAGTTGCGAGTTAAATGCAACATGTTTTCATCCAAATAATTTTCAGCAGATATTCTAGGATTAAGAATAAACGAACTACTAGCCGGTGATGGTACATATTCGGGAACAATTATTGGTTCATCACTCTGATCTTTTTTCTTTTTCGATTTTCTCTCTTTTTTCTGAGGTGAAGTTTTTTCTTTTGGTCTAGCTCCTAATTCCTCTGGTTGAAATATTGGCTCCTGTAGTTGAATATCTTCCTGTGGTGCTGCTTTTCTTCCTCGTGTTTTAGTTTTTTCCTTCTTCTCCTGTTGTTTTCTTTCTTTTTCCAGTTGTTTTCTTTCTTCTTTTTCCTGTTGTTTTCTTTCTTTCTCCAGTTGTTTTCTTTCTTCCGCCTCTTGCTTATTAAATCTTTGTGTATCTCTTGCTGTTTCTAAAAATCTTCTGTAACGCGGATCCGCTGTCTTACTTATTGATGTTGTTTGTGTGTAAATTTTATATACCATATCATACCAACTATCGCGAGTTGCATATCTTTTTTTTCCCACTGCAGTCAAAAATTCAGTTCGACCACTAAAATATTCCTCCGCAAATTGGCCAATCTCATCTATATTATACAATGTCGAGAGGGGCTGCGATATTATTTCCCATCCCTCATCGGTGAAATTTTCTCTTAAATTATCGATATTAAACTTCCCTTTTATCATTGCGATTTTTCTTCCTCCCGGTTTTCCATCTCCAGGTTTTCCTCCATCAGTAATTGCAAGTTGTTGCGCCGCTGCTGCTATTGCTAATCGCTCGGGTAATGTTCGTGATTGATCCTCAATACCTTTCAACATAGGAAAGATTCCACGTTTTCTAGCATCTGGATCTTTTTCGTCGCCATATACAACCTGCTCAATTGTTCCGGTCACTGGCTTCAACCATTTTGCCGAAGTTTCTGAAATTCCATGTTGCATATCTTCGTAACCACGAACATTTCTCTTAAATAATCGTTTTGTCGGAATGAACTTCTTTAATACCGCTAATTGCTCTCGCGCTAATCTGGCAGAATGAGGTTCTCCAACTGTGCTAACTTTTCGACTCATCTTATTTTCAACGATATTGTTTTAATGTGAAATAAAATTAGTATCAGCAGCCCACCATAATTCATTATGGCACAAACAAATTTTACAATACCCCCCCCAAAAAATTGCTGTTTTTTTTATGTCTGAAAATGCACTTTGGGTTGAAATTTTGCGGATTAATTTGCGTAGGAGGGTTTATTTTTGAAATCTGAGGCTTCTACGGAGAAATGTTTGGTAGGAGGGTTAAATTTATCTGAGCCAGGGGGTCTGTACGACTTCCCTGCTGCTCATTTCTTCATTACATTTGATCAGCTTAAAAAAATATCGTCTAATACATTCTTATTTAGATCCTGATTTTCTAAATCAGGCTTTGATTCTATTAAAGTCATTACTTCCTTGTAGATTTTAATCATCTCCGTGAACTCAAAATCTGATATTTTTCCATCGCTAAAACTTGTTGATAATAACGAGGACAATTTGGGGTATGCTAACATTGCTGTTGTGGTCTAAGGTTGACATTGCCCGGGGTGGGAGTGGGAGACAAGCGCCCCAATCCTCCAAAATGCCCCATACGGCCTGCGTCTCTTACTGCCTCTGTCAACTAAAATCCAGCTCCTGGCCTTCGCGAGTGGCTTAGATTTGAAGCCCGGCAGACCATGTTCTCTACTAACAGGAGAAGGGGTGAAGGCGGCCCACTGGCGCCTTAAAACCAGTTGCTTCGGGTAGATGGGACTCGTAAACCTTGGATGGTAGCTCATCTAGGAGAAGGAAAACTCCGATTCCAAACCTCTGCTGCCTTGTGGCTATACCCACTCATGGGAAAGGCTAAGGGAGTAAACCCCGACAGAAAATCCGGAGATGGAGTCCCTAAGGCGGTATGACATTGACCTCAACGTCATTCCGGCAACTCCTGCGACGCCGTTGGTGCCAAGCTGTATCGGCATTCGTCGTTCCCTTGGGCACACCAGCTGCGTGGAGAGGGGGGATCTGCTGCATGGGCAACAGCTGATTCTCCATACCACCCTGCCCAGGCTTCATAGCTCCACTGGAGAGGACACTCCAGCGTCGTCGTACGGCGTCGGCACAACACGAGAAGTAGCAGTTTACCGGTTCTAAGTCAAAGCTCGATTGGCGTAGAGCTTGGCGCCAGGGGTTACTTCTGACGGTGGGAGAGATCATCAGGTCTCACTGGACAGCTACCGCCCGCCTCAAGCTGGGCAGCCCCCAGTCAGTAAGGTGCTGCCTGCCATGGCCTGCCTGCTTCACTGGGTGCGTGGAGCTTAGAGAACCATCTCGACAAGTGGGCCACAAAACTCTGCACCAGGAAAGACTAAAAGAAGAAATAAAAAGACTCCAACTCTTCGTTTTGCAACCTGGAACATCAGGACCATGTGTCCTGGATTGACCACTGACCTACAGCAGATCGACGATGCACGGAAGACTGCCGTCATTGACAGAGAACTCTCCCGACTGAACATCGACATTGCCTGCCTCCAGGAGACCCGACTGGCTGACAGCGGCACCATCAGGGAAGCCAATTACACATTCTTTTGGCAGGGGAAGCCCTTGGATGAACCTAGGCAGCATGGTGTAGGCTTTGCCGTCAAGAACACGCTAATCGCCTTCATTGAACCTCCATCATCAGGTACTGAGAGAATCCTTGCCCTCCGGCTGTCAACATCCTTAGGCCCGGTCAACATCTTCAGTGTGTACGCCCCAACCCTCTACTCCACCTACGAGGAGAAAGACAAGTTTTATGAGGCTCTGGATCAGGCAATATCCAGTATCCCCAACAATGAAAGCCTTTACTTACTAGGAGACTTCAATGCTAGAGTGGGAGCTGACCATGAGGCCTGGTCCACCTGTCTCGGCTTTTACGGAAGGGGCAAGATCAACGAGAATGGTCAGCGACTGCTGGAGATGTGCTGCTCCCACAGCCTATGTGTGACAAACACTTTCTTCAAATGCAGGGAGATCCATCAGGTGTCGTGGAGACACCCACGTTCACGCCACTGGCACCAGCTAGACCTCGTCATCACCAGGCGTGCAGAACTGGCCAGTGTCCTCCTTACCCGCAGCTACCACAGTGCCGATTGTGACACGGACCATTCCCTCATGGCCAGCAGGGTGCAAATATTACCCAAGAAGCTGCACCACGCCAAGAAGAAGGGTCACCCACGTATCAACACCTGTTGTGCAAGCAACCCAGAGAAAACACAGCAGTTCATCAGCAAATTGAAGGAAGCCCTCACCAAAGTGACACCTGATGACACCACTGATTCCAAGTGTCCCATATCCGTGACTCTGTGTACAATTCAGCCATCACAGCTTACGGGAAGAGGGAGCGAAAGAATGTCGACTGGTATGAGGCAAACTGGGAGGAGATGGAGCCCGTGACTGAGGCAAAGAGGAAAGCCCTCCTGGTATACAAGGCTGCACCTAGCCCCAGAACACTACAAGCCCTCAGGATTGCAAGGAATAACGCGCAGAAGACCGCCCGCCGCTGTGCCAACACCTACTGGCTGAACCTTTGCAACAGTATACAGACAGCTGCTGACACCGGGGATACAAGAGGAATGTATGAGGGTATCAAAAAGGCCACAGGCCCCCCCAGGTACAAGACCGCCCCCCTCAAGTCCAAGACGGGCGAAGTCATCACAGACCAGGGGAAACAACTGCAGCGATGGGTTGAGCACTATCTCGAGCTATATGCAACCCAAAACAATGTCACTGGAACTGCCCTGGACGCCATTCCAGACCTGCCTGTCATGGAGGAGCTAGACACACAGCCCACCCTGGAAGAGCTCGGAAAAGCCATCGATTGCCTTGCCTGTGGGAAGGCTCCTGGAAGCGACGGCATTCCGCCTGAAGTCCTCAAGAGCGGAAAACCAGCACTGCTCCAGCCCCTACACACACTCCTCTGCCTTTGCTGGGAACAGGGATACATCCCACAGGACATGCGTGACGCCAACATCGTCACTTTGTACAAAAACAAAGGAGACCGTAGCGACTGCAACAACTATCTGGGCATCTCCCTCCTCAGCATCGTCGGAAAGGCCTTCGCCCGTGTTGCCTTGGCACGCTTGCAGATCCTAGCCTCCCGCGTGTACCCAGAATCCCAGTGTGGATTTCGAGCCGGCAGGTCAACTGTAGACATGATCTTCTCACTACGTCAGCTGCAGGAGAAGTGTCGCGAGCAGCGGATGCCCCTCTACATTGCCTTCATAGACCTGACGAAGGCGTTTGACATGGTTAGTCGGAGTGGACTCTTCAGACTCCTGCAGAAGATCGGCTGCCCCCCACGTCTGCTTGCTGTCATTATGTCGTTCCACGAGAACATGCACAGCACAGTGTGCTTCAATGGCGCAACATCTGAAGCATTCCCAGTCGTTAGCGGAGTCAAACAAGGCTGTGTCCTTGCACCGACGCTCTTTTCCATCTTCTTCTCCATGCTTCTCCAGTACGCATTCAAGGACTGCAGCGAGGGAGTGTACATCCATACCAGGACTGACGGCAAGCTGTTCAACATCGCCCGTCTCCGTGCTAAGACTAAAGTCACAGAGGTACTCATCCGTGAATTGCTCTTTGCCGACGATGCAGCCTTGACATCACACACGGAAGATGGACTTCAGCAGCTGGTATGCTGCCTCTCCCATGCATGTAAGGAATTTGGACTGACCATCAGTTTGAAGAAAACAAATGTCATGGCACAGGACACAGACTCCCCTCCCTCTGTCTCCATCGATGGGTACAATTTGGAAGTTGTCGAGAACTTCACATACCTCGGGTCTAACATCTCCAGCTCACTCTCCATTGATTCTGAGGTGGGCGGCAGGATTGCCAAGGCAGCAGCAGTGATGGCCAGACTTAACCAGAGGGTCTGGAACAACCCCAACCTCACAGAGAAGACCAAACTGCGTGTCTACCAAGCGTGCGTGCTCAGCTCACTTCTCTACAGCAGCGAAACATGGACCACCTATGCAAGACACGAGAGGAAACTCAACAGCTTCCACCTGAGATGTCTGCGGCGCATTCTGCACATCCAGTGGCAGGACAAAGTACCCAACACAGAGGTTCTAGAACGCGCCAACATGAACAGCATGTTCTCCATACTCAGCGCGAGGCGCCTTCGCTGGCTCGGCCATGTCAAGAGAATGGACCCAGGTCGCATTCCCAAGGACCTGTTATATGGGGAGTTAGCAGAAGGTGCACGACCAACTGGACGACCACATCTGCGCTACAAAGATGTTTGCTAGAAGGATATGAAGACAGCAAACATCAATGTCAACGACTGGGAGAGCTGTGCAAACAACCGTTCCAGCTGGCGTCTAACTGTCAGGCAGGGAGTTCAAAACGCAGAGGAAAAGAGAAGAATAAAGCAAGCTGAAAAGAGAGCTAAAAAGAAGGATAAGCAAAAGCGTACTTTGGAGCTATGCCATCGTCTCTCGTAGACGGACGGATGCCAAGAACATTGCTGTGTGTAATTTTAATTTTATAATCATGCAATGTTGCATTTGTGCACGTACATTTTTTGTTGTTGCAATGATATCATGAATAGCGGCAGCAATCGTTGTTGCAGCTGAAACACAAATTGTTACAACTGTTGGTGATGTCATTGTTTTTGTTGATAATAATACGCCGAGCAGCAGGGGGGGGCGAATCGGACATTTTGTCCAATCGTTATTTTGCTTAATTATTACTTTCTGCAACTCAACGATCTAGTGTCGTCAGCGCCTGGTAAAAAAAAACGACGACGACGCTGGGGGATCGTCCAATCGTCATTTGGTTTAATTAACACCTTCTGCGCGCCGATCCCCAGCGTCGTCAGCGTCCGGTAAGCACATCGACGACCGCGTCGATGTCATCGCCCCCTCTGCTGCTATGATCTTACAAACAGAGTGATCACTAACTCCTCCTCTTGCAGATCAATTAGGTTATTTGACTGATCGGTAAGTCTGAAATTAATTCTCGTTAAAAACCGATCATGGCATCGCATATAGACCGGATTAATCGGACTCTCAATGATCAAAAATCCCGGAGGGGCTGTTGGTGAAAACGAATAAAGGATATACCCCTGTTGAGCTTGATTTGATTGCTTGGTATCCACCTGATAACTCCCTTCGATAACATCACACACTAGATTGATCGCTATCACTGATGCGATATTTACGTTGTATGGAGCAATATGCCTACCACCATCTCCGTTATCGTGTCTAGGGATAGTTGATGAGGGGGTGTCCGCGGGTGGATTCTCAGGCCATCCTAGTATGGTTCTTATTGAACTGTTATAAATATCAACCATATACCCCGGTGTGCTTATTTCAATCGTCGACGATAACGTCGGTTCATGAACCGTAATAGCGATTTTTGATTCCTTTCCTGTGATCGATTTTATCCTGCGTTGAAATTCTTTATTGATTTGCTCTATTTGGTATGACCCAGTTGGTATTGTAACCTCCTCCCAGTCTGGGGTCCCATCGGGTTTATTTGTCCGTGCAAAAACCAGCGAGTTATTAGGTTGTTGTCCGTTAAATGCGTCCGCTCGGATATTAGGCCAACTGTGATATACTCGCAATTTTGCCAGCGCTATTTCCTTTACTGGAACCGGTGATGGAAAGTTTACACTGAATTCGGGTTTCGTTGATGTTATCGATATCATATTTGTTTGTACCGGAGTGGTATTCTCCGCGATCCGCTGAAGTAATTGAGACCCTTCGGGGTTCAGCGACATTATTATTATTCGTTGTTTTTAGTGTCTAATTTTAACAACCAGGTGGTTTCGGCTTCCAGTTGAAAATCCTCGATTTTTGACATCGCGGAGCTATACAACTGGACCATCGTGGAGAATTCAACATCGGATACGAACAAATTATCAATCGACAACGAGATCAACCCGGATAATTTCGAGTATGCGTCGGATACTATTTGATGTTTTACTGTATACTCGTTGAGTTTTTTCTGAAAACACGATGATATCTTCCTAGTGATTGCGTTGGCAACTCCAGCAACTGTTGTCATTGCGGAGACAGCGATTGGAACAGCGATCGGGGCTATCGTGGTCACCGTGGATAAAATAAAACCGGCGCCAGCTACTATACCCGACACCGAGTACACGACCGCGTCGATGGCGGTTATTTTTCGGCGGTATTTTTTTATTTTTGCACGGTATTGTTCGGAAAGCGTTTTCAAGTTCGCGGAAAATTCTTTTGCGGTATCGAATCGATATTGATGTGACGTCGGTGATACCTCTGATTCAATTTCCTTGGTGGTCATTTTTATTTTAAAAGAGCTAGTGTTTTTAATTACTTAGATTCGCTGCAAATTCCACATACCATGTAATGTTTGCCCGGGCTAGATTTCTATCAACGGCATAAATTGTAAACTGTTCAGTTGCGTTCCTGTCCATAATTGTTGATATTGTATTGTTAAACCCGGATGAACTCGACGATAATATATTAAACTGCATCATTGAAACCAGTGTCAGTCGATAAATACCCTTAACAGTTGCGGTAATATTTACTGTATTCTGTGTAGGAGTCCAATCGAATGATCCATGCCGAATTGTGTATACTGTGTTGATGATGTTCTCATGAGGGATTTTTATTTTTTCGAATTGCTCTGCTACTCTCGGTAGTCCGTCTTTAATCGCTTCAACATCAGTTTTAATCGTTCCTATTTCCTGTATATGCGTGTCCACATCTTTTTTGTTCGCTGCAACCCTAGTAATGAGTGTATTTATTTCCTGTATATGCGTGTCTATACTTTTTTTGTTCGCTATAACATTAATTTTGAGTACTTCTATTTCCCCTTCATGCACGTCTATACTTTTTTTGCTCGCTATAGCATTAGTGTTAATTGTTTCTATTCTCTGTCCATGCGCGTCTACATTATTTATGATCGTTACAACATTAGTTTTGATTGTTTCTATTTCCCGTGTATTCTCGGTCATACTTTTTTTGTTCGCCGCAACATCAAGTTTGATTGTTCCTATTTCATATGTATGCACGTCTATGCTTTTTTTGTTCGCTGCAACATCAGTTTTGATTATTCCTATTCCCCGCCAATACGCGTCTACATTTTTTTTGTTCGCTTCAACATCAGTTTTGATTGTTCCTATTTCCTGTGTATGCGCGTCTACACTCTTTTTGTTCGCTTCAATATCAGTTTTGATTGTTCCTATTTCCTGTGTATGCGCGTCCATATTATTTATGATCGTTGTAACATCAGTTCTGATTGTTTCTATTTTCCGTCCATGCGAGTCTACATTATTTATGATCGTTGCAACATTAGCGCCGATTATTTCTATTTCCCGTTCATGCGCGTCTACACTCTTTTTGTTCGTTGCAACATCAGTTTTGATTGTTTCTATTTCCTGTTTATACGCAGTGATATCATTTATAGTTATTGTGATTTCATCCGGTTTGGTATTTTTTTTACCAAGGAATTTATCAACGACGCTATCAACCCTGTTAAAATTTTTTTGTAACGTGTAAAATTGGCCCGACAGCGTCGTAAACTCCGAAATAGTATTTTTTATTGTTGCAAGATTTGGTTCGGTTACCGTCGGGTACCCAAAAAAATTACCGATAGTTGTTTTCACATGCACGTCGAGTTCTATCATTGATCTATCCAACCTTATAAGATCGTCTTGGACTAATGTTATCATATCCTCTATCTCCAATATATGTTTACCCGGTTTGAGTCGTCCGTCGCCGGTATACAACACGATAGCGTTCTCGGCGGCATCACGCTGTCGTATTAAAACGTCATTCAGTGACACATTACCGGATTTCAATTTACCCTGGCGGTCTTGAAATACAACTATTTCGCCCGGGTCAACACTTGTTAGATTCAACATATCAGCGATTTCATCCTCAATTAGTCTTTTTATGTCGGCGGCGGCCGTTTCCGTGGATTCTTTCAGCGCCGAAACCGGTCGCCCCCAGATATCAATCATTATTATTGTAAATGTTATTCTCTAATATCCGTTGAGCTTCTACGACCCCACTAGTGTATTCGTTTACAACCACATGAGGTGGTTTCCGCGATGATGAAATCTCCGCGAGTACGTTCAATACCTCACGGCCGCATATCGGTGGGTCACTTAACTGCTGTGTTGGCAGCGTGGAATAAAAAACCGGGGCTGAACACGCCCGGGCTGAACACGCCCGGATATACCGCATGAACTCTTTCGGCGGGGCTAACCCGTATGAATCAAAATAGACGATCGCACGCGGATCAATCGCGTATGCAACCCAATGAGTTCCCGCTCCGGAGGACCCATCGAGGTTAATTATGCCGGTTTCAATATTCCTTGGTGTCGCCGGTAATTGATCCCTCATAAAAACACCTCTAAAGTTTTTTATCGCTAACGCGTCGGCGGCGTCTATTAAATCAAAATTAGACATAGGAGTCATTAAACGGTTCCCGGTAGTCTTAGACCCTTTCCCGAGTACCATGAATACGGGGTTCCCGGTAGTCTTAGACCCTTTCCGGCCACGGGTCGTTTTTTTTTGTAGCCTTTCCCGGTTGCCTTCTTCAATGCCATTCCCGCCGCGGTACCAACGGCTCCTAACGCCGCCGCCTTAGCCACTGCTGGTGCGGCCGCGGCAATCAATGCCGGAATCGCAGCTAACAGCGGAAATATCCCACCGGTCTTTTCCATGTTTTTAATTGCTGCGGCTGAAAAATCTATTTGAACACCCTTTTTATTCTTCATCGCATCATTGAAATGTTTTATTTGACGCGCCGTCAACGATATCTTATGATTACCACCTGCCATCTGCGACGGCTTCAGCGTTATTGTGGTCCCGCATTGTTTAGCCGACTTTGATCGTAATTTCTTGACTTGACCATCAGTCAACTCTACACTGACGACACTATACGACATTTTATTGTAAACGCGTTTTGTGCTTTCAATTACATGTTTTCTACTGGTGCATCAATGATTCTCATTCGTCCACCAACACCTTCTAGCAGCATTGATTTATCGCTGAGAATGACAGCAACCGCTCTATAATTAACACCACCCGGGGCTATATGAGCTCGGAAGTGTATATCAACGACGGATTGTCTCGTTAAATCAAGATGTTCCAACGAAAAATAATAAATCGGATACAGGTTTTTAAAATCAAGTTGTGATATTTGCAAACCAGTGTCGACGTTTTGATCACGACCCATATATGACAGCAATCGATGGTACACACGTGCGATATGGTTGTCGCCGTAATTAAGCTGTATGTCCTCGGATGGTTCCTGTTGTCCGTTTATTCTCAGCGAAACATCCCTGACTCCTAATTGATCAAATATCATATGGCTGCGTTCTTGACTGCCCAATCGTTCCCTATTCTGTAGCGCTATGAATATATGACGCGGGGCTGAAACACCCTGTTTTGACGCCAAGTGCCATGTAAACGTATCGGCGACGTTATCCTCTTTAGCATCAGTTGTTACCGCTAGCCAACTCAACAACGATTTTCCTCCCTGTTCCATAAATGCTAACAATCGTGCTTCCGTGGTAACTGATGAAGTCAGCACCGGCATCCACAATGCTATTTTAGTTAAAACAACCTTACCGGCAGCGACGCCAGCAGCACGCCATATTGCATGGTTATCATCGCCCCTTCGCGTCAGCGCGATTGTATGCTTAGCCCCATAGACAACTTTTCTGACATTTCTGCAGAATCCAAATATGTGATGAAGTGGAATCGCGCATGAAAACTTTCGGCGTTGTCCTTGCAACATTCCTACTCGTGCTGCGAATCCCATATTGTAATTATCGTTAAGACTTTTTATAATATTGAAATTAACGTTTGGTTTTACTCTGCGGTCTGGGTTATTTGCTTCAGCCTGTGGGTCAACTGCGGTATCTTTTTCCACCAGCACGTTGATGTACTGAAGATGATCAGCGTTATTAGTGGTGTCCTTCGCAAACATCATAGATGGGCCCGCCGATCTTGTATAATCATCCGAGTATCTCGCTAACCCAATTATCGTCGTTGCAACATCAACCTCGCGTTCTATTGATTCAATTTCTCGCCCGTCAATAAGATATCTGGCGCTCTCAAATAACGCCATAATACCGTTGTTGACGAAGCCAACTCGAACACGATGGTCATCTGCGTATGGTGCATTATCGGCGGCATTTGTCACGAGTTCTCCCTCAATTTCGATAAACGCTTCACACGGCAGAAAGTATTTACTGGTATCTTGGACCTGAAGTTCAATTCGCGATCGTAGGTCGGGTTGCTCTGCATAATAAGAATAATATTGATAATCACGGACAGAATCATCCCTGCGCACTGGGGCATCCATATCAAACGCGGGATCAGCGGTACGCGCAAACATTTTATTATTTATCATGTTGATGTTTTCAATTGCGATTTTTTCGTCGTAAATTCTTTGAATTTAAACCACTCCCCGCTATCGCGTTCATGAGCGCGTTGGTTGCCGCATCGGCGGATGGCGAAGTCGCCAACGACGGAGTCGTCGCCAACGACTCTAGTTTTTCTTCCACGGCGTTATTTATTACTTTACTGACATTTGCAGGCATCACCGTCGTTGATGGCATCTGTTTTCTTTTTGAAAATCTCTTGGATTTCACCAACGACATTAGTTTGTCCCGCGCGGCTGAAAGCGCCTTTCCGGCAACATCTCCAATAGCGCTGATTCCCTTATCACGAATAACATCAATAGCCTTCATTCCTAATTGTTTGGCTAACGGCGCTACTTTTGGAGCCATTCTTGTAAATAACCCCGCAATGGTGCTACCGAGACCATCTCCATAGTACGCGCGGTAAACAGGCAATCGCGAGTTTACCACGTAGACGAGTACTGGTTTATCATGGTTGTAGTGTATGATCATCCTTATTAAAAACACCAGTTTTCCAATTAATCATCCACGAGCTCGTCTATGAGCGTTCGATATGCATTAATGTCCATAATACCGCCTGCAAATAAACGCTTGCAAATATCAGCGGCCTCATTGATTATTTCCGTAGAGTTATTTCCGGCTCGTTTTCCTCCGATTAGTACTTCCAGCCGTGATATATCACTGAGAACACTATTAGGACAGGTAACGCCGTAGGATTCTTTACCAACAGAGTATCCTTTTCCTTTTTTTGGTGTTATACTCTTAACTTCCTTGTGGAATGCGTCGTAATCGGATTTACTACGATGTGGTAATGCATCTTTATGTTTACTCGCTAAATACACTATTCTTGCCCAGTCCTTTAACGACTTTATATTTTTCTCGTAACCGCTATTGATATGCTTCTTATCTCGTATGTTCTTAGCAAAATTGTTGGCAGTAAAATTAATTAATTCTTCCCTGTTGCTGAAGCCTCTAATTTGATCTATTGTGCTCTTCTTGAGTATAACACGGGGTATATTCTCCTCTTTTTCTTCCGGTATTTCTTCTTCTGGTATTTCTTCGGGTATTTCTTCTTCTGGTTCTTTCGCAGTAGCGCCTAGTTCTTCCTCGTCGGCCATTGTAACATAAGGTTCTTGTGGTTCGGTTATAGCGAGTGGTGGTGGCCTCCGTGTTGTAGCAGCCGCTATTTTTGCAGGGAGTGTTTCTAAAGACCTTTTTGTTTGTTTTGTCTCTGCCGCTATCTTTTCAAGCGCACCAAGAACGGGTACAGTTACCGCCGTAACATCCTTAGTCGCTTTAGTTACCGGGGCAAATAACTGTTCACTTCCAACAGCAAAATCAGTTTGCATTTGTTGTCGCGTTTGAAGTTTCTCTCTCACCCTGTCTCGTAACGGTATAAACTTTCTAAGCGCTGCTAGCCGCTCTCTGGCTAGCCGAGTAGTAAGTGATTCACCTACCATTATTGTAAATTGATCCGCAATTTTCTAATTTTCCGCCGAGTGTACCATCGGGAGCTCCACGGAGTTTTCGTCTATAATCCTTCTAATGTTTTTGATCTTACTAGAAATCTCCCGGCGTCGTTCATAAACACGTCCGAGTTTTTTTCGTATTATTTCAACGGCAGTGAATAGTCCAATGAATGCATTTGCGTCATTGTGGTACAAGTTTTCATTAATCGTATGTTGTAATCGTTTTATAAAAAAGTACTCGCGGGCCAGGGTAAAACGCCCCCGTTTCGACTGTTCGTTAATAATCTCATAATCGGATAATATTTTTTCACTGTCGAGACCATCAGATAATTCAATTCCTTGATTTTTTAATTTTGAAATCTCGGCTAATATATTATTGATGTCTTCGATATTCATTATTCTTATAAACATCTTATTTCTAATATCAAAAATTTTAATAAAATTATTGGGGGTCATTTTTGACCCCGTTTTTTGTATGGACAGTACAATGCCGTAAATCTCCACTCGAGTGTTGTGGCAGATTACAGGCATACATGGACAGTACAATGCCGTAGATCTCCACTCGAGTGTTGTGGCAGATTACAGGCATATACATATACTTAATTAAGGACATTCATATCTTGGAACCCCAAAGCATACATCTCCGAGAGGGAGGCCTAGGGTGACAAACGTCATCGTAGACCGCCCAGAAGATATGCTTGGGGGACATCACTACATGTACTTAATTAAGGATGAATATATTTACAATGAAATGATTGGTGGATGATGGGACGACACAAGACAGCACAAACATAAAACGACGGGGGGGAACTCTACGGCCAATTCAACCAATCAAAAGCAACCCAATTAAATTAACCCGGTTGCATGATTGTGAACAAAAGACAACCACACGCCCGGATCAAGAGCATGGGTTAGTTTTGATTAGTTGAATTGGCTTTCGAAAGCCCCAGGCTTATAACGAGTCATCTTATATATAAAGTGACTAATACAGCGGCGTCAGTCACAAGGTGTGTGTTAATTTGAATTCCCTTGAATCGTTAAACCCTTAAATACTTATTAATGGTGTTTCACGGCATTTAAATGAAACCAAATACTCAAATAAAACATTAAAAAAAAGAATACAGCTGTTAGATAACAGCGTGTATTTCATTAGTTTTCATCGTAAAATGATTAATTAATCGCAACATTAATTGGACTTCAAGGGACGTAACTCTTGTCATGCGACGCTATCACAAAACGAGTTTTCTCCCTTTGATGTTATATATGAAAATCGAATTCTGTGACCCGTCTTTTTTGAGATCGCTGTTTGATATACTCGTTCTGCTACTCTTCGTATTGAGGCTCTACAAATATCGAAATATTTTCCTGCCTCATTCATCGACTGAAATATTTTTTCCTCGTGAGTTGTTGTATCAAATGATTTGACGCCCCTTGTTGCTTTTGAGTACTTACCAGTTTGGCCTTTTTTACTGTTTTCACTCTGAGAGATGGCTTGCAAATTACACAGTCTGTTATTTTGAGGGCATCCATCAATATGATCAATAACGAGACGATCTTTGATCAATCCGTGGAAACATTCATAGATGATTCTGTGACAGAGATATTTTTTCCCTCCAGCAGTAAACATCAAATATCCGTGATTGTTTTTCCATCCAACCGGCTTCTTCAGTCTACGATTTCTAACAATGCCGTCGCGAGATGCCTCGTAATTGACGAGCAGGGGATGCGGCTGAAATTCTTGGTCCATTTGTATAATAATACAACTTGTCTAATTTATTATTTGGTTTAATTATGAATCTTTCAACGTAGTCTTGGGGGGTTTTGATGACGAAGTCGGCGGTGGGGTCAATGACGGCGTTTTTAATTCGCTTGTCATAATAACGTTTTAGTTCCCTGTATCGCTTTCCGCCACAATTAATACACAACTGCGATTTTCCTCTTACACCGACCTGACAAACCAAGCACGGGAGGGGGCCAAGAGAACCATTACGAACGCTTTGTAAATGATACCCGCAGAATTCACCTCTACATGATTTATTGCACGGGGTTGTCGACCCAATCATCAACCATTTACAGTGATTCATTATACTATATTCTTTCATTTAAATACTTGTTTTAATTATATGGATGAGTTTGAGAGATTAGCAGTAATTAAGCCCCGGAAAAATATTAAGTTCAATCTCGATAGAGTCCTCAAGGACACACCAAAAGCGTTAATAAACGATAGAACCCTGTTGAATAAAATACGCGATTGTATCAATGAATTCAAGCGTGATGGTGCATCTCATAGTTGGTCAACATTTCGAATTGATGGTGTTGTTGATGCTACCATGAACGACAACCGCGCAGCAACGATAATATCACAACTTGACGGTAAAAGGTATTTCTTCAGAGTAAAATTCATTGTCCGGGTGGAATCAGGCGATTGGATCATACGTGATAAATTTGAACCAGTTTTCAGCGACAAGAAAACAGTCACTGTCAGCCGCGACTCCAAGCCGGGGTTGTTAACCGGAATTGACAGACCATACTATGAACGAGCGTATCCTGAAACAGCAGTTGTTTATGGAATATACCCGTTAAATAAGAAACCTGATATCGGAAAACTGAAACCGATGAAACAGTCAACTGGGATAAATTGTGTAGCAGAACGAATAATAGAGCATTTTACAAATGCATGTCGAGGAAACAAATTGACTGATTTACGACGTAGCAAAATCAACCAGTGGGAACTAACCGTAAAAGAGCGAGGAGCGACCATCAGCGACATAGCGAGATTAGAAACATCGCTGAGATTTCCAATAACCGTTACAACGATCACCGGTGAAGTATTATACGAATCGAAGTATAAATCGAAGGGAGCCCCAATCAAAATTATCGATCATAACGAACACGCATGGACGCCCGTGATCACAATATTTCCACGGGATAGAACAGTAAAGTATATACCCGAAGAATTCCTGGGAGAACAATTCTCCAAGGATGGTTTTCTCGCGGAGAGGAAACTATTTGATGCTATTGCCTACTTGTGTAAAAACGACCCTGTATCAGTGTGGTTACTTCGCAGCGCTGAAAACGATGCGGATACCTTTGATCAGTTTGTAAGACCAAACGGCGAATTATATCGCACTGAAGCATTTCACAACAGGATGAAAAAAACCGCCATAGAATTTGAGGAGCATGATGAACAACTGCTAACAAATTGTTTTACGATTCCATCGGTTGTAGCTCATGTTGCAGCAAGGAAAAATGCGTGGAGGCCAACGCGCAAGGAATTTCTACCGGATGTACAATCCAGTTGTTTGGAGTATTATCACGGTGGATTATGGAACACTGAATACAACCGCGACGCTATGATCTCGGTTGATATGGTTGCCTGTTATCCAGCGAGTTTTCTCGGGTATGGATCCGCCGCTGAGTATTTCAAACGATTTGGACACCCCAGACATGAAATGACTCGTGTTGCTATTAATGGACCACTGCCTGATTTTGATTTAACCGGATTCGCTCGCATAGTATCATTTGAATTCGCGGCAGGACTCCATCGCTGTTGCTATATTTGGATCGGTAGACACATGGCTGAAAAGAAGTGGCTGCCAATAGCGCTGCTACGGTATATGATTGATTGTAGCATGCTAGTTTCGTTGATTGTCAGTGACGCGATTATATCATACCGGGCACAGACTGAAGTCTGGTTACCAGAACCGGAGCGTCTAGATAGCATAATTGACGAGTCCAGAAAGCGCATTGATGCCGACGAGGAATATATCATCGAATGGTCCAGGAGGATATTTAACCAACGAAACCGCGAGGCAAAAGATCTCGGTAGAAGAATAATTGGTAAGTTCACACAAGGTGGAAAAAACTGCGACTACAAACGATATTGCTCACGGCTGATTATAGATGACGCAGAATATGATTTCGTAATCAAGGACGCAGTGGCAAAAAATAGATACGTGAACTGCAAAACAGCTTTCTTGTCCAATGGAACGAGGTTGGGTACAGTTGTTACCTACAGCGATGGAGACAGCCCGGCGTATCCACATTTGAGGGCGTCTATGCTGGGTTATGCCGCTATCAATTTATTCTCGATGATAAATAGATTCCCCGATACCGCGGTTAGAGTAGCCGTTGATTCATTTTATATTGACGTAGCGTATAAGGGAAACGTAGCCGAGTTTACTAGTCCGGACGAGAGTTGGGGTACATGGAGAATTAAAAATGAAATACGACGCGATTATTCCCCGTCAGCAGATGTCACCGTTGAGAACAACTACTTACGCGGTGATAAATTGTCAGAATGGTCTAATGCACCATCGTGTTCTGATCCAATTTGTAGACACAAGACGGTTTATTTAAGCGGCTGTGGCGGGTCAGGAAAGACGACTCGGGCAATTGAATTATTTCGAACGCGGGCAAGTATAATCGTGCTTACACCGACCCATAGACTAGCGCGAGAGATAAAACAACGAAATGTTGACGCCGTTACTTATCACAGCTTTTTTCGATACAGCGGCGGTGAGTGGACTCCTGATCGAATGGGTGAAAAATTTATTCCCGACATTATCATCTGGGATGAGATATGTACTGTTTCGTTAGATACTTTACAAATGTTTCTTGAGTGGTTACTGCGCGCGAATACAGCGGTAATCATGTGTGGGGATCATGGCCAACCACCACCATTTGTCGGCGAGGGTCCACATGATTGGTTAAGGGGTTTTGTGGACTATTATGAAGAAACCGATACTGATTACCCAGCACTTGATGAACAACTGCGCGAGGTTAAAAAACTAATCAGATTACAGCCGGATAGAGTTCAGTGTGAAATAATCCGCGAGGTAATTCCGGAAACGCCGTTGAATGAATTCTGGGAAACATGGAGACCAAACGATTTGATTGTAGCGAGTAGAAAGATAGTCAGAGACACACTTCAGCGGAAGTTGTTTACGTTGCATAAGGAAAAGTTTCCAACGCGTCCAGTGCCGTTATGTTATAGACCCGCGGACACACGGCGGCAGAACATTGAAGTTGAAATTCCAGGCCGGACAGAAAAACAAATTCTCGTGCTGAATGATATCGTGCTCGTTGATATCGGTGTCGTCGAGGACGCGCTACGTGCTGATAAATCCCCGTGGACGCTAGGATACGCAACAACAATACATTCCTCGCAGGGACTAACCATCACGGACACAATTGTTTGGATAGTTGATAATCGCATCGAATGGTCAAATCTAGTCTATCTTGCAGTGTCCAGAGTACGAAGGATAAATCAGCTTCGAAGAATTGTTATTGACGGAGCCGGTGACGGAGTCACTGACGAAGCCGGCGACAAAGTCACCATCGATGCAAGCGTCATTGATAGAAAACTCTCGGGTTACCGCCAACAGGATAAAAAAAACAGCGGCGTTTTGATATTGATGCCGAATTAATAATCTCGCTACGACAACAACAGAATAATCACTGCGCGAGTTGCAATTGTATAATGAGTTGGCGTTATTCGGATAAAGACACTCGCCAATTTACCGTGGATAGAATCGATAATAGTCTCGGTCATGTCAAAAACAATGTGAGGTTGACCTGTCTTGAGTGTAATAGACGCAACGGCGCTAGTTAAGACCACGTGGGGGCAATTGAGTATCGTTAGGTATCACTTGTAGTTGCTCGCGTGTAAATCCGCGCTGAGGAGCAGTTGAATCCAGTCTATAGATCGGTGGTCTACCAGTTGATCGTGTTATCGTTGATATGTTATGTGTGGTAACACTCCAAATAGGATCAGTAGCTCTTTTTTTACCGCCTTCAAGCTCTCCTGGTTCATATAGATATCTAACAGTGACATCGCCAAGAATCGGCTTGGAAACGCTATTTATTTTTGATTTTCCGGGTATATACTCGTATTTAATCGCGTCGCTGGGCTTCATGTTGATTGCTCGGGTAATCTCGTTATTTAACGCTGCAATTACACCTGGCAACCTTTTAACCCATTCACGAGATCGTTTTTCTTGGATGAATTCCTTCGCGTATTGATATCCAAATAACCGTTCAGCGAGAGTCCGATTGAATCGTTCAACAATTGCCTGATCACGATGTAGCGCAGTATGACCTCGTCGTATCGCGACGCTATGATGTTTCAGCGTTGATAAAACAGCGCCGCGAAATTCACTACCGGGATCAACTTGTAATAGATTTGGCCAGCGCAGAGGGCCTCTTCGATAAATTCTTTCAAACGCAGCGGCTACTTCAGTTGCCGACTTTGTTTTTAACGGCTCCGCTTGTTTGTATCGACTCGCAACATCAACTACGGTTAGCGCGTATTTGTAACCATTGTCATGCGGCAAAAATAGTATATCAGCCTGATGAACTTCATTAGGTACGCTGACATCAAAGCGCGAGAAGTTGATTTGTTTAGGCGGTGGTAGATAGATTTGCCATATAGCCTGTTTGGATAACCAATTAGCCGCAGTGGTCTTTGTTACCTTTGCAGCGCTTGCAAGCTTACCAATTGCGGCCTTCCCCTTCCAGTATCCTCTCGGAGAATAATAGATGGATTCCATGTTGTTATTATAAACGCTATCGTTTTCAATTACCAGCGCCAGAAGCTCCGCTTCCAATCATTAATTTACCTTTCATAGCCGATTTTACCAACCATGAGGCCAATTTTTCTTTGACGGATTTATCAGGAATAGCATTTAGCGCGTGAATTAATTTTACATCCGCGATATGACGCTGTTGCAGATCGCTACTTTTGTAAGCAACATCATGAGCATGACACGCCTTATCGATAGCGTTTATTGGATATTCACCGGGTTTGGGCTGATTTTGATCATCGAGTCTAATATCTAATCGTGTTCCGGGGCCACAGTAGTTATATCCTGGGAGGTGTTTTTCTCCTGGATACTTAGCCCACGGTGTTCCGGGGAGTTTTGCCAATTTGGCTGCGATGTCACCTCCTCGCTTTTTTTTAAAACATCTCCGGGTTTAATAGAAATAAATCTAAATTTCTTTGTACCGCATTGTACACACTTGCCAGTAAGCGCCGATCTGTTATTTCTTGTCGTAACGGTTGTCATATCATTTGTGCCAGTACGTACTCTACACTTCACACAATATAGATCCATAATTTATGTATAGAGATATGAATATAATTGATTTTTCGGCGACTAAAACAAGAGAACCAGTTAAGCATGTTGCAGCGTTACCAAACTCGATCCGGATGATTATCATCGGACCATCTGGATCCGGCAAGACGCAATTGTTACTCAATTTAATAATGAGATGGATGAAGTGGGATAAGTTGTATTTGGTTGCTCCTAGCGTAGATGATCAACGATGCTACGAGGTGTTGAAAGATTTCAACGAGAATGCATCAGCGATCGCTAAAAAAAATGTTATTGAGTTTATTACGGATATCAATGATGCACCGGGTATTGATGATATTGATGGCGACGTTAACAATCTAGTCGTGTACGATGATGTTATGTTAGACAATCAAAAAAACCCAGCTAGGATATTTTCCAGAGGCAGGCATAAAAACACTGACGTGATATATGTCACTCAACGATACACTCAGATTCCAAAAGTAATTAGAGACAACTGTAATATTCTTGCTGTGTTCAACGGCGTTGATACACACACGCTACGAAATATTTGGCAGACATGGTGCGGCGGTGACATGGACTTCAATGTTTTTCGAAACTTTTTTAGTCATGCTCAGTCGACCCCACATGGATTTGTAACGATAAATTTACATGATCCTCGGACACGATATCGTATCGGACTTGACCAAATATTCGGTTAAATTGTAAATAGCCACTTAGCAGCAGAGGGGGCGATGACATCGACGCGGTCGTCGATGTGCTTACCGGACGCTGACGACGCTGGGGATCGACGTGCAGAAGGTGTTAATTAAACCAAATGACGTTTGGACGATCCCCCAACGACGACGTCGTTTTTTTTTACCAGGCGCTGACGACACTAGATCGTTGAGTGCAGAAAGTAATAATTAAGCAAAATAACGATTGGACAAAATGTCCGATTCGCCCCCTCTGCTGCTCGCCGGTTCTATCAATAACAGCAGACGATGAATAAACAATTATGTCAAAGATAACTACACGTCTGCGATATTTCTCTGCTTTAACTGTACACTCGTCAACAATATTTTGTAAAATGTTTTGCCATTCACGTCCTTGATTGTATCTAAAACTTTGAACGTTGATCGAAATACTCATTATATTTTAATTAGGTGGGAATCAAGACAATAATAAATCAAGCTGAGTTTTTTTCTTCGGGTTCCACATTAAATGCTTCCTCTTCGTTTTGATCTAACATCACTGTCACAGAATTAGGCAAAGAAATAACTTGGTTTTGTCCGAAAACAATTAGACTATTTCTCGTTGTACATGCGTACAACGTTATATAGGGTGAATGTGTTTTTCCAGGTAAGCGACTGTATTAACATGTACCTAGCCACAGATTACTTGTGTCGGGTATCATGACTAACATGAGGTGCACGGGTATTCTACCCCGACTTGTACTCACTCTCCTATGGATTTAAGTAAGACGAATCACGAAAAACCACACTGGTCATTTTTTGGATCACGTCAAGGAGTATATACTCTCCTTTATTCTCCATCCATAGGGGTAAGTGTTACATTTACAGTCTATTTATTTGATAGGCGAAGCTTATTCGGTTTGTACTGTGTTATCGCGTAATAATGTTTATTACAACGCAGATTTTTAAAAGTAATATCATATATATAGAAATTATGCATAAACTATTATGTCCCATTTGGTTTTATTATAGCTGCGTATGTGAATCTGTAGCTGCGTCTGTGCGTCTGTGTGTCTGTGTTGGCAGCTGTGTCTGTGTTGGCAGTAGCTGTGTCTGTGTTGGAAGCTGTTTCTGTTTTGGAAGATGATTCTGTGTTCGTAGCTGACTGTTATAGTAGCTGACTATTATGGTAGCTGACCGTGTCTGTAGCCGTGAATGTATATGAAATGTTATTGTGAATATAACTAGAGCGGTCCGAAGCTGTACGAAGCAGTCTAAAGTTTCTTGGAGTCATCTGGAGCTTCCAGAACAACGCTGTCTGTTGTGATAAGATTATTGTGAATCTTAGTCGTGATAAGATTATTGTGAATCTTTAGGTGTGTCAAAGATTGTTTTGAATCTTTAGGTGTGTCAAAGATTATTTTCAATCTTAATATTTTGTTCTTGTTGAACAACATACTGTTTAAGGGGTAAGTGCAGTCCATGAGGGTTCTTGGATCTGCACTTCATTTTATTCAATATTTGTTTTGTTTATTTTCAATTGTATTTTTTTTTACATCATATATTTATCATTATTAACTCATTCATAAATTTCCATCTTTCTTACATTGTGTTTGGCTTGTTCATTTCGTCCAAAAACCCACTCGGTTACAATTTGCTACAATCACTAACATAGACGCAGGAGATACACCTGATTGAGCCAGTGGATAACGCCGTGAAATCGTGGTAGTACTGAGAGAATGTATATACCGGTAACCTCAGCGCGATGTTTAATGGTTTTATTGAGTGGTGAACATAATGCTTCGTCAGACGCTACTGTATATATTACGCTGATAATCGGCTTGTGGGGATTTTTTTTTCAGATTAATTTATTTTAACGATATCAGGAATTCCATTTATAACATCTTCCAGTCTCTTTCTAATATCATCGATATTACTCTGCGCTATCGTGATTAGCTCTGCAAATGATTTAGGATCTTTACGAACACCTAATGGTTTATTAATCGTTTCACTGTCTGACATAGCTGTTTTGATATCACCGAGTTTGTGTTAATATTAACGAGTTTTACGTCAACATTTAACGTCGTTCCAAAGAATTCCCCTGCGATTTCATTAATTTTTCTAAATTTTGTACGAAGATTTGTAAACATATTTACGTGAACGTCATACTCAGCTCGCAGCGTGGTTAATTTAGTATCTACTGTGTCTACAAAATTTTTTGTTGCAGCATCATCAGATGCTGGTTCTCTTAAAACAACTATTTTATTTCCATTCGTGCTGAATTCACCTTTCATTATATCACCGGTAGATCTCAAACGATTGGCATATGTTTTTTGCAATTTCATTTCTAATAGTTACGATTTATATAATTGAGTCTCTAATTCTGCCGTGATTGGTAAATACTGGAATATTATCCGTGATAGAGCCGAGAACTGTACGAACTATGTGTCATTCCATTTGATATCACTCGCCTTTGAAACACCGTGTTTATCCTGAAAAAATAACGTCATCTCAGTCATTTCCAGAGAGGTTAATAATATCGGCACGTTCATCTTTAGTCGCGTAATTTGACAAATCAATCTCATCTCTTTCTTCTTGTCGTTGACAGAAGATCTTCCATAAATATCAACCATTATACTTTAAGATATATTTTAAACGATTAACGGCTATTTGTATAATCGTGCACGACTTCATGAGGTGGTAATGTTGAAGATATAGCATTTCATATATTAATTACTTCACGACCACATATTGGCGGATCGGTTATTCTGAGTTTTTTTAATTGTGTTTACATGATTTATAAATTCTTTTGGTAGAGCCAACCCATACGAATCGAAATAAACAATACCATGTGGATCAATTGCGTACGCCACCCAATGAGTTCCTGGACCAGAACCATTATCGAGATTAATAAAACCTGTTTCAGGATTGGCTTGTTTGAAGAGTAACTGATCACTCATAAAAACACCTCATAATTGTTGATATTTAATGTTTTAGCAGCATCAAGTAAATCAAAATTTGACAATGGAAGAATTAATGAAGTGTTCTTGGAAGTCGCAGACCTTTTCCATACCGATAAGGGATTCTTGGTAATCTTAGGCCTTTCCCACTTGTTTAAAAATCCGTCATGTTTCTTTCATTAATGCCATTCCAGCTGCGGTTCCAATAGCAGCTTTTGCTACAGCTGAAGCTCCTGATAATCTTAGGCCTTTCCCACTTTTTTAAATCCCTGTCCTGTTGCTTTCTTAATGCCATTCCAGCGGCGGTTCCAACAGCACCTAGTGCAGCTGCGTTTGCTACAGCTGGAGCTGCAGCGGCTATTAATGCTGGTATAGCCGCAAGAAGTGGAAATAATCGCCTGTTTTAATTGAGTCTTTAATGGAAATCGGAGAAAGTTGAACTCCGCTTTTTGATACTAAGGTCTTAATAAAATGTTTGAGTTGAGTCTTGGTTAATGATAATTTGTTTGTACCACCACTAGAAATTTGATCATCTTTAAACGTTATTTTTTTCCGCCTTAAACTGCACACATTTCGTGATGGGAAGCACCTTCGTCATCAAACTCTTAATTATAGAAATTTTAAAAGATTGTGTCCAAAAGGCAATATATGTTGAAGACTAAAGGGAAAAAGGCCTCTTAAAAGGTGTTAATGTTCAGTACAGAAGAATAAAAAGGTAAATCCAGATTCTTGTGTAATAAAAAACCAACAGGAATGGACACCGTGCTGATTTGAGTATGTCTCTCACTTCTGACACCATTTGTAACAAGATAAACGCGTGGGATTTCGGATTTATAACAGAGCACTTTTGATGGTGATACAAATACAATGTTTAATGCTGAATGACTTGAATGAGAAAAGAATTGTGATTAATATGTGCGTGTATATGATCCAAATATTGGACAAACTAAAATAATCCGCACGAACCTAATAATGTAAGAAATGAAAATGCAAATAAATGACCTTACACAGTACAAGGACAAAGGTGAATGATTCACAGCAATTTCACACAACGAAAGGAATGATGTGTTTTAATCAAATAGTAAAAAATGAATTAACTCAAATCGTGAAAAATGAGGTATTTTACTCAAATAGTAAAATGATGAAAACAAAGTTACAGATATCATAAAATATCTTTACAATCCCAAAACACTGGGTATTACAAACCCAAAAATGAGCCCACGGCTAAAAGATTACATGTATGGAGTTGCACATTCCGCCACCAGCACACTTGGCTACCAGGCACACTGGCCAATCAAGCTGTCAGTTTTCCAGGTAGTCACCGACCACCATTTAATTCATTGGTCAATCAAACAATCAGCGCCCACGAATCGGTCAGCAACGCCCGGTCAGCTGCTACTCGACCAGCAACACTGTTCACTCATCTCTAAGGCTACTATGGGTCAGCTTTACAGCTGCTATGGTCAACCTCTACGGTTAGCTCTACAGCTGGTACCACAATCAGCTGAAAATACATCTAACACCGTGCACTATGCATGACACGGGCATATACGATAACACGTAAGGACATTATATACGGTAAGTTATACAAATTACATTATCGGCACAACATTACATAGCAATAAACAGGTTCAGAAGCGAACCTACCTGTGTCCGATAAGAATCAGATGGTACTAAATGTTTCTTAATAAAATATTACTAATATAAATCTAATGCTAAGTCACAAAAAAGAATATAAAATATTTGCGTTATACTACGTAAGCCGAAGCAACATAGAAAACATACAAACATAAGTGTGGTCGTCCAATAATTATAACTTGTATACAAGAAATTATAAAATAACTCACATACCTTTACAGCTGAAGAAGTGCAAGTCCTTAAGTAGATTGCTCACTGACAAGTCGTTCCGTAATGTGAAGATTGAGTCTTAAGGTGATGCATTTATACCCAGATGATGCAGCCATACATCGTCTGTGCGCTGGAAGTATTCAATTTCTCCCATCGAAAGCATTTCGCAGGTGCGGCATAGGATGAACCAAACTCACTGTTTTGTAATATTGTACAATATACATAAATCATCCTCGGGTATTGTTGTACACAAAAAACGAAATCCGAGTACATGTATTTGATAAATAAAGAGATTTATACAATTCCGTGACAGTAGCTCCTCCCTCTTACAAATGTGGTAACACTTTTAGAAAAATAACGGAATGTGAACATAAAAGATTATTAAACATTCAATTTTTAATACTGAACGAAAATGGTCTGATGATATTAAGCAAAACATCGGGAACAAACATTTATTATAGCCAGTATTGGAGAAATCGTTCAAGCGAGATGGCGCTTCACATTACAAGCAACTTTGGAACAAAATTACAAAACTAAAATAACATTTCATTAATGATTGTGACTACTACCGAACTTTGGACAGGTATCTTAAAACAGAAACATATACCATTCTGATTGCAGTTTAAATCATTTTATAGCAAAACAAGTTTATATGGGTGTCTACTTGTGAAACACACGCAGAGAGTATTGTATTCCTACTATTTAAAATAGCAATGCACTTATTTTTTATGGTATATTTTTCTTGCAAAATTTCAAAAATTTGTCCTGATTAAAAATATAGGTAGAAAAATCCACTTTTATATTGATATGACTGTGTGGCCTTAAAATAAGTAACAGAAAGAAGCAAAACTAACAAGTTTTGTAAAATTCACCAACCAATTTATTTTCCAAGAATACAAAGTAAATATTTAAAAGGAACTTACAGTATTGTGAATTAAATCTCCAAGATCCTAACATTTCTCTCACATGTTCAAAATTATAGTGTTTTGAATGAATTCCTGTCTTAAATTTGCTGATGTACCAACGGTCATGATAAATCACAACGATAAAATCCAGAATGTCTTTCAATGAATTCATAATAATCCTAAGTGTTTTAGCCCAATGTCAATGGGCACTTTGTAATTCCAATGAATAATTTAAATAAATGATTCCTCTCTAAATATAATCCGATCACAACTAAAAAAATTCGATTCCTCAGACTGATGATAAATAGGAATTATTGTGTTTACCTTAGCCTTACCTAAAAACCTCGGATACAATAAAATCACCAGGATGTGGGCCACAAGTCCACTTTCAAAACATTCTAAATTTGTAAATAAGGCTGGTCATTGAACTCAAATATAAATAACGAACTTATTAATAAGTTACACACATGGCATTAATCATATAGGACATAACAACTCTACCATCAATTACGAACAAAGGTCAAGTACACAATGCAAATTAAATATACATAACATTTATATCACAAGATTGAATTAGAGACTATGTAGTCTACTAAAATTCATTTTTCAAAAACGGAGATATAAAGTTCGCATGAAATGTTACATATAAACATTCCGTTATGCATTTTGACCTCAGGATGACACAATTTATATTGATCAAAGATCGTACGATTGATTGTGCGTTATCATTTTATGTAAAGCGACTAGTGGTCACGCTTTAAAAAAAACACTTCTCCAGGCGCAGAAAAAGATTTCGTCGTTATGCGGCTCTGTGTCAGACAAAAGTTGGTCCAATGAGAAAGTTGCAGTTGAAATTTGAATGTCATATGTGGATAATTCTAATTTCACATGCTGAGTAAAATTGCTGGCGTTGAAAGTTCCATTTCATATTTCGTTATTTGCAAATTCGTCTGTTGAATTACAAACGGTGGTTGAAATTTCAATGTTGTATGTCGAGAATTCCAATTTCACACGTTGAATGACACAGTTGAAAGTTCCATGTCGAGATTTTAGATTGAAACAAGGTCTCCAATGACTTTTATTATAACTATTTTATTTTAAATTTCACATCTGATATCCTTATAACCAGATGAGAGCCTGCTTTCAGGGTTTTGGGGTTGAGGGAGGTTTTCTGGGGTCCGTTCTTTCTCACTGTTAGTTCCAGAGCAATACAACTTTGTATTAGATGCATCTAGGTGAGTACCACCAATATCAACTCAAAGTAGGTCACTGTAATCTTCATTTAATTTCACTACTTCACTCAATTTTCGCTATCATAAAAAAAAAAACGGAGACCTACTTGTCGGTTTTGTGTTGCGAGACATAGCAATTTTCTGAAGGCGGCATTTGTGTTGTCAAAAGTTATGATTTTTATTGGGTAATTGCTTCTAATCTGCATAACTTTCTAAAGTATCGTCATACTTCACATTCATAACTATGACCCTAAAACAATTCATTCTATGACGTGCTCTCTATCATACGTCAGGTAACGTGCTCTCTATCATACGTCAGGTAACGTGCTCTCTATCATACGTCAAATAAATAACTATAACCCTAAAACAATTAATTCTATGACATTTTTGCTAACGTCATACGTGGGATAAATAGTTGTCATAAAACAATTCAATCTATAACGCGCTCATTAGCTTATTTTGCCTTCGGTTCAAGTTCACAGAAAATGTTCGTTACAATTTTGGTTTGCTTTTTTATTTGCTAATATTTCATAAACTACTTAACAGATTCCCATCAAACTTGGTATTTGTCATTATAAAGCTAATACAGTTCCCTCTGCGACATTCTTGCTCGCTAATGTGACCATGGAGACAAGGTCACAATCGCATAAATTTTACAAAAAGGTTTTGGTTAATGTGTTTTTATTTGCTTATATTTCCTAAATTCATGGATTTATTGTTACTTGGAATGAGTCATAACAAAACTAAGAATTCATTTATTGACATGCACACTTGCCCTTGGCCTTAGGGTAGTGATCACAATCATAGAACGTTTGCTTTACGGTGTTTGTTTCAGAATTATTTTTTTTTTTTTTTTGTTGCTTGCTTTTGTTTTTTGAACCACTGGGTGACTTTTTGTCATACTTGGTGTAAATCATTATGAAGCTAAGGACGTTTTGCAATACGCACTAGGATTGGATGAATTATTATGAAGGTAAGAACTGCGGGCTTGCTCCATCTTTAGATATTGGGATCAAGGTCACACGTTTTACATCACCGTGTTGATTGTGGTGTCAATATCCAGCCCCTGGCCTTCTTGTGTTTGGTTCAGTTTATCAAGGATTACATTGGCTATAAGTATCCTACCTGGTGCTGATGTATGTCTTGGTGAGTGTAAGGCTTTAGCAAATTTGTAACAAATAAATCAGTGCATTTGAATTTTCCCAACAAAAATGTGCAAGATCGGGCAATCAGCGGCACTTCGCTGTCTTGCTTGAGAATCGCAATCCACCCACGGGCCAAGCCATTTTAGAATGGCGCCGCGGCAGCTTTTCTTTTTCCTGTTTTTCAAATCGTGCCAGGCGTTTACCCCTAACATTTTACCCTTTGTTCAACTGTTTCTCACGAACGAAAAGATGAATTTCTTTGCAACGGATGGATTACGCGGAGATTTTTTAAAAACTTATCAAATCATCTACTCCTTCTAAGATCAATGAACAAGAAAGGCAGCAGCAGCAGCAACAACAACAACGATAGAAATAATAATAATAATAATAATAATAATAAATAGCAACTAATCAAACGTGCATGTGATTCGGAACCAGCGACCCCTCCACCCCACCACCTGATTTATGAGCAGTAAGCAACCAGAAAGAACGTCTCCTTTAGCAAGTGTTCTGTGCAGTTAGATAGGTAAAGTTTTGTCCTGGATACATTTAAAATGCGGAGGCCACCCCCACCCCCAACTATATTTCTAAAACTGTCCTGCAATTCATGATAAAATGAGGTGTCTTTTTGATCGTGAGATACCCGTTTAAAGTGTCCTTTTTGGAAGAAATAACCTGCCTTTATTAGATCATGGAAGAAATACGTTTGAGGCACTCAAGCATTTCTTGCAAGAGTGTGCGATAAAAAAAAAATGCTTGCTACACGCATGTCAGAAAAATACCTCCATCCGTTTTTTTAGAATATTATGCTACAGTCAATACGCAGCCATTTAACTCTTGAAGTTTTGTTTGGTGGCGAAAATCATCTCAGCAGGAACATGAACGAGTCGGTGTGATTAAAATCAGATCTACAATGTGCCACGTGAACATCTGAAAGCCACTGCTTAAAGGGTCATGTTCTGGTGACTTTGAATTGGCCAATGGAAATGCAGCTTTCAGAAATCTGGAAGTGTATCAATCGTTCCGCACACTTTAATACTCTTCGGGTTGGAAAGGGACAGTTTTAAAACACAAATCTGATATTGCATACACGTGCCTAATATAAAAATTTAAAAAAAATAAAATATGAGTGAAATCAAAAAGGTCCATAACTTTGGATAGGTATAATAAAGCAAAACGTATTAACATCATTCACTTGACCTGACAAGTCAGTGGAAACTCGTACGATAAAAAGTTGTTTTATCCCCCCCCACCCGAAATTTATAAATGCATTCTTCATGTCCGAAAGCTCTTTATGAGATCATGTGATGCTCACATAACAAACACAAACCATTTCCCTTGATGATAATTTTGAAAATCATTGTATACTTAATAGCTTGATGCAATTAAAAAAAGTTGTCATCCAAGCAGTTTTTGAGATATCCTACCTGTCTTGAACCAATGTGTCTATAAGAGGCTGGCTCTGCTTCCTAACCGACTATTGGTATTTCACTGGCTACATACTTTTCAGTGACTACATTAGGTGTACATGCC
Source organism: Sinohyriopsis cumingii (assembly GCA_028554795.2). Lineage (NCBI taxonomy): Eukaryota > Metazoa > Mollusca > Bivalvia > Unionida > Unionidae > Sinohyriopsis > Sinohyriopsis cumingii. Next base: position 95,035,785 of record CM068833.1, on the reverse strand, counting down.
TTACATCAGTTTCAATAACAACACAAGCCAGAAAGACCACATTGACAAATATATCCATATCTTTAATTATTACACAATAATAGCTCAAGAAATCACACCATATCCTTAAGCTAAGATATTTGAAAGAGGCTTATTTACGAAACTGTCCCCTGCCACCTCAGCCATAGTGCTTCGTCTCCAAACGTGAAGATTTAAGATTTCATCTGATTGGCTAATCAAATTAGCAATTATGGTAATAAGCTAGGTCACCAGAACATGACTCTTCAGCGGTCGCTGTCAGATCTTTAAATACGGCAGTGGATCACTGGGCACCGTTTCAGAAAACAACGAACGCCTAAGATTGTCTTAAGTTTGTATGTACAACACCAGTACATGATTACGGATGCTTCACTAACGAGAATTACATAACTCCCCCCAGTTTTCGTTACAATTTTACGTAACTTTACGACAAGTACGAGGCAGTGGTAAGCGGGATTATGTTGGTGGAGAACTAGAGTCACATAGGGAAGTTAGTTTTGAGATGCACCCTGATATTCCAGAATTTACGCAATAGTGGGTCTTTATTTTACAAGCTATTTTCAAACATGTTTGTAAACGTACTCTGTAAAAACATGTGGACATGAATATATGTATGATACAATTTACTTTATTGATTAGTCCGAAAATCTAAACAATCGAGACAATAAATCGTAAAATTGAATGAAATTCTGTCATCAATAACGGTAACAAATTACCCTTTTATATTCGGTATATCTGGGTCAGGTGCTGATATTCAGAGAGGTATTCCATCCAATGTGATACCGAATATTTTGATGCTAGTAGAGAGATGAAACAAGATGAGGAAAAATTCCGAACAAGTATGCTAAGTTCTTTTCCATAGCTTCTATTCATATCGTATAACTTTTTTTCTTTCTCCGCTTTCTTACCTGTGAGGATGTCAATATTTCCAATCCGTATGGTAATAATAATCGTCTTTTTATGTTGCTATTTCGAGTTTAACTGGCGGCAGAGCTATCCTGGAAAAACCCGTAAGAACCACCGACTCACGGGAAGCTACCTGCAAATTTTCTTACATCCCCTCCCCTCCCCCCCCCCCTTGATCGAGGTCGAGACTCGAACCTACGCGGATTGAGGTGAGATGTCAGTTATCGGTAAACGCGTGCGCTTTAGAACACTCGGCCACCCGAGGCCCCACTCTCTTTTAAAAAGAAAGCGATAAATAAAATCAACAGTCCTTACTGCAAATAATGATCATCGCCAGGGCTGGATTTAGACATGGTGATGCCCTAAGCTATGGGAGCTGTAGAGGCCACATTTGTTAAGTGTTAACAGAGAATAAGGCTTTGAAACAACTGAACTTGGCATTTTGTTTTGGTAATTATTACAACAAAAGTTATGTACTTTATATAAAATATATTGCATTGATAATAATAGTTAACAGATACAAAAAAATCACGGGTTAAATTATTACTTAAATATAAATTATAAAAAAAAATGTACCAAATTTTGAAAATAAATCTGAAATTTTGAGAGACCCCTTCAGACTGTGAGGCCCTAATCTGTAGATTGTTTAGCTTATGCCTAAATCCGGCCCTGATCATCGTCATCAACATTTTCATTATCACCATAATCAGATCGTCGTATCCTTAAGAAAATGAAGCTTTATTTTTACGTTTTAACAACGACTAATAATATAAATTCTTTCATGCCGACTCCGTGGTCCTTAGACAAAATAATTACGTTTCAGCTAAAATAAGAACTAATATTTATAAAAGGAAATCTGTATTATTGAAGAATATTTAAAATTATAAGTTGAAAAAAAATCTTGGTATTATCAGCAATATTTGTAAAGTATTTAGTTCCAGTTGGATATTACACTTCATTTCGACACAACGACCCATATGAGACTAATATACTATTCCCACTGGCTTATTTTGATTCCATAGTGAAAATAATCAGTCATTCCCGCTATTTATGTTCGTTGAAATTGCATATTTGTACAATGATTCCTCAGAGCTACAAATATTGTGATTAAGAAACATTGCTTCATCGATGTAAAACCAAGCAAAATATTATTCTACCAAATAATAATCTGTCTCTGTATACATCAGGTAAAATTTGACCATAGGGTGCAAAGTGCATGCTGTCAAAATTCGACTGAACTAATCCTAACCAGATGCTTGCTCACTCAAGTACACATAGGCCTAATCCTGTTAATACTGATTATCCAACAGCGTGACAATCACTCAAACATCTGCGGAAAATTGCAGCAAATCCAAAGAATTAAAACGTAAAAAAATGAAAACACTAATAATCTTGATAGTTTTATTACACTCTATTCAGGTTTCTGTTTCGAAATTGTTGCTGTCTGCAGAAGAACTGTGCTCTTACCTTTCCTATATAATTGTCATTTGATTGCCTTATCTACTATACAGATTTGGATGTTTCAGTACCAGTCTATATAGTTATCATTTGATTGCCTTTTCTACTATACAGATTTGGATGTTTTGGTACAAGTCTATATAATGTCTCTTTTGATAATATAACTGTATATTTTTTGTTTTAATTAGGACATTCAGGCGTCTCAAAACAGTTCCTCTTGACTCTTTATTTCATCGAGTGTGTGTGTGTGTGTGTGTGTGCGTGCGTGTGTGTGTGTTTGTGTGCGCGCGTGTGTGGTTTTGATTTTTAACGAAGCTTTAACAATTTTTCAGTAATATCTCTGTGATTTCTGTGGTGTGGCAGTTTATAGTGATGTCTAGCACTGGGGCATCATGCCGCAGACACGAAGCATCACGTCCCCTCCCAGTCATATTATCCTGACATCAGGCAGACCAGTCCAAACACACCTCTTAATGCAGAGCGCCAAGCGGGGCAGCTAATAGTACAATTTTTATGTCTTTGGTATGACTCGACCGGAGTTCGAACCCGAGACCTCCAGCATCGGCCATAGAGTCTTACTGTGGCATTTGATCTTATATGGCATTCTTTTCTCTACTAGTGTGCTGATTTACAGAGAATAATGTTACACAAAAAAAAGAAGATAAAGAAAAATGCATCTTGTATGACATTCAAGTTAAGATAATAATATTCCCTCAATGAAAATAATGTGCATAATTAGGTGTTTAAATGCTGTTCAAAACAGAAAATTGAAATAATTGAAATTATTTTCTTCTACGGACGATATATGCGATGATAACGATGATGAGTGTATATGCTACTTTCACTTATCTATTTATTTAATTATTTATTTATCTATCTATTTATTTATCTATTTATTATCTCGGTTTTAACAAATGCGAAAAAGAAAGTGGATACAATAGATAGGAAGATGAAACTACTCATTGTTTATATGGATCCCAATCTAATAATCAGAGCTACAAACCTAAAAGTTTTTTTTAAAAAAAAAATTTTGTGCATTTATGTCTCATTAAGTAAATAGAAGATTTAAAACTACTTGTTTTCATATAGTTAACTTAAGCCTATGTTAAGAGAATTTATGAAGTGTGTGTGTGTGTGTGTGTGTGTGTGTGTGTGTGTGTGCCAGAGAGAGAGAGAGAGAGAGAGGATCCCCGATTTAACAAAATAGATTTACATGACGTCCCACTGTATACAATGTAATTTTATGACAAAGCGTGGCTAGCCTCCAAACAGGAAGTGCGTGTTAAAGCACAAATTAATATTTTCTTCAGATTTTGGTCTTACATTGCATACAATTGAATCAAAATTGAAATTAACACTGAATTTATATTCCACTCTTAGTATTTCAATGAATATATAAACGTTCGGAAGGTTGTAGCAGACAAAGCGAATTGCACAAAATATCGTATTTACCTTGTCCACTATTATTGTGGACTCTGCTGGGTTGTTTTTGGAAATGAGGACCTTCAAAGTACGTGCATGTTGGGCTATTCTAATGAAATACAAGGCGGTCAGTATAGCCAAGTGATTATATAAACATGAAGTGTGGCTTAGCCGTTTCCATCAAAAGTAAGTTAAATTATGTTTAGTCATCAACTTCTAGGTCGACAATCTCTCTCTCTCTCTCTCTCTCTCTCTCTCTCTCACACACACACACACACACAGAGTTTTCCCGTTAGGCAGACAGGTCTATGGCGGAAAAGATTCAGGCAGCGACAGATCTTAAAGTATGAAAGTCTAAATTTTTGTTAATAAATGTAAACAAAAAAGTTAAGATTTGTATATTAAGGTTTTATTTTAAAGACGTGGAGGAAGTGCATCTCTGACAGTGTCTGGTCATGACAAAATCAAACACAAAACACACACTCTCTCTCTCTCTCACTCTCTCTCTCTCTTCTTTAGTCAGAAATAATTCCGATATTGTATTCAATATGACCAATAGGTCAAAGCATGTTTTGCCCGATATGTATGAGGTCTTTCTTTGTTTTTGTTGTTGCTGTCATCTTATGCGCCGTCTTTGTTAAGTTTATTTTTGCAGTATCTACATATATCTTTGTGAAACACATTTATGAAGCAGCATTCGATTTTCTTACGTCTAAAACTTACAAAGATATGTGCGTAAACTTACGTTGAGTTGTGTAACGGAGTCCGATTTTGATCATATTGGAAAGGAGAAAACACAAATTTTGACACATATAAAGTGTCAAAATTATGGAAACGATGCTTAAGTACTTGAGGAAGATGACAGTAATTAAATATGCTTCAATCTTACAATATTTACTCGTGTTCTGATTATAAGCAATATTTGTATTATCACACAATTTAAAATATGCGCTTATTTCTTGTCTGATTTTCACATTCATGGACAAAAATGATTAAAGAACCCTTTAACAATATATGTATGGCTGACAGCAGAGCTGGGTGTGCGAAGCTTTCTTAATTATCGTGATATAAAGCAAAAGAAAGTATTTCAGCTCAAAAGAAAATCACGGCCCCCCACATGCAAAAAGTGAATGTCCAACACCTGATAGGATAGGAATTTGCTGTGTGTATGTTAATTGTTGTATAAGTTGCAATATAAAAATTGAAAATAAAGTGAGATCGTTAAGCTTATACTATAGTTAATATTGTTGAATACATCATGCTAACATTTTAAAGCATGTTGCTAAAAATCGAAAATGTTGACAGTGAAGCCAACACTTTACTAGCAATAATATTGGTATAATAGGTAGAAAACAGTAAACATAAAACACAGTTTCTCAGCAAAAGAGAGAACATTCAGCGGACTCAGACATGAAACAAGCTTGTTCCTGAAAATCGTAGGATCATTGACAGCTTTCAAAGGAAGACATATACATAACACATTGACACATGCTGGTAAATAACTAAAACATGACAAGTGCTTTTGTTGCGTTTTTAATCCGACATTTTTCTGGTAGTTTGATTGGGCTTGAATATGTTTCACAACATTCCGTGTGGCCGCTGCGTTACGAATATGTTTAACAACATCCCGTTTGGTTACTGCGTTGTTATACGTGACAAGTGTCAAACATGTGATTAAAAGATCAGAAATATATAGGCCAAACTACATATGTGATTTGTTCCGAATGGACGGAAAGAACGAGTTTGATGAGGCGCAGAAAGATATGGAGACCGTTAGGCTGGGATATATGTTCCTACCGGTATCAAACGAGTTCTTTCCCCGACTTGGATAAAACAAAAATCTATATGTTTTGCATTTGTTGCATATCCCATGTCTAGTCACACATACTTTTAAAACTTTGTAATTTATACTTTTAAAAGTATGAGTCAGGCATTTGACATTTTATAAAAGATAGTGTACAACCTCTGAAAACTCCCCGTGTGACATAGGTAACTGGGGCTAAGCCTTTAGTATTTCCACGCCATCTCGTTTGTTTGTACACCCGTATTAAAGTTGCACAAAGTTTAGTCATTTCATTCATTGATTAATAATTTCTAATCTGATTGTGGCCAGGAGTTGCCACAAAATTGTCAAGTTGTTGGCGTTCCTAATCATACGTTAGTTTCACTAGCAACTCTGTAGCCATACTTGCTTGGGACAGTCTATTTTCAAGCAACCAATGTGATGTCGTTTACCATCTTTGAAAATCTCATTAATTCCTTAAAATGTTTGGATTTTCGTTTCTTTCAGCACATGTATACAACACTTCGTCTTGCTTATTTGTTCAGTTTTTTTTTGAAATTTTTTAACTAGACACTCCAAATATTGGACGCAGACGAAACAGTTATTTCTGAAACAGACTATTCAAGAAATCAGAAATGGACATGTATCCGTCTGCTTCCGTTTGCGTTGAAACGCCAATAGTTCGATAGGATGAGGGTTTCCTTGGCGACAAACAGTTTATAAATGATAAATCAATGAATGAGATAACTGAATTTTTGTGTATTTTTTATATCCTGTATGCTTTTCTTTTCTTTAATCATTTGGAGGGAGGGCAAGAGAGGGTGTGAGAATACTATATATGGATACTCAACAGCTGTGTCTTCAGTATACATTTCTGAGATCGCGATTTACACTTTAGCTTTGAGTGTTTAATAAATGCGTTGTGGGATATATATGGATCCATTTAAACTTCAGTTACTGGTAAGTGGATATTTCCTTTCTTCTCATATTGTGCAATTCTACATAGATTTACAAGTCACCAAACACATAACTTGCTATTGAAAAATAATGCATACTTCACCCAAAGAATCATTCAGTCGAGGGTAGCTCCACAGCTGCTAGAAATACCAGTGTATAAAATGTACACCGATATGTGCAGACAATATTAAAAAACTAAAAGCATACATGAAATAAATAAATGAGCAGGACTTAGTCAGCTCATTCAATGATTTATAATTTCAAGCCTGATTATGAACGGGGAGGGGGCATAACACCGTTATCATTTACGCATTTCATACCAAACGCATTTTTCTGTGTAAAAGATGACCCTGCTCACCATTCCTTTTCAGTTCCTGGACAAGTCCATTTTCAGCGAAGTGGTGGATTCACGACTACACATGTATGTATACAGGAAGAAAATACTTGTCGTCTGCTTCCGGTATTCACAATGTCGAATCAAGCAAAGGAGAATGACACCTAGAAATTTGCATTTTACGCGGATTTAACAATAGATGTAATTTCTATGTACCTACTTGCAATGGGATATACCTCTAAACTCTCAACCTTATGGTAATTTACGGAATTATCCGACAGTTACCGAATAGGATGAGATACATCACTATGTTGTCTAAGGAAAAATAGCCTCGCCCATAGTGTACGCAATATAGCGTCGTGTTAGTTTGGAAACTCTGTTAAGCATGAAACGCGCAGACGATGCCAGTGTTACGAACAATATGGTCAAGTCAGTTTAGAAATTATAAATCAATGAATTATGCCCCCCTCCCCGTTCATAATCAGGCTTGAAATTATAAATCACTGACTAAGTTCTGTACACCTTTTATCACATTAAAGATTTTCGTTATTGGAATCAGCAGGGAGACACAAACAAACGGGGATTTATTCAAAAACTATAATCTTAAGTTACAAGGTTATCAACCTGGACTCATTGCCATTGTTGTAAAATTTACTTTTGTGAATGTCTATGATTACAATTAAAACTTAAAAAAAAAAAAACATCGCTGCCTACTTGTGTGTTATTGTATAGAATGTTTGTGTGATGGAATAGCATGTGTACAAGTAGTCCTACCCTTTTGTTACAGTGTAGGAGTGTATGCTTGGATTGTAATCAAAACATTGGGCATTGGGTAGTAATAAAACAAAAGCAACTGGTGGATAGTATATGTGGTGTGCTGGATTATAATAAAAATATTGACAATACATTTGCCTTACGTCCCCGTGATTTTTCCACATGTAAATGACCCAAAACCATCACAAAGGTAGCATTACATTTTCCCTTGTCACTACCATTCCACTCCGATGTTGAACGTATGGAAAAATTTAACACTGCATTTCATCATACGTCCCCATAAAATGAGGTCAACAATTTCTAATAATGTTACTATGTACACACCCTATTAAACGTATGGACAAATTTAACATAGGATTTCACGTCTGAGGCTATAGCGTCTGTCCCATCTTAACATATGGGTGCTTATATAATCATCGTTTGAGACCTAATCGCCACACACAACTACTTACAGAACTCAGTGCTAGTTCTTGAGTACTTAAGAAGCATCAAGCCACCGGGTCAAGAAGGATCACACCTCTTCTTCATTTATCTGACGATATATCAACACAAATACTTTCGTACTAAATAACGTGGGTTATTCATTAAGCAAGTCAGAAAATTACCTCAGACCAAGTGAATCTGCTTCGCATCTGGGCTCAGAAAGTTAATGCAGATGCCACAAAACTGTTCCCTAACTGACATAATACATGCCGTGAGATGGAGATCGGAGTCTACTTCTATAGATTTAATCTCAGAAATCTTTCATCCTAAATGGCTCAGCTCAGTCTGGTGGGACCCATAGCCATGGCGCAACAGCTTACTTTCCCGGGTAGTTCAACAGCCTCTTCATAACGGCGCGTCTTCACAAATTCCGCTAGATTTGCGGGAGGTAAACATGTTTCCTTTTGTAGCCACTTCCTCCGACATATGGAGTCTATTGTTTGGTCGTATTATCTGGAAAATGTCTCACACACCTTATAGGACCAGGAAGCAGGCAGGTTTCAGAGCAGGGCGCAGCACAACAGAGCAGATCTTCAACCTCGGATATTGTGTGAGAAGTACCTCCAACACCAGCAAGATCTGTACCACGTCTTCGTGGATTTCAAGAAGGCATTTGACCGAGTAGGGCATGCAGCTGTTGGGCAACCATGAGACTATATAACATCAATGCCAGCCTCATCACAGTAATAGAGCACCTCTATGACAAGGCCACCAGTGCAGTATGCTTCAATGGCAGCATAGGGGACTGGCTCAGAACGAGTCGGAGTCAGACAAGGATGTCTGTTCTCTCTCACACTAATCAACATCTTTCTGGAGAGAATTATGGCTCACGTGCTTGAAAAGCATGAAGGGACAGTCAGTATCAGAGGCAGAACAATCACCAACTTACATTTTGCTGATGACATTGATGGACTAGCAGGACATGAGCAAGAATTAGCTAGCTTAGTAGAGACTCTCGACAAAACCTCTGCAGCATACGGCATGGAAATCAGTGCAGAGAAGACCAAAATGATGACCAACAACACAAAGGGCATCAGCACTGACATCAGGGTCCAAGGTATGAAGCTAAAAACAGTCAACAGCTTCAAATACTTGGAGGCAACTGTAACCCATGAATGATTGAAGCCTGAAGTACTCTCCAGGATTGCACAGACAACAGCAGCGCTGACAAAACTGAAACCCATATGGAACAACAAGAACATGGCACTCAGTTCAGTTGTCAAACTGATGCACTCACTGGTGATCTCCATATTTCTCTATGCCTGCGAATCATGAACTATAACAGATGACATAAAGAAAAGGATACAGGCCACAGAGATGAGATGTTTCCGAAAGATCCTTGGTGTCACATACAAATCCCGTGTCACCAATGAAGAAATAGAGCAAAGGACCAAACAAGCCATTTGGTCTCATGAAGACCTCTTGATCACAATGAAAAAATGTTAAATGGATTAGTATGAGTATGTCTCATGATTATCAGGACTTGCCACGACAATCCTGCAAAGCACTGTACAAGGAAGAGGAAAGAAAAGGCAAATAAAAAAGAGGTGGGAAGATAACATTCGAGAGTGGACAGGCTTGACATTGGGTGACTCACTGAGAAAGACAGAAGATTGAGAAGATTGGAGGAATCTGGTTGTTCAGTCTTGTGCAGTGCCCCAATGATCTACCAGACTATGGGACTGATGATGATGATGATGACTTATTATTTAAGAAGTATATTTTACCAGACAGCATTGTCTTACAGTAATAAATTTAATCCTTATAATATATATTTTTGTTCTTTTTGTGTGGACACCTCCAAGTCCTTGCCAGCATACTTAGCTGGTTAGAAATTATTAAACTGACCCCTCAATAATTTCTAATTACCTAAAGGCTTACTTAGCTAGATACCTAAAGATTTACATTTTTCAATAAATTTTAAATTTAGGTTTTTCTAGTTCTATTTCCTAAATATCCACATTTTCCAGGGGCAGGGGTCTCCAGGTTAGCACTCATCTACCTTCAGGCATTTTGTGTTGGTCAGCTTTCTGTTCTCCCCTTATCCTGTTGTGTGTTTGGATTGACCTTGCAGTTTTCTCCTTTTATAGTGTCCTTTTTATATGGATTATTGTTTATTCGTTTGAACTTTTGTCGGCTTTTAAAACCAAATCAGTGATGGGTTATCATTTATTTATTTGTATCTTATTATGATTTATAGTTTATGCATATTTGTTGCACTTTCTCCGCTCTATCATTCAGTTTCACTTGTATTTTTCCATTTCCTCTTTCTATCCTCTTATCACCTCTTTGTCTTTGCAATTTCTGGATGTATAAGGTGGTATTTCACAGGTTCTAAATTTGATGTTCTGGCTTGTGCATTCAGTCAGTAGCTCCCTTTTTCTGTTGTTGTCACTGTGTGATTTTTTCTCTGTTATTGTTTGCCTTATAGGTAGATCTTGTGGAGTTGCATTTGCTTTGTTGTTGTCATCATTTCCATTTTCTGGCTGTAGCACACTCTATTTGGTAGCTCTTTTTAATTTCAGTGTACTGTCACTGGCACTGCTGCATTTTCTCCTTTGCTGTTATCATTATTTGTTTCCAGCTCTGTTGGTAGATGTTTTTAATTTGGGTGAACAGTAACTGGCATAGCTCCATTTTCTCCATTATCCTCTAAATTTTCTGGTTGTCGTTTCCACTCCATATTGCTATCATCGTCAGAAGAAGTTTTTTGTGGAGGTCTTCATAGCGGTTTTGTTGATTTTGGCTCCCTGTCTTGATACAGTTTGTGTGGTTCCATTATTACATTGATTTCTAGCCCTTCTCCTTCTGGGGTACCATTATTTTTCCTACATTAATACATTTCTGGCGAAGAATGCAGCCTCTATACCAGAACTTGACTATCGAGCCATGGATATAGAAGAATGCCTTTAGCATTGCTGCCTGGTCCTTCTACATCTTGGCGATCCTGGCTCCAGTTTGTTTGGTTGGATAGTCTGCATTCATCACCATTTTTGATTGTATGGTATTTAGATCCAGTTTTTATTTCATCCTTTCTACTGTTACTCTTAGTGGAATTTAAATTGCATATTTCCATATTGGGTGCATCAGTCACTTTTAATGTCTTTCCTTTCACTATTATAGTTAAGATGATAATGATAATAATAATAATGTCGACTTACTTCAGTGCCTAATCTTTAGAAAATCTAAGCTCTTTAAAATATTAGATAACATATAAAAACATTTAGAACATAATGATTTCAAAAACAAACACCATGAAATTACAAAACAAAAACATGCTGACACTGATTAAGGAAGTAAACATTAGTAAGTTTTTAAGTCTGTTCTCGTAGTCCAAATAAGTGAGGTTTTAAGAGCACTCTTGAACAAAAACATAGCGCCCTGGTGTCTAAGATCTATGGGCAAATCGCTTCATATAGCTGGGCCCTGGTAAGCGAAATAACATTGTCTGTATGACTTAATTTTAACAGTGGGAACAAAGATAATACAAGTGTTGAAAGAGGTGAATAAGTTTATAGATGGAGTGTACACATGGATGAAGTCAGATAGGTATATTGGACTGGAGCCAGTCAACAAAATATATAATTTTTATTGTGTTTGATTATAACTATGTCATTAGGGGTTAGTTTCACTTTGGGTGAAAGATCAATGTTGCCTTACCATTGTGTGTCTTCAACGTCCATGCCTTGTAACATTAAGGCTCGGAAAGTTGTTCAGCATTTTATGGACTTCTTTCTCTATGCACGGTGCATATGTTCATGTCATCATGTCATGTACAGTCCCTGCAGAAATTCTGTTTTGGATAAATGCCATTTGAAGGACATGGATTGAAATTAAATTTGGAATGGTACTTTGCATGAAGAAGACCTTGGTTGAGTTCAGATTTTCCAATTTTCTGTTTTTTTGTGCAATATTTTACATCAAGAAGACTCGTTTTGAATCTTTTTCTGGTTGAAACTTAGGTATCAATGGCCCCTACTTTGCATTTAAATGCTGTTTTAATTTTCAAAGTAGTAAATTTTTTTAAATTCAAATTTTGGGCTTTACATTAAGAGTCCAGCAAAAGGATTTAGAGTTATGGCCCCTGTGATTCAAATTTGCACTTCTGTTTCCACTCAAAAACTTTCTTTCATATTAAGAAGACCCAATTCAAGTTAAATTCTTACTGATTGCTGGTCAAGGTTTATTGAGTTATGTCCCTTGTTTGACATGATTTTAGACTGTAATTGCATCTGTGGCATATAAACTTCTTTTTAGCTTTTGTTTAAAGAGCAACAGCCATATTTGATGGCTGATCAGTATTGACAGTTCCATCCTAATAGGCTGTTATATGATGACTTTTGTCAAGTTAGATGCAATTTTGTATTGCATTTTTGTTGTTGATGTTAAAGCAATTGTTTTTGACTGGCAAAGGCTATCTTTGATGGTCAAAAAGCATTAACTGTACCAACTTGAAAGGCCTTCATGCCAGGATACTGTCATTAATAAATTTTGTTAAGTCAGTTTTAAAAGTTATTTGCATATTTTTATTTTGTAGTGAAGATAAACATATATAAATGTGGACTGACATCATTTGTACAAAATTATAAATGTGGATTGACATCATTTGTACAAAATTGTAAATGTGGATTGACATCATTTGTACAAAACTGTAAATGTTGATTGACATCATTTGTACAAAATTGTAAAGGTATTCATAACTAGATGTTCTCTAACATCTGTGGTTGAAATTGGTGTGGTTCATTTAGAGAAGTTGAAGACAACATATGTGCTGTATGACAGATGTCCTGATAGACAAGTGAACTGCTAAAAATCAATAACTCAAGATGCTGTAGTGTACATTAATAATGAATAGTGTTATGTATTTCAAGATTTAATTTTTGTAACTCCTGATACATGATTTTGTCTACTTTTTGTAACTCCTGATACATGATTTTGTCTAATTTTTGTAACTTCTGATACATTTTGTCAAATTTTTGTAACTCCTGATACATGATTTTTTCTAATTTTTGTAACTCCTGATACATGATTTTGTCTAATTTTTGTATCTCTTGATACATGATTTTATCTAATTTTTGTAACTCCTGATACATGATTTTGTCTAATTTTTGTATCTCTTGATACATGATTTTGTCTAATTTTTGTAACTCCTGATACATGATTTTGTCTAATTTTTGTAACTTCTGATACATTTTGTCAAATTTTTGTAACTCCTGATACATTATTTTTTATAATTTTTGTAACTCATGATACACAATTTTGTTTAATATTTGTATCTCCTGATACATGATTTTGTCTGATTTTTGTATCTCCTGATACATGATTTTGTCTAATTTTTGTAACTCCTGATACATGATTTTGTCTAATTTTTTTAACAGTTTTATTATGATTTTAAGTTGTAGTGAATATCTATAGCTGGATTTTGGTGTACGTGAATGGAAATATTAACTAACATAAAATTACAGAGGATCTATAAATAGTTGACATAGGTATTTATGACAATTAATAATAATATTAATAATAAGACTTGTTTACTATACTGGGATTATTTTCTATTGGAAGGTTGAGGTGAGGTAGGTTGTTAGAAGAATTATATTGTGTTCCATTGGATGGGTTAGGTCACATGAATAAGTATTTCAAAATCTTAGATTGAGTAGTAAGATCTGCCACATGGGGTATATTTTGAGTGTGTGTGTGTGATTTGGATTTTTAATATATGTTTAAAAAGTTTTCTTTCATATTGCTATGACGTCTGCAGTGTGGCAGTTTATGGTGATGTCTAGCACTGCGGCATCATGTCCCACCCAGTCACATTATCCTGACACAAGGCTGACTAGTCCTAACACTAACCTCTTAATGCTGAATGCCAAGCGAGGCAGCTGTTAGTACCATTTTTATGTCTTTGGTATGACTCGGTGGGGTTCGAACCCACAACCTCCCACATCTGAGGCAGACACTCTAACCACTAGGCTACCAGAGCAGTCTGGTATATTGTGACACATAGGCATAATAGACACTTGAAGATGCACACAAGAAGGGAACTGAACAATCAGATTCATTCCTATTTTGGAGTCATTCTTATTTCTTGTGTTCCTGTTGTAAAAGCAAGTCTGCAGATGTTTTTTTGTTGTACTTAGGTATTATTTGAGAGGAAAAGCATTTGTTTGGACTGTTCAGTGGAAATAAAAAGTGCAACTTTTTAAAACTATAATATTATACTGGAACTATTGTGAACTATTCAAATGAGTTCTGAACAATGCCATTTTTGATGTCATGATTCTTGGTGGACCATTATATTTCTGGTTCTGAAATTTAAATAGTACTTTTCATTCTTTTGGACTTTGAAAGACATTTTTCAAGAATATTTTGGATTTACTTCAGAATACTATTAATTCCTCTCATATTTTCATTTATTACATTCATAATTAAATTAAGTTTTACAAACTTTCCTCCCCGAGTGGCCAAGTGGTCTAAAGCACTCTCCGTTACAGATCACTGCCATCTCACCTGTCTGTGTGGGTTTGAGTCTCGGATTCGGCTAATGTGAGTATGTGAGAAAGCTTGCCAATAGCTTCTCTTGGGTCGGTGGTTCTTTCTGGGGTTTTCCTGGGTTCTTCCTCCACCATTAATACTGGCTGCCATGTATAACCTATTGTGTGCTGAAAAATGGCGTTAAACCCTACAACAACAACAACAACAACAACAACAAACTTTGCTGCTTTTGATACTTTCTTTATAAGTGCCAAGTTTTTGACAAGCTAAACAGTTCACATGTCAACCCACAGCACACAGTCTGTGTGTTCAAGTGCATCAAACAGTACACTGGTGATCCACAGACCAATGTCCCTGTGTTCAAGTGCATCAAACAGTACACAGATGATCCACAGACCAATGTCCCTGTGTTTTAGTGTGTTCAAGTGCATCAAACAGTATATAGGTGAACCACAGACCAATGTCCCTGTGTTCTAGTACATCAACCAGTACACAGGTGATCCACAGATCAATGTTCCTGTGTTCAAGTGCATAAAACAGCACATGTCCCTGTGTTCAAATGCATCAAACAGTACACAGGTGATCCACAGACCAATGTCCCTATGTTCAAGTCCATCAAACAGTACACAGGTGATCTACAGACCAATGTGTGTGTGTGTGTGTGTGTGTGTGTGTGTGTGTGTGTCCAAGTGCATCAAACAGTACATAGGTGATTCCGAACCAATGTGTTCAAGCACAGGAAGCAGTAGACAGGTGATGTGTAAGAATAGTCTGTCCTCCCTCTGATGCCAGATGGCATGATTGCCCCTCTCAACGATCAATTCATTTATTCAATAGAAATCTATTTTGCAGTGTACAGTGCAACACAGAATACTGAAAGCAGTTTTTCCCCATATTATGTGAGTATGGACAGATAATACAGAAAAAGGAAGCGAATGTTACAAACTTTATTTTTAAATACAAAAATGTGTGAACAATATGCACATAAGTGTAAAAAGGTTCATGTTCATATTTCAGTCTTTGATAGCTACCGACAACTACAACAAAATGACAAAATATGCATGAGAAAAAGTAAACTTGAAAAAAAATGTACTGGACGGACTAAGAAAAAGAAAATGGAAATAATTACAGATTAAATGTTATCAAAAACCTTTACAGTAGGTAATTATTTAGTATCCATTAGTACAAACTAAAACTTAACATTTATTTCATGAAACAAATGTAGTCACATTATATAGAATTATATGCAGTCACTGTTACCATTATAAAAAATTAGTGTCTAATCTATACAAAAATTTACTAAGATTTATTAGGCAGTAAAGCAGGTAATATATATATATATATATATATATGCAGTTTTGATGACGGATCCATATTAATTTTGAAATGTGAGATTTTTATTTCAGGTCAACAGTTAAAAATTAAACTATCACTTCTACTGGGAAGAGACAGGATATAAGAAGACGATGTACGGAAGCTAGGAAATGGATGCTTTTAGAGAAATAAATGTAAATAATTGACCTGCAACTAGTTACAATTAAGAAACACTGACCAATAAAATGTCCAATAAAAAGTACATCATGATCATTATGTAATCATTCAGTTTTTGACATTCCAAAGTACTTGAGAAAGAAAAGCAATTTTTCCTTGGTTAAAGGAATTCCAATTGATCTAAATTATTTATAGACTACTGGGTGTAATTTTTAAAAGCAGGTTACAAAAGATTGTAAAGTACAAAAATTAAAAGGATTGCAACTAAATAATTCATAATTATGCTATTTTTAAAAAAATATCTCAGCCAACAATTTGCATTGCACAGTTTTATCTGGTGATTTGAATCAACAACTGAAAAGTCAAGAAGATCACTATGTAACAAAAAATAAATTCAATCAAAGATGCATTCTGGGATACCTAAAAGATTTCTGTAACAAATCTGACAAACAATAAGTATAAAAATTGTAATAAAATGTTTTACACACAATATAAAACATAATAAATGTATATATTTATGTTGATTTTAAAAATATCTATTATAACTGGAATGTAAAACAGTATACATTAATATATCACAGAAAAAAATGAGACTCTTCACAGAAATTTTTTGATGATTCTTGAATATCACTCTGTTAAAACAGTATCCAGTTTTTCAACTTGACATCCCCTCATTTACATCTTCAATTCAAAGATTCACTTAATGAAAGCCATCATCAGTGGAATGTAACAGATGTTTGATTATGTACAAAATAAAAACATGTCTGACAACATTAGGCTTTAATTGGACGGAATATTAAGAAATAGAAATAAATTTGGACAAAGAGTTATACCCTTTGATAAGAACACAACTATATTTGCTTAGTAATGTCAAGTATCAGTGTTTAGGAAAACCTCAGATTACTGGTATTTCTGTGATAAAATATTGTCAATAAAATGTGTCATAACATCTTCAGTCCAGTGATATATTCCCATGCTGAGACTGTATACTGAATATTTGTGGTAGACAAATTCTTGAAGCTACTATTAAAATTTTTGAAGGGGAATACAATTATCTTTGATTATTTTCACATTAAAGCATTTGAGATGAAGAATAGGCACCGACTTATGAACCGGTACTTCCAAGATTCAAAAACTTCTGTCAATCACTTATTTCTTTTTAGACTTTAGCTCCTGCTCTTTCTGAACTATATCAGCTTCCACTGATGCAATTCGTTTCAGGAGATCATCTTTTTGCATTAACAGTGTTGTCAGCTTCTCTCTTGATGAATTCAAATTTTCATCGAGTGGTGCTGCTTTCTCCATCTTTGCTATGCCCTCATGTAGCTCAGACTCCAATTTGAGGAGCTCAGAGAGCTCGAAATTCAGCTCGTCACTTTTGGATTGCAAGTCAGCCAATTGTAACTCGAAAACATCCCTTGGGGATTGAACTGATGGTGCCACTCTCTTAGGACTGGAAAAATGAGAAGTATGATTTTAAATCAATATAATTTCATATCCATAAGTCATATTGCCTTATGTCCTCTTTGTAATTAACAATTAATAAGGCAGTGTAATGAAAAGTGTAGTAAAATATATATTTTAAAAAACATAAAATAGCTAGTTAATTTACATGTAGTTTTGTATAAGGTATATCAATGTGGAGAAATGAAGATTAATACAGGCATGTGGTTTTTATTATGTCTGGCTCAGTGAGATCTCTGCCAAATTAATGTCTGGTAAAATCATTTAATTATCTCCTTTGCTGATAAAATGTGCTTCAAAACTTGCAAAAGTGACAATACAAGGATATTTCCTCATATGTCAGATTTGTTCCAGACATATAACTTATACAATTATTTAAATCAAAATAAACTGAAAACTTAAAATTACACGATTAGACACCACTTTAAAAACACTAAATGCAGAAGGCATGTCTCAGTTGGCTAATGAAAGTATCCATGTGTACACAAAACATGATGTCATCTCACTGTCACAATGACAATTTATATCATCTAATATTATTAACCAATCAGATCATTTTTCCAGATTTTGGGAAAGCCTCATTATTGTCATGGTGCAGAAAAATATTTTTTCCCCCAGACCTTTATAATGGAAGATATCCCACTTGACTACAGAAAGTATGGTTCAATGCAGCTAGTTTTTATTCACTTTATAAGTGCACTTGTGTTGCTATCTTAATTGGGTCTTTTTATGCAGGTGATTCCCAAATACTAACCTTGTTTTTGGTGATATGGTTGGACTTGTACTGCCTTTCAGTTCAGCTAGCCGACTGCTGACATAGTCTGTAGTAGCCATGTAGCCTCCCTTAGCAGCCAGGTACTGTCGTAGACGGGCATTGCTGGCCATTTGCTCATAGCCATAAAGGCGCTTAGACATTTTCTGTAGGTAGACGACATTTAAGATGAGCAAGATATTGATAAGGATCAAAGTGAATATTCTTACAATACATGACTAACATTCACAAATGTGAATATATAACTAACATTCATACACATGAATATATGACTAACAGTCATACACATGAATACATGACTAACATTTGCACACATGAATACATGACTAATATTCACACACATGAATACATGACTAATATTCACACACATGAATATATGATTAACATTCATAAAAATGAATATATGACTAATATTCATACACACAAATACATGACTAACATTCATACACATGAATACATGACTAACATTTGCACACATGAATACATGACTAATATTCACACACGTGAATACATGACTAATATTCACACAAATGAATATATGATTAACATTCATACATATGAATACATGACTAACATTTATGTACATGAATACATGACTAACATTTTTGCACATGAATACATGACTAACATTCACACACATGAATACATGACTAATATTCACACACATGAAAACATTACTAATATTCACACACATGAATACATGATTAACACTCATACATATGAATACATGACTAACATGTATGCACATGAATACATGACTAATATTCACATACATGAATACATGACTAACAAGTATGCACATGAATACATGACTAACATGTATGCACATGAATACATGACAAACATTCACACATGTGAATACATGACTAACATGTATGCACATGAATACATGACTAACATGTATGCAAATGAATACATGACAAACATTCACACACATGAATACATGACTAACATTCACACACATGAATACATGACTAACATGTATGCACATGAATACATGACAAACATTCACAAACATAAATACATGACTAACATTCACACACATGAATACATGACTAACATTCACACACATGAATACACGACTAACATGTATGCACATGAATACATGACTAACATTTATGCACACGAATACATGACTAACATTTATGCACATGAATACATGACTTACATTTTTGCACATGAATACATGACTAACATTTATGCACACGAATACATGACTAACATTTATGCACATGAATACATGACTAACATTTTTGCACATGAATACATGACTAACATTTATGCACACGAATACATGACTAACATGTATGCACATGAATACATGACTAACATTTATGCACACGAATACATGACTAACATTTATGCACATGAATACATGACTAACATTTTTGCACATGAATACATGACTAACATTTATGAACACGAATACATGACTAACATTTTTGCACATGAATACATGACTAACATTTATGCACATGAATACATGACTAACATTCACACACATGAATACATGACTAACATTTATGCACATGCTATGTTTCATTTGTTTCAAACCAGACATTTAATAATGAGCCTGCATTTTAAAACTTTCATCAAGAATTACATATTTATGATAAAATAAATGAAAGGAATAGATACTGTGTTATAATTTACATATCACATAACTAATTTTACCCGTTGTAAATGTTTAAAACATGAAAAAAAATAAAACACTTTTTTTATTGCTTAGATTTGTACACATATTTACAAATTATGTGTTCATAATAATATTGGTATTAACAATTTTCATATTACTGGAAACATGCATCAATTCAGCAAATATGTATATTCCTCCATTTAAAAAACAGAGAAACACATAAATAAATAAACAAATTCTGAGATGAAAATCTATAGGACAGATTAAATCAGGAGCAGGGAAAAACCCCACATGTAATATAGAAACTATGAAAATGATGAATATTGTCTGCATTTCATAATGAATTCTAAGCCATGCAGGAAAAACAAAATATAATTTTTTTTTATCATGCAACATGAATTAAACTATATAGATGGAATAAATAATAAAAAAATATTTTGTTTTTTTTAGTTTTGTTTCAGAAGCTAAAGTGTGGATAATAAATACATGGACAGACAAAACATTAAAATACTTAAACCAAAGAACTAAAAAAGCTATACTGTGCCAATTATCCAAAATTCAAAGATTTATGGAACAGCCGGAGTTGCTCATAAAAAACAGTAGATGATGGATGGAAAAACGAAAGGACAAAACATTAAATATATTTAAACCGAAGACTTGTAAATGATGAAAGACACATCTCTATCACTAATCTTATAAGTATAAAAAAATATTCACAGAAATATCTGAATGGTTTAGGAAATCAAAGTGTGAATTCTGATGGATGAGCAAATGGAAACAAAAAATATTTAAATACTGGCACTAAAGAACTGTGAATAGTGACAGACACATTTGAAGCTAAATATGTTCATCAAGTTTCCAAGAGATGTCCTAAATAGGTTTGAATTTTTTCCCTGAAAAGGAAAGTGTGCATGATGGATGGATCAATGGACCCAAAATAATGAAGAAAGAAAAAATACTGTGAATAATGGATGGATCAGTGGACCCCACCCACCCCAAACAAATGATGAATGTTTTTATTACTGAAACTGAAAAATCATGAATAGCAAAGGCATACCTGCCCCTCTTGGTCAAGATGTGTACTAAGTTCCAAAGAAGCATCCTGAACAGTCCAAGAGGTATGCTCTCCCCACAAAAATTGTTGAAGGTCAGGCAAATATTGCATTAGATATATCCCCTCCTCTCCAAAATACATAACAAGGGGATACAAACTGATAGAGACATCAAAAATATAGAAACTGAAGAAAAAACACATCTGGATCACTAATCTAAGATATGTACCAAGTTTCAAGGAAATTATCTTTAACTTTTCTTGTGTTCTGTTCCAGATACAAAAGTTTGATGGTTGGATGTACAAAAGGAGAACCTGTTTCTTTATCCCCCATCAACCTCTCTGTACTATCAGAAATATTTGTGAAGGCACAATTTTGTGGTTGGAAAGCAAACACGATTTAATGTTGATAACTTTGTGGATTATACTGTTTAACTAGGCATCTAATCAACGGTACAATTCTTATGGTAGATTAAATATCGTGGATATTATAACATGCAAATAAACTTCTTGATAAAAGACAAGAAAAACCAGACTCACAGGCAGACAAACAATAGCTTCAGAATCCCATTACTCACCTGTGGTGAGAATTCAAGCCTGGTTGGTCCTTCTACCTTCATGTCGACCAGTTCACCAATCACATTGGCTTTCTCATCTGGCTTCTTGGCAGCAACCAAAGCCTGTTCAAGAGCAGCTCTGCTATTGTTAGGAGAGCCCAATAAGCCCTGGGCTGCTGGAGTGTTATGTGTGCGGGAGAAGAACATATCCTGGCATACTGTCTTCAAACCCTGCAAAGCACCAGATACATTTATGTACAATAAATAAAATGATTGTATTTCTGAGTTAGGATCTCATATTTCCATGGCAATCTAATATGACTAACTGTCATACTAATGGTCTTTGAAGAAATTTGCTTAGAAGTGTATGATATTGTTTTCCTTACAAAACCTAAACTGAGTTTTTAAAATTTCCTCCCAGAAGATATTGATAAATACAGTGTTTAGTGACTTAAAGCAGAGGATACCTTGGGTTAAGGGTTATGCTCTGTTTGGAGTACCATAAACCAGTGGATTCCTTGGATAAACACATATAATTCAGGCACAAAACTATTGTTCAGCTACCCTCTAAGCATGGAGTAAAAATGGGCATATAACAAGCAGACTTACTGATATATTAGGACCTTGTTACATGAATGTGTTCCTTGCAACAAGGTATTCTGAAATAAGTTGATGAAATTATGTAGTTGTGACTGAAACTCTTTGTATATTTGGATGCAGGTGAGACCAAAACTCTTTTTATATTTGGATGTAGGTGAGACCAAAACTCTTTGCACATCTGGATGCAGATGAGACAGAAACTCTTTGTATATTTGGATGCAGATGAGACTGAAACTCTTTGTATATTTGGATACAGATGAGACAGAAACTCTTTGCATATCTGGATGCAGATGAAACTGAAACTCTTTGCGTATCTAGATGCAGATGAGACTGAAAATTCTTTGTATGTTTGGATGCAGATGAGACTGAAACTCTTTATATATTTGGATACAGATGAGACTGAAACTCTTTGCATATCTGGATGCAGATGAGACTGAAACTCTTTGCATATCTGGATGCAGATGAGAGAGAAACTCTTTGTATATTTGGATGCAGATGAGACAGAAACTCTTTGTATATTTGGATGCAGATGAGACTGAAACTCTTTGCATATCTGGATACAGATAAGACTGAAACTCTTTGTATATTTGGATGCAGATGAGACTGAAACTCTTTGTATATTTGGATGCAGATGAGACTAAAACTCTTTGTATATTTGGATGCAGATAAGACTGAAACTCTTTGAATATCTGGATACAGATGAGACTGAAACTCTTTGAATATCTGGATACAGATGAGACTGAAACTCTTTGTATATTTGGATGCAGATGAGACTAAAACTCTTTGTATATTTGGATGCAGATGAGACTGAAACTCTTTGCATATCTGGATACAGATGAGACTGAAACTCTTTGTATATTTGGATGCAGATGAGACTGAAACTCTTTGTATATTTGGATGCATATGAGACTAAAACTCTTTGTATATTTGGATGCAGATGAGACTGAAACTCTTTGTATATTTCGATGCGGATGAGACTGAAACTCTTTGTATATTTGGATACAGATGAGACTGAAACTCTTTGCATATCTGGATGCAGATGAGACTGAAACTCTTTGCATATCTGGATGCAGATGAGACTGAAAACTCTTTGTATATCTGGATGCAGATGAGACTGAAACTCTTTGTATATTTGGATGCAGATGAGACTGAAACTCTTTGCATATCTGGATACAGATAAGACTGAAACTCTTTGTATATTTGCATGCAGATGAGACTGAAACTCTTTGTATATTTGGATGTAGATGAGACTAAAACTCTTTGCATATCTGGATACAGATGAGACAGAAACTCTTTGTATATTTGGATGCAGATGAGAATGAAACTCTTTGTATATTTGGATGCAGATGAGACTGAAACTCTTTGCATATCTGGATGCAGATGAAACTGAAACTCTTTGCATATCTGGATGCAGATGAGACAGAAACTCTTTGTATATTTGGATGCAGATGAGACTGAAACTCTTTGTATATTTGGATGCAGATGAGACTGAAACTCTTTGCATATCTGGATACAGATGAGACTGAAACTCTTTGTATATTTGGATGCAGATGAGACTAAAACTCTTTGTATATTTGGATGCAGATGAGACTGAAACTCTTTGTATATTTGGATGCAGATGAGACTGAAACTCTTTGAATATCTGGATACAGATGAGACTGAAACTCTTTGTATATTTGGATGCAGATGAGACTAAAACTCTTTGTATATTTGGATGCAGATGAGACTGAAACTCTTTGTATATTTGGATACAGATGAGACCAAAACTCTTTATATATTTGGATGCAGATGAGACTGAAACTCTTTGTATATTTGGATGCAGATGAGACTGAAACTCTTTATATATCTGGATACAGATGAGACTGAAACTCTTTGTATATCTGGATGTAGATGAGACTGAAACTCTTTGCATATCTGGATACAGATGAGACTGAAACTCTTTGTATATTTGGATGCAGATGAGACTGAAACTCTTTGTATATTTGGATGTAGATGAGACTGAAACTCTTTGAATATCTGGATACAGATGAGACTGAAACTCTTTGTATATCTGGATGCAGATGAGACTGAAACTCTTTGCATATATGGATGTAGATGAGACTGAAACTCTTTGCATATCTGGATGTAGATGAGACTGAAACTCTTTGTATATCTGGATGTAGATGAGACTAAAACTCTTTGTATATCTGGATGCACATGAGACTGAAACTCTTTACATATCTGGATGTAGATGAGACCGAAACTCTTTTTATATTTGGATGTAGATGAGACTAAAACTCTTTGTATATTTGGATGCAGATGAGACTAAAACTCTTTGTATATCTGGATGCGGATGAGACTAAAACTCTTTGTATATTTGGATGCAGATGAGACAGAAACTCTTTTTATATTTGGATGTAGATGAGACTAAAACTCTTTGTATATTTGGATGCAGATGAGACTAAAACTCTTTGTATATTTGGATGCAGATGAGACTGAAACTCTTTGCATATTTGGATGTAGATGAGACTGAAACTCTTTGTATATCTGGATGCAGATGAGACTAAAACTCTTTGTATATCTGGATGCAGATGAGACTAAAACTCTTTGTATATCTGGATGCAGATGAGACTGAAACTCTTTGCATATCTGGATGTAGATGAGGCTGAAACTCTTTGTATATCTGGATGTAGATGAGACTAAAACTCTTTGGATATCTGGATGCACATGAGACTGAAACTCTTTGTATATTTGGATACAGATGAGACTGAAACTCTTTGTATATCTGGATGTAGATGAGACTAAAACTCTTTGTATATCTGGATGCACATGAGACTGAAACTCTTTGCATATCTGGATGCAGATGAGGCTGAAACTCTTAGCATATCTGGATGCAGATGAGACTGAAACTCTTTGTATATATAGATATAGATGAGACAGAAACTCTTTATATATTTGGATGCAGATGAGACTGAAACTCTTTGCATATTTGGATGCAGATGAGACTGAAACTCTTTGTATATATGGATACAGATGAGACAGAAACTCTTTATATATTTGGATGCAGATGAGACTGAAACTCTTTGTATATTTGGATGCAGATGAGACTGAAACTCTTTGCATATTTGGATGCAGATGAGACTGAAACTCTTTGTATATATGGATACAGATGAGACTAAAACTCTTTGTATATTTGGATGCAGATGAGGCTAAAACTCTTTGTATATTTGGATGCAGATGAGACTGAAACTCTTTGTATATCTGGATGCAGATGAGACTGAAACTCTTTGTATATTTGGATACAGATGAGACCGAAACTATTTATATATTTGGATGCAGATGAGACTGAAACTCTTTGCATATCTGGATGCAGATGAGACTGAAACTCTTTGTATATTTGGATACAGATGAGACCGAAACTATTTATATATTTGGATACAGATGAGACTGAAACTCTTTGCATATCTGGATGCAGATGAGACTGAAACTCTTTGCATATGTGGATACAGATGAGACAGAAACTCTTTATATATTTGGATGCAGATGAGACTGAAACTCTTTGTATATTTGGATGCAGATGAGACTGAAACTCTTTGCATATTTGGATGCAGATGAGACTGAAACTCTTTGTATATATGGATACAGATGAGACTAAAACTCTTTGTATATTTGGATGCAGATGAGGCTAAAACTCTTTGTATATTTGGATGCAGATGAGACTGAAACTCTTTGTATATCTGGATGCAGATGAGACTGAAACTCTTTGTATATTTGGATGTAGATGAGACTAAAACTCTTTGCATATCTGGATGCAGATGAGACTGAAACTCTTTGCATATGTGGATACTGATGAGACAGAAACTCTTTATATATTTGGATGCAGATGAGACTGAAACTCTTTATATATTTGGATGCAGATGAGACTGAAACTCTTTGCATATTTGGATGCAGATGAGACTGAAACTCTTTGCATATTTGGATGCAGATGAGACTGAAACTCTTTGTATATTTGGATGCAGATGAGGCTAAAACTCTTTGTATATTTGGATGCAGATGAGACTGAAACTCTTTGTATATCTGGATGCAGATGAGACTGAAACTCTTTGTATATTTGGATGTAGATGAGACTAAAACTCTTTGCATATCTGGATGCAGATGAGACTGAAACTCTTTGCATATGTGGATACTGATGAGACAGAAACTCTTTATATATTTGGATGCAGATGAGACTGAAACTCTTTATATATTTGGATGCAGATGAGACTGAAACTCTTTGCATATTTGTATGCAGATGAGACTGAAACTCTTTGCATATTTGGATGCAGATGAGACTGAAACTCTTTGTATATATGGATACAGATGAGACTAAAACTCTTTGTATATTTGGATGCAGATGAGGCTAAAACTCTTTGTATATTTGGATGCAGATGAGACTGAAACTCTTTGTATATCTGGATGCAGATGAGACTGAAACTCTTTGTATATTTGGATGCAGATGAGGCTAAAACTCTTTGTATATCTGGATGCAGATGAGACTGAAACTCTTTGTATATTTGGATACAGATGAGACCGAAACTCTTTATATATTTGGATGCAGATGAGACTGAAACTCTTTGTATATCTGGATGCAGATGAGACTGAAACTCTTTGTATATTTGGATACAGATGAGACCGAAACTATTTATATATTTGGATACAGATGAGACTGAAACTCTTTGCATATCTGGATGCAGATGAGACTGAAACTCTTTGCATATCTGGATACAGATGAGACTGAAACTCTTTGTATATCTGGATGTAGATGAGACTGAAACTCTTTGCATATCTGGATACAGATGAGACTGAAACTCTTTGTATATTTGGATGCAGATGAGACTGAAACTCTTTGTATATTTGGATGTAGATGAGACTGAAACTCTTTGAATATCTGGATACAGATGAGACTGAAACTCTTTGTATATCTGGATGCAGATGAGACTGAAAACTTTGCATATCTGGATGTAGATGAGACTGAAACTCTTTGTATATCTGGATGTAGATGAGACTAAAACTCTTTGTATATCTGGATACACATGAGACTGAAACTCTTTGCATATCTGGATGTAGATGAGACTGAAACTCTTTTTATATTTGGATGTAGATGAGACTAAAACTCTTTGTATATTTGGATGTAGATGAGACTGAAACTCTTTGTATATTTGGATGTAGATGAGACTGAAACTCTTTGTATATTTGGATGCAGATGAGACTGAAACTCTTTGTATATATGGATACAGATGAGACAGAAACTCTTTATATATTTGGATGCAGATGAGACTGAAACTCTTTGTATATTTGGATGCAGATGAGACTAAAACTCTTTGTATATCTGGATGCAGATGAGACTGAAACTCTTTGTATATTTGGATACAGATGAGACCGAAACTCTTTATATATTTGGATGCAGATGAGACTGAAACTCTTTGTATATTTGGATGCAGATGAGACTGAAACTCTTTATATATTTGGATACAGATGAGACTGAAACTCTTTGTATATCTGGATGTAGATGAGACCGAAACTCTTTGCATATCTGGATACAGATGAGATTGAAACTCTTTGTATATTTGGATGCAGATGAGACTGAAACTCTTTGTATATTTGGATGTAGATGAGACTGAAACTCTTTGAATATCTGGATACAGATGAGACTGAAACTCTTTGTATATCTGGATGCAGATGAGACTGAAACTCTTTGCATATCTGGATGTAGATGAGACTGAAACTCTTTGTATATCTGGATGTAGATGAGACTAAAACTCTTTGTATATCTGGATGCACATGAGACTGAAACTCTTTGCATATCTGGATGTAGATGAGACCGAAACTCTTTTTATATTTGGATGTAGATGAGACATGCTTGCGTAAAACCCAAACACATATGGTAATATCTTACAAAAATTTCATGTGGGTACTTCATCTACCAACAACTACTGTGAATAGAAGTCAACCCAACTTCAAACTACACAGACCCAGAATTACCATCATAATACACCTGCAGGTCTGAGTCAAGGCAGGTTATTGGGCTTAATCAGCAAAAAAACCACAATGTGCTGGTGCACTATGTGGCAGCTGTAAAGGGTGTTTTATTTGCTGGAAATGACTTGTACACAAGTACATATGGTAACTTAGATTTTGCATTTAATTACTTTGCCTGTTTAAATACACTACTCACGTGATGACTCGCACCTTGATAACTTGCAAAAATGCATATAACGCAAGGTCAGATGTGGATCCCGATTTTTTAAACCAGAAAATACCCTAAAATTTATCCCTAATTTGTTGAACTTCAAGAAAATCACGATCAAAATTGGTAAATGAAACTTTGTTATATCACTCGTTTTATGGTCAAAAGTGTAGATAGGACCTGGAAATTTTAATCAACATTATGAAATTATCAACTTTTAATAAGAAGTCATATAATTTGTTACCTTTTCTTTCCAAACGATATTCTTAGTACACCACAAATACCGATATTCAAGGAAATGTCAATCAATGAAAATGTCACTTTAATAAATAAATATCAATTAAATAATTATTTTATCAATTGAAATTTGTGTTTTAGTTCTCTCTTTTAGTTTCTTTTAAGTGTAATAATCATAAATACAATGTGCATTTAAACATAAAATGTGACAATGTACCGTAACAGCTATGTCTGTGAGCATTTCTCTGGGAACCTAATTAAGTGCCGACTGTGTTTTGTTACCTGACTAAATGAAAGTAATTGTTGTATTGTTGCACTGAATTATATCCTGACTGCCTTAGTATTATCATGTCTTTTGAATCAAATAAAGGAGGTGGAATAAAAGGAAAGTTAAAAGTCCTGCAAATCTTAAATGCTTAAGATCTAGCAGCCCCGGCCTTATGTCTGGTGAACTCATTTCACCTGATCAATTGAACACTGTTATAAATGTTACTGTGTATGTAATATAATTAAACTTATCTTGGCACTTAGTGATATGCTCAAGGATGATAAGAAGTTTCAATATTACTTCCAATTAAATCACAGTATCAATATGGGAGTAACTGAACATTGTAAAGTTTCGATGTAGACAATTGTCTCACCAAATAAATGGAACCAGTTTTTGAAAATGAGAAATCTTGTTTGGTGGTATATCAACAGTCAGTTTGATTCCCTGCTTCGTACACTTCCTGCTTCACACTATACTATCACATACCACTCCAGGAACCAGACTAATAAAAGTACCGAAAAGCAGTGATGTACTACACAAATGTTTTCATGTACATGTGATGGTTGTTGAGAACAGTTGGAATAATGTTAATGATCTTTTAGATGTTGGAAAGAGAGGTGTATGTTGATATATCTTTGATGGAAAATAGTGTCCTATTGTCATCATATATGTATTGGATGGAAATGGTGTTCTGTTGTCATTATATATGTCTTTGACAGAAATGGGTGTCCTATTGTCATCATATATGTATTGGATGGAAATGGTGTTCTGTTGTCATTATATATGTCTTTGACAGAAATGGGTGTCCTATTGTCATCATATATGTATTGGATGGAAATGGTGTTCTGTTGTCATTATATATGTCATTGATGGAAAATAGTGTCCTATTGTCATCATATATGTATTGGATGGAAATGGTGTTCTGTTGTCATTATATATGTCTTTGACAGAAACGGGTGTCCTATTGTCATCATATATGTATTGGATGGAAATGGTGTTCTGTTGTTATTATATATGTCTTTGACAGAAATGGGTGTCCTATTGTCATCATATATGTACTGGATGGAAATGGTGTTCTGTTGTCATTATATATGTCTTTGACAGAAATGGGTGTCCTATTGTCATCATATATGTACTGGATGGAAATGGTGTTCTGTTGTCATTATATATGTCTTTGACAGAAATGGGTGTCCTATTGTCATCATATATGTATTGGATGGAAATGGTGTTCTGTTGTCATTATATATGTCTTTGATGGAAAATAGTGTCCTATTGTCATCATATATGTATTGGATGGAAATGGTGTTCTGTTGTCATTATATATGTCTTTGACAGAAACGGGTGTCCTATTGTCATCATATATGTATTGGATGGAAATGGTGTTCTGTTGTCATTATATATGTCTTTGACAGAAATGGGTGTCCTATTGTCATCATATATGTACTGGATGGAAATGGTGTTCTGTTGTCATTATATATGTCTTTGACAGAAATGGGTGTCCTATTGTCATCATATATGTACTGGATGGAAATGGTGTTCTGTTGTCATTATATATGTCTTTGACAGAAATGGGTGTCCTATTGTCATCATATATGTACTGGATGGAAATGGTGTTCTGTTGTCATTATATATGTCTTTGACAGAAATGGGTGTCCTATTGTCATCATATATGTACTGGATGGAAAAGGCTGTCCTGTTGTCATTATATATGTTTTTCGACAGAATTGGGTGCCCTGCTGTCATTATATATGTTTTAGATTGAAAAGGGTGTCCTATTATCATTATAAATGTATTGGATGGAAAATGGTGTCCTGTTGTCATTATGTCTTGGATGGAAAAGTGTGTTCTATTATCATTATATATGTATTGGATGGAAAATGGTGTCCTGTTGTCATTTTATATGTCTTGCACAGAAAAGGTGTCATATTTTCATTATTTATGTTCTGGATGGAAAAGAGTCTCCCATTGTCATTAAGGTGGTCCTATTCTCCTTACTGTATATGTGTCTTGGACGGAAATGTGTCCTATTGTCATTAAGGTAGTCCTATTCTCCTTACTGTATATGTGTCTTGGACGGAAATGTGTCCTATTGTCATTAAGGTAGTCCTATTCTCCTTACTGTATATGTGTCTTGGACGGAAATGTGTCCTATTGTCATTCTATACATCATGGATGGACAAGGCTGTCATATTGTCATTCTATATGTCGTGGATGGACAAAGGTGTCATACTGTCATTCTATATGTCATGGATGGACAAGGCTGTCATATTGTCATTATGTATATCATGGATGGACAAGGGCATCATATTGTCATTTTATATGTCATGGATGCAAAAGGGTGTCATATTGTCATTTTATATGTCATGGATGCAAAAGGGTGTCATTTTGTCATTATATATGGATCAGTGTTCAATAGCTTTTTAAAATCAAAGTCTGTAGCAAACAGAATTACACACACACAAATCTAAACACCATGAAAAAAGTTTCTTCCAAGTACCGGAGAAATTTTTTTAATGCATCAGAATTGGGATAGCAGTACAGCATAAATTTCATGATTTGCAAAGAGCATTAATTTTTTTTAATTAAAAGATTATTGTCATTCAAGTTTTTTGGATTTACTACTCACCCTGTAGAATTCTCTCAAGAAGAGGCCATTGCTGTCATCTGTGAGTTCTCCCACCTTAATATGGGACAGGGAATGCAGAATGATTACAATAAATTCCCCAATTGAGTCCATTCTCTCCTTCCTGACAAATAGTACATTCTTAGCATGCTCGTAGAAGATAGAATTCCTGTAAGCATTCTTCAGGTAGTTGTTTGGTGGGAGATTGGAGGCAAGAAGCAGAGACACTTCAGGGGTTCCTATAGAAATATCATGAATATTTATTCATTCTTGTATGTACATGGCATGGTACCTGTCTATATATGCACCAACTGGACCATAGTGTCCTATGAACACAGGTGCTTTTTAAATGAGGTTAATAATTTAGGTAAATTTAAAGAAAATGGTTCAGACATGTAATGTTTTATGAACAGGTATCCTATATAAAGAGGTCTCCTTAAGCAGGTTTCACTGTGTATACATACATATATATATATATATATATATATATATATATATATATATATATATATATATATATATATATATATAACTTTGATGCAATAAGTAAAGAAATTCATTAGAAGATACTCCATTTGTACATATGCATAAATACTTAACTGAGAGCAAATCTAATGAAAACGCAAAAACTGACGTTTTCTGCCTACTCTACTTTTTAAAGATAAAATTAAAGGATACAGACATTATGTCTAATACTATAATAAAGTGCTAATGCATGTACATGTATAGTTCACAGGAGATTGATTTGAAATAAGAAACAACAGGTTGAGTCCATCTTACATGAAAACATAGAACAAGTTAATTTTAAACACATCAATAGACAGGATCTCATAATTTGGAACATTCTATCCCCGCTATAGATTATTTACTAAGAGCTTGAAGAGTATGTGTCTTGATGCTTATGTCAATACCAATTAATCAATTATATGTTACAAACAACTTGTAAGACCTACCTGCTCTCCTTAAAGCTGTATAAAACCATCTTGTGTTTACAATAATACTTAAGTGAACATACTACAGGGTCATCTCATTGGCATACACAATCATCAAGGTACCTACATGATTGAAATGATTCTAGTGAACTTACCATTACTCTGATGTAGAAATAATTCTAATGAACTTACAATTTCTCTGATATAGAAATGATTCTAATGAACTTACCATTACTCTGATGTAGAAATAATTCTAATGAACTTACAATTTCTCTGATATAGAAATGATTATAGTGCACTTACCATTACTCTAATGTAGAAATGATTCCAGTAAACTTACTATTACTCTGATTTAGAAATGATTCTAGTGAACTTACTATTTACTCTGATGTAGAAATGATTCTAATGAACTTACAATTACTCTGATGTAGAAATGATTCTAATGAACTTAACATTACTCTGATGTAGAAATGATTCCAGTAAACTTACTATTACTCTGATGTAGAAATGATTCTAGTGCACTTACCATTACTCTGATGTAGAATTGATTCTAATGAACTTACTATTACTCTGATGTAGAAATAATTCTAATGAACTTACAATTTCTCTGATATAGAAATGATTCTAGTGCACTTACCATTACTCTGATGTAGAATTGATTCTAATGAACATTACTCTGAAATAGAAATGATTATAGTGCACTTACCATTACTCTTATGCAGAAGTCTGGTAATGAAAACTCCAAATCTGTAGACTACAAACTGGCTGGGTGAGATCTGGTTGATATCAACAGGCTGTAAGTCTCCCTTGCATGTCCACTGGGCATCCTTAATGTCAATATATGGGGTATCATAGTCGGCACCTGGAAAAAACAAGTTGTGTCAGTATA
This sequence comes from Sinohyriopsis cumingii, assembly GCA_028554795.2. Taxonomy (NCBI): domain Eukaryota; kingdom Metazoa; phylum Mollusca; class Bivalvia; order Unionida; family Unionidae; genus Sinohyriopsis; species Sinohyriopsis cumingii. The sequence continues at coordinate 95,002,433 of CM068833.1, read as the reverse complement.
ATAACTTTCTAATTGATAGTACTAACTGACTAATTAATTTAAAATACAAATTTAAAGTGCCAGCTGATAGTTCTAATTGATAGTACTAACTGATAGTAAGAAATGAAAGTATCAGCTGATAGTACTAATTTGAAAGTATCAGCTGAGAGTACTAACTGATAATACTATGATACCACCATCGGATAGGAATGCTTCTTTCTGATGCAGTTCAGGATGAAATAAAATGGTTCCATGCTACAAGTGTATTCTCAGTTCAATTAAAAAAAAGCCTTTGTAATAACCTGTGTCTTGTTTTCCACAAACGGACAGAGTATATTCCATGTAAGATCATATTATAATGGGTTAGTCAGCCATGTACTACAACTGAGTTAAATAAGTTCAGAAGCAATTATATGATGGATACAAATACCAAAGTATTTTACAATCAGGGACCACTTAAGTAGTGCTGAAGCTTTAAATTACATTTAAACCTGAAATTTAAAAAGGTGGTAATTTTGAAAAAGAGACAGGCATATGAAAATACTGTTATTCACAATCTGATTGTTTTCAGTTAACAGTTTAGACAGCAAGATACTTCGATTCAAATGTACTTAATAACATTTTTTAAAAATATAACCTCACAAAAACTACACAACATTATTATTTGCCTAAAACTGAGAATGCTGAATATTGCAAAAGATCATTTCCTTTAAAGTGTCAAACTTTTCCCCATACTTAAAAGTACCTCCACAGTCTTGACAGCTGTCAAGTCACAAAAGTTGCTTTCACAAACTAGTAAAAACCCTTTTACAACTACAAGCTAAAAAATATCAACATACCATAACCAATGTTACTATATGCTCATTTTTTTCTCCATTAACTTTACGTTGTCAGAATCGTTCAGTATTTTACGATATTGCACAATTTCATATTGCATTCATGTGCATAAAGGAACTACTTTCTATTGTAGACAAACAATGGACGCAGATGCCAGCACATTTGATTTGTAAACAAATCGTGTACACTCGTGTAGTAGGCGATTTAAGTTTTGGTTCATGAAATTAGTTTCTGAATGAAGTAAAGCAGATGTTTTGTGGACTGCCACGTACCAGCTGCTTTGGCACATTCCACATTAACTTTTTTGATACAATGTTTTGGATTTAGGCTAGCTATACAGTAGATGCCAGAAAGGGTCCTTACAAATAGCATGCAAGTGACAAGGCATAAACTATCTTCTTTAGCTGGTAATACGAATGGCAAAAAAATATACTTACAGTTTTACCTCCTGAATTTCCTCAAAATGTACTTTCTTAGTTATGCAAATCCGAATTACATGAGCCATATCAAAGGTTCTCAATCTTGATTAAAATTTCGAAATTGTACTGTAATTTCGATGATAAGTGCAATTACATCCTCCTTACTGCACTCAAAATGAAATAAGCATTAAATTCCATAGCATCTTTTTGATAATTGCAATGGAAAGACTTCATATTTTTCCCACATTTTGATTTCAAACATTTAATGACAGAAACAGAAACACATTTGCGGATGTCAACACGCTTCTCCCTCGCTTCTTCAACCTGATGCATTTCATGTGGAATTGTCACATATAAATCCAGTCCATGATCATGAAATTTAGTAGAATAAAAAAAAATACCAAAATCTATTCATTCCGGATCAAATGGAAAAGTTGTTGCAATGCACATTCATCCACAATATGAGTTCAAATTTCAATTATAATTAGACATGCCATTTGTTTTTTTTGAAGTTATGTAGAGCACACGACTAAGTTCAAATTTATCTGGGCGGTGTTATGTGCGCAGTAATAATGTTGTTGTGTAATGATGAATCTGTGCTTGTGTATTTACTTTGGAATATGGTATACATTCAGTTACTTTGCTTCTTGTAGTGTATTTTGTTAATATAATTAAGCATTAGGTAGAATAAGAAAATGAGCATATAATAAAAAGGTTAGTGCATTTGTATGGGAAAATATGAACTCATTTTGTCAGATGGATATAATGCACCCCCAAGTTTGTGCAGTATTTACATCCTAAAATCTTGTACATAATGTGGTCAATACTAATGAAATAAACTTATCACATACAGGAAGAGTCTTCCAAGCCACTGATGCTGCAGACTTTATTGTATTTAAATATTATGCTCAGTTGTTGTATATTTGTTGCCTGTTGCATGAAAAATGAAATAAGTGTAAACTCTGAACCTACCCAGAACCTTGCGTGCCTCTGGTTCTATGGCATCGGTCTTGTTCAACATTTCGTCTAGGTCATTGATCTGTTTCATCAGAGGGGAGGCCATCAGCATAGCTACCCAATCTTGCTCCAGGTTACCTGTTGGAGTGAAGGATGAAAACTGTCCTGGTGGTGACACAAAAGTCTCATTCTGGGACAGAACTGAGACAGAAACCTTCGTCCCCATTAATTCCTCCTCCTCTTTTTTCAGTCGAAGTTCTTCACGCTTTCGATCATCAGAATCAAGCTGCATCTGCTTGTCGAATAAGGCCATCTCCACATCGTGTCTTCTTTTTTTTCTGGCTTCTAACTTGGCCTTCAAGGCAGCTCTTGATCTGAAAGGTATATGCAGTTAACACTTATTACAATGACATTAACGGCAATAAAATATTTGGATTCTGACAAACTGACGGGTACAAACATACTCCACTGTGAATCTGACACTTAAATGGGAATGTTTATGTCTTGACTACAAAAGCAATTTTCCAGTAAAACACACACACACACACACACACACACACACACACACACACACACGCACACATATTAGAACACCCGGAATTGTTATTAGAATGTTTATCATCATTCCCAAGAATCCACAGTTATAAATTAACTTGTCCTGGTCAATGTTGTCCCTAGCTTGTTGTAGAAGGGCACGTTACACTGCTTTCCATATGCGCCCTCTCTAGGATACACACTGTCTTCCATGGGGGCTGTCTCCCTTAAATTGCCAGATGTCTAATGCACGTCGTAAGGTAATAGTCACATGTCATATGCTTTCTTGGCACCAACTTATGATCATTAACCTTTATATCTTCTGCTTCAGTGAAATATTATCTTACATGTGTTAGCGAAGTGGATTAAAATACCCTCTTTCATAGAATATATTATCTTACATGTGATAGCGAAGTGGATTAAAATACCCTCTCTCATAGAATATATTATCTTACACGTATTAGTGAAGTGCATTAAAATACCCTCTCTCATAGAATATATTATCTTACATGTGATAGTGAAGTGGATTAAAATACCCTCTCTCACAGAATATATTATCTTACACGTGTTAGCGAAGTGCATTAAAATATCCTCTCTCATAAAATATATTATCTTACATGTGATAGCGAAGTGGATTAAAATACCCTCTCTCATAGAATATATTATCTTACATCTGTTAGCGAAGTGGATTAAAATACCCTCTCTCATAGAATATATTATCTTACATCTGTTAGTGAAGTGCATTAAAATACCCTCTCTCATAGAATATATTATCTTACATGTGTTAGTGAAGTGCATTAAAATACCCTCTATCATAGAATACTGTGATCCCTTGGAAGAGAATTTACTACACTTAAAATGCCTGGACAGGCAATCAGCACTCTGCCCTGACAAGTGATGTGTGGGCAACTCTCATATGTGCAATCTAACAATGAATGGTATAGGTAAGAAATAATATGTATTATGGTATAATTTACAGTGTGATAGATATCAATAAATACACGAATATACAATGTAACCTTCCATTTCACTGAAATGACAGGCTTTTTATTCATAAATCTCACCGCTTCTGCTCTTCCTGTGTGCTTTCATTCAGCTTCTTCATGTTCTCATGGTGTTCCTTGAGGAGTTTATTTTTCTCATCCTCACTATGGTTTGCCTTCATTATCTCCTCTTCCTGGTGTCGTCTGCGCTCCTCCAGCTGCTGCAGATGTAGTCTTTCCTTTTCTGCCTCACGTTCTCTTAGCCTCTTCTCTTCTTTGCGATGTTCTTCCTCAAGCGCTTTCTCCATTTGTCTACAAAGATAAATCAGTCAAATGACTTTCATGCTGACAAGACTTGCCCATCACACAAAGATGTGAGGCATCATTTTTGTAAAGTCTGCGGTGTGTTTAGCCAAAAAACTAAAAACTCTAACTGTTCTGACCCTCGTTGTAAAGAGATGTCTCTGCAGTAAAACCTGTCTTGACAGACCATGGATTTGATAGACCACCTGCCTTGAGGGAACTGATTTTGTTAGCAATTGTGGTCCTTCAAGATAGGTCATTCTGAATTAATCTGACATAATATTAATCAATTAGAAGGCCATTTCTCACTACTGGTTATCAAAGATCTAATTGTGTGACATAAGCAATCAAATTTCAATGGCATTTTGCATAAATATTTCAGCTAGTCATTTCTATCTCCTGGATTTAAAGCCTTTATTAATGTTTTTTATTATTATGTGGTCTATATTGATGTACTTAACCTTAAAATGTTTAGGGTAATATTTAGAAGTGGACAAATGCTTCTTCTAATTATTAAAAACTTGAATAAAGCATGACAAACTTGTAATGTTCCTCTAGTTTTCGTTTTTTCTCTTCCTCCCTCTCTCTTTCTTCCCTCTTCTTTCTATCAAGTTCTTCCTGCAGTTGACGTAGATATTGCTCTTTGTAACGTTTTGCCTCCTCTGCAGCCATTTTTGCTTCCTCCTCATATTTCTTCTTCAATTCATCTGAAGGTGAGTATGTCTTCATGGCATCTGCAAGTTCCTGAAGCTGTTTCTCCTTCAGTTGGAGTCGGGCATGTGTCTGCTCTACCTCTACTTTAGGAATGATGTCTTTTTCAGCCTGTTCAACCAGGGCCTTGGTCAAGTCATCAAAATCCTTCAGCATTTGCTGCAACAGCAATGAAAATGATTTAATTTTCTGGTGTGAGGACCTCTTTTCTCATCTTATGTGAGGACCTCTTCTCTCATTTCAGCAATCATATTTATTACATCTGAGGTACAAATATCTCCCAAAAAGATGATGTACATATATTAAACATGGTGGAAGTATAGATAATTTCAATTTTTTAAACTACAATGGAAATCTGTTCACAGAAATTTTCTGTAAGAAAATGAAACGGCATAGATTATACAATCAACTAGCTAAAAAAGGTACAGTAAATTCTGTCTTGTAAGACCAGATTATCATGGAATGGTTTAGTTCCTGACATACTGTTATGATCCAATTTGAGAGACCATGTGTCTTTAGACACCAACTTTTGCTAGTATCAAGAATGGTTTTACAGTCATTTGTTGTATCTGACTGAAAATATTTCTACACCATCCCCCAGTTAAAAAAAATAACTTTGCTCGAAACTTGAATTGATAAAACTACAAGACAGCTCAGTTCACAGGAAAAATCTCCACATAAGCCTCTCCAAGAAATGGAGATAAGAGATCAGTAAAAAGGGGACAAAACAGTTATTACTAGAGCATCTGTTTAGCCTATGTAAACAAAAAGGATCAAATGTTATCTAAAATACCTAAAATGGTCAAATTTTACCCATCAAACATAAAATGGTTATGTTACCTAAAACATAAAATGGTCAAATATACAAGAAAAATAAAATCGTCAAATGTTCCCAAAACAAATATGGCAATGCAACTATGACATTTTTAATCTTTGCCAATGGAGGAAGCCAAATATAGACATGCCCTCCCCAAAATTATAAGGAGACCCTCATCACATAATCTCATACCTTTTGTTTCATCCTAAGATCCTTCTTCTTTTGGGCCAGTTCCTCATTAGACATGGAGCCAGCATTGGCCACTAAGTCTATCATCTCCTGCAAAAAATAGGAATGCATTTTGTTTCATGTTTAATTATTAATTATTCTCACAGAGCCTAGTTCTTCCAATAAAAGCAAATTAAATTGTGAATCAGTCTAAGTTGTAATCATACCAATAAGGCTCAAAACACAAAAGAACTTAGTTCTTCTTTATTTTCCAAGGTGTCTCTTTTCCCTTACAATCTTTATCTATATAGAAATAGTGGGAGAGTAGCAGAATTTATTTGGAGAAATAAGTCAAATAAAAAAAATGCAAGTTCCTTATTGTCAATATTATCAACATTGAATTTGTTCAAATAGAACAATACAAAAGAAAGCTAAAGTTACTGCATATAAAAAACAAAGATATTAGGTCATTAAGTGTCTCGTATACGTTGAATTTACCCACCTGCTCGAATGCAGACTGTAATTTTTCTCTCTCCTGCTGTCTTCCCTGCTCCATCTCAGCTCTAGCTTTGCGTTTGGCGGCATCAAGCTCACGAGCCAGCTGATCTTCAAGATGGATTGCCTCCTTCAGATGGCGCTGTCGCAGGACAGTGTAAATCAGGTTCTCAGCCTTGTCTCCATCAAGATCCTGTGGTGTAAATACAATGGAGCTTAAGTTATATTGGTGTTCATTAGATTTAATATTATGAAATATTGTGTTGGTCCTGTTATTATGTACATTCCCAGAAGCATATTGTGGCAGTTTGTTATAGTATTTCATTAGATTTACAAATGTTATCACCTGACACCAAAGACGGTATAGACAAAGTCAGGTTGCCAAGTAGCATCACTAGATGTAGCAGTACTGTGTATATCAAAATTGGTAAAATGACATTATGTTGTGACATTGTGATGGTTACAGATGGAGACATTATATTATCAAATCTGATAAATCATGAAATTTGTGTCAAGCAATGAACTGAACAGGCAGAGGCATCAACCACTACTGTAAGAATTAACTTAAAGGTCTGGATTTCCTTATCAGGTTAGCAAATGGCATTAGCTATATCAACCACTACTGTAACTTAAAGGTCTGGATTTCCTCATCAGGTTAGCAAATGGCATTAGCTATATCAACCACTACTGTAATAATTAACTTAAAGGTCTGGATTTCCTCATCAGGTTAGCAAATGGCATTAGCTATATCAAGCACTACTGTAATAATTAACTTAAAGGTCTGGATTTCCTCATCAGGTTAGCAAATGGTATTAGCTATATCAACCACTACTGTAATAATTAACTTAAAGGTCTGGATTTTCTCATCAGGTTAGCAAATGGCATTAGCTATATCAAGCACTACTGTAACTTAAAGGTCTGGATTTCCTCATCAGGATAGCAAATGGCATTAGCTACATCAAGCAATACTGTAATAATTAACTTAAAGGTCTGGAGTTCCTCATCAGGTTAGCAAATGGCATTAGCTATATCAAGCACTACTGTAATAATTAACTTAAAGGACTGGATTTCCTCATCAGGTTAGCAAATGGCATTAGCAAAATCAAGCACAACTGTAAGAATTAACTTAAAGGTCTGGATTTCCTCATTGGGATAGCAAATGGCATTAGCTATATCAACCACTACTGTAACTTAAAGGTCTGGATTTCCTCATCAGGATAGCAAATGGCATTAGCTATATCAAGCACTACTGTAATAATTAACTTAAAAGTCTGGATTTCCTCATCATGATAGCAAATGGCATTAGCTATATCAAGCACTACTGTAATAATTAACTTAAAGGTCAGGATTTCCTCATCAGGTTAGGAAATGGTATTAGCTATATCAAGCACTACTGTAAGAATTAACTTAAAGGTCTGGATTTCCTCATCAGGTTAGCAAATGGTATTAGCTACATCAAGCATTACTGTCATAATTAACTTAAAGGTCTGGATGTCCTCATCAGGTTAGCAAATGGTATTAGATACATCAACCACTACTGTAATGTAAAGATCTGGATTTCCTCATCAGGTTAGCAAATGGCATTAGATACATCAACCACTACTGTAAGAATAAACTTAAAGGTCTGGATTTCCTCATCAGGTTAGCAAATGGCATTAGCTACATCAACCACTAATGTAAGAATTAACTTAAAGGTCTAGATTTCCTCATTAGGTTAGCAAATGGCATTAGCTACATCAACCACTACTGTAATGTAAAGGTCTGGATTTCCTTATCAGGTTAGCAAATGGCATTAGCTACATCAACCACTACTGTAAGAATTAACTTAAAGGTCTGGATTTCCTCATCAGGTTAGCAAATGGCATTAGATACATCAACCACTACTGTAATGTAAAGGTCTGGATTTCCTCATCAGGTTAGCAAATGGCATTAGCTACATCAACCACAACTGTAACTTAAAGGTCTAGATTTCCTCATTAGGTTAGCAAATTGCATTAGATACATCAACCACTACTGTAACTTAAAGGTCTGGATTTCCTCATCAGGTTAGCAAATGGCATTAGCTATATCAACCACTACTGTAAGAATTTACTTAAAGGTCTGGATTTTGTCATCAGGTTAGCAAATGGTTTTAGGTATATCAACCACTACTGTAAGAATTAACTTAAAGGTCTGGATTTCCTCATCAGGTCAGCAAATGGCATTAGATACATCAAGCACTATTGTAAGAATTAACTTAAAGGTCTGGATGTCCTCATCAGGTCAGCAAATGGCATTAGATACATCAACCACTACTGTAATGTAAAGGTCTGGATTTCCTCATCAGGTCAGCAAATGGTTTTAGGTATATCAACCACTACTGTAACAATTAACTCTGCATCTTAACCTTGGCATTCTTCTTTAGCTCCCTATCCTCAATCTTGCGTGCAATCTTCTCATTCAATTGGTCTCTCTCTTGCTGTTGTCGTGTAAGCTCTTCCTCCATCTCCACTCTCTGTCGCTCTTCTGTCTGGGCATTACGCTTCTTGCGACGTTCGAGGATCTGTAAACAGTTTCAAATTACATCTAATTATATAGCTATTAGTTTCAAAGAATACAGATGTGTAACCAACTATTCTGACTTACAGTACTCATAAATAAGTAGAAAAAACCCACAAAAATACAAGTCTTGTATATGTTACCCAATAGGCCTATCAAAGTTTGACCTAAGTCTCTAATGGACAAAAGTTGTTCAGAACACTTGAATACAGTGATTAAATCCAATGCACTAATTAATCTCAACACAGTAATTAGATTTAACACAATAATTAGGTCCAATATAATAATTAGATTAAACACAATAATTAGGTCCAACACAATAATTAGATTTAACAAAATAATTAGGTCCAACACAATAATTAGATTTAACACAATAATTAGGTCCAACTCAGCAAAATGACTAGATCCAACACAATAATTAGACCTAATACAATAAATGTATCAAATTTGGAGCACATAATTCCAATGACTGCATATTGTGTGTAAATTGTTATTTCTGCCACCTCCTATATGTTGCAGCTAAATATAAATTTATCACATAAAAACATACAGAATTCCAAATTAACACGAAAGCATAAAAACTTTAAACCTTCAATCTTGTAGTATTGTATAATATCAAAGTTATCTGATAATAAGCCCATCTTTGGTGATAAGCCCATCTTTGGTGATAAGCCTGCCCTAATTTTTATTACATTCATGGAACATTTATCTGGCTGACACCCTAATATTATCTTGGCAGAAATACTGCAATAGCAACACACAAAAAAAGTCCCCCACAAACTATTCATTGATATGGACAAAATAATCTGATGAAACAAAGCTACAAACTCAGATTGAAATATTTTGTACTGATGATTACTAGTTCAGCTCAGTGCAAAATGAAAGAATCATAACTTTTAATTATATTCTGCTAAATGAAATTCAGAGCTGTTAAACAGTTTATACTTTTTCAAAGTGAAAGCACAGATTAAAGGGAGGTAAATGATCTACAGACCTTATCAGTAATCACTCTCTTCTGTCGGTCACGCTCATTGTTTAGGCTTTTGGCAAGGGCTTCTAGCTCCCTCTTGTGGTCAGTCAGCATCTGCTTGTATTCTTCCTCTGTCATCTGCTGTCTCTTCAGCAACATCTCCCGATCAAACTTGCTCTGATGAGTTTCAAGTGCCTGTGCATAAATGGTGTAAAATAACTGGTACCAAAGATACAATAAGACTATTTTTCAATTTCTTCTGGCAAATCCTGTTAACGTTTTAATGATAAATTTACTGGACACATTTTTATGTTAAAAGTGTCAAGATCTGCATGTAAAGACCCAGTGAATTTGTTTATTTTAATGCCGCACAGAAGAACAGAGGTATTTTTCTAAATAGATTATAATAAGTAGTAGTAACTAAAAATAAACGTGGAAATGATTTTATCATGTATATTTCCACTATGGTATACATTTGAATATATCAGGATATTTTACTGTTAGGAACAAATATATATATATATATATATACCAGTCTAAGTTGTTGATCAATCTGAGTGTCTACAGCCTGTTTCTCATCAGACATCTCATTGTCAAGAGCCCTGTTCATTTCACGCATTTCTTCAAGATGTTTCTCCTCCAGTTTTTCAGTCTCAGTCATTTGTTTTGCCAGCATATCTCCCTGTTCTTTGGTCTTCTTGTCAGTGTTGACCTTGTCGTTAATTTCCATGATAATGTCAGCGGTATTGCTGTCACCCTTGGCAACCTGACAAAGAAACATATAAATAATGATAAGTACAGTTTAGAAAGAATATAAAGCAAAAACTCAATTATCAACAACATTTTTCAATTTATAAGATAATTAAATTACAGAACACTGAATACCATCTATACTGGCATACAAGTCAAATAAAATTGCAAACAACAAAGATCCTGATCTGCCATAGCATAATGTGCCTGCATATCATGGTTTAAGTTGCTTGTTCTATTGATTAATCCTAACAAATTGCACAGACCCAGATCTGTCAGTGCATTTTGAGCTGGCAGACCAGGGTCTGTGAAGCTTACGTTGAACTCATCTTAAAGGCAAGCACATATGGTATGTATATACACATACAAAAAATGTTTTTAGATAATACCTTACAAAATGTTAGGAGTGAACAGTTTTGCATATTGTAACAGAAAATTCTGGTTAGTTGATAATAGGGATCAGAAAGTGTAACAAGATAATCATATGTGCAAATCCTTGAGCCTGTATTGACAGAAATCTATTCCTATTCAAGTATGAAAAATACAGTTGCATTTTTAATGAAAATAAAGAAAGTAAAACAAAAGGTAAATTAGCAGCCACTTGCATGAGATTTTGTGATTCTTTCTAGTTCTTTAGCTACAGCCTGTTCTTTCTCAGTTTCCTCTCGGATTCTCTTTCTAGCTGCCAGCTTGGCTTTGATCTTGTCTTTCTGTGATTGTTTAACATCTTCTTGTCGTCCCATCAGTCGATGCATCTCATGCTGGAACTGTGCCAAGATTTGGTCTCGCTGTTCCTCTGTCATGTTTTTCAACCTGTCTCTCATTGCTTGCTCATGTGCCAGTCGTTGTTGTTCCTGAGGGGACAAACATCATTACAGTATTATTGCATAAAAATTGCTCCCTAAAATTCTCAACACCGTTATAATGTACAAATAATAATTACTTTTTTCCACTTTATTAATATTTACAAATGAATGATCTGAAACTTGTATTAACATGTTGACATAATTAACTATAATTGGCAATTTTACCATATTAATTGTAATTACTGTCTGTAATTAATGATTATTCCCAATAAATTGTAAATAATAGTTTTACCTACTTAGTTGTATGCCAATCCCTTGTAACTCTGTGTATTATATTTATAGTAATACTGCCTGTGCTGTTACTGTGAACTGGATTCAGCAGGACAAGACAATTTAGTTGCTACTTATAGAACAATAAAACAATTAACATGCTATTGATTCTGTAAGCAGGGTAGGTTGGCTTCTGTGTTTGAACTTTGTTGACATGGATTATACTATGTGTGATAAGAAAGAGTTAAAATCATTGACTGATTATGGTTGGATTACTAAACAGCTCAGTCAGCATAAAAGAATTAAAATTACATCAATGTTCACTGCAGGGCAAGATCTGCTATGTGGCTTAAAGTTGTTGAGATATAATACAGTCTATACCATGTGTGATGAAAAGTAATTCAGACAGGATTTAAGATGCTAAATGATTATGGTTGGATTAACTAAGTTTTTAAGTGGCTTAAAATAGGGTTCATTTGGCTTTGGTGTTTAAAGTTTGTCAAGATGTCTAAGCATGCATTATCTCCCAGTGCTAAAAGTCCAAAATCTAAGCACCCAAAATATCACATGAAATTTAATGATGGATGGAAACACAAAGTGGTTAGAATCAAGTTCAAAAGGACATATGTATTCTGCCCTTCCTTCAAAGCTGATTTTAAAATCTGCATCAGTGGAAAGACTGGCATTATATGTCGTACAATAACACCATCTCGTGAAAACATTTTAATTGCAACAACAAAAACATCATGACTGAAATTCATGTTTGCAGAATCTGCATCAAATGTGAAAAAAGATATACATAACAAAACAATGCTTGCCAACTTTATAGTCAAACATAATCCTGTTTACGATGGCAGATAATTTTTCAGATGTAACAAAATAATGCTACCTGCTAATAAGCCCCAAAATATTTCCATTTCTCCAAAACAAAATTTTATTACAAACTCAATAATAAAGACTTTTTCTTAAGGGAAGCACAATGCCCATATTGTATATTTACTTCAAGGGGGCACAGTGCCCCCATCCCTCACCTATTGCTTTGCCTTAAAATCTACTGCAATGTAATCTAGCAACAACCCCAACCCAATCCAAACAAACAGCTTCTCTCACCTTCTCCATCTGTCTCCTGGCCTCAAGTAGTGCCTGTTCCTCTTGGAGTCTGTCAGCCTCAAGCTGTTTTTCACGTGCATCAAGAAGTTTCTTCTGCTCTTGTGCACTGAGATTCTGCTGTTCTTCATCTGTCAGCCTTGCTCCAGTATGATGCCGCTCCTTGCGATTTCTCAACATCTGTTTTATCTGCTCAAGCTGCTGCATTAGCTCTCTGTTTTGACTCCTGGCATTCTGGATAAGTTCTTCTTTTATTGCATCATCAATGTCCATTGCCCGGATTCTCTGCTCAAATTCTGGATCAATTTCTTGAACCACAACTTTGTCTCTGGCTGCCTCTCCAGCATGCTGCATTTCTGCCAGAGCCTGTTCCTGTTCCTGTTGTAGTCTAAGCAAATCCTTCATCAAATCATCATATGGTGGGATTACAATTTCTGGGACCTGATCTGGACTGACTCCTTGAGCCTGTGCTTCAGCAATCTGTTTGCGATGTAAGTCCTTCTTCCTCTGTCGCCTTTCATCCAGCAATTTCTTTCGTAGATTTTCAAGCTGTTGTAGTTTCTGCTTTTCAAAGGCATCATTGACCTTTTGAAGGTTAGTGGCATACTCTTCCATGATTTTTTCTTTCTCCTTCTCCGTCTTGATTTTCTCCAGTTTGTTTTGAAGGTCCTCTCTTGCTTCATCCATCATTTGTTTTTTCTTCTTTTCAAACTCCTCTAAAGTCTCATTAATTTGATTGATCTCATTGGATTTGAGATCATTCTCCAGCTTGGCTGCTTCATAAGCCTGTTTCTCAAACAGTTTCCTAATGAGATCCTTCCAGGATGATCCTTTCTTTGCTTCTCCAAAGATGGATGTGTTTGATTCTTTACCGTCCCTAACAGTTGGTGTTGGTTTTACAGCAGACACAATGACAGCTGCTTTACCAAGATCATTCAATTTTTTCTTTTTTCTTATGTCTCTGTCAGATCCAAATGAATTAGTATCCTCTTTGAATTGTGGCTTGTCATCCTGACCTTGACCCTTCTGGCCTGATGTGAACACCTGACCCCCTTGAGCTGCCTGTATCAAGTTTAGAAGCTCTGTAGACAAATAGAATGGACCTCCAGCTTCTAACAGTGCTATGAGTTGCTTTAAGAGTGGAACAAGTTCTGAGTCCTTGTCAGAAGATGAGTCTGCATCACCATAAACACCAACAAGCTGAGCATCATAGTCACCGGCCAGGAGAGAGCTACGGGAAAGCACTACCTTGGCTTCTTTTGCGCATAGTTCAGATCTCTCTCTTGCATACTCAAGAGCAGAGTGGGCCTCATCAAGCTTCTCCATGCGAGTAATGGCATGATCGTGAAGTTCTGCCTGAAGGCGTAGCTTGGCCTGCCTGTACCTCTGTAGTGTGCTGTTTTCTGCATCTGGGTTCATGGCACCTTAAAGACCAAAGACAACCAAGAATCAAAAATCAAATAAAAAATAAAAAATCATCAAATGAAGTTAGAATTAAGAACCAATCAGGACTAAATGCCAAGTATGATATACAAAATGAAAAATGTCAGAACATATTTTTTCTACTGAGTACTCTGATGTTATCCCAATAAATAGTATGCCATAATTCATTGCAATCAGAGCACTCAGTTGAGAGAATAATACCCTGAGAAGGAAAATAGGGGAAGCTTTTGAAATCATAGGAAGGGAGTCAGCACTGAACCATGATTTGAGACTGTAACTTCTACCATTGTACAGAAGGATTTTGTCACGTGGTCAACATTTAGCTGATCATGAGAATCCAGTCTAGAAGTCATTTCTCTGATGAAGGCCTTGTGATAAGGTCAAAAGCTAAGGAATCATAAACTATAACGCTAAAGAAAGGTATTAATTCTGAGTTTTACCGTACAAAAAGGAACCAGTCAATAATAAAATTGCTGAATAAGTAGTTGAAAGTTCATAACATTGAAGGCTGAAGGTTATAGACTCCTGATAACAAATACACAAAAGAAGTGTAAACTGGTGAGTGACTTATTTTCAATATGATACAATTATTAAGATTAAGCCTCTTCTACCGATTAATGGCAGGTCATTCAGTGCTAAAGATAAATAAATTTTATAACATCGTACAATAATTTTTAATTTCCATTATTTAATAAGAAAAAAAAGTTGCAAATGCCACATTATTTTATGTCCAATCTCTCACAGAGTTCAAAGTAATATGATATACCCAAGTAATAAATGATGTCAAAGCAATGACATCATAATGTAACTTAATACTAGCAACTAGTGATACAAAGTTATAATGTTTCCTTTGTAAATGATTTTTGTTTGTAGTCACTATTTATGGTGTGGATAAAGCTAAAAGCCAACAAATTTCAAAACAGCAACCATAAAGATATGAAATCAAAGATTTATACTACATTTGTCATTTTGTAGCATCATCCAATAATTGCTTTTTTGTTAACCAAAGTAACTATTTCAAGACTGAATAATTTTTAAATAAAAGTCTATTAGCAACTGATCTGTAACTCATTTTTCCCATCTCTGTTTGTGTGGCTATGACAATGATCAATATTAAAATGGAAACAACTGATCTGTGATTCATTTTTCCCATCATTGTTTGTGTGGCTATGACAATCATCAATATTAAAATGGAAACAACTGATCTGTGACTCATTTTTTCCATCTCTGTTTGTGTGGCTATGACAATGATCAATATTAAAATGGAAACAACTGATCTGTGATTCATTTTTCCCATCATTGTTTGTGTGGCTATGACAATCATCAATATTAAAATGGAAACAACTGATCTGTGACTCATTTTTTTCCATCTCTGTTTGTGTGGCTATGACAATTATCAATATTAAAATGGAAACAACTGATCTGTGACTCATTTTTCCCACCTCTGTTTCTATAGTTCTGACACTGACCGATGTCAAAATGGAAAACAACTGATCTGTGATTCATTTTCCCCACCTCTGTTTCTGTAGTTATGACACTGATCGATGTCAAAATGGAAAACAACTGATCTGTGATTCATTTTCCCCACCTCTGTTTCTGTAGTTATGACACTGATCGATGTCAAAATGGAAACAAATGCATGATCATTTAGAATAAAATTTGTTTCTCTAAATGTTTCATGTGAATGATCTGCATAAAAAACCTAAATCTGCAATAATTCTGAAAACAGGCACAACATTTCAAAACAGCTTTTCCTTACCATCTAGGTCAGCCATCTTGTCCTTGTATTTCTTCTCTTCCTGCTGAAGTTTGCTGAAGAAGTGCCTGATAGTATCAGCATATTTGACATGAGCAGCTATGTGACCCTGTTCCATTTCATGTTCCTTCTCATCTCCATCAGTGAGAACAGCAGTGACTTCTGGTGGCAGGATATTTCTATATTCCTGTAAAGCTGCTCCACGTCTCTGGAACTCCCGTTTTCCAGCCTCCTCCAACTGATTTGCTGTCATATTGACTGATTCAAGGCCTCTCTCAAGACTCTTGGTATTGACACTGTCCAGGTTGAAAAGCAGGTCATGTGACAAGCGGTGTTCAGCAAGAGTAATCTCCTCCTCCATTTGTCGCTGACGACGCCAGAAACTGCGACGAGCTGCTATTTCCTCTTCAAGCAGCGAGGTGGCACCAGGTGGTGGTTTCTTGCGTCTGTGAGCCCCTGATGCTAGGGTAATTGGGACAACCATGTTATTATCTGGGTTGATTTTGACTCCTATGACTGGACTTAGGGTACCAGTAACTGGGTCTACAGCTTTCTTTCCTATGTTGATTGGGGTTAGGCCTAAAAATGAAGAGGAACAGAGAGTTACCTGCACAAGTGTTAAAATATAAAATAGATTAAATTATGTCCTCTGAAATTTTATGTATAAGTTAGGGTCACTAAATGTTTATATTAAATCCCACCCTAAGACAATGCCATGAAAAAAAAGCTATTTCAATCTGATTTCTGTGTTTCTGCAATACTGTTTTGCTATGATCTGATTTGATCTTGGAGCAATATTGTAAAATAGCTGCAGCTTAATTCATAAATGTTGATAAACCTGACAAAATATTTAGGAAAGTACAAGGCATATAAACCTATCTTAGTACACAGATTTAACCCTATTCTACAACCTGCACCCCAAGTCAAGATGCCCCTAGTGATGAGTTTATTACTCACCACTTCCATCTGGATCTTCCATTGTACCACCAAGAGGTACAAGGTTTCCGCTGCGTCGATTCCTCTCAACTCCCAGAATTGGCACACTCTGTCCTGAGCCAGCAGGGTCCAACATCATAGTGCCAACCAAAATTGGAAGCAGCTGACCAGTCTTTGAGAATTCATACATTCCTGAAAAGATAGATTGCCATAAATAAATATTAAGGGATCTGAGAAGCACTACATGTGAAATGCAAGAAGACCACAGTCTTTTGGATATACTTTCAAAATAAATTTTGAAACATAAGAACATACTATTAGGAGTTACAATTACAATACCATCACTGTTACAACAATGATAGGAATTATGACAACAATGCCTTGGCTGATGTACATGCATTTCACAGATTGATAAGCTCTCCTTATAGGAATTATGACAACAATGCCTTGGCTGATATACACGCATTTCACAGATTGCTAAGCTGTAGCAAATGATCTGTCAATGTCCAGCATATGTAGCTGTTTTCGGATCTGTGTGTGCAATAGAATGGAAACAACATGAAAAACAGATGCCATAATGAACTGACCAACATTGCAAATAAACATCAAACACTTTTATACAGTTCACAGAAATGATAAGACGAATGTATGCAAGATGAGTGTGGTGCACAAAACACCATAAAACATCATAAATACCTGGATAAGTTTCATCAAAATCTCTTTTAGACTTGTAAAGTTATGAGACAGACAAAAAGAAATTAATGAAAGGACAGCATCACAGCATAAGAAGCCCAACATATAACTGCCATTTAAATTTGGTAGAAAATTTCACCTTGACCTATGTTTTAATTACCTGGTGATCCTCCTGTAGTTGCTAGGATATCAGCACGTTCTTGTCGCCTCTCAATGTCCTGCATTGTGCGCAACATGTATGCCTTCATCTTCTCACGGGCATTGCTCAGCTCTTTCATGGCTGCCTCCAGATTTACCTCTTCATGACGAATGTTGATTGGTCCCTCAGTACAGCCTGAAAATAGTGTAAAGCATCAGTTACATTTAGAAGGATGTATGTAGCCAACCAAGTAAAAACATGTCTTTAAAAGAGACTCAAAGGACTGAATAAAATTTCACTTTTATGTAAATATGTCTTTTATACAAGGGTTAAATGATAAATATCAGAGAAGTGACCAATAAAAATGTCCTGCATAAAAAGGTGGTCTGTATATATATATATATATATCCCCTAACCCTATACCAGGGAACTATGTATTGTGACCCCCCTGATGTTTCTATTTTGACACAATAAATCAGCACCATGTAGCCAGTATTGTGCTGATTTTTTAGCCATGCACTCAACACAAGTATTGTTGTTCTAGGGTTTAACACCATTTTTCAGCACAAGATAGGCTATACATGATAGCCAGTATAACTGGTGGAGGAAGAACCCTGGAAAACCCAGGGAAGAACCACCAACCCACGAGAAGCTACTGGCAGGCTTTCCCACATACCCACGCTAGCCAAGCCTTGGACTCGAACTCACGCAGACAGAGGTGAGATGGCAGTGATCTGGAACAGTGAGCACTTTAGACCACTCGGCCACTCGGGGCCCCTCAACACGAGTGAGTAAGTGTGATATAGCCTTTCAAAAAAAGGGTATAAAATCTTTCAATGACAACTCCCATCAAACATACTTGATGTTGCA
This sequence comes from Sinohyriopsis cumingii, assembly GCA_028554795.2. NCBI lineage: Eukaryota > Metazoa > Mollusca > Bivalvia > Unionida > Unionidae > Sinohyriopsis > Sinohyriopsis cumingii. The sequence continues at coordinate 94,983,952 of CM068833.1, read as the reverse complement.
AAAAATAGACAGTACTTTGGCTACATATAAACAAAACCTGCCATATATCCAGAGAATGTGTGTGTGTTTTCAGACTTAGAAAGTGAGTTAATAGGTCGGGGTGGGTGGGTGGGTGCACATGACCCAAAAACGCAATGTCATCCAATTGAGAATAAGATATCCTTTCACATAAGCCTAAAGAAACTGACTGGAAATCCAAATCTGAATAAAGGAATAAAAACTTGCCTCTTTTCTTCAAAGCATTTAATACACTTAAAAAGAACAAAAATAGCCGATAGACTTAGTATTGTCAAATATCATCAGCATTCACACAAACACTCACTTAATCACAACTGACTGACACTGAATAAAAACATACACCAAGTTTCTGTCTTTCAAATCCTTTGGAAGGCTAACTATAAGCTCAGTCAGACAGGCTTTACTACTATCAATATTTCAATAGTTGGTTTGATGTTATTGCAAGTGTTATTTGTATTCATCTTTGCAATCACTTAAGAGACTGGCTAGTACTATTTATTAAACCCAAATATCTTCTCTCAAATCAGACCACTATGAAAACTGATAGTACTGTACAATGTAGTAGTGTAATGCAGAAATATTTACATGTAACAATCATAATTATTTTCTCCAACGTGCAAAGAACTTTCTGGCCAATTGTCAACCTGACAATTCCAAAATCCTCACATTTTTGCACCGATAATTGATTTTACATTAAGCGATCAATTAATAAGAGTTGAGTAAATCATCCACAAAAAGAGATTACTTTGTGAAACTGTTAACTGTACTTCATGCACAAAAATGGATAAACCTAAAATATTCAGAAGTACATTGACAACCCTCAAATATGCTTCCAGGTTTAAGAGGTCACTGTAATACACATATTGTTATTTGCTTACTCACCTGCCATTTGTGCAGGAAACACTACATAGGTGAACTAAAAGGGAATTCCAAGTGAGAATAAGCAAAAATCCTAGGGTAACTGAAAAAAGGAGAGCCCAGTGTCTAAACACTTTAAGCAACTGAAGCACAACATTATCTGTGTTCACTATTAGATAACAGAAATCATCCTATCTGATCCAGAGCTCTCTAGTGGCAACATTAATCTAAAAGATAACTTTACTGGATACATCAATTACATTCTCTGCAACCAGGATGGACCAACATCTCTATTTAAATGGGAGTCCAGGCATTTATAACTTTAAATCTATTGAGGGGTTTAGGAAACACCTGTATAAGAAAATGAAAAAACTTTCACTAATCCATAACACAAATTATTGTACAAAACAGGATAGCAAGTGTGTTGCGGAATGAATTATTGTGCCAAGATGGGATGGTGAGTGCGATACAGAATGAAATACTGTGCCAAATAGGTTGGTGAGTGTGTTGCAGAATGAATTATCTTAGTTCCATAACAATTCATCCCAAGTATGAACAAAATCTACCAAGGTGTTTAGAAGTAGAAATAAATTTAAAAAAACTTCACCAAAACACTAACATACATTTTCTTGAATATGATCTTGAATCCAAGGTCAAAGAGGTGAATGAGCACATGGCTAAACAAAATCTCCTTAGCTTTATATTCCTTCATTCCAGGAATTAACCAAACCAATCAAGTTTATAATGGGTTTAGTTGCTAAACAAGCAAGTACAAGCAAACAAAACATAAGATTTTATAATGGGTTTAGTTTCTAAACAAACAAATGCAAGCAAAGAAAAAGACTTTCCCAAAATTCAATATAAATTTCCTGCGAAATATATCCGTTAACACAAGGTCAAAGGGTCATAAAGATTTCATGCCACATAAGATGAGAATATATGAAGGGCTTTAAGAAATATATGCTAATGAAGAACCTTAATCAAAACCTTTAAAAGAAACTCCTGATGTTACCATTCCCACTAAAAATGTGGCTACACTGTCTTGTTTCCAACCAGGGTGGGCTTCAAAACAACAACAACAACAACAATAATAATAATAATAATAATAATAATGATATTAATAATACTTTTAAGGCCTCTTGATACTGAGGTGACACAAGCTACATACCTGCCAGAGCTTCTTTATACTGTCTCAGAGCATCATGGATCCTCGTTTCACAGGCCAATACATTAGCGTCCAGTAGGGCCTGGTAACCTCCAGCAGATTCTGTTACTGTGGCATCCTTCAGGTAGCCACCATGGACATGCACTGTCTTACCACTCAGTGGTTCTGTGAAGGTGTCACCAGGGATTATTGGTGCTTTGCTATGGCGACCACTCTTGATTCCACCTACAGGCACCACTTCACCTGGAGAAGAAAAGAAAAATTTAAATTTTACTATATAAGAAAACAACGAAACATACAAGAAACAAAATTATATTTGATTTTGGATTGAAATTTAAAATAGAAAACTTTTGGATAACTCTCAAAGCTTTAAAGGTTTATAGCTGATTAAACATTATGTCTTTGCAGACAAACTGTATGACAGGCTATTTTTGCATAGGTATTACTTTTATATACTGAAAGTTTTAAGTTAAGGTAAGAGTGGTTGTATAAAAAGAGATAAAACAGTTGCTTGTATGTAGCAACAAATTCTAACTAATTCTAATTCAGGCATCACCCAAATTATCCTCTCATACTGTCTACTCCACTTCCAGCAAGATCACCTTCTATTAGAGTCAGACCAGCACCCAGATGAAACAAGAGGGAAGACAAATTCTAACTATTGTGGTCGGATATTGAACCTGCTTTGTCTGTCTCAGTCAGGCACCCATACCACTGGATTAAATGTCCAGATCAGCTAGACTGGCTATAAAGTTGTTCCACATATCTAGACTACTACACTTTTATTGCTACCAAATTTACTCCAACCAAAGGAACATTTGAGAATAAAAATGTGACATAATTCCAAATCTATGCTCTATATGTATGCATGTATGTATGTATATATGTATGTATGTATGTATGTATGTATGTATGTATGTATGCATGCATGTATGTATGATTGGGCACATCACCATAATACTGGCTATAATAGTGCAGTATTCATGTATTACTGTTGAATGGCAAAAAGGGACATGTCTAAAAATGCAAAAAGTAAGAATTCAAATAAAAAACTTTAGAAGAAAAACCCTGTGAAATTTAAACATAAATATATGTCTACCTGATGTACTACTAGATAAAATATAAAGACAACAAATATAAAAACATAAATTGAAAGTAAGAATCTTCTAACTCACCTGATTCTGGGTCCAGGGTAACTGCCAGAATAGGTACAGGATGGTTTGAATTGGGGTCAAACATAAGGGACCCAACCTCAATTGGAGTTTTCAGTCCTGTCACTGGATCTACATGAGTTCCGCCAATAGGCAACATGGCACCAGTCTGTGGGTGTAGGGTTACAGCCAGAATTGGTACATGAAGCCCACTCTCTGGGTCACTCATTGGGGCTCCATACTTAAGGTCACCCTTGTGCTGAAGTGGGTGGAGTTTGGTCTTCATCAGCTGACCTGTGCTGGCATTGGTTGGGTATGGTATGAAAGGTATGAATGGATCGTCAGATCTGGAGGCTTCACCTAGTTAAGGGAAACAATTTTCTTAATTACACAAGGTTGTCTCCCTTTCCTGTAAACAGCTGCAAATCCATTTTGAAACACTACTTCTAATATTAATAATAAATGTAACTGACAAAAAGTTTGTTCAAAAATGGATATATATATATATATATATATATATATATATATATAGCATGTAGGCTATATCAATGATATACCAGAAGATGTATAAATGTTTCATTAAAAGGAAAAGAGGCTTGCTCGAGTTTCCTTTCAATGAAATATTTATACAATGACTGATATATCATTGACACAGCATACCTACTATACATATATTATATATTTTATTTATATCACATACAAATACACATATTTGCACTTGAAATGGAGTTACAACATGCTCCTGACAACTGTGTATTGACCAAGTGAATGAACTCCTCACATCCCTGCGAGTGTGTCAGCTACAAAATGTAGTTCTACAATTTGTCTTCTTGTTCACAATCACATATGCAAATTGATAAGTTGATTTTTTTCTTTTTCAGTTTCTATTTTTATTCACATTTGTTAAATCAATATAAGACACACTCATGATTTAAACATGAAATATGGTTTTTATGAAGTAGTGCACTGCAAACATGCTTAGCTTCTTGTACACTGAACCTGCACTGTCAGGCATTCACATACTGGTGTATGGAAATTAGCGTGGAATAGAAACTAAGTGAAATGATGAACCAAAAAGAGGTAATTAAAATATTTTAATATATTGACAGTTCATCTAAGTCATTATTCTGCTTTAATTAACATTTCTAAAGACTATAAAATTCTCTCTCTCCCTCTCTCACATTGCCATCATTCATAAGTCCAGAGACATCATCCTATAACACAAGCAAAAATCCCCAACGATCATATTTTCATGGATTTTTGCTCGTATCTAGCTAGGATAATGCAGAGGGGGGGGAGCAGGGCAACCATTTGGACATTTTTATATTTAATAATTAATAATTGATTTTTAGAACATTATAATAGGTTTAAGAAACAATAACAAAGGAGTAAAACAATACAATATATGTGCCTCGTAACCGACAAATTTAACATATAGGCCTAGTGTCACTGGCTATTGCAATATGTATCATTGATATTACGAACACCTGATAGATCCCAAGGAAAGCGTAAACATACCATTACAACGAACCAGATTACTGTAGGCTACTTGGTACAAGTTCAGTTTTAATGTTTTCATCCAGTGCAATATGTTTTTCTCTCTCGCTCCAGATTTGTGCTTATTTTGTCATTTATGCATGAGAGGGGAATGGAAAAAAGAAAGGATTCCGATGAAATTGTGTACCACTTAAATATCATTTAGAGAACAGGGACTATTAATACTTTTTATCGTTATTTTCATATGTCATTTATGATTAATGAATGAGTAGAAATTCATCATTTATCTATAGGCCTGCGGCTGAAAGAATATTTATATATTCGTATTAGTGTCAATAGTATTGGTATATCAATTTGCTTTATACCAACACTTTAAATGCCATGTTATTTTCAATGCATGTGGTATAAATATATATATATATATATATATATATATATATATATATATATATATATATATATATATGCACACAACTTAGTTTTGACAAGATAAACTGATACAAATTTTGTGTTATATTTTAGGTAATATATATCAAAATGGCATGATATTATTATCATTATTATATTCTGAGTATTTATTAGTAATTCTTCTACAACTCGTCCAAATCGTCATCAATATTGTAGATTTTTAACAAGTCTATTTTATTTCATTAGATCTTGTTCTATTTGCATTTTTCATGCATAAGATTCATGTTGCTTTCTGCCTAACTAGTCATAACTATTTTTATAGACTTAAAAAATTTAACCATTCTGTTTTGAAAGAATATTTGAACTGTACCCTATACTCTTCCCCATTTGAAATGATAACTGAAGTAACTGACCTACAGCAGACATGACAAGTTGATAATTCCTGAAACTCGCTCACAAGAGCACATAACTTAAGCAACTCACATGTAGCAGAATCAACCACAAAGACCAGTCTGGAAGAAATGGGATCCAAGGCAACATTGCCTTGTATTGGTAATACATGACCAGTCTGTGGATGCACAAAAAAGTCATGTGGAACTTTTGTGATTGTTCCATCCTCCAGGATCATCTGAGCACCACTCTTTGCTTGTATGAGGCCAGTTGATTTATCCAGCTCGATGAGACTTGTGGCCTTGATGCTCATGTCTGGACCTGTAAATGGAAGAAAAAGTATGTATATATGTATGTGTGTGTGTGTGTTTGTGTGTGCACATGCATGGATGGATGGATGGATGGATGTATGTATGTATGTATGTATGTATGTATGTATGTATGTATGTATGTAAACCTCTCCCTTGATAACTCATGCACAATGGGGTCCACAAGCAAAGACTACACTATGAGCGAGGGGGTGAGCTACCGAGGGAGCTCAAAAAATTTAAAAAATTCACTCTGACATCGATAAAACTGTGTGTGTGTGGGGGGCAACATTAGGGAACTGGGCTGTTTAATAACTGAAACATCATTTTACAATCACGTCAATAATAATTTCTAATAATGTGCTTTTTCTTATGAAGTTGTTCGCTATTCTGTTTATTTTCAAAATGTCCAACATGTGAAAGATCATTCCAATTGTTTCAACGACCATCATGTGTATGCAAAAAATCTGTGTATTACATCACTGCTTTTTGTTTTCTTGATGAGTGTGGTTCCCGTAGTGGTGTTTAATAGCATCCTTCCAAATTGAGTCCCCAGAGCAGGGAACTAGACTAACTGTTGATACACCACCAAACAAGATTCCTTTCTTTCAAAAACACATGACATTTATTTTGTGAGACAATCTTCTACATTGTAACTCAAGTTTTGTATTGTTCAATTAGTACAATATTGATGCTGAAATTTCAGTGGAAGTAATAATGAAACTTCTTATCATCCTTGAGGATATATCTAAGTGCCAGTTCAAGAATTCTCTGAAACTCGCTTGCCCACAATGGACCGTATCTGTGAAATCGAGCTCTATATTTTACAGAGTATTCATTTCACTTGGCTGCCCTGCTATCTTTTTTCACAGTTATGAAAGAGTCAGTTAATTTAAGGTAGTTTATGTTACGTACACAACAACATTTATAACAGTATTTTTTTTAATTGTAGAAATTTCGTGCCTTTTTAACTTTTCTTTTATTCCACCTCCTTTATTTGATTCAAAAGACATAATTAACATGATATAATAGAGGAGGCCAGCTTTTAATTCAGTGCAACAATACAACAAATATTACAGGAAGTCAGTTATCAAAACATGGCCTGCACTTTACAGTAGATTGACAAATTTTATGTTTAAATACACATTGCATTTATGATGATTACACTTAAGAAGAACTAAAAGATAGAACTAGAACACAAATTTCAACTGATAAAAAAATCACTTCATTTATATTTATTTATTATAGTACTGCCTCCATTTTGGTGTAAGTGACATTTTCCTTACATATCGTTAATTGCAGTGTACTTGGAATGTTGTTTTAAAATAGTATGACCTATTTTTAAATTTGATATTTCATAATATTGATTAAAATGTTGATTAAAATTTCCAGGTCCTACTTATCATTTTCGACAATAAAACGAGCGATATATCAAAGTTTCCATCACCAATTTTGACCATGATTTTCTACAAGTTCAACAAATAGGGATCAATTTTTGGGGTATTTTCTGGTTTAAAAAATGGGACCCCGCATTATATGTGGGTTTGCAAGTTATCAGGGTGCAAGTTATCAAGGGAGTGGTGTATGTGTATTTATGTGTGTGCGTGCATGCATGCATTCATGTATCTGTTATATATGTTCATTATTTAAATTCCCTACAATTTTATTTTAATTGCAGAGCTCACAGTGCAAAGATGTATTTAACAACTAATGTCATATTGATGATGTCATACTGATGTCATAATGATGTCATATTGATGATGTCATACTGATGATGTCATACTGATGATGTCATACTGATGATGTCATATTGATGATGTCATACTGATGTCATATTGATGATGTCATATTGATGATGTCATACTGATGTCAGAATGGAATTATCATGTCAATCTCATATTTTATTTTGACCAATCATAAATAACATTACTTTTGCAAACTTGTTTCTGATTGGCTGATAGTGCTAACTCAGACATAAGATCATAGTTTTATGATCCCCATGCCTAAGCAGGGTATACATTACACAATTACTTATTAGATTTATTTATTATAAATGCCTAGGAAGTCATATTCAACAATGAAGCTTCTTTTGATAAATATTTTATAAATGGTTCTACCCAACAACAGTGTTACACAAAATGAACAGATGGATGTTTGGACACAATCTGAATAAAACTGTAAATAATAAAATAATAAAATACTTACGATAGACAGCTTTACACGACAAAATGTCTAGACAAGGTGGAAAAGTATATTAACTTATGAACTTATCAAAACTCGTTCAGGAGATAATAAATAAAAGAAGTGTGATGGATAATAGATTTCAGTATTCTTAACCCCATAGAACTTAATTTGCAGGGATTATAAAACTATGCCCAAAGTGAGAGCTGAACTCAACTGAAGTCATTCATGAATCAACTTTGCAACAACTCATATATATATATATATATATATATATATATATATATATATATATATATATAGTGCTTTATTCCTTTTATTCTTAATTACCAAATAGATCCTGACTGGTTGCTGGGTTCTTTCCACCAGGCAAAACCAGTCTGGCTCCTGTCCCTTGTCCAAGTATACCCCATGATCCCAGTCTCTCACTCTCTGATTTCACCTCCCCAGACATCTTTTCAATCAGGAGACTGACACGACGCTCCATTGCATTATGAGTAGCATGGTCAAACTCTCCATCCCTCATGAGCTGATTGCGTTGGATTTTATCAGTGTGTTCTGTCAGAAGTCTGTGAGCCTCCCGAAGAGCAGCTTGGTAATTTACCTATACAATGACAAACAAATCTATTGCTGTGCTGTTGTTTTCAAAGGTTCGATCCATTATTCACAAGCATCATATTTATCATGCTGGGTCACCATAAAATCTAAAGCATTATGAATTAGTATTTATAATAATTTTTTTAATGTTATGCATTGTTGGGACATTTAATAATATTTTTTTCGATGATGAAAATTTTGTGACACTTGTATTCTCTCTTCTTCCAATGGCTGTTTATTTGGTCAAATGGCATGACTAGTTGTTAATACTGTGATTGATTAGGGAATCAGATTTACTGACCTATTTAAGCAGTTTGCTGACAAAGTCTACAAATTAGGGAATCCAATTTACTAAACCTTGCAAAGTGCTTGCTGACATGGTCTACTTACCAACTCAGTAAACAGATTGTGTGTCTCATTTAAGTAAAAGTACATTTGATATACTGATATACTGTATAATAATAGTTATTATAGACTCATTTTTTTTCTCCATTAACATTACATTGTCAGAATCGTTCAGTATTTTATGATACTGCACTCACATTCACTTCATATTGCACTCACATGTGCCCAGTAGTGTATTAGTAACTACTCTGTAAACAAATCATGTACACTTACGTAGTAGGCACTTTACGTTTTGGTTGATTAAATTTGTTTCTGAATGAAGTAAAGCACATGTTTCGTGGACTGCCACATACCAGCTGCTTTGCCACATTCCATGTTAACTTTCTTCATACAATGTTTCGGATTTAGGCTAGCGATACATGCCAGATTTCATAAAATTATGGGTCCCTACAAATAACATGCAAGTGACAAGGCATAAACTGTCTTCTTTAGCTGGTAATAAAAATGGCAGAAAATATACTTACAGTTTTATAAATGTACTTTCTTAGTTCTGAAAATCCGAATTACATGAGCCATGTCATGGGTTTTCAAGCTAGATTACACATGTTGAAATTGTACTGTAATTTCGACTATATTCAAATGCATTTACATCCTCCTTACTGCACTCAAAATGAAATAAACATTATATTCCAAATCATCTCTCTGATAACTGCAATTGAAAGACTTCATATTTTTCCCACATTATGATTTCAAACATTCAATGACAGAACAGAAACATGCTTGCAGATGTCAACACACTGCACCCTTGCTGCTGAAATCAGATGTACTTCATGCAAAATTGGCACAGATAAATCCAGTCCATAATCAAAAAATTTTGTAGAATCAACAAAATTACCAAAATCTATTCATTCCAGATCAAATGGTAAAGTTGTTGCAATGTGCATTCATTCACAATATGACTCCAAATTTCATATTTAAGTAGACCAAAATGCCTTTTTCTTTTGAAAGTTATGTCTAGCGCACAAATAAGTTGAAATTTATCACGGCAGAATTATGTGTGCATTAATAATGTTATTGTTGTGTAATGATGAATCTGCGCTTGTGTATTTAGTTTGGAATATGGCATACATTCAGTTACTTTGTTTCTTGTAGAGTATTTTTGTTTATATAATTAAGCCTCAGGTAGAATAAGAAAATGAACATATAATAAAAAGGTTACTGCATTTGTATGCAAAAATATGAACTTGTTTTGTTGGTTGGATATACTGCACTCCCAAGGTTGTTCATATTTTTCCCTACAAATGCAGTAACCTATAATTATAGCATATCATCCAAAGCACTACCCACTGTTTAGTCTACATGTGATTGTATTTCAATCATCTGTGGGAGAAAATATTCAAGAAAAAATTATCACTGCACTGCCTGACACCATATTTAATCAGGGCCACTTACATCAATGAAAATTTTAATGTAAAATTCTACCTGATGGCTTTCTCTACACTTTTCATCTTCAAGTTTCAGCTCAAGTTGTTTGTGAAGAATTGAGCGGAACTGACGACCAAGTTCTTTTCGTCTCTCTAACTCCTCCTCTAGTGCGTGCAGCTTCTTTTCAAATGACATCAGATCTTCATCAGTGGCAAGTGCTGTTTTACCCTTTAGGTTCAGTTTAGCTGCCCACAGTCCCTTGAGAGAGTTTGTTTCCCCAGAAATCTTCTGGTAAAGCTCCTTGACCTGTTATACAGAGGAAAGAACATTAGAATAATTTCATTGAAAATTAAGAAAATGTCATGACACCTATCTCTGAATCCTCCCCAGACTCCTATTCATCCAGGTGGTGAAAAATGAGGGGAGGCAAGATGGATTTAAATCTTAAGTACATTTTTTTGCATATATGCTAAACACAGCTATTTATATATTAATGTTATTCTGACAGAAATAGTTTTTAAAAAATTACATTTGCAGAATCATGCTCTTTTCCTGTCCATTTTCTTTGTGGATTAATCTTCATAACCAGCTAGAGTTTGTCTAACATAGAAAGGAAATAAAAAAGTTTTACAATCATTTTTATTCAGCAAACTCCTACAGATTAGGTCAAAAGTATGGCAGCCTATCCAAGATTGGCCAAAAGGATTCACTTGGTAGTTTGAAATCTAAAAACACCTCAAAGGAAACTGCTACAAATTGTCACAAGTATGGCAGCCTATCTGAGATTGGCTAAAAGGATTCACTTGGTAGTTTGAAATCTAAAAACACCTCAAAGGAAACTGCTACAAATTGTCACAAGTATGGCAGCCTATCTGAGATTGGCCAAAAGGATTCACTTGGTAGTTTGAAATCTAAAAACACCTCAAAGGAAACTGCTACAAATTGTCACAAGTATGGCAGCCTATCTGAGATTGGCCAAAAGGATTCACTTGGTAGTTTGAAATCTAAAAACACCTCAAAGGAAACTGCTACAAATTGTCACAAGTATGGCAACCTATCTGAGATTGTCCAAAACGATTCAATTTGTAGTTTGAAATCTAAAAACACCTCAAAGCAAACCGCTACAGATTAAGTTACAAGTATGGCAACCTATCCGAGATTGGCCAAAAGGATTCAATTGGTAGTTTGAAATCTAAAAACACCTCAAAGGAAACTGCTACAAATTGTCACAAGTATGGCAGCCTATCTGAGATTGGCCAAAAGGATTCACTTGGTAGTTTGAAATCTAAAAACACCTCAAAGGAAACTGCTACAAATTGTCACAAGTATGGCAACCTATCTGAGATTGTCCAAAACGATTCAATTTGTAGTTTGAAATCTAAAAACACCTCAAAGCAAACCGCTACAGATTAAGTTACAAGTATGGCAACCTATCCGAGATTGGCCAAAAGGATACACTTGGTAGTTTGAAATCTAAAAACACCTCAAAGGAAACTGCTACAAATTAAGTTACAAATCTGGCAACCTATCTGAGATTGGCCAAAAGGATTCACTTTGTAGTTAACTGTTAAACTATACAGTTAATACACTGTAACAATTTCACATGTATTATTTGTATGACATGAAGCATCAAGCATGTACTTCCCTGATGGCAGGTACAACATGATTCCACTGTTTTTTTTCAAATAGTACAAGAAACAAATTACAACAGCACTTTAAGTTTTAGAAAAAAAAATTGTAAGGAAAAATCCAACAGCGTCATCACTTATCAGCTGTACTATGTGTCACATGACATGCACAACTATAAAACCGAAGAACTGCTAACAATTATACCACTGATATCACCACTGATGCCTGAAAAGCATATACATGTATTTTGCTATCTCTTCATCCAGGTGAGATAAAAATGCTTTATTGTATTTAATATGAAATTTTATTAAAAGAGTTGATCAATGTTATTCACCACAAAACTGCTTACAGTGAGTGGTACATTGTATTACCCAATGAGATACAAAGGTTTAATATCAATGAACATGATTCAATTTATCACAAAGCATTAAGGACTTTACATTATTCAATGTCATTGTTATGTTATTGTTTAGTGTTATGCCACACACTGTTGTGACAAGTTTTCATGATATGACAACATAATAATAATAATAATAATAAAGTTGAGTATTATGTGATAAACTGAGTTTAATCTTCTCACCTCCTCCTTTTGTTTGCCAATCACCTTGGTAACACTGAGGGACTGCTTAGATAGAGTATCATATAGAGTCTTTGAGTTGAATGCCTCAAGGTCAACTTGTTTGTCATAATCCCAGAAGTCATCATTCTCAACCTGTGTACCGATGTCTGCAATTATAAGTAGGTAGTATATATGAATAGTTATCATTTTACATTTACATCTAAATGTGTATTACATCCATCAACATTGTATTGTGAGTCACCAGTAAAAAGCGTTCATCGTTGTTAACAGCCACTTTTTAAAATCCTGTACATATGTACACAGATGTAGTATTATCACCTGTTAAGCAACCACCTGTTGCTGTTGTTGTTGTTGTTGGGTTTAATGCCATTTTTCAGCACATGATAGGCTATATATGGCGGCCAGTATTAATGGTGGAGGAAGAACCCAGAAAACCCCCGGAAAGAACCACTGACCCTTGAGAAGCTACTGGCAAGCTTTCTCACATACCCACATTGGCTGAATCTTAGACTCGAACTGCCGCAGACAGAGGTGAGATGGCAGTGATCCGTAACGAAGAGCGCTTTAGACCACTCGGCCACTTGGGGCCCCAAAATCCTGTCATCAGGCCAATCTCCCCACACTTTCATGTATAATTATGTTTACTGCTAAGTCCTCACATTTCCATGTACAATCATGTTTACTGCTAAATAATCCCACTTCCATGTACAATCATACTTACTGCTGAGTCCTCACATTTCCATGTACAATCATATTTACTGCTAAGTCATCACATTTCCATGTACAATCATGTTTATTGCTAAGTCCTCACATTTCCATGTACAATCATGTTACTGCTAAGTCCTCACACTTCCATGTACAATCATGTTTACTGCTAAGTCCTCACAATTTCATGTAAAATCAAATTTACTGTTGAGTCCTCACATTTCCATGTTGTTGTTGTTGTGGGGTTTAATGCCATTTTTCAGCACACGATAGGCTATACATGGCGGCCAGTATTATTGGTGGAGGAAGAACCCAGGAAGACCCGAAAAGAACCACCGACCCACGAGCACACTTCAATGTACAATCATGTTTACTGCTAAGTCCTCACAATTCCATGTACAAAAAACAAATTTACTGCTGACCTCACATTTCCATGTACAATCATGTTTACTGCTAGGTCCTCACACTTCCATGTACAATCAAATTTACTGCCAAGTCCTCACATCTCCATGTACAATCATGTTTACTGCTAAGTCCTCACAATTCCATTCACATATCAGAATACAATACAAATGTTTTTTTAAAATTTCACATAGACATTTCAGTACTTTAAGATATGAACATGCATATGTACATATTAAAAAGATTTCCCCCACCCCATGTTTAATAGTCCCCTGCAGGCACATACATGGTATGGATGAGTCTGGAGGATATTAACCAACTGATCTCAATTACTATTATATTTGGTCAAGGTATTTTTTGGACTTCACAAACATTTAATGTGTATGAATCTGATTTTTGTCTAAACTTACCATGACCCAAACCTCTGGCCTCTGACCTTTAGTCCCATAATCCAAAGATAATTTCTTACCCTAAATGCAGACAATCCACAATGTTTGGTCTAGAAACTTTAATCTACAACAAAAGATGATCAGCTAATCCCATTTAACATAGAAAGAAGGAAAGTAAAAAGACTGAGTTTAATCCAAAGATCCTGCACATCCTTAATGTACAATGGACACAAATGAAAAGTGATCACTATGCCAAGTTAATGCCAAGAACAAAACAAAAGACATACTTTCCAAGATGGCTGCCACTTCTGGATTCCTGGATGCAGCCACTTTTTGGCCATGCATATTTCGATGGAATTTCCTTACTGGATATACAGCTGAACCTTTACTGGAGTAATCATCAAAGTTGTACAAGTTTGCCTCTTTGCGATAGAATGGGAATAAGTATGAGTTCTTGGTCCATCCATATTTACGGAAAAGTATCTGAAAAAGAAAGTTTACTGTACAACTACCATTTTATGATGAACAAGGATCCCATGAAAGAACTGACTGTTGTGGAATCCACAGTAAATCTGTTTTTTTAATTCATTTTAACTTCTGAGTAGTGAAACCATCTTTGATATTCTTAAGAAACTCCAACATAGAAAATTGTGTAGCAAAACTATATTCTCATATGTTAGAGTTATCATATTAATGAGATAATTTCAGATGTAGCCACATGGTTAAAGCTATAATTACTCATTATTTAAAACAGTAAAGAAGCATCATTCAAGGTATTCTTCAGATATATCACCAAACTGGAGAACTAAAATCCTGAATGACGACCTCATATCTTGATATCAGATTGCTGTCAACTTGTTTATTCGAATGAAACTAAATACAACGTCTGATCAAATTTTTTATATAACTACAAGTAAGTCTGTTTACAAGTCATTGTCCTAACAAGTTGGTGTGTTTCTATACTCAGTGAAATACACAAATGTAAATAAACAATGACCTATTACTTGAAGCCAAGGTCAATAAGATTTGGTTTTCAAGCTCCTTCACAAATGTGCATATATATTGAGGGTCAGACATTTGGCATTTGTATTTAATGCAGCATTGTTTCATGAGCTATACATTACAGGTCTTTATAATCAATGCTGGAACGACTTTATGTGTGAAAAAGACAAAGCAGCAAATTACCAGTAATGTATCAGGTCTATAGCCATGATGACCACAGCAAACTAACATACCAGGACTATGGCCATGATAACCATAGCAAACTAATGTACCAGGCCATGGCCATGATGACTACAGCAAACTAATGTACCAGGGATATGGCCATGATGACCACAGCAAACTAATGTACCAGGCCATGGCCATGATGACTACAGCAAACTAATGTACCATGGCCATGGCCATAATGACGACAGCAAACTAGTATATCAGGGCTATGGCCATGATGACTACAGCAAACTAATGTACCAGGCCATGGCCATGATGACTACAGAAAACTAATGTACCAGGCCATGGCCATGATGACTAAAGTAAACTAATGTACCAGGCCATGGCCATAATGACTATAGCAAACTAACATACAAGGGCCATGAGTATGATGACGAGAGCAAACTAATGAACCAGGCTATGGCCATGATGACTACAGAAAACTAATGTACCAGGCAATGGCCATGATGACTAAAGTAAACTAATGTACCAGGCCATGGCCATAATGACTATAGCAAACTAACATACCAGGGCCATGAGTATGATGACCACAGCAAACTACTGTACCAGGCCATGGCCATGATGACTACAGCAAACTAATGTACCATGGATATGGCCATGATGACCACAGCAAACTAACATACCAGGGATATCGCCATGATGACCATAGCAAACTAACATACCAGGGCTATGGCCATGATGACCACAGCAAACTATTGTACCAGGCCATGGCCATGATGACTACAGCAAACTAATGTACCATGGATATGGCCATGAAGACTACAGCAAACTAACTTACCAGGGCTATGGCCATGATGACTACAGCAAACTAACATACCAGGGCTATGGCCAAGATGACTACAGCAAACTAACATACCAGGGATATGGCCATGATGACCACAGCAAATTAACATACCAGGGATACGGCCACAATGACCACAGCAAACTATCATACCAGGGATATGGCCATAATGACTATAGCAAACTAACATACCATGGATATGGCCATGATGACTACAGCAAACTAACATACCAGGGATATGGCCATGATGACCACAGCAAAGTAATGTACCAGGGATATGGCCATGATGACTACAGCAAACTATCATACCAAGGATATGGCCATGATGATGACAGCAAAGTAATGTACCAGGGATATGGCCATGATGACCACAGCAAACTAACATACCATGGATATGGCCATGATGACCACAGCAAACTAATGTACCAGGGTTATGGCCATGATGACCACAGCAAACTAATGTACCAGGGATATGGCCATGATGACCACAGCAAACTAACATACCATGGATATGGCCATGATGACCACAGCAAACTAACATACCAGGGCTATGGCCATGATGACTGCATCAAACTAACATACCAGGGATATGGCCATGATGACGACAGCAAACCAATGTACCAGGGATATGGCCATGATGATGACAGCAAACTAACATACCATAGATATGGCCATGATGACCACAGCAAACTAATGTACCAGGGCTATGGCCATGATGACGACAGCAAACTAACATACCAGGGCTATGGCCATGATGACCACAGCAAACTAATGTACCAGGGCTATGGCCATGATGACTGCATCAAACTAACAAACCAGGGCTATGGCCATGATGATCACAGCAAACTAACATACCATGGATATGGCCATGATGACCACAGCAAACTAACATACCAGGGCTATGGCCATGATGACAACAGCAAACTAATGTACCAGGGTTATGGCCATGATGACCACAGCAAACTAACATACCAGGGATATGGCCATGATGACCACTGCAAACTAATGTACCAAGGATATAACCATGACCACCACAGCAAACTAACATACCAAGGATATGGCCACGATGACCACAGCAAACTAACATACCAAGGATATGGCCACAATGACCACAGCAAACTATCATACGAGGGATATGGCCATGATGACTACAGCAAACTAATGTACCAGGGATATGGCCATGATGACCACAGCAAACTAACATACCAGGGATATGGCCATGATGACCACAGCAAACTAACATACCAAGGATATGGCCACAATGACCACAGCAAACTATCATACCAGGGATATGGCCATGATGACCACTGCAAACTAATGTACCAGGGATATGGCCATGATGACCACAGCAAACTAATATACCAGGGATATGGCCATGATGACCACAGCAAACTATTGTACCAGGCCATGGCCATGATGACTACAGCAAACTAATGTACCATGGATATGGCCATGATGACTACAGCAAACTAACATGCCAGGGCTATGGCCATGATGACTACAGCAAACTAACATGCCAGGGCTATGGCCAAGATGACTACAGCAAACTAACATACCAGGGATACGGCCATGATGACCACAGCAAACTAACATACCAGGGATACGGCCACAATGACCACAGCAAACTATCATACCAGGGCTATGGCCATAATGACTATAGCAAACTAACATACCAGGGATATGGCCATGATGACTACAGCAAACTAACATACCAGGGATATGGCCATGATGACCACAGCAAAGTAATGTACCAGGGATATGGCCATGATGACCACAGCAAACTATCATACCAGGATATGACCATGATGATGACAGCAAAGTAATGTACCAGGGATATGGCCATGATGACCACAGCAAACTAACATACCATGGATATGGCCATGATGATGACAGCAAAGTAATGTACCAGGACTATGGCCATGATGATCACAGCAAACTAATGTACCAGGGATATGGCCATGATGACCACAGCAAACTAACATACCTGGGATATGGCCATGATGACGACAGCAAACTAATGTACCAGGGATATGGCCATGATGACCACAGCAAACTAATGTATCAGGGATATGACCATGACCACCACAGCAAACTAACATACCAAGGATATGGCCATGATGACCACAGCAAACTAACATACCAGGGCTATGGCCATGATGACCACTGCAAACTAATGTACCAGGGATATGGCCATGATGACCACAGCAAACTAACATACCAGGGCTATGGCCATGATGACCACAGCAAACTAACATACCAGGGCTATGGCCATGATGACCACTGCAATCTAATGTACCAGGGATATGACCATGACCACCACAGCAAACTAACATACCAGGGCTATGGCCATGATGACCACTGCAAACTAATGTACCAGGGATATGACCATGACCACCACAGCAAACTAACATACCAAGGATATGGCCATGATGACCACTGCAAACTAATGTACCAGGGATATGACCATGACCACCACAGCAAACTAACATACCAGGGCTATGGCCATGATGACCACAGCAAAGTAATGTACCAGGGATATGGCCATGATGACCACAGCAAACTAATGTACCAGTGCTATGACAATGATGACCACAGCAAGCAGTCTGTTCAAAATTGAGTGAAAATAATGGGCCAGTCAGTGAAATAAATATTTGTGTGTGTGTGTGATTTATAAAGTAGCTTTATCAATATTAGTCATATTGCTTCGATGTTTGCAGTGTGGCAGCTTATAGTGTAGCACTTTGGCATCATGATGTAGACATGTGGTATCATGTCCCACCCAGTCACATCCTGACACCAGGTTGACCAGTCTGAACACTAACCTATTAATGCAGAGTGCCCAGTGAGGCAGCTGCTGGTACCATTTTTATAAGTCTTTGGTATTACTGCATCTGAGGTGGATGCTCTAAACACTTAGGCCATCAGAGCAGTTGAAATAAATATATTCTGCTGGTGATTGATGAATCACCAACTCAAAAATAACCACAACCACTAATTATTATAGCTTTTTCTTTAATATCACAGATTTTGTTTGAAATCTGAATCAATTTATCAGATAGTAAATTTTAGCTACTAGGAAAATTTAAAGAAAACTGAGTGAAAACAAAAGTGTGTTAGGTTGAATTTGTACACGTATAGTGAGAAAGATAAAGCTGACAAATCATCAGTTAACAAGGCCATAATTATTGCTGGATAAGCTTAAGTACACAATGTCTTGCATAATAAATTGATATGTAGTATGTAGTACACAATGCCCTTGCATAATATATTGATGTGTAGTATGTAGTACGCAATGCCCTTGCATAATATATTGATGTGTAGTATGTAGTACACAATGCCCATGCATAATAAATTGATGTGTAGTATGTAGTACACAATGCCCTTGCATAATAAATTGATGTGTATTGTGTAGTACACAATGTCCTTGCATAATATATTAATATGTAGTATGTAGTACACAATGCCCTTGCATAATAAATTGATGTGTAGTATGTAGTACACAATGCCCTTGCATAATAAATTAATATGTAGTATGTAGTACACAATGCCCTTGCATAATAAATTGATGTGTAGTGTGTAGTACACAATGTCCTTGCATAATAAATTGATGTGTAGTGTGTAGTACACAATGTCCTTGCATAATAAATTGATGTGTAGTATGTAGTACACAATGTCCTTGCATAATAAATTGATGTGTATATAGTACACAATGCCCTTGCATAATAAATTGATGTGTAGTGTGTAGTACACAATGTCCTTGCATAATAAATTGATGTGTAGTGTGTAGTACACAATGTCCTTGCATAATAAATTGATGTGTAGTATGTAGTACACAATGTCCTTGCATAATAAATTGATGTGTAGTATGTAGTACACAATGCCCTTGCATAATAAATTGATGTGTAGTGTGTAGTACACAATGTCCTTGCATAATAAATTGATGTGTAGTGTGTAGTACACAATGTCCTTGCATAATAAATTGATATGTAGTATGTAGTACACAATGCCCTTGCATAATAAATTGATGTGTAGTATGTAGTACACAATGCCCATGCATAATAGATTGATGTGTAGTGTGTAGTACACAATGTCCTTGCATAATATATTGATGTGTAGTATGTAGTACACAATGCCCTTGCATAATAAATTGATGTGTAGCATGTAGTACACAATGTCCTTGCATAATAAATTGATGTGTAGTATGTAGTACACAATGCTCTTGCATAATAAATTGATGTGTAGTATGTAGTACACAATGCCCTTGCATAATAAATCGATGTGTATTATGTAGTACACAATGCCCATGCATAATAAATTGATGTGTAGTGTGTAGTACACAATGCCCTTGCATAATAAAATGATGTGTAGTATGTAGTACACAATGCCCTTGCATAATAAATTGATGTGTAGTGTGTAGTACACAATGTCCTTGCATAATAAATTGATGTGTATTATGTAGTACACAATGCCCTTGCATAATAAATTGATGTGTATTGTGTAGTACACAATGTCCTTGCATAATAAATTAATATGCAGTATATACCACACAAATATCCTTGAATAATGCATTTATATATAGTACACAGATGCCTTTGTATAATAAATTTTTATGTAGTACACAGATGCATTTGTATAATAAATGTATATGTAGTACATAGATGTTTTTGTATGTCCTTGTATAATAAATTTATATGTAGTGTACAGATGTCCTTGAATAATAGATTTATATGTAGTACACAGACGTCTTTGTATAAGAAATTTATATGTAGTACACATATGTCCTTGTATAATAATTTTATATGTAGTACATAGATGTCTTTGTATCATAAATTTATATGTAGTACACATATGTCCTTGAATAATAGATTTATATGTAGCGCACAGATGTCCTTGTATAAGAAATTTATATGTAGTACACAGATGTCCTTGTATAATAAATTTATATGTAGTGCACAGATGTCATTGTATAAGAGATTTATATGTAGTGCACAGATGTCATTGTATAAGAAATTTATATGTAGTACACAGATGTCCTTGTATAATAAATTTATATATAGTACACAGATGTCCTTCTATAATAAATTTATATTTAGTACACAGATGTCCTTGAATAATAAATTTATATATAGTACACGTGATGTCTTTGTATAATAAATTTATATGTAGTACATAGATGTGACTGTATCATAAATTTATATGTAGTACACAGATGTCCTTGTATAATAAATTTATATGTAGTACACAGATTTCCTTGAATAATAGATTTATATGTAGTACACAGATGTCCTTGTATAATAAATTTATATGTAGTACACAGATGTCCTTGTATAAGAAATTTATATGTAGTACACAGATGTCCTTGTATAAGAGATTTATATGTAGTACACAGATGTCCTTGTATAATAAATTTATATATAGTACACAGATGTCCTTGTATAATAAATTTATATGTAGTACACAGATGTCCTTGTATGTCCTTGTTTAATAAATTTATATGTAGTGCACAGATGTCACTGTATAAGAGATTTATATGTAGTGCACAGATGTCATTGTATAAGAAATTTATATGTAGTACACAGATGTCCTTGTATAATAAATTTATATATAGTACACAGATGTCCTTCTATAATAAATTTATATTTAGTACACAGATGTCCTTGAATAATAAATTTATATATAGTACACGTGATGTCTTTGTATAATAAATTTATATGTAGTACATAGATGTGACTGTATCATAAATTTATATGTAGTACACAGATGTCCTTGTATAATAAATTTATATGTAGTACACAGATTTCCTTGAATAATAGATTTATATGTAGTACACAGATGTCCTTGTATAATAAATTTATATGTAGTACACAGATGTCCTTGTATAAGAAATTTATATGTAGTACACAGATGTCCTTGTATAAGAGATTTATATGTAGTACACAGATGTCCTTGTATAATAAATTTATATATAGTACACAGATGTCCTTGTATAATAAATTTATATGTAGTACACAGATGTCCTTGTATGTCCTTGTTTAATAAATTTATATGTAGTACACATATGTTTTTGAATAATAAATTTATATATAGTACACAGATGTCTTTGCATAATAAATTTATAAGTAGTACACAGATGTCCTTGTATGTCCTTGTAAAATAAATTTATATGTAGTGCACAGATGTCCTTGTATAATAAATGTATATGTAGTGCACAGATGTCCTTGAATAATAGATTTATATGTAGTACACCGATGTCCTTGTATAATAAATTTATATGTAGTACACAGATGTCCTTGTATAATAAATTTATATATAGTACACAGATGTCCTTATATAATAAATTTATATGTAGTACACAGAAGTCCTTGTATAAGAAATTTATATGTAGTACACAGATGTCCTTGAATAATAGATTTATATGTAGTACACAGATGTCATTGTATAAGAAATTTATATGTAGTACACAGATGTCCTTGTATAAGAGATTTATATGAAGTACACAGATGTTCTTGTATAATAAATTTATATGTAGTACACATGTTTGAATAATAAATTTATATGTAGTACACATATGTCCTTGAATAATTAATTTATATATAGTACACCGATGTCTTTGCATAATAAATTTATATGTAGTACATAGATGTGATTGTATAATAAATTTATATGTAGTACACAGATGTCCTTGTATAATAAATTTATATGTAGTGCACAGATGTCCTTGAATAATAGATTTATATGCAGTACACAGATGTCCTTGTATAAGAAATTTATATGTATTACACAGATGTCCTTGTATAAGAAATTTATATGTAGTACACAGATGTCCTTGTATAATAAATTTATATGTAGTGCACAGATGTCCTGGTATAACAGATTTATATGTAGTACACAGATGTCCTTGTATAATAAATTTATATGTAGTGCACAGATGTCCTTGAATAATAGATTTATATGTAGTGCACAGATATCCTTGTATACGAAATTTATATGTAGTACACAGATGTCCTGGTATAATAAATTTATATATAGTACACAGATGTCTTTGTATAATAAATTTATATTTAGTACACAGATGTCCTTGTATAATAAATTTATAAGTAGTACACAAATGTCCTTGGATAATGAATATGTAGTATATACCACACAAATAGCCTTGTATAATAAATTTATATATAGTACACAGATGTCCTTGAATAATAGATTTATATGTAGTACACAGATGTCCTTGTATAATAAATTTATATGTAGTACACATATGTCTTTGTATAATAGATTTATATGTTGTACACAGATGTTCTTGTATGTCCTTGTATAATAAATTTATATGTAGTACACAGATGTCCTTGTATAATAAATTTATATGTAGTACACAGATGTCCTTGAATAATAGATTTATATGTAGTACACAGATGTCCTTGCATAATAAATTTATATGTAGTACACAAATATCCTTGGATAATAAATGTATATGTAGTACACAGATGTCCTTGTATAGTAAATTTATATGTAGTACACAGATGTCCTTGCATAATAAATTTATATGTAGTACACAGATATCCTTGGATAATAAATGTATATGTGGTACACAGATATCCTTGTATAATAAATTTATATGTAGTACACAGATGTCCTTGCATAATAAATTTATATGTAGGACAAATATCCTTGTAGAATAAATTTATATGTAGTACACAGATAACCTTGTATAACAGATTTATATGTAGTACACAGATATCCTTGCATAATAAATTAATATGCGGTATGTATTATACAGCTGTCTTTGTATAATAAATTAATATGTAGTATGTAGCAGCATTTTCTCATACCTCAGCACAACTAATGGCTACAAGGTGCCAGGTAAGTGTACAACAAATTTAAAAATGTACAGGATAAAAACTTTATGAAGATAAATGCTTGCAAACAAATGTAAACATAACATATTAACATCCTCTATACAAAACAAAAGATAAAAATACACATAAAATCCTGATAATATAATTTCAAAATTTATTTTATAAACTACATTCCCTATAAGAGAATCCTAAATTGTTTGAACATACATATACTTCATGCAGATGACATTAAAATGCTTCAATCTCACAGGGTTGAGTTTAATTGAGCAAGGTCAAGCTTCAGACTTGGTAGCAGCCCTTTGCAATGCTAAATAAATGCTTTACTTATTTTATGAGTGTCTGCATGGAGCTTGGGGATTTGTTTATAGGATGAAAGACTTGTATTCAACATGACCATGATTACCACTGATAACAATCCCGTTTATAGAAAATAACGATTATAGGCCAGTCAGGGGAGGTAAGTAGGTTCTAATTTGCAAAGATACTTACTAGGTCAATGACAAAGATGACTATTACAATCAGCTATTCTCCCATCAGAATGAAGATTAAGTGGTCAGTGAGAAGAAACAAATATATTCTGGCTAGATGAAATTCTTACATGGGCTTCCAATAATCATTGCCAAATACATGTAGTTCTGCTTCCAGCAGGATGGAAATCATGGACCCATAAGAATGTAAATGGCAGTAGCCAGGCTCTAAGATGACTGAAGATTAGATTATGGGTCAGTATGCTAATATTAAAGGTTCAGTTCCCAGCATAATAAAGATTTACAGGTCAATCTGTGAAGATTAGTATGTTCTTATTTGCAAAGATACCTACTATAGTTATGTCCATATATAACACCAATAGCCAAAATCTTTGCTCTTGGGACTGTTCCAGTCGCCTAGCAGTTAGAGCATCCACCTCCGATGTGGGAGGTTGCAGGTTCAAACCCCAGCCAAATCATACCAAAGACTTACAGAAATGGTACTAACAGTTGCCTCACTAGGTGCTCAGCATTAAGAGGTTAGTGTTAGGACTGGTCGGCCTGGTGTCATGATAATGTGACTGGGTGGGACATCTTGCTACATGTCTGCGGCATGATGCCTCAGTGCTAGATATCACTATAAACTGTCACACTGCAGACATTGTAGTGATACTACTGAAAAATTGTTAAAGCTACATTAAAAATTAAACACACACACTTTGCTCTTGGCAGAGAGAAGATAACAGGTACATCACAAGAGATGAACATGCTCATATTAACACCGATACTTACCAGGAATATCACCATGACGACCATTGCAAGCAACCCTGCTCCCAGAAGGATGAAAATAACAGGCCAGTCAGGGGAAATCAGGATGTTTTGATTGGCTGAAATGCCAGTCTGGACAATGTACTTGGTTGTAGCAGGGAAGAATGGACCATCTTCAGGGCACTGTGTATTGGGCTTCATCACTCTGATGTACTGTGGAAATAATAATATTTGCTTAAAAAGTAATAAATAATAATGATCAGGAAGCAATAAATGTCATACTTCCCTGTAAGAAAATAAATGTCATACTTCCCCGTCAGACAATAAATATCATACTTCCCTGTCAGAAAATAAATGTCATACTTCCCTGACAATAAATGTCATACTTCCCTGTCAGACAAAAAAATGTCATACTTCCCTGTCAGAAAATAAATGTCATACTTCCCCATCAGACAATAAATATCATACTTCCCTGTCAGACAATAAATATCATACTTCCCTGTCAGAAAATAAATGCCATACTTCCCTGTCAGACAATAAATGTCATACTTCCCTGTCAGACAATAAATGTCATACTTCCCTGTCAGACAATAAATGTCATACTTCCCTGTCAGACAATAAATGTCATACTTCCATGTCAGGCAATGGAAGAAAAAAAGAGAGTGCATGAACGAGTGAGGAAGAAAGACCTATCCTCACTGTGACACAAATTGAAATAGTCATAGAGATAGCAGGAGACAATGGATACAAACTGACACAAACACATGAAGACACAAAGAGAGTCAATAGATACAATAAGAAGTCAGGACCCATTTCATCAACAAGGGGCCACAGCTGGCTTTTGAATCACTCACCTACCAGTATAACTTAATAGTTGACCATTTCACTAAGCAGACTTGTGTAGTAATGTAAGAACAGACCTATATAAACTATCTCCCAAAGTTTATATTGATTTTACTACTATGACATTTTTTTTTATTAAAACAATCTTTCTAAACAAAAAGGCGTAATTAATATGCACGGTTTATTGCACATAATGGAAGATCTTGATGATACAAACCAATTTAAGCAGTTAACAAGCTTTATATAAAATTGCATGAGAAATACAGTCTTAGGATCTAGAAGGGCAGCAAGCCCAGCCAATCAGATACAAGGTAATATAATTAATATGTAAAATTTTACGCATAATCATACTAAACCAAAATATTGATGACATAGGACTATTTATACCAAAATCCTATTAAAATACAGTCACTACAATGGTAAAAAAATTCTATATTAGATGCAAGACCACATAAATATGTAATGGTCTACAATGGTAAAAGAATTCTATATTAGATGCAAGACCACATAAATATGTAATGGTCTACAATGGTAAAACAATTCCATATTTGATGCAAGACCACATAAATATGTAATGGTCTACAATGGTAAAAAAATTCTATATTAGATGCAAGACCACATAAATATGTAATGGTCTACAATGGTAAAACAATTCCATATCTGATGCAAGACCACATAAATATGTAATGGTCTACAATGGTAAAAAAATTCTATATTAGATGCAAGACCACATAAATATGTAATGGTCTACAATGGTAAAAAATTCCATATTAGATGCAAGACCACATAAATATGTAATGGTCTACAATGGTAAAAAAATTCTATATTAGATGCAAGACCACATAAATATGTAATGGTCTACAATGGTAAAAAATTCCATATTAGATGCAAGACCACATAAATATGTAATGGTCTACAATGGTAAAAAATTCCATATTTGATGCAAGACCACATAAATATGTAATGGTCTACAATGGTAAAACAATTCCATATTTGATGCAAGACCACATAAATATGTAATGGTCTACAATGGTAAAAAAATTCCATATTAGATGCAAGACCACATAAATATGTAATGGTCTACAATGGTAAAAAATTCCATATTTGATGCAAGACCAAATAAATATGTAATGGTCTACAATGGTAAAAAATTCCATATTAGATGCAAGACCACATAAATATGTAATGGTCTACAATGGTAAAAAATTCCATATTAGATGCAAGACTACATAAATATGTAATGGTCTACTATGGTAAAACAATTCCATATTTGATGCAAGACCACATAAATATGTAATGGTCTACAATGGTAAAACAATTCCATATTAGATGCAAGACCACATAAATATGTAATGGTCTACAATGGTAAAAAATCCCATATTTGATGCAAGACCACATAAATATGTAATGGTCTACAATGGTAAAAAATTCCATATTAGATGCAAGACCACATAAATATGTAATGGTCTACAATGGTAAAAAATTCCATATTTGATGCAAGACCACATAAATATGTAATGGTCTACAATGGTAAAAAATTCCATATTAGATGCAAGACCACATAAATATGTAATGGTCTACAATGGTAAAAAATTCCATATTAGATGCAAGACCACATAAATATGTAATGGTCTACAATGGTAAAAAATTCCATATTAGATGCAAGACCACATAAATATGTAATGGTCTACAATGGTAAAACAATTCCATATTTGATGCAAGACCACATAAATTTGTAATGGTCTACAATGGTAAAAAATTCCATATTTGATGCAAGACCACATAAATATGTAATGGTCTACAATTGTAAAACATTCCATAGTAGATGCAAGACCACATAAATATGTAACGGTCTACAATGGTAAAAATTCCATATTTGATGCAAGACCACATAAATATGTAATGGTCTTGCTCCTAATACAACTAACCCAACATCCAGATGATACTGGCTTATTTACCAAGTCTGATGAGACAGGGTAAGAAATAGACTCTCAACTGGTAAGCTCAGCCAGCTGTGTTCATCATTACCTATTTACTATGCACAGATCTGCTCATGACACATTCATACATCTTGATTATATAAGTTTATTTACCCAGTCTGATAAATATATGATGAGAAATAGAGTTGCTAAAATGTTGACAAACTCAATAAATCAGATGCAAAATCAGCGCATTATTTTGTGTATATATTGTTCATATTTGAGATCATCAATAATACCAATGATATAAATCAGTTTGTTAACTATTGTGATCAGAACTAGATCAGGAATACTGCCTCTAACAAGCTCATGTGTAAGATCAACTCATTCATACATGTGGATCCCATGCACTATGGAGCTCATGAGTAAGATCAACTCATTCATACATGCAGATCCCATGCACTAACAAGCTCATGTGTAAGATCAACTCATTCATACATGTGGATCCCATGCACTATGGAGCCCATGTGTAAGATCAACTCATTCATACATGTGGATCCCATGCACTATGGAGCTCATGTGTAAGATCAACTCATTCATACATGTGGATCCCATGCACTAACAAGCTCATGTGTAAGATCAACTCATTCATACATGTGGATCCCATGCACTATGGAGCTCATGTGTAAGATCAACTCATTCATACATGTGGATCCCATGCACTATGGAGCTCATGTGTAAGATCAACTCATTCATACATGTGGATCCCATGCACTATGGAGCTCATGTGTAAGATCAACTCATTCATACATGTGGATCCCATGCACTATGGAGCTCATGTGTAAGATCAACTCATTCGTACATGTGGATCCCATGCACTAACAAGCTCATGTGTAAGATCAACTCATTCATACATGTGGATCCCATGCACTATGGAACTCATGTAAGATCAACTCATTCATACATGTGGATCCCATGCACTATGGAGCTCATGTGCAAAACCAATTCATTCATACACGTGGATCCCATGCACTATGGAGCCCATGTGAAATCTTGATAATATAGCTCTATATTTTAATGTTTTATCAAAATTGGATCAAAAATATGGCTTCAAGAGTGGCAACAAGCTCATCCAATCAGATGCATGATCACCTCATTAATACATGGATGCCATGCCCTTTTGCAATTGTCCAAGATCTTGATGATTTAAGCCATAATCCAGTTTTGATCAAAAGTGGAGATCAACAGAGTGGTCAGCTAATCAAATGTATGACCACGTAATTCATATGCATCAGTCTTGCTCTTGATGAAAACGTTCCAAAAACCTGATGACAGTAACATATATTCCAATTCTGACCATAATCAGGCAATATTTTCCAGAGTGGTAACAAGCTCAACCAATCAAATCCAAGATTGCATCATTAATATTTGTGGATCTTGCTCGATATAAAATCCATTAAGGGTCTGGATCATACAAGCCTATGTATCAGGTTTGATCAAAATCAGATCGGAAATATGAATCCTGAGTAGTAACAAAGTCAGTGAATCTGCTGCAAGATCACCTCATTAGTATGCACATATCTAATTCATTACTAAACTCATCTGAGATCTTAATAACACAAGCATATGTTCCTTGTTTGATCAATACTGGATCAGAAATATGACCTCAAGGGTGATAACAACGTCAGCCAATCAGATGCATTATCACCTCATTAACATGCAAGAATTTCTCTGGGTCATGTTTGAACTTGTAGGAGGTTTTATGATACAAACCCATATCCAAGTTTGATAGAAATTGGATCAGAAGAAAGCAATTACTGATGGGAAAATGATGGGCAAAAGTCAATGGATGATGGATGACACATGATGCATGCTGCAAGTAGGACCATACCTTAACTCGTTTGGTCTTACTGCAAGTAGGACCATACCATAACTTGATTGGTCTTACTGCAAGTAGGACCATAACTTAACTCATTTGGTCTTACTGCAAGTAGGACCATACCTTAACTTGATTGGTCTTACTGCATAGTAGGAACATACCTTAACTCATTTGGTCTTACTGCAAGTAGGATCATATCTTAACTCATTTGGTCTTATTGCCAGTAGGAATGTACCTTAACTCATTTGGTCTTACTGCCAGTAGGACCATACCTTAACTTGATTGGTCTTACTGCATAGTAGGAACATACCTTAACTCATTTGGTCTTACTGCAAGTAGGACCATACTCATTTGGTCTTACTGCAAGTAGGACCATATCTTAACTCATTTGGTCTTACTGCAAGTAGGACCATATCTTAACTCATTTGGTCTTACTGCAAGTAGGACCATATCTTGACTCATTTGGTCTTACTGCAAGTAGGACCATACTTTAACTCATTTGGTCTTACTACAAGTAGGACCAAGCCTTAACTAGTTTGGTCTTACTGCCAGTAGCAACATACCTTAACTCGATTGGTCTTACTGCAAGTAAGACCATATCTTAACTCATTTGGTCTTACTGCAAGTAGGACCATACCTTAACTTGATTGGTCTTACTGCAAGTAGGACCATACCTTAACTTGATTGGTCTTACTGCAAGTAGGAACATACCTTAACTCATTTGGTCTTACTGCAAGTAGGACCATACATTAACTTGTTTGGTCTTACTGCAAGTAGGACCATACCTTAACTCATTTGGTCTTATTGCAAGTAGGACCATACCTTAACTTGTTTGGTCTTACTGCAAGTAGGACCATACGGTAACTTGATTGGTCTTACTGCAAGTAGGAACATACCTTTACTTGACTGGTCTTACAGCAAGCAGGACCATACCTTAACTTGTTTGGTCTTACTGCAAGTAGGACCATACCATAACTTGATTGGTCTTACTGCAAGTAGGAACATACCTTAACTTGACTGGTCTTACTGCAAGCAGGACCATACCTTAACTTGTTTGGTCTTACTGCAAGTAGGACCATACCTTAACTCATTTGGTCTCATTGCAAGTAGGACCATATCTTAACTTGATTGGTCTTACTGCCAGATTAGCTAAAACAGATCGTAATTTGCTTTCATAAAAGTTTCTTGTTAATAAGGTAAAAATTATGATAAAATCATTCACAAAATCATGTGCAAAAAGTTGTTGTATGAAGAAATGACAATACAAGGGTTGTGTATTTCAATACAAGTCCATTTTCTTTTCAAAAAAGTTAAAAAAATTAAAGCTATAATCATTTTTCAAAAGAAGACAAAAAATTTAATTCCCATTGAAGAAAGTACTTACTGTTTTCCTGTTCTCATCTGTACTGAGGTAGAAGACATATACTCCATCCTCATTAAACTGATAGGAAAAGAGTGTAGCAGAAGAGGCAGTGAGGGACATAGACTCCGCCAAAGTACGGAAACCTCCGTAGTCAAAGTTGTCATTGGTGTTGAATAAATTATTCCTGTGGTAAAAGAATCCGTATAATTTTAGGTGATTGCAATATATTTAAATCTATCATTAATGAGCTTTAGAAATTGTTCTCAGCACAGACAAAAACTATGGTAATTTAATTATGCATGTAGGTAGACATGTAATTAGTAAGCTTAACGGCTGTCAGCACAATATTGGCTACATGGTAATTTAACTATGCATGTAGGTAGACATGCAATTAGTAAGCTTAACGGCTGTCAGCACAATATTGGCTACATGGTAATTTAATTATGTATGTAGGTAGTCATGTAATTAGTAAGATTAACGGCTGTCAGCACAATATTGGCTACATGGTAATTTAACTATGCATGTAGGTAGACATGTAATTAGTAAGCTTAACGGCTGTCAGCACAATATTGGCTACATGGTAATTTAATTATGCATGTAGGTAGACATGTAATTAGTAAGCTTAACGGCTGTCAGCACAATATTGGCTACATGGTAATTTAACTATGCATGTAGGTAGACATGTAATTAGTAAGCTTAACGGCTGTCAGCACAATATTGGCTACATGATAATTTAATTATGTATGTAGGTAGTCATGTAATTAGTAAGATTAACGGCTGTCAGCACAATATTGGCTACATGGTAATTTAACTATGCATGTAGGTAGACATGCAATTAGTAAGCTTAACGGCTGTCAGCACAATATTGGCTACATGGTAATTTAATTATGTATGTAGGTAGTCATGTAATTAGTAAGATTAACGGCTGTCAGCACAATATTGGCTACATGGTAATTTAACTATGCATGTAGGTAGACATGTAATTAGTAAGCTTAACGGCTGTCAGCACAATATTGGCTACATGGTAATTTAATTATGCATGTAGGTAGACATGTAATTAGTAAGCTTAATGGCTGTCAGCACAATATTGGCTACATGGTAATTTAACTATGCATGTAGGTAGACATGTAATTAGTAAGCTTAACGGCTGTCAGCACAATATTGGCTACATGGTAATTTAATTATGTATGTAGGTAGTCATGTAATTAGTAAGATTAACGGCTGTCAGCACAATATTGGCTACATGGTAATTTAACTATGCATGTAGGTAGACATGCAATTAGTAAGCTTAATGGCTGTCAGCACAATATTGGCTACATGGTAATTTAATTATGCATGTAGGCAGACATGTAATTAGTAAGCTTAACAGCTGTCAGCACAATATTGGCTACATGGTAATTTAACTATGCATGTAGGTAGACATGTAATTAGTAAGCTTAACGGCTGTCAGCACAATATTGGCTACATGGTAATTTAATTATGCATGTAGGTAGACATGCAATTAGTAAGCTTAATGGCTGTCAGCACAATATTGGCTACATGGTAATTTAACTATGCATGCAGGTAGACATGCAATTAGTAAGATTAACGGCTATCAGCACAATATTGGCTACATGGTGCTGATTAAAAAGTTCAGTTCTGTAAATTATAAAAGAATGCAAAAATACTCAAGGAAGATAAACACTTCCAACTAAAGATACACATAAACAAGAAGTAATAAGAAGTAATGCATGATAAAAGTTCAAAGGTAAACATATTACAATTAGTAAAAGGTATATAAAATAAAAGGTAATCGTAAAACAATATAAAATACTTAAAACATGGTCAAAAATCTATGATAATTTAAACTGGGATGACATCATTTTATTAACAATGCCAAAAATAATGGAAGTACTTATTTAAATTTGGATCACTGTACTTTTATGCTTTGTTTTCTTTTGTTCTTGACAGAATTCTGTCTTAACTTCAAGTTTAATTAGCCTCTTTGATTTTAGCTTAACTTGTGAAAACTTTCTGTTTCCTGAGGCCTGCAAAAAAACTCATAAAATCTCTCTGCATGCCAAGGTTTACAAAAAAAAACCCTGTAACAACTCTCTCCTTGCCAATGCTTACAAAAATAACCTCTAACAACTCTCTTCTTGCCAACGCAAATAAAAATAGCCTGCAACAACTATCCGCTTGCCCTGTTTTTACAAAAATGACCTCTAACAACTCTATCCTTGCCAAAACTTACAAAAATAACCTGTAACAACTTTCTGTTTGCCTAGGCTTACAAAATAAAATGTAACAACTCTGCTAACCAAGACTTACAAAATAAAATGTAACAACTCTGCTAACCAAGACTTACAAAATAAATTGTAACAACTTTCTGCTTAACAAGACTTACAAAATAAATTGTAACAACTCTGCTTACCAAGGCTTACAAAATAAATTGTAACAACTTTCTGCTTACCAAGGCTTACAAAATAAATTGTAACAACTCTGCTTACCATGGCTTGTAAAGTATCTTCTATAAATTTGTTATATGATATGATTACCTCTGTAAACTTCTCAACCAATTTATAGCCTTCGGGTTTAGTTTTATTTATATTCACAAAATACATTTTCTGAACTTAAAATATCTATTATCAATAATTTGTACGTACCTGTCATATATTGGATAGTAGGTGTTTGTCACAGTGAAGAACATGTACTCTCCATTTTGAAGACAGATGACTGGGTTTTTCACACCACTAAAACTTGTTCCATTGTAGACTGAATAAGCGAGTAGTCTACGACGCCCCACTACCTGGCTATCAACAGTGATATTTCCAGTAATGTTTCCTTTTGCATTATCATCAATTATATTCATTATGGCTGTGGAGTCAGGGTTATAAACTCCAAGGAATCCTGTTTCACTCATCACCATTAATCGTATCGATTTCTCACTGCCATCCAGATCAGCACAACTGTCTTTGGTGATGACATTCCTTGCATTGACAATATTTAGGAGACTGGATGCTGGGTATTGTTTCTGTGAGAGAATTTTAAAATATTTTAATTTGCAAAATTAACATAAAGTTTTTCCCCACTTCATTCAATTAAGTGGATTGGAGTGAATGAAAATACTAGGGTTCCTAACCATATATCCCTTCAGTATACCACTGTCCCTCAGTATACCACTGTCCTCAGTATACTGCTGTCCCTCAGTATACCACTGTCCCTCAGTATTCTGCTGTCCCTCAGTATACCACATCCTGTACTTTAGTGAAATATTGCAGTAAAATTACAATGAATCATAGAAGTAACCAGTGCTGGTGTTACACCTTTCACTAAGCACTGACTGATCAAGTCTGACACTCAGTAAACAGCCCTGGTGTTACACATTTCACTAAGTACTGATTGATCAAGTCTGACACTCAGTAAGCAGTGCTGGTGTTACACCTTTCACTAAGCACTGATTGATCAAGTCTGACACTTAGTAAACAGCTCTGGTGTTACACATTTCACTAAGCACTGATTGATCAAGTCTGACATTCAGTAAACATCTTTGGTGTTGCACATTCCTCTCAGCACTACAGTATTCCATGTATCTTTTCATACCCTTTAATTTTTCATACATAATCCAGTTATCAAAATAATAATTATTTTAATGTATCACATTTTTTCATACATATCACTTTGTATTTTTAGAAAAATCCATTAAATTATTGGACATAAAATTTCTACTAAGAAGATGTTTGCAAAAAAGATTAAAAAAACCATATTGCCATTTTGTTTTGACAAAAATTAATAATTAATTGTTGGTGAGAAAATAAAATGATTGATGCATAAGCTTATTGTCATCACAATATCTACTGGTGTTTATTAACAAATGGACAAAGGCCTTCACAGAACATATCTTTAAATATTTTGGTTAATTAGTTCTCCTTATTAAGTCCACCACCGTAACAAAACATCACATGCATTTTAAAATGAGTTTGGAAACCCTTTGATGTTTTCTTATCCAACAAAAATTATATCTCAGTACATGCTAAAGTGAAGACCACAGACCATTGATCAACTAGTCTTATTGTTTCATTATAGTCATACAAAAATAAAATATAAAAACCTTGTCATTTTCTATCTTTTAAGTGCTTGGACTGTTTTGACTTGGATATAATTAACACTTTATTGCAAATCTATTCTTCAATATACCCCTCTATTATCTTTATTGGCGAGTTTGAATAACAAGTAATGCGTATGATCACTTGTCCTTACAACCTCTTCTCTATGGACAATGGCTTCAATAGCACATTGACAGATTTTCATTTCCATAAAGAGAACCTCATTTCCCTACTGGCAGCCTCGCTGATTTGACCTCTTCCATCAATTCTTGCCCTCTGTCTGGTTTCAACTGGAATAACCAAAGCGCTAAGCATGTTTAATTACCATATTAATAACACTGCATAGCCATGTGGTTGTTATGACAATGTATATTGTAATTAAAACAAGAATGAATACTTGATTTAGAGGTGTTAATTGATAATGGAATATAGTAGGGTCGTAATACATGAAGATTATCACAATCATCAGGTAACTGAAAAATGTCTTTTTTCTCTTTGCAAAAGCTACAAATAAAAACCACCTTGAATTAAAATATGGTCTTGCACACTGACAAAATTTTGTTTCATCTCTCTCTCTCACACACACATACACACACACACACACACACACTTGTGCGCATTAACTAGAATGTGATTCCAAGTTCTTAATTTTTTTTATTGCAATTTGATAATGAGGTTATTGTTGCTGTAAGAATACAAGTTGCACTTAACTTCTTGACAACACGGACTTGTATCATTGCGTACAATTTACCAATAAATAATACCCATAACTAGTACATGTTCAACATATGAGCTACAAAGAAGTAGGCCCTATGTTCTAAATGCCGATGAGCTTGCACACTGAGAGATAATCCTCTCTCTCTCTCATTCAGTAAAAACAACAAAAATTTTTTTGAGTGATTTTATTTTTATTGTAATTAGATTCTTGAGTTGAGAGCAAATGAGACAGAAAATATACATTTACTTTGTACGTTTTACCGTTAGGTGGTCGAGTAGCATGTGTTCAGTAGTACTTGTTCGGGTATGATCCCTATATTTTTCGTACACGGTAATTACCACAAAATGATAATTATTTATTTTACATATAACTTTTTGTGCAGTGAAATTAATAATAATTTTTTTGTGTACAAAAAATTACATGAAATACAGTAACTGACAGTAAACAGTTCAGGCATTACATGTTTTTCAAGGTACTAGATAATCCACTATGACCCTCATTGTGCCTCTATTTGTACGACCAAGAATCAAACTGCTAAATTGTCCAACTCTGTTATTACACATTTCTATAAGGACTGATGGATGAGGTTTGTTTGTCTCTAACTGTGTAACGAAGAATCAGATTGCTAAATCATCAAACTCTTCCAATCTGCAGAAAGCTTTATTTAAGACTCCAGATGAATATGACTAATCTCATTATGGCTGATGTATTATCATTGGTGGCGTTCTACAGTTCCGTATTTTGCTTAGGTTAGAATTCAAATGAAAAAGAATTTCCATGGCTTTCCTCACTGGTTATACTGGCTATTTAAAAAAGACCTTGCATATCTTAGGTATAGTTCAAAGAACCTTTAATTCCCTTTATTTTGGTGTATGATTGATGGGTGTAATATGGGTTATAAAGTATACAGCTTGGCGTTACTCCAGATGTGCACCTTTCAAAAAAGCGCTAGCTCCACTTGGTCATTTTTACTTCCTGAACTTCAGAGGTAAATTGTATAAAAAAGAGCTGATAACTTTTTTTACATTTTACATATTTGGTAATTCATTCATTGCACTTTCAGAAACTGGTACTGTCTAGTCTGGCAAAATTCATTTTCCCTATTTTAATAGCTGCTATGGATGGAGTACTTTAGACTAATTCAGGCTGATTTTTTTAGCACAAGGGAGCAGTCATTTTAGTTAGCAGTGTGCTTAGATCATGTACAATTTCCAAAAGTACAATCTCCAAAGCAATGTCAGCCACATTACATTAAAGTAGCATAGAGGTATGCCAACATTCTCTCCATTGTGCATGCTTTAAATGCAAACAACTTCACTGTACATACATCACTCTCTCAAAAGTACACAATAACTAGTGAGTGTCTCCATTATATAATCAGATCTGGAATGCTGGGATATCTAACTCCATGAGATCCTGGATTTATAAGGCAAGAAACCTATGAATATTCAAATATATGTGTGCAAATAAAAAGTTGTACATTTCCACAATCTTTCATCCAATTGTAATAAATGTTTTACAATCAATAGCAATTATTAATGTTCATTTCATTAAATATTAAGTTTTTAAATAGATTATATTTGCCTAAAGATTAGATTGGCCTTGAGAACTTATTGACCTTAAGAAGGTACCTGCTTTGATATGATAATAGCCTTAAGATAGTATTGGCCATACGAAGATATTGATCTTAAGACGGTGCTGGACTTAAGATGGAACTGGTCTTAAGTTGGTATTGGCCTTAAGATGGTACTGGCCTTAAGATAGTATTGGCCATAAGATAGAATTGGCCTTAAGATATTATTGTCCTTACGAAAGTATTGGCCCTATGATGGTACCAGCCTTAAGATAGTATTGGCCTTAAGATGCTATTGGCCTTAAGAATGTATAGGCCTTAAGATGTTATTGACCCTAAGAAGGTTATTGGCCTTAAGATGTTACTGGCCTTAAGATAGTATTGGTCTTAAGATGTTGTTGGCCTTAAGACAGTATTGGCCCTAAGATGTTACTGGCTCTAAGATAGAATTGGCCTTAATATGTTATTAGCCTTAAGATAGTATTGGCCTTAAGAAGGTATTGGCTTTAAGATGGTATTGGCCTGATAGTATTGGCCTTAAGATTGGCCTTACGATGTTATTGGCCTTAAGATGTTATTGGCCTTAAGATTGGCCTTAAGATGTTATTGGCCTTAAGATAGTATTGGCTTAAGACTAGCCTTAAGATGTTATTGGCCTTAAGACAGTATTGGCCTTAAGATGTTATTGGCCTTATGAAAGTATTGGCCTTAAGAAGGTATTGGCTTTAAGATGGTATTGGCCCGATAGTATTGGCTTTAAGATTGGCCTTACGATGTTAATGGCCTTAAGATGTTATTGGCCTTAAGATTGGCCTTAAGATGTTATTGGCCTTAAGATGGTGTCAGCCTTAACAAGGTACTGGCCTTAATATGGTACTGACTTTATGATTCATCAGCAATACTTACAATAATACTTCCACTGGAGTTTCTGACAGTGATGTAAGGTTCTAGTGATGATGATGCACAGGTAAAGGTGATCAAGTTGTCCTGGGCATTTCGACATTCCTGATCACAAAGTTCTTCAAGGTCATCTGTTTCACAGAGGCAGATACCCATCAAACGATCAAATCCGAGGTAGGTACCATTTTCACAGAACTGGAATTTATAACAATTTCATGAACAATATTTGAATCTGAAAGATTCTTGCCACATATCATAATGTTCTGATGCCATTTAATTTCTGCACATTTTATGAACTATGCATATAATAATAATAATAATAATAATAATAATAGTAATAGTAATAATAATAATAATAGATTTGTAAATTCTGCATATGAATAATAATAATGACACTAACAATAACAGTAATAACAATAATAGCAATAATAATAATAAATTTGTGAATTCACCATAAGATAAATAATAATAATAATAACTGAAGTGTTCCAAGGTTACTCCAGTCTGTGTGTGTGTGTGTGTGTGTGTGTGTGTG
The DNA here is from genome assembly GCA_028554795.2 of Sinohyriopsis cumingii. Classification (NCBI taxonomy): domain Eukaryota; kingdom Metazoa; phylum Mollusca; class Bivalvia; order Unionida; family Unionidae; genus Sinohyriopsis; species Sinohyriopsis cumingii. Next base: position 94,944,993 of record CM068833.1, on the reverse strand, counting down.
TGTGTAAACTATCAAGTTCTGAAAAAGCATGTGGCCAAAAGGTGTGTGAGTATTTTGTAATTTATTCACTTTTACACGAACTACGAAGGCCCAATGGCCCTATCTATCTATAAATATGTTGACACAGTCACATTTGACTATTAAGCAATGGGTGGTGCATGGTCAAAGATAAAGTAAAGATGGAAGTGATAGGATGGTCAGAATAGTAAAGATAGGAAAGGCAGAAATAAGTAAAAGAGTGTCAGTGTACGTTTTCATCCCTTCATACTCAGACCAATCCGGCTACCATAGCGACAATGAGATAAGGAACCTCAACTGGCATAGCCCTGAGAATCACTAAGTCTTACTTGTAGCTGACTAGTTCATTAGAACATGATTTTGGAAAGTTCCTGCTTGTGAGATACCAAAACAGGAGCTTCTGCAATTATTGAAAGTAATGTGTTCTAAGTCCCTATTGTACATGGGAAGACTACTGTACATGGGAAGAAGCTGAACTTGAAACAATTTGTTGATGCTGACTTTAACTGGAATTTTTTCCTGTGGTTTGCCTATGTTTGGCTATATGCCAGGGTCAGATATTTGTCCTCTGGTATGTCTACTAGGTTGTTGGCAATCTTGCACAACATGGTCAGCTGAGCCTTGGTTCGCCTTGATTTGAGTGATTCCCACTGGAGATGGTTACATTGCACTAACACAGCTAGTGTAAAGATATTTATATGTGGTGAATCTAGCAGCTCTCCCCTGAACCATGTCTATCTTAATTATTAGATCTTTATCATGTGGGTTCCTCAAAGTTGAGCAGTACTCAAGACATAGTCAAACCAGAGTGAAACATGCTGCACTTTTTACTTCTGCATTGTTGATATGGAGGTTGCGGTACAGGAAACTATCACTATCTTGTCTATGTGCCTTTTCCAAGACAGGTCTATAGACAATTCAACCCCAAGATATTTTGTGGCCTGTTCATTGGCTAACTTGTGCCCTTTAAGAGTATATTTGGGCAAGATTGGTGATTTCTTCCTGTAAACTCTTAGGATTGCTGCATTTTTCTGGATGGAATGACAATCCCAAAGTTCTTTCCCAGAAGGCCAGTTGGTTCAGGTCTTCTTCAAGGATCTCACAGTCCTTGGAGGCATTTATTTCCTTGTAAGGCAGGGGTGAAGCTGATCTAGGTAGTTTGGATTGGTTAAGGATAGAGGTTTGTAGAAGGCACACACATATAGATCTGATTCTCTTTAACCTTGATTTTGGCCCAAACTAACACAAAGTTATTCTCTGTCTAAAGTTCTTCTGGCTCGCAGCTGGAAATACTGGTCTGATAGTAGGACAAATACACCACCCCCATGGGATCCCTTTGGATGATCTTTGTGGTAGGACCTGAAATTTGCTGGGAATACTTCAGATGAATTTATGTTGCTGTCTAGCCAAAATTCTGTACCAATAAAAATGGTGGCTTTGGTAGAGGAGATTATATTGTTTAGTAGTCCATTCTTTTCAGGTCCCTTTATAGACTGACAAATAATTACTAGGATTCTCATGGGCAAGTCAGTTCTAATTCCAGTGGGACCATGTGGTGTAGAGGTGCTTCTCCACTTGTGTGGAGATTTAGTAGCATTTGGGTTGTTAAAACTTATCCCACTGTCTGCATTGGTAACTGTTACTGGTATTGAAGACAAAAGTGTCAAATATTTGAGTGGAGAAGTTTGGCAAACCACACTGAATACATTCCCAGCTTACAATGTGGAGAGTTTTGAACATGGCATCTGGCATACCCATACACTCTTGATAAAACCATAATTTGCATGAATCACAGCACACACTTGGTGTTGTTTGTTGACAGGCTTTGTTGCAGAACCCACAAGAAAACTTGATGGTTCTTGGGGCTGGATTTGGTTCTGGTTCAGCAAACAAAAGGTTACAGAGAGAGAGGAGAATGAGTTTGTTCCTACACACTGGTCCTTCTACCTTCGACATTGTTTTTTTTATAGAGTGGTAATGAGGTAGGTGGAGAGCAATAATCTTGGATGATCCCTAATCAGTACTGGTGTGTGTTATTATTGTAATCTGCAGAGAACATCAGGGTAAATATTTTGTGTATGATGAGGGCAAGGGTGATTAGAGATAAGCTAATGGGGTGTAACATGTTTTAACTTATGATATCTATCAAGTCCCCCAAAAAATGAAAAGAAAGCAGATGTTTATCATTTAGGGTTGCATTGTGTGATTTGCTCAGGTGAGTAACCAGCACTGATTAATAGGAATACCTTACATTTTAAATAGAAATTAGTTTGAGCAAGGATACTGACGCATTGTGTTTTAGGACATGTTCCCCAATACCAGAGAAGTGATGTTGTTTTATAGGACCTGGCCTGATTTTGTGGATTTGTTGAAAAGATTCATGAGCTAGAACAGGAAGTGATTGATGTCCGCCATTTTGTTCATTGGTTTATCAGACCATGTCGCTTCAAATTACTATGGCAAGCACTTGACTCCAATTACCTCAACACTAAATAACCTACCTGTGTTAATGTGCTGTAAAACACCCCCATCAGCATATCAATATCCAAAAACAACATGTGATTTCACAAAGCCCTTATGCTGTTGTTGTTGTTGTTGAAGGTTTAACGCCATTTTTCAGCACATGATAGGCTATACATGGCAGCCAATATTAATGGTGGAGAAAGAACCCAGGAAATCCCCAGAAAGAACCACCAACCCTTGAGAAGCTACCAAAGCCCTTATGTATACAACAGATGTGACAAAATTAATTGCTGGTTAGATACAGGAAGTTTTTAAGGGAAATCTAGACTCTGTGAAGGTACTGTACCAATTGTACTCACTTATAAGTTAAGTTAAATTATAAACAATGCTGGCCCAAATCTGTTATTGCAAAATGCACCCACAGATCAGGGTCTATGTTGTTTGTTCTAATGATTATGACATGGTGGGTCATGAAGTCCTTTTGAAGAAACTGAAAATCTACCATTGGGATGAAAGCAGTTAGATGGTTTACTTCATACTTAAGTGAGAGAAAACAACATGTTTATATAAATAATGTTCTGTCTGATCCTGGAACAATTAGATATGGAGTACCACAAGGCTCAATTCTAGGTCCATTGCTATTTATTTTATTTTTTAATGACCAACCACTTTTACTAAGGGACTCAATATCATCTACAGATCTCTATGCAGATGACACAACATTGTCAGACATCCAAAACACAAACCATGAACTCGAAACTTCTTTACAGAATGCCCTAAACAAACTGGACAACTGGCGCACATGCAATGGCACGGTGGTAAATAATGGTAAAACTAAAATATTACTTATCTCAGCACGGCAAAAAAGGACAAATCTTGATAGTGATGAACTATATCTGACATGGAAGGATAAAAATTTGCAAATGGTCTGTCATGATAGACTACTTGGTGTTTTGGTAGATAATAACCTATCATGGACTGAACATATCAAACATAACAGTAAAAAGGTCAATTCAAGTTTATAGCTTCTTAGAAGGATAAGGCACAGAAAACTGTTTTATAACAGTTACATACAACCCTATTTTGACTATTGTAATACAGTATGGTGCAATTCAAATGATAAAGACATAGGAAAGCTGGCACATCTTCAAAAAAGAGCATTTTGGCTAATATCAATCCAGAAAGAAAGCATGAAAAATTTAGCTGGTAAGTTAAAAATATTACTGTTTAAAGAATGAACCAATTTGAGAAAAGCCAAAGTATTGTACAGGATATCCAATAATAATGCTCCTGAATATTTACAATCACTATTCCAGTATAGGCTACATGGTAATACTCCCCACCTGCGATCCATGTCTACCCAGCAGTATAAAATTCCCAAACCAAATAAGGAATTATTTTAAAAAAGTTTCCAATACTCTGGAACTTTGCTTAGAATAGTATTCCAATTGAGATTAGAAATGCTCACTCTATTTCCTTCTTTCAAACCCAATATATCCAGTGGCTTCAGAGATGCAGCTAAAATAAATGAATTAATTTGTATGAGGGCCTCAAGGTAGATTAGTTCTTAGCTAATTATGTTACCCTCTTTAAATAAAGTCATTATTATTATTACTAATAAAATGCACAGACCTACATCTGCCAGCATATGATGCAATGGCAGATCTGGACCTGTGCAGTTTGCAACTGGACTTGAGTAAATCAAATGCAGTTTTCAGATGTGAGGATATGGAACTCATTTCCATTAAAGATCAGGATGGCAAAGTTAAAATAGAGTTTCAAATGGAAAAATCTTGAAGCAGCAGAAAGTGAGTGAAATCATAAAAGAACAAAGATAAAACTACAATGTTGACAAGAGAAACAAGTTTAGCAGTCATCTTTTCAGGCACTATTGGGGCACTGTTGACTGTGGAGGCACTATTGGGGCACTGTTACTGTGGAGGCATTAGAAATGCATTGTTGACTGTGCAGGCACTAGTTGGGGGCATGCTGAATCTGTGCAGGTACAAGTACGGTACTGCTGACTGTGCGTGCACTAGTAGGGCACTGTTGACTGTGCAGGCACTAGAAAGACATTGCTGACTCTGTATAGACACTAGTAGAACACTGCTGACTCTGAAGACAACTGACCAATGCATTGCACAATTTAATTTGAAGAGCTGAAATTCAATTTCTTTCAGCATTAATAAAGTACTATTTGAACTGCACAATGTCCAAAAATAGATTAGTGCAATATAATGATTACAAATCACAATATATCATGTCAGCAAACAAGAGATGTTTCTTATGGGAATCATAATGATCTTTCATGCTAGGCACTTTAACTGTGAACATTCAGTAGTCAGTCAAGCTTAGACTAGAGGGCAGGAGGTGTTCTTGTTCATTAGTACCAGCCAAAGACCATTAGTCAATCAAGTTTAGACTGTAGGGCAGGGGGTGTTCATGTCCCACCCAGTCACATTTTCCTAACACCAGGCTGACCAGTCCTAACACTAACCTCTTAATGCTGAGTGCCTAGCGAGACAGCTTTAAGTACCATTTTTGTAACTCCTTGGTATGACTTGGCTGGGGTTTGAACCCACAACCTCCTGCTTCCAAGGCAGACACTCTTATCACTAGGCCACCAAAGCAGTGATGACATACTGGTAATGTGATTGCATGATATTTTTCTTCTTGACTTTATTCCTCTTTGAAAGGTAAATAACCTAGCTTGACCTATCTTCAAGGTAAATAACCTAGCTTGACCTCTTCAAGGTAAATAACCTAGCTTGACCTATCTTCAAGGTAAATAACCTAGCTTGACCTATCTTCAAGGTAAATAATCTAGCTTGACCTATCTTCAATACAGTCTGATGTAGTCAACAGCAATTCAACATATGCTAAATTGGATATACTGCAAATTGTCCCTACTAAAATAAAAATTTCCTGTATGCGTGAGTGCTAAAATAAAAATTGCTAAAGGTTAAAACAGTACTCTATTTGTACAAAATTACTTAATTTTACATCTTCAAGAATACCCATCCCATCTAAAAACATGAGGGGCACTGCAGCAAATCAGCAAGGCATCACATGCATAATCCAAAGACCCTGGTTCAATACCCACCCTGACCATCCTGGTTATGCTGCCCTAGTGTACCCTTGGAAAAGGCACATAGATCTCATTTCCTCAGCATTATAAAACCAAAAAGCTGCTAAAAGTGCCATTTACAACCAAAAGATGTATATAAAAAAATTTGACATGAGATTTATAAATTTCAAACTTGTTGAATCATCAAATTTGCCACCTGCTATGAACAGTTGTGGTTTCTAGTATTTTAAAAGTTATTTCTCATTGAGTCTTATGTATCCCAAGGTTTTATTAGAAAGGGTCAAAGGTTGAACATATTTCATATATCCCCAATGTGAACTGATTAAGAGAACAAGTCACATTTACTTCATATTCCCCTTCCAGCCCCAGCCACTACTCACTCACTTCTATGTCATGTGCTTTGCTTTATAGATTCCAAAGAAAAACTCCAGGAAACTACCTGATCTCTGCAGTAGGTCACCCACTGAGCATCAGTATAGCAGGCTCCACTCTGGCTTCGAGTCTGACCAGTTGTACATAGGTCATAGACAATTTTCACACAGTCCTTTTGATCATCATTCTCAAGGAAACCAGCAGTACATGGGCATCTACGGTCACTCTCCTAGAATAAAAATAAGAAAATACTTCTATTTGAATCTTGAATATAAAATGAAATTGCAACAATTTACCTTTGCCACTGACATAATTTCCACTATTGATTTCTGTGTTACTGATAAATGTAAAAGTTTTGGCACATATTTTTCAAGGTAATTTTTTTTACAAAATATTTAGAGAAATATTAAAGATATTTACAATGTTGGAGCTAAGACTAAATGTGTCGATTCATCATCCAGTACTAAAGATTTTGCAAGAGTTTCATGCACAGTACACTTAAACTTTGCAAGACAGCATTTGTCTGTGATTAAACTAGAGCTGCAGAGGCTCAGTGGTTAGTGTGCCAGACTGACAACCAAAAGGATGTGGGTTCAAATCCTATCACTGAACCAAACAGAGTCAGTTACTGCCATGTGTCCTTGGTTAAGGTAGTTTACTACAATTGCCTCAGCACTAAACAACCTACTTGTGTTGCTGTGCCATAAATTACCAAACTAAATCTGTGATTAAACCGGATCGCCAGCATAATACATTTCTCCACAAATAATAAGTGGGCATATTACCAGATTAATATATACCTGAGGAATATGTTCACAAAGCTTTCAAAACGTTAGGGATGGGCTTCTTATCAACCATGACCGTATCATTAGATAAATAGGATAATGAGGATCATTATTTATAGGAGAAAGTACAAAAGTATACAATTTACCTGGAAATCTCGCCCATCGCCATTACAAGTGCAGGTGGATTGCCCAGTTTTAGATTGGGAGGCCTCCCCTCCACAATGGAAGCATCCTGTCTGGGCAGTCAGGTGGTTAAAGTGGTCAACTGGGCACTCCAAGCAGCTGTCCAGGCTTGTGCCCTCCAAACTAGGATTATAACGCCCTACTGGGCAAGCTGTGGGTTCTGAACTGCCTGCTGGGCAATAATACCCTGGAATAAATAGAAGCATATTAAAGAATTCAGAAAAACAATTTTCCATGCTTGTGTCTGCTATTGGAATATTAAGTCTTAAAGGGCATATATTCTCATTCAAAATTACATAATACAGTTTCCATGAATTCAGACAGTATCCTGGAGAACAAAATGATGGGAATTGCAAATAAATAAATAAATTAAATAAGAGTTACTTTAACATTATGAACACAAAACCCAACTACTTTTTTAGCCTCCCTCGACTAATGCCCCTTTCACTCTTATGAATAACAATGTATAACATCTTTTCAGAACAAGCCAACTAGTAACTAATGTATAAGTGCATTGATAGTACTGGTTAATCATTAAAATATGATGGCTATAAAAGGCCCATGGAAAAATGATGACTATATATGGTTTATGGGAAAATGATGACTATATATGGTCCATGGAAAAATGATGGCTATATATGGTTTATGGAAAAATGATGGCTATACAGTATATGGTTTATGGAAAAATGATGACTATATATGGTCCATGGAAAAATGATGGCTAAATATGGTTCATGGAAAAATGATGGCTAAAAACGCTTTATGGAAAAATGATGACTATATATGCTTTATGGAAAAATGATGACTATATATGGTTTATGGAAAAATGATGGCTATAAAAGGCCCATGGAAAAATGATGACTATATATGCTTTATGGAAAAATGATGACTATATATTGTTTATGGAAAAATGATGGCTATGAAATGCCCATGGAAAAATGATGGCTAAATATGCTTTATGGAAAAATGATGACTATATATGGTTTATGGAAAAATGATGGCTATAAAAGGCCCATGGAAAAATGATGACTATATATGCTTTATGGAAAAATGATGACTATATATTGTTTATGGAAAAATGATGGCTATGAAATGCCCATGGAAAAATGATGGCTAAATATGCTTTATGGAAAAATGATGACTATATATGGTTTATGGAAAAATGATGGCTATAAAAGGCCCATGGAAAAATGATGACTATATATGCTTTATGGAAAAATGATGACTATATATTGTTTATGGAAAAATGATGGCTATGAAATGCCCATGGAAAAATGATGGCTAAATATGCTTTATGGAAAAATGATGACTATATATGCTTTATGGAAAAATGATGACTATACATTGTTTATGGAAAAATGATGACTATATATGGTTTATGGAAAAATGATGGCTATATATTGTCCATGGAAAAATGAAGACTATATATGGTTTATGGAAAAATGATGACTATATATTGTTTATGGAAAAATGATGGCTATGAAATGCCCATGGAAAAATGATGGCTAAATATGCTTTATGGAAAAATGATGACTATATATGCTTTATGGAAAAATGATGGCTATATATTGTCCATGGAAAAATGAAGACTATATATGCTTTATGGAAAAATGATGGCTATACAGTATATGGTTTATGGAAAAATGATGACTATATATGGTCCATGGAAAAATGATGGCTATGAAATGCCCATGGAAAAATGATGGCTAAATATGCTTTATGGAAAAATGATGACTATATATGCTTTATGGAAAAATGATGACTATATCTTGTTTATGGAAAAATGATGACTATATATGGTTTATGGAAAAATGATGGCTATATATTGTCCATGGAAAAATGAAGACTATATATGGTTTATGGAAAAATGATGACTATATATTGTTTATGGAAAAATGATGGCTATGAAATGCCCATGGAAAAATGATGGCTAAATATGCTTTATGGAAAAATGATGACTATATATGCTTTATGGAAAAATGATGGCTATATATTGTCCATGGAAAAATGAAGACTATATATGCTTTATGGAAAAATGATGACTATAAATTGTTTATGGAAAAATGATGGCTATGAAATGCCCATGGAAAAATGATGGCTAAATATGCTTTATGGAAAAATGATGACTATATATGCTTTATGGAAAAATAATGACTATATATGGTTTATGAAAAAATGATGACTATATATGGTTTGTGGAAAAATGATGACTATATATGGTTTATGGAAAAATGATGACTATATATTGTCCATGGAAAAATGATGACTATATATGGTTTATTGACACTGACAGTTTTGCTCTACTGATGGTTCACCATCTCATATGTAACAGAGGCAGGTAGCACCTGTTCCAAACTTTGTAAAGATCACCTTTATAAATGCAATTATTATAGAATTTCATTATAAAAATGAATATGGGCTTTTCTGAGTTCAATGCCTTAGATAACCTTTTGGGGATTTGACTCATAAAATTAAAATTAACTGAGTGAAATAATATTTAATAAAAATAATTTGGTATTTTTCAGTTTAAAATTATTTGTAAAGTAAATGCTGAAACAACTAATTCAGTAATCTTTTCCATGTCCCATTAATACCTTGTTTTTGATGGGTTTTAATTTTAATTATTTCCAGCCACAATAGTGATTGTCTCTGCCACTCATCTTTATGGGATTGGAAAAAAACTAAAAATATTTTGATTTTTTTATATAAATGTGGTCTTCATATATTTTATGCTGTATTCCTGATATTTTAAATGTCTGTCTGATATTATCTGAATGATTTATTTTATGCAACAAATGAGCAAGCAAGCACCCTGTAAATTTCAGTAATTAAAATTAGACTGGTTTACCATACTTTTTTACACACCACATCTATGCTTGTTTTAGTTTCTTTCATCATTAAATTAGCACCAGACAATAAAATTAGACTGAAAGCTTGAATCAACTGTTTGTTTTTTGAAAGATACACACATAATTGATTTTATGAAGGAATGATAAAATTCTTGTGCATCTGGTAAATAAACTGGAAGATAAAATTGTGTATTTTACTATTTCAATTGAGTTAAATATAAAGATATGCTGTTTATCTGAGGCATTGAGGTTCAGAAGATTCAAACATAAGTTTGAACAGAAAATGCCTTAGTTGACCTTAAATACCATTTATCTTACCTTTAGGACAGAGATAGGAATTGGTATTGTTTGGTCCCCATGAAGTATCATTTTTTCCTGGCTCATCAGTTGTGGCATGGTCAAGACAAACAACCCCAGCTCGACAAACTGTACACTCAGAACGGTCAACAGATGCTCCATATGTGCCACCTCTGCATGGCTCGCATGTTTCTTCAAAGGTTGTTCTGTTTGATCCGTCATACTCTTTGTATCCAAGTGGACACTTCTGAGGTTCAATTGCACCTACAAGATATGTATATGTGTCAAATATTTTTGTCAAGAATTGTTCTGAAGATTCCCAAATTCTTTTTAAAATCATAAAAATGTCTGTAGGAGATCATAATATTGCCCTAATGTCCAGACATTCTCATCAAATGACCTGAATACTGTCAAATGGCCATCTTGACATGTCAGACATTAACCATATTGGCAGACATTAACCATAGTTCTGTGAATATTTCTCCAAATGTTAAAATAACTCAAACAAATGTTAACAGATAGATACATTGATGGAATGACAGACTGACAAACAATTGCACAGCATGATGCCCAACTTAAGATGGGTATTTAAAATATTTTCAAAGAAATTTCTGGTTAAAGACCTTCAGGAAGCATTTCCATATTGTAAAATCTGCATTAATAAGCTAACACTCTATTTAAAAAATAGTGGAGGTAGTATCCACCATTTTTTTATATGTGTCTATCAATAGTAAATCTACCATGATGCACTGACTTAGACTTGTCATCTGGTAAAATGGAATTAAATTGATCATTTGAAAGAGAAGAAAGATAGTAAGGAGGGGTGTCAGTATCAGGACAAGGTAGAAAGATATCAAGACAAAATGTCAGAATTAGGACAAGGTAAAAAGAAAACAAGCATGTTAATTGTGTTGATTGCTAAGGAAGAACAGAACAATCATAGTGACAATCATCAGGTAAGAAATGTAATGTGTAAAAGATTTTTTAAAATATAGATATACACATATTTTTTATGACAAAAATACTGGAAAGTCCATGTGCATTTTATTCTGTATATGCTAATTATTACCTATGTGCTTCCTACCCAGATTTTACCCTATTTCATTAACAGTCAAACCTATTTCAAGTGTTCAATTTGGGGATTAGCTAAAGATGCCATTTACAGTCAAATCTGAGTCCAGTAGTCACTTAAATGACTATTTAAAATGCCATTTATAGTTAAATCTGTGTCAGTAGTCACTTTAGGGACTGGTCAAACATATATTTACAGTCAAATCTGTGTCCAGAGGTCACTTTAAGGACTGGTCAAACATATATTTACAGTCAAATCTGTATCCAGAGGTCACTTTAAGGACTGGGGAAAAATACCATTAGAGTCCAATCTGTGTCCAGAGGTTACTTTGGGGGCTGGCCAAAATTAACATTTATAGTCAAATCTGCACCAAGCGGTCACTTAGAAGACTGGACAATAGTGACATTTACAGTAAAATCTGTCTATTGATCACTTTGGGGACTGACCAAAGAATCCATTACAAATGACCTTTATTTAAAGTAACACATACCCTGGCAAAACAAAAGTTAAAACACAGCAAATATTAACAAGAAAAAGCTAAGTTGTATTTAGAGTTATTAATAAAGGGAAAAGACTATAATAATGTATGGGTGAGTATTGTGTTTTAAAGCATTGAAGTCGATAAATCCTAGTCTCTCAATATTTAAGACATACAAGAAACATATTTGCACAGGTTACTAACAATATACTAAATGGAGGCCATTTACCATGGCTACTGACCATACTAAGCAGGTAATAACTATATGCAGGACATTCATATCATCAAAGTGATCTGGAGAGTGAATCTGACCATTATGAGGCAGGTGATCTTTACATAGAGTTACCATTTATACAGGTTTGACATAGTCAATATTTACATACCTGATTCTGACCATTATGAGGCAGGTGATTTTTAAACTGATGTTACCATTCATACAGGTTTGATTTAGTCAATATTTACATACCTGAATCTGAGCAGTTACACACATCATAGCCATCTCCACTGCAGTAGTGACCAGGAGGACAAATTGTTGGGGCAGTGGATGCCTCGGGGCAATAAAATCCTGGTGGGCATGCAATCTTCTTTGCTGACTCTGGACAATAGTAGCCTAAAAAAACAAAAATTAATTATTTATTTTAAAAAAGAAGCAAGTATCTGAGTTTGTTTTCTTCAACAATAACTAAAGTCACATATTATAAATCAAATGTCTTGGCCAGTACAGCTTCCATTTAACTGTCATGCAAATGTGAACAGTCATATCATTGGAGTCTCAATGACAAAATTCATAAGAATATAATTTATTGATCTAACAATAATAGACTTCTAAAAATGATTGACTTTTGTTGAGGGGCATCTAAAGTTTGATGAAATGATAAACATCGTAGTAACTGGTGCCAACATAAGGTCAAAATGATGGGCTTCCTGGTTCAAAAAACTTGGTATTCAACAAAACAAAGGTCCCTAATTGATTTATTTAATTAAACCTTTTTAAATTTAACTTGTTTCAGGCAAGTGAAAATACCATTTCAAAGGAACCATGTAATTATACTTATTATCAGCAGAACAAAATGAGATATTTGATCTCTATACCAAATTAATTTATGTCACAACTCTTTCATTCATCTTTTTAATAAAAATTTCAGCTTCAACAAACAACACAATTTTAAAACACTGTTGTTGGTTTTACTGTAATATTGAACTAGCTAGGAACATTGCCTTGGATGGCATAAGTGGTTTAATTGGTTAATACATCATAATGTATTATGGAACTAGCTAGGAACATTGCCTTGGATGGCATAAGTGGTTTAATTGGTTAATACATCATAATGTATTATGGAACTAGCTAGGAACATTGCCTTGGATGACATAAGTGGTTTAATTGGTTAATACATCATAATGTATTATGGAACTAGCTAGGAACATTGCCTTGGATGACATAAGTGGTTTAATTGGTTAATACATCATAATGTATTATGGAACTAGCTAGGAACATTGCCTTGGATGGCATAAGTGGTTTAATTGGTTAATACATCATAATGTATTATGGAACTAGCTAGGAACATTGCCTTGGATGACATAAGTGGTTTAATTGGTTAATACATCATAATGTATTATGGAACTAGCTAGGAACATTGCTTTGGATGGTATAAGTGGTTTAATTGGTTAATACATCATAATGTATTATGGAACTAGCTAGGAACATTGCCTTGGATGACGTAAGTGGTTTAATTGGTTAATACATCATAATGTACTATGGAACTAGCTAGGAACATTGCCTTGGATGACATAAGTGGTTAAATTGGTTAATACATCATAATATATTATGAAACTAGCTAGCTAGCTAGGAACATTGCCTTGGGTGACGTAAGTGGTTTAATTGGTTAATACATCATAATGTATTATGGAACTAGCTAGGAACATTGCCTTGGATGGTATAAGTGGTTTAATTGGTTAATACATCATAAAGTATTATGGAACTAGCTAGGAACATTGCCTTGGATGACGTAAGTGGTTTAATTGGTTAATACATCATAATGTATTATGGAACTAGCTATGAACATTGCCTTGGATGACATAAATGGTTAAATTGGTTAATACATCATAATATATTATGAACTAGTTAGGAACATTGCCTTGGATGGCATAAGTGGTTTAATTGGTTAATACATCATAATGTATTATGGAACTAGCTAGGAACATTGCCTTGGATGGCATAAGTGGTTTAATTGGTTAATACATCATAATGTACTATGGAACTAGCTAGGAACATTGCCTTGGATGACATAAGTGGTTTAATTGGTTAATACATCATAATGTATTATGGAACTAGCTAGGAACATTGCCTTGGATGACATAAGTGGTTTAATTGGTTAATACATCATAATGTATTATGGAACTAGCTAGGAACATTGCCTTGGATGGTATAAGTGGTTTAATTGGTTAATACATCATAATGTATTATGGAACTAGCTAGGAACATTGCCTTGGATGGCATAAGTGGTTTAATTGGTTAATACATCATAATGTACTATGGAACTAGCTAGGAACATTGCCTTGGATGACATAAGTGGTTTAATTGGTTAATACATCATAATGTATTATGGAACTAGCTAGGAACATTGCCTTGGGTGACGTAAGTGGTTTAATTGGTTAATACATCATAATGTATTATGGAACTAGCTAGGAACATTGCCTTGGATGACATAAGTGGTTTAATTGGTTAATACATCATAATGTACTATGGAACTAGCTAGGAACATTGCCTTGGATGGCATAAGTGGTTTAATTGGTTAATACATCATAATGTACTATGGAACTAGCTAGGAACATTGCCTTGGATGACATAAGTGGTTAAATTGGTTAATACATCATAATATATTATGGAACTAGCTAGGAACATTGCCTTGGATGGCATAAGTGGTTTAATTTGTTAATACATCATAATGTATTATGGAACTAGCTAGGAACATTGCCTTGGATGACATAAATGGTTTAATTGGTTAATACATCATAATATATTATAAACTAGCTAGGAGCATTGCCTTGGATGGCATAAGTGGTTTAATTGGCTAATTCATCATAATGTATTATGGAACTAGATAGGAACATTGCCTTGGATGGCATAAATGGTTTAATTGGCTAATACATCATATGCTTTATCACTATTGGTATGTAGCTGGCATTGCTGCCAAATGATAACAAGGAATATTTGGAAAAAATAGAGGCTCAGTGCTTAACAGCTTGCACTGATAATCAGCAAATGGAGATTAAATTTCTGCCCAGCTGCCATGGTATGTCTCAAGTAAAGCAAGTTACTTCTATTGCCTTGACAGTAAATGGTCTTTCACGTGTTAACATGCAGTTATAATACTAATAAAAACCTAATGGATTATTTGTAGATGTCTTTTGAGACTATTAGCTGTATCTTGCTCATGGAAACAGGAGGTATGTGCCTTTTCCAAGAACACACCAACGCAGCCAACTCTGGCTGGATGTCAAACCCATGATCCTCTACAAACTAAGCTATGGCAGCTCCCCAACTTAAAGAATTAAATTGCATAAGATATCACACTAATATGACCTATGGCTTAAACTGCATATCACACTAATATGGCCTATGGATTAAATGGTATAATATATCACACTAATATGGCCTATGGATTAAACTGTATGATATATCACACTAATATGGCCTATGGATTAAATGGTACGATATATCAAACTAATATGGCCTATGGATTAAATTGTATGATATATCACACTAATATGGCCTATGGATTAAACTGTATGATATATTACACTAATATGGCCTATGGATTAAATTGTATGATATATCACAATAATATGGCCTATGGATTAAATGGTATGATATATCATACTAATTTGGCCTATGGATTAAATTGTAAGATATATCACACTAATATGGCCCATGGATTAAATTGTATGAAATATACTACTACAATGGCATGTTGATTAAATTGTATGAGATATGATACTAATATGGCTTATGGATTAAACCATATGAGATATCATACAAACATGGCAATATGGCATAAGTTCTGTAGCTCACTGTGAAATGTTATATCTCAGCTACACTATTTAATGAGATATTTATCACACAATGCAAAGAGAAAAATATCTCATTGAATGATGAGAAACAAAGAGTGAAGTACTTACCAGCAGGACAGATGGTCTCGTTCTGGGCTCCTTCATTACAGTAATACCCATCCTGACAGTCAATACCACTGTATGTCATGTTAAAGTCTGGACAATAACTTCCTGCTGGACACAGATGACAATCAGCTTCACTGGCTGCAGCTTGGGTGTCCCTGTAAAAGTGGTACAACAGTAACTTACTCTTGTGCCTGTGGTAAATGTAATCATTATAACCCTGACCTTGGGGCTTCTTATTTCACCTACGATACTTTTCAGAGTACAGTACCAGATGGTGAAATTTTTAAAAATGCCTTCAAGACTGGAGTAATAGTTTGAGATATGATCTATTTTAATCAATTTATGTGTTTGGACAATTTATGTGTATGGATGTGAAATGCACCCCCACACCTGTCCTTTGGATTCAATTTACAAGTCAGTATATTGAGGACTTTATGGAATAACAATTTGGTTTGGTGTTTTTTGTTTTCTTTTCTTTATTGTTTTAATGCCATGTTTCAGCACAAGATAGGCTACAATGGTCACCAAAATATACTGGTGGTGGAAGAACCCAGGAAAACCCTGGGAAGAACCACATACAAATGGGAAGCTACAAGCTTTCTCACATACACTGGCTGAGGCCGAGATTTGAACCCACATGGACAGGGGTGAGATATCAGTGTTCTATAAAGGCAAGCATCTTAGACCACTTGGCTGCCCAGATCCCTGGGTGTTTTTCAATCAAGACTTAAGTCTATCTAGTTACAGCCTTACTCTTATATGCAATACATAAAGAAAACACAAGGTTATGATTTTTTGGTTGAAAATATCTCAAGAAAAGTTATCAATATAATGAATTTTCTTCTTTTGGGAAGAAATTGACCTTAGTTAGGAGTAGGACTTTGAGATGATCACACTTTCTGTGGGGTAGTTTCTCACACTTCATGATATCACAGGTATGGTTCATGAACTCAAAAACATGCCAATTGTGATATTAACCTATTTGTCAAAGGGAAACCATGACAACCAAAGAGGCCTGATATCAATTCCCTGGCATACATTATTCTAAGGGCAAATGTAGTAAAAGTCATGTGACTTTGGCTGAATGATACATATGTGAGGATAATTTCCAGCAGTCTGATAGAACCTGACCAGCAATCTGATAGAACCTGATGACATATTTATCTGTTGCTGCTTTCAGCAACTTCAACTTGAACAGTTGGTTCATTGGCAATGTTTGAATGAATGGGAAACATGTTCATGCCAGGACTGGATGGTTCATTTACATCAATGAGGCAATGTGAATGGTGTTCATGCCTGGACTAAATGGCCCACTGACATCTTTTGGATGTGAAAGGTGTTTAGATGATTAATTTACATCTTTGAATGAATGTGAAAGGTGTTCATGCCTGGACTAGATGGTCTATTTGACATCTTTTGAATGGACATGAAAGGTGTTAATGCCTGGACTAGATGGTCCATTGACATCTTTTGGATGTGAAAGGTGTTCAGATGATTAATTTACATCTTTTGAATGAATGTGAAAGGTGTTCATGCCTGGAATAGATGGTCCATTTACATATTTTGAATGGACATGAAAGGTGTTAATGCCTGGACTAGATGTTCCCTTGACATTTTCTGAATGAATGTGAAAGGTGTTTATGCCTGGACTAGATGGTCCATTGACATGTTCTGAATGGACATGAAAGGTGTTCATGCCTGGACCAGATGTTTAATTTACATCTTTTGAATGAATGTGTAAGGTATTCACGCTTGGACTAGATGGTCCATTGACACCTTTTGAATGAATGTGAAAGGTGTTCATACCTGGACTAGATGGTCCCTTGACAGCTTTTGGATGTGAAAGGTGTTTAGATGATTAATTTACATCTTTTGAATGAATGTGAAAGGTGTTCATGCCTGGACTAGATGATCCATTTACATCGTTTGAATGAACCTGAAAAGTGTTAATGCCTGGACTAGATGGTCCCTTGACATCTTTTGAATGAATGTGAAAGGTGTTTATGCCTGGACTAGATGGTCCCTTGACATCTTTTGAATGAATGTGAAAGGTGTTCATGCCTGGACTAGATGGTCCATTTACATCTTTGGAATGAACATGAAAGGTGTTAATACCTGGACTAGATGGTCAATTTACATCTTCTGAATGAATGTGAAAGGTGTTCATGCCTGGACTAGATGGTCCATTTACATCTTTGGAATGAACATGAAAGGTGTTAATACCTGGACTAGATGGTCAATTTACATCTTTTAAATGTACATGAAAGGTGTTAATACCTGGACTAGATGGTCATTTGACATCTTATGAATGAATGTGAAAGGTGTTCATGCCTGGACTATATGGTCCATTTACATCTTCTGAATGAACGTGAAAGGTGTTTATGCCTGGACTAGATGGTCATTTGACATCTTTTGCAGCAATGTGAAAGGTGTTCATACCTGGACTAAATCATCCAATGGAATCCTTTGTATGAATGTGAAAGGTATTCATGCCTGGACTAGATGGTCATTTGACATCTTTTGAATGAATGTGAAAGGTGTTCATGCCTGGACTAGATGGTCCATTGACATCTTTTGCAGCAATGTGAAAGGTGTTCATACCTGGACTAAATCATCCATTGGAATCCTTTGTATGAATGTGAAAGGTATTCATGCCTGGACTAGATGGTCCACTGACATCTTTTGAATGAATATGAAAGGTGTTCATACCTGGACTAGATGTTTCATTGGAATTCTTTGTAAGACTGAGAAAGTTGTTCAACCTATCATATTTGATCTGATATAGCATGGTCTGATATATCATGGTTTGATATAGCTTGGCTTGATATATCATGGTCTGATATAGTACGGTTTGGTATAGCATGGTTTGATATGGCATGGTCTGATATAGCATGGTTTGATATAGCATGGTTTGATATAGCATGGTCTGATATAGCATGGTTTGATATAGCATGGCTGTCTGGCACAGAAAGTTATTCTATAATAGGTTTTATATGTTAGTAATAAATAGCTGCATATAAATGGATGTAAATGACATCTAAAGGTTTCCTGTTTAGTTGTTGTGGAGTTATTGTGCTTGGGGAGCCACTCTGGGCACAATGGTTAATGAGCTTTTCCCATTAAAAACATCCGTACTATGTTTGATCGAAATTGACTACATCATTCATATATTTTTCCATATGGTTGCTTTGCAAGCCACTTCATATTTAGGGGAGTCAATCCAAACACAATTGTATTAAAATAATTTCTAGGCAAAACTTCTACAAAGTCCAATGAAAAATTGATTTACGCATTTTGCAAAAATAGTTGAAAACAGAGGTTCTCCAGTCTAATTGCAACTGAAATCATACCACTGCTTTCTGAGTCACATAAAAACAAACCTTTTTGTAGATCATTTCACAAGAAATATTACTACCAAGTTTGATATAAATTTTCCCAGTGCTTTTTTGTTAAGATGGAAAAGGGAAATTTGATGTACAATGGATGATGCACGATATACAATATTTAATGCATGATAGACATTGGGTGATGGATGATGGACAATGTTTGATTCATGATAGATGACGGATGATGCCTGATGGACAATGTTTGATGCATGATAGATGTTGGATAATGCATGATGGAGAATGTTTGATTAATGATACACAATGGACATTGCATGATGGAACATGGATGATGCACGATAGACAATGGATGATGCATCATGGACAATGTTTGATGCATTATAGACAATGTTTGATGCATGATAGACAATGCATGATACATGATGGACAATGGTTGATGGCCAATGAATGATGAATGATGGCCAATGTTTGAGGCGTGATAGACAATGGATGATGCATCACATACAATGGATGATAAGTGATTGACAATGCATGAGGCATCATAGACAATGGATGATGAATATTGACAATGAATGATGAAGTATATATTTCACTGTCAAAAAACATATAACTAAATTAACTGTACATGACCTAACCTAATTAAAACAAGTACAGTTTATTATAAAAGATTTTACAAATCTAAAAATGAGTAGAAATAAAGCACTGTCCTAATTCCTTACATTGATGATCTCACTGCTAATCTACTGACCTGTATTTTCCAGGAGGACAAGGCATTGGCACCAGTGTTCCATTGGGACAGAAATGACCCAGAGGACAAGGATATAAGGTGTAGTTGGCGATTCCATTCATGTAGCAGACATACCCATCTGGGCAAATCTTGCACCAGCTGCTATCACTGGCTCCAGTCTGGTTATTGTAAGTCCCATTTGGGCATGGAGTGGGATTTCCCACATTAAAAAGGCAATAGTAACCAGCCCAACAAGGTTCTGACAAAGTGGAATTGTCTGGGCAAATTCGTCCTCCTGGGCATGCTGTGCAGTATGTACTGTCTGGAGCTCCCTGAACTGCTAGGAACTTGCCTGGTGGACAGGTCTGTGGCACAGTTGTTCCTGAAAAAAGAGAATAAAATAAACTATTGGATAAAAATTGCATCTTGGTTTTATAATCATGCCTCCCAGTCAAGTTTATAAAAAGTAAAGGGATTTTTTAAAAGGCATTTCGTCTCAAGAATATATGGAAATATACTAGAATTGCATAGGTCATTAGGTCTGAAAAGTTTTGGGGATAATATAGAGATGGACTTTACATGAAAATGATAGATGACTACAGGGATAATGACTAGTCAATATTACCAGCTGAACTGCACAGTTCAAACACCTGACCACACAAATTAGCCAATGCTAAAGACTTAATGCATTACTACAACACTTATATATGTACATGGGTCTGATCAATTACAGTAATTATTACTATTATTATTATGATTATTATTGTTAAACTTATATACTGGTCTTAAAATTTGCAATAAATAATATTAATACATGTATTATTATTATTATTATTATTACTATTATTATTAAACTTATATAAGTATATTGGTCTTAAAATGTGTAATAAATATTATTATTATTATTATTATCATTGAAAATGAATTCCATTTTATAAGATAATACTTACCCACCTTTGTTTATAAAAATCCAACTTCAATTTTTTAAGGACTTTTATACAAAATGATAAAGTAAAAATTCTGAAGACTAACTTAGCAATGTTTACTATAAAAGCCATATAGATTAGAGAAATCATCAACTCCTATTACACAGACATTGGATTAATGTCACACAACATCTGTCTGTTCCATGTGGGTGTCAGGGTTCTCTTTAATCTATACTGTGTGATTACTGTTTAATATACATTTGTATTCCACTCATATACAAACATTATACAATAATGATTACTTTGCATGTATAACATTTCCAAAATAAATCAAGCTTTTCTCTGTTCATATTTAAACACCTTTTTGTACCACATGATGCATGGATATGTATCAATGGCCAGTTGCCTGTATTACACACAGACATTAATAATAATAATAATAATAATAATAATACATGTTTTAGACTATTTCAATGAGTGATTCATTAATTCATTTAGTTTCTCATCTAAACTGCATCTTTTTCTGTATCTTCTCTTTGTCTGATCATTTACACTGAATATTATTATTATTATTATTATTATTATTATTTGTGTGTGACTATTTCATTGATTGATTCATTATTTTATTTATTTCTCCATCTAAACTGCACAGATTTTTTCTGCATATGCTCTTGGACTGATCACTTACACCAAGTCCAATACTAGAATTATTGCTTAGTCATGATGTTATTATTGTTGGTGAAAATTGTTCCAATCACCATTGTTTGCCAATAGATTAACAAATATAACTCCTATTAACTGGACTATTTACAGAAGTACTCTCACGTTGAGAAAGTAAATTAAAAAAGCAAATCATCTTGCTCCACAGTGGCAATTTTGCCAGTATGAAGTAGATTTCAATTCTTACTGTCTACTCACCATCTACTAATACTAAATACACAATGTTTGTGATGGTATTTGATAATCTCATGTCAAACTCGATGACCAATCAGGCTTTAGGTTAATTACTAATGTACAAGTCATGTTTAAATGACTTTATGTTGATTACTAATGTACAGGTCAAGTTTAAATGACTTTAGGTTAATTACTAATGTACAAGTCATGCTTAAATGACTTCAGGTTTATTACTAATGTGCAGGTCATTTGTTTAAATGACTTTATGTTGATTACTAATGTACAGGTCATGTTTAAATGACTTTAGGTTAATTACTAATGTACAAGTCATATTTAAATGACTTTAGGTTTATTACTAATGTACAGGTCAAGTTTAAATGACTTTAGGTTAATTACTAATGTACAGGTCATGCTTAAATGACTTCAGGTTAATTACTAATGCACAGGTCATGCTTAAATGACTTTAGGTTTATTACTAATGTACAGGTCAAGTTTAAATGACTTTAGGTTTATTACTAGTGTGCAGGTCATGTTTAAATGACTTTATGTTGATTAATAATGTACAGGTCAAGTTTAAATGACTTTAGGTTAATTACTAATGTACAGGTCATATTTAAATGACTTAAGGTTTATTACTAATGCACAGGTCATATTTAAATGACTTTAGGTTTATTACTAATGTGCAGGTCATATTTAAATGACTTTAGGTTTATTACTAATGTACAGGTCAAGTTTAAAAGACTTTAGGTTAATTACTAATGTGCAGGTCATATTTAAATGACTTTAGGTTAATTACTAATGTACAGGTCATGCTTAAATGACTTTAGGTTAATTACTAATGTACAGGTCAAGTTTAAATGACTTTAGGTTTATTACTAATGTACAGGTCATGTTTAAATGACTTTAGATTAATTACTAATGTACAGGTCATATTTAAATGACTTAAGGTTTATTACTAATGTGCGGGTCATATTTAAAAGACTTTAGGTTTATTACTAATGTACAGATCATGTTTAAATGACTTTAGGTTAATTACTAATGTACAAAACTTTGTCTTCCCATACAGTATAGATGAATTAGACATATCAACATGGATTGAACATTATGTCTTCCCAATCATACAGTATGGATAAATCAGAGATATATCAACATGGATTGAACATTGTGTCTTGCCATACAGTATGGATGAATTAGACATATATCAACATGGATTGAACATTATGCTTCCCATAGAGTATGGATGAATTAGACATATATCAACATGGATCAAACTTGATGTCTTTTACAAAATTATGGACAAATCAGACATCTATCAACATCAATTGAACATTATGTCTTCCCAATCATACAGTATAGATGAATTAGACATCTATCAACATCAACTGAACATTATGTCTTCCCATACAGTATAGATGAATCAGACATCCATCAACATCAATTGAACATTATGTCTTCCCATACAGTATGGATGAATTAGACATATATCAACATGGATCAAACTTGATGACTTTTACAAAATTATGGACAAATCAGACATCTATCAACATCAATTGAACATTATGTCTTCCCAAACATACAGTATAGATGAATTAGACATCTATCAACATCAACTGAACATTATGTCTTCCCATACAGTATAGATGAATCAGACATCCATCAACATCAATTGAACATTATGTCTTCCCATACAGTATAGATGAATCAGACATCCATCAACATCAATTGAACATTATGTCTTCCCATACAGTATAGATGAATTAGACATCCATCAACATCAATTGAACATTATGTCTTCCCATACAGTATGGATGAATCAGACATCTATCAACATCAACTGAACATTATGTCTTCCCATACAGTATAGATGAATCAGACATCCATCAACATCAATTGAACATTATGTCTTCCCATACAGTATAGATGAATCAGACATCTATCAACATCAATTGAACATTATGTCTTCCCATACAGTATAGATGAATTAGACATCTATCAACATCAACTGAACATTATGTCTTCCCATACAGTATAGATGAATCAGACATCCATCAACATCAATTGAACATTATGTCTTCCCATACAGTATGGATGAATCAGACACCCATCAACATCAATTGAACATTATGTCTTCCCATACAGTATAGATGAATCAGACATCCATCAACATCAATTGAACATTATGTCTTCACATACAGTATGGATGAATTAAACATATATCAAGTTGGATCAAACTTTATTTTTCCAATCATACAGTGAGGATAAACTAGATGGATATAGAGATCAACATCATACACCTTGACACAGATTACACTGTGTGTCTATCCATACAGGATGGCTGAAGCATACACCTTGACACAGATCACACTCTGTGTATATCCATACATGATGGTGGGAGCATGAGGAGAAGAGCTTGGCAGAGTTATGTTTACCTGCTGGACAGTAAAACCCATATGGACATAAACTTCCATTTCCTGTATTAGTGACATTGCCAGGGATGGGTGTATTGACACCGGAATAGCAGATAAACCCAGCAGCACAATCACCAGTGATATTACCACCTGTGCAGTACCTCCCTGTAAAATGGAATGAGAATAGAGACCTTTCCTGGATTAACATGTAAAATGGCATGAGAATATAGACTTTTCCTGGATTAACATGTACAATGGAATGAGATTATAGACTTTCCTGGATTAACATGTACAATGGAATGAGATTACAGACTTTCCTGGATTAACATGTACAATGGAATGAGATTATAAACTTTCCTGAATTAACATGTACAATGGAATGAGATTATAGACTTTCCTGGATTAACATGTACAATGGAATGAGATTATAGACTTTCCTGGATTAACATGTACAATGGAATGAGATTATAGACTTTCCTGGATTAACATGTACAATGGAATGAGATTATAGACTTTCCTGGATTAACCAAAATCATGATGAAATGAACTTTTTCATCCAACTTCTTAGACCTTCAGAGAATGTTCCACCAACTAATTGTTATAGTTATTTCTATTAACTCAGAGTTTAGGTGAGTGCTATGCTCATTAATTAGTATAATTAATTCCTTAAAATCAAATTTTAAGAGAAGTCTCTGTCATAAATAGTATAATTATTTCTTAAAATCAGATTTCAAGAGATTGTTCCTCCCTAGATATTTTCTTTAAATTACATTTCAAGAACTTGCTCTTCCCTAACTGGTACAGTTATTTCACTAAAATTCTATTTGACCTCCATAATTGGTACAGTTATTTCACTAAAATTCTATTTGATCTCCATAATTGGTACAGTTATTTCACTACAATTCTATTTTACCTCCCTAAATATAGTCATGGTGATGGAGAGAGGACTTTTAAGTAGGTCATGGAAATTTCATGAAAACTGGATGACAGCTTTTGAAGACATCAAGATTTAAACTGCGTATGTTGCAGTGTACAGTCTTTGTAAGGCATCAAACCAGGTCCTTGGCAGACTAATATGCTAACCCATTTGTGGGAATGATGCAAGGTAAATAACAAGGTGGGTCATTATATTCAAAAGAAGGTCAATGAAATCTCTGTTATGGACTAATTGATTGACATTTTAGCCATTTTTATATTTGGAAAGATTTAATGCTGTAATATACCACTTATGCATAGCAATTTAAGGGCAGAATCCCAGGTTCCAGGCAGGGCCATCATTGTGTTGAGGGTAGAAGAGAGTCCCAGTCTGGGCCATAACCATGTTGAGGGTAGAAGAGAGTCCCAGTCAGGGCCATAACCATATTGAGGGCAGAAGAGAGTCCCAGTCAGGGCCATAGCCATTTTGAGGGTAGAAGAGAGTCACAGTTGGGGTAGAAGCTGTCACTTATTACATGATCTTGGATGTTCCATATCATAAGCAGTTTAAATGAACAGTTTATAAGATACCTATTATATTACACTGTAAACAGATAGACAGCATTTCTACCATTAAAAGACCCCGGTGCAGTCTAAAAGTTTGTCAAAAAGTAGGGGAAATCTTAGCCCCACATAACAATATGTTAAGTATTTGCCAAATATATGTAAAAATAGGGTATAGGCTTATTATTTTGCAGGGGCCTATCATTGGGTAAATACTGTAGTTTCCAAAAGTCATAGTTTGCTACCTATGAGTTTCTCTAATGTAGCTGAATATTTCATTTACTGAAGCAATTAACGCCCTTAACAAGGCTCTTATAATCAATTAATGACCTTGATGAGACTCTTATAATGTGTGGCTCATACCACCATCAGGTACAAAACAAAACTAAACTAACCTGCTGGGCAGTAGTCACAGTCTAATGGTGCCTCCTTTCCAGTGCCCTGTGTATATTGTCCATCTGGGCAGGATATGGGATCAGAGGTGCCATTGGGGCAGTAGTGGAACACAGGGCAGGACTCTGGATTGCTAGTGTTGCCCATACAGAAAAATCCACTTGGGCATTCGTGGCACGAAGTCATTCCTGCTGAGTCTTGATAGGTACCTAGAACATTCCAAAATAATGACAGTGATGATACTAATAATAACAATAGGCAATATAGACAAAAATATAATCTCCCAAAAGTCCTGTTCACATCTATGTCCAGAGCACCACCCACCCCCAACACATCATTGATTAAGGAGTTAGAAACTAAAATGAATTTCTAAGAATCCAAGATAAGTTTGTTTCTTCTATCCTTGTATTGTTTTAAGCTCCCGAGAACTAAAACTATCTATTTTACTCTTAAAAAACTTGTACATACCAAACTTGTAAACAAATCTATTTTTACCTGTCAGGGTTAAGAATGTTCACAAAATACCCATAAGTGTTCTACAAACGTATCTGACCTTGAACTTCGATATCATGGATAGAATATCACTTAAGTTATCTGTATCAATGTCAGAATATAATTACATGCTAAGTTTGGTTAAATATAACAGTATTATAATGGGGGGAAAGTTATTTACCTGCTATTAGTCAAAGTATACTTCAGATACATAAGCAAATTCAGCCTGATAAAATTCCATATATACTTGTTTATGTTTTCAAGGTCACAAGCCATTACAGATGCAAAGCCAAAGTTGAGACGATTTATTTTCAAATTACCATCAAAGTGCTACCAACTTGTGTATTGGAATGCGACTAAATATAAAATTTGGTCAAAATTTACTTGTATTTCTACAAAACACTGTGTTCATATGACCATTCAAGTACAAGTGCAAGCAATGAACTTGATTTCAAGGCCAATCAGGCCAATTCAAACTATCTACAAAAAGTGAGGCCAACAAGTTCAAAAGGATGATGGTTTTGTGATTTTATGTACCTGGAGGACATCCAATAGGATCAGCTGTCCCACTGGGACAGTAGAATCCAGGAGGACAGAGGTATATAGATGGCATACTGCTGTTGACTCTGGCTGTGTCAGAACAGTAATATCTCTCAGCACATTCTCCTGTGGGACCAGTCATACCCTCCGAGTCACAGTAATACCCTGCAGTGCATGGGAAGCAGTCATCAACAGATCTACCACCTGTCAGATTTCTCAATGTTCCTCGTGGACACTTCTCAGCTGCAGATGTTCCTGTGGTATAGATGTTACATAATTTCATTGTAATCTCACTTTTGGACAAACATCAGACATATTAACGTTCTGCATGATTAGGAAAAAGCAACGCTTTTCTGCTCTTGCTAGAAACATACCCCATGATATCCCCAGAAGTCTTAATTATGTTCCAGTTTTACTAATCATGCAAATATGCAAAATAATGCTATGCTAAATTATATGTAATACTTGTAATAAAAGTGATATCTCACAGCATTACTAATACAGGTTATTTAATTACTTCTGCTACAAGGTCTTGTGACTGTAATTTAACATCTGCTTCAATGCCTTGTGACAGTAATGTAACATCTGCTACAAATGTGATGGTAATGGAACATCTGCTACAAATGTGATGGTAATGGAACATCTGCTACAAATGTGATGGTAATGGAACATATGCTACAAGGTCTTTTGACTGTAATTTAACATCTGCTACAATGCCTTGTGACTTTAACTGAAAATCTGCTGCAATGTCTTGTGACTTTAATTGAACATCTGCTACAAGGCCTTGTGACTAATTGAACATCTGCTATGAGGCCTTGTGACTGTAATGGAACATATGCTACAAGGTCTTTTGACTGTAATTTAACATCTGCTACAATGCCTTGTGACAGTAATGTAACATCTGCTACAAATGTGATGGTAATCGAACATCTGCTACAAGGCCTTGTGACTGTAATAGAACATCTGCTGCAATGCCTTGTGACTTTAACTGAAAATCTGCTGCAATGTGTTGTGACTTTAATTGAACATCTGCTACAAGGCCTTGTGACTAATTGAACATCTGCTATGAGGCCTTTGTGACTGTAATGGAACATCTGCTACAAGGCCTTGTGACTGTAATGGAACATCTGCTGCAATGCCTTGTGACTGTAATGGAACTTCTGCTACAAGGCCTTGTGACTGTAATAGAACATCTGCTGCAATGCCTTGTGACTGTAATATAACATCTGCTACAAGGCCTTGTGACTGTAATTAAAGATATGATGCAAGGTGACTGTAATGGAACATCTGCTACAAAGCCTTGTGACTATTTGAAGATCTGAAAATATCATGATTGATACTAAAGGCAGTGACAGTGGTAAGCTGAGCATTGTCAATGCAAATAAAACCATGGGGATAGGTCATCACCAAGCTCTGTTAATCTACACATCCAGGATGATCAAGGAGAATAACAAAACACAGGGGGAATCAATTGTCTAAGGTGTTGTTGTGACTAAAGCTGTATAAATGACCAATGTACAGCTGACATGCCACATTTTGTAATGCAAAATGCAGGAATCTGGAAATACCATGACTGATGTTATAAACCTTAAAGACATAGTGGTTAGGCAAAATAATAAACTCATCCTGTAACGAGTATATTTTTAAGAGTTTCAGCATACCTTCAATACAGTAATGACCAACTGGACATGGTCCATTGAGACCATCATTTGGTGTAGACTTGGTGGCATTCTCAATACAGAGGTATCCTGAGGAGCAGTTACCGCTGACATTAGAGAGTCCAGTTGCTCCACAATAGCTTCCTGAAGGGCATCCTAAACACTCCAACACAGATGACATTCCTGTGTGTGGGTTGTAGGTTCCTGAAAAGAAAGATATCTGAGTGTGGGGGTTGTAGCTTTATGAAATGATAGACTTTTGACTGTGGGGGCAGTAGGTTCTGGAATTGACTGAGACATTTCACTGTGGAACAGTTGATGAACACCATATCAAACAGATAGGAAGGATTAGCTTTCTTTAATCAGCTGAACATATGTCTCAAATCATACTGAATATCAAGGATGTCACATTCCCGATAAAACTGTCAATAATTACATGACCAAGGCTGTCACATTTCCAATAAAACTGTCAATGTTTATATGACCAATGTAGGCACATTCCCAACAAACTGTCAATAATTACATGACCAAGGCATACACATTCCCATAAAATTGTCACTGATTATATAACTAGGGCTGTCACATTTCCATACAATTGTCAATGATTACATGACCAAGACAGTCACATTTCCAACAAAATTGTAAATTATTACATGACCATTGGAATATCAAATGATTCCTTTTAAATCAATTAGTCCACTTGATTACCAGAGTTGGCAATTTAAAGCAAATGTGACTTGTTTTCATTTGGCTATTGACAGGAAAAGCAAAGTGTTTCTTAATTAAGTCCAAAAACAAGTATTTTCCACAATAGTTAAGATTACTAGATAACATGATATACCAGTTTACCAAAGCTTTAGCTGAAATTTCAAGAAAAGAATGACAACTGCATGTAGGAGAAAGAATGGCATGATACGTCTACTGATGAACATGGACTGACTCATGGCTTGTAGAGATTTTATAAATAACAATAATACTATCAAGACCAAAGCAAGAATTAAACTTATATCCAGCTGAGTTAAATCTGTCATGGTATGTAAACATCCTTAAACACCAGGGATCAAAAGTTACAAAATGTGTATTTGATGGCTTATCTGCAAATAGAAATGTTAAGCAGATGACAAAATGATTCCAGTCAGAAAGCAAAAGTGTGCATATTTTCAGTCATCTAGAATTTACAAGCAAAACAATAACAGCTATTTTCCTGATTTTCTCTTTTAAAATATATTAATAGTTTGGATGTATGTCTACAGTTTACATTAATGCCTATAAAAAAATATGAAGACATAACTTTGTCCCAACAAGTACAGTTAACTGTTTTACTCTCTGTCCCTATCTAAACACCTAGCTGTTTGACTCTCTACCATTACAGTTAGCAGCTTGATTCTTTGTCCCTACCAGTACAGTTAACTACCTGTTTCTTTCATTTAGACTGGTACTTACCTTTTGGACATGGAATTCCTTGGTTATATGTTCCATTATAGCAATAGTACCCAGAAGGACAAGGCTCAGTGGCATTCATTCCAGTTCTTGGACAGGTTGTTCCTGCTGGACACTCTGTGCATTTAGCTGTTGAAAAAATATGGTCTTTGAAGTAAATTAGAGAAAAAGATAAACATCATAACAAAGCTTGCCCAAAACTTTATTTTAATAAAAATATCACATCACGAAATTTTCTCTCTAACAAGGTCATATTGCTCAGGTCTTAAATGCCATTACCTGTGTTCAATGAGCAAGATTTGCATGACAAATCAATGTGCAAAGAGACAATTAAAAAAACATCTGCATCAAATTGATAGTGTTTTTAATATGAATGGAACATGACAGTATTCTGCAAAAATGGGGCTTATTTCCTTTATTGATGAAAGTGTGCATATCTATGCTGATTATAATAATGGAAGTTCTTTCTATAGGAAAAAATATTGGATCATAAGCCTATATGAAACAATGAGAGCTAGAAGCCACTAAAACTTGTAGACTTTAAAAATAAATTTAAACTTGAGTTTGTGTTTTACTCTGTTTTTAAAATTCCTTTAAGTGCAAACACACGCTGTCTATTTAAGATGCACACAAGTATTCAATTTATTGGAAAATTAGTAAGATAACAAACTCAGTAAAAATTTGATTTAGCTTAATAGTGATGGAGTATAAAATATGCATATTGAAACAGTGTTTGAAACTGACCAAACCCCTCCATTGGCTGATTGGTCCAGTAACTACGAAAAGCTACCGGTCCTGTTCATAATAAAGTCATCCTGTTATGGAAAGTTCTTTGATGGGAAATATCAATGTTGTAATAAGGTACATTTGATGGGAAATATCAATGTTGTAATAAGGTAAGTTTGATGGGAAATATCACTGTTGTAATAAGGTAAGTTTGATGGGAAATATCACTGTTGTAATAAGGTAAGTTTGATGGGAAATATCACTGTTGTAATAAGGTAAGTTTGATGGGAAATATCACTGTTGTAATAATGTAAGTTTGTAAGAAGAACAGATACTAATAAGTGCTTAAAGTGAATATTATTATATTATATTAAAGAACAAAAACATTTTGTTCAGAGTTGGAATTCAAAATAATGACCATATTTTATTTAAACTTCAACAGTAGCATCCAGCCATTTTTTAGAAGTTGATATTGAAATAAACATTATAAATATATGACTAAATGGTCCCCTGTACATATGACTAAATGGTCCTCTGTATATGTGACTAAATGGTCCTCATTACATATGACTAAATGGTCCTCTGTACATATGATTGAATGGTCCTCTGTATGTAACTGAATGGTCCTCTGTACATATAACTGAATGATCCTCTGTACATGTGAATGAATGGTCCTCTGTATAGGTGACTGAATGGTCCTCTGTATATGTGAGTGAATGGTCCTCTGTACATATGACTGAATGGTCCTCTGTACATGTGACTAAATGGTCCTACTGTACACTATGTAATTGCATAATATTTGACTACATCGTGATTACTTCTCCAAAATAGGTGGCTTTCGGCTTTTGGTAAATGTGCACACAAGTTCCAAATAAACAAATCACCCACCCAAATTCAGTTGCAAATTGCAGAATTTGCTAAATTTAAGAAAACTTAATGGTAATGCTGTGTTTTTTCTAATTATTTAACTCACCAAGACCAGTCTGAGGTCCATAGGTCCCCACAGGGCAGGCAGTCTCTACAACAGCACCCTCTGTACAGAAATGGCCCAAGGGGCAAATGTATCCTTTAACTCCATCAATAGGATTAGGCACACTGGACCCATTGACACATATGTACCCTGCACTGCACTTCAAACTGTAGCCTGTGTAAAAAAACATAATATTAAAATTAAGTTGATTAATTTGAAAGAAGCAAAAATGTATATTTAAATACTATATATGCATAATGTATACTACATTCAAGAGCATCAATATATATATATATATATATATATATATATATATATATATATATATATATATATATATATATATATATATATATATATATATATATAAAGAATACAAATCATATGGCAAATAACAGTCCTTTCAAGTGCACTGGATCCAGCAAGGGATCACGTTTGTCAAGGATTGATTAAGATAAATGCAATAAACTGACTACAAACAGTGCAAAACTAGTATGTAATTAGCTTGAGTGCTTTTGACTCTTAATGAGTCTTTTTCAAAGGAAAATACAAAACAAACAAATAAAGCAGAAAAATCATTGTGTTGCACAACTTTACATGACTATGACTTGTTGCAGATGGTGGAAGATATTTCTTGTCTATGTTTTGCATTTGCCTTTGAAAAAGACCCATTAAGAATCTAAAGCACTCAGGCTAGTTACATACTAGTTTTGCATTGTTTGTAGTCAGTTAATTGCATATATATATAATCATACAGTGATAACACTGTATCCTAATCCTGCACTTATAAATTTCATTGGGTAAAAATGTCTCATATCAACATAGATAGGACAAAAAACTACCCAATGGAATTCATCTCCAGTTAGATCACTATCAACAAAGACAGGACAAAGTACTACCAAATGGAATTCATCTCTGGTTAGATCACTATAAAAAAAGACAGGAAAAAGTACTACCAAATGGAATTCATCTCCGGTTAGGTTACTATCATAAGAATAACATATTTGTAGGAGTATTTGTAAATCTTCTGGTCTCAGCCAGAGTTCAAGTTAGGAAGAAATTAATATTAAACCAACTATCCCTCATGTAATTATGTTAAAGGAATCATTGACTATGTTGATGGTATGAACTAGTAATCTTATCCTAATCTGCAGCATAGTGCTAAAATCTAACATGATATACTATAGTTTCCATTTAATAGTACATAATACATATGAAATGGATGGAGAGTAACAAAGTCAAACATAAAAATCTGACACTAACATAAATGCCAACAATGTCAACAAAAAAACTGCCAGTGATATTAATACTTCTGTCTTGCCAATGTTTTTCAGATCAAGGAAAAAACATTTAAATTCAATATTTTCAAAGACTAACCATTCCTAGAGCTCTCAGGCGTACAGTAATTCCCAGGCTTGCAGAACTGACAATCCGTTGCCTGGTCACTGCCTATACTTGGTGTAATTGTGCCTTCTGGGCATGGTGTTGGCTCGTAGCTGCCCACTGGGCAATAGTTTCCCAATGGGCAATTTCCATCAGATGGATTGGGTTGAACTGTGCTGCCATTACAGTAAAATCTGGAAGCAAAAGCCAAAGAAACAGTCAACAAAAGTTCTAGAATTACAATTTATGAACACAATTTATATAAATTATGTAGTACAGTATTTTAACTTATTAAAAGAAGATGCAAAGCAAAACACAATATTACGCATGAGTCCCTCACTATTACATCCCTCCATCCTTAACATATAGCTGGTAGTCCCCTCAATGACTCCCATGAACAGTGCTATAAAAAGGGAGAACAGTAAGTTTATATTTTACACTAAATTTTTTGCAATGATTCTTCTAAAATCCTTATGGAAGCGTTCTCTCAAGAATGATCATCACCTGATATGAGATAACGTGACAATATTTATTCATATACATCATTTTATAATACACTTGGCAGTCATTTCTTTATTTTGTTGGTTTCAAAGAACTCTTAACACATTACTGGCTATATCATGCCAGTGAAATGAGAAGCAAAGAGCCTTTTCAAGTGACAAGCCAAGACAGCCAACAAGCTGGCCTGAGCTGCTATTCAACACATGTCCCATGGGTTAGGAGTCCAATACTTCACCACCAAGTTACAGCAGAGCCTTTTGTCATTTTAGAATCTAACAGATGGTCTTTATTCCTTTAATAATTTCTTGGATACTTCATAGACCCCACATGATGCTGACAAGTCAGAACCACTTCCTTGAGTTTTGATGTTTTTTTATGATTTCAAGAAAGCAGCATAGACACAGAAGCAACCACTCTGTAATCCTCTGGCAGATCAGAGTCTAAAAAGATGCTATTTTCTGTCCTTCTATGATTTCAATTTGACTGTGTAAACCATGATCTACCACCCCATAATAATGCCAGCTGGTCAGTCTAGTGAGTGTACTTTGTTCTTTTTACAATTTCAAGGATGTTAAGCAGATTTAGGATTAGCCATTCACAAATGGAAGAGGTTTATAAGAATGTGACCTTAATATTATTGTTATTGTTATTATTATTATTATTATTACCCTCCATAGCAAAGCCCCTGTGGTTCAGATAGCCCAGAGTTGAGACAGTAGTATCCAGGCGTGCAGGCCTGACATTCGGATGCAGCAGAGAGCTTGGTATGGTTATTGTAGGTCCCTGGTGGGCATGGATGCTGGTTAGATCTCTCTGTCTTGGTGGGGCAATAATATCCCCTAGGACACTCATAGCCACTGAGACTGGAAATGGCTGTGCCATTGCTGCTGTCACAATAATATCCTGGGGAAGAGAATGAACAATAAGACATGCTGACTTGTGAAATATGCAACAAGCTATAGTATATTTAGCTATTCAATTCCAGATTACCTACAGAGATGTAATTAAGTTGTTGTTGTTGTTGTTGTAGGGTTTAATGCCATTTTTCAGCACATGATAGGCTATACATGGCGGCCAGTATTAATGGTGGAGGAAGAACCTGAAAAAAACCCGGAAAGAACCACCGACCCACGAGAAGCTACTGGCAAGCTTTCTTACATACCCACATCAGCCGAGTCCAAGACTCGAACCCACGCAGACAGAGGTGAGATGGCAGTGAGCCGTAATGGAGAGCGCTTTAGACCACTCGGCCACTTGGGGCCCCTGTAATTAAGTCATGATATGTATAATACTGAACATGCAAATTTACATTAATAAATGGAAGCGTGCAAACGATGGTAATCATTCACTGAAACATGTTACTAAAGATACTACCAGAAATTTTCTTATAAAGAGATTGTACTTCAAATCTACCTCTACATGAGCTGGGAAAACGGGGTAAATTTTTATGATAGCAATTTCCCCTCATGTCTTGAGATGCTGAGGTACTGGCCCAATTTTGCATTACTACTTTCTGCACTTTATTGGGTCAATGTAAGATTATTAGGTCCACTTCCAGTGAGGTATCTGGCACATAATATGATCTTACTGAACCCAGAACACCTTAGTAATTCCGGATACACCAGACCACTTTGTGATCATACAAGTGCTTGCATACCTGCAACAGTGCATCTGCTTATAGATCAAATTTAAATCACGGACAAAAGGATACAAACTCAACATTAAACATTTATTTGGCAAAACATAAAAAAAGAAATTCATGTGCTGGGTACAAAAAAATGCATGAAATGCAAGGAATTTATTTGATTTTCCTCCCTTTGGGTTTTTTTATATAAGAGAAGTAACTCTTGATTGGTGATTTGTCTCCCTATGGGGTTAAAGCAATCAGATCTTGATTGGTTTTGTCAGAATCCTGTGATGATGCATCACTGTGGATGCTAAAAGGTTGGATCTTTTATTGATTTATATTATTATGCAGCGATTCTCACATTTTTTAAGTCTGGGTCTTTCTGTAATGTTGTTATTAATAATTACCATTTGCTATTTAATAACTAAGGCAATGGATTATGAGGTCCAAGTATACCAGCATGGTTGAGGCAAGGGATGAGACACATAGTGTCAGCCGGTACAAACCTGCTGGACGTGGTTTAACTGTGGAGGTAACCATTCTGATAATAATACCTGTTTTAACAGCAAAAGCCTGTCTAAAGGGATGCATTTGAGGAAAAACTGTATAAACCATTATTTGCCAATTGCACAAGAAATTCTAACAAGCAATATAACACACTGTCAATGGCTTGATATTGTCATAACCTAGTTTTGAACATGGATGAAACTAAATAAAATGCCAGGAAGAAACTCTCAACATCAACCCAGGATGGCAATCACATACCATTGCATGCTTGATCCATGATTGAACCCAGGATTTAAGATGTGCTAAGGAAAGAATTACTGATGTTGGGGTAGTGGAGAAACGGTAGATTTACTCACCTGCAGAACATTGTTTACATGCTGACTGTTCATAATCATCCTGATAATATCCAATGGGACAGATGCGTGGATCAGCAAGACCTTGAGTGCAATAGTACCCAGGTGGACATCGGTAACTAAAGGGGTTGGGCTGTGTCTGGCCAGCTGGACAGTAAAATCCTAAAATAGAGAGGAACAAACCCATGACATCAACAATAATATCTTGGACTTTCAAACCAGATTTCTTAATTGGAATTTAAATTTCGTACAGAAATATGTAAACAGATACTGATTTAGTGGATTTAGCTTTTCATCAAATGAATGAAACAATGGGCTGCTTTCATCTACTGAACAGATCTTTTCTAAACTAGAAATATCAACTGGATACTTGTTATTAGATTTTGAAAAATTATAATCAAGCATTGTATCATTTGACCTTCTGACCAATCATTGATTATTTTGATTAAATGACAAACCAATTTTCAAAACTAATCATGTGATAATGATTGGAGTTATCTGTTCCTCAGTTCATTACCATTTTAAAATCATGCAATTAAACTAAAATTTTATATTGTTTAGTCTACAATAGGTGTTAATTACTGCAACATACACATCTGCAACCGTCAAATAAAGGCCATTTTACTACTAAGATGGATTTCAATTACAACTCCATCTATAACAGCTTGTGGTGATTCACCGTTGTACACGGTATACATAGCTATTTCAACAACTACATTAGGTAAACATGTCTCTGTGACTAAGATCGACCTAATTTTGGTACTTACCTGCCCCACAAGGTCCACTGATACTACTGAGACCAGTGCCATTACAGTATGAACCACCATCACAAGGGGTGCATTCTGTCTCATTTTGAAGCCTTGTACGTGGATTATAGGTGCCATTTCTGCATGGAGTTGGTAGGTCACTTCCTTTAGGACAGTAGTGACCAACTGGGCATAAAATCTTTTGCTTAGAATCCGAACCCTGGGGGCAATAATAACCTCCATCGCAGTATCCTGTGGGGGCAGCCAGACCAACTGAGCCACAGTATTGTCCTGCTGTGCATGGGATTGGTGTATATGATCCTTCTGGACAGTAGTATCCAAGTCCACACTTCCCTCCATATGTCGTTGTCTTAAGATAATAAGTAAAAAAAAATATTATCTTTTTCTTGTGATACATAAATGCATCCAAATAACCTGATAGTAGGGTCATCTATTTTGTGACATTCTGGTATTTAAACTTCCTGGTCATGATTCATTTTAAGCCATTGACTAAAGAAACAGCTATCAGATGATCCATCTTGTGTCAAGATTTAACTAGGAATGAGTGAATTAATTTGCACATTTGAAATCTCATATCTATATATGATGGAGCAAAGTTCAATTAAATATTCCCAACCATACAAATTTCAATCAAACATATATTATCATGTACAAGGTAAAAATTACACTTTATTTATGTATTCTTCATAATAGGTTTCATCTGACTTGCTTAAGATTAATTCCTCAAAATATGTTGTGCAAAAATAAAGTTTGTGATTTAAAAGCAAATTGGACAGACAGAGTGACTGACACCATATAACCACTGCATTGACTGACACCATACAACCTCTGCATGGGCTGACACAGATTACAAAAAAGGTAGCTTACCTGACTAGTAGTGGATCCATTTGTACAGTACCATCCAGCAGAACAGTTCCCAGTAGGACTGGTACTTCCGTTTCCAGCACAGTACATTCCAGGTGTACACAGAATACAATCTGCAGCACTTACAGCCCCAGTCAAGTTATAGAAATATCCTGGTCGGCATGGATACTGGTTGGGCTTAGTTGTATTGACTGGACAATAATAGCCAGATGGACAAATATTTGGAGTGTAATCTGAGGTATTGGCATAGCAGAAATAACCTGCAGGACAACTATTACATGCTTTCTGATTGGTCAGATTCTGGTATGTACCAGCTGGACAGCCAATAGGATAATCTGTGCCTTCCGGGCAGTAATGTCCTGTTGGACACTTGTGTCCAATGATTGGATAGACAGTTCCTGTGGGACACTGGTCCTCATTTAACATAACTGGGTTGGGACGGTCAACTCCTGACATGCAATAGTATCCCTCCATACAAAGACCTGATGGGGATGTCAAGTTTGTACCTGGAATATGTTTGTATCGTATAATAGCTTGTCTTAAATATCAAATGCACCAATTTAAATTATATTTAAATCACAATGAAGGCTTTATCATGGCAAACATATCACACAAGAGTTGACAGTAATCACCAGTTCAAAATAGATTCATGATTTAGTGGCACAAACAAGTCATTTTCTAGCACTATTTGATTAAAGCAGATCACAATAGCCTGGTTTCAGTACATAGCACATGTTCATTCCATGGTACTCATACTGTACCATTGGTGGTAACAGGAGAAAATATATCTGAATTACATTTAAGACATAAAAATGAAAACAAAATAGAAAGCAGTTCACACTAAACAAGTTTTGATGTGCTGTAAAAGCAAACAATTCTTCAGTAATAGTGACTGGGATGTATACAAGATTTAAGTTGCAAAATGTTCCATGTATAATAATCTGCATCAATTCTGTGCAATTAAGATCATGTCTCGTGATCAAGTCTCTGTGATCAACTCAATGTGATCAAGTCTCATGGTCTTAGATGAGCCATGTATATATAGTTCATTTGTTTGTAACTGAAAAAACATAAGCAAATATTGTTTAACATTCCTCTTTAAAATGCAACTTTTACATTGAACCTCTCACAATACAGATATATTACAAAGTATTTTCTATGTAATAATTCCACATAATGCTCTATTATGATTGCCCTAATGCAGTATGGTCCCAAACCCTAACTATATTATTAGTCTGTTTAAGAAAAGAAAAATGACTGTGACCTACTTTGGCTGGTTTTGAGTGGTACCCTTCAAGACAAATATACCCTGACAATTTTAAATGGCACAGTTTAATATAAATAAATAATAGAGCTTCATGTCCTTCCCAAAGATAACATACAAAAAGTAATACCTAAAGCATGTCTGAAATAATTATGCAGATTTGTAATTCTATACATTACCTTGGCAGTATTTTTTAGCATCACATGGTGTGCAGTCTGAGGCCTGAGACAGTCCCTTGGCTTTTCCATATGTCCCAGCAGGACAGGGCTGCCAGTCATGTCCTGTCCCATTGGTACAGTAGAATCCCTGAGGACAGCTATACTTCACTGTTAATATTGTACCCGGTATTACCAATTCTGGTACACAGTAATATCCTGCAAAAAATACATTGCAGAAAGAATGTTAAGTATTCTGTGGAAGTCAATGTTTGACCTGGGTCTATGCACTGATGTGTCCCCATGTGGGATTCAGTGACTGATGTGTCCCCATGTGGGATTCAGTGACTGATGTGTCCCTATGTGGGACTCAGTGACACACCAGGGCCCAACTTCATTATAACATATCATTTACTAAACAATCTGTACTTTTGAAGCTTCCTAATATAAATTTAAAACTAAAGACAATTATACTGGTGGCATAAGATATTTTCAAATCTAAAAGAAAAATGTATCTTTCATTCCATTGGAACCTCATTAATTCCATCTCCATATATTGGGCTGTCTTGTATTACCTGGGAATAGATTTCCTCCACTATTCTGTGAAGTGATTCATTTATCTGATGTTCCTGCTACTCAATGAATAAGTTACTACCAGCAAGGATACTATCTCCGCACCATGTCCAACTAAAGGCCTGAGGACTGAGAATTGGGTTTAGCACTGAATCAATAAGGGGCAATAACTCAGTCAAATATGGTCAGGTCCCTCTTGAAAATGATAAGATTAATGACCTTGTTAAATATGATGCTTCATGGAAAATGAACATGAAAACTAACGAACATGATAGTTTTCACAAGCAATTAAAAGCCACTTCCCAGCCAGCCTATCTACCACCGAAGTCCATCAAAAGCCACTTCCCCAAAAATACAGTCCATCAAAAGATACTTCCCAGCCTGCCTACTTACCAATACATTTCATTAAAAGATACTTCCCAGCCAGCCTATTTATGAATACAGTCCATCAAAATATATTTACCAGCCAGCCTATTTACTAATACAGTCCATCAAAAGATACTTCCCAGCCAGCCTATTCACCAATACAGTCCATCAAAAGATACTTCCCAGCCAGCATATTTACCATCACAGTCCATCAAAAGTTACTTCCCTGCCAGCCTATCTACCATCACAGTCCATCAAAAGTTACTTCCCTGCCAGCCTACTTAACAAACCACAGTCCATCAAAATACATTTCCCAGCCAGCTCATTTACCACCAAAGTCCATCAAAAGATACTTTCAAGCCAGCCTATTTACCACCACAGTCCAAAAAAAGATAATTTCTTGCCAACCTATTGACCACCACAGTCCATCAAAAGACACTTCCCTGCCAGCCTATTTACCACCACAGTCCATAAAAAGATACTTTCTTGCCAACCTATTGACCACCACAGTCCATCAAAAGACACTTCACTGCCAGCCTATTTACCACCACAGTCCATCAAAAGATACTTCCCAGCCAAAGGTTCTTCCCAGTCAGCCTATCTACCACCACAGTCCATCAAAAGATACTTCCCAGTCAGCATATTTACCATCACAGTCCATCAAAAGTTACTTTCCTGCCAGCCTATCTACCATCACAGTCCAACAAAAGTTACTTCCCTGCCAGCCTATCTACCATCACAGTCCATCAAAAGATACTTCCCAGCCAGTTTTTTTGACTACTACAGTCCATCAAAAGATATTTCCCAGCCAGCCTATTTACCACCATATGCATTAAAAACGAATCACTGCCAGCATCTTGTTAAAAGTACTTGTATGTTAAACATTTAAAATCAAAGCCACTGGCTGACACTAAGTGCTAACAGCTGAAAAAGTATATTTTACAACGTTACTGGTGGCAGACATTAAAAGATACTTACACCAGACCTTTTCAGCTCTGTTGAAATTGGCAGTTCAGACTGCTGAATACAGTACATATCATCCATGTAAGACAATCTCACAAATTCTAAACAAGAAGTAGAGCTCAACCATACAATGCTTTGTTGGCAATCAAATAGTATAGCCCAACCATACAATGCTTTGTTGGTAATCAAACAGTAGAGCCCAACCATACAATGCTTTGTTGGTAATCAAATAGTATAGCCCAACCATACAATGCTTTGTTGGTAATCAAATAGTATAGCCCAACCATACAATGCTTTGTTGGTAATCAAACAGTAGAGCCCAACCATACAATGCCTTGTTGGTAATCAAATAGTATAGCCCAACCATACAATGCTTTGTTGGTAATCAAACAGTAGAGCCCAACCATACAATGCTTTGTTGGTAATCAAACAGTAGAGCCCAACCATACAATGCTTTGTTGGTAATCAAACAGTAGAGCCCAAACATACAATGCTTTGTTGGTAATCAAACAGTAGAGCCCAAACATACAATGCTTTGTTGGTAATCAAACAGTAGAGCCCAAACATACAATGCTTTGTTGGTAATCAAATAGTAGAGCCCAAACATACAATGCTTTGTTGGTAATCAAACAGTAGAGCCCAACCATACAATGCTTTGTTGGTAATCAAACAGTAGAGCCCAAACATACAATGCTTTGTTGGTAATTGAATAAAGCTCAACAGTAAAATGCTATCTTGGTACTCAAATAGTAGAACTCAACCATACAGTGCTGTGTTGGTAATCAAATAGTAGAACTCAACCATACAATGCTCTGTTGGTAATCAAATAGTAGAGCCCAACCATACAATGCTTTGTTGGTAATTGAATAAAGCTCAACAGTAAAATGCTATCTTGGTACTCTAAAAGGTAGAAATCAACCATACAATGTTGTGTTGGTAATCAAATAGTAGAACTCAACCATACAATGCTGTGTTGGTAATCAAATAGTAGAACTCAACCATACAATGCTGTGTTGGTAATCAAATAGTAGAACTCAACCATACAATGCTGTGTTGGTAATCAAATAGTAGAACTCAACCATACAATGCTCTGTTGGTAATCAAATAGTAGAACTCAACCATACAATGCTGTTTTGGTAATCAAATAGTAGAACTCAACCATACAATGCTGTGTTGGTAATCAAATAGTAGAACTCAACCATACAATGCTGTGTTGGTAATCAAATAGTAGAACTCAACCATACAATGCTGTGTTGGTAATCAAATAGTAGAACTCAACCATACAATGCTGTGTTGGTAATCAAATAGTAGAACTCAACCATACAATGCTGTGTTGGTAATCAAATAGTAGAACTCAACCATACAATGCTGTGTTGGTAATCAAATAGTAGAACTCAACCATACAATGCTGTGTTGGTAATCAAATAGTAGAACTCAACCATACAATGCTCTGTTGGTAATCAAATAGTAGAACTCAACCATACAATGCTGTGTTGGTAATCAAATAGTAGAACTCAACCATACAATGCTGTGCTGGTAATCCAGAAACTTACAGATTTACTGATACTAATGATCATCAGATTAAACAAGCCATGTCTTGGAACTACCATATACATTAATAACAAATAGACCAGGTCCTGGAACTACCATATACATTAATAACAAATAGACCATGTCCTGGAACTACCATATACATCAATAACAAATAGACTATGTCCTGAAACTACCATATACATTAATAACAAAAGGACCATGTCCTGGAACTACCATATACATTAATAACAAAGGGATCATGTCCTG
Source organism: Sinohyriopsis cumingii (assembly GCA_028554795.2). Taxonomy (NCBI): domain Eukaryota; kingdom Metazoa; phylum Mollusca; class Bivalvia; order Unionida; family Unionidae; genus Sinohyriopsis; species Sinohyriopsis cumingii. The sequence goes on along the minus strand of CM068833.1, from coordinate 94,902,092 downwards.
GAACTACCATATACATTAATAACAAAAGGACTATGTCCTGGAACTACCTTATATATTAATAACAAACAGGCCATGTCTTGGAACTAACATATATATTAATAACAAACAGACCATGTCCTGGAACTGCTATATACATTGATAGCAAACAATGTCCTGGAACTAACATATACATTAATAACAAATAGACCATGTCCTGGAACTACTGCATACATTAATAACAAAGATACCATGTCCTGGAACGACCTTATATATTAAAAACAAATAGACCATGTCCTGGAACTACCATATACATTACTTAAAAAGAGACCTTTTCCTGAAACTACCATATGCATTAATAACAAATAGACCACATCCTGGAATTACCATATATATTAATAACAAACAGACCATGTCCTGAAATGACCATATATATTAATAACAAAGAGACCTTGTCCTGGAACTACCATATATATTAATAACAAATGTTCATGTATGTGGCAATAATACAGAAGGCATGGTTAATAAGAAACTTCATTAGGTAACTTGTATATTCTGTTAGGACATTAATTAATTGTACATCTTTTAAACTCTTCATAAATTACATAATCTCCTCATAGATTTAATCAGTGTTTATCAAAGAAATGTCATGCTATGTAGACCTTTAACGCACAAAAAGGGTGCAATTTGTAAATCCTATACAACTAAATTTTTGGTTGGGCATTCTAAATACTGATAAAACATATTTAAAACTTTTATATTTTTAATACATTCTCAAAGTGTACCTTACTCCTTCTATCAGTTAAAACAATTTCATTTAATCAAGGTGTGTTGTAAATAAAATTTTGTCCATCATAAATTAGTTTATTCACACAAGAAGCCACAATTCAGGGAATAATATTTCAAAGAGAAAAACATACCTGCTGGGCAGATAGAACATTGAGATGCCCCCTTGTAATCTGTGTATGTTCCAGCTACACAATCAATGGGCTCTGAGCTTTGTACTGGGCAGTGCATACCAATTGGGCAGATGACTTGAGTTTCCACTTTGGACCCATTAGGGCAATAGTACCCTGCAAATGGAACATTGATTATTTTAGGAATTACACATCTTGTATACATAAGTGTGTATGTATGTCTAAGCCAGGCTGGAACTTTAACTTCAACTTCAATAATTCCTCATCTGTTTAAGTATCAAAATTTATTTTTCACTTTAAACAACCTGCAACAGAACTCATCTCTGCAACCAACTTTTCTTTTCAAAATTTCTAGATACAACTCAGCACTAATTCCAAATGTAAGTAAAACCATATTTGTATTTTATTCCATTTTATGGAAATTCCTGTTCAACAAAAAATTTCACTTGTCCTTTGGTTGAAGTTTAGATGTTGTATTCCCCTGTATTGCTAAGACGATTTCCTTTCAGCCAAAATAAGCCATCATAATGTGTTCACACTACCAAATCTAATATAATATTAATGAAAGACAAAAATGATCAATTATCTTTTTGTACAAAAGCCAACATGCATTGCATGTTCCTGTGTGGTTGGTCAGACCATTGCATTCCAATAATAGAATTATCTTTTTATACAAAAGCCTACCTGCTTTGCATGGTCCTGTGTAGTTGGTCAGACCATTGCAAATATAATTATACAATTATCTTTTTATACAAAAGCCTACCTGCTTTACACGGTCCTGTGTAGTTGGTCAGACCATTGCCATTACAATAATACCCCTCTGTGCAAGGCAGGCATTCAATCACTTTAGCCAGACCAGTGATGTATGAGAATGTGCCATTAGGGCAGGGCTGGGGAATAGCTGTGCCTGCCCCACAATAGTAACCTGCTGGGCAAATAATCTCTGTGGCAAGCTTGGATCCCACTGGGCAATAGTATCTCTCACTGCATTTGCCGACAACAGCAGTCAGTCCTATGGTAAACAGAAAAGGGGAATCATCATCTCAATTAAATCATGTTATTCCAGTGTAATAATGTTGAAATGAATTCCCCATAAAATCATGTACAGACAGGACAAATACCTCATGCTAAATTGTGGTAATTTAACGTAATTCAGTATCTCCTATAGAAGCATGAATTTTCTATACTTGTTGAATCAAATTTTCAATTCTCTAAACAAATTCTCTGAAGCATAAAAAAATAATTATGACAAAGTACATCTTTGAAAAAAATGTTTCTTTTAAAATACCTACCCAATGTCTTTAGCATTATAAAGTAAATTGTACAATCTGTAGAATCCAGTGACCTCTGAAAGAAAATAGCTTGCACTTCCGGTCCATCATATAATAAAAGGGATACAACTCTTACCCATTACCTGCCCTTGCACCAGTTATGTGGTGACCACTAATGTAATCGAGGAATGTATTTGTAGGAGAAATGTGATGTGTAACACCAATGAGAAACTCAACTTACTAAGTCCTGAGCATAATTACTTTAATAATTGATAAATACAGTTGGCTGCACTATTAAATTCTGTTCCCAGCTGATTGGACAGACTAGATTGTTGTCTAAATAGTCAACGTTAGGTATCCAGGCAAAGTCTATGTGTCAAAACTACTTGTATTAAATTTAACATATACATGTCAAGTATTTGACAATATTCTATACCTGTATTAAATATAACATACATGTCAAGTATTTCACAATATTCTATACCTGTATTAAATATAAAATACATGTAAAGTATTTTACAATGTTCTATACTTGTATTGAATTTAACATATACATGTGAAATATTTTGCAGTGTTTATACTTGTATTAAATATAACATATGTATGTCATGTATATATGTCAAGTATTTGACAATATTCTATACCTGTATTAAATATAACATATGTGTCAAGTATCTGACAATATTCTATACCTGTATTAAATATAACATACATGTCAAGTATTTTACAATGTTCTGTACTTGTATTAAATTTAACATATACATGTGAAATATTTTACAATGTTTATTCTTGTAATGTTCTATTATAAAAGTGACATTACCAAGAGAAAAAAATACCTGTTGAATTGCAGAAGTATCCTCCAGTACAGTTGAGGCAATTTGACTCGGCATGGAGCCCTGTTGCTGAACTGTAACTACCCTCCGGGCATGGTACAGGATCAGCAGTGCCCACTGGACAATATGATCCAGCAGGACAAATATTAGCCATGGTGCCCTGGACAGGTGTTGTAGACTGGGCACCCTCCAGGCAGAAATAGCCTGCTGAACACTCAATTCTTGGCATTGTTAGACCTTGCACATCACATGCCATCCTGCCTACACAAGTTGTACACTGACTGGAGTTAGTCAAACCTTGAAAATATATATAATTATTTTCATTGTAACAATTCAAGACAGAGAGAAAAGAAATTTTAAAATTCTTTAGCCCTTTTACATATATTTATGAATAAAAAATTTTCTGATTGTAAAATAAATTATATAAAAATGCATTTGAATGATGGCACAAGCACTATTTTGAATAATGCATTGTAAAGCATAACCTAAGTGATCCAGTGATCTATATTTCTACACAAAACAACCCTGTAATACATCTCAAAATGTATATGTAATATGCTTTCTGATTGGCTGAATGTATATGTAATGTGCTTTCTGATTGGCTGAATGTAAAAGTTTACAGCAGTAAAATATATGTCAAAGTGTCTGAAACTATCAAGTCATTCTGAGGTCATGAGACTTTGTGTGTGGCTCTCTGTAATAGTTAAGACCTTATTAACCCTTAATCAAAAAAACTGTGATGAAAGTGTGAAAAAATCGATCATTTCTAGTTGCAGATATAAGTATTTTTACAATGATTTTACTGTCTTGAATATCCACTGTAACAGACATGGTTAGGTGTTGCCTGTACAAGTCAATATGCTACAACAAACTTCATTTAATGTCCTAAAAACAACTATTAATACTCTCAACAGTTAATTTCTTCAGAACTACAGTTATTGTCTTCAAATCTTCATAAGGACGACAGACATCCCCATAAATCTTTCTCTTAAAATCTCATGCCAAATGAACAAAACTTCAGTGTCTATCGTTGCTTTTATCCATGACCTTGCCATATGACAATATAACACATTCAGTGTGGTGTTTATGCCATGATGTTATGATGCTAATAAATGTCAGGACCTTGCCATTTGAAATTACTATAGTCCATGTAATAATGTAATTTGATGCATGTTACATAATGCTATGATGCTAATAAATGTCAGGACCTTGCCATTTGAAGTTACTATAGTCCATGCAGTAATGTCATTTGGTGCTTGTTACATAATGTTACGATGCTAATAAATGTCAGGACCTTGCCATTTGAAGTTACTATAGTCCATGCAGTAATGTCATTTGGTGCTTGTTACATAATGTTATGATGCTAATAAATGTCAGGACCTTGCCATTTGAAGTTACTATAGTCCATGCAGTAATGTCATTTGGTGCTTGTTACATCATGTTATGATGCTAATAAATGACAGGACCTTGCCATTTGAAAATACTATAGTCCATGCAGTAATGTCATTTGGTGCTTGTTACATAATGTTATGATGCTAATAAATGACTGGACCTTGCCATTTAAAAATACTATAGTCCATGCAGTAATGTCATTTGGTGCTTGTTACATAATGTTATGATGCTAATAAATGTCAGGACCTTGCCATTTGAAAATAATATAGTCCATATAATAATGTAATTTGCTGCTTGTTACATAATGTTATGATGCTAATAAATGGCAGGACCTTGCCATTTGAAAATAATATAGTCCATGTAATAATGTCATCTGCTGCTTGTTACACAATGTTATGATGCTAATAAATGTCAGGATCTTGCCATCTGAAAATACTATAGTCCATGTAATAATGTCATCTGATGCTTGTTACATAATGTTATGATGCTGATGTCATGACCTCAGAGAAGCTACCAGGATTTTATCATAAGTAGGGATTTCCGCTTCTCACAAAAATAAGAAGGGAGTACAACAAAAATGAGGGGGAAGAGGAAATGGCCAAAATTCAGTATTTACATAACACTTCAATATCCATTTCTCCTTCTTCCTGATCAACTCTGTAAGACCCCTATTGAAATCAAAATTTTAAAAGATGTTGCCTTTTGTTGTATAAGCATTAATCTGTTGATTGTTTCTGAGCTTAATTTCTTACCAATCTTTACGTTAATATTGTTCTGTACTGTAGGTATTGTTTATGGGATAATCCTACTCCAAAATAAGATTTTTCATTAGCATAAGCTCTGCCAAAGTCAAACTTTCTTGAATTAGCACTCTACTGATTACTTTGCCAGATTTACTATTTCCATAATGCTGTATTAGGACTTTAAGTCCACTAATGCCATAGACTACTTGTTCAAACAGAAGTATTTTGATAAAATAAATATCTTTACTTTTTAACTTCATTTTTAGATTCTTATTTATACCTATGCCAGATTTACTATTCCAAATGCTGTATTAAGATTTTAAGTCAATTAATGCTATAGACTATTTGTTACCTTTCAACTTGATTTTTAGGTTCTTATTTATAACATTTATCATAACCTCTATGCTAGGGCTATATGGTTTTGTAGCCCATGATTCTGCTGGGCTAAAATGTGACAAAAAAATAAACAAAAAGTGAACTCTACTTTAAACTGTTGGTATTTTAATTTGGCTTCTTTGTCTGCCTTTTCTACATTTTAATTTGAAACCAAGTCAAAATTTGGCTGGCATGCCATCTGTTGTTATCCATCCAGTATGAACATGGGATTTATATTTAATGCAATGTTTTGGTAAAACACTTTCCTAGCTCCCATAATCTGATATACTTTCAAACTTTAAAAGTAAAATGCCTTTATTCAAACTTTAAAAATAAAATGCATTCATTCAAACTTTAAAAATAAAATGCATTCATTCAAACTTTAAAAATAAAATGCCTTCATTCAAACTTTAGCCTTCATTCAAACTTTAAAAATAAAATGCCTTCATTACTATGATCAGCCATTATTTGCTGAACTAAATCATCATCTAATTATAAACTACACTAAGAATCTGCCATTTTGGATCATCTAGATAGTTCATATTATAAATTTACAATTTGTAAAACTTGCTTGATGCAAGGTTCAAACTTCAACACAATGCTTTTTATGAGGACTGATGTGCCAATCAAATTTAGTTTAACAACCATTCACATCAAGCTGAAGAAACCAGATGTGTAAACAGTTATGAAAAAAACACACTGTAACAAATGCTACATTTCCACATTCATTTTAGAGGGTGAATGGCTGAATAAATTTGTATACTGCACAGAATACATCTTCATATGTATGACTTGAAATTAATTTGTGGGGGTTCTCATATATCACTGCTTTCCAAGTGCACAAATTCATCTAAAATCCTTGCATGAGTTATGTGATTGCATGCCTTGGGAGCATCCCTGTGACCATGCCATTTGACATTGCAACATTCCCATGGAACAGTGTGCCATTACCACTTCTAATGTTACAGTGTTTATAAATAGAATGTTATGTGACATATTTCCTACCTGTCCTGTTGTTGAAGGTTCCTTTTGGACATGGATACTGATAGGCATGCAGTGTCCCAACTGGACAATAGTAGCCCTCTGGGCAAACTGTCGTAGCATAATTGACCACTGGGCCAAATGTGGCATTACAATAGTAACCAGCTGGGCATGTGATACATGTTGACTGACCAGGATTGTTCTATATAACAAAGACAGGTATGTTTTTATTTACACAAATTGAAAGATATAAAGAATATGAAAAGAGATGAACAATGGTGGAATACACTAATTAAATAATTTAATACAATATAGCCCCTCCTACAAAAAATGTATGCTGTTGACTATTAGGTATAATAAAGTGTGAACATAGCAATCAAAATGGCCTGATACAAAAGGAGTGACTAAAACTGTGAAATGAAATGAAAATGAAAGTTACATTAGAGCATAAGAATTAATGATCTTGTATTGAAGAATGAACTAAATGATTATCTTCAAAGACTCTGGAAACAGTAAGAATTTTCTATTACCTAAAGTGTGCCTAATAAGCAGGTTCTACAAGGCCAAGGCCTCTTTTGCACCTACAAAGTAACAGTTACTAAGGACATCTAAAGTTGGTGGGAATGAAATAGGTTCATCCAGTGTGACCCTAGTAACTGACACAATAACAGTTCCTAAGGACATCTAAAGTTGGTGGGTATGAAACAGGTTCATCCAGTGTGACCCTAGTAACTGACACAATAACAGTTACTAAGGACATCTAAAGTTGGTGGGTATGAAACAGGTTCATCCAGTGTGACCCTAGTAACTGACACAGTTAAGTTTACTTTTTTCATTGTCACAAATAGTTAGAATAAGTGGATGTATAAATAAACACTATAGCAAATACCAACATGAACCGAGAATAAAATGTAAAACTTTCAACAACTTACCTGGTATTTGCCTGAAGGGCATGGTTCTGGGGCCCCTTTTCCCCCTAAACAATAGTAGCCCTCTGGGCAACTGTAATTGGCAGGTGTAGCAGATGTTGATCCAGCAGGACAATAATAACCTGGGCTGCAGTATCCTGTGGGTGTTGTTAGTCCCTCTGCATCACAGTATTTACCTGTACAAAGAAAATTGATTATCATCTTATTACCATAAATATCATCTGATTCTATATACCACAAACCCACCTGCTAATAGAAAATCCAAATGTACATATCAGCAGCTAAGACATTTGTTTAAAAACTAATTATATGCTCACACTAACCTGATATATCTGTTGTACATATTTACTTCTTATATATATATATATATATATATATATATATATATATATATATATATATATATATATACAGACACACACACCACACACACACAAAAGCTGAGTTAGGTTAATAGTTATTTACCAACCAACACCCCCATCAACATAAACATTTTCAGATAATTTTAGTCTTTTAATTTTATCAGTTTCTGCTATAATACTTATTATTTAGTGTTTACAATATTTTATTAAAAGTTTCATTTTATCATGTCATTAGCTTGTTTTCAGTGTTTGCATCCACTGCCATCATTACTCATGTCAACCATGGTAGCACAAACACATAGCATAGTGCCAAGGGTTGCAGGATTTGATACTTGCTTAGGCCAGCCTGGACCAGCTACCTCAAGGTATTGGGAATCACAGGCCTGTGGCTCTCGGCATGATATATCCAATAATGTGTTCAAGGTGCTATTAAAATCAAGGAAAACAAACACAAAAACCACATTGGCTGCATTGTGAATGTAATGATTATTATTCTTAATGATTTTTTATTGTTGTTGTTATAAGGTTTAATGCCATTTTTCAGCACAAGATAGGCTATACATGGTGGCCAGTATTAATAGTGGAGGAAGAACCCGAGAAAATCCCAGAAAGAACCACCGACCCACGAGAAGCTACTGGCAAGCTTTCTCACATATCCACATTGTCCAAGCCCGAGACTCGAACCCATGCAGACAGAGGTGAGATGGCAGTGATCTGTGATGGAGAGCACTTTAGACCACTCGCGGCCTCTATTCTTAATGAGGTGAAATCTCAAGTTTCTCATCCAATCCTCTGTCTCTTGTTTAGTTTTGATGTATTATTACCATGCCTTCCACAAATAAATGCCGTTTAAATCAACCCCAAAAGCTCTTATCAATAAAAGCTGCATTTGTGTAAAGTGTTGGCAGATCTGGGTCTATGATGTACAGCCAAATAAATTGGTACAAGATCTGGGTTTATGATGTACAGTTTTATAAAGTGGTACAAGATCTGGGTTTACGATGTACAGTTTTATAAAGTGGTACAAAATCTGGGTTTACGATGTACAGTTTTATAAAGTGGTACAAGATCTGGGTTTATGATGTACAGCCAAATAAAGTGGTACAAGATCTGGGTTTACGATGTACAGTTTTATAAAGTGGTACAAGATCTGGGTTTACGATGTACAGTTTTATAAAGTGGTACAAGATCTGGGTTTACAATGTACAGTTTTATAAAGTGGTACAAGATCTGGGTTTACGATGTACAGTTTTATAAAGTGCTGGCACATCTGGTTTATGCTGTACAGCTTCAAAAATGTAAAATTACTTACAAATAAATAAGATGGTGTGCAGTTTCTTGCACAGCTTTTAGTTGAGCATCTATCCTCAGATAATGAGCATGTGTCAATGGCATTATCTTTTACAGAAAAATACTCCCTATAGTTCTGGTGTTTGTCCTGTTTTTGTTCATACAGCTATACCCATCATTGCATAAAATGTTAACAATTAGTGAACAAATAGTTTCGAAAAATCCTAGACTTAAGGTAGAAGGCTTCAAACATTATGGCCCCATTATATCTTAAACAAGTCATGTTATATTTTATTTTATCCAATCTGCAAGTCTGGGGTGCTCCAATAAAGTACCAGAGGTAACTATAATCAACAACAAGACAAGCATCACTGGTATACCAAAGTACTTTATAGTGAGGACCACTTTATGCTGAATCATTTGTTAGGAATAGTTTGACTTGTAAAAACTGAAAAAGGATTCATGACAGAAATATAGCATTGCATTGGAGTACTTTTCAAAGATAGGGTATGCAGCCTTAATTATTAATTAAAAATTTATGTTTTTAATTCTTAAGACTAAATGAATTGAATGAAGGTTTGAAATTCACTTTTCAAGGATTACTTGATACTTTCATAGAAAGTTAGCATAAATGACATTTAGCCAGATTCATATCAAGATAGACCTTAACATCATCTGACATTCAATGTTCTCGAAAGAAATCCTGCAAATGTTGGCCTTTTTAATTGACCAATTAAGAAGCCATATCATTACCAAGAGTGCATATCTTGCAGTTAGACAGAATACTGTTTCTGATAGTGTCCAGATAATATCCGACTGGACAAGCTGTTGCAGTCTGACTGCCTTGTGGACAGTAATAACCTTTGGGACAGTAATTTCCTTTGGTTCCATCAGATGGATTTGGTAAAGTGGCATTCCCAACACAGTAGTAACCTGTTTTAAAAAAAAAACAATTTGCAATAAAACTGTCTTGAATAATAACACAAAGAAAGGTAAAGTTATTACCGAAAATAATATATCAGATATGTAAATATGATAAAAGAAATGTCCATAAATATTTGTGACCCAAAATAAATATCTTTTCAACAAAATGTGAAATGCTGCATTTGTAATTTGAAGATAATGCTGTTTATGCTTAATGTGCTAGTTTAATTTTGCATTGTCCCAATACTGCAGTTACTATATAGGCATGCTTATTAGTTACGTAAAAATGCAAACTGGAGACCCAGTTATACCATCACATAATGTAACATCTCCAGTTCTACCATCACATAATGTATTAATAGATTTATATTTTTATAGCACAAGACTTCCTTTCTACTCTTGCAATATAAGATAATCATGTGTACTGAAACATATATAGTGTCTCCTCTTTACAATACTGTTCATGTGGGCCATAACAGTAACCTACATTGCAAGTGAGAATGCATTATAGTGAGTAATTCTGATCATGTGGGCCATAACAGTGACCTACATTATAAGTCAGGGCAAATTATACTGAGATATATTCCAACGAGACTGTGTTGTAACAGAGCAGAAAGCTTATTGTTAACATCATGAAAAACAAAAGCTGATTCTCAACAGTCTGTAACTAAAATAAAGTGAAACAAACTTGTAGCAATGATAAACAAATTGTAACTGAATGGTATCCATGGCGATATGTATATTATAAGAGGAAGGAAGAAATCAGAGGGTCTTGATAGTCAGAACTTCTTTGCTAAAAGCATACATGAATCTTGCAAAGATAGGAAGTCATGATGTTAAAAAAAAGCCCCTTCTATTTTCTTAAAAAGTCTTAAATCATGAGAATTAAGAGGAAAAAATATAAGAGTGAACCTTGAGTACAGTTTCCAGAGGGTGCAGCTAGACGTGTTGTTCCACAGTACATTCCTCCTGGACAATTAACGGGTGCGACACTGCCTTCTGGGCAATAATATCCAGAACTACAATATCCACCCTGTGCAGCAACGCTTGGCATTGCAGCAACAGAACCTCCGAGGCAGTAATACCCTGCAGTGCAGTTTCCAGTTGGTTGTTGAAGTCCAGTGGTCTGACAGTATTTGCCTGGATCACAGCTCTTACATGTGCTGACATTGGTCTGTTTCTCAGCTGGATTGTATGTGCCAGATGAGCAAGGGTACTGGTTTGCACGAGTAGTGCCGTCGGGACAATAGTATCCTGCTGGGCATGGCTTGTCTGTGTAATCAGTAGAATTGGCAAGGCAATAGTATCCTGTAATATACAGTTATGTCACCTGATGAGTCATTCATGCTAATTCTATCTTGAAATAATTTATTCTGTATATACTGTATATAATGTACATAACAGCTAGAAGGCCTCAAGGTAGATTAGTTCTGTAACTAATTGAGTTACCTTCTCTAAATAAAGTTTTTATGACTATTATTATTATTATCATTGTTAATATTTCCTATGATTTAGCCTAGTGAGAGTTACCGTTCTTTATCAACAGGTTTTCATCACCATCTGCATCAAATGACATCTTTTTATACTCATATATGTGCTCAATTGCAAGTTGAACCAAACATTAAACTGCACAAACCCAGATCTAGCACTGCTTAATGTAATAGCAGATCTAGGTCAATGCAGTTTGTTAGAATTAAAAACATAAACACCAATTTCTTATGAATTTTTTCAATGATAGACACGGGTCGCTGTTGATTGTAATTTGACCCAACTTAAAAATGAGTATATGTGTATATTCTTATTCACAACTTCAACATCCTACAATATTTTTAATCTCATGACACAAAAAACAAAAACTATGCACCCTAGGTAAGTTGGATTTTTCTATAGCATACAGAAACTATGCACCCTAGGTAAGTTGTTACTCAGGCATGTATTGATTAACTTATAACCTAAAATTATGGGAAAATTGATTGTACAAGCTATTTTAATGTTGAATCTTTCTTGAAATTTTATTTAATCAAATTTAATTATTCAAATACGATTGCAAATGGACTGTACAATACACAGTTTACAAAGTTCAAATGCATCCAAGAAATAACATATGTCAAAAGATTACCTTTCTGCCAAAATAAAATTCTAACTTTCAATTCTTTTTAGCAAAACCAAGGACCTTATTAATTTTTTTTATATATTTAAAAACTGAATACCTTATTTTCTTCTCTTGCACATTGATACTATTCTGTACCTCAGTAACCTTTTCATTTTTTTTTTTTTCTTCTTTAAGTCAATACAAGTCAAGTTCTTGATAGGGGCACATGTAATAATATCTTTCCCCTACATGTATGCTGGATTGCAAAATCTACAACAAGGGGATAGAATTTGAGTCAGACCTTACACTCCTGAAGGTTAGATTTCCCTACCCTGTCCACACACATAAGGAATATTTTTTTACTCATTAACCATGTGCATTTATTGTTGGCAAAAACACAGCAGAATATGACAAGTACATGAACAATTTTGCATTATAATATTTAGATCTGTGTCAAGTGGGAAATGTTAATTAGGCTGTATATGATTTTACCTACTCCAAGGGTAAAAAATTTTTATTTAGCTCTTGGGGGAAAAAATTAAGACAACTCTGGTGTGTAAGGGCTGTTTCAGTAAAATATACTTGGGACCCAGGGAAGGCACTTTCAATGTGCAGTTGTCATAGATTCAATATTAGAACTTTTATCATTTTCATATGAACCTCCTGAGTAATCAGGGTACCCTGTCATTAATTAAAAAGAAGATGCTTTCCCTGGGTATGCATGTAAGTTTAAATGGAACAACCCAAAGAAACAGAAAATCTATCTTTAGCAAAAATTGAAGAATTTTAATTCCTGTTCAATTAATGAAAGAATATCTATGGTACCAATTGAGCCAATTATCAGAATGTCTTGCACTGACATAAAATACAGTGAAATACAGGGCTATCATATATTTGTCTCAGGTGATTGACATTGGGGACAAGTCCAACCATTCTGGGACACATGTTATTTTTCGGAATAAAATTTTCATCAGCAAAATGTTTAAATGAGGGAATTTTGCATGACTTTCAAATAACTTATACTGAGACTGGATCATTTAAATAAGGATTGGGCTACATGAATTTCAGCCCCTAAGAACCCCTAATAAATCAATGGCTATGCATGATAAAGGTCCAACTATCCATGTATGAGAAGTTCCAATGATCAATTTAGTCTGAAATGTCCTAAGTGCCTCATATTGTACCTGCAGGACAGTTCTTGCAGGTGCTCTGTCCCAGTTCATCCTGGTATGTCCCAGCTGTACAACCAATAGGTAGCATAGTTCCTACAGGACACCTGAATCCTTTTGGGCAAATATCACCTGTACCTGTAATAATTAAGAATTTGTATATGACATATTATCTTACACACAACATATTCGACTTTGAAACCCATCCAAATTTATCAAAAACACAAGGTATATACAGTTTTGTTATAGTATAGTATGTGTTTGTAGTCTAAGATTAATTAAATTGCATAGTGTTATGCAGAACATTAAATGCTTCATGACTGTGGGCTGCACATTAAGATAATGTATTATTTTGGTAAACATATGACCTTTTGACCACGTTTACAATTTAGAATATTCAGGAAATGAACTTTTGGCCATCATCCTGGTTGTCTTATTGTCTTAGTTTTTATATAAAGGCAGTGATGAACAGTGAAGCTGGAAAATTGATAGTGTTTATCTAAGAAAAAACCATAAGAAAAACATCATATACATTATGTAAATTTGATTAAAAAATGCATTAAACATAAAAGGCTGTGCATATATTGGTCTCAGTTAACAAGTCTTTGGTGATTTCATTAATTTGGCAAGACTTTAAAAGTACAATATGACTGAACAATGCATTGACAGTATATTGACTTTGCATCACTGTAATCCTGGGTTCAATAAAGGAGCCATCGCTGACTAAAGTTAGTGATAACTAATCCAAAGGTGGATTTTTTTAATTTTGTTTTTTCCGCCATTTCTTTACTTGATGCCCAGCATTAAAATCAAGCTGTCTGGTGTACTTGATACTGCAATCATGATATTTTGGCATAAAGATTTTATCGCAATTCAATTTATCATTTTGGTGCCATTTTTCATAACTTGTGTATAATACTTGGTTATATCATATTTAATACAACATATGTTTGCAAATATAATTTCCTTACAAAATTGAAACAGTGTTTGTCCTTGCTAATCTATTATGATTTTTGTAATTTATTGTGAGTATTGCAATTTGTTGTGAGTATTGTAATTTATTGTGAGTATTGTAATGTATTTTGAGTATTGTAATTTATTAGGATTATTGTAATTTTTTTGTGAGTATTGTAATTTATTTAAGTCTTGTAATTTGTTGTGAGTATTGTAATTTATTGCGAGTATTGTAATTTATTGACTATTGTAATTTACTAGGATTATTGTAATTTACTGCAACTATTGTCATTTATTGTATTAAAATTTATTGTGAGTATTGTAATTTATTGTGAGTATTGCAATTACTAGGATTATTTCAATTTATTGTGAGTATTGTAATTAATTGTGAGTATTGTAATTTACTAGGATTATTTTAATTTATTGTGAGTATTGTAATTTATTGTGAATATTGTAATTTACTAGGATTATTTTAATTTATTGTGAGTATTGTAATTTATTGTGAATACTGTAATTTACTAGGATTATTTTAATTTATTGTGAGTATTGTAATTTACTAGGATTATTGTAATTTATTGTGAGTATTGTAATTTATTGTGAATATTGTAATTTACTAGGATTATTCTAATTTATTGTGAGTATTGTAATTTATTGTGAATATTGTAATTTACTAGGATTATTCTAATTTATTGTGAGTATTGTAATTTATTGTGAATATTGTAATTTACTAGGATTATTTTAATTTATTGTGAGTATTGTAATTTACTAGGATTATTGTAATTTATTGTGAGTATTGTAATTTATTGTGAATATTGTAATTTACTAGGATTATTCTAATTTATTGTGAGTATTGTCATTTATTGTGAATATTGTAATTTACTAGGATTATTCTAATTTATTGTGAGTATTGTAATTTATTGTGAATATTGTAATTTACTAGGATTATTCTAATTTATTGTGAGTATTGTAATTTATTGTGAATATTGTAATTTACTAGGATTATTCTAATTTATTGTGAGTATTGTCATTTATTGTGAATATTGTAATTTACTAGGATTATTCTAATTTATTGTGAGTATTGTAATTTACTAGGATTATTGTAATTTATTGTGAGTATTGTAATTTATTGTGAATATTGTAATTTACTAGGATTATTTTAATTTATTGTGAGTATTGTCATTTATTGTGAATATTGTAATTTACTAGGATTATTTTAATTTATTGTGAGTATTGTAATTTATTGTGAATATTGTAATTTACTAGGATTATTTTAATTTATTGTGAGTATTGTAATTTACTAGGATTATTGTAATTTATTGTGAGTATTGTAATTTATTGTGAATATTGTAATTTACTAGGATTATTCTAATTTATTGTGAGTATTGTCATTTATTGTGAATATTGTAATTTACTAGGATTATTCTAATTTATTGTGAGTATTGTAATTTATTGTGAATATTGTAATTTACTAGGATTATTTTAATTTATTGTGAGTATTGTAATTTACTAGGATTATTCTAATTTATTGTGAGTATTGTCATTTATTGTGAGTATTGTAATTTAAAGGATTATTGTAATTTTTGTGAGTATTGTAATTTATTGTGAGTATTGTCATTTATTGTGAGTATTGCAATTTAAAGGATTATTGTAATTTTTGTGAGTATTGTAATTTATTGTGATTATTCTAATTTATTGTGATTATCATAATTTATTGGGATAGAAATGTCAGAACAATTCAATTTGGGCATAGTATGTATTCAAAGAGAGTCCAATCATCAATGTTTTCAGTTTTTTCCCCCCATTTGTTATTATACCTGTATGGCCACCTAGTAGTGGGCATGAAGCATTGTATGAACTGTTTGTTGCTGCATTATCTGGGTTGGGTCGGTCCACTCCTGACTGGCAGTAATACCCAGCTGCACACATCCCTGTGTAATCTGTGGCCCCCTCTTGTGAACAGTAGTATCCTCCATCACAATCCTTGCATTGCGTGATCTGTAAATGAAATTCGTTGTTTAATAGGAATCTCTGCATTAATCATGTCTGTCGTTACTACAACCAACTTTTAAAATATTTTAATAGGACCTAACAGGTAGAGAACAGAACGAACACAGAAACAAAGGATTAATGAAGTAAAATGTTGGAAAATAACTATATAAAAGCCTGCAATATAATTCTTAACTTGTTTTGGGTTACATTTATATGGAGTTGGATCCATGAACTGTGCTAAAGTCAATCAAATATTCTTATATATAGTACATATAGTATGTATCAATAACACAGATGATATTTTTTTAGTTAAAAGATCAGTGTATGTGCTGTATAAATCTTCTGGAGTGGGATGTCAGGCATCCACTGGGACAGTGGCATCCCATAGTATAGCCTAAGTACCCAAAAAATACAGGATTCACAGTGTAAATTATCTACAAAAACAATATTTTCATTAAAATTGTATTCTGTTTACCATAGATAACCCTGACAAGGTTTCCAGTCCCAACCTGTCTCATAAAGCAGTCCAAGTACCTGGCATAAGGACACACAGTTTTGATTAGCTACAAAACGAATATTTACCTTGAAGTGGTTTTTCTGTTTGCTGTAGGTACCCTTAGGACAGGGTTGCCAGTTCAATCCTGTCCCACTTGGGCAGTAGTATCCGGCTGGACAGCTTAAGTACCCAGATGTAGGATTTCCAGCAGTTACATTGGATGGCAGGCAATAGTACCTGTAAGGTTTTTAAAAGTTTACTGCATGAATAACTCAAGATGAGACAACCAACTAAGACTAAAAGTCATTATTATGAAAAACGTATGTGTTCAAAAGAACATACATGTAGTTCTTACTTGCTTCTAGCAATGATCACTTAATATGTGCCTGAATTCAATGCACAGAGCTGCCAGACTGAATACAAGATTGGTTACATGGTCACATGACCAAGTCACAACATTTTATTGACTTATATTAATTATTGTGAATAGAATGAGACTGGTTAGTGAGTGCACACGTGATTGAACTAATCAGCTGATTATATGCAAATTTTCTTACATGTATTAACAATATATGGCTCTCTACAGAGAAGGAAATAATATGTAATCACTGTCATTTAATATTTTTGCTTAATATGCAAAAATGTACCATGACACTCCAAATGAAGGCCCTTTAGAAGTAAAAATTACATTATTCCAAAATCAAAAGTCTTTTTTATTAGAAATGCTTTCAATATACTGGTCCACTGGTATGGAACATTATTCTTGTGACACAGGCAGGCTACTGGAATTTCTTGTTTTCATAATCAATGTCTTCAATTGATGAAATCTGAAGATATTTAAACAGTTTCAAGTAATATAAATACCTCCTGATTTTCTTTGTTTATGGCTCTTTTTCACTGATCAATTTTTCAATGCAACATGATACTTTATAAGTATCTGTGTACTCATGTGCATCTGTTTTGGACTAAATTCTTCAGTGTTCTGCCAAATTTATCACATTGTACTGTATACAGGTATATATTGTATACAACTTACAAATTTTCTACAAGTTATGAGTATTCTTTCATATGCATTGAGCCTATTCAATGCCAAGTATGCTACAGACAAATCCAAAAACATCCTTTGAGTGTATTCTACGCCATGTATGCAATAGAAAAATCCAAAAACATCCACTGAATCTATTCAATGCTATGTATGCTATAGACAAATCCAAAAGCATCCATTGAGTCAATTTTATGCCATGTATGCTATAGACAAATCCAAAAGCATCCATTGAGTCAATTCTATGCCATGTATGATAAAGATAAATCCAAAAACATCCTTTGAGTGTATTCTATGCCATGTATGCTATAGACAAATGAAAAAACATCCATTGAGTCTATTCAATGCCATGTATGCTATAGACAAATGAAAAAACATCACTGAGTCTATTCAATGCCATGTATGCTATAGACAAATCCAAAAGCATCCATTGAGTCAATTCTATGCCATATATGCTATAGACAAATCCAAAAGCATCCATTGAGTCAATTCTATGCCATGTATGATAAAGATAAATCCAAAAACATCTTGTGAGTGTATTCTATGCCATGTATGCTATAGACAAATGAAAAAACATCCACTGAGTCTATTCAATGCCATGTATGCTATAGACAAATCCAAAAGCATCCATTGAGTCAATTCTATGCAATGTATGCTATAGACAAATACAAAAACATGCTTTGAGTGTATTCTATGCCATGTATGCTATAGACAAATGAAAAAACATCCATTGAGTCTATTCAATGCCATGTATGCTATAGACAAATCCAAAAGCATCCACTGAATCAATTCTATGCCATGCATGCTAGAGACAAATCCAAAAGCATCCATTGAGTCCATTCTATGCCATGTATGATAAAGATAAATTCAAAAACATTCAATGAGTCTCTTCAATATTGCCAAATCAAAACAACATCCACCGAGTCTATTCTATGTCATGTATGCTATAGCCAAATCCAAATACATCAAATGAGTCTATTCCATGCATGTATGCTATAGCCAAACCCCAAAACATCCACTGAGTCTATTTAATGCCACAATATCCTACTGTCATATCCAAAAGCATCCACTGAGTCTTTTCGATGCCATTTATGCTACTGTCAAATCCAAAAAATTCATTGACTTTATTCAATGCTGTGTATGCTACTGCCAAATCCAAAAACATCCATTAAGTCTATTCAATGCCACAATATGCTATTGCCAAATCCGAAAACATACAATGAGTCTATTCAGTGCCACAATATGCTATTGCCAAATCCAAAAACATACAATGAGTCTATTCAATGCCACAATATGCTATTGCCAAATCCAAAAGCATCCAATGAGTCTACTCCATGCCATGTATACTATAGCCAAACCCCAAAACATCCACTGAATCTAATCAATGCCATACCGTACATGCTATATGCAAATACAAAGACATCTACAATTTACTGCTAAGTAACAATATGTCACAATTCAAAGTGTGCAACAGATTCCTTCATAAATATGGTCTGATTCTTAGTGTGGGTATGTGGGAAAGCCTGCCAGTAGCTTCTCATGGGTCAGTGTTTCTTCCCTGGGTTTTCCAGGGTTCTTCCTCCACCAGTTATACTGGCCGCCATGTATAGCCTATCTTGTGCCGAAAAATGGCGTTAAACCCTAGAACAACAATAACAACATGGTCTGATTCTACAACCTCTACACCCCAATCCAACAAGCACAATATACTGTTGCATCAATCTGGCCTGATACAACAAACTTCACACCCAAATCCAACAAGTAAAACATACTGTTGCATTAATATGGCCTGATCCAACAGCATGTAAAAGCCTAATGGTTTTTCAAACTCTTCCAGTTAGATATAATACAACAATGAACATACCTGTCTAACAAGATGTAAAAGTCATTTGACATCCTCCATTAAATGCATACACATGAAAAAAAATTGACATGTATGCCAATTAATCCCCTGACCCTAATAAGACACTTAAAAAATATGCAATATCTACACCATGGTAACTTGAGATGACAGTTCATTTTTTGTATGCATAGGTACACTAGATCATGGAAAATGATATGCTATACTATTTTGCATCAGAACTGATGATTGTATAAGACATTATTTAATAAAACTCACCCATCAGGGCAAATATCACAATCCCACCTGCCAGTCCTATTAGTGAAGTAACCAGGGGCACAAGATTGGGGCTCACCACTGCCTCCTGGGCAATAAAGTCCTATTGGGCAAATCACTGCTGTTGAATTAGTGGAACCTATAAAAGCAATAAAATTTGATCACATTATACAGCTCTTAGTATTCCTTATCTAATCAAGCTGGAATTAACTAGCATGAACTTGTAACAGCTCAATAATGAAAAAGATGTTCAACTGAAATGCAAAAGGATACAAAAGCTTTCCATTGACAATCAAATTATGCACATATGGGATCAAGTATATGAGGCAGGTCTGTTGGAAAGTTGCCAATTCTTACAAAATCCTATCATTTTAATAGTTTCTTTTAAATGATAACTATATTATTATTATTATTATTATTTTTAGCTAATACATTCTTTTGGAAGAAGAAATAATCATAAATGAATGATATGAGCAAAATATTCCTCAGGCTAATTACTATTAACGTAAGTTTTAGAACAAAATACTTCTCAGACCAATTAATAATAATTGAAGTTTTAGAACAATATTTGAATAAGCTCTGTCTGATTTAAAAAATGGTGATTGTTCATTTTAGAACTTAGACCAAAGTCCGTAAGTCAGAAACTTAACCACAATCTTACTAAATCTGTCTATATATCAAACTGAGATTTTGTTTGACTATTATATGTCTCACAATTTTCTGATTTTCCTCAGTGATGGCAGAAAAGATAACATGTAGCAAGAGTTCCGGAAAGAGAGTGAGGTTCTAATGGGCAGAATGAATTTCCAGCAATTCAAGACATGTCCATGTCTTCCTTTTAACTGCTGAGTGTTGAAACCATCTCTCACAGTCATCAGTTCTAATAAGATTTTCAAACTATCTGCTGTGGTGGGCATACTGGATGTCAGATTGGAACCATTTTTATTTAGGAAAATTTGTGATGTTTAGTGAAAGTGATTTGCTGTTGAATAAACTCTTGGAAGATCATGTACTACAAAGTTCAATTTAATGTGAATCTTATCTTTTATATAACAATGCTCTGGAAGATGATAAGCTTTACAAGGTTCTATTCATCACATAATGTCAAATAAGCTTTACAAGGTTCTATTCATCACTTAATGTCAAATAAGCTTTACAAGGTTCTACTTAATAATATCACTTAATATCATCTAAGCTTTACAAGGTTCTACTTAATAATATCACTTAATGTCAACTAAGCTTTACAAGGTTCTACTTAATAATATCACTTAATGTCAACTAAGCTTTACAAGGTTCTATTTAATAATATCACTTAATGTCAACTAAGCTTTACAAGGTTCTACTTAATAATATCACTTAATGTCAACTAAGCTTTACAAGGTTCTACTTAATATCACTTAATGTCAACTAAGCTTTACAAGGTTCTATTCATCACTTAATGTCAACTAAGCTTTACAAGGTTCAACTTATCACTTAATGTCAAATAAGCTTTACAAGGTTCTATTCATCACTTAATGTCAAATAAGCTTTACAAGGTTCTATTCATCACTTAATGTCAACTAAGCTTTACAAGGTTCTACTTAATATCACTTAATGTCAACTAAGCTTTACAAGGTTCTATTCATCACTTAATGTCAACTAAGCTTTACAAGGTTCAACTTATCACTTAATGTCAAATAAGCTTTACAAGGTTCTATTCATCACATAATGTCAAATAAGCTTTACAAGGTTCTATTCATCACTTAATGTCAAATAAGCTTTACAAGGTTCTATTCATCACTTAATGTCAAATAAGCTTTACAAGGTTCTATTCATCACTTAATGTCAAATAAGCTTTACAAGGTTCTATTCATCACATAATGTCAAATAAGCTTTACAAGGTTCTATTCATCACTTAATGTCAAATAAGCTTTACAAGGTTCTATTCATCACTTAATGTCAAATAAGCTTTACAAGGTTCTATTCATCACATAATGTCAAATAAGCTTTACAAGGTTCTATTCATCACTTAATGTCAAATAAGCTTTACAAGGTTCTATTCATCACTTAATGTCAAATAAGCTTTACAAGGTTATATTTATCACTTAATGTCAAATAAGCTTTACAAGGTTATATTTATCACTTAATGTCAAATAAGCTTTACATGGTTCAACTTATCACTTAATGTCAAATAAGCTTTACAAGGTTCTATTCATCACTTAATGTCAAATAAGCTTTACAAGGTTATATTCATCACCTAATGTCATATAAGCTTTACAAGGTTCTACACATCACTTAATGTCAAATAAGCTTTACAAGGTTCTACTCATCACTCGTCAATCTGATCTGCTGGTATATCACAAAATGGTAAATATTTTTCTAACCTGTTTTCAGCAGAATGTACATAATGAACATAAATACCTGTAAATTTTTTACCTTCATTGAACTAATACTCAAGTAAATATTATAACTTTTAAAGAAAAAATCTGAATGCTACTAAAATGAGCAGGACTCAACCATGGTGAATTGTGTGATGTCACATCAGGGTCTACTCTGTATCTTCTACTCATTATTTCATGCAAACATTATGAAACATGATTTAATGGCATGTTTTATGTGACCTAAAATCCTATTCATTCTACTCACTACTACATCTAAGCAGTGTAGAACTGATTTACTAGAACAGAGGTGGGCAAACTTTCCAGTGCAAGTGCCACATACACAAATTTACACCTTGTCACGGGCCGCATAGTTCATTAAGTAAACTAATTAATATTTGAAATAGCAAAAACAAAAGGTTTTTCTAAATAACATCTAATTAATTTTCAGTTGTTAATATGTTGTTAATACTTGAAAACTTAAACTTCAAAAGAAGCATATTTATTTGATAAACAGAGTAACATAAACAGAGTCAGTGCAAATGATAACTTGTTTCTAGGCCGCATGAAAACCCTTGGCAGGCCAAATGTGGCCTGCGGGCCGTAGTTTGCCACCCCTGTACTAGAATGTTATATTCTGTTAAAACATGTGTCTACCCAGGTGCTTCTATTTGTTATTTCATGCAAACAAAATAAAACCTGATTTACTAGCATGTTAAGTGATGTCACATCAGGGTCTAATATTATTTTAGCCCTTATATCATGCAAACGGTGTAGAACTTAATTTGATGGCATGTTATGTGATGTCAAACCAGGGTCTACAATAATCTTTGTACTCATTATTTTATGCGAACCGTGTAGAACATGATTTACCTGCATGCGATATGTCAGATCAGGTCTACGATATTACTCTATTTTGTCTGCATCCTACATGCATATGTACTATACCTTTGGGGCAGTAGTATCCCTGTGTGCATGGCCCTTGAACGTCTATAATGCCAGCCATCTGGCAATAGGACCCTGCAGTGCACGTCATACATTCGGTTGCTGCTGTCAGCCCTGTACTGTTTGAAAATGTTCCTGGTGGGCAACCAGTGGGAGTGTAAGTACCTGAAGAAAAAAAAAAAAAAATTTTGAATACAAATTTCATAAGTATACTGTGGAAAAATTTGAACTGCTTATAAAATTCTACTCTTTTTTTTAAAACCTACCATAAAATTCATCATACGTACTTCCAAAAGATAGTTTTACAAACCGTGGTTCTGTAACATGCATTATATGACCTCTGAATGTTATTCTGGTGACATAATTCTTGAGTGAGTGAGGCAGATAATACTATCGTATCATATCATACAAATCATGGGCATATATAACATTGTACAATAGCAATATTGTACAAATCATGGACATATAGTAACATTGTACACATCATGGGCATATAGTAACATTGTACAAATCATGGACATATAATAACATTGTAATATTTTCCGTGGAATTAAACAATTGATTTAGATTATATGACTTTGAAAAACCCAATAAAGAATGTCAGTTTGACACCACCAATACATTAACAGCCCTGCTGGTGAGACAGGAAATCCAACTCTATCAGGATCCATACTTAAGGCATATACTTTAATCTTATTCCAAAGTTTCATGTACATGACGTTCAAACTTTCGGACAGACTCAACATTAATGTTACAGTCACTACCAGAAAAATGATGCTTATGTTGCTTGCTTAGATTAAAGTGGTGTGCGTACATAAGTACATTTACCACCAGTTTCTGACTGCATGGCAGCCTGATAATTGTTCCTGGGGGAAGGAAAGAGAGCCTCATCCCCCAGGCATTTATGTGCACAAAGTGCACTGATAATTTTAGCCTCAGACATGAGTCCTTTTTTGGACCCATAATGGTGTGACTGGATGGCTACTCATGAGAGGGAATAGACCCATGTACTCATGATCCAAAATTTTTTTCTTCTGTTAACCAATAGGTCCAGAATTAGCCTCCACTGCTATTTAAGTGGTCATGACGTCTTTTCGGCATCAGTATAATATTGTGCTAATAACTGGTCACTGGTAATCTGTTCTGTTTTGTTTATTTGGATTAAAAGGCTCAGTAACCATGGGCTCCACGCTCCGTGTATATGGCCGCACCCCCTTTTTCTTCTATTCTTATGGTTAGTCATGGCCCACGTGTTGTATGCTAATCCACTCCCTTCTCCCTCCTTTTTTCTAATCTATTTTCCTAGTGATGAGTGCTCCACTGTATTCCCCTGTGATGCTCCACTTGTCTTCCAGCGAAATCCTTATGTGGCAGTGCCCTTTGTTGCTATCCACTGCTACTTTCATTATCTGTCTTCGCAGCAAATAGTGGCTGTGCTGCACTGCTCTGCAATGTTCACTGGACAACATTCCCTGGCTGAATGATGATGAAATGGATGCCTATGTCTCACCACTGACAAGCAAGAAACAAATAGTAATCTACATTACCAAGCCTTGCATTACACCACTGACTTAACCTGTGTTACACTATTGACTGACACCAAGTAAATACAGTTAATTAATATCCTGTATACATGGTCTAAGTTTAGGACTGATTGCTGTCACAGTGGCAGAGTTACTAGATCCTGATAGACAGTTACCTGCGTCACACTTTCCTGTTGGTGCAGTCTGCTCTAGACTGTAACAATAGTCACATGCATTACATTATGAAGTGACACTGTGCAATGTTGAGCTTTTGCCCTGGGACAACTTTTCCCCACTGGACAGATTGCTGGGGCTGCATTATTGGATAACTGGACAAAATGCTGGGGCTGCATTATTGGATCAGGATGAACAATAGCAACTAACATCACACTTTCCTGTTCATGTGGTCTTGTCCAAACTGTTACAGGAATTACCTGTATTAACAGCATGTAATAACAAGTTACAAAAATCTACTTACCCTCTGGGCAGTATTTGCCTGCAGGACAGATGGCTGGAGCAGAGTTACTAGATCCTGATACACAATAGTAACCTGCAGTACACTTTCCTGTTGTTGTAGTCTGGCCCAGGCCATTACAGTAGTAACCTGACAGTGACAAAAGAAATTGAAAATATAAGTGACTCAATATACTTAACTAAGAAAATGAAATAACAAGCACTATACAGATCAGAAACCACTGTATACATACATACATATATATATATATATATATATATATATATATATATATATATATATATATATATATATATATATATATATATATATACCAGAAATGTGTTCAAAGAACATCAATGTCCTCCACCTACTCTTTTGCAATGTATATAAATTGATTGTCTTAATGCATGTATTATGGAAGGATGGACAGATTAGGGTAACTCTACATGGTCCTTCCACATTTGTGGTTGGGGTTGAAAACCAACCAGTGAAGTATGTAAAGTGGGATAACAGCCCAACATGACAGATGTATGCTTACACTATAAGTTCTTAAAAAAGGTCTTGGTCATGTATCAATGAACAGTATGGTAGATAGCATCACTGATAATCTGCAAACCAGTATTGTGACTTTGTTCATTAATCTTCAGCGTCACTTTAGAAATTATACTACATATGCAAGCAGTGGAGAAATGAAATGTTGCTAGATCAAAAAGACAGATTCTGTACAAGCTAACTATGAAAAATATTTTAAACCAATTCTTTGAGAATTATCCGACAAAAAAGTAGCCTGTAATACCTTACATGTAGAATGATTTCAAATATTGTTTTAATTGCATATTTTGATAAATGCCTACCTTGAGTACATGGGGTACAGTTAGATTCATTCATCAGGCGTAATGTGTTGGAGAATGTGCCGACCGGACACGGGATTGGCTCTTCTGTTCCCTGAGGACAATAGTAACCAGCTGGACATGCATTAGAATAATTTCCCTGAATCGGAGCAGCTGTCATGGCACCTGTGCGACAGTAATATCCACTGCTACATAGTGTTGTTGGATATACAGTTCCTCCAGAACAGTAGAAACCACCTGAAAAAAATGATGGTAAGGAAATTAAAAAGTTGTTTTCCCAAGAGAAGTACATTACTAATAATTAGTGAGATGAAATGCATAGTTTATTTAAAAGAAGACTGTCAATATCGCTGATACAGAGTCAAAACTCTTACTCATACTGTTGTAAATGTTTCTATAATACAAAGAGTTTCTTATCACTACATAATGAATATTAAAAGTCTGCCACCCTGGCAAATGTCATCCGACAGCAAACAATGTATGATTGTTGTTTTTATTTGATAAATTACCAAGCACACATTATCTGACAGCAAACAATGTATGATTGTTGTTTTTTTTTGATAAATTACCAAGCACACATTATCCGACAGCAAACAATGTATGATTGTTGTTTTTATTTGATAAATTACCAAGCACACATTATCTGACAGCAAACAATTTATGATTGTTGATTTTATTTGATAAATTACCAAGCACACATTATCTGACAGCAAACAATGTATGATTGTTGTTTTTATTTGACAAATTACCAAGCACACATTATCTGACAGCAAACAATGTATGATTGTTGTTTTTATTTGATAAATTACCAAGCACACATTATCCAACAGCAAACAATGTATGATTGTTGTTTTTATTTGACAAATTACCAAGCACACATTATCCGACAGCAAACAATGTATGATTGTTGTTTTTATTTGATAAATTACCAAGCACACATTATCCGACAGCAAACAATGTACAATTGTTTTTTTTATTTGATAAATGACCAAGCACACATTATCCGACAACAAACAATGTATGATTGTTGTTTTTATTTGATAAATTACCAAGCACATGTTATCCATCAGCAAACAATGTATGGTTGTTGTTTTTATTTGATAAATGACCAAGCACACATTATCCAACAGCAAACAATGTATGATTGTTGTTTTTATTTGATAAATTACCAAGCACATGTTATCCATCAGCAAACAATGTATGGTTGTTGTTTTTATTTGATAAATGACCAAGCACACATTATCCAACAGCAAACAATGTATGATTGTTGTTTTTATTTGATAAATTATCAAGCACACATTATCTGACAGCAAACAATGTATGATTGTTGTTTTTATTTGATAAATTACCAAGCACACATTATCTGACAGCAAACAATGTACGATTGTTTTTTTTATTTGATAAATTACCAAGCACACATTATCTGACAGCAAACAATGTATCATTGTTGTTTTTATTTCATAAATGACCAAGCACACATTATTATAGTGTATTATACACATCTAATAGCTGTAACAAGTTCTTTCTTTAATTACAAAAAAAAAATGAACTTGTACAGCATGTTAATTCCTACCTTTTTGCACTGATGACATCAGAAAACTGGATGCATCCAAACAAGTAAAATCAGCTTAAGGAAACATGACATTTCATTGCTTTAAATCCACATGGTAGCTTTCATCTTTCCAAATTAATCTCAAGTCTATACTGTTGCTATCATCTTCCCAAATTAATCTCAAGTCTATACTGTTGCTATCATCTTTCCAAATTAATCTCAAGTCTATATTGTTGCTATCATCTTTCCAGATTAATCTCAAGTCTATATTGTTGCTATCATCTTTCCAGATTAATCTCAAGTCTATACTGTTGCTATCATCTTTCCAGATTAATCTCAAGTCTATACTGTTGCTATCGTCTTTCCAAATTAATCTCAAGTCTATATTGTTGCTATCATCTTTCCAGATTAATCTCAAGTCTAAATTGTTGCTATCATCTTTCCAGATTAATCTCAAGTCCACATGGTTGAATATATCTTTCCAAACTAATCTTAAGTTCAAATGTTAATCTGTGTCTACATTACATAAGTTCAATTACCAATAAAAGAATTAAGCTAAATTTACTAAAATTGAAAATAAACTTTTACAACAATTCAAACTTTTAAAAAAATTGTATTTTATTTAAAAAAGTTTATTAGTTTTGTAAATTGAAATGTGGGAACTTATTTGTTGACAATCACTGTTATATAACATACAAATTTTGCTACTGTACTTACATAGAAGCCTGGGATATAACCAAGACATATTTTGCATCATTCATTCTTATGCCATTTTGGTGACCTGGATTGTAAAGGCATGATTTTGTTGCTTTGATCAAAGTATAACAAAAGGTTCCTGTCACTTTGACAGAATACACCTGGAGCTGCCAAATATTGTAAAAGTCTATGAACTGAAGCAAGATTTCTGACAAGAGGTTGCCATCTTTGTTCTTGCCTAAACATTTCCCTCATGAAGAAGACCACTTTTCTTGTCCCATCAATGCATGGTCAGAGGTGTACCAAAACAAACTAATGTACCAAAACAAACCAATGTACCAAAACAAACCACTCAGATATACTCACACCTAAGCCACATGTAACTGCAAACAAAATAAACACTCATCTTTCTTCATGTCATGTGCCAGCAGATCAGCGTCTGTCTTGTTTGTTCCACTAATTAGTTTTTACGAACTGTTCAGACCCAGATTTGCCATCACATTATGTGATGGCAGATATGGATTTATTTAGCTTGCAGCAAGATCCAGCTTGAACAAAAATAAATACAGTATGTTGAGATTGCATCTTCATATGCAAGAGTTAATTGTACTGCCTGAACTATAATCACAAAACTAAATTCTTTTCATTAAACCTACCAAGGCAAGGGAAGCATTCAGAAGAAGCTTTCAGACCAGTGATGTTATTGAAGGTTCCAGCTGGGCACGGATACTGACTGGATGATTTGGTTCCATTAGGGCAGTAGAAACCTGAAATAAATACATAGAGGCATTAGCATTTTCTGCAGCCTTCCAAGAAAAGAGACACAAAACAGACACTCCGGAGACCCCTGGTTAGAACTGTGTGGACCCTTTTAGGGGCCTTGTATACCTTATTTCTTCATCTAGCATCAATTTATTAAATGCTTATTACATGAGGTAAATAGGGGCCCTGAGTGGCCGAGTGGTCTAAAGCACTCTCCGTTACAAATCACTGCCATCACACCTCTGTCTGCGTGGGTTCGAGTCTCGGATTCAGCTAATGTGAGTATGTGAAAAAGCTTGCCAGTAGCTTCTCATGGGCCAGTGGTTCTTTCCAAGGTTTTCCCGGGTTCTTCCTCCACCATTAATGCTGGCTGCCATGTATAGCCTATCATGTGCTGAAAAATGGCATTAAACCCTACAACAACAACAACATCAGGTATATTAGTGAACAATTACATCAAATTCCTATGGACTATTGCAGTAACCTCATATTACCATTTCCTAAATATTTCTTCATATTAGAGATGAGATAACATTCTGTCTACAGGCTTAACCCATGGGTGTTTTCTTTTCAACTAGTGCACACTTGTAAAAGAAGCATGAGATCTTCATTCCTTATAAAACAAACCTGTTTACTTGGGATCATTAGAAATATGATTGGTCTATTTTTGTGCACTTGTTATATTTGATCATCCAAAACTTTGTTTTAAATACAGAGAACCTGAATCTGTATTAGATCAGTGGTTCTTAACCCATGGGTTGCAACCCAAAACTGGGTTGTGATGCTGTTTTGAGTGGGTTGCTGACTTCAACCTCAATAATCTGACATTTCTCTTTGGTCAAGATGCAATTTTCCCCAATAAAGTCCAAGTTAAACCAACATATAAGTATTCTGTGGTAGTCATCAAGAAAACTACTATGGAATCTGCAGACTATGATATATGTGAAGCATACAAGTTCACTATGACATTGTCAACTGATTAAAATGACAAGTCTCCATTAGACACCATTACCTTTTGCAAGGAAATACTGTATCAATTGCCTTCTTCAAGGAAATACTGTATCAATAATCATTGCCTTTTGCAAGGAAATACTGTACCAATAAACATTACAAGGAAATACTGTACCAATAATCATTGCAAGGAAATACTGTACCAATAATCATTGCAAGGAAATACTGTACCAATAATCATTGCAAGGAAATACTGTACCAATAATCATTGCAAGGAAATACTGTACCAATAATCATTGCAAGGAAATACTGTACCAATAATCATTGCAAGGAAATACTGTACCAATGATCATTGCAAGGAAATACTGTACCAATAATAATTGCAAGGAAATACTGTACCAATAATCACTGCAAGGAAATACTGTACCAGTAATAATTGCAAGGAAATACTGTACCAATAATCATTGCAAGGAAATACTGTACCAATAATCATTGCAAGGAAATACTGTATCAATAATCATTGCAAGGCAATACTGTACCAATAATCATTGCAAGGAAATGCTGTACCAATAATAATTCCAAGGAAATACTGTACCAATAATCATTGCAAGGAAATACTGTACCAATATTCATTGCAAGGAAATACTGTACCAATAATCATTGCAAGGAAATACTGTACCAATAATCATTGCAAGGAAATACTGTACCAATAATCATTGCAAGGAAATACTGTACCAATAATCATTGCAAGGAAATACTGTACCAATAATAATTGCAAGGAAATACTGTACCAACAATCATTGCAAGGAAATACTGTACCAATAATCATTGCAAGGAAATACTGTACCAATTATCAGTGTTTAATGTCATTTGCAGCAGTAGAGTATCATTACATACCTGATGGACAAACGTAAGCTGTGTAGCTGGTGATTGGTCCATATATACTGTTACAAAAATATCCAGCAGGACACGCTTTACATGTGGACTGTCCTGTTTCATCCTGGTATGTCCCAGATGAACAAAGTGAATAGTTTGTGGACCCAGTGGGACACATGTACCCAGCTGGACACTCATATGCACTTGGATTTGGAACAGATTGTCCAGCCGGACAGTAATAGCCTGAAATGGAACAAACATGTGTCCAGTGAGTTTAAAATTAAATGTTAATTCTTCAGGTAGTTTTTATTGGTGACTGAGAATAGGGCAAACATGCATTCTTTTTGGGATGAATATGGGACAGCTGGAAATGAAACTTTACAAGTAGATCTAAAATGTGAATTCTGAATAATTTAGAAATATTTATAGCTGGGGCTCCATTATAGGAACATAAGGGAACCTAAAAATTCCATACTCTGATGTAACGGGTCCAGTTCAGTTAGTTTGCATGTGATTGAATGTCAACTTCCTTTAACAGTAAAATTTCAAACAATGTCTGAATAACAAATTTGCTTTTTCTGGAGACCTTATTATGTTAGACATAATGTATGAATACAAATATTTTCTTTTTCCGATACTTGTTGAAGATTTCATCATATTAGGCATGATGTCTAAATACATAATTTTGTTGTGGACAGCATTATAATGAGGGACAGCATTATAAAGAGGGAGTAACATCAAGTTTCATGTTTAAGTGGGATTCTACAAAAAACTAATCTTGTTTCCTGGCAGTAATGCATTGTGTTAATACTACTTTTCAAAATAAAATGTTAACACAAAAAATGAAACAATGATACCCTCGGCACTGAAAAGTGATGCCCTAACACTGAAACAGTGATACCCCAGGTACTGAAACAGTGATACCCCGACACTGAAAAGCGATACCCCAGGTACTGAAACAGTGATACCCCAACAATGAAAAGTGATACCCCAGGTACTGCAACAGTGATACCCCGACACTGAAAAGTGTTACCCCAACAATGAAAAGTGATACCCCAGGTACTGAAACAGTGATACCCCAACAATGAAAAGTGATACTCCAGGTACTGCAACAGTGATACCCTGACACTGAAAAGTGATACCCCAACAATGAAAAGTGATAGTCATCTGCTACAGCATTTACACATTTTACATTGGATGTAGTAGTGTACATTTTGGGTAATTTATTTTAAGGTGAAATTAAAATAACCTGAACCAATTAGTGTAAGGTGTGTTCCTCACATGCATCACAGGCTCTTCCTACTGCAGGTTGGCGATACATCAGAAGCAGTAGGGGAAGCCCTGGGGAATATTATGACCATTATGAAAATAATAAGGTTACTACTATAAGCTAAATTCCTTACCTGCATCACAGTATCCACTTACTGCTGAAAGTCCACTTCCATTACAATATCTGCCTGCTGTGCATGGAATGCAGTAGGACAAGGACTGAGCCATGTAACTAGGGTAGTAATAACCTGGAGGGCATGGAATAGGTGCTGAGCTGCCTGCTGGACAATAATACCCTGGGGGGCATCGGTTACCTGAAATTGTATCATACATTCTTTATCGGAGTGTGCATGTGAAAGTGTATTGTCTGATATGTATAGAATATGAAATGTGGTTACACAAGCCACAAGAAATGACAAGCCCCCAGCAAATAAAGAATCCATACAGTTTAACTTAATTTGGAAGACCACCCCTTATCACCCCCTCCCCCCAGTGTACTTCTGGTGTACCAATTTTCATGGACTTTGTGGATTTTACAACCTGTAAATTTAAAAACAAACAGTGATCTGTGAAAATCCCTACCCCAGTCTACTAATGTAAGTGACAATGATAATGGCATTTTTAACGAAACTACTAAAATGTATACCCATATGGTACTTGTTTGATATTTGTACTCAAATGTACCACTATGGCACCTGCTGGACATGTGTACTAAAATGACCCTCTATATCACCTGCTTGATATGTGTACTGAAATGCCCCTCTATGTTACCTGCCTGATATGTGTACTGAAATGCCCCTCTATGGCACCTGCTTGATATGTGTACTGAAATGCCCCTCTATGGCACCTGCTTGATATGTGTACTGACATGCCCCTCTATGTGACCTGCTTGACATGTGTACTAAAATACCTCTCATTATCACCTGCTTGACATGTGTACTAAAATGCCCCTCTATGTCACCTGCTTGGTGCATGTGTACTAAAATGCCCCTCTATGGCACCTGCTTGACATGTGTACTAAAATGCCCCTCTATGGCACCTGCTTGACATGTGTACTCAAATGCCCCTCTATGTCACCTGCTTGACATGTGTACTAAAATACCTCTCATTATCACCTGCTTGACATGTGTACTAAAATGCCCCTCATTGTCAACTGCTTGACATGTGTACTAAAATGCCCCTCTATGTTACCTGCTTGACATGTGTACTAAAATGCCCCTCTATGGCACCTGCTTGACATGTGTACTAAAATGCCCCTCATTGTCACCTGCTTGACATGTGTACTCTAATGCCCCTCTATGGCACTTGCTTGACATGTGTACTAAAATGCCCCTCTATGGCACCTGCTTGACATGTGTACTAAAATGCCTCTCATTGTCACCTGCTTGACATGTGTACTGAAATGCCCCTCTATGTCACCTGCTTGACATGTGTACTAAAATGCCCCTCATTGTCACCTGCTTGACATGTGTACTCTAATGCCCCTCTATGGCACCTGCTTGACATGTGTACTAAAATGCCCCTCTATGTCACCTGCTTGACAAGTGTACTAAAATGCCTCTCATTATCACCTGCTTGACATGTGTACTAAAATGCCCCTCTATGGCACCTGCTTGACATGTGTACTAAAATGCCCCTCTATGGCACCTGCTTGACATGTGTACTAAAATGCCCCTCACTGTCACCTGCTTGACATGTGTACTAAAATGCCCCTCTATGGCACCTGCTTGACATGTGTACTAAAATGCCTCTCATTGTCACCTGCTTGATATGTGTACTGAAATGCCCCTCTATGGCACCTGATTGACATGTGTACTGAAATGCCCCTCTATGGCACCTGCTTGATATGTGTACTGACATGCCCCTCTATGTTACCTGCTTGATATGTGTACTAAAATGCCCCTCTATGTTACCTGCTTGACATGTGTACTAAAATGCCCCTCTATGTCACCTGCTTGGTGCATGTGTACTAAAATGCCCCTCTATGGCACCTGCTTGACATGTGTACTAAAATGCCCCTCATTGTCACCTGCTTGACATGTGTACTCTAATGCCCCTCTATGGCACTTGCTTGACATGTGTACTCAAATGCCCCTCTATGTCACCTGCTTGACATGTGTACTAAAATACCTCTCATTATCACCTGCTTGACATGTGTACTAAAATGCCCCTCATTGTCACCTGCTTGACATGTGTACTCAAATGCCCCTCTATGTCACCTGCTTGACATGTGTACTAAAATGCCTCTCATTATCACCTGCTTGACATGTGTACTAAAATGCCCCTCATTGTCAACTGCTTGACATGTGTACTAAAATGCCCCTCTATGTTACCTGCTTGACATGTGTACTAAAATGCCCCTCTATGTCACCTGCTTGGTGCATGTGTACTCTAATGCCCCTCTATGGCACCTGCTTGACATGTGTACTAAAATGCCCCTCATTGTCACCTGCTTGACATGTGTACTCTAATGCCCCTCTATGGCACTTGCTTGACATGTGTACTAAAATGCCCCTCTATGGCACCTGCTTGACATGTGTACTAAAATGTCCCTCATTGTCACCTGCTTGACATGTGTACTGAAATGCCCCTCTATGTCACCTGCTTGACATGTGTACTAAACTGCCCCTCATTGTCACTTGCTTGACATGTGTACTAAAATGCCGCTCTATGGCACTTTCTTGATGCATACTATAAGTGAAGAATTGTGTGAAATTTCAAAGAAATATCAGAGTTATTATAAGCAAAGTATTAAACAATAAACCACTGCATGATTTATCAAAAACATCTAAATTATGTGTGCATGGCTGAATATATATGTTTCAATGGAACATCAGCACATTAATGACTATATGGTGCTGATTAAGAAGTATGTTCTAAAATTGTAAAGATCCCAAACATCTAAGAGAGCTTTGTGAAGATAAACCCTTCCAAATAAAAAATAAATACAGAGTATAACAAAATCAAATAGAAAGGTACATTTAAAAAAAATATACTGAAACAGATATATACAACAAAAGAAAATAAAGGTAACAAATATAGAACCCTTAAGTACTACATCAAAAACTTTTAAGCAGACCACACTCCCTAAAAAAGTCCAAGATTTTCTTGAATTGTACATCATATCAAAGTTATTTAATTGGGTCAAGTTTGAAAACTTTTGTCTGACTTGATAAAAATGTGTTCCATTGTCATTGGACACTGGTAGGGAATGTTGTCCTGTCAAGGTTCACACTTCAGGAAATATGCAGGAGTCAGGTCTATTCCATATGTGATGAACACAATACATTAACCTGGCTGTTGATTCTATGTGAGGGGCATGCCATTGATTCTATATAAGGGGCGTGCCAGTGATTCTATATGAGGGGCATGCCATTGATTCTATATGAGGGGCATGCCATTGATTATATGTGAGGGGCATGCCATTGATTCTATATGAGGGGCATGCCATTGATTATATGTGAGGGGCATGCCATTGATTCTATATGAGGGGCATGCCATTGATTCTATGTGAGGGGCATACTATTGATTCTATATGAGGGGCATGCAATTGACTCTATGTAAGGCATGTTTCTATGTGAGGGGCATGCCACTGATTATATGTGAGGGGCATGCCATTGACTCTATATAAGGGGCATGCCATTAATTCTATGTGAGGGGTATTCCATTCTCCAATGATAGGTTTCATGTTCAGAAGCTTGTCTGTCAAGTAATCATTTCTGCATAATCTTGCCAAGTATAGAGAACACTTCATTTTATATATATATATATATATATATATATATATATATATATATATATATATATATATTTATATTCAAATGTAATAAAAGTGTGCTTACCTCCAGTACCAGTACTAATAGGCGTGGCTGTGGTGGCATTTCCACTACAGTAGTACCCTGCAGAGCAATTTCCTGCTGGGGATGACATCATATTTGTGTTACAATATTGACCTGGGTCACAGCCAAGAGGAGTAAAGCTTCCTTTTGGACAATACTGACCTATAAATAGACATTTGTAAGAGTATTATATCAAATATATTTTACAATATTGACCTGGCAAACAGCCATGGGACAGGGCATTCATTGAGCAAAAATGACCTATAAATAGATGCATATCTGTGTGTTAAAGCAAATGGATTGAATTGACTGTCCTGTGGATTTGTGTCTAGATCATTTGCTGATTATAATGTTTTTAAATTGACTGCTTGTCCTATGATTATAGAGTTTTCAAATGGAATTGTGAAATTATTACTGCTTTAAACTAAAATGAATTCATTCAAATTCTGGCTGCAATGGAATCTTATAAGTCTTAATAATCTACCATCTTCTTTCCATTGTTTACAATGAAGAATCAAGGTCCATGTAATGCAAATGTTTGTCACTAGGTAGAAGTAGCGAGAAGTAGATATATGGACTCACAGGGGTGAACATTTTGGCTGATAACATGCCAATACATTGTAAATTGCAAACTTGTACGGACTAAAAATAATTACTAAAAGATCCTTTAGAAAATACTTTTCACTGAAAGATTACTGGAATGGTATATACAAACCCATTTCGCATGGAACCTTACCAGTCGTACATCTTCCTCCCTTAGGACTAGATGGCTGTTGTACTGAAGAGCCAAGGGAGCAGTACCATCCTGGATCACACTGCCCTGTGGGCTCGCTGAGTCCAGTTGAGGCGCAATACCACCCAGGTGTGCAGGATATGCAACCTGACACACTTTGTTGACCTGAAACAAAGACAGAGATCTAGTTTACAAGAGTACTGTGAACCACACATTATTTACCTGCCCCTTAATAGTCCCCATGCAGGAACTTAACACACTAATTTTAATGTGCAGAAACTACTATTATTAGACCTACTATGACCATGACATTTTACTTTAGGACCCCATTATTTATAGTTTTAATTATTACCCCAGGTGCAGACCAATGATGAATTAGCGAGATCTAGAACAAACAGTATTCAGCTAAACATATCTGCTCTGAGCTATAATGACTTTGACCTCTGGCCTTTTGACCCCCATATCAATAGGCCTCTTCCATACCTTAATTACAATCACTCAGCTGAAAATTACTGTACAAAAACATTTTTCTTATTTGAGTCACACATGCCTTGATCATTTACCCTTTGATTCCAAAACTGACAAGCTTCTTTCTTACCAAATGTATAACCCATCTGCTGGCTTTCATGAAGGTACACTGCTAACAAGTGACTTTCTGTGCAAAAAAGTTGTCTTCATCAGTCAGTGACCTAAACCTTTAACAATTTATTCCAAACTTGATAGGCCTCTTCCTTATTACCAGTGTAAATAATCCACAAAGATATGTCCAGGTATGTGATATATAAGCAATGTCACTGTGTGCAAATCATTTGCATTCTTTCTGTCAAAGTGACCTTGACCTTTGACATTTTGACCCCAGAATCACCAGGTTTCTTTCCTACCCAAAATACAAACCATCAATAAAGTTTAGTTATAGCAGACTGGAGAAGTTACTGTGCAGAAACTATTTTTCCTCTTTTAATGACTGTGGCCTTGACATTTAATATTTTGAACCTAAGCTCAATAAGCTTCTTTCTCACTTCATGCATGAGTTATCCACAAGGTTTGGTAACTGTAGATAATGGAATAACATATAACACTATATCTTGTAGTGAGCATATACAAATTACAAAATGTGATGATATCCTTGTCAAACAATCTAAATGTTTTTTGGTCTTCCCACTAGAGAAATATTTTCTATTTGTTATTAAACTGATGATTT
This sequence comes from Sinohyriopsis cumingii, assembly GCA_028554795.2. Classification (NCBI taxonomy): domain Eukaryota; kingdom Metazoa; phylum Mollusca; class Bivalvia; order Unionida; family Unionidae; genus Sinohyriopsis; species Sinohyriopsis cumingii. The sequence goes on along the minus strand of CM068833.1, from coordinate 94,864,229 downwards.
AGCAGACAAAAATCTGGCAAAAAGAAAAGATCACCTATCTTGAAACAATAAGATGACTGGTTACTAGGTGTAATCGGTTGATTCCAGACTCATTTTGGATCGATCAGTCTAAAATTAGGACACAAAACCAGTCAGCAAACAATGCCAGAACAGAAACTGAAAGTAACAGTAGGACACATGTTCTTTGAATTTGTGTTTTGTGCCAGATGGGCAGTAATAATAAGAAAGGTCAGCACAAGTGGTTCTGTATTACTATTAAAGTCTTACCTGTAGGATTGTTGAAAGTGAAAGACGGATATGGGTTATGTGCATTGTATTGCATGTACAGTGGAAAGCAGAAACCCAATGGACAAGACTGGTTAATGTAGGTGGTGTTATATTACTGTGTCAGTTTATCTGTATTACTAGGGAAGATTCAGCAGACCCATTGTTGAATGTGTCAGCAGCAAATTGCTACTGTGTACTGTATTGTGTGGCATGTATACAGTAGTGAATCAATGAATAGGGACTGGTCAGTGTAGTAGGTACTGTATTACATCGACAGTCAATTGGTATACTGCAAGAAAACACCTGTAAGATTGTTGAATGTGTTAGCAGTACAGTGTATAATGACCCAAAGGACATGACTGGTCAGTGAAGGTGGTTGTGTATTTTTACTATGTCTGTGTACATACTACCTTATTACCTGGAAAGACCTACCTGTAAGATTGTTGAATGTGTCAGCAGTACAGTGCATAATGACCCAAAGGGCATGACTGGTCAGTGAAGGTGGTTGTGTATTTTTACTATGTCTGTGTACATACTACCTTATTACCTGGAAAGACCTACCTGTAAGATTGTTGAAAGTGCCAGCAGGACATTTGTACTGTGTACTGTATTGTGTGCCAGATGTGCAGTAATGACCGGATGGACACAACTGGTCAGTGTAGGTGGTGCTGTTAGCCACACAGTAATACCCAGCTGGACAAGTATTGCAGTCTGCTTGGCCTTGCTTGTCCTGAAAAATGTAAATTTATTTGCAGTAATGGAAAGCCGACAATCTAGCATTATCAATTTGTATGTAAGATACAATATAGCAGTTTGAATTTGTTTGTGGCATTGGAGGGAGGCTACTATAAGCAACTATGGAGAGGCAAAGATCAAGCATTTGTAATCCCTTTCTTAACACTATAAATCAAGCATAATGTCAATTACCTTAATGTTAATTATTTAACTTCCTGCCGATCCAATGTAAAGGAAGTCCACTGGACTTGAAAGAATAATACACCAAAACCAGATTTTCATTATTCCCATACTAAATAATCATAATAAATGTACCTGAAAAGTCTCAGCATTACATTCCATAGGAATGACTGTTCTGCCTGGACGCTATCAATGTATCTGACAAGTCTCAGCATTACATTCCATAGGAATAACTTTTCTGCCTGGACGCTATCAATGTACCTGCCAAGTCTCAGCATTACATTCCATAGGAATGACTGTTATGCCTGGACGTTATCAATGTACCTGACAAGTCTCAGCATTACATTCCATAGGAATGACAGTTCTGCCTGGAAACTATCAATGTACCTGACAAGTCTCAGCATTACATTCCACAGAAGTGACTGTTCTGCCTGGATACTATCAATGTACCTGACAAGTCTCAGCATTACATTACATAGGAATGACAGTTCGGCCTGGAAACTATCAATGTACCTGACAAGTCTAAGCATTATATTCCATAGGAATGACTGTTCTGCCTGGATGCTATCAATGTACCTGATAAGTCCCAGCACTGCATCCTACTGGAACAACTGTTCTGCTTGGACACTTGAATCCGAGTGGGCAAATTCCACCAATCCCTGTATTGTTGCTGCCTGATGGTGTAGGAATGTTGACTCCAAGTGTGCAATAAAACCCTGGTGCACAGTCTCCTGCAGGGGCTGTTAGGTTGTAAACATCACAGTATTTTCCTCCTGTGCATTGCTGACAGTCCCGTTCCTCATCTAGACCTTTGGTGTTACTGAATGTACCTGGTGGGCAAGCTGTCCAATTGCGACCAGTGCCTGCTGGACAATAGAAACCAGCTGGGCAAAGGCTGTAACCTGAACTAGAGATTCCTTTAAAGAAAAACATAAAAGCACATCAATATAACATATTTTCATAACAAACAAAATAGATATACATACTAATAATATATTCTCATAATACACAATATAGATATACATAACAATAACATAGTCTCATAATGTAATTCATAATGTAATTCTTTAAATCACAAATTTTTTAAAATTACTACAAACAAAACATTCTCATGGAGCCTGGAAACCAACTCTGCAGCAACATTATACAATTTAAGATGATTTAACATTTTTGCTCAAAACCTACATATAATAGTTAAGAGGACAGTTTGGTATTTCCCCATAGGCTGTTGTACAGGTGAATTGTTGTTCTGGTCTATAATAAAGTGTGATTTATAATCTAGTATAAATTTGTATTTTTGAACCACAACAGGTTCAATGCTTAAAAGAAACCTTGTTTTATGTTTAGGAACTATTTCTGGCTATTTTACAGAATTTGTTAACTTGATGGAGTTTTACTTAGGATTTGCAATAGATCATTGGAAAATTGAGTATACACAAAAAGGACGCAAGAACTTGAAATCTCATTCCACACTGTCAACAATTAACTTGCATTGGCATTAAATTAGAATCATGCTACAGTATGTACCTTCAGGTTTATAATATATGGTTCATTTACATTCATTTCCAGTTGCACTTCATATATTTCTGGTCCTATTAAAATTTGTTTCCAGCTAATTTTCATTTATTTTCAATTCTGGTGTTTAGGCACGCATTAATGTGTTTAGCCATGCAGAGTTTTTGGTGTTTAGGCATGCAATATTGTGTATTGGGTGTTTAGTCATGCAGTAATTTCATGTGTAGGCATTAAGTACTTTTAACATACCACGATCTATGCTAATCATGATAATTATATATTAAAAAAATTGTATATGGCCTAAACATTTATAAAATAAAGTAACTGGTCTGCTCTCTCTCAATGTTATCAAAAAGATGTTAGAACATTCATACGGCCCTGCAATAATGAAGCACCAGATTCAAAATAAATTCAACAATTCACAATTTCTATTGCTTAAGCAGGGTCTCTGCAGTAAATATGATATTTATATATAACTGTTAACAAGGTAAAAGTGCCGGTCACTATAATGACCTCACTGAAGTTCATATAATTCATTTCATAAATTAATTATCAAATGAACATCCATTCATATCTCACCTGCTTTGACTTCCTCTGGCACACAGTAGAATCCAGCTGGACAGGTTATACACTGATGTGCCTTAGTAAAGTTTGTGAATGTCCCAGGTTCACATGGGACAGGTGTTCCAGTTCCAGCAGGACAGTATAGGCCAATAGGACAGGGCGTGGCCAGTGGGTTGGGTACACTGTTACCTCCTGGACAGTAGAAACCTGGACTGCAGTCCCCAACATATGAAGATAGGCCTAGAAAAGTCAAGTAACATTATTTTACTAGCTTTCAAATGACTCTTTATTTGACAGGCAAGAAATGTTCAGACTACTTTGTAAAAAAGAATCACATACAATGAAACTGAATTGTCTTTCTGACTGTTAAAATTCAGATTTGGCAGAAAAAGTATCACTAATCAACTGTAGTGATGTCATCATCTCATAAACGAAGAACTAACATACTGACGGCAAAAGCATTTGCATACAATTTTATAAAAGTGGTAAAGAAACTCCACGTCTTACATCAGAGTGTGAGAGTGTTATGTTGTAGTTGGGTTTAGACCATGCAATAGCAAATAAAATTTGGCATGAAATATCAATCAATTAAATTCTTACCTGTACCACTGCAGTATTTTCCTTTACAATTTGGCATGAAATGTTAATCAATTAAATTCTTACCTGTACCATTGCAGTATTTTCCTTCAGGACAGGCTTTGCACTGAGACACATTAGCATTGCCCTGGCTGTCACTGAACATGCCCAAAGGACAAGGTGTGGGGGAACTAGAGCCTTCTGGACAATAATGCCCAACTGAGCATATAAGAGGCTGAGAGCTGTTGGAACCTGCCTGACAGTAGTAACTACAATAAATAAACACTGTATTAGTTAGCTAATGATGCTCAGTAAGCAAATCAGCACGCAAGCATGTCAAAATAATTACATACATTGTAGTACCAGCAAAATATAGAGAAATTCCATCAATGAGTTCAAAACCAGATATGAGGTTTTTTATGATATTGGTTTCTTACTACCACTGTGGAATTTCATAAAAATTGCTGGAAAAAAGTTCAAGGGGACAAATACCCTACTTGCCTAAATATGTCTCTGAAGCTAAGATGCAACCATTTCTTCTGTTCTTTTATTCTTTTCAACTAACTCCATGTCAATTTATCTAAGTGGTCAGAAGTAACATAAATCAAAAATTTTGTGTTGTAAGTCCAAAGGGCAATATCTTCATTAGGACTTAGGTCTTTTCAGTAGCGATAACAATATGTTCAAGATGACCACCCACCATGACAGACATGTCATGTCTGATTGAAAATATGTTCAATTGGGACCAACATCATGCAAAGCATTTTAGTGAAAATCCCATGTCCATAGGACCATCCACTGGAGAAGTAGTGACGAAAAGGTTTTTAAGATGGTCACTTTGTTGGCCATATTGGATGTCTAAGGACCATTGTCTGCATTCAGGACCAACTGCACATCATATCTTTCAGTGAAAAGCACATACTGTTATGACCAAGAAGATTTTCAAGATGGACACCATACTGGGTAACAGGAGCACCATTTTCATTTAAGATCAACTGTATCTCAGGATGAAAATGTGTGTAACACAAAATCCTCACAACGGTTTAGGAGTAGAGATAACAAGTTTTTGTTAATGGATGACCAATGGCAGTCACAGATGATGGCGAAATAGTACTGCATATATTCTCTGATCTATGACCAGTAGAGTTAAAAATGATAAGTTATGTCTATTTTAGTGTGTGTGTGTGTGTGTGTGTGTGTATATGTGTGTGTGTGTGTGTATATATATATATATATATATATATATATATATATATATATATACACACACACACACAAAGTGTCAGTCATATAAGAGACAGACATTTGACTTGAATGTCCATCAATCATACAATTGTGAATCTGATAAAGATTTCCTTATAACTTTTTAGGCAATAATACTAGATGTGTACTGGCACATGTCTGACTTTGACATTTGGTGATAATAAGTTTCTGAACAAAGTCTAGATGATTCTGAAAGTTAATTTCCTACACTGACAGATATGGTAATAATTGCTGTGATTCTTGTGAATCTCTTACCCTGGAGAGCACCGTCCACTGGTGCTAGTCATGGCTGTATCCTGACAATAGCTACCTGATGGGCAAATAGTGCAGTCTGACTCTACCTTAAGGCCAGTCCGGTTGCCATACGTGCCCTTGGGGCAGCCCACTGGGTCCGCAGTACCCACTGGACAGTAATACCCCTTTGGACAGATGTTAGCATCCTCACCTGAAGAATAAAAAACAGACAAAAAATTTACTATGGAGCATGGATCACAATATTTTACTACTTCTGTTACTACAGTGAAATTTGTATTGAAAGACCACTGCTTTGAATTATTTGAAAGACCACTGCTTTGAATGATTTGAAAGACCACTGCTTTGATTGATTTGAAAGACCACTGCTTTGAATGATTTGAAAGACCACTGCTTTGAATGATCTGAAAGACCACTGCTTTGATTGATTTGAAAGACCACTGCTTTGAATGATTTGAAAGACCACTGCTTTGAATGATTTGAAAGACCACTGTTTTGAAAGCACATATTAAATATATAGTGTTATGACTTGTCTTGCGAGACCACACCTTTTTGTCAGCGTGTGTAATTATTTAGGACAGTTTATACTTGACCACATTATCCCTATTGAAGACATTGTCCAGGTTCTTAACTTGATTTGTCGGCATATGTTTTGATAAGGGCTGCTCCTGTAGACTAAATGTAGGGGAACAGGAAAGGGACTAAATGTGGAGTAGTCATCCACAGATGAAATTTAGAATTCTCTAGCTTTGTCACATGAACTCTTTGAGTGATCAGGGTACATTGGCATATATTTGTTTTACAAAATGTGCTTTCCTCTGGTATTATGCCTGTTTAAATGGAACAACCCTTTCATAAATATTGCATGCTTTTTATGACCAAGGTATCATGTTGTCTGCTGGTTTTGATAAGGAAAATGAATCTTATATAAGCAAAGAAACTTAAACACTGCAGTACTTAAAATAAGGGAAGCTTCACACAACTCATCTTAATCCCCCCCCCATCAATCAATTTTGAAGTGTGTACAATTTTAACAGGTGTTATTATACAATAAACTGATCAATTAAGCTGCCATCTATGGATTTTAAACAAGTTAATGGATCTCTACACATACCTTGGTTTGGTGTTGAGATATTGGCATACTGTTTACAGAAATAGCCTGCAGCACACTGGTTGACTGGGGTCTCCATACCTTGCAGTGGGCAATAGTAACTACTCAAACATGGTGTACACTGACTATATGACTGCAAACCTGTGTTATAAAGAAAGAAGAACATTTTCTTAAGACTTGATTTTTAATGCATATGTGTGCAGAGCAGCATTTTTTGTTAATACTTTTTATCACTTTATTGAGCTTTGAAAATGTGCTGTCTTTAAATTTGACCCTTCAATATAATATCAACATTACTTAATAGGTATAAAACATTACTAGCTTTTAACTTTTTATAGATTTTGTTAGGACATATAACATATTTCCTGAATAAAAATGATTCACCAATTAAAGTACAAGCGCCAATATTAATAGCAAACTCATTCATTAATAATTATTGATACCAACCAATTCAACTAGAAGGCCATTTAAAAGAATTTTGTTCTACCTAACCATCACTGAAGTAAATGTCATTTGCATCAATAAAACAAAGATTTATTTAAGTACTTATATAAAATACTTGCTACATAACCCACCTGTGCGGTTGCTGAAGGTGCCGATAGGGCAAGGATATTCCTTGCTAAATCTTGTGCCTGATGGACAATAGTAACCCATGGGGCAAAGTGTGGTGGAATTGTCAAGGACAACAAAAGTAACAGTATTGTCACAAAAATACCCAGCTGGACATGTTTTGCAACTGCTCTGCGTTACTTGGTCCTGGTATGTCCCATTTTCACATCGGATTGCTGTGCCTGTCCCACTAGGACAGTAATGTCCAACTGGGCAGCTGTACAATGAGACAAAAATAGTTTTTAAAACAATGACTTCCATTTGATTAAACAATAAAAATATAAACCATGATGTAAGTAATTTAGTTCTAATGTTATCACTGAATAGAAAGCTAACACACAAATAAATATATAAATATACATAATTAATATATAAATATATAATACATAATTACACTAATAAATAGATCTTAATATTTTCCATGGAGTTTAAGATTATTTTGCAAAAAAACAAAATTTATCATATTTTCTGTCTTCAGTTATTGTTCTGCTCACATCAGTTTACTGCTGGTATAAAAAAAACTTTCCTCAAAGACATTATACAAAAACTTTTCTCAAAGACATTATACAAAAACTTTCCTCAAAGACATTATACAAAAACTTTCCGCAAAGACATTATACAAAAACTTTTCTCAAAGACATTATACAAAAACTTTTCTCAAAGACATTCTACAAAATAAATAAATGAATGTGTATACAAAATAAATAAACGAATGTGTAGCAGTTCAACATGCTGTTTAAATTTATGCAAAAACAAAAATTTCCTTCTACAATGGAAAATACTTGATATCAGAAATTGTTAATGAAAACCATATTATTTTACAATTCTCTTCTTCCTATTTCTCCCTCAAACTTTCTGACTTTCCCTTATTTGATTTAGTGGGAGAATTCACTTTTCACATTTGTTCTGACATTAATTTGATTGCTGTCACTTAAGCACCTTTTCATTTAATATTTTACATTTGGATATAAAGCAGTAGAAATTGGCACACCCTTTCTAAAAAACGTTAGCTCATCTAATTCAAGGCAGCTGGTAGACTAAATCAACTATCTTGTTACTATGTTTCATCTATAACAGGAAGCTGCTCAACTATTGACCCATTATTCAAATTTAGTTAATTTCAATTAATTGATCTCCTGTGTGTTTTCATGGTTTTCTTGGTACTTAAATCCATTGACTGATGGATGGAGTCATACTGATTCCACAGAAAATTAATTTTTTTGCTGGTACTTTAAATTCATGTTATGCAGTGACCCACACTGACCACAAAAGCTCTTATCCCAGAAAAATAGTGAATTCACAGTACATCAAAATCTAACACCATGCAATTACTTTCTTAAATTTACATGTTGGGCTATAATTGTATTGAGATTAAAATGTGAAACCTGTGCTATAAATATTTTCAAACTGAAATGTGAAACCTGTGCTATAATTGCAAACTAAAATGTGAAACCTGTGCTATAACTATAATTAAACTTGCATGTAATTTACAAATTGTAACACAATTGGCCTTCCATTACCTTATTTAACAAGTCATAGTTGCCATGTGGTATCTAATTATAACCCACTGACCACAAAATGTTCATTTAAATGAGCAGTAAATCAGACAATATCCATACATGTATACTGAGCTTAATAGCATGTCAGTATAATCCTGCCTGTCATGCAAAGTGCCAAATACATTTTGGCTATGTCGTGCAAAGTGCCAAGTACATTTGGTTATGTCATGCAAAGTGCCAAGTACATTTGACTATGTCATGTAAAATGCCAAGTACATTTGGCAATGTCATGTAAAGTGCCAAGTACATTTGGCTATGTCATGCAAAGTTCCAAGTACATTTGGCTATGTCATGTGAAGTGCCAAGTACATTTGGATATGTCATGCAAAGTGCCAAGCACATTTGGCTATGTCATGTAAAGCACAGAAAACAAATATAAAGGCATAACAGATAGAACCCTTAAAATACAATGTTCTGACATCAACCACTATTTTTAAAAGTTCATGACCTTCTCAGCTGAATTTTGTGAAGCATCCTAGAATGAAAAGGCTGTTTCCATTACTTGCTACTTACACCATAATAGTCAATTCTACATCCCAATGTCTGCAAGGGAGGATGGGGAACCAGTCAGACAAGACTGTATTAAACTGATAAAAACCTAGATGTTAAATTTAAAATTCCATTGCTAGGATGCAGATTCTAAGCTTTAGAATTGAATGAAGAAATTCAACAAAATGGACTTTTAACTAAAGTCTTTTTCTTCCTTTTCTCTCTGTTTTTATGGAGGGGGTATCAATTCTACTCATTAAACTAGAATTGTCAAGTAATTGTACAATACATTCTATGAAACTGAACTTGCATTGGAAATGTTATCATTTTGATGGATATACCTACTTGTAGTCTGTAGGTGCTGACACATTTTGCCCTCCAGGGCAATAGTATCCAGCATCACACTTGCCCTGAGGAAATTGTTGCCCAATGCCTGGGCAATACATTCCAGGTGTGCAGAGAGTACAGTCAGATTCCTCATCTTGCCGTGTGGTATTCAGGAAATAGCCATTTGGGCATGGATTGGCTGAAGAACTGCCCATTGGGCAGTAGTGACCAACTGGACAAATGTTACCAGTGATACCATCAGTTGGTGCTGAATTGTTAGCTTGTAAAATGCAGTAGTAACCTGCAAAAAAATAAAAGTTTCATGCTGTACAATTCACAGAAAAAATACTTATAAGTCAAATACAGCAGAATTATGAATAATAGTCAGGCAGTCAGTGGAGTATAGACCAAGAAAGAGTAAAGCAATTAACACTGCATTGTACAACAATTTGATATCAATTAAAATCTTACTGATAATGGACATGTCAGTTATATTTGAGGAAAGACCTTGATTTATCAAAATAATATTGTGCAATACATTAAGAAGATAGATGTAAGTTTTATAAACTAGGCATGTCAATGTGTGGTCCACAGCCAGGTTTTGTTTGCTGCGGCTCACAGTTGCCTTTAAAAATTTTTGTCCAGCCCACACCCTGAAGGAAGTTGCATTTAAAAACTGTTATCCAGCCCACACCCTGAAGTAAGCTGCATTTAAAAATTGTTATCCAGCCCACACCCTGAAGGAAGTTGCATTTAAAAATTGTTATCCAGCCCACACCCAAAAGGAAGCTGCATTTAAAAATTGTTATCCAGCCCATATCCTGAAGCAAGTTGCCTTTAAAAATTGTTATCCAGCCCACAACCTGAAGGAAGTTGCATTTAAAAATTGTTATCCAGCCCACAACCTGAAAGAAGCTGCATTTAAAAATTGTTATCCAGTCCACATTCTGAAGGAAGTTGCATATGTCTGTTCCAAGCAATGCTAAGCACTAAAATAACAATTTTACTCTTTACATAATAAAGTAAACAACAGATCTTGATGACTTAGCTCTCACTAACTGCATCCTTATGTTACTTTGTTTGTTTGGCTTCATACTGAATCAGGCAATCTGTTTTTATTAAATATTTATGATTGTTGCAATTCTTATTATTGTATAATTTTTCTTGTAAATTCTCTAACCATCGTATGGAAACTACTAATTATGAAGAAAATCACTAATTAATATTTTGCATCTGTTAATAGGTATGTTATGAATATGTACACAAATAAAAAATTAAATTTATATTTTGTTCTCATATTCTTTCCATAGTGACATAATAGTATTAATGGCATCTGTCACTACCATGAGACTTTGGATGGGTCCTCAAAAATGTGTATGTAATGCTGGACTTCATTTATGTTGTAGCCAGTCAAATGTGTAATAATATTGTATGGTTAGATATGGTTTATATGATTACTAATTGGTTAAATTTGTAATAATTCAATACTGTATGGCTAGATATGGTTTATATGATTACTAATTGGTTAAGTGTGTAATAATTCAATACTGTATGGTTAAATATGGTTTATGTGATTACTAATTGGTCAAATGTGTAATAATTCAATACTGTATGGCTAAATATGGTTTCTATGCTTACTAATTGGTTAAGTGTGTAATAATTCAATACTGTATGGCTAAATATGGTTTATATGATTACTAATTTGTTAAATGTGTAATAATTCAATACTGTATGACTAAATATGGTTTATATGATTACTAATCTGTTAAATGTGTAATAATTCAATACTGCATGGCTAAATATAGTTTATATGCTTACTAATTGGTTAAATGTGTAATAATTCAATATTGTATGGCTAAATATGGTTTATATGATTACTAATTGGTTAAATGTGGTACGCATGGATTAAAAAAATTTGCTAAATGTGATATAGCTTATCATCTCACCAGCTGTACAGTTGCCTGTGGGTGCAGCAAGGCCAGCAGTCTGACAGTATGTCCCAGGACTGCAGACAATGGGGACATGTGACCCAAGTGGGCAATAATACCCTGGCTGGCATTTCCCACCCTGAGGACTTGAAGGTGTGGCTGAGCTAGAGTTGCCAGTACAGTACCATCCTGGAATTAATTAAAAATATCACATCAAGATTAGGTTCCATATTCTAATTAGATTATTTTTTACATAAATTTTCAAAACAATGTTTTGTGACAAGACTTTGAGGAAGACCAACAGTTGTGAGAAATAGAAATCTATAGATAAAGTGCAGTTCAAATATTCTGCAAAACTGTGTTAAAATCCATTCTTTTAAATAAACTTTACTTTTATGCAATTTTTGTCACTAACTTAATCAGTTAAATTTGTCACAAACTAACTGATTTAAAGAGAAGTTCTTTAATCAAATGTTAATTGATATTAATTTTTCAGCTGAAATGTTAATGTTAGAAAAGAGAGATAATAGAAAAGAACATGAAAATATTCCTTTAAATGATTTCAGATGATAAAATATTTATATTGATAATGATTTCAGATGATATAATATGTATACATTTGTCTCATTACAAGAAATTAGTGTACCGATGGCAACAGTTATCATCTGTTAAAATATCTGGCTACAAGATATGACCAGCCTATAAAAGAACTGTCCTTATGTATGTGCAGGTGTTTCCAATTGAAATGAAATTAAACAAAAGAAAAATTTAAATATAATTCTGACCTTCTGAACATTGGCCTGTTGGAATACTAAGGCCACCTGTCTCACAATAGTACCCTCCAGGGCAAGGTATGCAATCACTGACACTCTGAGCTTTGGTGTAGTTATAGAATGTGCTTGCTGGGCATGGGTACTGGGTACTGCTACTAGTGCCCGCTGGGCAATAGTGCCCTCCAGGGCAAGGGTAAGACACATATTCATCAATGCCAACTTCACAATAGTAGCCTGCTGGGCAAGGAATACAGGAAGAGAGCCCAGTCTCATTGCTGTATGTACCAGCTCCACAAGGGAGTGGCAGAGTTGTGCCCTGAGGACAGTAATGGCCGACTGTGCAAACATTTCCACTTCCAGTTCCACCAGCTGTAAATAAAACAAGATTATAAAATAAGAATAAATTCAAATTTAATCCAACAAAAATGGTGCATATTTTACAATATTTTCTTTATTATAGCCTTCTTTTATAAGTCATTCTAATACAAGTAGTATTTGCAGCAAAATAAACAGGAATATATCAGGTCAGGAACAGAAAACCTGCCTGTTGCATAATTTGTTGCCAATATATGGGTGTTATGCATTTGCTAATTTAAGGGGGCATGTAATTATCCTTCTATGCATTCTGTATACTAAATAATTTGTACATGCTGGAACAAGCAAATTCCAGGAATTGATGTTCCACACATTTTGTTTGGTAAATCAGGAATGAAGTTTTGTAGCAGAGCGGCTAAGTTACAATAGTCATATGGCAAATGAAGATGCTAATGGTAATGAAGACCACAGGTGAACTCTCATCAAGTATTGATATGATGAATAAATTTTGAAGAAAAACAAGAATGCAAATGCAAAACACAATGCAGTGAATGATTAATGAAAACCAAACAAAATTTGAATTAACATTTTATGAATGGATTTGAAAATCAATTATAGTCAAGCTGCCACTAAATTCCACCAGCCAACAGTCATTATGCATAATAATCCAGTACAAGATTCTTAGTACTAACATAACTTTTCATCCCTTAGTAACCAAGATATATTTCTCATTAATGCAGATGTAAACAAGTGTGACATATATCACTGCATCACCTATGATTGTACCTGTACAATGATTCTTGAACAAAGCAAAACAATAAATAAAATCTACCAAGTACTCCATACCTATTATTCTATATTTATTGTTGTTGCAGTTATATTTTTATTCATTTTGTATACAGTGCTGTCTTGTGAATTTTATGAATTTACTATTTTACTAAACCACACAGCTTTAACAGGATGAAACACAATGTAACAGTTATCTCCCTTTAAAACACTACAAATGGAAATTCTGATATTGGGAAATGCATTCCATTTTGTTCTAAACCAGCAAAAATGAAAACAAGTGATGAAAGGAAGCAATAATGCAAAACCAGAATGAGACCAAAAACCAAAATTAGAATAGTATGGAATCAAATTCTGCTAAAGTAATATTGGTACACAGATGCATGTAACATTTCTTGAAATATAATAATAATTTGGGAATTACCATGTTGATACCAAAGTGGGTGGACTAGAAATCCAATAATAATTTTGGAATTACCATGTTGGTACCAAAGTGGATGAACCAGAAATCCAATAATAATTAAGGGAATTGCATTGTTGATACAAAAGTGGGTGAACTAGAAATCCAGTAATAATTAGTGGAATTACCGTGTTGAAAACAAAGTGAGTGGACTAGAAATCCAATAATAATTAATGGAATTGCCATGCTTAAATCAATGTGGGTGGACTAGAAATCCAATAATAATTATGGGAATTGCCATGTTTAAATCAATGTGGGTGGACTAGAAATCCAATAATAATAATTAAGGGAATTACTCTGTTGATACCAAAGTGGGTGAACTTGAAATCCAATAATGATTAATGAAATTACTGTGTTGATACCAAAGTGGGTGGACTGGAAATCCAATAATAATTAAGGGAATAAATGTGGTGAAACCAAAGTGGATGGACTACAAAACCAAATATAACTAAGGGAATAACCATGTTGAAACCATAGTGAGTGGACTAGAAATCCAATAATAATTAAGGGAATTACCATGTTGATACCAAAGTGGGTGGACTGGAAATCCAATAATAATTGAGGGAATTACCATGTTGAAACCAAAGTGGGTGGACTAGAAATCCAATAATAATGGAGAGAATAACTGTGTTGAAACCAAACTAGGTGGACTAGAAAACCAATCATAATTAAGGGAATTAATGTGTTGAAACCATAGTGGGTGGACTAGAAATCCAATAATAATGGAGAGAATAACTGTGTTGAAACCAAAGTGGGTGGACTAGAAATCCAATAATAATTAAGGGAATTAATGTGTTGAAACCATAGTGGGTGGACTAGAAATGTGATAATAATTAAGGGAACTAATGTGTTAAAATCAAACAATCAGGAAATAACTGCACTCAGTGATGATGGCCATCCCATAATCTATTCAGTTAAGTTCAAACTTTTCACACTTATGTTGATCTAACCTTAACACTGAGTTTAATTTTAGTGTGGAGTAATGGCCAGATAAACAGACAATCATAGAGTTTAATTTTAGTGTTGAGTAATGGACAGATAAACAGACAATCACAGTTTAATTTTAGTGTGGAGTAATGGACAGATAAACAGACAATCACAGTTTAATTTTAGTGTGGAGTAATGGACAGATAAACAGACAATTACAGAGTTTAATTTTAGTGTGGAGTAATGGACAGATAAACCGACAATGACAGAGATTAATTTTAGTGTGGATTAATGGAGTGTGGAGTAATGGACAGATAAACAGACAATCACTGAGTTTAATTTTAGTGCGGAGTAATGGACAGATAAACATACAACCACACATAAAGTGATCACTATGTCAAGCTTTCACCAAGGTGGACTCAACTAAATCAAACAATACCAAGGTGTTCTCAGGATAAAGCTGTGTTCAAAATGGTTGAAATTCAAAAGAGTTAAGGAAACTGCTTTGTAAGAAGGAAACTAGGGGGAGAGACAGGCAAGAAGAGGAACACCAACAGAGTCCATATCTCTGCTGAAAGATGACACCAAATGCCGAAAATATATCTAAGCAACACTGACAAACTCAGTGAAGTCTTGTTAACATCAATCAGTTTACTAAATTCTTTATTCTAAAACAAACGAAAAGGGTGAGTATGAGAATCAGGTGCAGTAAATCTCCTACACAACATATAATGCTGACAATTGATCTCACCCAAGTTCTCAACTGGTGTACCAAATCTCGCTGCAATTTATTCGATTTATTACAAGCAACTGAAAGTAAATGTATCTAATAACCAAAAGAATTATACTCTCCTATATAAATGAATGTAGAATGCTGATAATGAAACTCAGTTTATGAACATCAATAGCAAGCAATCTACCAAATCTGGTTCAAATCCAACCAGAAATAAATGAGTTTTGTGCATAAATTAAACAGGATGGGTATGTCAATCTCAGACCACAACTCCACTAATTGAAGCATGAAAGTGATGACAAATGAACTCGGCTGAGGTCTCATCCATATCAAGATATCTCTATAATTTGGTTCAAATCAAATTAAAAATACAGGAGAATATTGTGTGAAAACAAAAGTGGATGAATCTGGATATCAAGGACTATAACCCTGAACAATGATGATGTACAATCAAACACGGCCAAGATTTCATGAAAATCAAGTAGCATAGCAAAATAAGAGAGTTATTATTCAGAACTGAAATGCTAAATGTTGCCAATCAAGCTGACATCTATATTAAGCTGCAAACTAAATTTTTGAATGTAATGCAAAGTAATTAAAGGAGTTATTCTGCAGAAGTGAAAGTGGGTGGGTATGACAATCAGGGTCTGTAACTCCCCATAAATAAAAAAAGAGGCTGAAAACTGAACTCAGCTATTGTCTAATCAATATCAGTCAACATATCAAATTTGGTTGAAATCAAATATTAATTACTGTGAAAAAATGTGGGACACATGGATGGAAGGATGGGCAAATAAACCCAGTGTAATCTCCATTTTCTGGGGCCCCGAGTGGCCGAGTGGTCTAAAGCGCTCTCCGTTATGGATCACTGATATCTCACCTCTGTCTGCGTGGGTTTGAGTCTCGGATTCGGCTAATGTGGGTATGTGAGAAAGCCTGCCAGTAGCTTCTCGTGGGTCGGTGGTTCTTTCTGGGGTTTTCCGGGTTCTTCCTCCACTATTAATACTGGCCGCCATGTATAGCCTATCGTGTGCTGAAAAATGGCTTTAAACTCTACAACATCAACAACAACAACATCTCCATTTTCTATGAAAAGATGGAGACAAAATTAGGTTTGAGTATAGACTGATATTTGACATTTTAAAAAAATGTGTGGGTCCCATTCTTTTAAGAACTCATTACATCAGAAATATTAAAATAAAGGATTAAAAAATGTTCACCCCCCAAAACAAGAGAAAACATGACTAAATAAAAATGCTTTCATATGTCACTGCATTACAAATGCCATCACTATCTTGAAAACATATGAAAGCTAGTTATGCCTAACAATATGTTAATTAATCGAGAGTTATATCTTACATGCAAAAAAGGCAAACCAACACAAATCTAATATACTGATATATCATATACAGTAACTTGCAAGAATGTCCATTAATCATATACTAAAAATGAACAAGTAAAACTGCCAATTTGATTTCAATTCTAAACCATTTACCAGCATGGGTTGAATTTCCTCCAGTGGGCTGTGCCCTGTCCACGCCATATTCACAATAATATCCTGCATCACAAAGCCCAGTAGGGCCTGTGGCTGCATAAGCATCACAATAATGCCCTCCAGGGCAGGGCTTGCATTCTGCTATCTCTGTTAGGCCAGTGCCATTATTGAAGGTGCCTGGTGGGCACTGCTGCCAGTTGAATTCAGTGCCATCTTGGCAATAGTAACCTTTTGGACAAGGGTTAATCAGGTTGCCATTAATACAATACCTAGAAAACAAAAAATGTGAATGCTTGGGTATATTTTTAAAAAAAGAAACATTTTTATTAGCATAAACTGATCATACAATAAAAATGGGAATTCTGCAAGAAAAATGTTCATTTGTACTACTAGCAAGACATGTGCATCATATACAAATTAAAAATGATAAAATCATGAAAATTTTATTAAAAAGAATACACTACATTCAATGAATTTAGAAAATCATTATGATAATAAGTTTTGTATTAATGAAAGCATGTCTTATAAACAAATGGATAAAGACAATTTAGAATTTATGAAGTACCGTAGTATCTTACAGCACCTCATGATAAAACAGGACAAACCGTGTCAAAAAGATTAAGCTTGAAAAATGTAAACTTGCATTGCACAAAAATTTAGGATGAAAATGCCTTCCAAAAGAAATGTATAAGTACAAACAAGATCAAAAACAAAACATAAAGATGTTAAAATTCTGTAAATTGTATATAAAAGTAACAGAAAAGGTAATGTATCAAAAATACTTAAAATGACATAAGTTTTGTTGTATTAATCAAACAGAAAAATTATCTTATGTCAAGCTTTTTGCACTAACATAGGTTTAACTAAAATTCTTGGATAGTTTAAGAAAGTGCAAGTTCTGTTTGTAAAGTGATGACTTTTTAATGAAAAATTCATGGTCTTTAAAGGAATTTAGAAATAAGGAAAAAAAGCTAAAGAATTAAACAACCTAATGAATATTTCTTTATCTGTTACTTGTGAACATAATTATTAAACATCATCTATTGACATGGAGCAATGCATGAGTGAATTGTAGGTTTTATTCAGAAGTATTACATCACATAACATCACATAACATCTACTTACCATCCTCTAGGACAGGTATAGCAGGTTATTGCCTGAGTGTGATTGGTGTATGTTCCATTGGCACAAGGCACAGGATTGGAGCTGTTTTCTGGGCAATAGTGGCCCACAGTGCAGGGATATGCAGAGGGCCTTGAGGAGTCTTGCCCTGAAGGGCAATAGAACCCTGCCTCACAAGGCCCAGAGGTCTCATTGAGGCCTTCTTGCCCACAAAATTGTCCTTCTGTACATGGACTGCACTGGCCAGAGCTGTTCAGGCCATAGTAGGGGTTGAAGGTGCCCTGGAAGTGAAAGGCGCATAATACAAATTCATTCTGCATACAAATTTACCATTAAGGAATATTAACTCTAAATATAGTATTAACAGTAGAAAATTTCAGGATTTTCTTGTAAGGACATATAGGAATGGATTCATTCTGGTGCTACCCTAACTCAATTTCTTGTTTATTCTATACACAGATGTTAAACTACTATTTAATTTTAGTGCTGTTTACTATGCCAAGGTCAAAATTATCACCCACCCCATCCCTACAATGATAAATAGAAATGCTACAAAAAGTTAGAGGGACTCCCAGGTGGAATCTAAGAAAGTCCAAGTAATGCAGACAATAGCAATGCAACCTTATTTTTTATGTACATTTTAATGTAATTTGAACTGTTCAACAATTTTTGCTATGATTGATAGGATGCAACATTTTAAGCTAGTAGGTTCTTTCCATACAGAACATGCAAAGAAAGTGAGTGAGTGCAGAGGATCTTGTGGTGTTAAATATAAACATTTATATATATATATATATATATATATATATATATATATATATATATATATATATATATATATATATATATATATAGATTCTAAACATATAGGAGTCTAGAACTGTCTCACAGATTTTGTGTTATGTGTTTGTTTTATATATTTCTTTTTCTCCCCTAATGAAAAGCTTGCATAACTCGAAACATTAGGAAACCATTTTGAATTTGCGCTCTCAATTTTTTGAATATTTTTTAATATTTTCAGCCAGCAAGTAATGGAAGGCATCATTCTTAATCTCATTTTCAACTAGCAAATAATGGAAGGCATCATTCTTAATCTCATTTTCAACTAGCAAGTAATGGAAGGCATCATTCTTAATCTCATTTTCAGCTAGTAAGTTGTTGTTGTTGTAGGGTTTAACGCCATTTTTCAGCACATGATAGGCTATACATGGCGGCCAGTATTAATGGTGGAGGAAGAACCCCCCAAAAAAACGGAAAGAACCACCGACCCACGAGAAGCTACTGGCAAGCTTTCTCACATACCCACATTAGCCTAATCCGAGACTCGAACCCACGCAGACAGAGGTGAGATGGCAGTAATCTGTAACAGAGAGCACTTTAGACCACTCGGCCACTTGGGGCCCCCCAGCTAGCAAGTAATGGAAGGCATAATTCTTAATCTCATTTTCAGCTAGCAAGTAATGGAAGGCATAATTCTTAATCTCATTTTCAACTAGCAAGTAATGGAAGGCATAATTCTTAATCTCATTTTCAACTAGCAAGTAATGGAAGGCATCATTCTTAATCTCATTTTCAACTAGCAAGTAATAGAAGGCATAATTCTTAATCTCATTTTCAGCTAGCAAGTAATGGAAGGCATCATTCTTAACCATATATTTAATAAAATCTTTATGCTAAACATATCAGCAATACAGTTCTTGTATTTCTAAACAGACTAATTATGAAAAAGAACAGGAAGATATGAAAGTAACAGAATATCAGCAAACTGACCACTGGGCATCTCTTTGGAGTGTCAGAGCCTTGAGGGCAATAGTTGCCTGGGGTACAGAGAGCATTTCTCCTGGACCTGGACCCCTCTTCACAGTAATAACCAGCAACACATAGTCCTAGAATAAAATGTTCACAAAGTCAGTCAAAATAATCAGATTTAATTTGTAAAGTTGACTTTTGTAACTTTATTCTTGAATTTTTCTTTACCATCATTTTAGAATGATTACATTGCAAAAAGCACCCATCATTAAAGAGAGCAATTGTTTCTAGAACTAAATGACTATGAAGAAATAGCCATGAGGTAACATTAAGAATCAAAGTACTGAGAGTACATACAGCCTGTAGAATCTCTATGATAAATTTGATGTTGGAAAGAGGATACTTTATATGGTCTATGTGGTTTGCTTAAAATATTCTTAGATCATTTCAATAGTGAATGGGAGGGACAATAAAATTAGGCCACTTTCAGTGGTTTTAGAGAAAACAAAAGATTCAGCTTTACAATTATATAAAGTTCATGTTAAAACCAATAGCATAAAATACCTAATTTTTCAGACTCAATTTAAAAAAAAAATGCTTTTTCCAGAACCTGAGTTTGTTTCTGACTTTAAGACTTTCTGTAGTAAAATCTAAAGAAGACTAGTCCAAATAGCACATGAACAGATGAAAGTTTGCAAAAAGTTAGTTTCAGATTTCGAACAGAAAAGGACCTTAAAGCTAAAAGCATGGTCCAATAAGAAAACAAACAATAAAATCCAGTTATGTAGGTGCAGGCAGAATAGCCAATTGACAACAAACATTTTTATCCATCTGGCAATAGAAAAACACTCTGAATCAAGAATATTTTAATAGAATTGGATTAACAGTAAAAATATGTCTCCTATTCCTCATTTCAGGTAATAATATATAAATAATCCCCCAGAGGCAATATGTTAATCATGCATGAGATCCTCAGTAGTGTTTATCAGTTACAGTTTGTATTTATTTGAGACAATCTTTTAGTTTGCATCAGATAACAGTCAGTATTTATTTAATATAGTAAATTATTCATTAGATATATTCATTATTCATTAGATAGAGTCAGTATTCATTAAATATACTAAATTATGATTTAGTCAGTATTCATTATTATATGTTCATTTTTTCTTTGTTAACTTTACATTGTCAGAATTGTGCAATATTTTACAATATTGAACTTGTGTGCAACTTCATATTGAACTCGTGTGCCCAATAGTGAATTAGGAACTACTTTGTAAACAAATCATGTACACTCTTGTAGTAGACACTTTATGTTTTGGTTTATTAAATTTGTTTCTGAATGAATTAAAGCAGATGTTTTGTGGACTGCCACATTGCAGATGCTTTGGCACATTCCACGTTAACTTTTTTTATACAATGTTGTTGTTGTGTAATGATGAATCTGCGCTTGTGTATTTGGTTTGGAATACAGCATATATTCAGTTACTTTGTTTCTTGTAGTGTACTTTAGTTTATATAATTAAGCCTTAGGTGGAATGCGAAAATCAGCATGTAATAAAAAGGTGACTGCATTTGTATGGAAAAATATGAACTCGCTTTGTTGGATGGATATACTTCACTCCCAATGTCATGCAGTATTTCCATTCAAAAAACTTGTTCATATTTTCCCATATCCTTGACTAACAAGTCACCCTCTACAAATAAAGTATTATTATTATTATTATTATTAAAAATGCAGTAACCTATAAATATAGTAGATTATGAATCAGATACATTCATTATTCATTAGATACAGTATGAAAGAATGTAACAAATTTACTAACAAGGTTTCAAAACAATCACGTAGGCATATATGAATTGAGAACCTTAATGAAAAGAAAATCAAACTGATAAATAAAGTACAAGAAATCCCAAACTGAAAAAATAACTAAAATAATAATGAAAACAAAGAAATGAAGAAAAATAGTTTACCTTCATTGTGAGTGAGTCCAGGTGTCTCACAGTAATATCCAGCGTTACAAGGAGTACATTCCGACTCATTTTTCAGTCGTGTTGTGGCACCGAATGTGCCAGCTGGACAAGCTATTGGATCAGCTGTCCCTTCTGGGCAGTAAGAACCTTAAGAAAAAATGTATAAAGCGCTTAAACCTTTGTCCATTTGCTACACAAATAGCTCACTTTTCTTAGAGGCAGTCAAAAGAGATGACTAATATATGTCAGTAATAGGTGAGATGTCATTAATAGATGAGGTGTCAGTAACAGAGGAGATGACAGTACCAGATGGGATATCAGTAATGAGCAAGTTCTCAATAAAAGACAAGATGACAGTAACAGATGACATGTAAATAACAGATGAGATGACAGAACCAGATGAGATATCAGTAATGGACAAGTTCTCAATAAAAGACAAGACGCCAGTAATAGATCAGATGTAAATAACAGATGAGATGACAGTACCAGACGAGATATCAGTAATGTACAAGTTCTCAATAAAAGACAAGATGTCAGTAACCTGGTTATATGGTTATACTGTCATGGCTGGCTACTTATAAACTTGGACAATGGTGGTTTGAATCTTACGTCCATCTTCCTGGTGACTACCAATTTTATTTCTTTTTTTAGTCCCTGTATTTATATACATTAGATATTTTAACATTCAAAATAATTTAGCTTCCATTTCCTTGGCAGGATATAGCCAATAATGTTTTAAAAATGCCATGTTATGCTGTAATTATCAACATTATTATTATTGTCATCATTGTTTTTGTCATCATCTACATGCATTCTTACAAATGTGCAATCAAACTGTAGAGAAGTTAATTAAACAACTGTAAATATTCATCTTTATTTATATATATATATATATATATATATATATATATATATATATATATATATATATATACACACACACACACACACATACATACATGCACGCACACACACACACACAAACACAAACACACACACATGCACACACACACACACACACACACACACCACGGATTACCTGCTGGACAGACATTGGCATTAGTTGTCTGGTTTGGTGTGGACATCATAGCATACTGTTTACAGTAATATCCAGCCTGACATGGCCCTGAAGGAGCACTGAGCCCCACACTTCCACAGTATAACTTTGGAGAACATGGTGTACAGTCAGAACTCTGGTTCAATCCTGTCACATTGTTAAATGTGCCCAGGGGACATGGATATTGGTTACTCTTTGAAGTACCTAAAACAATAGATATAAATCAAGAGTTACATGAATTCATTTCATATGAAATTTATTGAGGAATGGATAATGGAATATGGTACTGCACTTTTGTACATTGGGTATCATCACAGTCAAAAGTGACTGAACAATTATAAACTGTCAAGACATTCCTCTCTCTCTCTCTCTCTCTCTCTCTCTCTCTCATAATGGGGCATCATTTTTATTTGATGATGAGATGTGATAAGAAAATAGTGATGGAATATCTTTCTTTGTCATGGTTATTCATCTTCTAACTTACCAATTCTAATGCACCCATATCAAATTTAAACAATGTATATTAATAATGCATGCTGCTTTAGCACAATTACATCTGATGTAAGTTAAGTTTTAATATTGACCATCATGTAATTGTTTAAAATCCTTCTCAATGTGGGATCCTATATTTTTTCATACACAATCTCTTTCCCAAAATGAAATATGTTTTTAGGCATTATTTGTCATATTTTTGGACCTACCATGACTGTGATCTCTAATGTTAAATTCCTGAATCTTAATCTTTCTCTATTGCTTTAACCTTGGTCAAGGAACTTACAATAGAATGAAAGTTATTCTGCAAAACCCCATCAAAATCATCTTGACCATTGACCTTTTGACCCCAAAATCAATAGGCCACTTCCATACTTTAAGTGTATGCTTTTTACAAACTTTAGTAAAAGGATATGGTCTAAAACTGAAGCTATTATGCAAAAGCTGTTTTCTTCTTTCAATCACAGTTACCTTGACCTTTCACCTTTTCACTCAAAATGATCAGGCTTCTTTTTTGCCTGATGTGGAGGTCACCCACTAACTTTGGTTACAGTACACAGTCAAGAACTGAAAATGTTGCTCAGAAACCATTATTCTTCTTTTAGTTGCAGTGATACTGACCTTTGATCCCCAAATCAATACGCTTACCCCAAGAGACTAATGACTGACAGACACATGCAATGATGAAGAGAGAAGAAGGCAGACATTGAGATGGATAACACTGACACAAACACATCCAAACTTACGTACCATCAGGGCAGTAATATCCAGTTGGACATTTGATGGTGTCGTTGATGACCACAACTCCGAGACTGTTGTCACAATAGTAGCCACTGGGGCAGGTTTTACATTTGGTCTGTCCATTCTGATCCTGGTATGAGCCACTGGAACAGATAATGGGGTTAGCTGCTGCTGCTGGACAGTAGTAACCAACTGGACACAGGTTTTGGTTTGAAGTGGACTCACCTTGTGGGCAGTAATATCCTGCCATGCAGTTACCTGTTGCAAATGAAGAAAAAAAATCATTTAGAAATATAAAAGGCCGATTCACTTTTAAAACTGTCCTTTATAGTCAGATTTTCTTGATATACGGGTAAATATGGTTTCATATATGAGTATGTGTCCTTTATATGGACACACCCTTGTTATGGAATTGTTTCTGATACAGAGGCATCTTTTATATCAAAATGTCCTTGATATAGAGGTATCATATCATTGACATTAAGGCATCCTGAATATGGCAATATGGAGGCATAATTGATTTGGAGCTGTCAATTACGTACAGATGTTCTTTTATATGGCAGAACTGTAATATGGATCAAATGAGCAAACATTTTATATTTATTTACTATTTACTGCTATAAAATTTTCATGCATGTGTTGGTTTTGTTATGGACAGGTGGTGGTGTGGATTAGTTTTGTTATGGACAGGTGGTGGTGTGGATTAGTTTTGTTATGGACAGGTGGTGGTGTGGATTAGTTTCATATTACATATTCATAATGAATTAGACACAATGCACTAAAATGATATTCCTACCTCAAATTCATCATAATTATGCTTTGAAAATGCCGACATTATCAATTAAACAATAAAATAATAATTTTTAATTCCAATATATATGTAAATTCTATTTTTTCCCTCCTCTCTCTCTCTCTCTCTCTCTCTCTCTCTTCTACCCTTTAGAACTATCAAGAGTTTCAAGGTCAAGCTGTACTGACACTAACCTGATGTAGCTGCCATGCTATAGTTACTGCAGTATTGTCCATATGTGCATGGTATACAATCAGAGGAGTTTGTATTGCCCTTGTTAGCGCTGTATGTGCCTGGGCTACAAGGTGTGGGTGCTGTTGATCCCTCTGTGCAATAGTAGCCCTTAGGGCAGATATTACCAGTAATGCCATCTGTTGGTGTTGGTGAGGAAGCACGGGCTGTGCAATAATAACCTGCTGAACATAAGCCTGTCCAGATCTCGAGTCCAGTAAACTGACAATATCTACCTCCAGGGCAAGGTTTGGGGTCCGAGGAACCTGCAATTAATCAGAAAAGCTCAAATCAACATTCTGCAATAAAAAAATTTGACAAAAAGCATCATATATTTAAAAAGTCTGATATGAAAATTCTTTATGTGCTTGTGTACAATGTATACCAAATTGGAGAGATCATACACCAAAATATACTAAAGTGTTATGGACTGCCAAATCAGTGTCTACACCATATATGCCATTGTGTTATTGAATAACATATCAGGGACATTACTGAATAAACCATTGTGTTTTTGACTGACAGATCAGGATCCATACAAAATATGCCATTGTGTTAATGACTGACAGGTCAGGGATTACCCATTATACCATATATGTCATTATGTTATGACTGACAGATTAGGGACTATACCAAATATTCCATTGTGTTACAGACAGACAGAACAGGGATTATACCAAACAGCAAATTTTTAAGTAAATTATGTTTCTCAAAGAATACTTACCCAATCACGTTACGTTAGGAATATTAGCCTGCTACTGCATGAATCCAGCCCTACTAAAATACAAAAATTCCTCTTTCCTTATCTTTATCAATAGACAATATGCAATAACTCTTGCCCATTACCTCCCCTTGATACCACCAGGTGTCACCATTTTTCAGCTAAGTGAAAAACTAATGAAGATGCTTGCAGGGCAGGGAGGTTGGGAGGGTGTTTAAGTAATGTGATCTGGTAAGTATTCTCAGAGAAAATAATTTACTTAAAAAATTTGCTTTCACCGTCGAAAACGTTCTCCAATCACATTACGTTAGGAGAATAAGGAATAGCAGGAGGGGACGCTGAGCATCCGACCCCTATATATGGTATCCTTCCAGGGAAGACTGGTTGAATTCACCATGTGATCGATAACCTGTTCTCCTAACTACATAAGCAACACTGCCTGGGGTCACTTGACATGTGACCCTAACACACAGTTAAGAAGATGATTATTTAAATCTTCTTACCTACCAAAACTTCACAAGCAAATCCAGCGAAGCTAACAGGGTGTATTGACTGCTCCAGCTTGGGTCCGGTGGCTGTCTGTGCTGCTGCCACTGGACCCAACAGATTATAGGTTGCCTCTACAATGTCAAAATCTCTGAAAAAAGGCTCGAAAAGGTTGGCTCTGCCTGCCAGCCAACAGCTTCAATCAATTATATCTCGGTTTGGAATGTTGCGTTCGAATGGGAGGCTAGCAGAAATAGCTAGAAACTTCTGTGCAATAATCTATGTGAGGTTACTCAGATGTGGTGAGCCTTCAGAGTACACCAATCACATAACCAACTTCAGCCATGAAGAAAGGGCTCGAAACATGATAACCTTTGTTCTGGCTCACAGGGATTGTTCAAAACCTTGGAGCAGTAAGCTATGTGAGGCAACTCTGATCTGGTGAGATGTCAGAGTATACCAAGTGTATGACCCACTTCAGCCCTAAAGAAAGGGCTTGAAGAATTAAATCCAGTGTTCCAAAAGGAAGAAGCATTTGTGCATGCCATGGCTGTGCCCTTGATGGTAGTGCCTGATAGCGCAAACATGGCTACTATTCTCAACCTGGCTATGGAGGAGAGTGAGCAAATGACAACTGTTTGTCTACTGGCAGATGGTAACCTATGATGGTGCGATGAGAACTACAAAACCCTCCATTCTCAACTGAAGGGAGTTGGGGTGTTTATGTTGTTGTTGTTGTTGTTGTTGGGTTTAACGCCATTTTTCAGCACATGATAGGCTATGCATGTTGGCCAGTATTACGGGTGGAGGAAGAACTCGGGAAAACCCTGGGAAGAACCACCGACTCACGAGAAGCTACTGGCAAGCTTTCTCACATACCCACATTGGCTGAATCCTAGACTCAAACCCACGCAGACAGAGGTGAGATGGCAGTGATCCATAACGGAGAGAACTTTAGACCACTCGGCCACTGAGTTGGGGTGGACATAAAGGGGCATTTAGCTCTCCTACCCTGCATGCAGAAGTGAAAGCTATCAGGAAACATCACCTGTATGATAGAGATTTTAGCAAAGTATAGACCAGAAGCTTAAAGGGATTCGAACTGAACTATGTTAAAACTTAGGACTGGATTCATCTGGAGACAAAATGAGGGATATTGTTCAATTGAGACCCATATTGTCTAAAAGATTTGATAGGCCTCTATCCCACCCAAAAACATGTTTGCCATGATGTCAGAATGTGTCCAAGTTAATGGGACAGTAGCCTTTAGTAGCAATAGGGGACAACTGTTTCTCCTCAAAGAGTCAAAGAAAGTCGGCCAGTTGATGGATTGAGGTATGCAGAGGGATGATGTAGTTGGTATGACACCAGTCCTTAAAGTAATGCCACTTTCCCACATGAGCGTTCACAGTGGACGGTCTGCTTATTCTCAAGATTTTCTTTACAAATGAGGGTTTGAATTGTTTGACTCACAAGGCTGTCCTGGTTAGAGACAAGCATGTAGAAGAAGATGGTGTTCTGGGCAGGGAAGGACTACCATGGCAGTGAATGCTAGAAAAGATTTTGGTTGGACAAAATCTTCCTGCATGTACTATTGTTAGAAAGAGTAGATCGGTCAGCCAGGGTTTGTCCCATCATCAAAAGGGGGGCCCACAACCCATCCCAAATGATTGACAGTGCATCAAAGGTTCAAACTTTTGGTCTGGAACTGGAGAGAAGATGGTACGTAGATCTTGATTCCACCTCGTTGACAAGAAGTCAATCATCAGATGCCCTTTAAGTGCGCAAATCAGAATAAAGACCTGATTGATAGAGGGACCTTCCTGTGCAAAGGACATGACCACCTAACGTGTCTGATTTGTATGATGATATGGAGAGTTTTGAACCCAAGTAGAAAATGCCAAAATCAGAACACACAGGTCAAGTGATTTGGTGCCTCCCTGCTTGAGGAGATAGGTCACCACCACAGAGTTGTCTGACTGAATGAGAACCATTATTGCCTCAGAAGTGATCTTTTCAGAAATGAAAGGTATTGATGACAGCCTTCATTTATAGGATGTTGGTGCATAGAGGCCATTTCCCAAGGTCCCTGGTGTTGCTGATGGTAGAGAAGGTCAGCAACAGGTGGGCACCCCCACTGTGCATGCTAGTGGCAGTACCTACTGTTATATCTGCCTGGGGGTTCTTCAGTGGTCTGCTGACCTGGATTGCCCCAGTGATACAGGAATGTTCAAATCTTGGGCATGATCATGACTGTTTGATAAAGAGGACATAAAACAGGGCGCCAATGTTCTGGCATTGCTCATATAAAAAGACAGCCAAGCGGGATCAGGTCTTCTGCAGAATAATAAATCAAAGAACCTAGCCATCAGCTCCTACGTGTGGGTGTTGCTGGGTGTCTGTAACCAAGAGGTCCCCATGCTGTGACTATTGGACTGCCAGTGTCGGCTGGACTACTGGTGTCAGCTGGACAGTTGGCAATGTCAAGATGGTCAGTGACAGCTGGATGGCTGGTGATGGTACATCACTTTTAATGGATCCAGCATGAACCACATGCACCTGGACATACAGACTCGAAGGCCATACTCGGACATGCGGGGGGACTTATGCCTGATGGGCTGCCTAAACAACTAACCATGGGTTGTCTTCCTTTATTTGTTCTGTCTTTCTTTCCCTTCAGTGTTGAATGGAAAATTGCTGTGAATGTGCATTTCATGTGTAAAGTA
The DNA here is from genome assembly GCA_028554795.2 of Sinohyriopsis cumingii. Lineage (NCBI taxonomy): Eukaryota > Metazoa > Mollusca > Bivalvia > Unionida > Unionidae > Sinohyriopsis > Sinohyriopsis cumingii. The sequence goes on along the minus strand of CM068833.1, from coordinate 94,835,279 downwards.
AACATTCCTTCTATAATGACACAAGAAGAGAAAACAAAGCATAGATTTGCCAATCAGTATGTGACTAATCACCTAAATCAGAAGCCCAGACTTCCAATGACTAAGTATTATAGACACTGCACAGTAGAAACACTGTATACATAGTAGAAACATTGTATACATAGTATAAACATTGTATACATAGAAACATTGTATACATAGTATAAACATTGTATACATAGTAGAAACATTGTATACATAGCATAAACATTGTATACATAGTATAAACATTGTATACATAGTAGAAACATTGTATACATAGTAGAAACATTGTATACACAGAAACATTGTATACATAGTAGAAACATTGTATACATAGTATAAACATTGTATACATAGTAGAAACATTGTATACATAGTATAAACAATGTATACATAGAAACATTGTATACATAGTATAAACATTGTATACATAGTATAAACATTGTATACATAGTATAAACAAAACAAGAGTCATGCTCTTAAACTGCATATACATCACTAAAAACTGATATGACACAAAAAACACAAACTAAAGCAGACATTAACAATGAGCTGAAATTACTTTGCTGCAAAAACAACGTACAGATCATTGAAAGTGATCAGTGAAAGTGTCATATCAGAAGCTTATGGCCCTGTTATAAACTTATGCACAATACTTAGTTAATAATTAAACCACAATTCTATCAAAAAAGCATGAATTATGAATAAACTAAGTATAATTATCAAGCAGCACTTTCGCTAATATGAGCTCCATAATAGAAGTTGTTGTTGTTGTTGTTGTGGGGTTTAACACCATTTTTCAGCACACGATAGGCTATACATAGTGGCCAGTATTAATGGTGAAGGAAGAACCCAGGAAAACCCTGGAAAGAACCACTGACCCACGAGAACCATAATAAAAGGAGTAAGAAATAAAGTCAAAGGTACACTAACTCATAATTATTTTGTATAAGGGACCCTAAACACTAACTCATAATTACCTTGTATAAGGTACACTATTTCATAATAACATTGTATAAAGTACAGTAACTCATATTTGCCTTGTATAAGGTACACTAACTCATAATTACCTTATATAAGGTACACTAACTCATATTTGCCTTGTATAAGTTACACTAACTCATAATTACCTGGTATAAGGTACACTTACTCATAATTACCTTGAAAAAGGTCAACAATAGTGTGGTTCTATGGTGGTCTTACAAGATGAAGTCCTGACAAGTTACAAAATCAATCAAAAATCGACAGAATTGTAAAATAAAGCAATAAATCTACATAAAATCCAAAATGAACGTTGGATGAGCCCACTGGAACACAAAAAGGGCTGAATTGTTGGAGGATAAAATGTACAATGTGTAGTCTGTAAGGCAGCAAAGCTAAAATTGGTAACACCTGGTGGCATCAAGGGGAGGTGATGGGCAAGAGTTACTACTTTTTGTCTATTGATATAGATAGGGAAAGACAAATCTTTGTCTTTTATAATGGCTGGATGTGTGAGGTAGCAGGCTAATATTTCTAATGTAATGTGATTGGGGAACATATTTGAAGGAGAAATGTCACTGTGCTATGACTTACAGATTAGGGTCTATAACAAATATTCCATTGTGTGATTGACTAACAGATCAGAGTCTATATGTTAACTGGAAATTGTTTACTGCCCATATTAAAGAGGCTCCATATGAGTACCATCGCTTTTGCACTAATCAAAGTGCTTGTTTTGCAAAACTCATGTTTCAAGAAACAATGTATCTTCTAACATAATATATTACCACATAATACATAAAATGTTTTGCACAATATAAACAAATTCAAACATGGAAAATTATATATATATATATATATATATATATATATATATATATATATATATATATATATATATATATATATATATATGTATGTATATATATATGTATGTATATATATGTATGTATATATATGTATGTATATATATATGTATATATATGTATGTATATATATATGTATGTATGTATGTATGTATGTATATATATATATATATATATATATATATATATATATATATATATATATATATATATATATATATATATTTACAGACATTTCTTCTTCATTGTCTTTTTTCAAGTGTAAAACCAGATTTATAAATGAACATAGCTGAGTCCATATGACTGAACAGTGACATCACTGATTATTCCAAGTGTATAACTAGGTTCATAAATAAACAAAGCTGATTCAGTAGAATTGTGTTAAGTAAGAACATCATGGTTATTCGCAGACAAATTTAAATCATTCTTAAATTAAGCAGTGACGATGTGCAGATTTCAATTTCCTTGGAAGAAAAAATGACAAGTTATTTGACTGGCAGTTCACTCTTGAAGGAATAAAAACTCAAACATTTTACACAAAATGTATAATTTTAGACTGGAAACTTACCTACTGGGCAATAATATCCTAATTGACATTTGCCACCATTGAGAGTGGTGTTTGGAACACTTGCACCACCTGAACAATACCAGCCTGCACTGCAGTTGCCAGTGGGGGCTGAGTTACCATAGCCCTCACAATATTGTCCTCCAGGGCAGTTCACACAACTGGAAAGGGCAGTTAGGCTTGTGTATGGATTGTATTTCCCAGGTGGACACGGATACTGGGTGCTGTACTGGGTTCCACTGGGACAATAATGACCTTGAAAATAAAAATGTAACCTTGAAAAGATGCATCACATGGGGTCTTGCTCGCTTGAGAATAAAAGTCAATTAAAAGAGATAGACAAAAATGACAAGAAGAAAGAAATAAAGAAACATACCAGGAGAAAAAGTCTGTCATTAGACTTCAAAGCAAATATATATATATATATATATATATATATATATATATATATATATATATATATATATATATATATATATATATATACACACACACACCGTAAAATTGTGACAATTGGCAAAATTCTGAACCAGTCTGCCTAAAAATGGTCATCAAATTTCTTATGCTTTATATTAAAAAACAAACAAACCAAAGAACATATTTAGAGCATATATTTTTAATATGTAAGTACATCTATGCAAAAACCAATCTCTTTCATCTAGAAACACAGTATTTGAAACTACCATGTATACATGCTTATAAGTCAGATCCAACTGCATAGATCCAGGTCCATCCTTGCATAAAGTGTCAAAAGAACCAGGTCTATGCATAATGTGTAAGCAGATCTGGGTCTATGCATAATGTGCCAGCAGATATGGGTCTATGCATAATGTGCCAGCAGATCTGTGTCTATGCATAATGTGCCAACATATCTGTGTCTATGCATAATGTGTCAAAAGATCTGTGTCTATGCATAATGTGCCAGCAGATCTGGGTCTATTCATAATGTGTCAAAAGATCCAGGTCTATGCATAATGTGCCAGCAGATCTGGGTCTATGCATAATGCGCCAGCAGATATGTGTCTATGCATAATGTGCCAGCAGATCTGGGTCTATGCATCATGTGCCAGCAGATATGTGTCTATGCATAATGTGCCAGCAGATATAGATCTATGCATAATGTGCCAGCAGATCTGTGTCTATGCATAATGTGCCAACATATCTGTGTCTATGCATAATGTGCCAGCAGATCTGGGTCTATTCATAATGTGTCAAAAGATCCAGGTCTATGCATAATGTGCCAGCAGATCTGGGTCTATGCATAATGCGCCAGCAGATATGTGTCTATGCATAATGTGCCAACATATCTGGGTCTATGCATAATGTGCCAGCAGATCTGGGTCTATGCATAATGTGCCAGCAGATCTGTGTCTATGCATAGTGTGCCAACATATCTGTGTCTATGCATAATGTGCCAGCAGATCTGGGTCTATTCATAATGTGTCAAAAGATCCAGGTCTATGCATAATGTGCCAGCAGATCTGGGTCTATGCATAATGCGCCAGCAGATATGTGTCTATGCATAATGTGCCAACATATCTGGGTCTATGCATAATGTGCCAGCAGATCTGGGTCTATGCATCATGTGCCAGCAGATATGTGTCTATGCATAATGTGCCAGCAGATCAGGGTCTTTGCATAATGTGCCAGCATATCTGTGTCTATGCATAATGTGCCAACAGATCTGGGTTTATGCATAATTTGTCAACAGATCTGGGTCTATGCATAATGTGCCAGCAGATCTGGGTCTATGCATAATGTGCCAGCAGATCTGGGTTCATATAGTTTCTTAAGATTAATAAGTAGAACAAAAAATTATCGCATAGCTGGCTTTGATGTTTGCATTTGGTCATTCTTTACAGGGAAATATGCACCGTGTATGTAAAACTCTAATTGTAAACTAATGTAACAATTACAACAGAACAAATATATTGTTACATAATGCTGAATTTCAAAATATGAATCTAAAACCTTTAAAATTGTATTATTGATATCATTTGCCTTTTCTTGTCATCTACTGATATTCAGAACACCACATCAAGTTCTGGGAACCCAAGAGTAATTTCTGTCCATCTATATACACTTTGCAAAACCACCAAAACTATGCAACACATAATGTTATGCCATTTCATAGGCTAATTGCCTTTTACATGTAGATGTTGCTTCAAAGGTTGGCCTTTTTGAGGTTCAATTTCTGACTGAGCTATTTTATTGTTTTGACCAGCATACCTCAGAAATAATTCAACATAATCTAATGCAATATGGTGCATACACCAACTGACATAGATGTATCTACTTTTGAATATTTTAATGCAATTTGGTGCATACACCAGCTGACACCGATGTGCCTACTTTTGAATATTCAAATGCAATTTCGTGCATATGCCTGCTGAGATAGATGTATCTACTTTTGAATATTCTAATGCAATTTGGTGCATACACCAGCTGACATAGATGTGTCTACTTTTGAATATTCTAATGCAATTTGGTGCATACACCAGCTGACACCGATGTGCCTACTTTTGAATATTCAAATGCAATTTCGTGCATATGCCTGCTGAGATAGATGTATCTACTTTTGAATATTCTAATGCAATTTGGTGCATACACCAGCTGACATAGATGTGTCTATTTTTGAATATTCTAATGCAATTTGGTGCATACACCAGCTACCTTTGGGTTATGTCCCATCAACTCTGCTTTGGACAGAGTTATGGTTACTGCAAAAAAAACGTAAGACATGGGATGTTGCTTGCAACTGGCAGAGCTTATGAACCGTTCAACATATTCTGGTGCAGTTTGGTTTGAACACTGTTTTATAAACTAACATGTACCTTTTCATGGATTAATCGTGTTCACAAGAGTTATAGCCCCTGATTTCACATCTTCCTGGCTTCAGTTTGCACAAGATGACTTCAGCATCCTTTTTGATCTTTAAATCGCATTGAGAAATTAAGATACAGATTTATGAGACCTTGAATGAATATTATTTTCTGCTTTCCGCAAAATCATGTACAGGGTTATGACTCCTGATTGCCATTCTTCCTGACTTTGGTCATTAAAGCCATAATTTACTAAACTCTCTTGGACTCTAGCGAAATTGGCATTGCAGCTTTATATTTTGGGATCCTCATTTGAGTTTGATTGCCAGTCCAAAGCAACATTTCCTGGGAGCACAGCCCTTGAACATCCATCATTCTTACTTTATTTTCCAAAGCATATATTATTTTATCAAAATATACTGTATAAGTTGTTGTTGTTGTGGGTTTAATGCCATTTTTCAGCACATGAAAGGCTATACATGGCAGCCAGTATTAATGGTGGAGGAAGAACCCGGGAAAACCATGGAAAGAACCACTGACCCTCGAGAAGCAACTGGCAAGCTTTCTCACATACCCACATTAGCAGAATCTGAGACTCGAACCTAGGCAGACAGAGGTGAGATGGCAATGATCTGTAACGGAGAGCTCTTTAGACCACTCGGCCACTTGGGGCCCCATACTGTATAAGTAAATTACCAAAACTGGAATGATGCTTTATACTGATGAGACCTTGAGTGAACTTAAGTTCCAGCATTTCACATCATTTAGAAGAATTATGACCCTATCACGCACACTTCTCCCAACCTTGCTTTTCCAGTAGAAGTTCCTCTGTTTAAAATAAGGAATAAAAGTCCAGCTAATTTACTGAATTTTAGGGTATGCAAATATGGTTTATAAATATATATATATATATATATATATATATATATATATATATATATATATATATATATATATATATATATAAAATCTTTCTATCAATCTGCTTAAGTTGGGTGCATTTGCGAACTTCTATATTCTTTGTTCTAATGATTAATGCTAGCAAAATGCATTGATCCAGACATGCTGCCACATTATGCAATGTCAGATCTGGGTCTGTGCAGTTTGCAGTTGGATTTGTGTTACATACACATATATATGATAAATGTCTCGGTTTCCAAATGAATTGTTTTTATGAAAAACAGAAGAGCTACTATCCTTTCAGCATTTAACCCAAAGAAATCTTTAATTTTTTTTTATCCCGCCCTGAATTTTAGAAGTTTTATAATTTTATTTGAATGTAATTGATATCATACTTGTTACTTACACACAGACAAACACACACTCAGAGAGAGAGATAGAGAGAGAGAGAAAGAGAGAGAGACACACACACATGTATAATGTGTTAAGGGAAAATGATTGAAGTTTTTGCAAGAAATGACAAATTTCACCTCACTTACCTGATGACTACTGGCACTTTAAAAGTAATTTGATAAAATCCATTTTGCAGAGAAAGACACTGTAAATATTGGACCCTGCAATACATATTCATAACAAGAACAAATCATTCACATTTGGTTACCTGGAGGACAAACAGTGGAATTAAAGTTTGTAGAATTTGCCAGGCAGTAGAAACCAGCAGGGCAAGTTTTGCAGGTTGTCTGTCCCATTAAGTCATTATATTTCCCAGCAGTGCATGGCAAAGGGACGGTTGTCGTAGAGGGACAGTAGTATCCTGTAGGACAAACTCCGCCAACTCCCGTGTTATTGGTGCCATCTGGATTCGATCTGTCAACTCCATATGTACAATAATATCCTAAAAGACAGAATAATTAATGAGGCATTGAAAGGCAAGTATCGTCTGCTCCTCAACAACTTGTTATCCAGTGAAAAGCAGAAATAATCAAAATACAGCAAGTTTTCATCTTTGAAGTTTTCATTCAAATCAGTCTTTATCATCAATGATTTTGCTGAAATATTACAAAAGATTGCCTTTTATGAACTCAAGCACCCATTTATAAACATGATGATGTCTTAGCTTTGGAATGACTTCTGTATAAGTAACTGTATTCCCCATTCTTAAGCAATGTTACAGAAATCTGTAATTCATCATAAGCAGCAAACTATGTTTGATTTGACAACATGAGGAACAACTGCACAGTTGCCTGTATGTGCAGTCTAAAGGACAACTTACCAGCTGGACAGTTGCCTGTGGGGGCAGCCAAAAGGATAACTTACCAGCTGCAAAGTTGCCTGTGGGGGCAGCCAAAAGGATAACTTACCAGCTGCAAAGTTGCCTGTGGGGGCAATATGCAGTACAATTTACCGGCAGCACAGTTGCTGAAGGGGAGACTGAAGGATAACTTACCAGCTGCACAGTTGCCTGTAGGGGCAGTCAGGTATGCTGTTTTGCAGTATTTGCCTCCATCACACTGTGTGCACTGAGAAACTTCATACAGGCCCTTCTGGGCACTATATGTGCCTGGAGGGCAATACTGCCAATTTATTCCAGTGCCTGAAAGACAAAAGATTATTAGATTTACTAGTACCATTAGTAATATTCAGCTTTAAGTAGACACACAAATGATCAAGAGAACAAAGTTGGACTGACAAAACTCACCTGGCCAACTTAATGGTTAACCATTTTGCAAAACATGATTAAATTGTCTATAACAACACAGCCTATGCCAAATATACCCCAAACTGTATACCACTCTAATTTAAATTGATTTTACTATATCCTGATAACAAAGTTCTTTCAAAAGATCAAGCCAACTTTCTCATAATCAATGACATCCAAGATCTTCATAATGTACACCAATTTACAAACTTTGAGATAAATTAAGTGAAAAATAGAGTCTCCATATCTACTGTGGTAACAAAGGCAGCCAATCAGATGCAAGGTATATCATCAATGTGTGCATTATTCTAGAACCTGCTTAGGACAATGACTATAATATAGGCTTATTTACCAAAGTGGAGAGGAAAAAAAGGAATTGGTCTCCAGAGCAATAACACACTTGCCAAATATATAAAAGATTATCTAATTAATATGCCTAGATCTTGCTCATAAAACTCCACAAACATCTTGGCAATAAAAGACTATTTACCAAGTTTAATCAAAATTTGATCAGAAATATGGTTACTTGAGTGTTGGATAGCTCAGTCAATCAGATTCAACATCACCTCAATAATACTCATGGATCTTGCTATTATTTAACTCCAGTCACAGTCTTAGAAAAAGTGTGACGTGACTTGGATCATTTTGGTGTGGCCTCCTGGATTCATGTGCGGAGCCCATGTGAGCATGCATTTGGAAACAAACTTTTAAACAAGGTTTATATGATACTGAACTTAAAATTTTCTTCCATCATTTTAAAATTACTTTCTCTCTATAGATATAATTTTAAACATTACTAACTTGCTGGGCCAAATTGTTATGATTTTATGATATATGGTTCTAATCTACAATGCAATAATTATGGGCAAAGGTTCTTATTTACAATACAATAAATATGGGCAAAGGTTCTGATCTACAATACAATAAATATGGGCAATGGTTCTGATCTACAATGCACTAAACATGGGCAAAGGTTCTTATTTACAATGCAGTAAATATGGACAATGGTTCTGATCTACAATGCAATACCTATGGGCAAAGGTTCTGATTTACAATGCAATAAATATGGGCAATGGTTCTGATCTACAGTGCACTAAATATGGGCAAGAGTTCTTATTTACAATGCAGTAAATATGGGCAATGGTTCTGATCTACAATGCAATATATATGTGCAAAGGTTCTGATCTACAATGCAATAAATATGGGCAATGGTTCTGATCTACAATGCAATAAATATGGGCAAAGGTTCTTATTTACAATGCAATAAATATGGGCAATGGTTATGATCTACAATGCAATAAATATAGGCAAAAGTTCTGATCTACAATGCAATAAATAGTTTCAGTTTCAGTCAATTTAGTATGCTAGGACAAATATATTTCTTTGTAAATTACATTGCTCTGACAAAATCTGTCCAACAAAAATACTGATCATGCCACATTGAAAATTTAAATTGGTAAAAAACCTGTAGCCATCTTGTTAGAAAGAAAGTGGAGGGGATGGCTAAGAATTTCTTCCTTTTGTCTATATGACATGAAAGACAGAATTGGCTTTATTCTGGAATTGCTGAATTCAAGAGGTAACAGAGCTCATTTTCCTAACATTAAAATCATAGAAGAATGTGTTTGAAAGAGAAAGAGATATACACTAACAAAAAGGTGACCTGTCTTTAGAATTATTCACTGGGATATTCTAATTTATTAAATATTATAAGATAAAGTTGATTTCAGCTCCATAAATTATTCTTTAACAGTTCAAATATTTATATTACTTTTGGGAACTGTACTTATCAAATCTGGCAATAAAATCTAAGTTACAAAAGATTCATACCTAGTGTGACATAGAAGGGTTTCAGTTTGAGTCAGTGTATTGCATTAGGTGTCAACATTCTTTCAAGTAAATATATTTTACAATTATCACTGACAAAATAGACACTTTTTACTTTTATAACATCAGGCCAAAGATGTAAGATTTTTAAAGCATATCTTATTCTTTACATATTTTAAATAGCTATGCTATTAATTTAAGGGTGACCAAAAAGCTGTTTTCAGTCGCTTTAAAAAAAAATAGTTTTGTTTGACATCACAGACTGTGGCAAAGGACAATCATACAAGCTGCAAAATAACAATGGATGATCCTTATGTTTGAACTTACATTTCAAATTGGAGTCAAAGAGTTGCTGCAATTCATTATGTGGTTAATTCTGACAGGCATTGCCATTAAACAGTGACAGACTTTGGCAGTTCACATTGGAATTCAACAGCTTTGCACTTGAATGTGGTTGACTTAATGAGAATTGCCATAAAACAAGGAGTCTTTGAAAAGACATGTTGCAATAGTTTGAGAGAAGACAGAATCAACTTGCTGTGTGGCTTAAAAAATGAGTCCTATTAAGGTAATTCATTAGTTAACAGCTGTCCAAAATTGTACAGTTGTACTGGGTTGACCATCTGCCATAGAACCTCAGTACAGTCACTCTCAGCCACAGCTAGATAATGTCAGAAATATTTTAAAAGTGGGGGAGAACAAGTTCATAGGGGTAATACATGAAATATTTTAAAAGTGAGGGAGAACAAGTTCATAGGGGTAATACATGAAATATTTTAAAAGTGGGGGAGAACAAGTTCATAGGCGTAATACATGAAATATTTTAAAAGTGGGGGAGAACAAGTTCATAGGGGTAATACATGAAATATTTTAAACGTTCATAGGCATAATACAAATCATTTATTAGTATCCTGAAGAGGAAATTACATTTTATATTGATTTCCAGATGTCTCTTACCAGAGGATAATCCAAAGACTACTACTGAGTGCAAGTAACTATGGCAATTTGCTGTTCAGAATGTTTATTAGGACAGATGTATGGGAAAAAAGAATGCCACTCACTGGTCAGGTATTCTCTGCCAATTATTTAATAAGGCAACAAAATCTGACTAATCAGAAATTCTATTGGCTAGGCAATTTTTATATGATTAGGTGTACAGTCCAATCCCATGGGCAGAAGAACTGTACCTATCTATGACAGTGGTTATTAATCCATAGGTTTCCACTGAAATTTGATCACTGTGCTATTTTGAATCAGTCACCAAGATCAATTGTAATGATTTGAAATTTCCTGAGTTGTTTTTAAGCACTTGATGGGTGGCAAGGCTAAATCCACAAACCTAATCTGGATCACAGCCCCAAAAGGTTGAAATCTGTGGGTGGCAAGGCTAAATCCACAAACCTAATCTGGATCACAACCCCAAAAGGTTAAAATCTGCTGATCTATGAGAACAATAAAAACAACATGGGCATAGATTCTTACCTTCCGGGCAATAGTAACCAGCTGGGCAAGATCGAGCATTGAGAGAGGCATTTTTAACCACTACTGGTAGGCAATAGTACCCAGCGGGACAAATTTCACAGGCTGTGGCTCCAGTATAATTTGCATAGAACCCATTTGGACATTCCTGTAACAAACATTACATGAAGAAAATTTTAAAAAGGAGCAAATTTAGTACCTACATATTTATTGACCCAGCAATGAAAAATAAAGAGAACATTTTAACACTGCAGTAAAGAAAAAACATAAACAATAATTTAGCATTGTTGTACAAATCACATGCTAGGCATTTGTCTTACAAAACCTTAAAACTTCCAAACCTTTACTAATATTCACTGGTTAAGGTGAACCATTTCTTATGTTTATAAAATCATTGTAGAAAACCAAACCATCCCTAGAAGCATATTTGATGGATGGGTGAGTAAGAACAGTCAATAAAGTATTTTGAAGAGTCAAGATTTTAGGCTAATAAAATAGCGCCATGCCATTACAAAGTACAATCACTGTTGTAGTCTGATTCCCAAATCTTTGCTAGATTAACATAAAACAAAACACTGAGACCATGAAATAAGTAAAAAGATACATAAAAGTTATAATTATTGATTTCAAAGATACAGGAATTGCATTCACTGAGTGACTAACCTTGTAGATTTCACTCCCATTGGGACAGTGCAAGCCCTTCGGACAAATATATGAGGGCGGATTTGGGACACTTGTACCTGCAGGACAGTAGTAACCTGCCCAGCATAAGTCAGATACGGATGTCATGGCTGTAATAACAACATTATGAACATTAATTTTTACAAGAAATTCAAAATAATCCAAAAAATTAATTAAGCTCAAGATTAACCAACAATTAAATTAAACTCAAGATTAACCAACAATTAAATTAAACTCAAGATTAACCAACAATTTAATTAAACTCATGATTACCCAACATTTAATTCAACTCAAAGCTTACCCAACAATTTGATTAAACTCAAGATTACCCAACAATTTAATTAAACTCAAGATTAACCAGCAATTTAATTAAACTCAAGATTACCCAACAATTTAATTAAACTCAAGATTACCCAACAAATTTAAATAAACTCAAGATTACCCAACAATTTAATTAAACTCAAGATTACCCAATAATTTAATTAAACTAAAGATTACCCAACAATTTAATTAAACTAAAGATTACCCAACAATTTAATTAAACTAAAGATTACCCAATAATTTAATTAAACTAAAGATTACCCAACAATTTAATTAAAATCAAGATTACCCAACAATTTAATTAAATTCAAGATTACCCAAGAATTTAATTAAACTCAGGATTATCCAACAATTTAATCAAACTCAATATTACCCAACAATTTAATTAAACTCAAGATTAACCAACAGTTTAATTAAACTCAAGATCAACCAACAATTTAATTAAACTCAAGATTAACCAACAATTTAATTAAACTCAAGATTACCCAACAATTTAATTAAATTCAAGATTACCCAACAATTTAATTAAACTCAGGATTATCCAACAATTTAATTAAACTCAATATTACCCAACAATTTAATTAAACTCAAGATCTATTGATAGCAAGTATAGTTGAACTTTGATTATCATTTACCCTATTAAATGACAGTATCTGTTAACTGTCAAGGCATTGTATGTCAAAATATTAAAAACAGGTACCTGTAAATACATAGATATTATTTTTTTTAGATGACTCTGTCTATTGTATAATATTTTTATTGCACATATTCTATTATCCATCTATTATCATATCTGTCATGGTCTCAGTCCCACAACCTGATGGATAATCAAAGTTTTAATGCATACTTAATAGGCACCAATACAAGGTCATATTCTGCTGACCTCATCATTCACTAATCAAATTATGGCTTTCATGTTTCTGAAAGTAAAAACGGTCATTGAAAACATATCCTTGCTGAGGACAACTCTTCCTAATTGAAAATCAGATGCTTTGTATGATAGCCTGCTAAAACTAAGTTGATGGGAATAACAAAGGGCATAAGGCCATTAACTTTTATAGTGCTTGTAAGTTTATAGGAATGAAAAAGGTCACCAGACCATGAACTTTTATCAGTGCCTGTCAGATCTCCACTGTGTCAGACATATCTTGGTTGTGGTTCAATTGAATTTTACATTCTCAGTTAAAAGGACCATGAACAGCTGCATGCACTGAATATTACATATGATTACACTTTCTACAGCTACTACATTATCATATTTATTGCAGGATAATTAACAAAATTGACTAAGCTTTTGATTGGTTAAAACTGCATCATGTGACAGAGAAAACAGCTCCAGCTCAAAATAAGCCAACTGATATGATATTTGATGAGTGGACTATGAAAGAAACTAATTTAAGAAAATCCTGAAAGATCTATGACTATACTTGTATTCCAATTAAAGTTGCATTTAATGTTAAAGATTTTGAGACCATGAGCTAAAGATTCAATTTTATGCTCATACAATTGAAATACAGGGCCTGATGTTAGTGTTAATCTCATACAGTTGAAATACAGCACCTGATATTACAATGTTAGTGTTAATCTCATACAGTTGAAATACAGGGCCTGACATTACATTGTTAGTTTTAATCTCATACAGTTGAAATACAGGGCCTGATGTTAGTGTTAATCTCATACAGTTCAAATGCAGGGCCTGTTGTTAGTGCTAATCTCATACAGTTGAAATACAGGGCCTGATGTTAGTGTTAATCTCATACAGTTGAAATACAGGGCCTGATGTTAGTGTTAATCTCATACAGTTGAAATACAGGGCCTGATGTTAGTTTTAATCTCATACAGTTGAAATACAGGGCCTGATGTTAGTGTTAATCTCATACAGTTGAAATGCAGGGCCTGATGTTAGTGTTAATCTCATACAGTTGAAATACAAGGCCTGATATTACAATGTTAGTGTTAATCTCATACAGTTGAAATACAGGACCTGATATTACATTGTTAGTTTTAATCTCATACAGTTGAAATACAGGGCCTGATGTTAGTTTTAATCTCATACAGTTGAAATACAGGGCCTGATGTTAGTGTTAATCTCATACAGTTGAAATACAGGGCCTGATGTTAGTGTTAATCTCATACAATTGAAATACAGGACCTGATATTACATTGTTAGTTTTAATCTCATACAGTTGAAATACAGGGCCTGATGTTAGTGTTAATCTCATACAGTTGAAATACAGGGCCTGATATTACATTGTTAGTTTTAATCTCATACAATTGAAATACAGGGCCTGATGTTAGTTTTAATCTCATACAGTTGAAATACAGGGCCCGATGTTAGTGTTAATCTCATACAGTTGAAATACAGGACCTGATATTACACTGTTAGTTTTAATCTCATACAGTTGAAATACAGGGCCTGATATTACATTGTTAGTTTTAATCTCATACAGTTGAAATGCAGGGCCTGATGTTAGTGTTAATCTCATACAATTGAAATACAGGACCTGATATTACATTGTTAGTTTTAATCTCATACAGCTGAAATACAGGGCCTGATATTACATTGTTAGTTTTAATCTCATACAGTTGAAATACAGGGCCTGATGTTAGTGTTAATCTCATACAGTTGAAATACAGGGCCTGATATTACATTGTTAGTTTTAATCTCATACAATTGAAATACAGGGCCTGATGTTAGTTTTAATCTCATACAGTTGAAATACAGGGCCTGATGTTAGTGTTAATCTCATACAGTTGAAATGCAGGGCCTGATGTTAGTGTTAATCTCATACAGTTGAAATACAGGGCCTGATATTACAATGTTAGTGTTAATCTCATACAGTTGAAATACAGGTCCTGATATTAAAAGGTTAGCTTCACGCTCATATAATTTGAATACAGGACCTGATATTACATTTTTACAGTCTGAATAGAAGGCCTGATATTTCATTGTTACAATCTGAATACAGGGCCTGATATATAAATGTGAGTTTCATGTCCATACAGTTTGAATACAAGGCTTGATTCAGGGCCTGGTATTACAGGGTTTGATATTACAATGTTAGTTTCAATAACATACAATTTCAATACAAGGACTGATACTGCATTGTTACAATCTGAATACAGGGCCTGACATCAAAATGTTATTTTCATGCTCATGTCATTTTTATACAGCAACTACTATTACAATGTTAGTTTTCTACTCAGTTCAAATACAAGGCCTGATACAGGGACGGATATTACATTGTTAAAAGTTTTGAATACAGGACCTGATATTGAAATGATTTTCACGCTCATACAATCTGAAGACAGGGCCTGATATTACATTGTTACAATCTGAATATAGGGCCTGATATTACATTGTTATAATCTGAATATAGGGTCTGATATTACATTGTTACAATCTGAATATAGGGCTTGATATTACATTGTTACAATCTGAATATAGGGCTTGATATTACATTGTTACAGTCTAAATATAGGGTTTGATATTACATTGTTACAATCTGAATAAAGGGCTTGATATTACATTGTTACAATCTGAATATATAGCTTGACAAGAAGCTGTTACAGTTTGAATACAGGGCCTGATACTGCAATGCTGGTTGAAAGAAAAATGTTTGATAAGAAAAGACTAGTCTGAAAAAGTTGACTTCTTGGAATAACATCTTTCAAATTTGTAGAAATGATCAGACAAAGGAAGGAAATAAAGAAGAAAAAAGATAAAAAGGCAGATATTGTTTACAACTGAAAAAAGGATCTTCATTGAATTACCAGTGCTGGGACAATAATATCCTGCTGTGCAGCTGGTGCATGCTGATGCAGCTGTCAGTCCAGTCTTGTTAGAGAATGTCCCAGCAGGACAAGCAGTTGGGTACTGACTCCCTGTGGGACAGTAGTAACCTTCAGGACATAGATGGAATGTGGCATTGACAGCACCACCAGGACAGTAGTATCCTGCAGAGGAAAATAAATTTGTGCATTTGATATTTTTTTCATAGCTTACTGAATGTATCATATGGACATGACTATACAATGTATCACAGTGGGACATTTGCTTTTCCCCTTGGACTCCAGGGATGTGGCAATGTCAGTCCCATTAGGACAGTAGAATTCTGCCATGTAAATTAAATTAATGCATTAGACATTCCTAATACTCATGACTTAGCAAATTTGTTTCTGCTCACTGTAGGTGGTAACATTTCTCTAGAGAGGGAAGGAGCTTGATTTATTCTTGGATATTGCAAAGAGTAATACATCCAAATAAATGCATGTTTCATTTTGATCTGCTGTCCACAATGAAATGGTTAAAAGGTAAGATATACAATTTGATGGGCAAGATTTTCCTGTATAATTGTTTTATATTTACAAAGTGTTAAGTCCAGGTTTAACATTAGCATTTCTGTCATAGCCAAAATTAAGCCAATAACCAACATTTTTGTAAATAAGCACAACACATCTATCTTTTATACAACAGACAAGGAACAAAACAATATTAGCCAAAACTGATGATTTTCTAAATTTAGTACCCATCTGTGAAAATAAGACCATAAGATTATTATGACATATAATGTAAGATGCATGCACTATGCATGGTTTATGCAACTAAGATAATTCTGGTATACAATGTACGTGTGATGCACGCATCCAAATATTTTAAGTAGATAAGGGACATGTACAAATTAATACAATCAAAATGGGATTAAAATAATCACCCTATTTTCATCTACTTAAAATTTATTATTTTTTTTTAACAATAAATCAAAAAAGCTTCAAAATCAAAAAAGATGCTGCAAACCTATTATCTTTTTAATACCATGCATTTTCACAACAACAAATCCATTCAAAATATTAAAGAGATGTAAATTTAAAACATTTCTTAAATAAAACGAAAACTTGTGATATTGCTAAATTTTGTTTGAAGAAATTGTGAAATTCAGCAGCAAGAATAAAGCAGGTTTACACTATTTCAACTTAAACATTACCTGCAGTGCACTGAGGACCAGCAGCAGACATATTGTAACTTGGGCAGTAATGACCTCCTGTGCAGTTGGTGCACTCACTCATACTCTGTCGTCCTGTTGATGGATTATATGTACCTGGGGGGCAAGACTGTGGAGAGGCTGTGCCTTCTGGGCAATAACTTCCTACTGGGCAAATATTTGCATTTAGTCCTTGTGATGGTGTACTATTCTTAGCCCCATAAAGGCAATAGTAGCCTGCTGAGCATGGCCCCTCAGATGCAGAGAGGCCAACTTGATTGCAGTACCTTCCAGCAGAACAATCTTGACATTGTGCAACACTTGTCCGGTGGGTTATGTTGCTGAAAGTCCCAGATGGACAAGGGAATTCTGTGGATTTAGTCGTATTTTCTGGGCAATAAAATCCAACAGGGCAATATGAGTCATTAACCACTACAACTGGGGCTTTAAGATTGTCGCAGTAGTAGCCAGCTGGGCATCCCTTGCAATTAGACTGAGTAAACTCATCCTGATAAGTGCCTGATGGGCATACCAACTCTGCAGAGCTGCCTTCTGGGCAGTAGTGACCTTGTGAACAGTTATAGCCTGGAGGTGTGGGTGAATCTTGCCCTCCAGGACAATAGTACCCCGGACTACATAACCCATCAGGCTGAGGATTCCCACTTCCGGCACAATAGTACCTTGGCAGGCAAGAGATGCAGTCTGTGATGTTATCATTTCCAGTGCTGTTGAGGAAGGTGCCTCCTGGACAAAGGGTTGGGGCAGAACTGCCCACTGGACAATATGCTCCTTTTGGACAGATGTCTCCTGCAAACAGAGAAATAACAAATCTTTTATACTAAAGTACTTAAATGATTGATTTGTCTTTTACACACTATAAAATGTATATAATCTTAACAATCTTCAATGCTCATCGAAGAAGTTGCTGTACTGAAACCTATAGAAGTAATCCAAATATGTATCTGATATTCCTAGAACAGCACACACATATCTTGTGATGGTTTTAAAGACACTTTTAACACATTATTGGCTAAATCATGCAGAGGAAATGGGATTTAAGTGCCTTACATAAGGACAGTGAGGTAGCTGACCTGAGTGGGCATTAAACCTGTGACCCCTGGAGTATGAGTCTAATGTTCCATCATCTCAGTTACTTCTGTTCCCTATAAACATTTACTGTGAGGCAAAAGAAAAAGAAAATACTACAACATATTCAAAACATCTGAATTCTGACCTTTCTTTAACAACAACTTAAGTTTAGACATGCCCTGACAAATTACCTGTCACATTTTTATCTGTTGGATTAGGTATTGTGGCTCTTTCTGTACAGTAGTAACCAGCTGAGCAAAGTCCAGAGGTCTGATTTAGAGTGTCACTGGCACAGTATGACCCAGGTGTACAAGGCACAGGATATGATGCACCTTCTGGGCAATAGTAGCCTGCAGAACATTTGTTCCCCCCTGATCCTGAAGGCATGCTTGTGGTTGAGCCCCCACTGCAGTAATAGCCAGCCATACATTTTCCAGAGGGTTCAGCAAGTCCTGTCTGCTGGCAGTAATAGCCACCTGCAAAACAAAAATCAACCGGTATTTATGTCAGTTTCTGATACTGATTTTAAGTCATCTAATTTACATTGTAGAAAGTAATAGTTACATCTGTGAACTAATTAATATCAAAAGTACATTTTAAGGGGTCAATTACACGAAATTTAAACATTTACATTATCTTAAGTTAATTCTGGGGACTGTTATGCTGTAATGAGAAGGAGTTATGCTAATAATGGCATGCTTAACCAGATCTAGTGCTGGGAAGTAATTTATAAGAACAAAATCTGGCTAACTTCTGACTACAATGGGTTTTATTGTTCCATAAATGGCTTGAGTGAAAAATGAACTTAATACAAATTTAAAATGTTACATTAAAGAAAACTTTAATCATGAGCAGATATATGATGAGTAATGCAAATGACTAAAACCATTATAATACCCATCAGCCATTAGAAAACATCTGTTATAATACAACTCCCATCGGTCATTAGCAAAAATCTATTATAACACAACTCTCATCAATATAAGGAAAAATCTGTTGTAATACAACTCCCATCAATATAAGGAAAAATCTGTTGTAATACAACTCCCATCAATATAAGGAAAAATCTGTTGTAATACAACTCCCATCAATATAAGGAAAATTCTGTTGTAATACAACTCCCATCAATATAAGGAAAATTCTGTTGTAATACAACTCCCATCAATATAAGGAAAAATCTGTTGTAATACAACTCCCATCAATATAAGGAAAAATCTGTTGTAATACAACTCCCATCAATATAAGGAAAATTCTGTTGTAATACAACTCCCATCAATATAAGGAAAAATCTGTTGTAATAAAATTCCCATCAATATATGGAAAAATATGTTGTAATACAACTCATATCAGCCATTAGGTAAAATCTGTTATTATGATTGATATTTTGCGATATACTGGGTATTCAATTCTTAAGGTGTTTTTGTGAAAAATACTACTATTGCTGATAATGAAATCGATGGATTAGAAAATAAACTTATTGTTTCCATGGAAGGATCAATGTTTGTTGGGTTTTTCTTTCATAGTTTGTAGTAATAAAAAGATCATAAAAAACAGTACCCCATTAAACAGTAGATTTTGTGATTAAACTATTCCTTGAAACAACTGACTAATACACAAATAAGAAATCCCATTGATTTCCCTTATAAAGCCACTAGTTAATACAGTGAAGGCCATACAAGCAATGGATTGTAATGCATACAGTGAAGGCCATACAAGCAATGGATTGTAATGCATACAGTGAAGGCCATACAAGCAATGGATTGTAATACATACAGTGAAGGCCATACAAGCAATGGATTGTAATGCATACAGTGAAGGCCATACAAGCAATGGATTGTAATGCATACAGTGAAGGCCATACAAGCAATGGATTGTAATGCATACAGTGAAGGCCATACAAGCAATGGACTGTAATGCATACCAGTGAAGGCCATACAAGCAATGGATTGTAATGCATACAGTGAAGGCCATACAAGCAATGGATTGTAATGCATACCAGTGAAGGCTATACTAGCAATGGATTGTAATGCATACCAGTGAAAGCCATACAAGCAATGGATTGTAATGCATACAGTGAAGGCCATACAAACAATGGATTGTAATGCATACCAGTGAAGGCCATACAAGCAATGGATTGTAATGCATACCAGTGAAGGCTATACTAGCAATGGATTGTAATGCATACCAGTGAAAGCCATACAAGCAATGGATTGTAATGCATACAGTGAAGGCCATACAAGCAATGGATTGTAATGCATCCCAGTGAAAGCCATACAAGTAATGGATTGTAATGCATACAGTGAAGGCCATACTAGCAATGGATTGTAATGCATACCAGTGAAAGCCATACAAGCAATGGATTGTAATGCATACAGTGAAAGCCATACAAGCAATGGATTGTAATGCATACAGTGAAGGCCATACAAGCAATGGATTGTAATGCATACAGTGAAGGCCATACAAGAAATGGATTGTAATGCAACGTTGACCAAATGAAGTAAGCTTTCAGAAGAATGCTCACTAAAAGTTATAATTTATATGTAACTCCAGAAATATTTTACATTTTTCGGAGATATAAGAAAAATTTATATTTTTAATGATTTCCATTAATTATTCACTAATAATGCTAAATGCAAGCATGACTAGATTGAGAAAGGAGATTACAGCAACCAGATAAAAAAGAAAATCATAAATACATGCATTAAATAGTAAAGCAATTCAAGACAATCAACTTGCTTTATAAGTTTCTAAATAACTGTTATCAACAGAAGTGAGCTGTTCTGAATTTGTTATCTCTGTATTATATATATCTCTGCCTCATTACAACAAAATTTTTTCACTGCTGATATCAATTTGGAAAGATGAATAAGAAAATACATACAATGAAAGTTATGAAAACTGCCATCTTGAAGGCCAACTTAAAATGTTTGCTGCTTTTATTGCTCTGATATGCAGAATAAAAAAACATATTCATTTTCCTGACTGTGTAAAAATGACTTATATTCATGGATGAATTGAGAATGGGGTCTTGTTGGTGGATCAGTGATGTAACTTTTACATTCAGAGTTTGTGGGGACTAATTAAAACAAATGATACCTGACAATTTACAGCACTGGCATACATTACAGTACATGTTGTAAAATACTATATGCTGAAAAAATTCTTCAGCACAACAGAAAATAGAGATTTTCCACTTGCTATTTGTTTCAAAATATTGTATTTCAAGACTGACTATAGAACATTCTTCATCCTATGTATGACCATTAGGTATGA
Source organism: Sinohyriopsis cumingii (assembly GCA_028554795.2). NCBI lineage: Eukaryota > Metazoa > Mollusca > Bivalvia > Unionida > Unionidae > Sinohyriopsis > Sinohyriopsis cumingii. The sequence continues at coordinate 94,813,773 of CM068833.1, read as the reverse complement.
ATCTAATGCTTGAACCCAGTACCCTATCAGTGCAAATAAAATTCATTGTCACCAATCTATATGATCATTACCTGGACAGCTAAGGCAGTCACTGGCTTTAGTTCTCTGTGTCAGGTTGTTATAGGTTCCTGCTGCACATGGATACTGTGTGCTGAATTCTGTCCTAGTGGGACAATAGTATCCAACTGGACACTTGTACTGCGTGTAGTTAGAGGTTTGCTCTGGACAGTAGAAACCTACATTAAAACAAAAAGGTTACATACTTTGGCAGGCTGCAAGCTGAACTGACACTGAGTAAAACATTTTTATGACAAAATTATCCAACAAGCTAACTTAAAATGTCAGCCATACATTTCATATTATGACATTCAGACACTATTAGACCGTTAAGACCATTTTTGCCAAAGATGTCAATTTTACTGACACATCACTGATTGTCACTATTTATCATCGACAAACTCTATTCAGCCTGCATCTCTCTTTATCTCTAACACACACAAACAGATAAACAAGATGATCCTCTTCTTTTCCATACTTCTGCAATATAATCCATCCTTGCTTCCCAACATGTTTACCCACCATCTGCACTAAATCAGACATGCTAGTAAAGTACAAACCTTCTGGGCAGCTGTCACAGACTGACATGCCTTCTTGTGGGGCATAAGTTCCATTATGACAGGCAATAGGGTAGATACTGGAAATCCCTCCTGGACAATAGTGTCCAACTGGACAGATGCCTCCAGTGCCAACTTGCCGGTCATCATAACAACTGTTGTTATATACAATGGACTGGTTGACCCCATTTGGAAATTGCCTATCAATACCTGACAAACACCAATGTCCTGGGTCACAATCACCTGGAAAGTTGAATAAAATACTTTGATACTTGAAAGCTTAAATATCCATACGGGATTTTCATTGTGAATTGATCCACATAACAATTGTAGCTACTTTAGAAATCTCTTATTTGTACTATAATTGCAAAATCAAAATAAAAGATAATTTTAGGCAATTACTGTAACCATAATATTTCTGAAGCAGTATTTGTATTCTCTGAAATACATGATTCAAGAAAATCTTTATAAAAAAATTAAAAATATTTTTGAATTTAAAATTTATTGCCAAGGAACAAAATAACACAGTACTGAAAGTCCTCAAAATACCGACTTTGCAAAACTCAAACTTTTCTCAATTAATATATTGCACAGAAGGGCAAGACAGTTGTAATTAGGAAAGTTGGGGCATGTCTTCTAGTCCATATCTGTGCCGAAAGGGCAATAAATGCTTACTGAGCAGAAAGACCAATTTAAACCTGTGGTTAATTAATCATCAGTTACAATAAGGCTGCTCACCAGAAGGAGCAGTCAGATGCTCTCCATTACAATATTTCCCAGCTGGGCAGGGCAGACACTGACTCTCTTGATATAGTCCAGTGGCTGAACTGTATGTGCCCCGAGGGCATGATTTCCAGTCCACTCCTGTGCCTTCAGGGCAATAGTATCCTGCTGGGCAAATGGTCCTCTTGCCTTCAACATCACAATAGTAGCTTGCAGGGCAGGCATAGCAGTTCACAGCATGGGTATGGTTTACCTGTGAAAGTTAGTAAAAAGTCATTGAACTAGATTTGTGTTTGTGAAACAGAAATGACCCATTTTGGACCAAAAATGTACATGTCCAAAAACTTTGACCAAAAAATTGCTCAAGTGGATGACAATCTAACAAGGTTATCAACATGTGTATACCAATATGTACAACAAATTTAATGGGACGAATTAATACAAGTTTTGGCTAAGTATTGCTAACATGGTCTTTGTCAAGTAAACACAAGAAAATCAAGTTAAAAATGCTTACATAATTGAAAAAGAGTGATATGGCCTGAAAACATAATTTATTCATCTACTTATATACATATAAGCATTAACATGCCTACCAAATTTTGTCTTCAAGTACTTTTTACCTCCAAGCCACCAATGTATGTATGGATATATAGAGTACAGCTATGTATGTATGGATATATAGAGTACATCTATGTATGTATATACAGAGTACATCTATGTATGTATGGATATATACAGTACATCTATGTATATGTGGATATATACAGTACATCTATGTATATGTGGATATATACAGTACATCTATGTATGCATGGATATATACAGTAAATCTATGTATGTATGGATATATACAGTACATCTATATATGTGGATATATACAGTACATATATGTATGTATGGATATATACAGTACATCTATTTATGTATGGATATATACAGTACATCCATGTATATGTGGATATATACAGAACATCTATGTATGAACAGAGATATACAGTACATCTATGTATGTATGGATATATGGAATATATTTATGCATACATGGATATGTTCAGTACATCTATACACATATATATATATATATATATATATATATATATATATATATATATATATATATATTACATGGATATGTTCAGTACATCTATACACACACACACATATATATATATATATATATATATATATATATATATATATATATATATATATATATATATATATAAAATACACCTTTGGTTCATGAGCAAATATAAAGAAATATTTCATTTGTGAAGTGGAAATGCAAGTGATAAAACAAAATGCATCCATTTCATGAAAAAAATTTCTTTAAATCTATTCAAACAAATATAATTTCTTTGTATGATATAATTTTGAAGAAAAATGCCATTGATTTGCATGTTTTTTTTTCTTCTCTCGATATATGCCAATGTGATCAATGGCTACATTTATCAACAAAAATAGCAGGGTTATCTTCCTGCCAATTAATAAATTCAAGTACTGATGACACTGTATAACTTTATAACCACAAAAATAGCAGGGTTTATGGTGGAACTTACCTCAGTGTAGTTTCGGCATGGCAGTGGCTGTGAGACACCACTAGGGCAATAGTGACCGATTGGGCAATAGGTATCATTTGACTCTTTGTAAATAGATCCTTGTGGGCAATAGTATCCTGTTAAACAGATGGAGATATAAAATTTAGATTATACAGATACTTTTATAAAATAAGGCATCAAACATTTTGGATTGCTTTCAACACTTTAAGTCTGAAAACGCAATGGAGTGCCAGAAAAAAACAAGTCACTGCTATCTATTGTTTTTGTAATGAATAGTAACTCTCTTCAAAATGAATACCAGTGCTATTGACAGAGTTATCTCAAGCACAGCCCATGGACAAAAGGTGCTTAACAAGAGGCCCACCTGGGCCTGAAAAATTCAGCTGGTTGATATCTGCCTAACAGACAAGACACATACAAGGAAGGTGGCCAAACAATTCTTGTTCAGGAGGATTCTTTCTGTAAAACTTTCTTCCAATGAATTTGATTGGATATGTTATGAAATCATTGGATATGTTATGAAATCACTGGATATGCTGCTATGAAATCATTGGACATGTTATGAAATCATTGGATATGTTATGAAAACATTGGATATGTTATGAAATCACTGGGTATGTTATGAAAACATTGGATATGTTATGAAATCATTGGATATGTTATGAAAACATTGGATATATTATGAAATCATTGGATATGTTATGAAAACATTGGATATGTTAAGGTAAAATTGGGTATATTATGAAATCATTGGATATGTTATGAAGTCATTGATGTTATGAAAACATTGGATATGTTATGAAATCATTGGATAAGTTATTAAATCATTGGATATGTAATCAAAACATTGGATATGTTATGAAATCATTAGATATGTCACGAAAACATTGGATATGTTATGAAAACAATGTTTTTTTAGGTTCTATCACATTAGCATCCTCAGCCCAATACTGAAAGGTTGTCAAAACAGGACAATTTGTGACAAGTTGGTAAAATTCTGTAAGTGATTTTGCTATAATGCTTTTTGGATAAAGTTGTGTAAAAGCTTTTCTGAAGTAATGGCAGCCATATTTGATAGTGGAAGATTCTTCTGTTTAAATTGAAAGGCACTCTGTCACATCAAAGGATGCTAGTCATTTTTAAAAGATGTAATAAAGGGTTTCTAATTTTAGTAACAGCAGCCATATTTGATAGATGATCACCTATATATATATATATAGATACTTAAAAAAACATTTTTGCCCGAATCCTCATTGCAAAATTTCGTCAGATTCTATTGAATACTTTTCAAGAATATGATGTTTAAAGAATTTGCCATTTTTGTAATAGCAGCCATATTTCATGGAATTGGCTTGACTGGTATACATTGTAAAGCCTTATACCTTCTGTAATACCTGGTCAATTTCTCGTAAGTTGTTCTAAAAAGTAATTTAGGTAAATCCTTTTATATTTTCTATGCTAAATTATGGTAGTCATACTTTAGTAATGGCAGCTATATTTCAAGGTGGATTGCCATCATTCATACCAATAAGAAAGCTTATAATATATAATCCATGATACTTTCTACAAAGTTTTTTCTTACTCCACTGAGCAGTTTCTAAGAAGTTGTTTAAATATATTCCCAGTTTTAAACAATATGATGGAAGATCAGACTTAGATGCAGAAATATTTGAAAGCCCGCTATGACCAGATGGATTCTGGCAAAATCTGGTCAAATTCTAAAGAGTAGTTTTTCATAAGAATTTATTGAAATGCTTTTATACTTTCAATAATGGCAGACATATTTGATGGCAGAGCAGTATCAGTGTTAAAAATATGAAAGCTATCCACGTCAGGATGATTGCTGTCAATTTTGATAAAATTTCATTGAGCAATATTTGTGAAGAAGCTATTGATGGTAGAGGAAATGGAAGATCAGTTGTGCAAATTTGAAATCCCTGTATGATAGATGGTTTTCTTTATCACATTTGAAATTCATGTATGCCAGGATTTTTTCTATCAAACTTGAAATCCCTATACGCCAGGATTTTTTCTATCAAATTTGAAATCCCAATATGCCAGGATGTTTTCTATCAAACTTGAAATCCCTATATGCCAGGATGTTTTCTATCAAACTTGAAATCCCCATATGCCAGTATGTTTTCTATCAAACTTGAAATCCCTATGTGCAAGGATGTTTTCTATCAAACTTGAAATCCCTATATGCCAGGATGTTTTCTATCAAATTTGAAATCCCTTTTTTGCTAAGAGTCTATCAATATTGAAATCCCTGCATGCCAAAATGTTTTCTATCAAATCTGAAATCCCTGCATGCCAAAATGTTTTCTATCAAATTTGAAAGCACTTTACAAAATTTGGTCAAATTCTCCTAAGGTTTTGAAATGTTGTTAAAAGGTTTCTGTTATTAGTAATGATGACCATATCTGATGGCAAATAGATATAATTTGTATAAAATTCAAAGATCTTCAAGCAGGGATGTTATCTATCAATATAGATATAATCTGTATAAAATTCAAAGATCTTCAAGCAGGGATGTTATCTATCAATACAGATATAATCTGTATAAAATTCAAAGATCTTCAAGCAGGGATGTTATCTATCAATATAGATATAATTTGTTGTTGTTGTTGTTGTTGTTGTGGGGTTTAACGCCATTTTTCAGCACATGATAGACTATACATTGCGGCCAGTATTAATGGTGAAGGAAGGACCCAGGAAATCCCCGGAAAGAACCACCAACCCTCGAGAAGCTACTGGCAAGCTTTCTCACATACCCACATTGGCTGAATCCAAGACTCGAACCCACGCAGACAGAAGTGAGATAGCAGTGATCCGTAACAGAGAGTGCTTGAGACCACTCGGCCACTTGGAGCCCCCGATATAATTTGTATAAAATTCAAAGATCTTCAAGCAGATATGCTATATATCAATAAAGCTAAAATATATTCATCAGCTTTGAGAAGTAATTTCAGAGATTTTAATAATGCTGGCATTAAATGATTGTGGAGTGGAATTATTTTGTACAAAACTTAAAGGTCTCCATAACAGGATGCTTTCTATAAATTGTTTTTATCTGGCAGTGGTTTTGGAAAAGAAGTAATTTAACTTTTTTTCTTATGTTTAAAATCAGTTGCCATATTTCACAGCAGATCAGCATAATCAGTATAAAATGTATAGCTAATTAGATTAGAATGATCAATACCAAGTTCAATTTAATTAAACTGAGCTGGTGGGTTTTACATCAGGATAGTCCTTAACAAGCTTACTTTAAATTGGTCAGGTGGGTTTTATGTCAGGATGTTCTGTTCCAAGTTTGCTTTATATTAACCGTCTTGTGGGTTTTGAGTAAAAGTTGAAAATAACAATTGCTGATGCATTACAGATGTTTTTTCTATTTTTGGTAATGGTGGCCATATTTGATGGTGGATCAGTGCCATTTTTATTATATACCCATTGAATCTTATATGGTGATCCATGATGTTCCATCTGTTAACCCATATTTTACACCCTGATTAAAACCATTCAAGAGTTTTACTGATGTCTGCACATCAATATTATTTGATCCAACGAAGCACACTTCTATAAATTCCAGTTTACATAAAATCTTTCACAAAGAATAGATAAAGACAAAGAGAACCATATTCATGTTTTGTTCCAAGTATGGAAAAAGAACTCATGCAATCTTCATATGAATGTATCTTGGGATTACAACCTCAACATATCCCATGCAATCTGTCATATGAATATATCTCGGCCATACAACCTCAACATATCCCATGCAATCTGTCATATGAATATATCTTGACACTACAACCTCAACATATTCCATGCAATCTGTCATAATATGAATATATATTGGGATTACAACCTCAACATATCCAATGCAATCTGTCTTACGAATATATCTTGGCACTGCAACCTCAACATATCCCATGAAATCTGTCATATGAATATATCTTGACACTACAACCTCAACATATCCCATGCAATCTGTCATATGAATATATCTTGGGATTACAACCTCAACATATCCCATGCAATCTGTCATATGAATATATCTTGGCACTACAACCTCAACATATCCCATGCAATCTGTCATATGAATATAAATTGACACTACAACCTCAACATATCCCATGCAATCTGTCATATGAATATATCTTGGGATTACAACCTCAACATATCTGACGCAATCTGTCATATGAATATATCTTGGAACTACAATTTCAACACATCCCATGCAATCTGTCATATGAATGTATCTTGTCATTTCAACCTCAGCATATCCCAATAACATAATAAACTCAATATTTCCACCAACTTGGAACAAAACAAGTATGGTTTATTATATGATTAAAATTACAACTATTGATTTACACATGATGGTCTTCAATTAATATCATAAACTAATTTGGCCTTCTGACCATGTAAGAATAGTAACTTGCCTCAAATTTTTTTCCAATACCTCAAAATACCTGAAGCCATAGACCTTGAATGTAACAAATTCGCCATTTTCCAATTAAATGTTTTCTTGTAAAGGTTTTGAAACTTTCAGAACATAATTGCTGTGATGTTATGGCTACATCCAAATAATTCCTCCATTACTTATATGCCACTATTTCCTACTTAGAAACACACAAAAATAATTAAGTTGAATAGGGATCCATATATGGATCAGAATTAGGGGGCAGTAACTCATCAATATGCACATTATTACCTTTGGATGGGTTTGTTTTGGTGTTTTCTATGGCCCAGCACTTTTAATGTCATTTGCCAAGGCAAACATAATTATCAGCCTTGCCCACAGGCATATCACAACAGCAAACCCAGTCTGATATGACAGTGGGAATCAAATCAACACCCTTTTGGTCACAGATCCAATGCCCTAACCACTTAGCTACCATTGATTCTACCCTTGGGTGGCATTTTACTACTCAGTACCAGGGTATATCATAGTCTAATAATACCCTCTCTGCCCAGTCCTGTCGGTGCAGTCAATCTCTCTCACACAATACGTACCCTCTCCACACAGTCCTGCTAGGGCAGCCAGTCTTCTCTTACACAATAAATACCCCTTCCACACAGTCCTGTTGGGGCATTCAATCCTCTCTCACAGAATACATACCCTCTCCACACAGTCCTGTTGGGGCAGTCAAGCCTCTCTCACAGAATACATACCCTCTCCACACAGTCCTGTTGGGGCAGTCAAGCCTCTCTCACAGAATACATACCCTCTCCACACAGTCCTGTTGGGGCAGTCAAGCCCTCTGTCTCACAATAAAAGCCTCCTGGACATGGGTCACACTCATTCACAGCCTTCAGATTGGTCTGGTTAGAGTAGGTACCTATATAACAATAAATACAGATTCTACATGAATTGAAAACTAAGTGACACTTGAATGTATGAATGAGTGTTGAACAAAATGTATGGATGGATGGACATGTATATAAAAAGGGACATGGCAGACATTAAACTGGGTTAAAACAACCTTGAAGAATTATTTTCAAAGAATCTTCATGGATCTGACTGGTTTTTCAAAGAGTATAAAATATGAACATTCTGACTGACCTGTGGAACTACCTGTAAACAATACTTTGAATAGCTTGTCTGATTTTCTCCAATGGACAATATTAATGGTGTTCAGTCAAGGGTTTTAAAGTCTCTAATATTTCTGTTTTTGCAACATCATTCTTTGTTGCATAATTATCAATAATGACTAAAAGCCATGAAGTCACTAATAATAGATTTGGTGTCAGTACTGTGAAGTCGCTAATAATAGATTTGGTGTCAGTACTGTGAAGTAAGTAATAATAGATTTGGTGTCAGTACTGTGAAGTCGCTAATAATAGATTTGGTGTCAGTACTGTGAAGTAAGTAATAATAGATTTGGTGTCAGTACTGTGAAGCTTTCACTCGAGGGAATAGTACCTGAAGCCACACAGTTAAATAAAATGAGTGCAACATGACAGCAGATGAATTTACATTTTTCTTGTGTTTCTTGCTTTTTATTTGAGACCTGACAGCACTTTCTCCGATGCTGGAAATAACCAATATCTTGTCACAAGCCTTACCAATTACCTTTCTTATTGTGTCCCTTTGATGCTTTCACCCGACTGTTATAAAGCAGGTCACATTTGCACATGCTATTTTATACAAATCTCATGCAAGTCAAGTGTCAGCCATTTGCATTGTCAGTATGAGTACAATCCCACCCGTGCAAAGGGACACAACTTGTGTGTGTGTGTGTAATTTGGTTTTTTAACGTAGCTTTAACAATTTTTTAGTCATATCCCTATGATGTCTGCCGTGTGGCAGTTTACAGTGATGCCTAGCACTGGGGCATCATGCCGCAGACATGTTGCATGATGTCCCACCCAGTCACATTATCCTGACACTAGGCTGACCAGTCCTAACACTAACCTCTTAATGCTGAGCTCCAAGCGAGGCAGCTTTTAGTACCATTTTTGTAAGTCTTTGGTATGACTTGGCCAAGGATCGAACCCACAACCTCCTGCATCCAAGACAGACACTCTAACCACTAGGCCACCGGAGTGGTCGACACAACTTGTTCCAATACCTAGCCATGTTAAGTACTAATTTGTCAAGTTAATTTTCTCATATTATGTTCTTTCTTTTCTTTTCTAAATTATAGTTTAGTAACATGATTTTGATATTACTGATTCAAATTCAAGGATGGTTTGAAGAATATTGTGCAGAATTTTCAGAAATTCAAGCACTTTTTGAAAAACAAAACCCCCTTTTTTGAAACTCAAACATTTCTCTGTAATAATCTGATTAAACATACTATCCTGTAATAATCTGGTAAAAATGTCAAATTACTAAAATAACATAGGAATTATACAGGTTGATAAATGAAATGCAACTATTAGGCACCTTTCGGACATAATGCTGGGGTAGAACTTCCATTGACACAGTAGGCTCCTGTGGGGCAATCCACCTGCATGGGGGAGCTTGATCCATTGGGGCAATAGTATCCTCCATAACACTGTCCATTGGGCTGTGTCAGGTTCAGTTCCCCACAGTAATACCCTGCAGTGCAAGGTAGGCATGCTGAAGCAACGGTCAGGCGGACATTGTTGGAAAATGTACCCATTGGGCATTTCTGAGGTTCGTTAGAAAAGGCAGGGCAATAGAATCCAGCTGGGCATTCATTGGCATCATTGTCTTCTGTTGGTGTGGCACTTGCTGCCCCCAGTCGACAGTAAAATCTATAAGAAAAGAAAAATACCTTATAATGCCAATTATCATCTAGACAAATATTTACATATCAAGACATCAACTATGAGTGAAAATGTAAATGAAAATCTATATTTTGATTAGAAATACAAAATAATGTTACAATATCAAATAAGATACAGTTGATTTTATGTTATATTTATTTAATTTGAAAATTATACGTATATCCAGGAAATTCCTTAAAATATAACACTTCATTTGCAAACTGAACAAAATAAAAGGAAAGGAAAAGAATAAAATCTATGAATGAAACCAAATTCACCAATCAATTAAAATAAATTCACCAATCAATTAAACCAAATTCACCAATCAATTAAACCAAATTTACCAATCAATTAAACCAAAGACTCCTATCAATTAAACCAAATACCTGAATCAATTAATCCAACTACCTGAATCAATTAAACCAAAGACACTAATCAACTGAATCAAAGACACCAATCAACTGCACCAAAGACACCAATCAATTAAACCAAAGTCAACAATCAATTAAACCAAATACACCAATAAACTGAATCAAAGATACCTATATATTAAAGTAAAAACACCAACTGACTGAACCAAAGACACCAATCAAATGAACCAAAGACACCCTTTCTGTTGAGCCAGTGATCAATTTGTCTTGAACAGAGAAACATTATCTTACTACAAATGCATAAATATTTTAATACATTCACATTACACAAAACAATCTCATTTCAAGTATTGTTACTCCAAAGTTATAAGCATATTACTCCTGTCATAAACAAAATCTATGTCATATGATAGTACATCATAAACAATATCCATGTCATACGATAGCACATCATAAATAATATCATGTCATAGGACAGCACATCATAAACAATATCCATATTGTATGATAGCACATCATAAACAATATCCATATTGTATGATAGCACATTATACATAATATCATGTCATATGATAGCACATCATAAATAATATCATGTCATAGGACAGCACATCATAAACAATATCCATATTGTATGATAGCACATCATACATAATATCATGTCATATGATAGCACATCATAAATAATATCATGTCATAGGACAGCACATCATAAACAATATCCATATTGTATGATAGCACATCATACATAATATCATGTCATATGATAGCACATCATAAATAATATCATGTCATAGGACAGCACATCATAAACAATATCCATATTGTATGATAGCACATCATACATAATATCATGTCATATGATAGCACATCATAAATAATATCGTCATAGGACAGCACATCATAAACAATATCCATATTGTATGATAGCACATCATAAACAATATCCATATTGTATGATAGCACATTATACATAATATCATGTCATATGATAGCACATCATAAACAATATCCATATCGTATGATAGCACACCATAAACAATATCCATGTCATAGGATAGTATGTTATCAACAATACTGATATTATATGATAGCATGGAATAAACAATATCCATGCCATATGATAACACATCATAAACAATATCCATATTGTATGATAGCACATTATACATAATATCATGTCATATGATAGCACATCATATACAATATCCATATCGTATGATAGCACACCATAAACAATATCCATGTCATAGGATAGTATGTTATCAACAATACTGATATTATATGATAGCATGGAATAAACAATATCCATGCCATATGATAACACATCATAAACAATATCCATTCATATAATAACATGTCATAAACAATATATATGTCACATGATGGCACGTTTGATCCATATAAACTACACCATCACTTCAAGCTACTGATGTTCCTTGCACATCAGAAAGCACAATATTGCCTATACAGTGCCACTATGCTGCAGGGTTGAATGGCATGAAAGAACAATATTGCCTATGCAGTGCCACTATGCTGCCGGGTTGAATGGCATGAAAGCACAATATTGTCTATACAGTGCCACTATGCTGCAGGGTTGAATGGCATGACAGCACAATATTGCCTACACAGTGTCACTATGATGCAGGGTTGAATGGCATGAAAGTGCATTATTGCCTATACAGTGCCTCTATGCTGCAGGGTTGAATGGCATGACAGCACAATATTACCTGAACAGTGCCTCTATGCTGCATGGTTGAATTGCCTGAAAGTGCAATATTGCCTATACAGTGCCACTGTGCTGCAGGGTTGAATGGCATGAAAGCGCAATACTGCCTATGCAGTGCCACTATGCTGCAGGGTTGAATGGCATGAAAATGCAATACTGCCTATGCAGTGCCACTATGCTGCAGGGTTGAATGCCATGAGAGCACAATACTGCCTATGCAGTGCCACTATGCTGCAGGGTTGAATGGCATGAAAGCGCAATACTGCCTATGCAGTGCCACTATGCTGCAGGGTTGAATGGCATGAAAGCACAATACTGCCTACGCAGTGCCACTATGCTGCAGGGTTGAATGGCATGAAAGCACAATACTGCCTATGCAGTGCCACTATGCTGCAGGGTTGAATGGCATGAAAGCAAAATACTGCCTATGCAGTGCTACTATGCTGCAGGGTTGAATGGCATGAAAGTGCAATACTGCCTAAACAGTGCCACTATGCTGCAGGGTTGAATGGCATGAAAGCGCAATACTGCCTATCAGTGCCACTATGCCGCAGGGTTGAATGGCATGAAAGCACAATACTGCCTATGCGGTGCCACTATGCTGCAGGGTTGAATGGCATGAAAGCACAATACTGCCTATGCAGTGCCACTATGCTGCAGGGTTGAATGGCATGAAAGCACAATACTGCCTATGCAGTGCCACTATGCTGCAGGGTTGAATGGCATGCAAGCGAAATACTGCCTATCAGTGCCACTATGCTGCAGGGTTGAATGGCATGAAAGTACAATACTGCCTATGCGGTGCCACTATGCTGCAGGGTTGAATGGCATGAAAGCACAATACTGCCTATGCAGTATGACTATGCTACAGGGTTGAATGGCATGAAAGCACAATACTGCCTATGCAGTGCCACTATGCTGCAGGGTTGAATGGCATGAAAGCACAATATTGCCTATACAGTGCCACTATGCTGCAGGGTTGAATGGCATGAAAGCACAATATTGCCTATACAGTGCCACTATGCTGCAGGGTTGAATGGCATGATGGCACAATACTACTTATGCAGTGCCATTAAAAAGTTAAATTTCAAAAAGGAATTACCCCAAAAATGTTAAGAAGATAAACCCTTAAAAATAAGAGCAACATGCTCTATTACAAGATAAACATAAAGGGAAAACATACATATTTTTAAAATATAGGTTCAAAATTTCTTCCATGATTTTCTTTGGTGACACATCATCATAAAGTCACTTAAAACATTTATATAAAAAATTGTCCACTTTGTGGAAGAAAATACAGCAAATAATAATATCTTCCACTGTCAGTGAACATTGGAAAGATTGACACATACACATTTGCCAAAGCAATTAATATGTCAAGCTCAAATTAAATTTACATAATCAATTAACAAGCCTCATACCCTGCACTACACTTTTTGGAGTAGTCTGTCTGGCCTTCCTGGTCGCAATAGTAACCTCCAGGACACGGTAGACACTGAGTGATGTTATAAAGTCCTGTGTAATTGCTGTACGTCCCATTAGGACATTTGAATTCCGTGGCATATTTGGTACCAGCAGGACAGTAGTGGCCTGTAAGGTGATTTAAATAATAATTATGTTGCTGATTTGATAAAAGACAAAAAACACAATAACTGAAATAAGGGTTTTGTGTAAGTCTGTGCCATCTCTATGAATGAGGTTATGATGATATAATTTGCTTACAGCCTTACACAAAACCCTGCACAACACTTTTTGGAGTAGTCTGTTTGGGCATCCTGGTTGCAAGGATGCATCTGTCAAATTTGAATGAATGGAAGATAATTAAGACTCCCATTTTTTTATTTTTGCAGTGGTGGCCAGATTTTTTATTTCTGATTTGCATAATTTTATAACAAGAATGGCCTTCTAGCTATAATTTGATGGTGCTTGAACAACATTGGTATAAATTTACAAGACCTTCAAGTCATGCTTTGTATACAACTGGATAAAATTCTGTAAAACAAGTTGTGGAGAAAATGTTTACATATATTTGTTTTTAGTAATGACAGCCATATTTGAACATCAATCAACATCAATGAAAGGCCTTCATAATTCTGTTCAAGTTGATAAGATTCTTTTCAGTGGTTTTCAAGAAAAAATTGTTTAAAGGTACTGCCATTGTTGGCCATATCTGACGACAGTTCAGAATTAATTTTTAACAAACCTGAAAGGCCTTCTAGTCATGATAGGTTCTGTTAAATTTGGTGTAATTCTATTCATCAGTTTTCAGAAGTTGCTTTAAGTTTGTTCTACATTTAGTAGTAGTAGCCATATTTAATACATCTGCATCATTGGCATAAATCTGAAAAACCTTTATATACAGTTGCTCTCTCTCTTATATTTACCAAAATTCTATTCATCAGTTTCTAGGGGAAACCATTTAGAGGTTTTCTATATTTAGTAACAGTGGCTATATCTTATGCTAAAATGGCATCAGCTGCAACTGATCCTGACATCAACAGACAAAATTTGAATGCACTGGAAACAATGGCAATGCTGCTGCTGCTGCTGCTGATGATGATGATAAACTGTCTCATATTTATGGCATCAACAATGTAACTTGATATATCAGTTTAATTTCATGTAACCTAAGTTCATGACCATAATTTTTCAATGACATGCAATTTGAAAACATTTTCATGTAATTCTAACTTTCTATGTGTGTATCAAGTTTGGAAAAAATTGTTTTATACTAAAACAATCATACAAATGATGGCTGTGTGAGCTAACTTAATTATTCAACATGTGGCATAAAGCATCCATACATTTTGAATATCAATTATTTTCCAACTCTGATGTCAGCAAAACATTCCTCTTACAATATGAAAGTTGCTATTTTATCTACAGGAATGTTGTGTATCCCATTGAATATTCTTACAGGTAAAATCTTTATAATATACAGGAACAAAAAAGAAAAGAAATGGACACCAACTACAGGTGACACTAAATTACTATCATGATACAAAATGGCTGGTCAAGGAGCAATTGATAGTTACAACACTCTAGCCTGATAATTATCTTAAGGTTATGTAATCCAGGATGCAAGCTGGACTTGCTCCCACATACTCCATGCAGGATGCAAGCTGGACTTACTCCCACATACTCCATGCAGGATGCAAGCTGGACTTACTCCCACAAACTCCATGCAGGACGCAAGCTGGACTTACTCCCACATACTCCATGCAGGATACAAGCTGGACTTGCTCCCACATACTCCATGCAGGATACAAGCTGGACTTGCTCCCACATACTCCATGCAGGATGCAAGCTGGACTTGCTCCAACATACTCCATGCAGGATGCAAGCTGGACTTACTCCCACATACTCCATGCAGAATGCAAGCTGGACTTACTCCAACATACTCTATGCAGGATGCAAGCTGGACTTGCTCCCACATACTCCATGCAGGATGCAAGCTGGACTTACTCCCACATACTCCATGCTGGATGCAAGCTGGACTTACTCCCACATACTCCATACAGGATGCAAGCTGGACTTAATCCCACATTCTCCATGCAGGATGCAAGCTGGACTTGCTCCAACATACTCTATGTAGGATGCAAGCTGGACTTGCTCCCACATACTCCATGCAGGATGCAAGCTGGACTTGCTCCCACATTCTCCATGCTGGATGCATGCTGGACTTACTCCCACATACTCCATGCAGGAATCACTGCTCTATAGATCTTTAAATGTCTACTGGTTCCTGTTATTTTCAGAGAGGAATCACAGTTCTATGGATCATTTAATATGCTGTTTGGGGTAAGGAATCCTATTGTTTTCAGATAAGGATCACTGTTCTATTGATCTTAAATATGTCTATTGTTTTTACATAGGGATCAATGTTCTAGGCATAATGTTTTTAAATACAAATCAAGTCTTATTATCCATGTCATATATTTATGACACCAATATTTGCATTTCACAGCAAGCTATTTTTGATGACCAAGAGAAAAAATGCAATGGGGTTTACCTGCTGGGCAGATTGAGTTATTGAAGAGGCTCACTGGGGCAATGGTGTTGTCACAGTAGTGACCATCAGGGCAGATTTTACATGAACTCTGTCCTGTCTCATCCTGGTATGTTCCCGACTCACAGCGCACAGGTAAATGAGCTCCTGACTTACAATAATAACCTGAAAGAAAAATGATTTGCTGATAATTTAGAACACAATTCCTCAATGATGATATAGCTATTGCTATTACTGATTAGAGGATCAACAATTTCCACACAATGACATAGCTATTGCCTTTACTGATTAGAGAATCAACAATTCTCTCACACTGACATAGCTATTGCCTTTACTGATTATAGAATCGAAAATTCTCTCACACTGACATAACTATTGCCTTTAATGATTAGAGGATCGAAAATTCTATCCCATTGACATAGCTGTTGCCCTTACTGATTAGAGGGCCAACAATTCAATCACACTGACATAGCTATTGCTCTTACTGATTAGAGGACCAACAATTCTATCACACTGACATATCTATTGCCCTTACTGATTAGAGGACCGACAATTCTATCACACTGACATAGCTATTGCTCTTACTGATCATAGGATTGAAAATTCTCTCACACTGACATAGCTATTGCCCTTACTGATTAGAGGACCGACAATTCTATCACACTAACATAGCTATTGCTCTTACTGATTAGAGAATCTACAATTCTCTCACACTGACATAGCTATTGCCCTTACTGATTAGAGGATCAACAATTCTATCACACTGACATAGCTATTGCTCTTACTGAGTATAGGATTGAAAATTCTCTCACACTGACATAGCTATTGCCCTTACTGATTAGACGATCAACAATTTTCTCACACTGACATAGCTATTGCTCTAATACATCAGAAACAACACTATGACATTTATTTAAAGTAAAAGAAATCCAACTCTTTTTTGAGCAATTTATGGAATTGAATTATAAAAAGAATCATTGGACCATGATTGTTTTATATGATGTTCCTTAAGCTGTTTTAAAAATGAATTCTTCAATGTCTTTTAAGGATTACATATGAAATGAGCACTCTATAATCCAATATATTAATGAATGAAATACTGTGGTATATGACATATTGAACTAAACAGATGCATAATTTTATGTTGCCATTAGGATATTAGTGTTATTCTATCCTGACCGATAAAAATCCTGATGTATTTGTATATCCTGCATCTTTTTAATCAGAATTTTTAACATAAAGGAAATTCTTCAAGTCTTATGACAATCAATTTTACAGAATGCACAACACTGGCAATCTTGTAGTTGTGAGTACATAGTGTTGTTAGATAAGGGATTTCATCAATGAAAATATGAGCACAAATCTAAAGAAACGTGTGAAAGTAACTTTGCCTGTTCTATGTATTGCATACTCAAAGAAAGCAAGAGTTTTGATATTTTCTCCTGATATTCCAACTGATCATCATTTGAACTAAACCAGCTTTAAACAAGATGCCCACAGCTTTAAACACAATGCCCACAGCTTTAAACAAGATGCCCACAACTGTAAACAAGATGCCCACAGCTTTAAACAAGATGCCCACAGCTTTTAACAAGATGCCCACAGCTTTAAACTAGATGCCCACAGCTTTAAACAAGATGCCTACAACTTTAAATAAGATGCCCACATCATTGAATCAAGTCAGCATCATGAAATTCCAATTGGTCATCTCTAAACTTATGACATATCCAAATCATACAGGGACAGCTTCAAGTGTATTCAGAAATATTCAAGTGGTACTGTTATAATTATTAACTTTAAAAAGGATGAAAAATCTTGCTCAATATTTAATGTTTGCTCTATTCAGCAGTCACCATTGATTGTATTCAATACTTTTAACACTCTAAGTGAAATACCAGCCTTGCTACCATTTAGTGTTAAAGGATAAGCTTTCAAATCAGTAAAAAAAAGCAGTATGCCCATAGCCTTAAACAAGAAGCTCACAGCTTTGAACAAGATGCCCACAGCTTTGAACAAGATACCCACAACTTTGAACAAGATGCCCACAGCTTTGAACAAGATACCCACAACTTTAAACAAGATGGCCACAGCTTTAAACAAGATGGCCACAGCTTTAAACAAGATGCCCACAGCTTTAAACAAGATGGCCACAGCTTTAAACAAGATGGCCACAGCTTTAAACAAGATGCAGATAGCTTTAAACAAGATGTCCACAACTTTAAACAAGATACCCACAACTTTAAACAAGATACCCACAACTTTAAACAAGATGGCCACAGCTTTAAACAAGATGCAGATAGCTTTAAACAAGATGTCCACAACTTTAAACAAGATGGCCACAGCTTTAAACAAGATGCCCACAGCTTTAAACAAGATGGCCACAGCTTTAAACAAGATGGCCACAGCTTTAAACAAGATGCAGATAGCTTTAAACAAGATGTCCACAACTTTAAACAAGATACCCACAACTTTAAACAAGATACCCACAACTTTAAACAAGATGGCCACAGCTTTAAACAAGATGCAGATAGCTTTAAACAAGATGGCCACAGCTTTAAACAAGATGCCCACAGCTTTAAACAAGATGCCTACAGCTTTAAACAAGATGCTGATAGCTTTAAACAAGATGCCCACAACTTTAAACAAGATGCCCAAGGCTTTAAACAAGATGTCCACAGCTTTAAACAAGATGCCCAAGGCTTTAAACAAGATGCCCACAGCTTTAAACAAGATGTCCAAGACTTTAAACAAGATGCCCACAGCTTTAAACAAGATGTCCAAGGCTTTAAACAAGATGCTAACAGCTTTAAACAAGATGGCCACAACTGTAAACAAGATGCCCAAGGCTTTAAACAAGATGCCTACAGCTTTAAACAAGATGTCCAAGGCTTTAAACAAGATGCCCACAGCTTTAAACAAGATGTCCAAGGCTTTAAACAAGATGCCCACAGCTTTAAACAAGATGCCCAAGACTTTAAACAAGATGCCCACAGCTTTAAACAAGATGTCCAAGGCTTTAAACAAGATGCCCACAGCTTTAAACAAGATGTCCAAGGCTTTAAACAAGATGCCCACAGCTTTAAACAAGATGTCCACAACTGTAAACAAGATGCCCAAGGCTTTAAACAAGATGACCACAGCTTTAAACAAGATGTCCAAGGCTTTAAACAAGATGCCCACAGCTTTAAACAAGATGGCCACAACTGTAAACAAGATGCCCAAGGCTTTAAACAAGATGCCTACAGCTTTAAACAAGATGTCCAAGGCTTTAAACAAGATGCCCACAGCTTTAAACAAGATGTCCAAGGCTTTAAACAAGATGCCCACAGCTTTAAACAAGATGGCCACAGCTTTAAACAAGATGCCCAAGGCTTTAAACAATCAATCCAAAAGTGAGAGTAAACTAAATATATAGAAATAAAATTCAGTCTTATCTAGCTGTTTTCAAACTCTGCAAAGTTGATTTCTTAGCTCAGCAATTTTAAATGCTATCTCCTTCTTTTACATACTGAAAAACGCGAACAAAGCATATACAGTTTTGGGTAAGAATGAACTCCTGGTAGACATGAAGATATTGCAAGATGTCAAATTCTGGAATGAGTGCACTTAATGTTGAACAACTTTTCCTGTGTCCTAATTAGGATTAGGCAAAGAGAAATTTACATTGCCCATGCCTTCAGTGCACATTAGATATGGTTTAATGGACAGATGGGAGCTAGATGAACTAAAAGCCTGCATTTATTCACTTAAAATATGTACAAAATAATGAATTTCCATTTCAATCATTAATTAAGACACTTGCAATTTCCTTGGTGTTAATTTAAGTTGGCTTATTGTGGGAATATTTTTAGCACTACAACATAGCTTATTCCACAGATTATTCAGAATTATTGATCCTGTTCACATGATGGCATTACAATCTACGTAATTACATGCTACAATAAATATTTATATTAACTGCAATTATGAATGACTGGCTGAATCCAAAGTACTTTTCAAAATATTTCATTTAAGGCACCTGATTCATTATGCAGTACATACAATCTTAAATATGCGCTCATTTCAAAAGAATTATTTTTTTTAAAATTCCTTATATAATTTTGATTTGGTGCAAAACCCAAAATTAGAAATGAGAAAGTGTGTTTGAATGTTTTAGCAAATTTAAACTGAAATGATCATACCTAACATCAATTATAATACACAATCTTCAGAACTGACCTTGAGGACATGTGTATTCTGCTGGATTAGATACGTTCATTCCTGTGGGGCAATAATATCCCACTGCACAAGCCCCGGTAGGTCCAATGTTCCCATATCCAGCACAGTAATAGCCTTGTGTGCAGCTCTGACAATCGGACAGCATTCTGCCACCTGTGGTGTTGAGGTATGTCCCAGGGATACAATATGTACCATTAGGACTTCCTTCCTCACAGTACTGTCCAGCTGGACAAACACCACCTGAAACAGACAATATTTACAGGCAGGAGGGAAAAACTCTGTCAGTCTGTAATACTGGATTCATGGAGCATTAAAGTAACCTAAAAAATTGTTCACATGTGATTCCCTCTCCTACCTACTCTTATAGCACTTTATATAAAAATAACAGTATGACCTA
The DNA here is from genome assembly GCA_028554795.2 of Sinohyriopsis cumingii. Classification (NCBI taxonomy): domain Eukaryota; kingdom Metazoa; phylum Mollusca; class Bivalvia; order Unionida; family Unionidae; genus Sinohyriopsis; species Sinohyriopsis cumingii. Next base: position 94,792,911 of record CM068833.1, on the reverse strand, counting down.
CACTAATACAGTTCTTGACCGCAATATATAACAATAAAGTATGACCCACAAAATGCAGTTTTCTGTAGCACTTTATATATATACATAAACATATGACCCACACTAATAGTTTTCTATAGCACAAAAAGTACATATCAAAGATAACATTTCATTTCCTTAAAATATAAAGACCCATTTCAAGTTTAAATATAAAGGATGTTCTGGATTACACAGTCTACTGAATTCTCCATTATGCATGAATTATAATATTGTAATTACTCTAAATATTTCATATTTTATGAAATTCCGAGAGTGTATCTTTGTATTTTTAATGCTTTATCAAGACAAAGCCTTGTGAGAAAACCCATCAGTATGGGACTGTTGGAACACCCCTCAGTATGGGACTGTTAGAACACCCCTCAGGATGGTAGAGTTAGAACATCCCTCAGTATGGGACTATCAGAACACCCCTCAGCAAACAACTTTTAGAATACCCCTCATTATGGGAATCTTAGAACATGACTGCTTAAGGTAGTATACGACTGCTTAAGGTTGTTGTTGTTGTTGTAGGGTTTAACGCCATTTTTCAGCACAAGATAGGCTATACATGGCGGCCAGTATAATTGGTGGAGGAAGAACCCTGGAAAACCCCGGGAAGAACCACCGACCCACGAGAAGCTACTGGCAAGCTTTCTCACGTACCAACGTTAGCCGAGGCTGAGACTCGAACTCGCGCAGACAGAGGTGAGATGGCAGTGATCCGTAACGGTGAGCGTTTTAGACCACTCGGCCACTCGGGGCCCCACTGCTTAAGGTAAAATACATATCACTTTTATGGTGAAAAGCCTGATTCTAAGTAGTCTTCAGCAAGCTGTGTACTATAAATAAGGAAATGCACAAAGTAAGCTTATGACAAAATGAAACATACCATAAGACTGACCAACAGGTGTCGCTGTTGTTGAGGTACCAGAGCAGTAATATCCTGCACTACAGTTGCCAGCTGGAGTTCCAAGTCCTTGAAAAAAAATTGTCATGAAAATTTAGATCAAGGCTTTGCAGAAAATATGAATTCACATATAAATAACAATTATTGCATGAGATTTCATTTTATCTTAAATTTATGAAATAAGTTTAAAGCATTTTATAGCCTGTTGCATAAATATAATGCTAAATTAACCGAAACTTAAGATTTATTTAAAAACCTTCAAACATGTTTTGTTACTCAATGACATTGCTAAAGAACATTACAGACTATAATAACAGCACAATTTTCAAAACAATTTTTATTCAATAATTATTTATGTTAATAACAGACAGAAATTTGTAAGTTTTAAAACTGGTTTCCAGTCCTTTTGTACTATATCCGATCTTCTTGGCAATAAAATGTGCATAAACTAAACTAAACAATAATATTGTGATATTAATAAGAACATTACAGACTATAATAACAGCACAATTTTCAAAACAATTTTATTCAATAATTATTTATGTTTATAACAGACAGAAATTTGTAAGTTTTAATTTTTATTCAATAATTATTTATGTTTATAACAGACAGAAATTTGTAAGTTTTAAAACTGGTTTCCAGTCCTTTTGCACTATATCCGATCTTCTTGGCAATAAACTAAACTAAACAATAATATTGTGATATTAATAAATCTCATGTTATAAAGTGTGTCTTTGTGTGCGTGTGTGTGTGCGTGTGTGTGATTTGGATTTTTAACGTATGTTTAACAATTTTTCAGTCATATTGCTAAGATGTCTGCAGTGAGGCAGTTTGTAGTGATGTCTAGCACTGGGGCATCATGCCACAGACATGTAGCATCATGCTCCACTCAGTCACATTATCCTGACACCAGCCTGACAAGTTCTAACACACACCTCTTAATGCTGAACACCAAGCGAGGCAGCTTTTACTACCAATTTTAGAAGTCTTTGGTATGACTTGGATGGGATTCAAACCCCCAACCTCCTGCATCTGAGGCAGATGCTCTAAACACTTGTGCTTATGTCATGAACATGTCTAATTTTAGGAATTATAAAACAATCTTGAGCTTGAAGTCAAATTCTGTTGTGATTCATGAATACAAAAGGTTCAGTGATTCAAATTTATAATGAACCTCTTGCATACCTGCCAACCCCTACAAGTATATGATGAAACCTCTTGTATATCCACCAAGCTCTATAAGTGTATAATGAACCTCCTGCAAACCTGCCAACCACTACAAGTATATGATGAAACCTCTTGTATATCCACCAAGCTCTATAAGTGTATAATGAACCTCTTGCATACCTGCCAAGTCATATAAGCATATAATGAACTTTGTGAATACCTGCATAATGAACTTCTTGCATACCTGATAATCTCTATAGGTACATAATGATCCTCTTGCATAGCTGTCAATCCTTATAAGTGTAGAATGAACTGCTTGCATACCTGCCAACCCCTATAAGTGTATAATGAATCTCTTGCACATCTGACAACCTCCATGCATATATAATGAACCTCTTTCATACTGGCTAAACCATATGTTTGTATAATGAACCTCTTTTATGCCTGCCAACCCCTATGTTGTATAATGAACCTCTTGCATAACTGCCCATTCTGTAAAGTGTAGAATGAACCTTTTGCATATATGCCAACCCCTATAAGTGTATAATGAACCTCTTGCACATCTGACAACCTAAATGCATATATAATGAACCTCTTTCATACCGGCTAAACCATATGTTTGTATAATGAACCTCTTTTATGACTACCAACCCCTATGTTGTATAATGAACCTCTTGCATACTGACAAATCCTTATAAATGATTAATCAACCTCTTGCATGTCTGTCAACCCTTATAAGTGTGTAAAAATGAACAAGAACCTATGACATACTTTCCTACAACTAAAAGTGTATAATGAACCACCTGCACAAATGCCAACCCCCATGAGTATCTAATGAACCTCTTGCATACCAATCAATCCCTGTAAGTGAATAATCAACCTCTCGCATACCTGCCAACCCTTATAAATGTATAAACAATGAACTGCCAACCCCCATAAGTGTATAATTAACCTCTTGCATACCTATCAACCATTACAAGTGTATAATGAATCTCTTGCATACCAGCCCACCCTTATAAAGGCAAAACCATGATGATGAACCTCTTGCATACCTTCCTAAACTTATGAGTGAACCTCTTGCATACCTTCCTACACCTATAAGTGTATAATGAACCTCTTGCATACATATCAACCCCTGCAAGTGTATAATTAACCTCTTGCATACCAGCCAACCCATATAAATGCAAAAACATGATAATGAACCTCCTGCATACCTTCCTGCACCTATAAGTGTATAATGAACCTCTTGCATACATATCAACCCCTGCAAGTGTATAATGAACCTCTTGTATACCTTCCTACACCTATAAGTGTATAATGAACCTCTTGCATAACTGCCAATCCCCATAAGTGTCTAATGAACCTCTTGTATACCTTCCTACACCTATAAGTGTATAATTAACCTCTTGCATACATATCAACCCATGCAAGTGTATAATTAACCTCTTGCATACCAGCCAACCCACATAAATGCAAAAACATAATAATGAACCTCTTGTATACTTTCCTACACCTATAAGTGTATAATGAACCACTTGCATAACTGTCAATCCCCATAAGTGTCTAATGATCCTCTTGTATACCTTCCTACACCTATAAGTGAATAATGAATCACTTGCATAACTGTCAATCCCCATAAGTTTCTAATGAATCTCTTGTATACCTTCCTACACCTATAAGTGTATAATGAACTACTTGCATAACTGCCAATCCCCATAAGTGTCTAATAGACCTCTTGTATACCTTCCTACACCTATAAGTGTATAATGAACCACTTGCATAACTGTCAATCCCCATAAGTGTCTAATGAACCTCTTGTATACCTTCCTACACCTATAAGTGTATAATGAACCACTTGCATAACTGTCAATCCCCATAAGTTTCTAATGAACCTCTTGTATACCTTCCTACACCTATAAGTGTATGATGAACCACTTGCATACATACCAACCCTTCTAAGTGTAATGTAAGAAGACAAAAAACATAACCTGAGCTTAAAATTGTAATCTACCTATTACATGCTACAATTAACATTAATTTTATTAGAAACGTAAACTTTTTCCAACGACAAACCAACACTGTTCCTGAATGAAACATGGTGGACACAGAATGCACTGAGAGGGTGGGTGTAGTTTACACTGTTTTAAGGCTTTCTTTGATGATTGTTATAATTAAGTGCCCACATGCATTACTTCTGGTTCTTTCCATGATTTGTCTGGGTTCTTCCTCTACCAGATACACTGGGTGTCATATACTGAAAGCTGAAATTAAACCTACAGCAGCAGCAATTATTTCTGCAATGTGGGAATGGGGGTAATAGTCTTAAATAAGCATCCTGTCACTTACCAACATTATCACAGTATTTTCCAGCATCACATGGTGTTTGAGTGGAGCTACCCTGAGGGCAATAGTAACCTTGCTGGCACTGCCCACCCTCAGATGCTATGCTGGGCTGGGCGACAGTTGCACCCTCTTTACAATACCAGCCAGGATCACAAGGACCTGTTGGGCTGTCCAGACCTTTGATTTCACAATAGTACCTAGAAAAATGAATGTAAGTGTCAACCCAAATTAACTTTGTATGTAGTTATTAGCTGAGAAAGGATATTACATGATAAAAAGATCATGTATGTGTATGTATGTATGTATGTATGTATGTGTGTGTATGTATGTGTGTGTGTTTATGTATGTGTGTGTATGTATGTGTGTATGTATGTATGTATGTATGTATGTATGTATGTATGTATGTATGTATGTATTTGTGTGTGTATGTATGTATGTGTGTGTGTATGTATGTATGTATGTATGTGTGTGTATGTATGTGTGTGTATATGTATGTATGTATGCATGTGTGTGTATGTGTGTGTATGTATGTGTGTGGATGTATGTGTGTATGTATGTATGTGTGTGTGCATATGCATGTATGTGTGTATGTATGTATGTGTGTGTTTATGTATGTCTGTGTATGTGTGTGTGTATGTATGTGTGTGTGTGTGTATGTATGTATGTATGTATGTATGTATGTATGTATGTATGTATGTATGTATGTATATATGTATGTATGTTTTGTAGGAACTCAGCAAAAAGTGCCTAAGTAGTACCAACTAAATGTAAAGTCTGACAAATATAAAACTGAACTGCCCCCAAAAATCAGTATGATAAACCCTTCTAAATAATTATACAAAGAGATCAAAATAAAAGGCAAAGATTTAAAATTCTGAAGAAATGTTAAGAAATTATTAAATAATATTAGCACATATAAAATCCTTAAAACAAGATTAACATTTGTTGTATTAACTGCATTCCCTTAAAAAGACCAATGTGATATGTCCTTGTACAGTTTCATTCCCTTAAAAAGTCCAAAGTGGTATGTCCTTGTACAGTTTCATTCCCTTAAAAAGTCCAAAGTGGTATGTCCTCGTACAGTTTCATTCCCTTAAAAAGTCCAAAATGGTATGTCCTTGTACAGTTTCATTCCCTTAAAAAGTTCAAAGTGATATGTCCTTAATGTACAGTTTCATTCCCTTAAAAAGACCAAAGTGGTATGTCCTTGTACAGTTTCATTCCATTAAAAAGTCCAAAGTGATATGTCCTTGTACAGTTTCACTACCTTAAAAAATCCAAAGTGGTATGTCCTTGTACAGTTTCAGCATGCAGGTCACATAAAAATATCTGTCTCACAAGTTTACATGCTTAACAATAATGTGGTCAACTGGCAGCATACATTCTCTGGATGAGATTTGCCCTTTAGGACTCATGCATCAGTTAGGTATGTGTGTCCGATATGCTATCGACACATTACTACATTATTTCTCAAATTTGCTCTGTACAAGTGTTATGTATATTAATTTAATTGTTTATTTGTTAGCTTAAAAAATAATTAATTTCAATACATGTTATTGTACTGTACCACTGCATGCTGGACATGACCTTGTCCAAAACTGAGTTCATTTCTGCTTGACCTGATCGACTTTTTTAAAATTTCTTTTTATTTCATTTATGTCAACAAAAAATAATAGCCAAATTATCCTCTACGTGACAGAATGATCTTAATATCAGGATTATTATTCAGGTAAACATGAAGGAGTAAATACGTTGATTTGGGTCAGGGTTTTGGAGATTCCTTAGTGAAATTTACACTTTATTGTGTTGTAAGTAAACAAGGTTCATTAGGTCATTCTTGAAGGTTATTTTCCATTAGGTAATGTTTTTTTTTATAGAAAATGCTATTTGTAACCTAAGGTAAATTAGAGAACTACATAATCTTGTGATCGTGAGGATTTTACCATTTGTGCTTTAACATCTAGCACTTTTGAGCTGTATTATGTTGTGACCAGGTTTGGCTGAATTTTATTTTCTTCAAATTATTGAATTCAAGTGATTATTTTCTCTGTAAATGCAAAGGTGCTCTGATAAAATTCTTGGATAAAGACATTCACTGGAATTTATACTGAATTCAAACCTGGAATTATATTATTGTGATTCAAAAAGAGACTGTTGATACATCAACACTTCAGTAGCTGTCACACACACACACATCACAGCCTTCAGTTTTGGATCTCTTTGGGACTTGAACTGAATTTTATTCAGGACTTTAAATTACTAGAACATGTGTCTTATCTGATTCTTTTATTATTTTTGGATTTAATTCGCGATACCGTAAGTTGTTTTTTCAAATTTTCACTTTGTATTCTAGGGAAATAAATTATTTGTTACATTTTACAAGCAATTTGTCTTTCACTCTTTTCTGTTACTTATTTTAAGAGCGTAGACTTGTAACAAGGGACACCACTCCCCTATACTGGATTGATGTTCTTTAGTTTCTTTTGTGGAGTTTTTGTTTCACTTATATTATCAGTTATGATGAACATGCAAAAAAATAAACTTCATGTATATATATATATATATATATATATATATATATATTACTTTTAATTGTTCATCAAAAGTAACCTGTTTACTGATTTCAACCAAAAATATTTTTTTTGTAAACAATATACAGACATTAATTTAAAACTAATTTGGTATGACGAGGCGATGTTGTAACTTCCTAAACATTAAAATATTACTTTTCAATTAATTAAAGTTCATACAAACACATATAAAATGAAAACAGATTAAAACATTTTAACAAATGTCTGAAATGTGCTTGTTCATAACAGTAAATGAAGCTATTAACAAAAAATTTCATTCAAAACTTCTTTAGATACTGAACAAAAAACATTATCCTGTATGACATAGACAAAGAACTAATTTCTCACCCAGGGGGGCACAAGATACAATCTGATGATGCTGACATGGCTGTACAGTTGTTGAATTTCCCAGCTGGACAAGGATTTTGGTTTGCAACTGTGGACCCTGTGGGGCACCAATATCCAGCAGGACATAATATTGGGCTAGTTGTGTTTGCTGGACAATAGTAACCAGCTGGACATGTCGGACATGATGTACTGCGTGTCACATTGGTGTATTTGCCTGCAGCACATGGTACTGGAGCTGATGAACCCACTGGACAATAATAACCTGTAAACCACAAAAAGGTTTTGAGATGAAATTTTTTTATAACTGAAAGCTGGTACAAAAAAATGCCCAATGTACATGAAGTAGAGAAAATTTTAAAATAATCAAACATTCCAAATAATGCTATGTCCTGCCTCCAATACCAGTGTTTAGTGTGTGATTAAAATAGATGTATTTGTCTCATTAATATTTGGTATATCATAAAAGAGATATATATGTCTCACTTGAAGTTGGTATATCATAAAAGAGATATATTTGTCTCATTTATAGATGGTAAAGGAGAAGAGAAAACTGCATGCAAAATCATTCTTGATTTTAATTATTGATCATAAAAACAACACCTATGATAGTTTTTGCCCTAGTAAATATAATTCAGAGTAATTATGTAACTTTTTTCACATCAAAGATAGGAACAAATTATTACTTTAATGTATGAACCTAACCTATGAACTAGAAATTCTGTGTTCAGTGTGTCCATTATAAGCCAGAAGCCATCTTCAAAACTCTTTTATTAAATTCAGTCACCTACTTTTGAAACAAGCCGTGGCAAAAGTTATTATTAGAGCTGTTCCATTAATACAAACCTGAGACCCAGGAAAGGCACATTCAATGTGGAGTAGTCACCCTTAGATGCAACTTAGAACTTTGTATCATTTTCATATGTAATCAGAGTATACTGGCATTAATTGTTTTCAAAAACTGTCTTTCCTGAGTAACATGGATGTAAAATGTAACAGATATTTCATTGTTGTATTGACCCAGCCATGTACAATGAAACAGACTTTACACAGTTGTATTGACCCAGCCTTGTAAATAGGAACAAAAATAGCAATGTTGTATTGACCCAGCTATGTAAAATGGAACAGCCATTACACGGTTGTATTGACCCAGCCATGTAAAATGGAACAGCCATTACACGGTTGTATTGACCCAGCTATGTAAAATGGAACAGCCATTACACGGTTGTATTGACCCAGACATGTAAAATGGAACAGCCATTACAGTTATATTGACCCAGTCTTGTAAATAGGAACAAAAATAGCAATGTTGTATTGACCCAGCTATGTAAAATGGAACAGCCATTACACTGTTGTTTTGACCAGCCTTATAAAATGGAACAACCATTACACTGTTGTATTGACCAGCCTTATAAAATGGAACAGCCATTACACTTGTATTGACCAGCCTTATAAAACGGAACAGCCATTGCACTGTTGTATTGACCAGTCATATAAAATGGAACAGCCATTATACTTGTATTGACCAGTCACATAAAATGGAACAGCCATTACACTTGTATTGACCAGCCTTATAAAATGGAACAGCCATTGCACTGTTGTATTGACCAGTCATATAAAATGGAACAGCCATCACACTTGTATTGACCAGCCTTATAAAATGGAACAGCCATTGCACTGTTGTATTGACCATTCATATAAAATGGAACAGCCATTACACTTGTATTGACCCAGCCATGTAAAATGGAACAGCCATTACACTTGTATTGACCCAGCCATGTAAAATGGAACAGCCATTACACTTGTATTGACCCAGTCATATAAAATGGAACAGCCATTACACTTGTATTGACCCAGTCATATAAAATGGAACAGCCAGTACATTGTTACCTTGACCCAGTTATTGCACAGTTGTATTGACCAGCCATGTATAATGGAACAGCCATTATATTATTGTATTCTCCAAGCCAAGTAAAACGAAACAGCCATTACACTGTTGTATTGGCCTTAAATTTAAGGACTGGGAGAGGAACTTGCACAGTCCCATTTTTGTTTCAGCTTAAATTTAAAGACAGTGAGAGGGAGTGTCATATTCCCATTTTTGTTGCAACTTAAATTTAAGGACTGAGAGAGGAAGTTGCACAGTCCCATTTTTTTTCAACCTAAACCATAGGACTAAGAGAGGGAATGTCATAGTCCTATTTTTATCCCAACTTAAATTTAAGGAGTGGCAGATGAACTTGCACAGTCCCATTTATGTTTCAGCAACAATAAAATACACTGAAGCAGGTACACCATGAAAAGTAGTGATTTCAGAAAACCTTAAAATACACTGGACAGTCCCATTTATGTTTCAGCAACAATAAAATACACTGAAGCAGGTACATCATGAAAAGTAGTGATTTCAGAAAACCTTAAAATACACTGAAGCAGGTACATGTACACCATGGAAAGTAGTGATTTCACAAAACCTTAAAATACACTGAAGCAGGTACACCATGGAAAGTAGTAATTTCACAAAACCTTAAAATATATGTAAGTTGGTACACCATGGAAAGTAGTGATTTCACAATACCTGTGGGGCATTCATCTCCCCAAGTCTTATTGACAGGAGCTGATTCAGTGGACCTGCTGCTACAGTAAAATCCTCCATCACATTTGGGTCCATATATTGTCATGTTCTGCTCATTGCAGTAATAACCTCCATCGCAGCTTTTACAGTCGCTTTCACTCTTGAATCGGATTGAATTTCTGCAATTAACAATTTGAAAATAAATAATATGCAACAAAGACCATTGATAATTATCAAGATATGTGAATGATATTTATTGTCAGGATTAATTCCAATACAATTTCATGTAAAATCATGAAAATCATGTTAAAGTCATGGTGAATAAATTTTCATGGTTTTCATGAGCAAACTATACCATAAAATAATAAGTTAAAAATGAGCAAGCTTATATTTCACCACCCATCCTCCCTTTTTCCCATTGAAACTAATTTTTTTTCTCTCTTAAAATACAAACGGAATTTATAGTACTCTCTAGATAGATAGATAGATAGATAGGTAGGTAGATAGATATATAGATAGATGTACAGATAAATAGATATATAGATAGACAGACAGACTGACAGATAGATAGATAGATAGATAGACAGTCAGACATATATAGACAGACAGGTAGATAGATAGACAGACAGATAGACAGACAGACAGATATATATAGATAGACAGACAGACATATAGACAGACAGACATAAAGATAGATAGATAGATAGATAGATTTATAATCATTATAATAAGATGAGGATGTCTGCAGGTTAGGATTTTATTTGTGTTTAGTTTAAATCATATTTATTTGAGAAACTTTGTCAAATACAATTTCAAACATGATTTGAGGGATTCAGTTGCTTATTAGCAATGTCTCCACAGCTGTAACAAGAGAGAAAATATAATATCAAGGATCTCGATGCTGGTACCAATGGTTTTCCAGAAAATAGAACATCAAGGCTCTCGATGTTGGTACCAATGGTTTTACAGAAAATAGAACATCAAGGATCTCGATGCTGGTACCAATGGTTTTACAGAAAATAGAACATCAAGGCCCTTGATGCTGGTACCAATGGTTTTACAGAAAATAGAACATCAAGGCCCTTGATGCTGGTACCAATGGTTTTACAGAAAATAGAACATCAAGGATCTTGATGCTGGTACCAATGGTTTTACAGAAAATAGAACATCAAGGCCCTTGATGCTGGTACCAATGGTTTTACAGAAAATAGAACATCAAGGATCTTGATGCTTGTACGAATGGTTTTACAGAAAATAGAACATCAAGGCCCTTGATGCTGGTACCAATGGTTTTACAGAAAATAGAACATCAAGGATCTTGATGCTTGTACGAATGGTTTTACAGAAAATAAAACATCAAGGCCCTTGATGCTGGTACCAATGGTTTTACAGAAAATAGAACATCAAGGATCAGTGGTATCAAATGTGTTTAAGTTCAGGCAAAGGTCATTGGCATATTCTTTGATTCAGATCTCCATATTTATGTCAAGTGTCAGCAATAAATAACTTACCTAATCAATCCAATTACTGCAGTAAGGACATAACCTGTTTGCTCAGAAATGCATGGAAGTGAATGACAGTATAATCTCTTACAGTGACATATTCATTTTCACTCAATATTCTATTGTTTTCTTGTAAATGACAAATCCATGAAATTGAGTGCCCACAGAAATGTGCTTTTTAACCAAACCACGTAATTTGATCCTCACAAATTTAAAGCATTCATTAAAAAGAAAAATACTGGTGTGCACTGGAAAAGTTCATTAAAACTTGTCTTCAGCATAGGGAAGTCCTTCCAGGTGTAACACAAGAAAATTTCTTTGTGATACAACTTTTTTTTTCTAACAATTTCATGGGGGTGAAATTTCATCTTGTATTCTCTTGAGGGTAAAATGTATAAATATGCATACTAAATCAGATATGCTTTGTCAGAAAGTAGCATTACACCCAAATATTAGTGCCCATATGATAAGGAGCTAAGCTTAACTATCCAATGAGAATACTCACCCATATGTGCCCACGGGGCAAGGAGTTGGAGATTCACTGCCTTCTGGACAATAAAAACCTTTGGGGCAAACTCCCAATATTATGCTATCATCGTTTCCAGGGGTTGGTGTAGTGGAACCATATCTGGACCAAAAGCCTGCACTTATCTTTCCTGTCACATTGGTCTGGCCTAAAATGTGTTAAATGAATGAAAACTAACTTTATATCAAATTTTGTACAGTATGAATTTGAGCCATTACACTTATTATTTTGTGACCGTCTGTAAGAGATGTTTTTCATCTCCATTCCAAGAATAAAAGTGGAATAATTAATAAAGTTACACTTATTATTTAGTGACCGTCTGTAAGAGATGTTTTTCATCTCTATTCCAAGAATAAAAGTGGAATATTAAATAAAGTTACACTTATTATTTAGTGACCGTCTGTAAGAGATGTTTTTCATCTCTATTCCAAGAATATATTAAGTCAATGTCATCAAGGGTAAATGCTTAAATCAATGTAGTCATGGGTAAATACTTTACGTCACATTAAGTCAATGTAGTCATGGGTGAATACTTTACATTATATTAAGTCAGTGTTGTCAAGGGTGAATACTTTACATTATATTAAGTCAGTGTAGTCATGGGTGAATACTTTACATTATATTAAGTCAGTGTTGTCAAGGGTGAATACTTTACATTATATTAAGTCAATGTAGTCATGGGTGAATACTTTACATTATATTAAGTCAGTGTTGTCATGGGTGAATACTTTACATTATATTAAGTCAGTGTTGTCAAGGGTGAATACTTTACATTATATTAAGTATGTTAGTCAAGGGTAAATACCTAAATACAAAAAGTACTGACTAATATGATGAAATGTGGAAATTTAATATCAGTTAACAGATCTCTTATCTATAATTAGACTCAGTCACTCGATCTCTTATTTAGTCTCAGTCACTGGATCTCTGATTTATAACTGACTTGGTAATTTAATCTCTTATCTATAATTAGTCTCAGTCATTAGATATCTTATTAATATTTAGCCTGAAACATTATATGTCTTATTTATAATTAGTCTTAATTGGCAGTCACTTATTTACAATTAGTCTCAATCATTAGATCTCTTATCTATAATTAGTCTAAACTGACAGAATTCGTATTTATTATTAGTCTCAGTCATGACATCTATTATTCAAAATTAGTCTGTCATGACATCTATTGTTCAAAATTAGTCTCAGTTTACAGATCTCTTATTTATAATTTGTCTCAGTAATTCCATCTCTTTTTTTAAATTTTTCTCAGTCATAATATTTCTTATTCATAATTAGTCTCAGTTTATCAATCTCTCATTTATAATTTGTCTCACTCATTAGATCTCCCTAAAAAGATTGTGAAGAAATAAATATAAACATTCACATAAATATATTCTACCCATTCTTTATGCATCTTGATTCATAATTCATTCGTAATGAGCATAAGTATATCAGGCTAACTGGACAAAATTTCATTCTTAGTTGACATTATAAAGTCATAATTTTTTTTATCAATGACATATACAACTTGACAACAATGTGTAAAGAAAATATTGTTCATTACTTCCTATCTTCCTAAGCTAAGCATATCAGTCAAATCAGTGGGTGCGAGTGTGTGTGTGTGTACATGCATACATACATTGTGTATATGTAATACTGACCTTCTGAATTACAGTAGTGTCCTGCATCACATATTGTACAATTGGATGAATCTGACAAACCCTCTCTTGCCCCGTAAGTTCCTTTAGGGCATGGCTTACCCTGTGTGAGTGGGATGAGTGCGGTACTAGCTGGACAATAGTAACCTGAACAAAAATTATATTAAGCTTGTCATCATTAACTTAGCTGGTGGTGTAACAAAAACTCCTAAATTTCTTGCACTCAATTAACTGTATGATGTTATTTTAATCACAAACTTATCAGTATGATACAATCTTGAATAAAACAGTACAAAACTTTAATAATGAGACCATCCTGAACATATATGAGAACAAATATATGAAACTACCCTCATGAAGATCAGATCAAAATCATGTATTAAGTCTTTATCAGGAATAAAATGTTTATAATTATACATTGCCCTTAGCCATAGAAAAATCAATTTTATGTAGGGTCTGTTTGCTAATTGGTATGTTCTTCCAGCATTGCAATGTTTACAATAAAAAACATCTTAAATGCTTAATTATTCTTAGGTATACATTCATTAGAGAATTTTCTCCTTCAAAAGTCTGCCAAGGAAGGGTTTTGAAAGATCTCTTTTCTCAGATGTATAATGTCAGGTATACATTGTTTTAAATATTTGCCTTTTACAGTTTCTGTCAATTTGAAATCTAGCACTTCATAGCAAGGTGCAAATGTCAGCAAACTACAACTGTAAATATGAGGGATCTTAACAATCAACTCTGTTTAAGTAAATTCTAGAACTTTTAACCTGTGCTAGATAAACCATAGCAAATAGAACACAATGGCCCAGTTTTTATGTGAATTATCTTCATCCTAAAATGCAACAGAGATTTTCACATAAAAGTAAAAAAATTTGAACCCCATTATGATTTTAATTACTGTGTTGACTGGCACATATTTTCAGAGAAGTGTTGTAACCCACCCCTAAATCTGACTGTTCTTCCCTCCCAATTAGCATCTTGCCTCAATTTCTTTTTTGCAAGAATGATGCTCCACTATCTCAATTTAGTCTCATGCCTCTTCCAGATTGGAATGTTCAGTTGCTACCGTGTTTCTACCAATGTGTAATCCAGAACTGACTTTCAGCATGTACCATGATGGTGCATCATGAAATTTGCCTTCCTGAAGTGAATAAAGTTACTCTTTTGCAGACAAAAAAAAAGGTCTTATACTTGATTTTGGAAGAAAGGCAAAGTAGTAATGGGTCAGCTAATGACAAAAGACGATGTTTTGAAAACATGCTTATTTTTCACAGTAGATAGTAAATGAGATCAGCAATTGTATTTTTCATTTAAAATTTACGAACACTTATTCGAACAATTCCAATATTTCTGCAAGCATACAAAATATGTCACAGTATCATCAAATTTTCTATCCACTAAGTTGTCTGGCATCCATCTGTCTGCCATAACCTTTTTGAAAATGTTAAGGTCAGTATTTCCTAACTTGCATCAAAAGGTTATCATCGTACTTTGTCCAAAACCAGAGCAGGCATGAAGGAACATCTCTAGAAATTGAAGGTAAACAAGGTCCAATGTCATGGTTGTAGAAGACAATTTCTTACATTTCAGATGAGTGGTCAGTGATTAAAGCTCTATCTACAATTGCCAACAATTAACTGTAATCAGACAACTGCTTACCACAGGATATTGAATATCTCTAAGGTATTGGAGTTAAAAATGTTGAAGGTCAGGGTCATGATATTAAGTTATTTTTGGACACCAGTTTTAAATTATATGTTTATTGGTATAGATCGACATATGGTCAAGATTCACTTTCTTCATGGGCACATGGATCAGTGGTTAAAGTCACAGAGGTAAATTGCTTTAAGCTTTTAATCTAAATGTACTGAAAAGGATACATGTTATGTTTCCATAAATGGACTTTATTAGATTTGGTTAAGATGAAAGAAGTAATTTGGAAGTGTGTTACTAAGACTGCAGCTGTAAAATGTCATTAAGACAATTCATTTACATATTTGATTAAACATTAAAATTGAGCTAAGTTTTGGGGAAGCCAAGAGCACATTTAGCTGGACAATGTTTCAAGCTTTCTTCATAATTCAGTTTTGGAAGTTATATGAGTATTGTGTACAGAATATGTACTACTGACAATGGGAATGAATATTGTGTACAGAATACATATTAATGTCAATGTGAATAAATATTGTGTACAGAATACATACTACTGTCAATGTGAATAAATATTGTGTACAGAATACATACTACTGTCAATGTGAATAAATATTATGTACAGAATACATACAACTGTCAATGTGAATAAATACTGTGTACAGAATACATACTACTGTCAATGTGAATAAATATTGTGTACAGAATACATACTACTGTCAATGTGAATAAATATTATGTACAGAATACATATTACTGTCAATGTGAATAAATATCATGTACAGAATACATACTACTGTCAATGTGAATAAATATTATGTACAGAATACATACTACTGTCAATGTGAATAAATATTGTTTCCTTGTCACAAAACTCAAAAACAAAAATATTGATTTCAAAGACTTGTCACGAACCTTTTGAAAATGAGAAATTATTGACACCTCCTTTCCCCAGCCCAAGCCTGTACCTAGTATGGCAAAATGAGAGGTCATTAAACAAGAGCATACCAAGCTGTATCATTTGTGAACTGAGAAAGAAACCCAAATATAGGGCAAACATTACCTTTAGGGCACAAAGCAGGGGCAACACCAGGAAAACAGATATATCCTGCAAGACACAGTTCACAATCCGACATGCGAGTGTTGTTGGCATAGTATCCCACAATGCATTGCTGGGGAGAGTCAGCTCCTGCTGGGCACTTGTGATACAAAGGACAGATTCCACCAGTGACATTGACAGGGTCAGGAATATAGGATCCATTAATGCAGTAATAGCCTGGGTCACAGTCTCCTATATTAAAAAGAAATGGAATTTAAGTGAAACAGAGCCATCATATATGGACTGGTTCTAACATAAAATGTATCAAACTGAGATTAGGAGGTGAAATAAATTTCATTTAACTTATTATTCTCCACCTTCTGTGAGATCTAGTTAAGTAGGAAAATATTCTTTCTAAGCAGGATGTCCTGTTTGACTGGGGAATGATATAATCTGGAATACCATTGTTTATGTGGCATTTTCTGAAAATAATGATTGTATCCAAATAAAACCAGTATACTGTTTTCAAATTTAAGCAGACACAAAAAGGCTTGGCAAAATGATTTTCTGAATGTTTTGATGCTATTTTCTGTAAATCAAAATAGTCTATGATCTGTAAAATTCATAAAATCAATAAATTTTGGCACTATAAAATATTAATGACTGACTTAATGAGAAATTCCGTTCATCTTAGTTTTAGTCATCAAGAATATTTCAGCAAATTCAGTTTCTTAGCTACATGTAAATTCACTAAAAATTGTGTGCTAGCTAAATATGTGACCTACTGTGTGCCAGTCAACAAGTCTCCAGGAAAACAAAAGGCTCAAGCCAGCCTGAGATTGCCCACCTGGTAGACAACTATTGAAAAGTCAAATGCAACGGCAGTTGGCTAAGAAAGATGTGTTAGTATGCTTTCTGACATTTCAATGCATTTTATATATTAGTAATGGTAGCTATATTTAATTGGAATAATTGTGTATTAAACTTAAAGCAATTTGTAAGAGGATGCTTTCTGTTAAATCTGACACAATTATTTTGAGCAGTTTTTGAGAAAGAATTTAAAAGTTTTCTATTTTTAGCAATGGCATCTGTAGAATTATTTTATAGCATATTATGATATGTACAAAACTGAAAGGTCCTTATTTCAGAATGGTCAGCTGAGAAGGACTGAAACCTGTCCATTGGGTTTTTAGAGGAATTCAAAACAGGAAATGCTCACAGATGGACAATGCATGATGGAATAGTTTTATGGGAGAGAGGAACAAGGCGAAAATACAATATTTTGCTTGTACACAAATTTTGTTAAAAACCATAAATTTACTAACCCAATCAAAGATTGTCCATCTAAGCAGGAAACAGGGCCCCATCTCCATCCAAACAATGAAGAATTAAGAAAAATGTGTGCAAAAATTAAAATGTATATATAAAGGTGCAAAATTTTGGTCGATCTATCAAGAGCACATTAATTAGATTTATGGGGACAGATGCATGTTAAATCACTATACTGCAATGATTTTTAATGTCTGTGTCATGAGAGGTAGTGATTTCTAATTAAGCCTTCATTAATTTAACAGTCAGACAGACTGGAAGGAAAAGGTTAACTTCGATCTTTGTATCGAAGATGTCAGAGTTGAGATTGTCCAGAATCAGTGTTTTGGAAATCTAGAAGTCAGACTGACCACAATTTTGGCACCTAGTTATAAAAGGTGGTAGATATATTTAATCCTGATGGTTACACTAAATAAGGGACGTGTTTCCCACACAAAATTTCTTGGTTTTAATATGCCCCATCACAAAATTTAGTCAGTCTATAATTTCCTGCAACAGGAAAAAAATACAGGAAAAGATTGAATTTAGAAGAAATTCTCTCGTAAAACATTTATCCAAGGGACCAGACATCTGGAAAGTTGACGGACACAATTCTGGCAGTAGATGCGAGCATAGCTTGAAAGCACAAGGTATTTGTGTCAATCTCATGTAATTTGTTGATACCAATATAATGAATTGCTTGGAATTATTTGCTTATATTTGCATAAATTTATTTGTTTAAATCCATGGATTAATTCTCTTGATATAACTGTGTTGAGTTCATCTATCTGAATTCCTACAATAGTCTTCTTTATATAAGTCTGACAACTTATATGTGTTGTCTTGATTGTTATAGGAATAAGGTATTTTATGAATTTCATGCATTACTTTAGTTGATATTAGTTATGTGAATCTGTGTAAATTCTCTGATCTTAGATAATTTCATGTATGATAAAGACTTGAGTGCATATTGACTGAAATTAACATTGGAAACCATGAAGTGAGATTTAATGTGTGCTAAAGACTTGAACTTATGTATTCGCTGAAAATAATGTAGTTAACTATGTAAAGAATTTCATTCATTCATTTGCATAAATTGAGACTAGAATGGAACTGTTATATCTCATGTGATGTTAATGTGAATCAGTGATGAAATAGCCATTAGGAAGTACATTAATCTTAAGAAACTAGGTTTGTTTATGGTCTGCCATGTTTGGCTTGACCAGATAGCCTTTGGTATCTATTTGAATTCCGATAGGATGATATCTGACATAACAAGAGGGTAGTAATGATTTATTCCCAGTAGAATACCTGAGAGAAGATTTAGGTCACTTCTCTGTTTATTTTGAAAGGGGAAATAGCTCCAATGACATATACACATACCTACTTATCCAAATATCTACATACTTATGTATCCACCTACCTACGCAAAGTTTGAGGGCCGAAAGAGGCGAGACAATTGAGAGTTTGGAGAAGAAAAAAGCGAAAGAACCAAGAAGAACAGCCACAGTAAAGTTGGAATGAACCAGAAATAAGCAGGTTATGAAGCTGTACAAGGCAATGACTTTGACTGTTCACTCAATTCTTTGATGAACCAATTCTATCATTTAAAACAGATCGGCTATTTATATAAGTATATTTGTGTTTGAAATTTGGTGAATAATTTATTTCAAAAGAGAAGTGTATCTTCCAAATGTAACGTATTATCACAGCTGTTTATGTAATTGATTAAATTGTTGTATTTCATGTACGAGGGCTTGTGTCATTCTGCTCAGGTCTCTATTTATTCCATCTATAAGTTTCACCCTTTTTTATTAATATTTACTTTATTCGGGCAATAACAGCAAGGGCAATCACCCTCTAGATAACGATAACCAAATAAAGCAAACACCTTGTAAGAAGGTACAATCCACCAATCAACCCCACCAACACCTCCAGCCCCACAGTATACCCATGAAAATAAAATGAACTCTCAATGAAAATTGACACCCAATTAAATAAATGAACTCTCAATTAAAAATATTCATGAAAATGAATAAATTCTCAAATAAAAATTGATACTCATAAAAATAGATGAACTCTCCATCAAACATTGATACTCATAAAAATAGATGAACTCTCCATCAAACATTGATACTCATAAAAATAGATGAACTCTCCATCAAACATTGATACTCATGAAAATAAATGAACTCTCAAATAAAAATTGATACTCATAAAAATAAATGAACTCTCCATCAAACATTGATACTCATAAAAATAGATGAACTCTCCATCAAACATTGATACTCATGAAAATAAATGAACTCTCAAATAAAAATTGATACTCATAAAAATAGATGAACTCTCCATCAAACATTGATACTCATGAAAATAAATGAACTCTCCATCAAACATTGATGCTCATAAAAATAGATGAACTCTCCATCAAACATTGATACTCATGAAAATAAATGAGCTCTCAAATAAAAATTGATACTCATAAAAATATATGAACTCTCCATCAAACATTGATACTCATAAAAATAGATGAACTCTCCATCAAACATTGATACTCATGAAAATAAATGAACTCTCAAATAAAAATTGATACTCATAAAAATATATGAACTCTCCATCAAACATTGATACTCATAAAAATAGATGAACTCTCCATCAAACATTGATACTCATGAAAATAAATGAACTCTCAAATAAAAATTGATACTCATAAAAATATATGAACTCTCCATCAAACATTGATACTCATGAAAATAAATGAACTCTCAAATAAAAATTGATACTCATAAAAATATATGAACTCTCCATCAAACATTGATACTCATAAAAATAGATGAACTCTCCATCAAACATTGATACTCATGAAAATAGATGAACTCTCCATCAAACATTGATACTCATGAAAATAAATGAATTCTCAAATAAAAATTGATACTCATAAAAATAGATGAACTCTCCATCAAACATTGATACTCATGAAAATAAATGAACTCTCCATCAAACATTGATACTCATGAAAATAAATGAACTCTCCATCAAACATTGATACTCATGAAAATAGATGAACTCTCCATCAAACATTGATACTCATGAAAATAAATGAATTCTCAAATAAAAATTGATACTCATGAAAATAAATGAACTCTCCATCAAACATTGATACTCATGAAAATAAATGAACTCTCCATCAAACATTGATACTCATGAAAATAGATGAACTCTCCATCAAACATTGATACTCATGAAAATAAATGAATTCTCAAATAAAAATTGATACTCATAAAAATAGATGAACTCTCCATCAAACATTGATACTCATGAAAATAAATGAACTCTCCATCAAACATTGATGCTCATAAAAATAGATGAACTCTCCATCAAAAATTGATACTCATGAAAATAAATGAATTCTCAAATAAAAATTGATACTCATAAAAATAGATGAACTCTCCATCAAACATTGATACTCATAAAAATAGATGAACTCTCCATCAAACATTGATACTCATGAAAATAAATGAACTCTCCATCAAACATTGATACTCATAAAAATAGATGAACTCTCCATCAAACATTGATACTCATAAAAATAGATGAACTCTCCATCAAACACTGATACTCATAAAAATAGATAACTCTCCATCAAACATTGATACTCATAAAAATAGATAACTCTCCATCAAACATTGATACTCATAAAAATAGATGAACTCTCCATCAAACATTGATACTCATAAAAATAGATGAACTCTCCATCAAACATTGATACTCATGAAAATAGATGAACCCTCCATCAAACATTGACACTCATGAAAATAGATGAACTCTCCATCAAACATTGATGCTCATAAAAATAGATGAACTCTCCATCAAACATTGATACTCATGAAAATAAATGAACTCTCAAATAAAAATTGATACTCATAAAAATATATGAACTCTCCATCAAACATTGATACTCATGAAAATAGATGAACTCTCCATCAAACATTGATACTCATGAAAATAAATGAACTCTCCATCAAACATTGATACTCATGAAAATAAATGAATTCTCAAATAAAAATTGATACTCATGAAAATAAATGAACTCTCCATCAAACATTGATACTCATGAAAATAAATGAACTCTCCATCAAACATTGATACTCATGAAAATAGATGAACTCTCCATCAAACACTGATACTCATGAAAATAAATGAATTCTCAAATAAAAATTGATACTCATAAAAATAGATGAACTCTCCATCAAACATTGATACTCATGAAAATAAATGAACTCTCCATCAAACATTGATGCTCATAAAAATAGATGAACTCTCCATCAAACATTGATACTCATAAAAATAGATGAACTCTCCATCAAACATTGATACTCATAAAAATAGATGAACTCTCCATCAAACATTGATACTCATAAAAATAGATGAACTCTCCATCAAACATTGATACTCATAAAAATAGATGAACTCTCCATCAAACATTGATACTCATGAAAATAAATGAACTCTCCATCAAACATTGATACTCATGAAAATAAATG
Source organism: Sinohyriopsis cumingii (assembly GCA_028554795.2). NCBI lineage: Eukaryota > Metazoa > Mollusca > Bivalvia > Unionida > Unionidae > Sinohyriopsis > Sinohyriopsis cumingii. The sequence continues at coordinate 94,770,762 of CM068833.1, read as the reverse complement.
AATTCTCAAATAAAAATTGATACTCATAAAAATAGATGAACTCTCCATCAAACATTGATACTCATGAAAATAAATGAACTCTCCATCAAACATTGATACTCATAAAAATAGATAACTCTCCATCAAACATTGATACTCATAAAAATAGATAACTCTCCATCAAACATTGATACTCATAAAAATAGATGAACTCTAAATCAAACATTGATACTCATAAAAATAGATGAACTCTCCATCAAACATTGATACTCATGAAAATAGATGAACCCTCCATCAAACATTGATACTCATGAAAATAGATGAACTCTCCATCAAACATTGATACTCATAAAAATAGATAACTCTCCATCAAACATTGATACTCATAAAAATAGATAACTCTCCATCAAACATTGATACTCATAAAAATATATGAACTCTCCATCAAACATTGATACTCATAAAAATAGATGAACCCTCCATCAAACATTGATACTCATAAAAATATATGAACTCTCCATCAAACATTGATACTCATAAAAATAGATGAACTCTCCATCAAACATTGATACTCATGAAAATAGATGAACTCTCCATCAAACATTGATACTCATGAAAATAAATGAATTCTCAAATAAAAATTGATACTCATGAAAATAAATGAACTCTCCATCAAACATTGATACTCATGAAAATAAATGAACTCTCCATCAAACATTGATACTCATGAAAATAGATGAACTCTCCATCAAACATTGATACTCATGAAAATAAATGAATTCTCAAATAAAAATTGATACTCATGAAAATAAATGAACTCTCCATCAAACATTGATACTCATGAAAATAAATGAACTCTCCATCAAACATTGATACTCATGAAAATAGATGAACTCTCCATCAAACATTGATACTCATGAAAATAAATGAATTCTCAAATAAAAATTGATACTCATAAAAATAGATGAACTCTCCATCAAACATTGATACTCATGAAAATAAATGAACTCTCCATCAAACATTGATGCTCATAAAAATAGATGAACTCTCCATCAAACATTGATACTCATGAAAATAAATGAACTCTCAAATAAAAATTGATACTCATAAAAATATATGAACTCTCCATCAAACATTGATACTCATGAAAATAGATGAACTCTCCATCAAACATTGATACTCATGAAAATAAATGAACTCTCCATCAAACATTGATACTCATGAAAATAAATGAATTCTCAAATAAAAATTGATACTCATGAAAATAAATGAACTCTCCATCAAACATTGATACTCATGAAAATAAATGAACTCTCCATCAAACATTGATACTCATGAAAATAGATGAACTCTCCATCAAACATTGATACTCATGAAAATAAATGAATTCTCAAATAAAAATTGATACTCATAAAAATAGATGAACTCTCCATCAAACATTGATACTCATGAAAGTAAATGAACTCTCCATCAAACATTGATGCTCATAAAAATAGATGAACTCTCCATCAAACATTGATACTCATAAAAATAGATGAACTCTCCATCAAACATTGATACTCATGAAAATAAATGAACTCTCCATCAAACATTGATACTCATGAAAATAAATGAATTCTCAAATAAAAATTGATACTCATAAAAATAGATGAACTCTCCATCAAACATTGATACTCATGAAAATAAATGAACTCTCCATCAAACATTGATACTCATAAAAATAGATAACTCTCCATCAAACATTGATACTCATAAAAATAGATAACTCTCCATCAAACATTGATACTCATAAAAATAGATGAACTCTCCATCAAACATTGATACTCATAAAAATAGATGAACTCTCCATCAAACATTGATACTCATAAAAATAGATGAACCCTCCATCAAACATTGATACTCATAAAAATAGATGAACTCTCCATCAAACATTGATACTCATAAAAATAGATAACTCTCCATCAAACATTGATACTCATAAAAATAGATAACTCTCCATCAAACATTGATACTCATAAAAATAGATGAACCCTCCATCAAACATTGATACTCATAAAAATAGATAACTCTCCATCAAACATTGATACTCATAAAAATAGATGAACCCTCCATCAAACATTGATACTCATAAAAATATATGAACTCTCCATCAAACATTGATACTCATAAAAATAGATAACTCTCCATCAAACATTGATACTCATAAAAATAGATAACTCTCCATCAAACATTGATACTCATGAAAATAAATGAACTCTCCATCAAACATTGATACTCATGAAAATAAATGAACTCTCCATCAAAAATTGATACTCATGAAAATAAATGAACTCTCCATCAAAAATTGATACTCATGAAAATAAATGAACTCTCCATCAAACATTGATACTCATGAAAATAAATGAACTCTCCATCAAACATTGATACTCATGAAAATAAATGAACTCTCCATCAAACATTGATACTCATAAAAATAGATGAACTCTCCATCAAACATTGATACTCATAAAAATAGATAACTCTCCATCAAACATTGATACTCATAAAAATAGATAACTCTCCATCAAACATTGATACTCATAAAAATAGATAACTCTCCATCAAACATTGATACTCATAAAAATAGATAACTCTCCATCAAACATTGATACTCATAAAAATAGATAACTCTCCATCAAACATTGATACTCATGAAAATAAATGAACTCTCCATCAAACATTGATACTCATGAAAATAAATGAACTCTCCATCAAAAATTGATACTCATGAAAATAAATGAACTCTCCATCAAAAATTGATACTCATAAAAATATATGAACTCTCCATCAAACATTGATACTCATGAAAATAAATGAACTCTCCATCAAACATTGATGCTCATAAAAATAGATGAACTCTCCATCAAACATTGATACTCATGAAAATAAATGAAAATAAATGAACTCTCCATCAAACATTGATACTCATAAAAATAGATGAACTCTCCATCAAACATTGATACTCATGAAAATATATGAACTCTCCATCAAACATTGATACTCATGAAAATAAATGAACTCTCCATCAAACATTGATACTCATAAAAATAGATGAACCCTCCATCAAACATTGATACTCATAAAAATATATGAACTCTCCATCAAACATTGATACTCATAAAAATAGATAACTCTCCATCAAACATTGATACTCATAAAAATGATAACTTTCCATCAAACATTGATACTCATGAAAATAAATGAACTCTCCATCAAACATTGATACTCATGAAAATATATGAACTCTCCATCAAACATTGATACTCATGAAAATAAATGAACTCTCCATCAAACATTGATACTCATAAAAATAGATGAACCCTCCATCAAACATTGATACTCATAAAAATATATGAACTCTCCATCAAACATTGATACTCATAAAAATAGATAACTCTCCATCAAACATTGATACTCATAAAAATAGATAACTTTCCATCAAACATTGATACTCATGAAAATAAATGAACTCTCCATCAAACATTGATACTCATAAAAATAGATGAACTCTCCATCAAACATTGATACTCATAAAAATAGATGAACTCTCCATCAAACATTGATACTCATAAAAATAGATGAACTCTCCATCAAACATTGATACTCATAAAAATAGATGAACTCTCCATCAAACATTGATACTCATAAAAATAGATAACTTTCCATCAAACATTGATAGTCATGAAAATAATGAACTCTCAGATAAAAATTCATACTCGTGAAAAATGAATGAACTCTCAATATGATCAATTTTATTAGGAACTAACTTAGGATATGATGGAGTGGTGTGACATCTAGCAAGGTTCAACTTTTGCTTCTTTTACTAATGACATTTTTTTCACAACTGGACAAAATGTCAACTTGTCAAATCTTTTTTATACTGACAATTTTTTAAATTATTTGTAAAACTAATTTCCTTTTCTTATTCTATACTGTAAAATTAATTAATGTACTGAATCAAAGTAGAGCATAAATGACTGAAAATTCAATGAAAGCTTTTAAAAGTATTTGTGTAGGGAATGAAGGTGGGGAGAGGAAGATACAGGTATTGTTTGTCTATGGTATCATCTCATTCTAATCAATTTTTTAAAACAACCAAAATAAATACATAACACATGATTAGATTCTGGGGCAGTGACTAACCTGTGACATTTGTCAAAGCTGTTCCACTGCAATATTTTCCAGGGTCACAAGGTAGACAAGAATTTTCCTCAGATGTTCCACCATAATCTGGATTGTATGTCCCTCTGGGACAGGGGACCATGTAGGTTATCCCTTGTGGACAGTAGTAGCCAGGGTGACAACGGTCTCCGTACAGAATTGCTGTCTTGTTGCCAGATGTGTCGTTATTGTAAACTGGGTTGTCACCCAAGGCTAAACCATAACAGATGTGTCCGGCTTTACACATTCCTGTGGGATAGGTTGCACCACGATTCATGCAGTAATAGCCAGCTGGACATGCAGTGCAGTTGTCTAAATGTGTCATATGTGTTCTGTAATAGAAAATGTCAAAATAAATATTTGTGTATCGGAAAATATTCAGTGCTGATTGGTTTTGAGAAATTCAGCACATGGCACAGTGGTGGGTAATAGGATAAGAAGGATGTTAGTCTGACCCCTGCTCTGACCATTGATGATATATCTTTGAGAAAGGCAATACAAATCTATTGCTCCAGTTGACTTGTCTGTAAAATGATTAATGTGCACTGTCATCTAGGAGAAAGGTTAACCTGTAATGGACTGGCAATGCATTCTGAAGTAGTTATGTATCCTAAATAGCTTCATGCCAAGGAAACTAGTAATATGTCCTAACATAGATACCCCTAAACTATAGTGCCATTGGAATAAGGTTCAATGTACAAGGAAAAAGTTTCACATAAACAAAGAATCATAGTTCTGTAAAATTTTGTTAGAAAATGTTGAAAAATTAATTTTATTCAAGTGTTTTCAATATGAAACCTTACACTAAATGTGTTCTCAAGAATTATCCATGGTCTTTCATAAGATGTTGAGATGAAACAAAATTCATTATGGTGTTGTTGTAGGGTTTAACGCCATTTTTTTTCAGCACACGATAGGCTATACATGGCGGCCAGTATTAATGGTGGAGGAAGAACCCGGGAAAACCACGGAAAGAACCACCGACCCTCGAGAAGCTACTGGCAAGCTTTCTCACATACCCACATTGGCCGAATCCGAGACTCGAACCTGCGCAGACAGAGGTGAGATGGCAGTGATCCGTAACGGATAGCGCTTTAGACCACTCGGCCACTCGGAGCCCCAAATTCATTATGGACATGAAAGGATGTGGCATGACAGGATGGATGGACGTGTGCATTGAAATGTGACCACACCATAAGACAAGACCATAACTAGGATAAATTCTGGTCTTACAAGTTCTCTTGTAAGCATGTAGGTACCTGAGATCAATTACCATCACAATAACCAATTAAATTATAATTGCTTCTGAAACTGTTGATTACAATCACATGTACTTACCAGTTGACACAGTAACTGATTAAACAACTTTACATTTGAATGTAATCAATTACATTTCTATCACAGTTGCATATAAAATCACACAAATATATCTCTTTACTATGCAGTTTGTGAGTTTCAGAGTTATATCTGTAGAATATAATCAAAACTAAAAGTAGAAGAAAAACACAGATCAATACTACTAGTTACCCATTAAACAGCTGAATTTGTTGGTCATTATAATAGATAATAGCATTATACCAAATTATGTGATATTCCAACCAAATTAAATGTAATATTTATAGGTTAATGCATTTGTATGGGAAAATATGAATGAGTTTCCGGATGGAATACTGCACGAACTTGTGAGTGCAGTATATCTTTCCAGCAAAACGAGTTCATATTTTCCCATACAAATGCAGTAACCTTTTTATTATATGCTCATTTTTTAATTCTACCTAAGGTTTAATTACATAAACAAAATACACTACAAGAAACAACGTAAATGAATGAATGCTGTATTCCAAACTAAATACACAAGAGCAGATTTGACATTACAAAATGACATCATTATTAATGCACACATAGCTCCGCCCAGATAAATTTAAACTTAGTCGCGCGGTCGACATAACTTTCGAAAGAAAATGGCATGTCTAGTTAAAATTGAAATTTGCAGTCATATTGTGACTGAATGCGCATTGCAATGACTTTTCCATTGGATCTGGAGTGAATATATTTTAGTATTTTGTTTCAATTCAACGAAAGTTTGTGATTTTGGACTGGATTCATCTGTGCAAATACATGAAATACATCGGATTGAAGTGGCGTGGGAGAAGTGTGTTTACGTCTGCAAATGTATTTCTGTTTCTGTCACTGAATGTTTGAAATCATAACGTGGGAAAAATATGAAGTCTTTCAATTGCAATTTTCAAAAAGACGCTATGGAATTTAATGTTTATTTCATTTTGAGTGCAGTAAGGAGGATGCAATTCCACTTATCATCGAAATTACAGCACACTTTCGAAATGTGTAATCCAGATTGAAAACCTATGACATGGCTCATGTAATTCAGATTTGCAGAATTAAGAAAAAACATTTTGAGGAAATTCAGGATGTAAAACCGTAAGTATATTTTATTTTGCCATTCTTATCACCAGATAAAGAAGATAGTATATGCCTTGTCACTTGTATGTTATTTGTAAGGACATAATTGCCCGTCTTTTATATAATGTAGCTAGCCTAAATCCGTAACATTGTATCAATGCGGAATGTGCCAAAACAGCTGGGTTTTTTTTGCAGTCCACGAAACATGTTTTAGTTCATTCAGAAACAAATTTAAATAACCACAATGTAAAGAGCCTCTTATGCGAGTGTATATGATTTGTTTACAAATCAAAAGTGCTGGTGTCTGCATCATTGTTTGTTTACAATAGAAAGTAGTTCCTTTATTCACGTGAATGCTATATGTGTATTGTTGTGCACGTTCAGTATCAAGGAGTACTGAACGATTCTGACAATGCAAAGTTAACGGGGAAAAAAATGAACAATAAGATATGGACCAGGCCCTTACTGCAACATATGCTGAAATAAAACAAGTCAAATGAGGCTAAATGTAACCTTGTCATACAATTTTTGTATAAATTGTAAAATGCTCCAAATTAATCTAACTACCTGTTTTCTGAATGAACATAAAACCACTTTAAGCTGTAAGTACATGTTTGTGAAAGTATAATCATGCTGTAATAAAAAAGTAATCTTGATTACAGCCATGAATTCATGGAAATATGTTGTAATCAAAACGTAATCTTATTACAGCTGTGTGTTCATGGATATACAACAATGTTGTAAGCTGGAAGTAATCTTGATTGCAGGGTTTTGGGTAGTTATTGATTAAACTGTAATTAAATGTAACTTCAGATTGAAATCACTTGTGATTACTGAGAAAATTAGTAATCAATTACATATGATTATAATTACCAATTACAGTCACCCCAGGCCTGGGTGTGGAAAAACATTGACCTTGAATATGCAACTGGATTGAAATGTTTTGACCTTGTTGTCACAAAGAATAATTAACAGCTGTAACATAATGCCATCGAAAAAAGGAATCTGAGGATAGGTTGAAGTAAGATGGCTGCTAGATGTAAGGCAGATTTGTAGCCGAAATGTTTGGATTTTCCAAATGTCTTCAAATGGCAAAACTATTCAAGATAACCTTGGGTAAATTTAATCACAAAATGAAAAAACTCTTGAAAAAACAATATTTAATACTTTTCAAGTACACAAGCTTTTGGAAGATTCTGGTTAGCAACTAATTTCCTATCTTGAAAGAATTGTCAGGTAGGGATTAGACTGAGTAATGACGGTAATTGTTTGCTAGTTTGAAATTATGCTAGTTTGAAAGTACAGTCCTGTATGAAGAATACTGAGTAATTACAGTAGTTGTTTGCTAACTTGAAAGTACTGTCCTGTAGGAAAAGACAAGAAATCATTCAAAGGATTCAGATTTTTTATACTGCACTCTTATAATCCCTCTAAGCTGAAAAAGCATTTAAGAGACAACCCTTGCAAAATCTAACAACAAAAATACCCCTTGCAAAATCTAACAACAAAAATACCCCTTGCAAAATATAACTACAAAAATACCCTTTGCAAAATCTAACTACAAAAATACCCTTTGCAAAATCTAACTACAAAAATACCCTTTGCAAAATCTAACTATAAAAATACCCCTTGCAAGGCTTAATCAGAAGATGAAGCAATGTGTAATAAATGTGCAAAACACTTTTCAGAACAATTTCAAACTTACGCATTGTTGAAAGTTCCTGGTGGGCAATCTTGTGGAATGTAGCTGCCTTCTGGACAATATCGCCCTGCCGGGCAGTCCACAGTATAATTCATTGCCTTGTTAGGGCAATAGAATCCCTCAGGGCAAATACGACAAGCAGACTGAGCAAATTCTGGATTATATGTCCCTATCTCACATTCTGTTTGGTTAGTTGAACCATTCTTGGAGTAATAACCTGAAAAATTTAGAAAGCTTCCTTCATTTTCTATCTCTCCGATTTTAGAGCACAAAAATACATGTGACTAATGAAACACAAAATTTCAATGATTATCATGTCCCCCCCTTTAACGAGCTGTGATGTTTGAAATTTGCCCAAAATCTTTACCTGTCTTTATTTGATGAAGCATCATACATGTGATAATTCCAAAAATACATCCCTAAACCCTTCATAAGATAATTCTGGAATTTTCATGAAAAATCTGGAAATTTATAAATATAAACACCTTTCTAATTTCTTTTTGTTACAGGTCATATTTGTCATTTTTAATAATTAAACTGCTTATATTATGCAAATATAATTATGTGTTTTCTGTTTTTTCAAATTTTAGGGATTCAACACTTACGAAATGAAATGGGAGGAATGACATATTTAAATTAGGCATATTATGATACAATGTTAAGTATCCTGGATCATTATGATGCAATGTTGAGTATCCTGGATCATTATGATACAATGTTAAGTATCCTGGATCATTATGATACAGTGTTAAGTATCCTGGATCATTATGATACAATGTTAAGTATCCTGGATCATTATGATACACTGTTAAGTATCCTGGATCATTATGATACAATGTTAAGTATCCTGGATTATGATACAATGTTAAGTATCCTGGATCATTATGATACAGTGTTAAGTATCCTGGATTATGATACAATGTTAAGTATCCTGGATCATTATGATACAATGTTAAGTATCCTGGATCATTATGATATAATGTAGACATTATAATTATTTTGTATCCTGCACATCTATATACAATGTAGCCATTCTGAATCTTTTCATGTTGACAGCATGATTGTTTTGTAAAAAAAGAAATCAAGCATATAAATATTTTTAAAATGACAAAATTATCAATATAAATAAGAAATACACAATACAATTTCAGTCTAGTTGGCTTTAAGATCTTTTGACAAGGTGTTTTCATGAGTTTTCTTGGGTAATGAGATTAAGGTGTCACACCTAAGGACAAAACATGGCAGCCAACCCAGGTTGGCCTGTAATCAAACTCAGCACTTCTGCATAGGTTATTGGTGCACATCAGAAACATACAATAAGTAGTTTGTTTGGTTGTGAAAGCCTGCTTACGGTATTTTGTCTAATATGTTTATTTTTGCCAAACAAACTGCACACTGAGTCAAGCAATAGTTTGTGTAATAGTTTTGCACCAAAGTTCAGCTCAGAGATTCCAAATTTGTCTTATCCAGGTTTTTTCCAAATATTCCAACCCCACTGTTCACATTTGGAGTGTGGGTTCAGAGCAATTATGAGTAAAAATTTTGGAATCTGCCACAACCATAAGATAGCATACCAGCAGGCCTAGCAAATTTAAGCTATGTTATATTGACTTATACCTGCATGAAATCGATAAGAAAATTATTTATTTTCTCAAAAATGTATAGTATTATAATCGTTATATCTTTGATCCAATGACAGACTAGACGAAACTCAGCATAGATGAAACCTGACCCGGTACTTGCAATTTGCATTAATAGTCACATGACTTCACAAATCTCAAACAACGACATTGTCACGTGATATCAGCAAAAACAAACTCCTTTTAAATGTGTAAACACCAGAAAGAACATATAATTCTCAACATATTTATTTCGAGAACAACTACAAGAAACTTGATACAGCAAAACTCCGGAAATTGGTCTGGGAATAAATATAGAGAATTCTGTGCTCTTTCATTTTTGTATTTTTATTACAACCAGTATAGGACTTTCATGTAAAAAAAAATTCTACAATATTTGAAAATGATGGTTGTGAGATTCTGTGTACTTGTGCGACTAGTAACTGAAGTCACTAATACGAGCTCAAATTTCATCAACGCATTAGTTTTATCGTCTTTCAGCAGATTAAAGACATAATGATTTTAATACTCTCACTTTCTGAGAAAATAAATAATTTTCATATCAATTTCATGCAGATATAACTCGATCTAACAACGTTTAAGTTTGCTAGCCATCTGTTAAGTGGATATGCTTTAATGCCATCATGTTGGCCTCTTGTGACGCTAGACTGGTTTTCATACCTTCCATAAAATAAATATGGATATCAAGCTGTGAAACAATTAGTCTATTAGATGAATGTAATCCACTGAGCGTTTGGATTTATGGCAAGCACCCAAATGATCCATACTGCAACCTTCTATTATTCTAGTTAGAACTCGATAAATTAACTCACGATCAGTTCAGTTATGACTCAATTACGTAATTGTTTTAGGTGTCAAGTTGAGGAGGAAAATTCCTGGGGGTTTCCCAACTTTCATCAATATTTGCAAAATTTAAGAACTTTTCATGGTCGGGAAAAAAAAATCATTTCTCCCGAGTTTTTACTGATTTCCCGGTAGCGTTGGAACCCTGGATAGTATAATATTATCACTGAAAAGTCAGCACCAAATGATAATGCAACATTATCACCATGAAAAATTAATACCAAATGATAGTATCACATTACCAGCATGGCAAGTCTGTACCTAATGATAGTATAACATTACCACTTTGAAAAGTCAGTACCAAATGAAAGTGCAACAATACCATCATGGAAAGTCAACACCAAATGAAAGTGCAACAATACCATCATGGAAAGTCAACACCAAATGAAAGTGTATCATTACCACATTGGAAAGCCATTACCAAATGACAGTATAAAATATTTTAAAATTTATATTGATGACAAAAGTGACTAGATTAAAACAAACAAAAAAAGCTGCAAAAATTCACATTAAAATAAATACAAACAAAGCAACTGCAATGACTCACCATAAAAAGTACAGACTCACCATAACAAGTACAAAATAGATTCTCCAAAACAGCTCTGGTGGAGTCAAGTTGCATTGGATAAAAACTGAAGAACCTTATAAAACCCATTACCAATGGAAAACAATGCTAAAGTTTGCCTAGATGTGAGACTCCAATAATACAAATCAATTAATAGCTTTACTGCTAAGCTATTCGGTGTAGAAAACTGGAGGAAAATATCTGGGATATTTTTGTTTGTATTGTACAGAACAACAATACTTTGAAGTGTATCATACATCTACCATGTACTACCCTTGAGCCATATCTGGCACATATCTGGTAAAATTAGTATCATATAGGTACATATAAAAATCACCATCTGGCCCAGACCCTGTAGGAAGCTGCATATGTCTGTTATACAGAGTCCAGTAAAGTGCCCTGACCAAAGAACACCACAAAAGTCAATACAAGCTGATGTTGGGGAAACTCAAGGATACGAAAGTCAATACAACTTGATGTTGGGGAAACTCAAAGACAAGAAAGTCAATACAAGTTGATTTTGGGGAAACACAAGGATAAGAAAGAGTCATATAATCCATTATTTTCAAAGTAACTGGAACATGCTTTATTTTGTTGCAGAATTATCAACAATAAAGTTTTAGAAAAGGTGGAAAAATATATCACAAAATCTCAACACCTACCTGGATCTGACACATGTTGTGTTGGCACCTTAGCTGAACCTGTGCAGTAGTAGCCACCCCAACACATCCCCGAGGGAGCCCCACCAGCTACTGAGTTGCAGTAATAACCAGGATCACAATCAGTACAGTCATAGTTGTTTACAGCTCCTGTTACGTTGCTGTAGGTTCCCATGGGACAAGGTTTGGCCACATATGATCCTGAAAACAAGCCAGAATTTATGTACCATAATTAATCATGTAAAATACCCATCATACATACAGCAGTAAGCTTGAGCTATTGACTGCCAATTTTAATCTTGAAGTAACTGCCATCTGCTATACCATGTATTGTGATGGTTACATGAATCTGCTATGTCATGTATTGTCATGGTTACATAAATCTGCTATGTCATGTATTGTCATGGTTACATTAATCTGCTATATTGTGTATTGTCATGGTTACATAAATCTGCTATGTTGTGTATTGTCATGGTTGCATAAATCTGCTATGTCATGTTTTGTCATGGTTACATACATCTGCTATGCTGTGTATTGTCATGGTTACATAAATCTGCTATGTTTTGTTTTGTCATGGTTACATAAATCTGCTATGTCATGAATTGTCATGGTTACATAAATCTGCTATGTCATGTATTGTCATGGTTACATAAATCTGCTATATTGTGTATTGTCATGGTACATAAATCTGCTATGTTGTGTATTGTCATGGTTACATAAATTTGCTATGTCATGTTTTGTCATGGTTACATAAATCTGCTATGTTGTGTACTGTCATGGATACATAAATCTGCTATGGTGTGTATTGTCATGGTTACATAAATCTGCTATGTTGTGTATTGTCATGGTTACATAAATGATGTAAAGGATTATATATTCAAACAAAAGAACATGCAGAAATGAATGCGTAATTCTGGAATAAATCAAACTGAATTAGTTTCAAAAAGAAAACTTTCAGAGAAAGATGTGATTATAAAAGAAATAAAAAACTGGTCAAAAATGGATAATGACCAAAGCTGGACAGAAGCCAGATAAAGAAAATTTTATATTTCAGCCCTTTTCTGGTACACTAGATAATCATGTCGTTACCTTTTCAGGGTACATTTTGGTGACTACTTTCATACATGGTTGAGCATTATAAAAAAGTCAGTAAATTGTGTTCATTTGCATCTTTTCTAACATCATAGCAACATATAAACAACTAGCCTAATAGTATAAAAAATAACGCAACCATGTAAAAAGCCATGATCATAGAAAGCTGAGCAAAACTAAAAGCTGAGAAAAATCAATTTAATCTGAAAGAAATAAGTAGAGAACAGTTTGAACATGAAAAACTGATTGGTATCATGACTGACAATATCTTGAGCTGACATATCCAGTTTGATAAGGTCACTTATACTGTAAACTCTGTTTTATCTGTTGAACAAAATCATATCTACCTCAAGAACAGAGAAAGATATTCTATTGTTTTGGTGTGAATTATACCCAGCAATTCTGATGAGGGACACAGGTCCTTAAATCTTGATGAAAACATTCTTCCTGATTATAAATGTGGATTTACAGAATATTTAATAAAACATTTGTAGCAAAGTTACATTTAGCATTATTCAATGAATGTCATAAATAATGAATCGACAAAATATATTCAGTGTACAAAAGCAAGGTCTGTGGTAATTTATATTTCTAATATATATATATCAAGTGATGAAAGTGCTAATTAATAATGCGGGTGTATGTCAAATGAGGACTTTGTTAGTTTATAATACTGATATATGTCAAGTGAGGACTGTTGATTATTAATGCTGGTATATGTCAACTGAGGACTTGGTTAATTTATAATTCTGATATATGTCAAGTGAGGACAATGTTAATTTATAATTCTGATATATGTCAGGTGAGGGCCGTGTTAATTTATAATACTGATCTATGTCAGGTCAAGACTGTATTAATGTATAATGCTGACATAAGTCAAGTGAGGACTGCATTAATTTATAATGCTGATATATCTTATGTGAGACATGCTATATTTATTGGGGCATTTTGACTGATATAAATGAGGACATTACGATAAATTGACCTAGGTATTTAACAAAATGATTTTTAGGAATATGTTAATTGTCTGGACTATTATGATTAATGGGTGTTGTGCTATAAATGTATTGGTGTTAATCACAGTCATCAGAATCACAGTCATCAGAATTGTTAAAAGAGGTATAGAGACATTGTTTGTGTCCAACTAACTTTTAACATGTATGGTTTTCTTTCCCAATCAGTGTGTTGGATAAATGAAACAATTACAAACTGTAATATGGCAAAATTAACTTTTTTAAAACATTAAGGGAAGAAAAAAAAGAAGGCTAGCTTTACAATGATATTTGGTTTCTTGACAAATATGTCTGTCTTTTAAAAGATTTTGGGTTACAATACTAACTTAAACAAGAGTAGAGCATTATTAGCAGAGTAATACCAACACAGACATAAAAACTTTACAGTTTGTTTGAAGTGAATTATCGTACTTGATGAAATATAGTATTATTACAGAGTTCAACAACTGTGTCAGTCTGGCTGTTAGAAAAATCTTGTGAGACTGACACAATTTTACATGTGGCTATAGGACTATTGTAAAATATAGTTTAACAAATAAACACATGTGGAAGAAATGGACACAGTCCAGTCCATTCAGATATAGCAAGAAACTGCAGAACAAAAATGAACCTAAACTAACACTGCAGGATAAAACCAACTACATTCCTGGTCATCTATGATACAAAATGCAATGGTCATTTTGAACGCAAATGCAATGGTCATTTTGAACACAAATATAATGGTCATTTTGAACACAAATGCAATGGTCATTTTGAACACAAATATAATGGTCATTTTGAACACAAATGCAACGGTCAAATATCTTAATGGACTGGGATAGATTACACAAGATCTGACAGGGTAATGATTATTGCAAATGGCTGCCCTCAAAGATGCTACATGCTTGGTGTGTTGTTTTTATGGTTACAGGAATCTGACATTCTATCTGTAAAATGGGCATAGATTTGAATGTACCCATAAAATGCTCAATGGGGTAATATGTAATCCTAGTCCTATTTTAAATATGTAACATCAGATTTCTTTGCCACAATGTAGAATCATTAAATACCACAAATCTTAAGGTACTAGCAATGAAGGCTACTAAAATATCTTGGGAATTAGACAGTTTGGAATTTACAATGGTCCTCTGGGCTAGGGAAAAAAATCAGTAGTCACTGATCCCTGTAGAAGCAATGCAAAGAATCATGGATACAACAAAGTAAATTTTGAGGTGATACTCTAGTAAAGGTGGTCAGTGTTGTATCACAAGGTAAGAGGTCAGTGATGATGGTCAGTGTTGTAACATGATTTCAAGGTAAGAGGTCAGTGATGATGGTCAGTGTCATAACATGATTTCAAGGTAAGAGGTCAGCCATGATGGTGAGTGTTGTGACACAAAGTAAGAGGTCAGTGATGATGGTCAGTGTTAAAACATGATTTCAAGGTAAGAAGTCAGTGATGATGGTCAGCCTTGAAATATGATTTCACGGTAAGAAGTCAGTGATGATGGTCAGCATCATAACATGATCACAAGGTAAGAGATCAGTGGTGATGGTCAGTCGTGAAACATGATTTCAAGATAAGAGGTCAGTGATGATCGTCAGTGTTGTAACACAAAGTAAGAGATCAGTGGTGATGGTCAGTCTTGAAACATGATCACAAGGTGATCACATCATCAGTGGTGATGGTCAGTCTTGAAACATGATAACAAGGTGAGAGATCAGTAGTGATGGTCAGTGTTGTAACACAAAGTAAGAGGTCAGTGATGATGGTCAGTGTTGTAACACAAAGTAAGAGGTCAGTGATGATTGTCAGTGTTAAAACATGATTTCAAGGTAAGACATCAGTGATGACTGCCAGTGTCTTAACATGATCTGTAGGTAAATTACAAGGTGTTAATATATTATTGTGCCTCATACCTGCTTCACAATATCCTCCGGCAACACAGACCTCTCCTGTTACACCATCAGTGGGCCCTGATGTAGTGGCACCTTTATAACATAGGAAGCCTGGGTCACACTGGGCACGAGGCTGTGGTAATCCAGGGGCATCACAGTAATAGCCAGGGTCACAAAGTGGACAATATTCCATGGCAGGCAATTCTAGGAGGAAAACCAAAAAGATTAGAATAGTTTCATAATATTATAACAATGATAACAGCAATGGACAAAAAACTGTATTGTGTTATTCACAAAGAATAAAGAATTCTGGAGTATCAAAATAATAGGCACACAATCCTGATAGTGATAATACGGACATCAAAAACATAATGGTTCTAGTACAGTAAAAACATAATGGTACTAGTACAGTAAAAACATAATGGTACTAGTACAGTAAAAACATAATGGTACTAGTACAGTAAAAACATAATGGTACTAGTACAGTAAAAACATAATGGCATTAGTACAGTAAAAACATAATGGTACTAGTACAGTAAAAACATAATGGTACTAGTACAGTAAAAACATAATGGTATTAGTACAGTAAAAACATAATGGTACTAGTACAGTAAAAACATAATGGTTCTAGTACAGTAAACACATAATGGCTCTAGTACAGTAAAAACATAATGGTACTAGTACAGTAAAAACATAATGGTACTAGTACAGTAAAAACATTATGGTACTAGTACAGTAAAAACATAATGGTACTAGTACAGTAAAAACATAATGGTACTAGTACAGTAAAAACATAATGGTATTAGTACAGTAAAAACATAATGGTACTAGTACAGTAAAAACATAATGGTTCTAGTACAGTAAACACATAATGGCTCTAGTACAGTAAAACATTATGGTACTAGTACAGTAAAAACATAATGGTACTAGTACAGTAAAAACATTATGGTACTAATACAGTAAAATATAATGGTTCTAGTACAGTAAAACCTTCTTAAAATTCTGCATATACATTAAAAAAATATTCAGATAATGAAATCTGCTTCTATTCATGGTAAACACAATTAGATCCATTTTGACATAACTTCAAACTGCATAGGCACATAAACAAATTCTAGTGCTTCTGGCTTTGGGGTGGAGGGGGGATCTCAGTGGCATAATATTTAATACACTAAATCATTTTGGCAAACTATTGTCTACATGTATATCTAAATATACGTATACTAAAGTTCTGTCCAACTATTTAAATTCAACACTACAGTTTAGCTACATGGTTTCCTTATATGGTTGCCCACTCTAATACTATCAATCTCTCCATTATATATATATATCTATAATCACTGTCTCTCTGTATGATGTCTGTCTCTATCATTCTTCTAATAAGTCCCTTTTTAAGTCTCTCAGCATAATGTCTGTCTCTATCCTTCTTCTTGTAAGTCCCTTTATAAGTTTCTCTATGAAGTCTCTATCCTTCTTCTAATAAGTCCCTTTTTAAGTTTCTCTATGAAGTTTCTATATAAGTTCTTATCACATATCTGTCTATTCTCTCTCATGCATCCAAATATATACTAGATCACAAACCCACCCCCACTTCCTTTACATGCAGAATATGATTGGTAAACAATTATTAAATGAAGGACAGCCCCTTTCTCCCAAAGATACCATAACTAAATGGTGCTGAATCGCATTAAAATCAATATGACTGAGGTACCCAGATTTGTCATGATGCTGAGCCAGTTACCCAGACTTATAATTGTCTTCCTGAATCCCACAAACTGTTCCTGATAGTGATATGTTTTCCAAATTCTCACTCCCAACTTCTTTTTTCTGAATTCTCACTCCCAACTTCTCTTTTCTGAATTCTCACTCCCAACTTCTTTTTAAACTGAAACCTGATACTGGTAACTGTTTTCCGAATTCTCACTCCCAACTTCTTGTTAAAATGAAACCTGATACTGGTAACTGTTTTCCGAATTCTCACTCCCAACTTCTTGTTAAAATGAAACCTGATACTGGTAACTGTTTTCCGAATTCTCACTCCCAACTTCTTGTTAAAATGAAACCTGATACTGGTAACTGTTTTCCGAATTCTCACTCCCAACTTCTTGTTAAACTGAAACCTGATACTGGTAACTGTTTTCCGAATTCTCACTCCCAACTTCTTGTTAAACTGAAACCTGATACTGGTAACTGTTTTCCGAATTCTCACTCCCAACTTCTTTTTAGACTGAAACCTGATACTGGTAACTGTTTTCCGAATTCTCACTCCCAACTTCTTGTTAAAATGAAACCTGATACTGGTAACTGTTTTCCGAATTCTCACTCCCAACTTCTTGTTAAAATGAAACCTGATACTGGTAACTGTTTTCCGAATTCTCACTCCCAACTTCTTGTTAAACTGAAACCTGATACTGGTAACTGTTTTCCGAATTCTCACTCCCAACTTCTTGTTAAACTGAAACCTGATACTGGTAACTGTTTTCCGAATTCTCACTCCCAACTTCTTTTTAAACTGAAACCTGATACTGGTAACTGTTTTCCGAATTCTCACTCCCAACTTCTTGTTAAAATGAAACCTGATAATGGTAACTGTTGACTGCTCTACTTCCTGCCCATTCAGCATGTTCAGATTTATACATTTTTAACGTTATCCCACACTACAAACCCTTTTGTCATACAAAGGTAATATTATCAAACAAAAACATTAAACTTGATATCTTCGTAGTATATGGATACCCCCAACCTTTTTAAAAATATTGTGAACATAAATGGCAAAACTCTGTCGAACAAAATTTGGTGACCCTTAAATTTTGTCAGTAAATGTGAAAATAATTTTCTGAATGTAAAGCCTCACAATAGATTTGGTTTAATTCCATGAATATCTTCAAAAGCTATTGAATAAAAGCTTAATTCAAGACAGACAGGATATGAAGATATCGACAGATATTGATAACACTATATCTTTTGCTAAAGATATGGATGGCAAAACATACAAACACAACTGGAAAGGTCGCTTCCTTGCTCTGGATAATTCATGATCATAACTGCAAGAGTCTGAATTTTCAACAATATCTTCATTAGCTATAATTGTCATTTTATACAAGGAGACTGGTGTAGATGGGTGTTAATTCAATACAAGTTATTCAACAGTCAAAAGTTAAGATGATAGAAATATCATCACACTTTAAATTCAATTAGGCAATTCCAGATAAACTAGATATTCACAATGGTTAAATGTCAATACAAGTCTTTACCTTCATGATGTTAGTTACATACAATTTACTACCAATGGGCAAAAAATAAATTTTGGGTGATAGTTTTATCTGTTAAAAAGAGATGTATGTTTGAATGATAAACCAATAAAAACAAAGTGTAGTCTTTTTATTCCAACACATGGTATTGTTAAAGTCCACATAAAACAAATCACTGCACCTATATCAAAATCACTTTTTACTAAAGACATCTTTACTTATGACCTCATTTATGTAAAACATACTAGTGTAAGATGACCTCACGTAACATATCATGGTGTAAGATGACCTAACTTTGTCATTTATGTAACACAAAATCATGCAAGATGACCTCACATGTTAACACAATATAGTGAAAGATGAACTTACTTATGTAAAACACCATAGTGCACTTAAAGATAACCTCACTTATGTAAAACACCATAGTGCACTTAAAGATAACCTCATTTATGTAAAACACCATAGCGTACTTAAAGATAACCTCACTTATGTAAAACACCATAGTGCACTTAAAGATAACCTCACTTATGTAAAACACCATAGTGCACTTAAAGATAACCTCACTTATGTAAAACACCATAGTGCACTTAAAGATAACCTCATTTATGTAAAACACCATAATGCACTTAAAGATAACCTCACTGATGTAAAACACCATAATGCACTTAAAGATAACCTCGCTTATGCAAAACTCCATAGCACCCTTAAAGATAACCTCATTTATGTAAAACACCATAGTGAACAGTGACCTCACCTATGTAACACACCATTATATAAGGCAACCTCACTTATAATGCAATAATTTTATACAGCTGTCATAAAAAGTTTTATAATGAGGGAGGTCTTTTTGTGTCAGGATCTTTAATAATCATCATCATCATCATCATCATCATCATTATAGTACCATACTTCTCTCTCAATATTAGCTTATCTCCCATAAAACCCTCAGAAGTATAAAATATTCTTTATAATTACACAACATTTATAAATGAAAAGAAAGAATGAATGAATTACGTTGGAGAAAGATCACACAAATCACTTTTTAAAATTACATAATGAATTTATATGTACAGCATTGTATCCTGCTAACATCTGTTTAATGGCTGCACATAAAGTAGAAGCTGAACCAATATTTGGTGAGATATATTACAGTGTTTTTGTTGTTATTGTTGTTGTTGTAGGGTTTAATGCCACTTTTCAGCACACGATAGGCTATACAAGGCAGCCAGTATTAATGATGGAGGAAGAACCCAGAAAGAACCACTGACCCACGAGAAGCTACTGGCAAGCTTTCTCACATACCCACATTGGCCTAATCTGAGACTCGAACCCATGCAGACAGAGGTGAGATGGCAGTGATCCATAACGTAGAGTGCTTTAGACCACTAGACCACTCAGGGCCCCTATATTACAGTGGAAACATTCTTCTTTGAACATGGATGTGGTAGCCAATTCCAGAAAGCAGAATCAGTTAACTACTTTTTCTATAGGATTAGATGATCATGGTTGGGTATTTATCGATGTGTAAATTTTACCTAATCACTCACAAAGTAAAAAAAAGTATGAAGGACTTTATGTGAACTTTGTGAGTGATTAGGTAAAATTTACACATCGATAAATACCCAACCATAATCATTTAATCCTTATAATTCCAATTTAATTCTTTTCTAACATCAAGGTAGCATATTTAATCAACAAAACGTTCACTTTTATGTAGATCAAAGTTTTCTTTCATTAGCCTTTGAATGCAATAGAATATATAGCCCTATCTTCCCTAGCTAAAATTTGTCAATCATTGATACAGTAATATGGGGTAGAATGTCATAGCAGGTCATGCCAGCGATATATTGTTTTGATCATTATTTATTTTAATATATAAAAAATAGTTGTTGCAGTTAAACCAGGATATTCCATTTTTCTAGAAAATTATGCTTGCATATGGCACATGCTGTTATAGCAATGTTGTTTTTACTTTCCATGCATTTTTATGTTTCAGAAGCAAAATCGTGTCCATTTTTAGTTACATCCCTTGTTTGGCATATGACCCTGACCCTTCATAACCCCTGCTGTAACATGTTGTCAGGTATGTGAAATACGCTAGTTTCTGAAGATCGGTTTGCAAAGCCTACTACATCCTTTTGTTGGGAAAAAGGATAATTGGTGGAGTGCAGGAAGGGCTGTGCAATTACATTGTTATATTTTATAATAGTCCATTGTAATCTGTGGTTTGTAAATTTTGATTGGAAATCACAGGAGTGGGTGGGTGGATTTTTGTTGTTGTTATTATTAGGGTGTAAGGGGTTGATAGAAACAAAACTTCACATCAAATGACATGTAAATAGGGAACTAAAAGTAGTCTGCAGAATTTATCAACGTGTAAAAAATTCCAGATCAGTATCACATGACCAGTTACATCAAATCAAATTGATGAAAACACGTTCAATTCATAAACTTTGGAATTATATTGCATTTGTTTGTTTTTATAGTTGTAAATAAAGTTATAATGTTGATCATAAAGAGTACATAAAGATATTATTGTTTAGCATAAGCATATCACTCAAGGAAAAGGGTGTTAAATTATGAAAGGTTTTTTAACCAAATGCATACAATAAAATATTTTATCTCAAGGAAGGCCACTTAAAAAATGATCATATCAGCAGGCAGTGACTAGCTTCATACAATTATTATTAATATTACTTTGTGTGCAGCAATAGTTCATAACCAGTAATATATAAGTTGAACAGTTTCTTTCTGTGCATTGAGTAGATATTTCTTTATCCTTGGTATAATATTATTTTTGGAAACTAAAATGTTGCAGACTTGATCTAATGGGATATGAGGTGATTCTGAGTTAGTTTATAATCAACATATAATTCTACGACTTTATGATATACTATGCTAGGTATATATTCATCACTTACACACAGCTGAATTAGGTTTTGTGTGGGTAGTCTGTTTGATTTGTTCCTAATAACACTGCAGTGGTCTTTATGGTAGTTTATGATATACAATGCTAGGTATATATTCATCAATTACAGACAGCTGAATTAGGTTTTGTGTGGGTAGTCTGTTTGATTTGTTCCTACTAACACTGCAGTGGTCTTTATGGTAGTTACAGGTACTGAAATAGGCAATTTCACCTGTGAAATAAAAATGAAACCAAATAAAATGCAGCAAGAACATAAACTCAATGCAGTAGAAAAACAAATGCTGAATTAGAAGGAATGCAACCAAATGAAGAATACATTTTGAAAATCAATAAAATATTCTGAATGTAACACAAATACATTTAATATATGGATTTGAAAATCAATTATTTTCAAACAAATACAATTTTCATTGTTGTAAGCCTCTTTTGCATGGTATCCAAATTTCAGGTTCCTCATACTGGCAGACAATATTCCACCCATAACAAGACAACATTCCAACCATAACAAGACAATATTCCGTGCATAACAAGACAATATTCCATGCATAACAAGACAATATTCCATGCATAACAAGATAATATTCCATGCATAACAAGATAATATTCCACCCATAACAAGACAAGACATTGTTCATGTCAATGATGACATCAAAATTAACACTGGTGATGTCTACATGTATATGTACACTTTCTCTGAAAAGAATAAAAAAGAATTAAACTTTTTTGACAATTGCTCTACAACTACATTTTGACACTTGTATCAGTTGTAGGTACAATTTATTTAAAGCAGTATTTAGCAATTTATACATTTGCTACTTCAATACAGCTAAAGCTACAGTTTGTCCCTTAAACTATTATGGCCCAACATAAGTAAATATATTTCTATTTGATTCCAGAAATGAAGAAAATGAAAAGGAGATGATGGTAGAAATCTGATTGCATAATAAAAAGTGTTTCTTATTTATTAATGGAATGTAAACAGCACAAACAGAATGCAAGCATACTTCAAACAGACCACAAACAGTTTATCTGGGGTAATCCAGTGGTAACATTCAAACACTCGCCATGCATTTTGGGTGACCTATTGGTAACATTCAAACACTCGCCATGCATTTTGGGTGATCTATTGGTAACATTCAAACACTCGCCATGCATCTGGGGTGATCTATTGGTAATATTCAAACACTCGCCATGCATCTGGGGTGATCTATTGGTAACATTCAAACACTCGCCATGCATTTTGGGTGATCTATTGGTAACATTCAAACACTCGCCATGCATCTGGGGTGATCCAGTGGTAATATTCAAACACTCGCCATGCATCTGGGGTGATCCAGTGGTAATATTCAAACACTCGCCATGCATCTGGGGTGATCAATTGGTAACATTCAAACACTCGCCATGCATTTTGGGTGATCTACTGGTAACATTCAAACACTCGCCATGCATCTGGGGTGATCTATTGGTAATATTCAAACACTCGCCATGCATCTGGCGTGATCCAGTGGTAATATTCAAACACTCACCATGCATCTGGGGTGATCCAGTGGTAATATTCAAACACTCGCCATGCATCTGGGGTGATCCAGTGGTAATATTCAAACACTCGCCATGCATCTGGGGTGATCCAGTGGTAATATTCAAACACTCGCCATGCATTTTGGGTGATCTATTGGTAACATTCAAACACTCGCCATGCATCTGGGGTGATCCAGTGGTAACATTCAAACACTCGCCATGCATCTGGGGTGATCCAGTGGTAATATTCAAACACTCGCCATGCATCTGGGGTGATCTAGTGGTAACATTCAAACACTCGCCATGCATCTGGGGTGATCCAGTGGCAATATTCAAACACTCGACATGCATCTGGGGTGATCCAGTGGTAATATTCAAACACTCGCCATGCATCTGGGGTGATCTATTGGTAACATTCAAACACTCGCCATGCATTTTGGGTGATCTATTGGTAATATTCAAACACTCGCCATGCATCTGGGGTGATCCAGTGGTAATATTCAAACACTCGCCATGCATCTGGGGTGATCCAGTGGTAATATTCAAACACTCGCCATGCATCTGGCGTGATCCAGTGGTAATATTCAAACACTCAATATGCATCTGGGGTGATCCAGTGGTAATATTCAAACACTCGCCATGCATCTGGGGTGATCCAGTGGTAATATTCAAACACTCGCCATGCATCTGGGGTGATCTATTGATAACATTCAAACACTCGCCATGCATTTTGGGTGATCTATTGGTAACATTCAAACACTCGCCATGCATCTGGGGTGATCCAGTGGTAACATTCAAACACTCGCCATGCATCTGGGGTGATCCAGTGGTAATATTCAAACACTCGCCATGCATCTGGGGTGATCTAGTGGTAACATTCAAACACTCGCCATGCATCTGGGGTGATCCAGTGGCAATATTCAAACACTCGCCATGCATCTGGGGTGATCCAGTGGTAATATTCAAACACTCGCCATGCATCTGGGGTGATCTATTGGTAACATTCAAACACTCGCCATGCATCTGGGGTGATCCAGTGGTAATATTCAAACACTCGCCATGCATCTGGGGTGATCTAGTGGTAACATTCAAACACTCGCCATGCATCTGGGGTGATCCAGTGGTAATATTCAAACACTCGCCATGCATCTGGGGTGATCCAGTGGTAATATTCAAACACTCGCCATGCATCTGGGGTGATCCAGTGGTAATATTCAAACACTCACCGTGCATCTGGGGTAATCTATTGGTAACATTCAAACACTTGCCATGCATCTGGGGTGATCCAGTGGTAATATTCAAACACTCGCCATGCATCTGGGGTGATCCAGTGGTAATACTCAAACACTCGCCATGCATCTGGGGTGATCTATTGGTAACATTCAAACACTTGCCATGCATCTGGGGTGATCTAGTGGTAACATTCAAACACTCGCCATGCATCTGGGGTGATTTAGTGGTAACATTCAAACACTCGCCATGCATCTGGGGTGATCTATTGGTAACATTCAAACACTCGCCATGCATCTGGGGTGATCTAGTGGTAACATTCAAACACTCGCCATGCATCTGGGGTGATTTAGTGGTAACATTCAAACACTCGCCATGCATCTGGGGTGATCTATTGGTAACATTCAAACACTCGCCATGCATCTGGGGTGATCCAGTGGTAATATTCAAACACTCACCATGGATCTGGGGTGATCCAATGGTAATATTCAAAAACTCGCCATGCATCTGGGGTGATCTAGTGGTAACATTCAAACACTCGCCATGCATCTGGGGTGATTTAGTGGTAACATTCAAACACTCACCATGCATCTGGGGTGATCCAGTGGTAACACTCAAACACTCACCATGCATCTTGGTTGATCCAGTGGTAACATTCAAACACTCGCCATGCATTTTGGGTGATCTAATGGTAACATTCAAACACTCGCCATGCATCTGGGGTGATCTATTGGTAACATTCAAACACTCGCCATGCATCTGGGGTGATCTATTGTTAATATTCAAACACTCACCATGCATCTGGGGTGATTTATTGGTAACATTCAAACACTCGCCATACATTTTGGGTGATCTATTGGTAACATTCAAACACTCACCGTGCATCTGGGGTGATCCAGTGGTAATATTCAAACACTCACCATGCATCTGGGGTGATCTATTGGTAACATTCAAACACTCACCATGCATCTGGGGTGATCCAGTGGTAACATTCAAACACTCGCCATGCATCTGGGGTGATCCAGTGGTAACACTCAAACACTCACCATGCATCTTGGGTGATCCAGTGGTAACATTCAAACACTCACCATGCATCTGGGGTGATCCAGTGGTAACATTCAAACACTCGCCATGCATCTGGGGTGATCCAGTGGTAATATTCAAACAATCACCATGCATTTTGGGTGATCTAATGGTAACATTCAAACACTCACCATGCATCTGGGGTGATCCAGTGGTAACACTCAAACACTCACCATGCACCTTGGTTGATCCAGTGGTAACATTCAAACACTCGCCATGCATTTTGGGTGATCTAATGGTAACATTCAAACACTCGCCATGCATCTGGGGTGATCTATTGGTAACATTCAAACACTCGCCATGCATCTGGGGTGATCTATTGTTAATATTCAAACACTCACCATGCATCTGGGGTGATTTATTGGTAACATTCAAACACTCGCCATACATTTTGGGTGATCTATTGGTAACATTCAAACACTCACCGTGCATCTGGGGTGATCCAGTGGTAATATTCAAACACTCACCATGCATCTGGGGTGATCTATTGGTAACATTCAAACACTCACCATGCATCTGGGGTGATCCAGTGGTAACATTCAAACACTCGCCATGCATCTGGGGTGATCCAGTGGTAACACTCAAACACTCACCATGCATCTTGGGTGATCCAGTGGTAACATTCAAACACTCACCATGCATCTGGGGTGATCCAGTGGTAACATTCACACACTCGCCATGCATCTGGGGTGATCCAGTGGTAATATTCAAACAATCACCATGCATTTTGGGTGATCTAATGGTAACATTCAAACACTCGCCATGCATCTCGGGTGATCCAGTGGTAATATTCAAACACTCACTGTGCATCTGGGGTGATCTATTGGTAACAGTCAAACACTCGCCATGCATCTGGGGTCATCCAGTGGTAATATTCAAACACTCGCCATGCATCTGGGGTGATCTATTGGCAACATTCAAACACTCGCCATGCATCTGGGGTGATCTAGTGGTAACATTCAAACACTCGCCATGAATCTGGGGTGATTTAGTGGTAACATTCACACACTCGCCATGCATCTGGGGTGATCTATTGGCAACATTCAAACACTCGCCATGCATTTGGGGTGATCTAGTGGTAACATTCAAACACTCGCCATGCATCTGGGGTGATTTAGTGGTAACATTCAAACACTTGCCATGCATCTGGGGTGATCTATTGGTAACATTCAAACACTCGCCATGCATCTGGGGTGATCCAGTGGTAATATTCAAACACTCACCATGCATCTGGGGTGATCCAGTGGTAATATTCAAACACTCGCCATGCATCTGGGGTGATCTAGTGGTAACATTCAAACACTCGCCATGCATCTGGGGTGATTTAGTGGTAACATTCAAACACTCGCCATGCATCTGGGGTGATCTATTGGTAACACTCAAACACTCACCGTGCATCTGGGGTGATCCAGTGGTAACATTCAAACACTCGCCATGCATTTTGGGTGATCTAATGGTAACATTCAAACACTCGCCATGCATCTGGGGTGATCTATTGGTAACATTCAAACACTCGCCATGCATCTGGGGTGATCTATTGTTAATATTCAAACACTCACCGTGCATCTGGGGTGATTTATTGGTAACATTCAAACACTTGCCATACATTTTGGGTGATCTATTGGTAGCATTCAAACACTCACCGTGCATCTGGGGTGATCCAGTGGTAATATTCAAACACTCACCATGCATCTGGGGTGATCTATTGGTAACATTCAAACACTCACCATGCATCTGGGGTGATCCAGTGGTAACATTCAAACACTCGCCATGCATCTGGGGTGATCCAGTGGTAACACTCAAACACTCACCATGCATCTTGGGTGATCCAGTGGTAACATTCAAACACTCACCATGCATCTTGGTTGATCCAGTGGTAACATTCAAACACTCGCCATGCATCTGGGGTGATCCAGTGGTAATATTCAAACAATCACCATGCATTTTGGGTGATCTAATGGTAACATTCAAACACTCGCCATGCATCTGGGGTAATATTCAAACACTCACTGTGCATCTGGGGTGATCTATTGGTAACATTCAAACACTCACCATGCATCTGGGGTGATCTAGTGGTAACATTCAAACACTCACCGTGCATCTGGGGTGATCTATTGGTAACATTCAAACACTCGCCATGCATCTGGGGTGATCTAGTGGTAACATTCAAACACTCACCGTGCATCTGGGGTGATCTATTGGTAACATTCAAACACTCACCGTGCATCTGGGGTGATCCAGTGGTAATATTCAAACACTCACCATGCATCTGGGGTGATCTATTGGTAACATTCAAACACTCACCGTGCATCTGGGCTGATCCAGTGGTAACATTCAAACACTCGCCATGCATCTGGGATGATGTAGTGGTAACATTCAAACACTCACCGTGCATCTGGGGTGATCCAGTGGTAACATTCAAACACTCGCCATGCATCTGGGTTGATCCAGTGGTAACACTCAAACACTCACCGTGCATCTGGGGTGATCCAGTGGTAACATTCAAACACTCGCCATGCATCTGGGGTGATCCAGTGGTAACATTCAAACACTCGCCATGCATCTGGGGTGATCCAGTGGTAACATTCAAACACTCGCCATGCATTTTGGGTGATCCAGTGGTAACACTCAAACACTCACCGTGCATCTGGGGTGATCCAGTGGTACATTCAAACACTCGCCATGCATCTGGGGTGATCTAGTGGTAATATTCAAACACTCACCATGCATCTGGGGTGATCCAGTGGTAACATTCAAACACTCGCCATGCATCTGGGGTGATCCAGTGGTAATATTCAAACACTCACCATGCATCTGGGGTGATATATTGGTAATATTCACACACTCGCCATGCATCTGGGGTGATCTATTGGTAACATTCAAACACTCACCGTGCATCTGGGCTGATCCAGTGGTAACATTCAAACACTCGCCATGCATCTGGGATGATCTAGTGGTAACATTCAAACACTCACCGTGCATCTGGGGTGATCCAGTGGTAACATTCAAACACTCGCCATGCATCTGGGTTGATCCAGTGGTAACACTCAAACACTCACCGTGCATCTGGGGTGATCCAGTGGTAACATTCAAACACTCACCATGCATCTGGGGTGATCCAGTGGTAACATTCAAACACTCACCATGCATCTGGGGTGATCCAGTGGTAATATTCAAACAATCACCATGCATTTTGGGTGATCTAATGGTAACATTCAAACACTCGCCATGCATCTGGGGTAATATTCAAACACTCACTGTGCATCTGGGGTGATCTATTGGTAACATTCAAACACTCACCATGCATCTGGGGTGATCTAGTGGTAACATTCAAACACTCACCGTGCATCTGGGGTGATCTATTGGTAACATTCAAACACTCACCGTGCATCTGGGGTGATCTATTGGTAACATTCAAACACTCGCCACGCATCTGGGGTGATCTAGTGGTAACATTCAAACACTCACCGTGCATCTGGGGTGATCTATTGGTAACATTCAAACACTCACCGTGCATCTGGGGTGATCCAGTGGTAATATTCAAACACTCACCATGCATCTGGGGTGATCTATTGGTAACATTCAAACACTCACCGTGCATCTGGGCTGATCCAGTGGTAACATTCAAACACTCGCCATGCATCTGGGATGATCTAGTGGTAACATTCAAACACTCACCGTGCATCTGGGGTGATCCAGTGGTAACATTCAAACACTCGCCATGCATCTGGGTTGATCCAGTGGTAACACTCAAACACTCACCGTGCATCTGGGGTGATCCAGTGGTAACATTCAAACACTCGCCATGCATCTGGGGTGATCCAGTGGTAACATTCAAACACTCGCCATGCATCTGGGGTGATCTAGTGGTAACATTCAAACACTCGCCATGCATTTTGGGTGATCCAGTGGTAACACTGAAACACTCACCGTGCATCTGGGGTGATCCAGTGGTACATTCAAACACTCGCCATGCATCTGGGGTGATCTAGTGGTAATATTCAAACACTCACCATGCATCTGGGGTGATCTATTGGTAACATTCAAACACTCGCCATGCATCTGGGGTGATTTAGTGGTAATATTCAAACACTCGCCATGCATCTGGGGTGATCCAGTGGTAACATTCAAACACTCACCATGCATCTGGGGTGATCCAGTGGTAATATTCAATCACTCGCCATGCATATGGGGTGATCTAGTGGTAACATTCAAACACTCGCCATGCATATGGGGTGATCTAATGGTAACATTCAAACACTTGCCATGCATCTGGGGTGATCCAGTGGTAACATTCAAACACTCGCCATGCATCTGGGGTGATCCAGTGGTAATATTCAAACACTCGCCATGCATCTGGGGTGATCTATTGGTAACATTCAAACACTCACCATGCATCTGGGGTGATCCAGTGGTAATATTCAAACACTCACCGTGCATCTGGGGTGATCCAGTGGTAACATTCAAACACTCGCCATGCATCTGGGGTGATCCAGTGGTAATATTCAAACACTCACCATGCATCTGGGGTGATATATTGGTAATATTCACACACTCGCCATGCATCTGGGGTGATCTATTGGTAACATTCAAACACTCACCGTGCATCTGGGGTGATCCAGTGGTAACAATCAAACACTCGCCATGCATCTGGGGTGATCTATTGTTAATATTCAAACACTCGCCATGCATCTGGGGTGATCTATTGGTAACATTCAAACACTCGCCATGCATCTGGGGTGATCCAGTGGTAATATTCAAACACTCGCCATGCATCTGGGGTGATTTAGTGGTAACATTCAAACACTCACCATGCATCTGGGGTGATCCACTGGTAATATTCAAACACTCGCCATGCATCTGGGGTGATCTATTGGTAACATTCAAACACTCGCCATGCATCTGGGGTGATCCAGTGGTAACAGTCAAACACTCATCGTGCATCTGGGGTGATCCAGTGGTAACATTCAAACACTTGCCATGCATCTGGGGTGATTTAGTGGTAATATTCAAACACTTGCCATGCATTTTGGGTGATCCAGTGGTAACACTCAAACACTCACCATGCATCTGGGGTGATCCAGTGGTAATATTCAAACACTTGCCATGCTAATCACTTAGTCAACGAAACTCATACTGTTATACTGAGGCCCTATCTAGTGAGGAATTGTTATATTGAGGCCCTATCTAGTGAGGGACTATTATACAGAGGCCCTATCTAGTGAGGAACTGTTATATTGAGGCCCTATCTAGTGAAGAACTGTTATACTGAGGACCTATCTAGCGAGTAACTGTTATACTGAGGCCCTATCTAGTGAGGGAGTATTATACTGAGGCCCTGTCTACTAAGAAACCAAACGCGAAACTAAGGTAGTTTATAGTGAGGAAGCAGTGTCATAATAAGGTCTCTTATAGTGGAAGCCATTGTAATTTGCACACAAAAAAGAAGAAAAATACTCACTAGTATTGTTTCCATAGCGACCTGTAGGGCAGGGGATGGGGTTTTCCAGGCCTGCAGTGCAATAAAACCCTTGAGGACAATCTCTTGTGTTATTGCTAGCAAGGGGACAGTAGTACCCTGCTGGACATGTTATACAGCTTGCAAGATCAGGAGTCTTAGTCACATTGGTATATGTTCCTCCAGGACATGGTTGCTATAAGAGAAAACAAAAATTATTTTACAAATGAACATATTTTTAACCAATAATACATAAGTTTTACCAGTCTTTCACATGATGACTTCGTAGAAACAAAAATGTATGATTGTTAAAATATTGGCCACTGCACTATATTTAAGACTTTTTCTGCATTTCCAAAGAATTTTATCGACCTATTAAAAATACAGTTAGTCCCCACCTTACATACAGGTCCATTTCAATAAATTTGCCTAGGAAATTTGTATTTCATTATTGATTTGGAAACTTGTCAATTACAAATCCAACAAAATAAATTTTACCATTACTGTTTCTGCTGTGTCATTTTATGCTGACTTGTTCTTCACCCTTTCTGTTAAAATAGCATCTGCATAGAGTCAGGAACTAAGTGACTAAACCTAGCAACTATTAAAAAAATCGTAACTTCTGACATACCCACCCTTCACCTGTCAAATAACGATGAAAACAGGAAATTTATATATATCATTTTCTCCCACTGCTAGTTAATTTAAGATGTTCAAATCATTTAAAGTTTTGAGTTTGAGTTAGAATTTAAACCACAAAGTTTGAAGATTATGGAGATTGTAAGACTGATCAGGTCTTTGCTTTGAGTTTCAAATACATCAATGGATCTTCTTACCTGCTTAGAGCCATGAGAGCCTATGTATGCTGGTGTGGCAGCATAAGGATTGCTGATATTTGTCGGACAATAGTATCCCTCCTCACACATGCCCGACACTGTGGATGATCCTTCCTGGCAATAATAACCAGCTGGGCAAGGTACACAGTCTGTCACAGTCTTTGCTCCAACTGTGTAACGTATTGTTCCCACAGGGCACTTGATCTCATCCACAGTAGCTAAAAATGGTATAAAAAGTGGATTAAAAAATTGTTATGTTCCTCAAAATTTTAATTTCTTGAGTGTTGATCATCTGCGCATTAAATAAAATAAACAATCAGACATTAGGAGTTAGAGTGGAATTTATCACATTAGGATTTAGGGTGGAATGTATCATTGTAGGATTTAGAGTGGAATGTAACACATTAGGATTTAGATTGAAATGTATCGCATTAGGACTAAGAGTGGAAAGTATCGCATTAGGATTGAGAGGAATGTATCATATTAAGATTTAGTGTGGAATGTGTCACTTTATGATTTAGAGTGGAATGTATCACATTAGGATTTAGAGTTGAATGTATCACATTTGGATTTAGAGTGGAACATATCACTTTAGGATTTAGAGTGGAGTGTATCACAAAGTGGAATGTATCACAAAAATCCTGTATCATTTTGCCAAATAAGTACTTATTTTAAAAAATGGTGCAATTGCAGCATTGACAAATATATCCCAATAGCCTTAAATACTCTTAATGGTTACCACTGATTCTGTAAAACATTTCTGGACCCATTATCTGTCCAATACCAGACTATAATAATCACATTTACTGAAAGGGATATAAATTGTTTAAGATATTTCTTATACATAAATCAGTCCCTTAGAGCCTGATTATGTAATAGTGTATAGTACATTCATCTGTCTTTAACAAGTTTATCATGATTAAAGGTTATTTCTTAATGGCATTAAAGTATGGGCAACCAGAATGTGCTCAGGAAAAATGAGATCCTGCCAGAGTTCCTGACAAATGACATCAGCACAAAACTTAACCAAGATGTGATGGACAGAAAAACAATGGCTAAACTGTGGTTAATGGTTAAATGGTCCAACTTTTGTCAATGTATTGTGTAACTGACATAACAATGAAGTTAAATTGTCACAGTGTATGTATCATGTAACTGACATAACAATGTTGATCAATTGTCACAGTGTATGTATCATGTAACTGACATAACAATGTTGATCAACTGTCACAGTGTATGTATCATGTAACTGACATAACAATGTTGATCAACTGTCACAGTGTATGTATCATGTAACTGACATAACAATGGCATAAAATTGTCAGTGTAGGTATCATGTAACTGATATAACAATGGCATAAAATTGTCACAATGTATGTATGATGTAACAGACATAACAATAATGTCCAATTGTCACAGTGTATGTATCATCTAACAGACATAACATTTGTGTCAAATTGTCACAGTGCAGTTATCATGTAACAGACATAACAGTAATGTCAAATTGTCACAGTGTATGTATCATATAACTGATGAAACTGACATAACAACTGATGTCAAATTGCAATTTATGTGTCATATAATTGGCATTACAATGGCTTCAAATAGTCACAGTGTATGTATCATGTAATTGACATAACAATGAATTCAAATTGCTTAATTTACATAAAAAGCTTTGAAAGCAAAATCTATCTTAAGAGCATCCATGATGATAATGCAAAAGCACTAATAGAAAAACAGATGAACATAACTGATATCCTGTTAAAATTATAACATATACTTTATATATATATATATATATATATATATATATATATATATATATATATATATATATATATATATATATATATATATATATATATATATATATATATATATATGACTATTCATTCCTTGTCTGATATCAATGGTGTTGCCAACATATTATGTGGCACAGATCTTGCATTTAAGAAAATATATTGCATGCATGTCTCAACACCCTAATTCCAATTTCTGATTAACTGGTTAGCTAAATCCTGTTGTGAAACTTCTGAAAGATTCAGTCTTGGGCGCACGCACGCACGCACGCACACACACACACACACACACACACACACTGCAAACTAAACTGTATCAACTTAAACTCCATAAACCCTTTTGGATCTCATTCAGTAAGTACAGAAAAATTATAATATATGACTTAATGGTGTCAATTTGAGTACCTTCAGGACAGTACTTTCCCACTGTGCAGTCAGTTGCCTGGTTCACATCACTCAGTCCCCCAGCACAGAATTTCCCTGCCGGACACTTCTTATTTGCTAACATGTCAGCCTTGGAGGTGGTTGCATTGTCACAGTAATAGCTGCAAGATAAAACTAATATTACTCAATTTAATTTCATGCATGAATGATTTTAATACTATTCATA
This sequence comes from Sinohyriopsis cumingii, assembly GCA_028554795.2. Lineage (NCBI taxonomy): Eukaryota > Metazoa > Mollusca > Bivalvia > Unionida > Unionidae > Sinohyriopsis > Sinohyriopsis cumingii. Next base: position 94,736,056 of record CM068833.1, on the reverse strand, counting down.
CTGACTTAATGAGCAACACAACTCATTTAATATATGCTGAAAAAGAGGGATTTATGTACATATATTATCCACTATGTGGGTACTGGAGTTACTGATGACTTCATGTTTGGATACAGTGTTGAGTGGTTATGGGAACAGTCACATGCCACAGGCAAACAGACAGTGTCTTCACATCTAGTTTCTTTAAATTATTTTACATTCCTACTTAACATATTTTTATATGTTTTTTGCTAATGGGTAAAAAAAATCTATATTTTGCATTAAAGATAAATCACTAATGTGTGAGAAGCACATAATCTAACATGATTTAAAGTACCATGCACTGGGATGGAACTGCAAAAATTCACAAGGGGACTATATTTTATGATAAAGGTAGCCAAATATGAAATCTGTTCATGCCTTCAGAGATATTAACTTTTCAACAGGTCATAGTGGCATCGATGAACAAATCACCTATGATCAGCATCTATCTAATAAATGGTGTTCTATTGTATGTTGATAAATATGGCACCAAAATCATCTATAATGCAAAACAAAGTAATTTTATGCAATTGTACTTACCTTTCAAGACTCTTACATCAATGAGCTAATGAAAAAGATATTCATGGAATCCTACTGCATGACCTACAATAATTAACAGCAATTAATAATCGTTTCTTTCCACTAATTAACAAAACTAACCCAACATCACATGATTTGCACTCATATTGTGTATCCTTTGAATATTTTCCTTTCCCACACTCAGCCGGGGTCACAGTTCCCTGTCCACAGTACCATCCAGCTGGACAATCCAAACAGCTAAACTGCCTCTTAGCTGGTTCTCCTAACAAAACAAAATATGAACCCACAGTGAGTAGAAATTCAATGCTATTTTCTTGATAGTGATACGTGATCAAAACTGGCATAGTAAACACCTCTATACAGAGACAACCTACCCATCAAGACGACCAGCAACATTATTCCCTGTATAGTTTGCTTGCATATAGCAACCACCTGTTCAACAAGAAGAGTGAACACTGCATTATTTTGTTCCCTGTACCCTCATATATTGTGTATAGCAAAAATAATTCTTTCTTTCTCCCTATCTATCTATCTATCTATCTATCTATCTATCTATCTATCTATCTATCTAACTATCTATCTGTCTGTCTGTCTGTTTGTCTATCTATCTATCTATCTATCGTTCTGTCTGACTGTCTGTTTATCTATCTATCTATCTATCTATCTATGCTTTATTGTTTCATGCAGGACTCTGATCTGTATATAAAGACTACCTGACTATACAGAGTGCTTGTGTACTGTCTCCGGAGTAGTCTCTCTCTCTCTCTCTTAAAACAATATATGATCAAAAGAATCTCATTAAAACGTTCCTTTCATATGGAATTCTTACAAACTGTTGAATGGTGTCCATTTTGTGCTCATAAAGTCTCTCTAAAAATATATATAATCTTAAAATTTTTGGTACATTTTATATAGATCTGACACACAGAAATCCCTATACAATTATTTATACAATTTTCAGACATCAAAAGAAAATTTACATAGGTATGCACAGTATATACTAACATGGGTCCAAGTCAGGAAAATACTTCTGGATAAAAAACCATAATACAAGGCCTTTAATATTAATATAGAATGAGAGGCCAGCTTCATACACTAACCTATAATAAAAGGCCTTTAATATTAATATAGAATGAGAGGCCAGGTTCATACGCTAACCCATAATACAAGGCCTTTAATATTAATATAGAATGAGAGGCCAGCTTCATACACTAACCCATAATACAAGGCCTTTAATATTAATATAGAATGAGAGGCCAGCTTCATACACTAACCCATAATACAAGGCTTTTAATATTAATATAGAATGAGAGTCCAGCTTCACACACTAACCCATAATACAAGGCCTTTAATATTAATATAGAATGAGAGGCCAGCTTCAAACACTAACCCATAATACAAGGCCTTTAATATTAATATAGAATGAGAGGCCAGCTTCATACACTAACCCATAATACAAGGCTTTTAATATTAATATAGAATGAGAGTCCAGCTTCACACACTAACCCATAATACAGGCCTTTAATATTAATATAGAATGAGAGTCCAGCTTCATACACTAACCCATAATACAAGGCCTTTAATATTAATATAGAATGAGAGGCCAGCTTCATACACTAACCCATAATACAAGGCCTTTAATATTAATATAGAATGAGAGGCCAGCTTCATACACTAACCCATAATACAAGGCTTTTAATATTAATATAGAATGAGAGTCCAGCTTCACACACTAACCCTTAATACAAGGCCTTTAATATTAATATATAATGAGAGGCCAGCTTCATACACTAACCCATAATACAAGGCCTTTAATATTAATATAGAATGAGAGGCCAGCTTCATACACTAACCCATAATACAAGGCCTTTAATATTAATATAGAATGAGAGTCCAGCTTCAAACGCTAACCCATAATACAAGCCTTTAATATTAATATAGAATGAGAGGCCAGCTTCATACACTAACCCATAATACAAGGCCTTTAATATTAATATAGAATGAGAGTCCAGCTTCAAACGCTAACCCATAATACAGGCCTTTAATATTAATATAGAATGAGAGTCCAGCTTCATACGCTAACCCATAATATAAGGCCTTTAATATTAATACAGAATGAGAGTCCAGCTTCATACACTAACCTATAATACAGGCCTTTAATATTTATATAGAATGAGAGTCCAGCTTCACACACTAACCCATAATACAAGGCCTTTAATATTAATATAGAATGAGAGGCCAGCTTCATACACTAACCCATAATACAAGGCCTTTAATATTAATATAGAATGAGAGTCCAGCTTCAAACACTAACCCATAATACAAGCCTTTAATATTAATATAGAATGAGAGGCCAGCTTCATACACTAACCCATAATAAAAGGCTTTTAATATTAATATAGAATGAGAGTCCAGCTTCAAACGCTAACCCATAATACAGGCCTTTAATATTAATATAGAATGAGAGGCCAGCTTCATACGCTAACCCATAATATAAGGCCTTTAATATTAATACAGAATGAGAGTCCAGCTTCATACACTAACCTATAATACAGGCCTTTAATATTTATATAGAATGAGAGTCCAGCTTCACACACTAACCCATAATACAAGGCCTTTAATATTAATATAGAATGAGAGTCCAGCTTCACACACTAACCCATAATACAAGGCCTTTAATAATAATATAGAATGAGAGTCCAGCTTTATACACTAACTCAAGAAACACGTTTCCAACATAGACCTCTTAATGGCATTTGCATTTACAATGATACTTTTCAGAAGTCTGAGAGTTGGTTCTATGCAGACAAATATTGTTTTCAACAAATTATCACAAATCTTATGAGTCAGACATGTGATAATAGAAAAGCTGGAAAATGTATTAAAAAAATATTTTATTTTGGTCTGGGCAGACAAAGTTTCCCCAGGTCAGACTGTGTTACACCTGGCCCAGGTCAGACAGTGTTAAAACTGGCCCAGGTCAGACAGTGCTACACTTGCCCTAGGTCAGATAGTGTTGCACTTGCCCCAAGTCAAACAGTGTTACACTTGCCCTATGTCAGGCATTGTTACACTTGCCCCAGGTCAGACTGTGTTACACCTGGCCCAGGTCAGTGTTACAATTGGCCCAGGTCAGTGTTACAACTGGCCCAGGTCAGACAGTGTTACACTTGCCCCAAGTCAAACAGTGTTACACTTGCCCTATGTCAGATATTGTTACACTTGCCCCAGGTCAGACTGTGTTACACCTGGCCCAGGTCAGTGTTACAACTGGCCCTGGTCAGACAGTGTTAAAACTGGCCCAGATCAGACAGTGTTACACTTGCCCTAGACCAGACAGTGTTATGCTTGCCCCCAAGTCAGACATGGTTACACTTGCCCCAGGTCAGACAGTTGTTACACCTGCCCTAGAACACCAGTATTTTCAAGACTGCACAGCTTTACAGATACACTGTTATGCCAAAGCAAATATGACAACAGTTATTTCCATAAATATAACAATTTTACATACAAATGACAATTATCACAAATTCTGAAATATGTAATGGGAAAATTAGAAGGTTATTTGGAATAACCTTTACGTTATATTACCTGGTCCAATTAAGTTTCCTGACCCATCAACTCCATACGGCATATAGGTTCCTCTCTCACATTCTACTGGCACTGATATGGCAAACTCACAGTAGTGGCCTAGAAAAGAATAATAAATTATTTATAGATATGTGATAGCAAACAGTGTCATATTCAAGTGTGAATCTGAAACTATATATTTACATTCAGTTACTTTAGTACCAAACACAACAGCAAATATAAAGCTTTATTTCAGTCATAATTATATGAATTTCAAAGAAATCAATAACTTCTTTTCAGTCACCAAAACAATTATTTGAGAAAGAGTTGTGTAAATCTTTGGCACCTTGGTTTATCCTGTGAAATATGGCTCAAATGAGCAACCACATATTGTATGTCTTGTTTACAGACATAAATGGTGGTCTAAAAAAAATAGAAGATTGGCGTTTAGGCAAATACTAGCTGGGTGTCTGGACCAATAGTAGCTGGGTGCATAGACTATTGGAGGCTTAATGTCCAAACAAATGTTAACCTGATGTCCAGAATAATGGTAGCTTGGACTGTTATGATAAATGGAAGCTTGATGTCTAGTCAATGTGATCTTGGTGTCTAGACAAATAGTGGCTTAGTGGGTGGGCAAAGGGTAGATTGGACTGTCTAGATAAATGGAAGCTTGATGTCTAGTCAATGTGATATTGGTGTCTAGACAAATAGTGGCTTAGTGGGTGGACAAAGGTTAGATTGGACTGTCTAGATAAATGGAAGCTTCATGTCTAGTCAATGTGATATTGGTGTCTAGACAAATAGTGGCTTAGTGGGTGGGCAAAGGGTAGCTTGGACTGTCTAGATAAATGGAAGCTTGATGTCTAGTCAATGTGATATTGGTGTCTGGACAAACAGTGGCTTAGTGGATGGGCAAAGGGTAGCTTGGAATGTCTAGATACATGAAAGCTTGATGTACAGATACATAGTAGCTTGGTGTCCTAAATAATGCGCAGCTAAATGACTTTTCTCCTGATGTCCAATTCAAATGTTTCAACATTTAGTACAATAAGCTAGAGATTGGTAGACAAATAAAGGCAATAGCAGGGTGTTGGTTGGTTTAATGACACTTTTAACATATTATTGATGATAATGCAATGGAAATTGCAGGAAATGCCATTTCCATGGATACACTGATGCGCAAACTTGGTCTGGCCCTGGCATCCATTAAACCTAAAACCATTGCTAAAAGGAAAGTAGAGAAAGGGGTTGCACATTTATTCATGGTATACCAGTTTTTGTAAATTCTGTAGCTGCTTCAAATGAACAATTTAAAGATCCAACAAAAAAATGAGCCACGTGATGAAGAGGGCCAACTACATGTTCTTAACGATACATTTATAGCAATCAACAGAGATCAGTTATCTGACTGTTGTTTATATGTGTGTCTTGCAGGTGAAACATGTATGAATGCAATATCTGGTAGCTGCCAGATCCACTCACTGTCTTAATCTCATATTATAAAAGGCAGAGAGAAAAAATAAAACAGCTTAACATATTTAAGTGGTAGTATCACTGAAGATTAGAGGAAAGATAATGAAAATCAGACATACATCAATCCTTCATTCCAGTGAAACTGCTGCCAAAACTATTTTGTATACTCTACAATTCTTTGTGACTTAAGACCTACCAACAGTTGAAATGTGTTTTTAAGATATATATATATATATATATATATATATATATATATATATATATATATAAACACAGTACAGATTGATGCAAGCATTTATAATTCTAAATATGGATAGGAACATTTTTCTTTAAAATTTAAATCCTCCTGAAAGCACTTTATTTTTTATCCATGCATTTTTAATCTAAACAAACATGAAGATTGTCAAATAATAAAAGTACTGCTTGCAGTACAAGTTCTAATAGGGGCCCCGAGTGGCCGAGTGGTCTAAAGGGCTCTCCGTTACGGATCACTGCCATCCCACCTCTGTCTGCGTAGGTTCGAGTCTCGGATTCGGCCAATGTGGGTATGTGAGAAAGCTTGCCAGTAGCTTCTCGAGGGTCGGTGGTTCTTTCCGGGGATTTCCTGGGTTCTTCCTCCACCATTAATACTGGCCGCCATGTATAGCCTATCTTGTGCTGAAAAATGGCATTAAACCCTACAACAACAAGTTCTAATAAAATACAATATACATATACATTAATTACAGTCCAATGCTAAAGCTCACATGTCTACAAAATATGTGCAAAACCATTAAGAAAACATCCTGTAAATCAAATCTCCTGATACAATCAAATCTTTGCTATGTCAATAGTCCCAGAATCCATAGCCACATATAGTTAAGTCTGAACTCCAGGACATTTAGCTTGAATGTTAAACACCATCATCATAGTGATGCAGTGGTTCAAATATAATATGACATGTGATTCAATACCCACTTTGTCTGTTGCAGACTGTGTCAATTCTGTTTGATGCTAAGTACTTGAATATAAATACAGTCTAAGAGATTTATCTGGACAAGGATTTATTTTTTGTGCTCATTCTGGCACTAGTATTGTTTTAACCATTCAAGTAACCAACCTTTATTGATGGAATACTTTTGCTGTTTTATATTCCTTATTATAGGAATTAATAGAAACTAATCTAAAAATTTTAATCCCTTTAAAAAAGCAAACTTTGATATACAAATCCGTGAATTTAAGTGACCACAAAAATGTCTTGTTTTATAAAACACAAAACCTTATACCCACAAAAAATAAATGAAACCACAATACACTGATATTTATCCAAATATTATTTTAACTCTAAGATTACCTTGTAAGCAGTTTTTACACTGAGAAACACTGTAGATGCCTGTTACATCATTATAGGTCCCGTTGGGGCAGCCAAACTGAGTAGCAAACTTGGTTCCATTTGGACAATAATATCCCACTGGGCAAATATCTGGTGTTGTATCCCCATCACCTATAAAACAGTCAGAAAGTAATTATGAAATAATGTTGATACTTGCTCAGGTCTGATGAAGTAATAAATGCATTGCAAGTCACACTAAGAACAAATTGGTCAAATCTGAACAATGATGTAACGGAAGATTACAAAGTGTTGCATTATCAACTGTAATACAAATAAAGAGAATGAAGTCTTGGTTTCTTACTGAATATTGCTCATTATTCTGCTACACAGCATTGTACACTGTAAATAAATCTGAAGAAAATAAAAAATTATTATAAAAATGTTCATAATTCCTCAAACCTGCAAAAAGAACCTTAGCAGTTCCATGCTCCCAAAGTTACAAAGTTAAAAATAAATCTATTTAGAAAAAAACCCAATAAATTTGATCAAAAGATCAAAAATGGCTACATACCTTGACAGTAGTATCCTTGAGGGCATACTGTACATTCACTTTCAGAGGCGAGATTGGACGCTGTGGAATATGTGCCTGCAGGGCACGGGTTCCGATCTGGTGCTGGGCTCTGAGAAGGGCAATAGTAACCTGGTTTACAATAACCTGGTTTGGAATCCACTACTGTTATACCATTACCTGAAAAGATATTGCTATAGTCAAATGATGCAAATGAAGACAGCCAACAATGTTGTTTTGTACTTGTACAAAGTCAAATTTACATTCTTCATTGTATTAATATTTTTCACCTTGAAAACAACTTAACGTAAAAATTCTTGTGTGCAAATCTTTTACTTGTTTGGGTTTTTATCTGTTAAAACTGGCATTATGTGAATAGAATTTGTCCCATATAAAGAGTGGTTTTTATTTGTTAAAACTGGCATGATGTGAATAGAATTTACCCCATAAAGATTGGTTTTTATCTATTAGAGCTGGCATATCTTAATTGGCAAAAGCTTCATTTTAATGTCAGTAGTTACAGAATAAGCACCATGACAATTATAAAATGTGCTGATTTTACAAAATTCGTGACAATTAAATGATACTAAAATATCAAACGTCAAAGCGAAAGGTAACTAAACATGCTACAATTGATTGGCATAATACTATAACACTCTGAAAAAATTAATTATTTTCTGATTACCTGTTCCCCACCCACAAAAAAACCTCTCTGGACAAGGGTCACACTCATCTGCTGACGTCAAATTTGTTTTCTCTGAGTATGTTCCTGGAAGGCATGGGTACTGGTCAAACTCTATAGTGCCCCTAGGACAGTAGTATCCTGTAATGAAAATAGCAATATTCAATGCTGCTCTGGGTAACAGTGACCTGAAATGACAACTAATCTAGGCAACAGTAACGAGAGATGAAAACAATGTATTTTAATGGTGTCCATTGGTCAACTGAATCCTGATATGCAGTAGGCAACAATAAACTCTGAGCAATAATATCAAATGAAATAAGCATGAACTATGAAAAGGACTGTTCCATTTAAAAATTCATGGTACCCAGGGAAGGCAGTTTTAAAAGAAGTGTATGACAGGGTACTAAAAGTATTCAAGAGTTCATATGAAAATGATACAGCATGGGATATCATAGCTGAACATCCTAATTAGATGTGTCTCATATGTACAGCATGGGATATCATAGCTGAACATCTTAATTAGATGTATGTCTCATATGTACAGCATGGGATATCATAGTTGAACATCCTAATTAGATGTATTATGAGACATAATTTTGTTGTACATTAAGAGAGGACTTAGAAGTAGAATAAGTACATGGATTTGTCTATAATTTATTCTTCACTCTGTAATACTTTCACTCAACAAATTAAAATATTTGAGAAAGTTAATAAACAGTAGTATATAATATAAAATAAGAAGACACAGAAAAAGCTATATAGGTCATGTATGTGCATGTACTCATGGTAAATATAAATTGTTGCTTAAAGATATAATTCTAATTTTGTTCAATTAAAGTCCGTTTAATCTTGATTACTGAATGCTCTGCACCTTAACTATCATCAAGAAACTTGCAGATGAAAATTATTGATTGCTATGAACTTTCAAAATGGTGGCCAGGTACTAAACTGGGTCAAGAAAAGAGCATGCTGAGTCTGATCATCCCAATATAGGGTAGTATGAATCTGTTTATCAATATGCGTAGCTTTCATTGTGACATCATAGCATGCAACGTTCAATCCAGATTGATTCTGTCCAAAAATGTTGAAGTAATGATTTTGCCATATGTACTTCTCAGGGGTTGTAAATAATGATCATCCAGAGGAATATGGATGTATGAAGATAAAAATAAATTGAATAAATGCAATTTACAGGTATGCAAAATCAAATTCTAAAAAATGACACCCATTACTGAAACATTCATTGCTGATTGTATATAGGACCTGTAGGACTTTTACTATAATGTTTAACAGTATAAGTTCAATCAGGGGAAAAAACCCATTGCTTTCTGGATTACGCATCAGTATAGTCACAACAATGGTCAGTGGCTGATCCATTATGAATCGTATCCCAATTTTAACCTTCAACAGTATTTATCTAGCACAATTACTGTCTCACTGAAAATTATGTAACCCTGTCAGACCTTACATATTTCCAGCCATAACTTTTTCCATCTACACAAACTTTCATAAACTGTAAAAAGCTGTCAACAGCAAGTGCAATGTTAAAGGCATGATATTTTTAGCAGACACAGCAGCCTCATTTACATGATCATGTGATGCTGATTCTCCAACATGGAATTGTTATGATTCAGGGAATTTTGTCACTTTAATTCATCCCCTTTATTTCTAGCTGTACCCATTATTATGGTAAGCATTTTTCATATTGCATATAGTATAGACAAACTGACATTTTACTTTTACCTGCGCAAGCATCCACATCGCAAAACCATGTGCCTTGTGATGTACAATAGGCTGTTCCATCTTCTAAAACAGCATGGCTTTACCATTGCATTCCACATATAACAAAAAGTATGCAACAGTGGAACAAGTTATGATTTAAAATTTATAAAGTATGAAGGGATCAAATAATATTTACCAAGATTGTAATTGTGCAAGGTAAATACTTTCAAAGACAGGAGGTGTGGTATGATTCACAATGTACAAAAGCCTGACTATATGGCAAATAATCTGGGTACTGTAGAAATATCTGTGTATGTGGTCAGGAGGATAAATAAATTGGGATGGAATAAGGAAGGAATCTGAAATTAAGATTTTGTGAAAGGAAACATAATTGACTTGAGCTTATAATAAATATTCATCTTTGATGCAAATTGCAGCATTCTGTTAGCTCCCTTTGACTAATGGTTATACAAAATAATACTGGACATTCTAATAAAGTCAGTGGAGTATACATTATATATACTACCATCATGTGATGTGTTTGTTTGTTGGCTTTGATAGTAGTTTTAACATGTTATTGGCTATATTATGCCAAGGAAATTGGTGCTAAGTGCTTTTCCCCAAGATAAACCAGACTGGTCCAGGTGGGTATCAAACCCATGACCTTGGGTTATGAGTCCAATACTCTATCAACTGAAATACTGTGATTACTAGATTAATTACATATCCTTAATTTTTAATAAATTCACTCTTAACAAATAAATAAATAAATAAATAAACAAATAAATAAACAAATAAATAAATAAATAAATAAATAAATAAATGAATATGATACAATGGGGGGAAAGTGAATATAAAATGCACAGTTCTTAGAACAAGTTTGCTGGCAAAAATATTTAATTAAAAACATGGAAAACTAAAACTTGACTCACTGATCTAATGAATAATCATATTAGCTTTAATACACTGGAATAGTAACAAAAAGACTAGAATGATATTCTATATGCTGCAAGCAATGGCTTTGCAATTTTAAACAAGACTTTACACCCACCCACCCCATTCAAGTTTAAAATGTTTTTCAAAAATCGAAATAGTGCTCTCATGGCATGGAAATCTAAATAAGCCATCTAGACAAACATAAAACAATGCTTACTGATTGTCATTTAGGCTACATTAAGTAGTTTTTGTGTAATCTTGATTTTAAAAAATCTTGCCAAAAATCTTCCACAGACAAACATATCTACAGAGTATGGACAGATAAATGAAAGACAGACAAAGAGGCCCAATCAAGATAATTCCACTGCAGATGTTAGGATTAAATGCATTATATTCATTCTAATATCATTTATGTACTACACGCATTGACATTTTGGATTACAATTTTACAGTGAGAAACCCTTGACTGTTGATATCACTACACTAACTGACAAAATCAGCTGTTATTGCACCCTAAATAAGTCAATTATATTTTTTCTCACATTTTCCCAGGAGTTTTGTAATGCAAATAATAATAATACTTGCAATCAACAGAAATCAGGATAAAGCCTAAACAGAAAATAACATGTTTATTGAGTTTGTCCTTTTGGCTTTAACACAGAATGACAAAGCAAATGGTGTGATTTGTCCAGTTTCAGAAATGTCACTTGCACTAAAAATTACAGTCATTTCTTTCAAATGCAACTATTTCAGAAAATAAAACATAATTTATGCAAACCTTTGGATATGTTACATAGACATTAATGAATAACAGATATAAGGCAATTTTTGTGCATCTAAAGTTGTTGTACTCTATACACTCAATTTCATAACAAACTGTGGAAAAATGACGAAAATATCTGAGAGACTTTCTTTAGTGATACCTCTATATAAAACATACCTTCTTTACATGCCAAAGTAGAAGCATTCTGGCTTGAATTGGGGCAGGCAAATCCAGGTTCACATTGATGGCAGTTCAGTGGGTGTCCAGAACCAGGATCAGGGTTATATGTGCCAGGATTACAAGGTGTGGGGGAAACAGTAGGCTCAGATTGTGTGCCCCATGGGCAATAATGTCCAACAGGGCACTCTATGCACTGTGTGTAGTCTGAAATAAAGTCAGGAATCATGTATCCAATATTGTTGCCATTATTGAAAGTAAATTGCATTTTTCTGTTGATGATGCTGAAATAAGATAAAGGCATTTCTTTCAAACAAGACCAAAAATGTCATGGAGGTGATGTAAGACTCAAAAGTCATTGCTCAATACTAACTTGCATATTTATTATGCCCATTAGAACAAAGATATTTGAAGACTGTTGGAAGAAAATCTGTAGTCATCCTTATTAAAGTGAGACAATGAATCTGAGTATCAATAATTTCTCTTCTTTATATTACAAACAAACTTAGAGAAAGACATGTCTTTTCCCATATTACTAGCAAACTTACAGAAAGACATGTCTTTTCACATATTACTAGTAAACTTACAGAAAGACATGTCTTTTCACATATTACTAGTAAACTTACAGAAAGACATATGTTTTCACATATTACTAGCTAACTTATAGAAAGACATGTCTTTTCACATATTACTAGCAAACTTATAGAAAGACGTCTTTTCACATATTACAAGCAAGCTTATAGAAAGACATCGTTTCACATATTGCTAGCAAACTTATAGAAAGAAAAGTCTCTTCACATATTACTAGCAAACTTACAGAAAGATATGTCTTTTCACATATTACCAGCAAACTTACAGAAAGACATATCTTTTCACATATTACTAGCAAACATATAGAAAGAAGACATGTTTTTTCACATATTACTAGCAAACTGACAGAAAGACATGTCTTTTCACAAATTACTAGCAAACTTACTGAAAGACATATCTTTTCACAAATTACTAGCAAACTTATAGAAAGAAGAAATGTTTTTTCATATATTACTAGCAAACTTACTGAAAGACATGTCTTTTCACATATTACTAGCAAACTTATACAAAGACATGTCTTTTCACATATTACTAGCAAACTTATATAAAGACATGTTTTTTCATATATTACTAGCAAACGTATAGTAAGAAGACATGTTTTTTCATATATTTGTAGCAAACTTATAGAAAGAAGACATGTATTTTTCACATATTACTAGCAAACAAATAGAGACATGGTCTTTCCACTACCATTTTTTTATAAAAGAAAGATGTTGATTACACTATTTCAATCAGGCTCCCATCCAAATTATTCATGTCATACGACAGTTTGATCATAGGTTAAAGAATATTGATGATTGGAAATCAATTGCAGTTTAATTCACAGATTTAAGTATAGCTTTTTATATTGTTAATCATAAAGTTTTACTGCATAAATTGTCATCAAATAATGTTATTACTGCATAAATTATCATCATGTAATGTTACTACTGCATAAATTATCATCATGTAATGTTCCTACTGCATAAATTATCATCATGTAGTAATATTACTGCATAAATTATCATCATGTAATAATATTACTGCATAAATTATCATCATTTAATAATATTACTGCATAAATTATCATCATATAATGTTCCTATTGCATAAATTATCATGTACTGTTTCTACTGCATAAATTAACATATGTTATTACTGCATAAATTATCATCATTTAATGTTCCTACTGCATAAACTGTCATCATATAGCGTTATTACTCTTTAAACTATCACCATGTAATGTTCTTTCTGCATAAATTATCATCTTGTAATGTTACTACTGCATAAATTGTCATATGTTACTATTGCATAAATTATCATCATGTAATGTTCATACTGCATAAATTATCATCATGTAATGTTCATACTGCATAAATTATCATTATGTAATGTGACTACTGCATAAATTATTATATGTGACTACTGCATAAATTATCATCATATAACGTTACAAAACCCTCATTATGATTTTCATCCTATCTCAAAAGCAGATTACAAGCTGTGAGGTACTGTCTCAGCTTTAAGGGACTGAAACACCTTAGTGATCGATTTTAATCCCTCTTTGATTTTCTAGTGTTTGAAGCATTCTTCATTATGCAGATGATACATTACAATATAGTAGGATAAAGATGCTCAGAGCCAACTAAATAAAGACTTACAATGTGATACAAAATAAATGTCTGATAATAATCATGGTCCAAATAATCCTAGAAGGGTGTTATCATGGTTCAAACAATAAAGACTTACAATGTGATACAAAATAAATGTCTGATAATAATCATGGTCCAAATAATCCTAGAAGGGTGTTATCATGGTTCAAACAATCCAAGAAGGGTGTTATCATGGTCCAAACAATCCTAGAAGGATGTTATCATGGTCCAAAACAATACTAGAAGGGTGTTATCATTGTACAAACAATCCTAGAAGGGTGTTATCATGATCAGTTGACCTATGTTGTGGTGTTCCACAGGGTCTGTTCTTGGACCTGTTATCTTCATTCTGTACACTCAGCCGCTCTCAAGTGTCATAGATCATCATCCAGTGTCTCACCAATTGTACGCTGATGACACGCAAATATACAAATCTAGCCACCTAGAAGTTGATGCTACCATCCAAGGTGTAGAGAGGTGCATTTCTGATGTGAAATCAAGGATGACATGAAACAAGCTGCAGATATGATAAAACTGAGGCCATTCTGATCACAACTCAAAGACTTTCTCATTCACATCCTTTACCTCAAACAATAAATTTCAGCAACACCAACATTAAATTCACACAATCAGTATGAAACCTAGGTGTTACTCTGGACAGTACTCTCACATTGCACCAACATGTCATGAACATATGCAAGGCTGCATATCTTGAGCTGAGACGCATCAGCTCAATTCGCAAATATCTTTCTGTTGATGCCACTAAAACACTTGTGTGTTCGTTAGTATTTTCAAGACTGGACTATTGTAACTCAATTCTGTCTGGTTCATCTCAGTATCTACTCCAGAAACTTCAAAAAGTTCAAAACACAGCTGCTCGGATCATATCAGAGCACACCTCCCCGCTGCTCTGTACCCTACACTGGCTATCCATTCAATCCAGAATCAAACACAAAATTTGTTCTCTGTGCTGTTTCACTGTCAGACTCTAGTCCAACATACCTATCCAATCTCACCCATGTTTACACAGCAGCAAGATACTTACGCTCCTCTTCTGACAATCGTATACTCATTATTCCCACTATGAAAACAAAGTCATATGGACAGCGTTCTTTTGCATACCAAGGCCCAGCAATGTGGAATGAATTGCCCACTGAACTTAGACACAAAGACACAGTGATCACATTCAAGAGGGCTCTCAAAACTCATGTATTTCAACTGCAAGAACAAACTTAAAGATCTAATAATGTTCCCTACCTGAAATATTCTCAGCATGTTTTTTTATTTTTTTATAATGTTTTTTCTAATTTCATGGTGTTTGTTTTTGTAATAATACTATTATATGTTTTTTATCTTATAGGTGTTGTCTAATATTGTAAAGCACTTAGTGCTTCTAAAGATTAGGCGCTATACAAAGTCCTCATTATTATTATTATTATTATTATTATTATCATGGTCCAAACAATCCTAGAAGGGTGTTATCACTGCACAAACAATCCTAGAAGGGTGTTATCATGGTTCAAACAATCCTAAAAGGGTGTTATCATGGTTCAAACAATTCTAGAAGGGTGTTATCATGGTTCAAACAATCCTAGAAGGGTGTTATCATGGTCCAAACAATCCTAGAAGGGTGTTATCATGGTTCAAACAATCCAAGAAGGGTGTTATCATTAACATTCCAAGAAGGGTGTTATCATTTTACAAACAATCCTAGAAGGGTGCAATACATTTGATTTTTCAACATTTTATCTACTGTTGTACTGAATGAGATGAACCCCAAAATTCTTCTTACATGTAGCTACTATGCACATTACAGAAGATCAGCCACATCACTATGTTACATGGATGTCATGACAAAGTCATTCCAATGTGTAACATTATGGGTTGAAAGAAAACTATATGAATATCAGTGTTATATCAGTATTTCCTTTCCTAAAAACAAAATAAAAATTGTGATCATTCCTGTGATAATGTGATGTGGTATATAACATCGTTGTTGATATACTGTGCTTTAGCACATAACACTGTTCTCATTCTAACATGTTCAGTACATCATGCAGAAAGTAGTGACGAGCTGTATACAAGACCCGTACCAGGCTGCATTCAAGAAGAATCTGCTCCATCTCAAGGCAGCCGGCAATTATAAAAGCACTTTTAATACATTATCATCTGCACTGCATTATAAGAAATAAAACAGTCTTCTTAATGCTTTTATAGTTAGTGATACAAAAGACTGCAAATAATTTGAAGATGAAATTTACCTCATGAGTATCTGTGCCAGCCACATGAAATCTGTAAAGTGAGTGAAACACAAATCATGGTCAATCAATTCCCCAATAATCAGCCCATGTTACTTACTTGTGTATCCCATATCTGGGCCATAGGTGCCTATTGGACATGGGTTCTGGATTCCCGAGGCCTGACCCCCAACACAGTAGAACCCTGCAGGACATGGCAGTCCATCCGTAGAAAAGCCCTCTGGACAGTACTTTCCAGCAGGGCAGGGTATGCAAAATGATTCACTCGTTGCATTGGTTCCATTATAGTAGGTTCCACCTAAAACGACACAAGCATATATTTAGTTCCACTGAAAGAGGCCCCGAGTGGCCAAGTGTTCTAAAGCACTCTCCGTTACGGATCACTGCCATCTCACCTCTGTCTGCGTGGCTTCGAGTCTCAGATTCAGCCAATGTGGGCATTTGAGAAAGCTTGCCAGTAGCTTCTTGTGGGTTGGTGGTTCTTTCCGGGGTTTTCCTGTATTCTTCCTACACCATTAATACTGGCCACCATGTATAGCCTATCGTGTGCTGAAAAATGACATTAAACCCTACAACAAGAACAAGTTCCACTGAAACAATTTTAAGGTAAGATTCACTAGCTCAAATTGCTTCAACTAAATAACAAAAAGTATGATTCTAGCATAACTGATGTGTTGACTGCATTCATATGCTGCAAGGATTGTTCTAGTAAAACATAACTGGAACCCAAGAAAGGTACCTTCATCAGGAAGTAGTCAAAAACAGAAGCAATTTAGAATTTATCATCATTTTTTGGAAACAAGAGAAGCACAAATGACATGTAAAACACAATTTTTTAAAAATAATATTCCATGCAGGAGCTAGTACAGCACCTGCAGTCTCTGAAGAATATTGACCTTTGGTCAAGTTGTGTGGTTTTGAGCTAAATTTACAATGCAAAAAACATTATTTTCTTATCAGTCTTACCATAATCTTGGCTGCTGCCCATCAGTGTGCAGAAACTATTTGTTTAGTGCTCTAAGTAAACACCATTCACAGAGTCTGGTCAAGGGACTAACTTCAAAACAAAAGCTATTTAGAAAAGACCATTTTTATTTAAGCCACAATGACCTTGACTCTTGACCTTTCAGCCCCAAAAATCAGTAGGCCCCTCCCATACCATGAGTGCAAGCCCTCCACACACTTTAGTAAATTTCAATGTACATGGTCCCAAAGAAAAAAATTATCTAAATGTAATAGTTCATCTTTCAGTAACAGTGACCTTGACATTTGTCACTGACCCCAAAATCAATACACTTTTTACTTGTGTAAAATATAATTAAAATTCAAAGTTTGGTCAAGGAAAATGGTAAAAAATATTGAATATTTGTGCAACAACCACTGCTTTTCTTTCAGTCACAATGACTTTCACCTTTCAGTTTTTGACTGCAAGCTTAAAAGACTTCTTTCTTACCAAAAGTGCAAGCAATCACAATATTCTGTGATGCAGAGCTAATGTTATTGTAAAGAAGCTAAGTATGAGAATGTCTGATGATTCTTTTTGTCACATGGTCATATTCATGAAACAAGGTCATGACGTCATAAATTTTAACATGACCTCATAATGTTCTTATCATGATACAGTTAATACGACATTTGTACAATTTGAAAGGTATTAAAGTGCAATTGATTTTATTTAAATCATGCAATAGAACAATTACAGATCTTGTTTCACTGAAGTCTTGAGAACCAGTTCTACGAATCAGTAAATTTATCATATTGACCTTTTATTGGTCAAGGAGAGGTTTCCTGGTTTATAAAACTATACTCAACTCAACAAAGTTCCGTAAGCATATAATGTCTAACCTCCTCTCTCTATTCTCTCATATACTCACATACATAAATATACAAACACTCTTAGAAGACATACCACATAATTTAGATTACCACACCCACCTTGATCAGGGTACTTAAGGAGCTCACTGGTTACCTTAAAATAGTAATGTAAACTGGCTCTCTCCTCTCTCTCTCTCTCTCTCTCACACACACACACACACACACACACACATATGTCATCTTCCTGAAACAAACACTGGGAGATTTTTTCTTCTTTTCAGAAATATTTCTCGAAACACAGACAGTCAGTATATAAGAAAATTCTTTATTTGCTTCAAAATGATATCATGTTTTTCAATTATTGGCCAAAGTTTGGGTTTAACATCAAGAAGTTTCCTTTGCGATTAGAGAGACAAACACATGGATATTCTACATCATTCATTGGAATATCACTCACCTGGACAAGGATACTGGTTGGGTTCTGTTGTTCCTTTCAAACAGTAATGTCCACCTGGACAAACATAGGTTGTGTAATCTTTTTCTCCTGGTCCCTGACAGTAATAACCTGTGAAACAAAAACAATAATAAATAAAATGAGACCCTATATTTCCCATGCCTGTCTTTTATTTAGCTAGAAATTACAACACTGAGCTTAATCCAATAAAACTTTAATTAATTTTAAACTACGGTGTGTTCAGACATAAAAATATGCAGATAATTTTATATGTATGGATGGAGATGCAAAAAGACACCAAGACTGGCTCAACAATAATATCCAATCAATTTTAGCATAATTTTCATTTTCAATATTGATGAGGACAATTCTAACAATGCTTGTTTACTATCAGTGAGGACAAATCAAACGATGCTGTTTCTCTAGCACTGAGGACAAATCTAACAATGCTTTTTCACTAGCACTGAGAACAAATACAACAATGCTTATTCACTAGCAATGAGGACAAATCAAACAATGCTTATTCACTAGCACTGAGGACAAATCAAACAATGCTGTTTCTCTAGCACTAAGTACAAATATAACAGTGCTTATTCACTAGCACTGAGGACAAATCAAACAATGCTTATTCACTAACACTGAGTACAAATATAACAGTGCTTATTAACTAGCACTGAGGACAAATCAAACAATGCTGTTTCACTAGCACTGAGTACAAATCTAACAGTGCTTATTCACTAGCACTGAGGACAAATCAAACAATGCTGTTTCTCTAGCACTAAGTACAAATATAACAGTGCTTATTCACTAGTACTGAGTACAAATATAACAGTGCTTATTCACTAGCACTGAGGACAAATCAAACAATGCTGTTTCTCTAGCACTAAGTACAAATATAACAGTGCTTATTCACTAGCACTGAGGACAAATCAAACAATGCTTATTCACTAACACTGAGTACAAATATAACAGTGCTTATTCATTAGCACTGAGGACAAATCAAACAATGCTGTTTCTCTAGCACTGAGTACAAATATAACAATGCTTATTCACTAGCACTGAGAACAAATATAACAATGCTTATTCACTAGCACTGAGTACAAATCTAACAGTGCTTATTCACTAGCACTGAGTACAAATCAAACAATGCTGTTTCTCTAGCACTGAGTACAAATCTAACAGTACTTATTCACTAGCACTGAGGACAAATCAAACAATGCTTATTCACATCATTGACAACATATATAGCAATGCTTATTCACTAGCAATGAGGACAAATCAAACAATGCTTATTCACATCATTGACGACATATATAGCAATGCTTATTCACTAGCAATGAGAACAAATATAGCAATGCTTATTCACTAGCACTGAGGACAAATCTAAGAATAAGATTTGTACTATAAGGGTTTCCAACATTTTTTAGAAGCACTTACACGCCTTAATATGATATGTAAAAAGTGATGAAACTGAGCTTATGACTGTAAAAAGGTTTTTATAAGTGGGGACATTGCCAATTTTGCCTGAGACTAAGTAATTATTTTTTTTATAAGTAAAGACATTCCAACTGAATCTGAGACTATACAGAAAGGTGGTGATAAGTGAGGACATTCCAATCATGGATGGGAATGATTGTTTCAAGATTTACCCAATATAATAATGAATTTATTTATCAAGACAAAAATCATGTCAAAATCAGTTTCGTGATCAAGTCTACTTAATTAAGAATAAATGCAAAAGTCAGCTCTATGACAAAAATTAATTCAAGCATGAATGCATAAATAAGTTCTATGACCAAAACAAATTCAAGCATGAATGCATAAATGTCTTATGACCAAAACCAATTCAAGCATGAATGACCAATACTAATTCAATTATGAATGCATTAAATATAATTTATGACCAAAACCAATTCAAGCATGAATGACCAATACTAATTCAATTATGAATGCATTAAATATAATTTATGACCAAAACTAATTCAAGTATGAACACATATCAGATTTTATGACCAAAACTAATTCAAGTATGAAAGCCTAAATAAGTTTTATGACCAATACTAATTCAAGTATGAATGCCTAAATATTTTTATGACCAATACTAATTCAAGTATGAATGCATAAATAAGTTTAATGACCAATACTAATTCAAGTATGAAAGCCTAAATAAGTTTTATGACCAATACTAATTCAAGTATGAATGCCTAAATATTTTTATGACCAATACTAATTCAAGTATGAATGCCTAAGTAAGTTTAATGACCGATACTAATTCAAGTATGAATGCCTAAATAAGTTGTATGAACAAAACCAATTCAAGTATGACTGTATAAATAAGTTATATGAACAAAACACATTCAAGTATGACTGTATAAATAAGTTTATGACCAAAACTAATTCATGGCACATTTGATTACATGGTTCTGTTAGACTAGTGCTGGATCAGCATATGATCACAACTTGGGACTAGATGCTTACAATTCAACTGTTTTTCACAACTTCGGACTAGATGCTTACAATTCAACTGTTTTTCATAACTTGGGACTAGAGGCTTACAATTCAACTGTTTTTCACAACTTGGGAATAGATGCTTACAATTCAACTGTTTTTCACAACTTCAGACTAGATGCTTACAATTCAACTGTTTTTCACAACTTGGGACTAGATGCTTACAATTCAACTGTTTTTCATAACTTGGGACTAGATGCTTACAATTCAACTGTTTTTCACAACTTGGGACTACATGCTTACAATTCAACTGTTTTTCATAACTTGGGACTAGATGCTTACAATTCAACTGTTTTTCATAACTGCAATGCATTTAAATATTTGCTTACAATTAAACTATTTTTCACCACTGAAAAGATTAAGAATTATGTGATTTTGGAAAATTTATTTGCACAAAATATGCAAACAGAACTCTGATGACATGAAAAAGATACTGAAAATTCTAATTTCCAAAGGTACCATGCAACCTGCTTGATACATGTGTCATGTTTGCTTGAAATACACTGAACAGCATGTGAAATTTGGTTGAAATTGGTCCAATAGTTTTGAGAAGCTGAAAATAGTAAGTGTTGATGGGCAATGGATCAATGGTAGGATGAAGGATACTTAATGGACACTGGATCATGCCATTTACTCACTTAGACTCATGGTCAAGATAAAAATGTAAAAATAACTTGTATCAGGTTTGAAATCAGCATGCAGAAGAACATAATTTTAACTTACCTGATGGACATGCAATACATGCATCTGCACTGAAGGATCCATTTAATGGGTTATATGTCCCAGGTGGACATGGGTGAGAGTTCAAGCCATCACACCAACTGCCACTTATACAGAGGTCAGTGGCTGGAGCAGGACTGGTGGAGCGCATTGAGCATGTATAACCTGGGTTACATGGCTGACAAGTCACACTACCATTTGTTGAGTATGTACCAGGTGGACACTCCGATTTCTTTGATGCTGGAAAAATGGAGAGAAAATAAGGTTAGTCAGGGAAAAGAGTGACAGAGACAAAGACAGAGTGACTGACATAAACACAATAACTGAAGAGTGACAGACAGTAACACAAAAAATGACGACCCTAGTGAAAATGTGCCTCAAATTTCAGTGAAACATACCAAAATTTCAGAGATTTTGCTAAAAATTTCTGAAAATACTAGTGAGATTTTGTTATTGAGATTTCACTGAAATTTCGTTGAAAAAATATCAATGAGAAACAGTACTTCACTGACACTATATCTAACCTTTATTCCATTTATATAGAATTTAGTTTTTATTTCTTGTACACTTTGAAAAAATTCTCAGCATAACTTATATTTCACATTTCTGAGGGGTCAAATTTTTTTGTTCATTTTGGGAACAATAACTTCTTCACACATTTTCTCTATAATTTTCATTAACGTGGTCAATAAAGTGTTGTATAATTTATATCCAATAACACATTTGGAAACCTTTGAAATACCTGGAAAAATTAAGGAAATTTCTGTAAATAGTCTATAGTAACTCTGAAATTTCACTATTTCAATCAAATGGGACTAAATGCTTACAATTCAACTGTGAAGTCTCACTAAAATTTCAATGAAATTTTAATGAAATATCCCTTCATTTTCAGTAAACATTTGGGTCTAAATTTTTTGTGAAATACCACCAAAGTTTCAGTTAAATATTTATGAGATCACCAACAAATTGCAGTGAAATATCACTAATATTTTTAATAAAACTTACAGTGAAATTTCTCTGAAATGCTTGTGAAATTTTACAGAAATTTCAGTCAAATTTCCACTAGGAAGTAACACAGAGACAGAGCAACAGACAGAGGCTGACATATATTCAATAACACTGGGAGACAAACAATACAATAATACAGTGTCAGAGTAACACAGAGACAGACCGACCGATAGAGACTGACATAGACATAACAACACAGAGACAAAGCATCAGATAGAGACTGACATAGGCTCAATAGCAAAGAGAGACAGACAGTAACAATAATACAGAGTGATACTAACACAGAGAGACATATAAACACTGGCATAGACACAACAACACAGAAAAACAGACAGTAACAATAATGCAGAGAGACACTAACACAAAGACAGAGAGACATATAGAGACTGGCATAGACTCAATAGCACAGAGACATACAGTAACAATAAAACAGAGTGACACTAACACAGAGACAGAGAGTCATATAGAGACTGACATAGACTCCGTAGCACAGATACACACAGAGCAACAATAATACAGAGTGACAGTAACACAGATAGACATATAGAGACTGACATAGATTCAGTAGCACAGATACACAGAGAGTAACAATAATACAGAGTGACAGTTACACAGAGAGACATATAGAAACTGGCATATACACAATAACAGAGGGAAGGTTTAAATCTTGAAAAGTTCATACTATAAAATGGTTGACAGTCCCGTTTACAAGATATATCCCACCTGATTATATATTGGACTGACCAAAAGGAAAAACTTGGAACTGTGCACTTGAGCAATTATCAGGGTGAAAGTAGCTTTAGTGACCTGTCACAATCTTAAGTAATTCTTGAGAAAGAATCAAATGTAATAAATGTAGATTTAATGACAGACCTTCAGGTGATGGACAGATGTAGCCAGCTTCACAAACTGTGCAGTTGGTGGACAAAGCCACACTATAGAATCCCAGTGGACACCGTATGGACATTCCGACTGTATTCGGACAGTAATAGCCTTCCAGACATTCTGTACATGCCATCTGACCTCCTAGAGAATATGTCCCTGGGGCACAGGCAGTTCTGTGTAATAAATAAAACACATTATATAAGTGCTAACTACTTATTAAATTTATGAACTGTGATGGATGGTTTCTATCTTTGCAAAGTTTGGAAAGTCTATGATAGAGATAATCATAATGCAGCCAGTTGCATAAATTTCATATAAACTGCACACAAATGTTGCATAAATTTCATAAAAACATCACAAAAATGTTGCATAAAACTCAAACAAACTGCATACAAATATAAGACATTTAATCACCTTATGTGTTAAATGGTAAAATGACTCAGAATTACATTCTTCAGATATGTTACAGCCTAGAGTAATTGCAAGTCAAAAATAAGAAATCTGTTCATAAAATGGAATATCAATAATATGATGAACAATTATTTGTATTTTGTTATACCTACAGTATTGTGGAAATACCACTAAAGTTAATCATTATTACAATTATGATCAACAAGTTGGCATATATTTGTCTCATCCTCATTACATTTACAGAGTAGGTGACTTTATGAAATTCTGTTACAAATTACATCCAGATATAAATCAAAAAGGGCAATAACTCAAATTCTGTTACAAATTACATCCAGATATAAATCAAAAAGGGCAATAACTCAAATTCTGTTACAAATTACATCCAGATATAAATCAAAAAGGGCAATAACTCAAATTCTGTTACAAATTACATCCAGATATAAATTAAAAAGGGCAATAACTCAAATTCTGTTACAAATTACATCCAGATGTAAATCAAGAAGGGCAATAACTCTTGTAAAATTCTGTTTCAAATTACATCAAGCTATAATTCAAAAGGGCAATAACTCATTTGTTTAATTATATTATAAATTACATCCAGCTGTAAATCAAAATGGACAATAAGTCACGAGTGAAATTCTGTCACAAAATACATCCAGCTGTAAATCAAAAAGGAAGATAATTCTTGTAAAATTCTGCCACAAATGACATCCAGCTGTAAATTAAAAAGAGCAGTAAAAAGATTTGCCAAATTATGCATCTTTAGATTATGACCACAATATTACCAAGCTTCACACTGACAAGCTGCATTCACAAGATAGTGTGTTACACTGGACTCAGCTGCATGGCAAAAAGGGCAATAACTCTAATGCACATTTCAGGAACAATTGTTGTTGTTGAGTTTAATGCCATTTTTCAGCACATGATAGGCTATACATGGCAGCCAGTATTGATAGTGGAGAAAGAACCCAGGAAAACCCCAGAAAGAACCACCGACCCACGAGAAGCTACTGGCAAGCTTTCTCACATACCCACATTAGCCGAATCCGAGACTCGAACCCACGCAGACAGAGGTGAGATGGCAGTGATCCGTAACGAAGAACGCTTTAGACCATTCAGCCAATCAGGGCCCCCCATTCAGGAACAAAATGGTATTTTTAAATGTGAATCTTCTGAAGATGATCTTATCATCTACAAGTTGCCATGGTGATTCACTGAAAACTGGCACCTATGTTCGCAAGATGTTATTATGAACTACAACCAACTCCAGGTCAAAAAGAGCAATAACTCTAACACAAATTACAGGAAAACTCTAATCTGTTAAAATGCCTATCTTCAGATAATGACCTTTTCAATAATCCATCAAAACTTCAGGACTAGTTGTGTTTGCAAGATTTTGTCATGTACTCCATGCAAATGCAAGAGAAAAAAGGGCAAAAACTCTAATAAACATTGTGAGAGGGCAGCAGTTTGTCAATATGTATAACATAGAATGGTGATTATAATATATCCAAAGTTTAATACTGATCCTTTTAAAACTATACGATCAGATTTTGTCATACACTAAATTAGGCTCAATGTTACAAAGGGCAATAACTCAAATGAAACTTTCAGCAGCATAGTGATACGTCCACATGCACCTATTCATGTGATAATCATTGTAACATTTCCCAAGTTTCATGGCTATCCATCGCAATCAGTAAGATTATCTGCATTCAAAATATTCTGCCATACACTGTATGCAGCTGCAAGTCAAAAGGACAATAAATGGCAGACGCAAAGTGATTTGTCGACATATGCAAGTTCTGGTGATGACCATAATTACAAGTTTCATGTCAATCCATATTAAAAAAATGCAGGACTAATTGTTGTAACGAAAGTGTGTCTTGCATTGTACTAAGTTAAAAAGTGTGTCCTGCAATGCACTAAGTTAAAAGACTAAAAGGGCAGTAACTCTAACAAAAATTGCAGCAGCAAAGTGCTTTGTTTTCTGGTAATGACTATAATATTGACAATGTTTCATGACAATGCATCAAAAACTATTAGGTTAGTGGTGCTGATAAAATACACCCAATTTAGCCATGAGAAAAAAAAGTAAAAAAGTTTTAAATATGCACATCTTCAAGCAATCATTATAATATTCAGCAAGTTTTATGGTAATCCATCAAAACCTGAAGGACTAGATGCAATAATGAGACTGTGTGCCAGGCAGAAAGATGGACAGATAAATAAACACAGTCATTATATACAGTATTCCAGCTGAGATTAGAAATGCCCACTCTATTTCCTTCTTCCAAACCCAATATATCCAGTGGCTTCAGAAATGCAGCTAAAATAAATAAATTCCTTTGTATGAGGGCCTCAAGGTAGATTAGTTCTTAGCTAATTGTGTTACCCTCTTTAAATAAGGTCATTATTATTATTATTATTATTATTATTATTATTACTATATACCCCTGTACAACTATTCTGTTATTCTGAAATGATTTATCTGTGTAAATTATACCTCTCCATATGACATCTCTATAATACATTGCACTGATTGTAAAATTATTTTTAAGTACATATGTCCCCATATATCATCACCACCACATTTCTTGAAATGGGAAAGAGATCCTGTTCTTTCCACAGAAGGACCATTGTTTTTCTGGTCTTCGAGTTTGTGGTTTTTAAAGCCATGAAATCCATGAAAACTGTTACACCATGGAAACTTGTACCCCATGAAAAGTGGTAGACCACAAAAAAGTACCCATCAAATAATACTGAATTCACAATATACATCAAGGTATACAAATACTGATGAACTTACGTGCTGTTGGTAGTTTTATCTGGACACTCATAACCTTGTGGACATTCAGTGCAGCTGGCTTGAGCCCCAACTGAGTAACTTCCGTCTTCACAATCAATTTCAGTTGCTTTAGTGTTAACTGGGCATTTCCTGCAAGCAAATGCCTGATGTAATGACATAGCTTAAGACTCGTACCCTTTCTTGGGCATTCTATGCTAGGTCTGACATATTTCAAATGTAAACAGTAGCCTGGCCCATTGTCAGGTTCTCAGCCTGGTTGCACAACTGGTTCAGTTGTTATATAAAAGTACATGTTTATGAAAATCTTTGCTTCAGAACTAATTTCCCCATCTTCCTTGTTATGACTATTTTATACTTATCCTCTTTTGTGAAATATTTGACTTCTTATATTTTTAAAATTTTAGAGCAAGTTATTTTATTACTTATAGCCCAATGGGCAATTGGTATGTTGCAGGTTTAAATCCTGCCAAGACTAGACCCGGAAGGTTGCCATGGCACTTTACTGGTATTACCTCAGTACTAAATAATCAATCATGTGCTGTTGTGCCATTAATCAATGATGCAATGGTGAATTGAAACTACAATCAAAGTTTCTATTCAAAATATTTCACTTCTACAAAAATTATTTTTAAAAAAAATACATCAGTGTGTGTCTCACTAAAGCAAGAATTATCTTTATTTCTAATGCACAAAATATGAACTATACCAAACATTTTTTCATACGTATGCACGGTATTTAACACATAAACCTCTTTCTCTGCTAATAATTGACATTACATTCCAAACTTTAACAAATTCCATATGATTAGTAATAACCTTTTTGTTTCATAATAATAAGATCAGTAATCGATGGCCAGACCAACTGAATGAAAGACAAATAGAAAGAAAGACAAAATGATACATGTGTTTTTAACTTACTTTCCTGCAGGACAAGGTGTGCACTCTGGTTTCTTTCCAATAGAATAATATCCTGGCGAACACTGTACAATCATTGTTCCATTAGTATTTGGACAGGCATATCCAGGTGCACAGTCTGTACACTTTGATGCTCCTCCTTGCGAATAAGAACCATTGTCACATGCAACAATCCCAGTTCCATCCGTGTGTGGACACATCTCTCCTACATTACATGTGGTACATGCTGTAGCATTGCCAATTGAATAGGTGCCACTTGGACAGGCATTTTTAATGTCAGTGCTGAAGTAGAATGATATAAAATAAGACACCATCATCTGCTTTTGCTGAAACATCAAATTAATGTGACTTTCAAAATCAATATGGAACATAACCTGCTACAGAAAGATTTTGATACATGATCAATATTTAGCTGATCATGTGACTACAGTCCTGATATCATTCATTTGATGATGGCCTTGTGATAATGTCAAAACCTAAGTAGTCATGATTTCATTTGCTACAGAAAGGTATCTATTCTTGTTCATTAACTATAAATGACTGTAGCAGGTAGCAACAATCATTCTAAAATTAAACAGTTAACCCTTACACCCTGGCATAAGTCATTTTTCCAGTGAAATGAAACTGGAATACAAACAGAATGCAGATTAATGCAAATGGAATGCAAAATTATTGCAAACAGAAAAGAATAAACAAAAAGGAAACAAAATGCTAAATGAAAGCAAGTGAAGTGATGAAAGTGTTTTGAAGACAACAAGAATATAAATGCAAAATGCATAATATTGAATGACATAATGAAATGGAGTGTTAATGAATGCATTTTATGAATGGATTTTAAAACTGACAATTATTAACCTGATGGTAATTTTAAGTATATCTGATTTTATTTATATTTATTTTAATTTTATTGTTTGTTTGTCAGCTTTAAATAAAAATGTAATTCTATTACTATTTCTATAATCTTGTTTATGTGATTTGGAAATTTTTTCCAGAAAATAGTTTGACCCTGACTATTCACATGTAAACACTTAAAGCTGACCTAGTTCCCAACCTTAATTCAAAATTAGTAACAGCCACATGAACAAGTTCTTTTTTTAATTTTTTTTTGTGTGAATAATAAGGCTGAGATTGAGGCTGTATTGGTTACATGACCCTAGACTTGTAAATAGTTTTAGTGAAGTAAAGAATTTTTTAAAACTTTATTCTTAGAGCAAAATGATTGGTTTTTGTCAGGGCCATGTTGAGAGTACTTGATGTAAACATCAGTCATCGACCCCTGCCTGAGTTCATCTTGATGAGGCACATCGGCACATGGAAAAACCATACAAATGTGAAGTTTCTTTCCACCCCCTTTACCCAGAAACAAAACTGTTTTTCCACCATTTTGATGGCAAAGAACAAGCTGTGCGTCAAAATGCATTACTTTTCCACTAGAGCTTGACCAGCCTGACATGCCACAGCAAACCGATTGAAAAAATTCCAAGCCATTCTAGAGATATAGGCAAAACCGCACTTTTCTAACTTTGTCGATTTTTTACCCACCCACCCCCCTTGCTCCCAGCGAGAGACAGGCCTTTCTACCAAGGCTCTCCCAGTAAGGGATGTCCCATAGGTGATAAAATGGCTATATCTTGGCCAAACCAAATGTGCATTGAAAGTGTATTGTGTGTGTAATGTATGTGTATTGTTTGTGTATTGTATGTGTATTGTGTGTACTGAATGTGTACTGTATGTGTATCATGTGTATTGCATGTGTACTGCATGTGTATCATGTGTGTATTGCATGTGTTTTGTATGTGTATTGTGTGCATTGTATAGCTATTTTATGTGTATCATGTGTGTATTGTATGTATATCATGTTTTTATTGCATGTGTATTGTATGTATTGCATATGTATTGTATGTGTATTGTGTGTGTGTATTGCATGTGTACTGTATGCATACAATTTTATCTGAATGAAATGAAATTTTTTAAAAACATTTTTGCTAACAAATAATTCACAACTATCTTTATATACTTACATCACTTGCAGTTAAATTAGATCATAAATTCAATGCTGTTTCTGCATTCAGGTATTATCTCTTTAAAGCACACATTTAATAAGAGATGTTATGAAGATTATAGATCACTCCCTTTAACACTCTTCAAAATGAAAACCCCAATATCAGCAAGCAGATTCCCATTTTGTTTCAAATTAGCAAACATGAGAAAAAAACCGAAAAAAAGTGTGATATGCAAAATCTGAATTCAAACTGTTATTATGCACAAAATATTAATGTGAAAGACAAAATGCAAACATAAACTTAATGCAAAAGGAATGTAAGCAGTGTACAAAAGAAATGCAAACACAAACAAAATTCAAACAAAATGAAGACTTGGTAAAAGTACTAATTTTAGGGTCTGTTGCCAGCAAAATGTGAAATGTAGATAACAGTGACCTTTTTTGGCGAGGGAGTGGTAGTAATAGACATGCATGCAATTACATAGTTTGTTGATTCTAATATGAACAGATCCTGAGAAATAAACTTAAAAACACAAAATTTAGCTAATGTGAAGCATGAAATATGGTTCACAATGACCTACCTTTCTAATGAGAATGTTGTACACATCAAGATGCATCATCTCACACCAAGTTTCATGATTATAACATGACCAAAATAAATAAGTGAAGTTAGCCCCTTTATGTCCTTTCCTGGGAGTAGGTGCTATGGCAGGTATGCTGCCTTATCCCCTTTCTCGGGAGAGGAGCTTTGACATGTAAGCCCCATTATTGCTATTATCTGGGAAAGGAGCTATGACAGGTATGCCCTCTTATCCCCTTTCCCGGGACTGGAGCTTTGACATGTAAGCCCCATTATTGCCATTATCTGGGAAAGGAGCTATGACAGGTATTCCCCCTTATCCCCTTTCCTGGGGAAGAAGCTATGAAACCCATTTCAAACCACTGCCTAGGACCTAGGAAGAAGGAATGGCTGATATGCCAATAGGTTGTGTATAAATATATGCCTTCATATATGTGGATACTAATACCAACACCAGGGTATATATGTGTATAAATATATGCCTTCATACATGTGGATACTAATACCAACACCAGGATAATCCCACAGCTATCCTCTACATCCTTGGTACAGGGGATAGACAGAATGACATGGAATAGCAGAAAATAACTAGGTACACTTTACATCTTTGTACATGGGATGGACAGAATGGTGTGGAATAATGGACAATTTTATTTCTCTCTCACTAAAATGTGTCTTGTAATTTTGCACAATAATTATAGAAGTGCACAATATTAACAAGATCACGTCCAATAAAAAATGTATTTTTACAATAAAGTTTCTTCATTCCATTCAGGGTCTGTATTTGAATTAATTATTGGACTAACAGAATTAAAAAACAAAGATGGATTATAAGAATCCAGATACAGAAATGGACTATTAGAATCCAGATACAGAAATGGACTATTAGAATCCAGATACAGAAATGGACTATTACAATCCAGATACAGAAATGGACTATTACAATCCAGATACAGAAATGGACTAGTAGAATCCAGATATAGAAATGGACTATTAGAATCCAGATACAGAAATGGACTATTAGAATCCAGATACAGAAATGGACTATTAGAATCTATACAAGTGGACTATTAAATCCAGATAATGGACTGTCAGAATCCAGATACAGAAATGGACTGTTCTAATCCAGAGACAAAGATGGGCTATTTGAAGTGAGATGCACAGATTATTTGACAACTACAAGAAAACATCATCAACACTACAATAAAGATTCCCCCTCCACTAGATAAATCTTTGTCTCAGTATTTGGCATCAATATTCCATCCAAAAACAAATTCACGATCTATGCTTTCTGTGCTTCCTATTCTATGATGATTAACACATAACATCACTGACTTTGTCCTTCCAGTGTTTATATTTTAATAATTTACATTAGAACTGGTGATCTGGTCTTCTCCTAGTTAGAAAAAATTCCTGGATATATATCATTACTGTTTTACTATAATACTTACGTGGTAGATGGGCATGCAAATCCTGGAGAGCAGTGAGTGCAGATGGTTGCACCTGCCAGGGCATAAGATCCTGGTTGACAAGCATAAATTGTATTTGGATCAGTTCTATCTGGGCATGCCCAACCAGCTTTGCAATGCGAACACGCGATGGATCCATTACCACTGTAATAACCTTTAAGTAAAAAATAATTACAACCATTATAACATTAATTCAGTGTTAATTAGAATGATTATTTCAGTTTTAAAAATCCATATAATTTTCTTTATATATAATATCATGTACTAACACTTCATGACATTATCAGTGACATCAACATGTCAAATAAGGTCAATGCATACAGTCTGAGGACACCCAAATGCACTTCAGGAAATGCACATCACTATATTGAAAACATGAAATCAAATTCATATTTACCAAGGCTTGCAAGAAGTATGTGTACAGTTAATTTTTTGTTTGAATCAAATCAGTATTTACCAAGGCTTGCAAGAGATATGTGTACAGTTCATTTTTTGTTTGAATCTAATCCATATTTACCAAGGCGTACAAGAGATGTGTACAGTTAATTTTTTGCTTGAATCAAATTCATATTTACCAAGGTGTGCAAGAGATATGTGTACAGTTAATTTTTTTCTTTGAATCAAATCCATATTTACCAAGGCGTGCAAGAGATGTGTACAGTTAATTTTTTGCTTGAATCAAATTCATATTTACCAAGGTGTGCAAGAGATATGTGTACAGTTAATTTTTTTCTTTGAATCAAATCCATATTTACCAAGGCGTGCAAGAGATGTGTACAGTTAATTTTTTGCTTGAATCAAATTCATATTTACCAAGGTGTGCAAGAGATATGTGTACAGTTAATTTTTTTCTTTGAATCAAATCCATATTTACCAAGGTGTGCAAAAGATATGTGTACAGTTAATTTTTTTCTTTGAATCAAATCCATATTTACCAAGGCTTGCAAGAGATGTGTACAGTTAATTTTTTTCTTTGAATCAAATCCATATTTACCAAGGTGTGCAAGAGATATGTGTACAGTTAATTTTTTTCTTTGAATCAAATCCATATTTACCAAGGCTTGCAAGAGATATGTGTACAGTTAATTTTTTTCTTTGAATCAAATCCATATTTACCAAGGCTTGCAAGAGATATGTGTACAGTTAATTTTTTTCTTTGAATCAAATCCATATTTACCAAGGTGTGCAAGAGATATGTGTACAGTTAATTTTTGTGACATTTGGAGATACTTTATATATAGGAATGTGCAATCATTTACAATAAAATATATATTTTATAGGGATGCACAAGCTTGTACAATATATCTCATCTAATGGAAAATAGAAAATAAAATAAGTCATGACATTTCCCTTGCTTATGGAAAGACTCTAACTAAAAGTACTCATAGCCCAGCACAACATTTTTATACTATTTATAACGGTACTCCATAGCCCAGAAAACAATTTTTATAGTAATTATAACATTACCCAATAGCCCAGCATTCAATTTTTATACTACTTATAAAAGTACTCCATAGCCCAGAAAACAATTTTTATAGTAATTATAACATTACCCAATAGCCCAGCATTCAATTTTTATACTACTTATAAAAGTACTCCATAGCCCAGAAAACAATTTTTATAGTAATTATAACATTACCCAATAGCCCAGCACTAAATTTTTATACTACTTATAACAGTACTCCATAGCCCAGAAAACAATTTTTATAGTAATTATAACATTACCCAATAGCCCAGCACTCAATTTTTATACTACTTATAACAGTACTCCATAGCCCAGAAAACAATTTTTATAGTAATTATAACAGCACCCAATAGCACAGCACTCAATTTTTATACTACTTATAAAAGTACTCCATAGCCCAGCACACAATTTTTTTTGTATACCACTTAGAACTCCAAAGCCCTGCACTCAATTTTTATACTATTTATAACAGTACTCCATGGCCCAGCACTCGATTTGTATACTACTTATAATTATTATGGTGCATGTACTCTATGCTACAGCACTCAATCTCTGCACTTAAAACATTACTCTATGCTGCAGCACTCAATTTCTATAACTTATAACTGTAATGTATGCTGCAGCACTCAATTTCTATAACTTATAACTGTATTCTATGCTGCTGCACTCAGTTTTTACACTACTTGTGACAGTTTTCTTGTGCAGCCCTCAATTTTTATGCTATGTATGACAGTATTCTATGGTACAACACTCTTGATTTTTATACTGCTTGCAGCTACTCTACTGCAGTCTCAATTTGTGTACTACTTATAAAGGTACTGTATGCTGCAGCACTCTTTTTCTAGATTTAAAACAGTACTCTATGCTAAAGATGCCAAAGGGTACCAGGGTACTCAGGTACCTGCCCTTTAATAACAACCAGGGTAACAAAATGAACAACCGGGTACCCATTAAAAAAAAAAAAGTTGAGATTGAGACAGAGAATAACAATTACAGTTCATGGCTCTTGTCATGTCACAAGGGCCCATAAGGCAGTTTTCAATTAACTTGTCATGTCACAAGGGCTCATAAGGCAGCTTTCAATTAACTTGTCATGTCACAAGGGCTCATAAGGCAGCTTTCAATTAACTTGTCATGTCACAAGGGCTCATAAGGCAGCTTTCAATTAACTTGTCATGTCACAAGGGCCCATAAGGCAGTTTTCAATTAACTTGTCATACATGTACTATATAATAATACAAGGGAGGACACTTCCCTCCTTTCTTGTGCAACCTATTTAAGAATCAATGCTGATATTTAAAGCTTAATCCTCCTCACTTTGTGTCTGTCCATAATTCTGCAATTTTTCTCATGATTTAAATGTGCTTGTTTTGAGTTCCTGATGACATTAACTAGGTCAATACCTTTTGGGGACAGTGACAGTAAGTACTGATTAGGAAATATTTGACAAAATAAAATTTAAATACTGTTATGTGTTTAGGCTCTTATAAATAGTAGCCAAAAAAAATGAAGACCAAAAGCTTTGTAAAATGTAACAAATAATTTATTTCCCAAGAAAAACAAGGTAAAAATGAGAAAAAGAACTTAACAGTTTAAAGAATCAAATCCAAAAATAATCCAGGAATAATCCAAGAATTTAAAAAAGTGATAAAATGTTCTAATGAATTTGAGTTCAAGTCCTAAAGAAAATCCAAAATGGAAGGTGATGACATATAATGTAGTCAGTATAGTACTGAAGTGTCAAGAGTTCTTTGTTGAACCACAGAAAATAATATTCTGGTGTTTGAATTTTGTAATATTCAATAACTATCTTTATCCAAGAATTAATTCCGAGCACAACTATTTACAGCATCAAAAAATCTCTTAGAATTCAAATAATTTTAAGAAAAATTAAGATTAAACTCCAACTGGTCACAAAAAAACAAACCCCACAACAGCAACAACAACAACAACAGCCATCTGGGCCACTGGACTGAAACCAAATTTCAAATAGATATCACAAAAAGATATAGTCAAATTCAGGAAAGGAACATGTGGTGGATGAAAAGACAAATGGGTGTAATGTTAAAAATATTGAAACTTAACAATTCTGACTGCAAAGAGCACATCTGGACAAGTTGTTGTTGTTGTGGGGTTTAACACAATTTTTCAGCACATGATAGGCTATACATGGCTGCCAGTATTAATGGTGGAAGAAGAATCCAGGAAAACCCCGGAAAGAACCACTAACCCATAAGAAGCTACTGGCAAGCTTTCTCACACATCCACATTGGCCGAATCCGAGACTTGAACCCATGCAGACAGAGGTGAGATGGCAGTGATCCATAATGGAGAGCGCTTTAGACCACTCGGCCACTCGAGGCCCCCATCTGGACAAGTAGTCCAGTACATTCTTTGATATCTCTAAACTACTGAAGATCTAATGCTTGGGAAAAATGCATGACTAATGGATGGACAGAAAATTTTATAAAATTATACAAAAATGGAAACTTAGATACTGATAATAGCAAAGGGTACATCTAGATTACTAGACCAAAAGTGTAACATCTGGACTACTTGACCCTCATAAAGGGTACATATAGACTTCTAGACCAATATATGCACCAACAAAGGGTACATATGGACTACTAGACCAATATATATATATACCAACAAAGGGTAGATATAGACTACAGGACCAATGTGTGTACCAACAAAGGGTATATCTGGACCACTAGAATAATATATGTACCAACAAATGGCACATCTGGACTACTAGACCAATAGTGTAACATCTGGACTACTTGACCCTCATAAAGGGTACATATAGACTACTAGACAAATATATGTACCAACAAAGGGTAGATATGGACTACAGGACCAATGTGTGTACCAACAAAGGGTATATCTGGACCACTAGACAAATATATGTACCAACAAATGGCACATCTGGACTACTAGACCAATATATGTACCAACAAGTGTACATCTGGACTACAAGACCAATATATGTACCAACAAGTGTACATCTGGACTACAAGACCAATATATGTACCAACAAGTGTACATCTGGACTACAAGACCAATATATGTACTAAAAATGTTACATTTGGACTATTAGACCAAGATGTGTAACAACAAAGGGTACATATGGACTACTAGACCAAGATGTGTAACAACAAAGGGTACATATGGACTACTAGACCAATATATGTACCAACAAGGGGCACATCTGGACTACTAGACCAATATGTGTAACGACAAAGGGTACATCTGGACTACTAGATCAATATGTGTAACGACAAAGGGTACATCTGGACTACTAGACCAATATGCGTAACAATAAAAGGTACATCTGGACTACTGGACCATTATGTGTACCAACAAAGGGTACTAGACCAATATATGAACCAACAAAGGGTACAAAGTACATCTGGACTACTAGACCAATATGTGTAACAATAAAAGGTACATTTGGACTACTGGACAATTATGTGTACCAACATGTGTATATCTGGACTACTAGACCAATATATGTACCAACAAAGGGTACATCTGGACTACTGGACCAATATATGTACCAACAAAGGGTACATCTAGACTACTAGACCAATATGTGTACAAACAAAGGGTACATCTGGACAAATATGTGTACCAACAAAGGGTATACCTGGACTACTTGACCAATATGTGTACTGACAAAGGGTACATCTGGACTACTGGACCAATATGTGTACCAACAAAGGGTACACCTGGACTACTATACTAATATATGTACCAACAAAGGGTACACCTGGACTACTAGACTAATATATGTACCAACAAAGGGTACATCTGGACTACTAGACCAATATGTGTAACAATAAATAGTACATCTGGACTACTATACCAATATGTGTAACAATAAATGGTACATCTGGACTACTATACCAATATGTGTAACAATAAATGGTACATCTGGACTATCAGACCATTGTTTGTTCAAAGAATAGGAAAAGGTACATCTGGACTACTGGACCGTTATGTGTACCAACATTGAAAGAGATACCATGAATAGTTTGAAAATCATGCTCCAGAAGCAAAACTAGATATGGACAGACAGATGGATATAACTGTAGCTATTTCCCCTAATAGTGCATACTGGAGGATATAACAAACAGACTGCTAACATTTGTATACTTGATAGCTATATTCCCCAATATTACAGACTGGAGGATAAAAAACAAAACAGACTGCTAACATTTGTATACTTGATAGATATATTCCCCAGTATTACAGACTGGAGGATAAAAAACAAAACAGAATGCTAACATTTGTATACTTGATAGCTATATTCGCCAATATTACAGACTGGAGGATAAAAGAAACAAACATACTGCTAACACTTGCTTACCTGACAAACAAGGAACTGGGGCAACGACAGTTGTGGGACACTCATACCCTGCGGGACATTCCTGACATTCGGTTTTAGACCCAGCTAAATTGTATGTCCCAGGTTCACAGGCATGTTTCGATATTTTATCTAAACATTCATAACCTGGAGAAAAGAATAGAAATAACTGTAAATCACTGTATGTCAGCCCTTTAATTTCAGCAAATCATTCCAAACTTTATCGAGACAATTTTTTTTGCTAATTGCCTGGTTTTAATACATATTTGCACATTTTTGTAACATTTGTTACTTAAATCTGTAAAGTATAATTTGCCTAATTTACTACAATTTTCTTTTCACAGTAATAATTCCAATTTTTATAAATTGACTGCATTTTCTACATTCTGAATGGATGGAAATGGTCGCATGATACTGATCTGGTATTTTTTAAACATCAAAAAATTATGCAGACTACTTTTGGTCCCCTGTTACCAAATCATTTGATGTGAAGTTTTATCTGTATCAATGCCTTACACACTAATAATAATAACAACAAGCTCCCACCCACCCATTCCTGTGATTTCGGAAAAAAAAAATGACAAGCCACAGCTTAAAATCGACCATTAGAAGTTAAAACAATGTAATTGCACAGACCTTCCTGCACTCCGACACTTACCCCTTTTGCCGAAGAAGGCATATGGCAGGCTTTAGAAGCCAATCTTAGGAAATTATTGCATTTCACCTTGACAACATGTTAAAGCAGCAGTTACTAAAAGTCAAGGTCATATGTAAACCTCTAAAATTGGACATGATTTCGCTTTTGAAAGATCAAAATGTGTAGAATATAACAACAACATTGCTATAAAAATATATGCCATACGCAAATGTAATTTAAAAAGAAAAAAGGAATATTTCTAGTTAACCGCAACAACCATTTATTATATATTAAAATAATGACCATAACAATATATCACTGGCATGACCTGCTATGACATTCTACCCCATAACACTGTATAAAGAATTGATGAATCTTGGCTAGCAAAGATAGGGCTATATATTCTATTGCAGTTAAGAGGCTAATGAAAGAAAACTTCAATGTATATAAAAGTGAATGTTTTGTTGATTAAATATGCTGATCTGATGCTAGAAAGGAAGTAAATTGGAATATTCTTAGGATTAAATAATCATGGTTGGGTATTTATCGATGTGTAAATTTTACCTAATCACTCACAAAGTTTACATAAACATCTCTACTTCAATTTGAGTTAAAGATACGGTCTTGCTTTTGGCTTTAGAAACTTCCAGAACTCAAATTTTACATAAAGCTGACAAAGTATATTCAGAAAATGGTGATCACGACCTAAATCCAGTAGCAGGGTACAAACTCTTATTTACATTGGGATTTTTCATTTTTGGCTTGAGATCTGAACAAGAATCAGTCCTTTTGCTGTGCATAGTTTTTAATTTGGGCGGAATTATTTATTCAAATTTTTATTCACTGGAATTACAAAGTGCTCAATAATATTCTTGAATTAAAATATTAACTTGGAATTATAGTGAGATTATAGTATTGCGATACATCAAAAAGACTGTTAACACATCACCACATTCCAGGCCTTTGCACAATAGCACCTTCAAGACTACAGGCACATCAACACATTCAATATCAGATATTTTTTGGAATACCACTGGAATTCACCTGGAAGCTCATACATTTGGACTTGTGATGGGACTTAGGACAATTGGGATTTAATTCATGATACTTAAGTTCATTGTAAATTTTCACTTTGTATTCTAGGGAAATACATTATTTGTTGAACTTTACAACTTGGTGGTTTTCATTCTTTTCTGTTACTTAGTTTAAGACCAAAGAGTTGCAACAAAATTAGTATTAATATTGCAAATCTTACCTAAAGAAATATGGGCATGATGGATTGAAACCCATCTATACAAACTATTATTAGTAACAGAAACTATTTGTGGTGGAGGACACTATGCCATGGACATAGAGCATTGAAATCCCTACAAGCCATGTAACCATGTATCAAACTTACCTGTGTCTGACCAGTGTATGTGTGTCGATGTAACCATGTATCTGACTTACCTGTGCCTGACCAATGTCTATGTGTTGATGTCTTAACCATGTATCTGACTTAGATGTGCCTGACCAGTGTGTGTATTGATGTGTTAACCATGTATCTTACTTACCAGCATCTGACCATTGTCTAAGTGTTGATGTAACAATGTATCTGACTTACCT
Source organism: Sinohyriopsis cumingii (assembly GCA_028554795.2). Classification (NCBI taxonomy): domain Eukaryota; kingdom Metazoa; phylum Mollusca; class Bivalvia; order Unionida; family Unionidae; genus Sinohyriopsis; species Sinohyriopsis cumingii. The sequence goes on along the minus strand of CM068833.1, from coordinate 94,696,154 downwards.
GCATCTGACCATTGTCTATGTGTTGATGTAAGGATGTATCTTACTTACATGTGTCTGACCAATGTCTATGTGTTGATGTAACCATGTATCTGACTTACCTGTGTCTGACCATTTTCTATGTCTTGATGTAACCATGCACCTGATTTAGCTATGTCTGACCAGTGTGTGTATTGATGTAACCATGTATCTAACTTACCTGTGTCTGACCAGTTTATGTGTGTTGATGTAACCATGTCTTTGACTTACCTGTGTCTGACCAGTGTGTTTATTTATGTATTAAACATTTATCTGACTTAGCTGTGTCTGACCAGTATGTGTATTGATGTATTAACCATGTACCTGACTTAGCTGTGTCTGACAATTGTCTATGTTTTGATGTAACCATGCATCTGACTTAGCTGTGTCTGACCAGTGTCTATGTGTTGATATAACCATATATCTGACTTACCTGTGATTGACCATTATCTATGTTTTGATGTAACCATGCATCTGACTTAGCTGTGTCTGACCAGTGTTGTGTGTTGATGTAACCATGTATCTGACTTACCTGTGTCTGACCATTATCTATGTTTTGATGTAACCATGCATCTGACGTACCTGTGTCTGACCAGTGTATGTGTGTTGATGTAACCATGCATCTGACTTAGCTATGTCTGACCAGTGTGTGTGTGCGTGTTGATGTAACTATTTATCTGACCTACCTTTGTCTGACCAGTGTATGTGTGTTGATGTAACCACATATCTGACTTACTTGTGTCTGACCAATGTCTGTGTGTTGATGTAACCATGTATCTAACTTACCTGCATCTGACCAGTGTATGTGTGTTGATGTAATCATGTATATGACTTACCTGTGTCTGACCATTGTGTGTATTGATATATTAAGCATATATCTGACTTACTTGTGTCTGACCAGTGTCTGTGTGTTGATGTAACCATGCATCTGACTTACCTGTGTCTGACCAGTGTATGTCTTGATGTAACCATGTATCTGACTTACCTGTGTCTGACCAATGTATGTGTGTTGATGTAACCATGTATCTGACTTACCTGTGTCTGACCAGTGTATGTGTGTTGATGTAACCATGTATCTGACTTATCTGTGTCTGACCAGTGTATGTGTGTTGATGTAACCATGTATCTGACTTACCTGTGTATGACCAATGTCTGTGTGTTGATGTAAGCATGTGTCTGACTTGCCTGTGTCTGACCAATGTCTGTGTGTTGATGTAAACATGTATCTCACTTACCTGTGTCTGACCATTGTATATGTGTTGATGTATCCATGTATCTGACTTACATGTGTCTGGCCATTGTTTATGTGTTGATGTAACCATGTATCTGACTTAGCTGTGCCTGACCAGTTTGTGTATTGATGTATTAACCATGTGACTGACTTAGCTGTGCCTGACCAGTGTTTATTAATGTTTTAACCATGTATCTGACTTACCTAAGCCTGACCAGTGTATGTGTGTTGATGTAACCATACCTGTGTCTGCCCATTGTCTACGTGTTGATGTAACCACGTATCTGACTTACAAGAACTTCAGCACAAAAGTTTAACACCCCTACAATTACTGTTGTCATAGCAATACATGTGTCCCAAGATGCCAAGATGGGTCAGACACAAATATAACTGCATCAACTGTTTTGCAAAAGTAGACTGTAAAGCAGAAAAGAGGCCACCATGAAATAAACAGAACTGAATGTTAAATACCCACCTGCTGGACATTTAGTGCAGGTTGTGGCTCCGGCATTAGAATAGTATCCATCATTGCAGGTGGTATTTGCCACTGATGTACAGTAATGCCCAGCTGGGCACTGTGTACATGATCCTTGCTCTGGCCCTGAGAAAAATCCACTGGGGCATGCAGTTTCTGAGCTTGATCCTGCAGGGCAGTATTTTCCTGCACTGCATGAAGTACATGAAGTGGCTGAAGAAGAAAAACAAATTAAGGCTTTAACCTTGAACAAACTCTGCACTACAAACCAAAAACATTTAATCATTTTCCAGCACAGTCTATAAATCAATGAAAATCTTGCTAGACTATTCATTTTCTAGCATAATCCATCTATTAAATGTCTCTCACTCATCATTCGAAAAATGAATATTTTAATCTATCTACAACTCTCTTTCTTTCATCCATTATTTTCTAGCATAACCCTTCATTCTATGTACATATCTCCCACCCATAACTTTCTAATGTAATTTGTCAGTCTATTTGCATATCTCCCACCCATAATTTTCTACTGTTATCTGTCAGTCTATGTACATTTCTCTCATCCATCATTTTTCAAGCACAATCTATCTCTTTACGAACATCGCTCCCTCACCCATCATTTACAAGCACAATTAATCAAACTACACCGCTCCCTCGATAACTCGTGCCCGGATAACTCGCGATCCCGCTTATAACACGGTGTCCGTCTTGGTTCCCGATTTTTTCCAGAGAAAATGTATTTAAAATATCTTTAAAATATGCTGAACATGAAAAAATTACGATAAGAATTGATAAATTAAACCTTGATACATTAATGGTTTTATCATCGAAAATGGTGATTAATGCCCGTAAAAATATAATCCATATTTTGAAATTTGCAAGTTCTAAAGAAGAATTAATTTCAGAGATCTTGAAAATGCTTAATTAGGCGTATTTGGATGCCAATTTTTGATCTGGGATGCAGATAATCACTGAGGCGGGAGTCCTCCGTACGCATGTAATAGGTGCGCAGGAAAATTCAAAGATTTGCCGGTCCTGTTTCAGCCACCTGCTTTGTGGGATAATGTGTTGATCAGTTAACTGTGCTGATATTTACAATGACAGAATTCAGTGACTGAAAGACTCTATGATGTACTGTTGCCATTTTATAAGAGTACATTAAAAAACAAAAACGAACATGATGCAACAGCTAGGCGGCTAGTTCAAAGGCTTTGACTAGCGGCCGAGTGAGAAAATGTACTGATATTTAGTGATTGACTTCAGAGGCAGAAAGACCCGGTTTTAAAATCCTAGCGAGACCTCTGTTTAAAGATATCATATATTATGTAAGTTTTTATGATAAATAGTTGTCAGTATACTGTAAATAAACAGTCTGGTGAAATAGCGATCAATGAAAACTTCTGGTAAATGCTAACAGGTGGCAACAGAGAATGAAATAAACACCAATTAAACGTCTTCCTGTGTGAAAGTCACGTTCTAATCCTTTAATTCCGTCTCAGTGTAAACATTATAATCACAACATATTCTGTTCATTGAAAACATGAAAAGAGTCAATCAGCCGTCACATCGAAACCCGTGAGTACTTCTGTGAGAACCTAATTACATGTACATGCCGGCTTTGTTTTGATCAACAACTTGGGGAAGTGTTTGTTGCATTAAAAAAAAAATCGATTACAAGAGACCTCGGGTGCTGGATTAAGGGTCTTGGAGCTGCCTTTGACATAAAGCAAAACAGTAACAGAGACAACAACGATGATAGTGACTTCGAATGTTTCAGTGAAACTGATGTCATTAATGCCGAGTCTGTTTGGCAGAAATTTGTACAGACTCATGGTCCTGAGATGGGCGTTTCTCTTGATGATATGGAGGAGTGGATTTGTGTTGACAGTGATTGCCCCACAGCCGAATACATGTCAGATGAAACTATAATTATTTATATAGCGAACAAATTTGCAGCAGAAGACGATTCTAACTGGAGTAACACAAGTGTTGAAAGTGATGCAGACTTAGATGTTGCACCCCCCACCCCTCTGCACAGGAAGCAATCCAATATTTTGATATTGCCATAAGGTGGCTGGAGACCCAAAATGTTGACTACGTAAAGCTCATGCAGTTGAGAAATCTGAGGGATTTTGCTCGGCGGCAGAGAAACCAAGAAGTAACACATACACAAAAAAATAACTGATTTTTTCAAAAAGTGAATTGATATTTGTCAAGCGTGGCACAAACGGCAAGTATTAACTTGTTCTAATTTACGTTGTTTTAAATTTGTAGACCAATTAAATACGTCTGTACTGATTAACCCTTGTTTTTTCTGTTTTCCATTTTACTTCTATCACATTCAAAAATATTTATCTATCATTCGATCGACACTGTTTCTCAAAAAGAGTCGATCTTTTGTATATGAAAAAACGTCTAATTTGGATCAAACAATAAAACTAGAATGTATCCAATTCAACATAAAAATTAGTGATAGTGATGTAGTACACAATGTGTGAAGTGGTACACATGTTAAGCGAACGGAAACCACGTGGAATAATGTTTTCGATGATCGCCTCAATATACTGTAATTTATCCTGAAATTAATGTTGTCCTATGAGGAAATAATAAAGTACACCGTTATGAAGAGATATTTATTAACATTTAATCTCAGAACGGTTATAAAGTGAGTATTCAACAGTATAATCTGCCTACCCCCCCCCCTTATTTCTCTGTTATGTCGTCAATCACTTTATTGGCTTTGGGCTTATTTTATAGGTCCCTCGATAACTCGCGCCTCACTTATAGTGCAGTCGATGTTTCTGGACCCCGATGTGCACGAGTTATCGAGGGAGTGGTGTATTTAATCTCTCTCACCCAATATTTTCTAGCACAATCTATCAATGTACATCTCTCTCACTAATAATTTTTTAGCATAATTTAATTATCTATGTACATATCACTCTCACCCATCATGTTCAAGCACAATCTCTCTCTCTCTCTGTGACTCTCTCTGTGTCTCTCTCTGTGTCTCTCTCTCTCTCTCTGTGTCTCTCTCTCTCTCTCTCTCTATCATATCATTTGCTAGCATAATCTCTCATTTTATGTCTCTCTCTCCCCCGGTATACTGACCTCCTGCAGGGCTGTACTTCCCCGCTGGACACTTGGATGGAGCCACACTTGTTGAGTTGCATGCATACCCTGCTGGGCAACTTGTACATGTTGTGCTTCCAGCCACAGCATATTTACCTGTGGAGCGAGAGGGAAATGTTACATTCCTAACCAGATTTTCTGGGAACAATTTATGCAGATTATGATCTCTTCCTTAACTATGTAAAATGATAGAATGATAGCATGTAATGTCTGAGACTGATAACCTCTTCAACATATGTTTAGAAATACACAATGATTTAAAAGTGAAAAAAAAAAAATAATTTCAGAGCAGTAAGTTGACACTAAGTTAGAAAACATTTCTGTTAAAAAGAATCATCCTATCACAAAAATAAATAAATGAGTAATATCATTATATCTGATGAGATGTTTCTGCAGCATAATTTAACTCTAACAATGAAAAAACTAGCACCAAAAGACTCCTTATTGCCCTGTTAAAGCAACATTTTGACATATTTTTGTATCCTATCCAGGACTTGTTTCATTGGTTAAATGATACATCAACATCATTGGGAAGTCTGTCTGTTTTGAAGTTTCACAACATAATCTGTGCTATGTATTGGTGTGTTAAGATATCCCACAATGGAGGTCATAACAGTATCAGTGTATGGTAAGGAAACCCCACCATAGGGATCATAATAGTACTGGTATGAGACTGGGAAATCCCATAGCAGAGGACATAATTCATGGGCAGGAGCAAGGCATACAGAGAACCTATCCCCAGATTTATGTGTACAATGGTGGGATTTCCCTATCCATCATAATGTCAAGAGATTAATTGTTTTTTCTGAAATAGTGGTCAGAAATAAATGGTGGATAAACTGTTTGGATTGTTCCTAATAAACACAGTACTTTAAGAAAGATTTTACGTTTTCAAAGACAGCATTCTTTTTCCAAAATAATTACTATTTAACATGACAGTACAGTTCAACCTTGTAATATAAAAACTTTGGGAAAAAATAGCATACATAAATGACATTGTAGACATGGTGACATGATGTAGCGTCATGGAGTCATTTCACTAAAATGATCGGATGACAAGAGATAGTGTCATAGAGTAAACTCACTAAGATCAACAGGATAACATGATATAGTGTCATGGAGTCACCTCACTAAGATCAACAGGATGACATGATATAGTGTCATGGAGTCATTTCACTAAGATCAACAGGATGACATGATATAGTGTCATGGAGTCAACTCACTAAGATCAACAGGATGACATGATATAGTGTCATGGAGTCAACTCACTAAGATCAACAGGATGACATGATGTAGTGTCATGGAGTCAACTCACTAAGATCAACAGGATGACATGATATAGTGTCATGGAGTCAACTCACTAAGATCAACATAATGACATGATATAGTGTCATGGAGTCAACTCACTAAGATCAACAGGATGACATGATATAGTGTCATGGAGTCATTTCACTAAAATGATTGGATGATATGATATAGTGTCATAGAGTAAACTCACTAAGATCAACAGGATGACATGATAAAGTGTCATGGAGTCACCTCATTAAGATCAACAGGATGACATAATACAGTGTCATGGAGTCATTTCACTAAGATCAACAGGATGACATCATATAGTGTCATGGAGTCAACTCACTAAGATCAACAGGATGACATGATATAGTGTCATGGAGTCAACTCACTAAGATCAACAGGATGACATGAGATAGTGTCATGGAGTCATTTCACTAAAATGATCGGATGACATGATATAGTGTCACAGAGTAAACTCACTAAGATCAACAGGATGACATGATATAGTGTCATGGAGTCACCTCACTAAGATCAACAGGATGACATGATATTGTGTCATGGAGTCAACTCACTAAGATCAACAGGATGACATGATATAGTGTCAATGAGTAAACTCACAATGACCAACAGGATGACATGATATAGTGTCATGGAGTCACCTCATTAAGATCAACAGGATCACATGATATAGTGTCATGGAGTCAACTCACTAAGATCAACAGGATGACATCATATAGTGTCATGGAGCCAACTCACTAAGATCAAGAGGATGACATGATATAGTGTCATGGAGTCATTTCACTAAAATGATTGGATGACATGATATAGTGTCATAGAGTAAACTCACTAAGATCAAGAGGATGACATGATATAGTGTCATGGAGTCAACTCACTAAGATCAAGAGGATGACATGACATAGTGTCATGGAGTCAACTCACTAAGATCAACAGGATGACATGACATAGTGTCATGGAGTCACCTCACTAAGATCAACAGGATGACATGATATAGTGTCAATGAGTAAACTCACAATGACCAACAGGATGACATGATATAGTGTCATGGAGTCACCTCATTAAGATCAACAGGATCACATGATATAGTGTCATGGAGTCAACTCACTAAGATCAACAGGATGACATCATATAGTGTCATGGAGCCAACTCACTAAGATCAAGAGGATGACATGATATAGTGTCATGGAGTCATTTCACTAAAATGATTGGATGACATGATATAGTGTCATAGAGTAAACTCACTAAGATCAAGAGGATGACATGATATAGTGTCATGGAGTCAACTCACTAAGATCAAGACGATGACATGACATAGTGTCATGGAGTCAACTCACTAAAATGATCAGATGACATGATATATTGTCATAAACTCACTAAGATCAAGAGGATGACATGATATACTGTCATGGAGTCAAGTCACTAAGATCATCAGGATGACATGATATAGTGTCATGGAGTCAACTCACTAAAATCAGCAGGATGACATGATATATTTTCATGGAGTCAACTCACTAAGATCAACAGGATGACATGATATAGTGTCATGGAGTCAACTCACTAAGATCAACAGGATGACAAGATGTAGTGTCATGGAGTCAACTCACACCAAGATAAATAGGATGACATGAATCAGTTTCACACTAATATCAAAATAGGAAGACATGGGGTAGTTTCATGGAGTCAACCTTAACCAAGATAAATTGGATGACATGATGTAGTGTCATAAGTTAACTCACACCAAGATAAATGTGTGTGTGTGTGTTTGTGTTTTGGAATTTTAATGTAGTTTTGACAATATGAGTCACATCGCTATTATGTTTGCAATGTGGCAGTTTATAGTGAAGTCTAGCACTGGGGCATCATGCTGCAGACATGTAGCATCATGTCCCACCCAGTCACGATATCCTGACACCAGGCCAACAAGTCCTAACACTAACCTCTTAATGCTGAACACCACATGAGGTAGCTGCAAGTACCATTTTTATAAGACTTTGGTATGACTTGGCTTGGGTTCGACCACTGGAGTGGTCCCAAGATGTAGAGTCACAAGCCACTAATATATAATAGCCTCTCTTATAGGTCAGCTCCAATTGCAAACTGCACAGACCCAGCTCTACCTTCATGTAATGTGCCAACAGATCTGTCCCTATGTAGTTTGTTACTAGTAATCAGTATAACAAGCAACACTGACCTTCAGCAGCTGGTACTTTATGTAATGGTTGATAAGGGACTATACTGGTTGCAGATGGATGCCACTGTTATGGATTTGTATAAATCCCTTTATTTATTAAATGTATGTACTCGGGTTTCATTTTTTTTAGATGTATTTACAGCTGACCGGAGTCGACGTGGTACCAGCTGTAGAGCTAACCATAGAAGTTGACCAAAGCAGCTGTAAAGCTGAACCAAACCACCCGTAGAGCTGAGTGAATAGTGTTGCTGGTTGAGTAGTAGGTGATCGGGCATTGCTGACCAATTGGTGGGCACTCATTGCTTGATTGACCAAGGAACTGAATGGTGGTCAGCGACTACCTGGAATACTGATGGCTTGATCGACCAGTGTGACTGATAGCAAAGTGTGCTGGTGATGGAGTGTGTAACTCCATGCATGTAATCTTTTAGCCGTGGGCTAATTTTGGGGGTTTGTAATACCCAGTGTTTTGGGGATTGTAAAGATACTTTGTATGATATCTGTCGCTTTGTTTTCATCATTTTATTATTTGAATAAATACTCATTTTTCACTATCTGAGTTAATTCATTTTTTACTATTTGAGTAAAACATATTCTTTTCGTCGTATGAAATTACTGTGAATCATTCACCTTTGACCTTGTACTGTGTAAGGTCATTCATTTGTATTTTCATTTGTTGCATTATTAGGTTTGTGCAGATTATGTTAATTTGTCCACATTTGGATCTTATACACACATATTAATCATAAATCTTTTCTCATTCAAGTCATTCATCATAAAACATTCTATTTGTATCACCATCAAAAGTGTTCTGTTATAAATCCAAAATCCAACCCGGTTATCTTGTTACAGCCATGCAACCTTTAAACCATCTGAAACTTTCAGGGACTATCAAGAAAACCATATGAGCTTTGCAACCTTTTATGACGCATATGTTGGAAAACATGCCATATTGTATAGGAAAGCATTCAATTTTGAATTCATTTTAGCTGCATCTGTAAATACCTGTTATGAAAATATTGATGACCCATCCCAGAAATATTCCCAGCCATAGAGTCATAATGATCAGAAAAAGACTGACGCTTTGCTGACCTCCTGTTCCTGTAATATGACCCTGTTTTTCTTTTGTTGTTTTCCCAGCTTTTAATGACACTCTTAATACATTATTGGTTAACTCATGACAAAGAAATGGTGCCTTTCCCAAGGATATACTGAGGCTGACAACCTGGGCTGGCTTGGGTTAGAATTATAAATAAAAATAACCATTGAATTATGAGCTACCAAAGCATCCCCATGAATTATGACCCTGCGAGTGGAGTTTCTCATACCAATCCACACTGTTAATTATTTAATGCATTTAAAAGCCATTGAACATTATAGATATTTAGAAATGAATTTTGAGTATTAGTTGAAATAAAAATTCAGAAACATGTTTAAAACTCTGAAATTATGTCAATTCTGAAATTAAACCATCATAATATTGGCTGCTGACTTTACAGATGCAATCCTGAAAACAAGACACCAATCAAAGACTACTGTGACATTATGTGACACAGGGTAACAGTTAAGTGAGGCAGAATAAAAAATCCCAATAGCATGTTCCATGATGATATATCACGAAATCTAATGTTTCAAAGTGTTTCCCTCCATGGGGTTTCCACCTAGAAATTTCTATGCCACCTATTAAGGGATGTGAAAAAAAAACTTTGAATTTTGTTGACCAGAAAAGGCCTTAAAATTCCTGCCCCTTTGTGTCTCCCTTTCTTTCTCACCTGAAGCACAGATGGTGGGTGCTGTGCTAGTTGATGGACACATGGATCCTGCAGGGCACTGGGTACAGGTACCTTGCCCAGATATAGAATATGAGCCATTGGCACATGCTGTTGGTGAAGATCTGTAAAAGGAATCAAGAATCCAATAAGGGTATAAGTCAGCATCATATTCCTACAATTCAATAAAGGGTGTGGATATTCTCATGATTTCCATGCATTAGTCTGTCTGTCTGTCTGTCTGTCCATTCATCCATCATCACTCATTGATTCTCCCACACCATATGGAGGTAATATTTAAATTGTGTAGACTAGATATGTGGCTGTACCAGATGCAAAGTAAAGTTTTACTTTTCTTCCTCTGGTTCATTTTTGGGAAAATTTCATACAAAGTTTTCCCAAGAGAGGAACTGTTTTAGCATTCAGTTTACCATCACTTCTACCCAAACGCTACATGAAGTATTCGACTGAAACATTGTTACTTAGATAAAGATTGGTGTTGATGCACAGTAAGGCTTTACTTTCTCTCTATGGACTATTTTGGGGTCTATTTCTTGAAAAGAGGAGCACCTGAAGGCTTATAAGCCACACCTTGTGTGTATAGTCTCCTGTGTGGATAATGACATTTTTTACATAGAAACCATTTTCTTCCATCAGTCACAATCATCTTGGCATTTGACCTTCTGATTCTAAAATTAACAGGCATTTTCCTTTCCCTGATTACAAGGCAGCCACATAGCTTGGTCCAGGTCAGTGATGAACAAGTAAAGTTACTGTGTGGGATGCAATTGTTCTTTTTTCAGTGACAGTAATCATGACCACTGACCTTTTCACCACAAAATTAGAAGCAGTCTTATTTACACCAACGTTTAGTCCAAGCATGTCACATAAAACTACTGTCAATCTGAGGAAGCTATTTTTCTTGCTTTAGTCAAATCAACCTTGCCCTTTGGGGCTTTTAACCATAAAACTGAAAGAGTTCACCAAGTGCAAGCTATTCCCTAAATTATGTAGGTGTGGATAGATGGACATCTCAAGTTACTGTGAGGCAATGAAATGTGTAACAGACAGATAGACAAATTAATGGATGGTGGACATCTCAAGCTACTATGGGGCAATGAAATTTGCAACAGACAGATAGGTGTATGAATGGATGGATGGACAACATCAAAATATATTACACTCTGCATTACTGCAAGAATATAAAGGGGTATTTCATGAATTCAGTTCACCATTGCTTCTTCTCCCACTCTTCTTCAGAGATTTTATTGAAACTGTGTAAGCAAGATATATGGTTGGTGTAGATTATAATAAAGGTTTACTTTTTTCCTTTGGTCCAATTTTGGGAGCATTTCTTTCAACTTTTTTGTGTTAAATGGGTCTTCTGAGAATTTGGCTTATCAGTTCTTCACCCATACTGATTAGATAAATATAATGAAACACTGAAAGCTATATAAGTAGTTGGTATAGATGTGGGATATGGCTTAACTTGACTAGTCTGACATTTTTCCCTGACCCAGTACCCTACCGACTGTCCCGCAAGATGGTGACTAATGGGTCAGAATCCAAAACAATTACTTGTAGAAAAGTGCAGTCAGGAAAAGTCTTTGACCCCACCCCAGTACATCAACCATAGGAGCCAAACATACACAATCCCACTCTAACTTACAGAATGGCAATCACACTGCAATAGTAATTAGTATTACAGCTTTTTCAAATAGCATTGTGGCAGGTAATGGATGATGGATCTAACACTGTAAGTCTGCAAATGGTTTTCATCATGGATTGAGAAGTTCTCATATTGGTTTTAATAAAAGAAATTCTCTTGGTCCATCAGGGAAGTCACTATTAATAAATATATTTTGCATTGCAGCACCAAGCATCATTTGCAAATAAAACAAACTGTAGGTTTGACAAACCTGAACCCAACAATAATAATAATAATAATAATAATAATAATAACAATAATAATAACATATTTAACATGACCAGAACTTGTATTTTGTTAAGAATTAACAATAGAAATTTTTTGAATAGATAACAAGAAATGATCAAAGCAAGACAATGATATCTAGTTTTTGAACATATATTATTCTCACCAATGTGACTAAAACATCTTGCACATTGCTATAACATTTTTTATTTTCTTGTTTGAGTTCAGCTAGATCTGGTGGACTATCTTTTTTGATACTAGTCTAAGTCTCCTGTGAAACTCCCAAATCTTCTGTGAAATTCCTTTGTCTCCTGTGAAAATTCTGAGTTTACTGTGAAACTCCTGAGTCTCCTATGGAACTCTTGAGTCTTCTGTCAGCAAGCTTCAGTAACTGCTATATCTATGTAAATGACAACCCTCAGCTTAGTTGTTAGACAATGTTAATTTCATAACAAATGATGTCATCTGCATATCAGCAAAAAAGGTTCACGCTTGTCCAAATTAAGAAAATGCTCTTTGAATCATTTATAAAATAAATTAAAACAATAAGCGAGAAATAAAAATCAATGTAGAGACAGATTAGAACCAAGATGAAGCAATCCAAGTCTCAGGATAACTCAATATATCCAAGCAGCCTCATGGAAAACATAAGAACCCCCCTTTGTCTTGGTGTCAACACCATCACGGCTGCTACTAAAGTACTCACGTGGGATCTGTGCAAGCATATCCAGCTGGACAATCCACACACATTTGTTGATTTGTATCTGTGACTTTATCTAGATGGAGGCAAAAGGAAAGAAAGAAAAAAAGTTATATCTAGTCTATCCAATGAATATGAAAATGAAACTGAATGACAGTGTTATCAAGTCTAATCTATCCAATGGAACTAATCAATAACAATAAAACTAAACATACAGTCAAGCATGTATATATATATATATATATATATATATATATATATATATATATATATATATATATATATATATATATATATATATATTGGAATTCTCCATTTCAATAAAACAAAATATACAGTTTAATCTAATTTAATATAATATATCCAATGGAATTCACATACACAACATGAGGCCCAAGTATGCCTGAGAACACTCACCCAGCTGATAAGTCATAATAGCATACTGAAGGTCTGAGTCGATACAATGCTTTCTGCTGGAATTTTTTGCATAGCTATTTATTGCAAATGCTGTGAAAACATTTTTTTTTCCAGGTTACCCTGGTTTTTGTATCTTCATTTATTGTTGATACTGAAAGTCCCTCCTGAAGGGTCACTTTGTGACAAAATTGGTCGAAAAATGTTAGCACTTTTTCAAAACTAAAGTTGTGCAAATGTTTCTTTCTACTATTAGCAGTGGGTTGACATCATTTGTACAAATCTAAAAGTTCTTTATGTCAGGATGCTTTCTGTAAACTTTGTTTAAATTCTGTTGACAGGTTTTAATAGAAATTGTTCAAGGCTTTTTTATTCTTAGGAATAGTTACCAAATAATGTATGTTTTCTATCAAATGTGGTCAGATTGTCTAATGAAAATTTTTTGAAAAAGTTATTTACAGGTTCTTCTATTTTTAATAAACCACTCTGGTGGCATAGTGGTAAGAGCATCTGCCTCGGATGCGGGAGGTTGTGGGTTTGATCCCCGACCGAGTTATATCAAAGACTTACAAAAATGGTACTAACAGCTGCCTCGCTTGACGCTCAGCATTAAGAGGTTAGTGTTAGGACTGGTCGGGCTGGTGTCAGGATAATGTGACTGGGTGAGACATCATGCTACATGTCTGTGGCATGATGCCCCAGTGCTAGGCATCACTATAAACTGTCACACTGCAGATATCGTAGCAATATGACTGAATTTTTTTAAAGCTATGTTAAAAATCCAAATCACACACACATTTTTAATAATGATGTCATCTTTGATACTAATCCTCATCAGTTACACAAAACAAGACAGGATTTCAAGCCATGATGCTTGCATTTAAATTCCATTAGGCATTTTTGGACAAGCCAGTAAAGATTTCTCTATTTTTAGTAATGGCAGCCCTATCTGATGAAGGACTGGCATCATTTGCAAAGACTGCATTAACTTCATACCTGGATGCCTTCTGTCACTGTCAGTTTTGGACAAGAAGTTATTTGTAGATTTTTCTTTTTTTAGTAATGCTGTATTTAAGGGCTGATTTAAATCATTTGAACAAACTGGAAAGGCCTTTATACCATCAAGCTTTTGATTAAAGATGATCAAATTCTATGGAAAGGCCTTTATACCATCAAGCTTTTGATTAAATATGATCAAATTCTATGGAAAGGCCTTTATACCATCAAGCTTTTGATTAAATATGATCAACTTCTATGGAAAGGCCTTTATACCATCAAGCTTTTGATTAAATATGATCAAATTCTATGGAAAGGCCTTTATACCATCAAGCTTTTGATTAAACATGATCAAATTCTATGCACCAGTTTTGCAGAAGTTGTTTAGGTGGCGCTATACAGTTTCGCATTTTGCATAGGGTTAGGAATTTAAAGAAAAAGAATGTCCCCGGCTTTCCTCACTGGTTATACTGGCTATTTAAAAAAGACCTTGTATATCTTAGGTATAATGCAAAGAACCTTTAATTCCCTTTATTTTGGTGTATGATTGATGGGTGTACTATGGGTTATAGAGTATACAGCTTGGCCTTACTTCAAATGTGCACCTTTCAAAAAAGTGCTAGCTCTACTTGGTCATTTTCACTTCCTGAACTTCAGAGGTCAATTGTATAAAAAAGAGCCGATAACTTTTTTTACATTTTATATATTTGGTAATTCATTCATTGCACTTTCAGAAGCTGGTATTGTCTAGTCTGGCAAAATTCATTTTCCCTATTTTAATAGCTGCTATGTATAGTGTACTTTAGACTAATTCAGACTGATTTTTTAACACAAGGGAGCAGTCATTTTAGTTAGCAGTGTGCTTAAATCATGTAAAATTTCCAAAAGTACAATATCCAAAAGAAATATCATCCACATTACATTAATGTAGCATAGAGGTATGCAAACATTCTCTCCACTGTGCACGTTTTAAATGCGAACTACTTCACCTTACATACGTCACCCTCTCAAAAGCACATATTATCTGGTGAGCGCCACCATAAAGAAGATGTAGGTATTATTTTTTTATGATTTAATTATGTTTATATGGCTGAAACATTTAAGTCGCAAGCATCAAAACAATCCTTATGAATAATTCTCCTGCCTTTTTCCCCACAGAACAGTATTTATGAGTGTCAGAGTCTCTAACAAGTCCAGCCTACCCCCCCCCCATGATAAAAGTGAGCTATTTTAAGAATGCACATTACATTTTGTAAACATAGCAACCAATGTTATGCTGAATGATAGGAACATGAAACTAGCCAGAATTATTTCTGAGATATCAACAATGAATTTTACAATTAGAAAAGGGAGGTAACTCATCAGCTTCATAAAGGTCAAAGGTCAAAGTGTAAAATATTTGCCTATTGTTTAATATGGAAGAAGCGAATTCACTTTCTCATCATTTATTTTTTTATTTCATTGCAAATAAATGAAAAGAAACATGTTCACCATATATTTCTGTCACTTATTGCAACAGTTTTAAATTTAAGTTGACTCTATTCCTATATTCTAAGTCTTCTAATTTCCCCATAATTAAGGTCACTACTCACACAAACATACCTCATGGCAAATTATGTAAGCAAGAGAAAAACGATCATAATTAGCTTATTTTCATGCTTAAATGCAATATGAATGTACCATTTTATTCAGAACATCATACATAATTATATGAAAATAAAAAAAAATAATTGCAAACATTTTTTTGTTTTCTTTAAGGTGGCGCTATACAGTTTCGCATTTTGCATAGGGTTAGGAATTTAAAGAAAAAGAATGTCCCCGGCTTTCCTCACTGGTTATACTGGCTGTTTAAAAAAGACCTTGTATATCTTAGGTATAATGCAAAGAACCTTTAATTCCCTTTATTTTGGTGTATGATTGATGGGTGTACTATGGGTTATAGAGTATACAGCTTGGCCTTACTTCAAATGTGCACCTTTCAAAAAAGTGCTAGCTCTACTTGGTCATTTTCACTTCCTGAACTTCAGAGGTCAATTGTATAAAAAAGAGCCGATAACTTTTTTTACATTTTATATATTTGGTAATTCATTCATTGCACTTTCAGAAGCTGGTATTGTCTAGTCTGGCAAAATTCATTTTCCCTATTTTAATAGCTGCTATGTATAGTGTACTTTAGACTAATTCAGACTGATTTTTTAACACAAGGGAGCAGTCATTTTAGTTAGCAGTGTGCTTAAATCATGTAAAATTTCCAAAAGTACAATATCCAAAAGAAATATCATCCACATTACATTAATGTAGCATAGAGGTATGCAAACATTCTCTCCACTGTGCATGTTTTAAATGCGAACTACTTCACCTTACATACGTCACCCTCTCAAAAGCACATATTATCTGGTGAGCGCCACCTTAGATATTTTTATATTTTAGGAATGCTGACTATATTTGATGACAGATCAGCATCAAATGTAAAAAAAAATTAAAGTCTTATATGCCAGCATTCTTTATGTTAAAAGTGGTTAAATTGTGTTGAGCAGTTTTTGAGAAGTTGTTTAAAGGTGCCTTTATTTTTAGTAGCTGTGACTTTATTTTTAGTAGCTGTGACAAAATACTTTGCTGGTGCACTGGAATTGTTTGTTGAAGACTGAAAGATCTGAAAGGTTCTCATGCCATGATGCTTTCAAACAAGTTTCATCAAATTCTATTCAGCAGCTCTGGAAAAACATAATGTTTAAAAGTTTTCGTATTTGTAGTAATGCTAGCCATATCTAAAACAGAATGTCAATTATGACAATTTGGAAGCCCTCTATGCTAGATGTTTTCTAATGAATTTAGTTGAATTATCTAAAGTGCCTTTTTAAGAAGAAAATGCATAAAGGTTATTTGTTTTTAGTAAAACAGGCCATAATTGATGGTGAATCATGATATTTTATACAAATTACAAATTAGAAAGGATTTCATGTCATGACACATTCTATTCATTTTTATCATTTCTGTTCACTAGATTTTGGAGAAGTTATTTAATGGCTTTACTATTTTTAGTAATTGCAGCTATATTTGACCACAGATCAGCATTAGTTGCACCCAATTTAAATTCCTCACTGTCAGGATGTTTTCTGTCCAATCTAGTCATGCCCTACTTAAGTTTTGCTTTGGAAAATTGTCATTGAAAGGTTTTTCTATTATTAGTAACAGTGGCCATATTGGATTGCAGATCAGTATCATTTGTATCATTTTAAAAGGTCATCATACTAGGATGCCTTGTACCAAATTTCAACAAATTCTATTCAGTGCTTTGAGAGAAGAAATAGTTTAAAGAATATTTATATTTTTAGTACTAGTGACCCAAATGTACAGCAGATCTTTATTAACTGTATAAACCTGACGACCTTCCATACCAGGATATTCTCTGTCCCTTCTGGCCCAATTCTAATTATTAGCTGTATAAATCTGACAGCCCTCTTTGGGGCCCCGAGTGGCCCAGTAGTCTAAAGCGCTCTCCGTTATGGATCACTGCCATCTCACCTCTGTCTGTGTGGGTTCAAATCCAGGATTCAGCCAATGTGGGTATGTGAGAAAGCTTGCCAGTTGCTTCTCATGGGTTGGTGGTTCTTCCCGGGGTTTTCCAGGGTTCTTCCTCCACCATTAATACTGGCCGCCATACATAGCCAATCATGTGCTGAAAAATGGTGTTAAACCCCACAACAACGACAGCCCTCTTTCTGTCCCATATGATCAAATTCAGTTTATCAGTTTTTTAGAAGTTATTTAAAGGTTTCTCAAGTTTTGGTAAAACACTGGATGGGTCAGGGACTTGTAAATAAAATGATTAGAATTCCTGGTTGATATCGCAGTGCCACTATAAGCTAATGTGTAATCATTTAATCTTGCAAGATTAAGCTGGAGTGAAAAATGTGTAAGCAAATAAGGTGAGTCTATTCATTTCAATAAGAACAAGTTATTGTCCATTATCTGAAAGTTTCAATGGTACCACCTAAGCATTCTTTTTTGTTTGTAACTTACATTTTCATTTTGCTTATAACTAGTCCAAAGTAAAGGAGGTACAAATACTGAGTGCTGATGTTTGGTTTGACAAAATATCTTTCACCACATAAGGCATTTTCGCTCATGAATATAATAAGATATAACTGATAACTGACATAAGACATAACTGATAACTGACATAAGACATAACTGATAACTGACATAAGACATAACTGATAACTGACATAAGACATAACTGATAACTGACATAAGATATAACTGATAACTGACATAAGACATAACTGATAACTGACATAAGACATAACTGATAACTGACATAAGATATAACTGATAACTGACATAAGACATAACTGATAACTGACATAAGATATAACTGATAACTGACATAAGACATAACTGATAACTGACATAAGACATAACTGAATATCTGAAAAAGATCAGAATTGCAGATTATGTTATTGAGTTTTAAAGTTAAACAGCCAACATGGTTGACAGTATAATCTGTTTACTATGTAAGGCATTTTGGATATTGCATGTTATAGGGCATATTAACTAATACCATGTAAAATAATTATGTTAATTACTTGAAAGTTTGAAAAGGATCAGAACTGTACAATTTATGCTAATGAGTTATAAAGATAAACAATCGGTGTGGTTGACAGTGTAAACAATTCACTGCATGTAAGAAGCACCACAGATAGCTTGACCATGAAAAAATGCACTATAATGCTTGCCCAGGTAACATCCCACAACAGCTAAAGCAAATGCAATAAAATGCTTGCCCAGGTAGAAATGCAATATAATTCTTGCCCAGGTAACATCGCACAACAGCTGAAGCAAATGCAATATAATGCTTGCCCAGGTAAAAATGCACTATAATGCTTGCCCAGGTAACATCCCGCAACAGCTAAAGCAAATGCAATATAATGCTTGCCCAGGTAGAAATGCAATATAATGCTTGCCCAGGTAACATCCTGCAACAGTTAAAGCAAATGCAATATAATGCTTGCCCAGGTAAAAATGCAATATAATGCTTGCCCAGGTAACATCCTGCAACAGCTATAGCAAATGCAATATAATGCTGTGCAGGTAAAAAAAACAATATAATGCCTGCCCAGGTAACATCCTGCAACAGCTAAAGCAAATACAATATAATGCTTGCCCAGGTAAAAATGCAATATAATACTTGCCCAGGTAACATCCTGCAACAGCTATAGCAAATGCAATATAATGCTTGCCCAGGTAACATCCCGCAACAGTTATAGTAAATGCAATATAATGCTGTGCAGGTAAAAAAACAATATAATGCTTGCCCAGGTAAAAATGTAATATAAATACTTGCACAGGTAACTTCCTGTAACAGCTATAGCAAATGCAATATAATGCTTGCCCAGGTAACATCCTGCAACAGCTATAGCAAATGCAATATAATGCTTGCCCAGGTAACATCCCGCAACAGTTATAGTAAATGCAATATAATGATGTGCAGGTAAAAAACAATATAATGCTTGCCCAGGTAAAAATGTAATATAAATACTTGCACAGGTAACTTCCTGTAACAGCTATAGCAAATGCAATATAATGCTTGCCCAGGTAACATCCTGCAACAGCTATAGCAAATACAATATAATGCTTGCCCAGGTAACATCCCGCAACAGTTATAGTAAATGCAATATAATGTTGTGCAGGTAAAAAAACAATATAATGCTTGCCCAGGTAAAAATGTAATATAATACTTGCACAGGTAACTTCCTGTAACAGCTATAGCAAATGCAATATGAAAGGTGCAAGAGATTCCAATCCCATTATGTGTCAGTCCCTAATGGAGCATAGACATCTTGCCTACAAACTTGAAAGGCCTTATACCATGATTCTTTCTATCAAGTTTTATTAAATTCTATTAAAAAAGAATTTGTTTCAAGGCTTTTGTATTTTTTTTTAATGGTGGCCATTAATGACTGTTGATTGGCATACAAAGTTCCAAGATATAATATATCCAATGGAACTCACCTATTCAATGAAATTATATGTACAGTATAATGGAACTCACCTATTCAATGAAATTATATGTACAGTATAATGGAACTCACCTATTCAATGAAATTATATGTACAGTATAATGGAACTCACCTATTCAATGAAATTATATGTACAGTATAATGGAACTCACCTATTCAATGAAATTATATGTACAGTATAATGGAACTCACTGATTCAATGAAATTATATGCAGAGTGTAATAGAACTCGCCTATTCATTAAAATTATATGTAGTGTAGTCTAATATATCCAATGGAACTCACCTATTCAATTAAATTACAAAATATACAAATTTGCATATTTACTTGAAGCACACAAGGTACAGCTAGACGATCCTGCAGCAGCAACATAACCTTTATCACAGGCAACAGGCACTGATGAAGCATTGGTACAATAATGTCCTATGGTGCATGTTTGACAACTGCTTGAGCCTGCAAATATGTGCAAAAGAATATGACTAATCATTCAACTTCTGTAAATGTATCATGTAAATGTATCATGCAAATGTATCATGTAAATGTATCATGTAAATGTATCATCCAAATATATCATGTAAATGTATCATGTAAATGTATCATCAAACAGTACATATGATCCCCCTAATATATTCACATATTAGTTGAATCAAAATGTTACCAGCAAAGACAGATCTCTCATTGCATAATGTGCTGGCATATCTGGGTCTATGATGTAAGGACTAATCAGTCAAACAAAATTACTGACCCTGCCTTGCCACAATATTAGTGATGGCAGATCAGGGTTCTTATTGCTTTAAGTTGCCATTCTCAAAAACTTATACTGCTTAATGTCCTGGGACCTTCCAATTAATATCATTCCATTCCCATTTTCAAAGTAAGTTGTTCAATGGACTTGTGAAGAAAAAAAGAATAGATTACCATTCTGATCTAATTTGCCTGATGAAAAATTGGGGGATGAAACATGGTTATCGTAAATATCCAAAAAGACATTGGTAACTTCAAGAATAGTAACCCCTCCCCCCATTGGGTCCCTATTCATATGTCCCTAACCTTTATGATTATTGTCTATACCACAATATATAAAGTCTAGACTTTGTGTACAATGCCAAGCATATGATCCTATACTTTAGCATGTAGCTGCAACAAATTTCATAGCACATGTCATATATATATATGGAGTTTCAAGGTTTGAATATCCATCATTAACACATTATGTTTGTACTGAATAGTGTACAAACATTACATTCTATCATAAGCTACGTCATGGTATAACTGTCATGAGCTATGTCATGTAATAACTGCCGTAAGCTATGTCATAACTTCCATAAGCTATGTCATGGTATAACTTCCATAAGCTATGCCATAGTGTACCCATTACAGTCTACAGTTAGGTGATGCAAGAGATTTCATGGTGGTCAAAAAAGAGGTACAAGGACACCCTCAAGGCCTCCCTAAGAACTTAAGCATTGACCCTGACAGCTGGGAGAGTGTCACTGCCGATCGATCTACTTGGCAGTCAAGTCAATGCCGGTGTGGCAACCCTTGAGCAGAAAAGACCGATTGAGGCAGCTGAGAAACATGACCTGCGCAAGTCCAGGAACAGCAATTCCGCGACTCCCAGTCAGCAACCTGTACATCCATGTCCCCACTGCCACAAACTCTTCTGGGCCTGGATTAGACTGATCAGCCATCTCCAGACCCACCCCCAGTGAATCAATGACACTGAATGGTCATCATCGACACTGACGGACAAACATCATCATCAGGTGATGTAGAACTAGACTTCCATTCCAGTACAAAGTGAACAGCATCCCAGCCAAACACTGGAGAGATAACTGGGAAGGCTAAAAAATTATATGACCATAAATGCTCATACAAAATGAATAAAGCAAAGCAAATTACCTGACGTTGAGCTGTACTGCCCTGCAGGGCAAGGTGAGCAGTATCCCACTCCAGCACTGGCATAATATCCAGCAGAACATTTAACAGGGGTCTGTTGGTTTGGGCACTCATTACCAGCAGGGCATTGCACACATGCTGTCTGACCTACAAATAACACAGCTTAAAATGAGCAATATATCAGTTAAACCTAAAGTATCAGGAATATACTGTGGTAAAAAGTACATCACCTAAGGTTAAATTTGACATGTGAAGAAAACAAAGAACATTATTAAGATTCAAATTGATGCAAAAGAATCTTTAAAAAAACTTTACTTAGGGTAAAATGTTATGTATGTGGACCATAAAGAAAATAACTATGGGGTAAATTTGAAATGTGAAGGCCATAGAGAACACTACCTAGGATAAAACTGGACATATGTGGACCATAATTAACATTACCTAGGGTTAAATTATATATATATATATATATATATACATATATATATATATATATATATATATATATATATATATATATATATATATATATATATATATATATATATATATATATATATATATATATATATATATATATATATATGAACCATAATTTTAACATGCATTAAAATCAACAGGGCTTTATTCTGTGGGATGTTCCATTAAGGCTGTTTCCTGAGAGCACATTTGAACACAAAAGCAGAGAAATTAATAATGTTCAAACACTTTATAAATAATTAGTTGTCATCAACCAATAACTAAAACAAATAAAATAAATTAAGTAGCAATGAAAACACCAAATGCTACCGATTTAATAGTATCCCTGACCATAATGGCCTTATAAGAAATGAAGCAGAATAATGAGGGGCTTTAGAGTGAGGGGGCCAGGGTATCTGTGTGTATGTGTGTGTGCTGAATATGGTGGGTGGGGCTTTAGATTGAGGGGCCAGTGTAACTCTGTGTGTGTGTGCATGTGTGTGTGTGTTGAATATTGGGGGGCTTAAGACTGAGGATGCCAGTGTGTGTGTGTGTGTGTGTGTGTGTGTGTGTGTGTCTAAAAACAGTACAGTGTTAGGCACTACCTTTTACTGTAAACATACTGCATGACACAGACATGTAAAAAAACAGTACAGTGTGTTAGGAACTACCTTTTACTGTAAACATACTGTATGACACGTCTGAAACCATTACAGTGTGTTAGGAACTACCTTTTACTGTGAACAAACTGCATGAGACAGACATGTCTAAAACTTGTACAGTGTGTTTATAGGAACTACCTTTTACTGCAAACATACTGCATGACACAGACATGTCTAAAAACAGTACAGTGTGTTACCTTTTTCCGTAAACATACTGCATGACACAGACATGTATAAAAACAGTACAGTATGTTAGTTAACAACCTTTTACTGTAAACAAAGTTTTCCATTTGTTAAATTTGTCTATGGGTCTATGGATAAAATAAACATGCAGTCTAAGCCACTTGAAAGTATAGATGACAAAGCTGATGATGTGGATGAGTTGACTGAGTCACAAAAGAAAGCTTTCAACCAAGCAAGTGCCTGAATGTGATATCTGTGTTATTCAGCAAAGGCTTTATGACATCAAATGTGATATCTGTGTTATTCAGCAAAGGCTTTATGACATCAAATGTGATATGTGTTATTCAGCAAAGGCTTTATGATATCAAATGTGATATCTGTGTTATTCAGCAAAGGCTTTATGACATCAAATGTGAGATATGCAGTCGTAAAAGAATCATTCTAATCATTTAAGCACGTATTGAGGAGAAATCTTCATAACGATTCAATAATCAAATGACTGAGACTATGTGTCGTGCTATCTGGAGCCTATAAAAATTTGCATAGACAGGTATATTAAGGCCATGGACTCTCCATCTCTCTCAGAGACATCCCATTTTACAAGTCAGTCCAAGTACTAAATTTGATTTTTAAAAAAGGCTGAAGAAGACAGGTTTTGGCTGAACAGCCTTTGAGCCAATAAGTCAACACAATGATGAAGCCTTATATTTTGCTTGCAAAATGGGCACTCACACCAAAGCTGCTTTGCAATTTTCCTGATTTTGTTTTTTGAGACAGTCTCTGGATTTATAGTACTACAGTGAATGTAGCTGGGGTATATACAAGTACCAGTTAAATGCATTAAAAGTAGGCATGCAAATCAGTCATAACTAAATTTGTGTTTGTAAAATACAAATGCCAATACTGCTCTGCTCAAAGCCAAATAGACCAAGTCAAAAGTGTTACAAAATTAGTACAAATCTGAAGGGCTGCTATAATAAAATGAAAATTTAATCAGGTCATCTTTAGAGAAATACAGATGAGCCCATTAATTTCCCTGTCTACTTCAAATGGTTTTTGCTTAATTAGGTTAAAATGGTTTTGTTAAAAAGTCAATGTGAACAAACAAGTCATAAAAAAATGAGTATAAACTTAAAAAGTTCTAAAATGTCTTGAAAGTCTAATCACATCATGTATATTGCTCTTCAGATAGATCGGAATATGTTACAAAAAGTCAATTTGCCTATTCCAACTGTGGTTTTCATGCTTTGTTGCCGACCAGCCTCTCAGGTTTCACTAAACAACATGACTTTATAAAGATATCCCAAACGGCATAAAATAAACAGTAAAAGAGACAAATTAATAATTGATAATGATGAGAAGAACCATTAAACTTACCTGTAGAAGACGTATAATATCCTTGGGCACAGAGTCTTGGGCTCTCAGCAACATTTGGGCAATATGAACCAATGGGACAGGCTGTGCAGGATGTGGCACTTCCAGTGGAATAATGCCCACTTGTACAATCTGATGGAGTATGCGTCCCAGCTACAGAACAGGCTTTCCCAGCTGGGCAGGGTGAGCAGGATGTTGACCCATCAGATGCACTATACTGTCCTGTTGGGCAGTTCTGTAAACCGAGAAACAGCCATTTTACTTGGTGATGGCATATGAATATCCCAAAGAAAAAGAAGGTTGCATGGCTCATGGTGCAGGGCAGGACAGTAAGCAAAAAGTAACCCATCTGACCTACTGTACTGCCCTGTGTGGCAATTCTACTTATGCAGATATATAAATCTATTTTTACCCTGAGGTAATATTCGGTATTTGTACTGAGTATCCTTGTCATAAAAAGAGTTTTGTCTCTTAAACTAGTAATATCAGCATACCACACATAACAGTCATAATGTTATGAAATATGAACAGATCCACAGAGATATGTGACCTGCTTACATGGCAGGGCAAATCAGAAGGGCATGTCAAGAAGGAAGATGACTCATTGGATTGCACAGCCCTGCAGGGTCACTTAAATGTAAAATGAGTTCAGCCATTACAATTCTACAGATCAAGATTATACATTACAAGACTGGTATCAGATTCAAAATCACCATGTCTGGCAGTAGACTGATATCAAATACAAAATTACCATTTCTGGCAGGAGATGTATCAAGTACAAAATTACCATGTCTGGAAGTAGACTAGTTTGAGATTCACAATTACCATGTCTGGCAGTAGACTGGTATCAGATACAAAATTACCAAGTCTGACAGTAGACCAGCATCAGATTCAAAATTACCAAATCTGGCAGTAGACTGGTATCAAATACAAAATTACCATTTCTGGCAGGAGATGTATCAAATACAAAATTACCATGTCTGGCAGTAGACTAGTTTGAGATTCACAATTACCATGTCTGGCAGTAGACTGGTATCAGATACAAAATTACCAAGTCTGACAGTAGACCAGCATCAGATTCAAAATTACCAAATCTGGCAGTAGACTGGTATCAAATACAAAATTATCATGTCTAGCAGTACACTGGTATCAAATACAAAATTACCATGTCTGGCAGTAGACTAGTATCAGATTCAAAATTACCATGTCTGGCAGTAGACTGGTATCAGATACAAAATTTCGTTGTCTGGCAGTAGACTGGTGACATATACAAAATTACCATGTCTGGCAGTAGACTAGTATCAGATACAAAATTACCATGTCTGGCAGTATATTAGTATCAAATACAAAATTACCATGTCTGGCAGTAGACTATTATCAAATTCAAAATTACCATGTCTGGCAGTAGACTAGTATTAAATACAAAATTACCATGTCTGGCAGTAGACTAATATCAGATACAAAATTTCATTGTCTGGCAGTAGACTGGTGGCATATACAAAATTACCATGTCTGGCAGTAGACTAGTATCAGATACAAAATCACCATGTCTGGCAGTATATTAGTATCAGATACAAAATTAACATGTCTGGCAGTAGACTGGTATCAAATACAAAATTACCATGTCTGGCAGTAGACTAGTTTCAGATTCACAATTACCATGTCTGGCAGTAGACTGGTATCAATTACAAAATTACCATGTCTGGCAGTACACTGGTATGAAATACAAAATTACCATGTCTGGCAGTATATTAGTATCAGATACAAAATTAACACGTCTGGCAGTACACTGGTATCAAATACAAAATTACCATGTCTGGCAGCAGACTAGTTTCAGATTCACAATTACCATGTCTGGCAGTAGACTGGCATCAATTACAAAATTACCATGTCTGGCAGTAGACTGGTGACATATACAAAATTACCATGTCTGGCAGTAGACTGGTATCAAATACAAAATTACCATGTCTGGCAGTAGACTAGTTTCAGATTCACAATTACCATGTCTGGCAGTAGACTGGTATGAAATACAAAATTACCATGTCTGGCAGTAGGCTAGAATCAGATTCAAAATTACCATGTCTGGCAGTAGACTGGTATCAAATACAAAATTACCATGTCTGGCAGGAGATGTATCAAGTACAAAATTACCATGTCTGGAAGTAGACTAGTTTGAGATTCACAATTACCATGTCTGGCAGTAGACTGGTATCAGATACAAAATTACCAAGTCTGACAGTAGACCAGCATCAGATTCAAAATTACCAAATCTGCAGTACACTGGTATCAAATACAAAATTACCATGTCTGGCAGTACACTAGTATCAATTACAAAATTACCATGTCTGGCAGTACACTGGTATCAAATACAAAATTACCATGTCTGGCAATAGACTGGTATCAAACACAAAATTACCATGTCTGGCAGTAGACTAGTATCAGATTCAAAATTACCATGTCTGGCAGTAAACTGGTATCAAATACAAGATTACCATGTCTGGCAGTACACTAGTATCAATTACAAAATTACCATGTCTGGCAGTACACTGGTATCAAATACAAAATTACCATGTCTGGCAGTAGACTAGTATCAAATACAAAATTTCGTTGTCTGGCAGTAGACTGGTGACATATACAAAATTACCATGTCTGGCAGTAGACTGGTATCAGATACAAAATTACCATGTCTGGCAGTATATTAGTATCAGATACAAAATTACCATGTCTGGCAGTAGACTGTTATCAAATACAAAATTACCATGTCTGGCAGTAGACTAGTTTCAGATTCACAATTACCATGTCTGGTAGTAGACTGGTATGAAATACAAAATTACCATGTCTGGCAGTAGACTAGCATCAGGTTCAAAATTACCATATCTGGCAGTAGACTGGTATCAGATACAAAATTACTATGTATGGCAGTACACTGGTATCAAATACAAAATTACCATGTATGGCACTAGACTGGTATCAAATACAAAATTACCATATCTGGCATTAGACTGGTATCAGATTCAAAACTACCATGTCTCTCAGTAGACTGGTATCAAATACAAAATTACCATGTCTGTCAGTGGACTGGTATAAAATACAAAATTACCATGTCTGGCAGTAGACTGGTATCAAATACAAAATTACCATGTCTGGCTGGACACTGGTATCAATTACAAAATTACCATGTCTGGCAGTACGCTGGTATCAAATACAAAATTACCATTCTGGCAGCAGACTGGTATCAGATACAAAATTTCGTTGTCTGGCAGTAGACTGGTGACATATACAAAATTACCATGTCTGGCAGTAGACTGGTATCAAATACAAAATTACCATGTCCAGCAGTATATTAGTATCAGATACAAAATTAACATGTCTGGCAGTACACTGGTATCAAATACAAAATTACCATGTCTGGCAGTAGACTAGTATCAGATTCAAAATTACCATGTCTGGCAGTAGACTGGTATGAAATGCCAAATTACCATGTCTGGCAGTAGACTAGAATCAGATTCAAAATTACCATGTCTCTCAGTAGACTGGTATCAAATACAAAATTACCATGTCTGTCAGTAGACTGGTATAAAATACAAAATTACCATGTCTGGCAGTAGACTGGTATCAAATATAAAATTACCATGTCTGGCAGTAGACTGGTATCAAATACAAAATTACCATGTCTGGCAGTAGACTGGTATCAAATACAAAATTACCATGTCTGGCAGTAGATTAGTATCAGATTTAAAACTACCATGTCTGTCAGTAGACTGGTATCAAATACAAAATTACCATGTCTGGCAGTAGACCCCTCTACTCATTCTTTTATTTCCCATGCACATTACAAGTGGATCAAAAAACAAAACTTCCCAAAAATGCTGAGAAAAGGATTTACACATATTATTTAGGCAAACACTGCTGGAACATGATAGAATAAGCAAGTGAGAGAGAGAGAGAGAGAGAGAGAGAGAGAGAGAGAAAGCAAGCATGAAAGAGAAGAATATTATTAGGCCATCACACTTCTCAGATCACAAAACTTTGAAATGCAAATAAATCTTTTTTAAAACTTTGTCTTAAAGATTTATGACATAGCAATAATATTAACAAACATCAAGATAAAATGTTAAGCTCAAGGTATGAAATTAAATGAAGGCAAGGTTTGCCAGAGACCATTTTCAAACAAAAGCAGTTGTTTTCGAAGCGCTATTGTTGATAATTGTCATTAAAAATATGGATCTAATGCAAACCTTTTCTCAATGTGGCTTATATAATATCAAAGTTAGAAAACAGGCCAATATCTTGCTTACCCATCTGAATCAAGATTATTTTTCTAAATTCTTTCCAATAACTACCATCATTTGTTTTCTTTACTGTCACATCCTATCATGACCATATGGCCTTTTAACATCAGTCATTTTATTTTTCTTCATTTCCACTGGATGACTATTCACTTCATAACCTATCCAAAGTTGTCTCTACAATAGTGGGATTTTCAATGTAATGATATGTAACTTATTTTTGTATATATGTATGTATATATATATATATATATATATATATATATATATATATATATATATATATATATATATATATATATAAAGGGAAAGTAATACCTGTACCAGTTTTTAGTATCATATTTTTAAACTAAATTATTCATAAACAAAGCAATATAACAAGAAATATATGTTTGTTTTTTTGGGAATGGAAGATTAAAAGACAGTTTAAACAAAAACCTCTGTATCTGACTTTCAAACAGAAACCTGTGTATTTGACCTTCAAATATAAAAGTCTATAATTGACCTTAAACAGAAACCAGTCAGCCCTGAACTAATACTCACTCTCATCAAAGCATGGAGATCAGAAGTTAACTGGAAAATTTGCATGACCACAGAAAATTTTCAACTGCCTTTTCATGTTAGGGCCAGTGAATTTTCACTGTCTTTCCAAGTCAATGCGGGCATCACTCATGCAGATGACAAACTTTTAATTTGCTGGTCATTGTGATGCCATGTTAAGGTCAGATGGGCACCACTGTCATTCAGAACCAATTATATAATGCTATAGTGTTTTCATGAAAACTCCATGTCAATATGACCATCTTGTTTAGGAGAAGTTAAGCAACATAAGGGATTTTTTTTAGGTTGTTATTGTTGTTGTAGTAGGGTTTAATGCCAAGATAGGCTAAACATGGCAGCCAGTATCAATGGTGGAGGAAGAACACGGTAAAACCCCAGAAAGAACCAATGATCCATGAGAAGCTACTGGCAAGATTTCTCACGTACCCACATTGGCTTAGCCTGAGACTCGAACCCACGCAGACAGAGGTGAGATGGCACTGATCTGTAATGGTGAGCGCTTTAGACCACCCGGCCACTCGGGGTCCAGATTTTGTTTAGGTAAGATCAGTATGATGTCAATATAGAACAATTACATATTGCAAGAATAACTAGGGTTTTAAACTTTAAAGAAAACCAAAATATGCTGATATGGTCATCCACCCAGTAGAAGTAGCTGTAATGAGATTTGCCACATTTTGGTGGGTAACATTAGCACCATTTTCGTTGAGGACATTCATAACAGCCAGTGGAGGTTTAGGTCCAATAATATATCAGAACAGATTTTCAGAGCAAAATTCAATGTTGCCATCACTATCCACTTAGGAGAATCAGCAAGTTCAACAAGAGTTTCAAAATGGCCACCATGTCTGCCAAGTTGTGAATCAGATCAGAATCATTTTCACAAAGATCAACTTGATATAGGAAGTCCTTTTCTGAAGTCCTCCTGTTGATAAAACACTCTGTTCATCGGGTGTACTAATCAAAATGTTTTCAAGATGGTCACCACAGAGGCCATATTGGACATCAGATTGACACCATTTTCGTTTAACACCGACTATAAACCATAAGAAGTATTTTTAGCAAAAAACCAGAGTCATGACGATTTGTCCATCAGTTCAGGCCCAGTAGTGATAACAGGATTTTTGAAGATTTCAATGCACCGTTTTCATTTAGGACCAACCAAATACCATATGAAGTATTTAAAAAAAAAAATTAAAATGTCATTATATCAATCGGTGCAAATATAGTAGTGACAGCAAGTTCTTCTAGATGTCCACCCTGGAAATCACACAAGATGTCTGTGGAGCACAATTTCCATAACTAACCTTGGGATGAAAGTCTTGGTAATGTTGCACGGTTATTCCCTCAGTAGTTTAGGAGGGTAGCGATAACTTGTGCTAATGGACAGATGACAAGCAGACAATGGATGACAGTTCTTCTGGTCTATAATACAAAAAGTGGTCCCTTAATTAAGGTGTTTTCTTGTTAAAGGGAATCATATTACATAAAACATTTAATCCATGCATGAAAAATCTGGTCTTTCAGGACAGTCTAACAAAACAGTGTCCTCTCAGGATAGATTTTACTCTGATATCTCACGTCTCATTATCTGCTAATGCAATTGAAACTAAATAATACTTACAGTGCAAGCAGAAACTGAGGAGCTCCCTGTGTTTGTATTGTAGGTTCCTTTAGTACAAGCCATTTTGGGGCTTGATCCACCTGGGCAGCTGGAAAATAAATGGAAAAAGATGACTGTAAATGAGTGCAGTGTTTTTGTAGCCTGTTTTAGAAGTGTGCCGCACCCTGCTCTCCGTAGGTACAGTCTAGCCCTGTACTCTTGGGATTAATCCTGCTTGATTAGGGACTGCACTGTCTTGAATCTCGATAAGTTTAACTCATGGCATATGATAACATTCAATCTGTACATTTTTGGAATCAACTTATCACTAGCCTCTATTTTATTTTACTTTCAGGAGAAATATTATCTTAAAATATACCTGAAAAATGCACAAAAATGTCCTATTTCATACAGAGTACATGATATCTTTCATGCAGAGTACATGCCATCTTTTATATAGAGTATATGCCCTTTTTCATGCAGAGTACATGCCATCTTTAATACAGAATACATGCCTTCATTCATACAGAGTACAAGCCATCTTTCAGAGTACATGCCATCTTTCAAACAGAGTACATGCCATCTTTAAAACAGAGTACATGCCATTTTTCATACAAAGTATATGCCCTTCTCTTTCACAGAGTACATGCTATCTTCCATACAGAGTACATGCCATCATTTATACAAAGTACATGCTATCTTTCAGAGTACACACCATCTTTCATACAGAGTACATGCCATTTTCATACAAAGTATATGCCCTACTATTTCACAGCGTACATGCCATTGTTCATACAGAGTACATGCCATCTTTTAAACAGAGTACATGCCATCTTTCATATAGAATAAATGCCCTCATTCATACAGTACATGCTATCTTTCATGCAGAATACATGCCCTCTTTCATACAGAGTACATGACATCTTTCATACAAAGTACATGCCCTCTTTTATACTGAGTATATGCCCTCTTTTATACAGTGTACATCTTCTTTCATACAAAGTACATTCTCTCCGCCACAGAGTACTTCTTTCATGCAGAGTACATGCCAGCTTTCAAACAATGTACATGCCCTCTTTCCTATAAAGTATATGCCATCTTTCATACAAAGTGCATGCCCTCTTTCATGCAGAGAACATGTCCTATTTTATACAGAGTACATGCCATCTTTCATAAAGAGTACATGTCTTCTTTCATACAAAGTACATACTCTCTGTCACACCGAGTAGATGCTTTTTTCCATGCAGAGTATGTGCCATTTTTCATACAGAGTACATGCTCTCTTTCATAAAGTACTTGAGCTCATCTTTCATATAGTACATGCCTCATATAGAGTACATGTCCTCTTTCATACAGAGTATATGCCCTTTTTCATATAGAGTGTTATGTACATTAGATATAATTTATATTTGATTTAATTTAATTGTTAGTTTGTTGGTTCAGAACCAGTATAGGGTTCTTGTTAACAATGTTTTTCAAATTGTTTTTTATTCTTTCCCAGAATAAAAATCATTGGTTTTAGTCAAGGCCATGCTGGGAGTACATGACGTTAGGCATGTAAAAAGCTTCTATGTTGTTCTAGAAACATGATCATGTGACCCTCATATGTTAATCTGTTTTGTGCCATAGCCAGATTTAATATTGATGTTTTGAGAAAGAATAATTATTCTTGCCATAACACTTGAGAAGTCAGTGTTTTTTTGTTGTGACCAGCTTGAGTTGATTTTTTTTCTAAGAGATTATTTTTCCTTGGAAATACTTGTGCTCTAAACTAATTCTTGGACAAGGACAGTTATAGAAATTACACAGAATTCAAACACTGCAATATTATTTTCTGTGATTCAACAAAGAACTGCTGACACATCAGCACAACATTGACCACAGCATCTGTCATTGCCTTCCATTTCGGATTTCATCAGGATTCGGACTCGGTTTCATTAGGACTTTTTATTACTAGGACTTCTATTTTTTTAATTTCTGGATTATTCTTGGATTTAATTCATACAACCCTAAGTTTTTTTTCTCATTTTTACCTTGTTTTTCTAGGGAAATAAATTATTTGTTACATTTTACAAAGCTTCTTGTCTTCACTCTTTTCTTGTTATGTTTTGTAAGAGCCTAAACATAACAAGATTATATGCCCTCTTTTATACAGAGTACATGCCATCTTTCATACAGTACATGGCAACTTTCAAACAGTAAATGCTATCTTCATACAGAGTATGTGCCATATTTCATACAGAGTACATGCCATCTTTCATACAGAGTACATGCCATCTTTCATAAAAAGTACATGCCATCGTTCATAAAAGTACATGCCATATTTCATACAGGGTACATGCCCTCTTTCTATAGATAACATGCCCTCTTTCATACAAAGTACATGCCCTCTTTCATACAGAGTACATGCCCTATTTCATACAGAGTACATAACATCTTTCATACAAAGTAAATGCCATCTTTCATACAGAGTATATCCCCTATTTCATATAGAGTACATGCCATCTTTCATACAAAGTATACACCCTATTTCATACCGAGTACATGCCATCTTTCTTACAGAGAATATGCCCTATTTTATACAGAGTACATGCCATCTTTCATACAGAGTATATGCCCTATTTCATACAGGGTACATTCCATCTTCCATACAGAATACATGCCATCTTTCATACAAAGTATATGCCCCGTTTCATACAGAGTACATGACATCTTCCATACAGAGTATATGCCCTATTTCATATAGAGTACATGCCATCTTTGATAGAGTATATGCCCTTTTTCATACAGAGTATATGCCATCTTTCATACAGAGTACATGCCCTATTTCATATAGAGTACATGCCATCTTTCATACAGAGTATATGCCCTATTTCATACAGAGTACATGACATCTTTCATTCAGAGTACATGACATCTTTCAAACAGAGTACATGCATCAGATGAGCACTCATACCCCGATGAGTTGTCAAGAAACAGCACTAACTTTGATAGGAGATATACATTTATTGTGAATTTATTGAGTGAAATTATATGACATGTTTGTAACTTTATATTTCTACAGTAAGCATGTATTCTGTACTTACTTTTCCACTGTAAGCATGTACACTATGTACTTTTCTGCAGTAAGCATGTACACTGTATAGACTTTTTTTTACAGTAAGCATGTACACTGTATGGACTTTTCCACTGTAAGCATGTACACCATATGTACTTTTCCACTGTAAGCATGTACACTGTATGGACTTTTCTACAGTAAGCAGGTACACTGTATGAACTTTTTCACTGTAAGCATGTACACTGTATCATCTTTTCACTGTAAGCATGTACACTGTATGGACTTTTTCACTGTAAGCATGTATACTGTATGTACTTTTCTACAGTTAGCTTGTACAATTTATGGACTTTTCTACAGTAAGCATGTACACTATGTA
Source organism: Sinohyriopsis cumingii (assembly GCA_028554795.2). NCBI lineage: Eukaryota > Metazoa > Mollusca > Bivalvia > Unionida > Unionidae > Sinohyriopsis > Sinohyriopsis cumingii. Next base: position 94,661,501 of record CM068833.1, on the reverse strand, counting down.
AATGTACAAAATTCTGGCCTTTCAGGACAGTTGGTCTAAGAAAACTTAGTTCTCAAGATATGTTTTGTTGTAATACAGTAAGCATGTACACTGTATACAAGTTTCTTTGGTACATGTATATATTTCTAACTTTCAATTCGTTTTGGTTAACTCACTAGCTAAGTTTTCATGCTGATTTAGCTAAACAAAATTTTTCTCTTATGTCAGCAATTATAGCTCTCTCTTGGTATAATATGGTAGCTTGGGTACACAGCCAACAGCCATGTTATGTACTAAACCATAGTGTAGTGAAAACAGTGTTATGCACTTTACCTAACAGTAGAAATGATTTTAACATTTATAATACAATGATTGGTGTTATTTTCTATCAATTTTCTATTAATCCACATTATCATGCATTTGATACATCAATTCCAATACAATGGTTTCATTTTTTGGTCATGGGGTCCACTGAAGTGCTGGATTATATTTGCAATTATGGTATAATAAAGGGGGTATTAACAAGAGAAAGCTATTCTAAATGGCTCAATAAGAGCCAACCATCTTTGGGTAACCATAGCAATTAAAATGATAATCATCATTTTTTTTAAATCCACAACTGAAATCTATTTCTAAAACTGTCAATTAATTCCAGTCTTACACATAAAAAACAGATTCCTTGGTTCACCTTGAAAAGATTTAAAATCTACCAAAATGCCTAAATCTGCATGACATACTCTTCAGCCAGGCTTTTAACCTTGAATGACTGACATGCTATTTTACATTATATTACATGTTACATATTATATTAACTTTTTATATATGTATATTATACTGAATGCATGCTTTGAACTGTGGTTATATAACAATTTAGTTGTCTTACAGGTTTTCAAAAGAATACAAAAACTATACAGTAATCCTGCAACTATCATTTGTATGTTTTTCTATGACATTAATGTCATCCTTCTACTCCATTTGAGATGAATATGAAAAACTTGAAACAGAAATATTAAGATTCTTTCTGCAACTTCATTATTTAACTAAGATAAATAAAGGTAAAATGAGATGCCTTTGTCATATATCAATAATACTACTACTACTTGTACTACTACTACTACTACTACTAATAATAATAATATTAATAATAATAAAAATGACTTTATTTAAAGAAGGTAACACAATTAGCTAAGAAGTAATCTACCTTGAGGCCCTCATACAAAGGAATTTATTTACTCTAGCTGCATCTCTGAAGCCACTGGATATATTGGGTTTGGAAGAAGGAAACAGTGGGCATTTCTAATCTCAGAATACTATTCCAGAGCAAAGTTCCAGAGTATTGGAAACTTTTTTAAATAAATTCCTTATTTGGTTTGGAAATTTTATACTGTTTCATAGTCATGGATCGCAGGTGGGGAGTATTGCCAGGTAGCCTATACTGGAATAATGATAGTAAATATTCAGGAGCACTATTATTGGATATCATGTACATTAATCTGGCTTTTCTCAAAAGGATTAGGCCTTTAATAGGTAATATTTTTAACTTACTAGCTAATTTTTCCTTGCTTTCTTTTTGGATTGATATTAGCCCAAATGCTCTTTTTTGAAGATGTGCCAGCTTTTCTATGTTTGTATCATCTGAATTACCCCATACTGTATTACAGTAGTCTAAATAGGGTTGTACGTAACTGTTATAAAATAGTTTTCTGTGCCTTTCAGGGAGAAAATGTCTTATCCTACTGAGAAGCCTTAAACTTGAATTGACTTTTTTACTGATATGTTTGATATGTTCAGTCCATGATAGGTCATTATCTACCAAAACACCAAGTAGTCTATCATGACAGACCATTTTCAAATTTTTATCCTTCCATGTCAGACCTAGTTCATCACAATCAAGGTTTGTCCATTTTTGCCATGTTGAGATAAGTAATATTTTAGTTTTACCAGTATGTACCACCATGCCACTGCATGTGCACCAGTTGTCCAGTTTGTTTAGGGCATTCTGTAAAGAAATTTTGAGTTCATGCTTTGTGTTCTGGATGTCTGACAATGTTGTCATCTGCATAGAGATCTGAAGATGATACTGAGTCCCTAAGTAAAAGTGGAAGGTCATTAATAAATGAAATAAATAGTAATGGACCTAGAATTGAGCTTTGTGGTACTCCATATATATTAAATTGTTCCAGGTTCAGACAGAACATTATTTATATAAACATGTTGTGTTCTCTCACTTAAGTAAGAAGTAAACCATCTAACTGTTTCTTCATCACATTGGTAGATTTTTAGTTTCCTCAAAAGGATATCATGACCCACCATGTCAAAAGCTTTCCTGAAATCTACAAATACAGATCCTATTATTCTACCTCGGTCAAGCACTTGAAGCCATTTTTCAGTTAGGGAGATCAAAGTAGTCTCACATGAATGTTTCTGTCTAAAGCCCGATTGATTTGGGTGAAACAGCAACTCTTTGGTTAAATATGAAATGAATGAGTCATGGACATGTTTTTCAATCAATTTTGACAAGTTTGGTAGTATTGAGATTGGTTGGTAGTTATCAGCATCATCCTTAGAACCATATTTGTGAATAGGAGTTACTTTTGCAGTTTTCCATACTTTGGGGCCAGATGAGGTTGTAATACTTAAATTGATTATGAATGTTATGCTGTCTAAAATAGCAGAGGCAGAAGATTTAATGAGGCATGGACCAATCTGATCAAGTCCTGTAGCTTTCTTGGTATCAAGTTCACTGAGACATTTTTTTAACCAAGTTTTTGACAGTGGTGGGATAGAGAAATACACCTACTTAGAGATTTTGCTACAGAACTTATTAGTTCATTAAAGCTGTTTTCTATCACTGGACCTTTTAACTTTGTGCTAATGTTGGTGAAAAAATCATTGAAAACATTTGCAATGTCAGTGTCATCAGTGACTATGGTGTCATTTTACCAGTGAGTGAATTTTATTTTCTGATCTTTGTGTGTTCCTCCAGTGAGTTCATTAAAGACTTTCCAAAGATGTTTGTGTTGCTCTTTTTGCTTTCAAGCAGTGATTGATAAGTTTTTTTTTATAGCTTTTTTTTTAATCATACTTGTTATTTTATTTCTCCATACTTTATACTGTGCATGGTTTTCCATAGCCTTGAACTGGTCTTGTGTTTTCATAGCATCTACGATTTCAGTAGTAAGCCAATTAGGTTGGATTTCATTCTTTACTCAATGTACTTTCAGTGGTGCATGCTTAGAGACTACATCCATAAGTCAGTCCAGACCCTCAGAGCTTCATCTATGTCATCCAAATTTTGGATCATATTCCATGGAAATTTATATAGGTCATTGAGAAATTGTTCTTCGTTAAAAATTTTGAACGATCTGTAAGTGATAGTTTTGTGTGTGTTTTTCTTATTTCTCTTGCATTTAACTTTTCTTGTCAAAAAAGTAGGATAGTGGTCACTAAGACCAACATTCAGTACATTAACACAAGCCACATTGTCTGGTAGGTTGGTATAAATGTGATCAATAAGAGTGCTCGATTTTTCTGTTACCCTTGTGGGCTCATTTACCAGCTGGACAAGGCCTAATGATTCAATAAATTCCAATAAATAAGCATCACATTACACAACCCACAATACAATTAATAGTTATTCATGTTAAAAAATGAAATAAATTTTATAAGTAATATATCAATAAGAACTGTCCAGTCACCCTATTTGATTTATTTATAAAAATGGCAAAATCGTTGATGTATCAATACACAGGTGAATTATTTCACACAAAATGACAAAGCCAGCAGGTGGTATACTGTTATGATGGATGTAATTTCCTTTAAGTATTTCGGCAACATACTATCCACTTTATTTAGGACTTATTCACAATGAAATTCAAATTTACCCCTTCCCTCCCCCACCCCACTTTTTAGAAAGTGTTTACTTAGACCCTGTAAATGTCAAACCACTGTTAGCAGTCAGTGCCCGCATCCGTTCTCTGAGTATATCAGACAAACCAGTCGCAGCATGTGAATAATATTATTTCATTCATATATACTTTCTGACTGGTCCAGTGTCAGGCTGGACAAAATCGCTGTGTGCTGTTTTTGATGCTGTTTAGTACTATCGCCATTATTTAGCGTTATATCAGACTTGTTTGCCTGAAAGTTACTTAAAACAAGACTATATAAATCATCTGCGTGGTGTTCAAGATGGTAAGACATTTAGTTTGGCCCTAATTATTGCATCATTTTCAGATTATTTTATAGTTTCCCAATTTCCTTCATAAATTTTATCTCCATTCATCAACACCAGGCCCTTCATTGTAATTACTTTTTTAATTAATTATTTACTTTAAATAAATCTCATTATTTTCATTGGAATTTAATGTTTGCCTCTAATTTTCAGTAAGTAGTAACTTCACTTTAAGGAAATAATCTCTTTTTCTTTTCTTTTTCTCTCTCATTCTACTTTTAGACCTTACTCACTAGTCCTTCCTCCTATTTCTTCAATATCAAGATTTTATCACCAAGTACTCTTTTTAATAGAAATTAAAATGGGTCATAATAACTAAAATACATTGGGATTATCAAAGGCTTCACTCTGTCCATTTGTCTATTAAAATAACTTACATGCATCAGCATCCCCATCCCCCACGAATCATGGCAAATACTTACTGAAGTGTAAAAACCAGAGAAAGCCTAAATTATGTTTTATAAGTAATTGTCACCATTACAATTCTATATTTTTTATAAAAAAGGGGTTGTTTATTATGAGATATAAATACCATTAATACGTTTTATGAGATAAAAATATCATTAATATGTTTTATGAGATACAAATATCATTATTATGTTTTATGAGATAAAAATATCAGTAATACGTTTTATGAGATAAAAATATCATTAATACGTTTTATGAGATGAAAATATCATTAATACATTTTATGAGATAAAAATATCACTAATACATTTTATGAGATAAAAATATCATTAATATCATTAATATGTTTTATGAGATAAAATATCATTAATACGTTTTATGAGATAAAAATATCATTAATACATTTATGAGATAAAAATATCTTTAAGGATTTTATCATCTAATCTTTAATGTTGCTTGAATACTTTTTAAAGAAATCTGGCCTTGTGCTCCATCTTCTAACTTTTAAGAGAAAATTTAACTTTTAAAAGTTTATCTTCCTAAAGATATTAGCAATTTTAACTTTTAAAGTTTTACAAACATTTTATGGTCTTTGCCTTTTACCTTCAGAGAATACACATTCATATTTACATTTCTTTGGACAAGATTATCTTCGTAAAATTCTGGCAATTTTCCCTTTAATATTTTAAGAACTAACTGGTATGCTTGTAACTGACACCATTAAGCCAGGATTAACTAACTGGTATACTTGTAACTGACACCATAAAGTCAGGATTAACTAACTGGTATACTTGTAACTGACACCATAAAGTCAGGATTATGCTGACATGACATTAAATGACACACATACATACACACACATACACATACATACACACACATCCACATACATACACAGAGTATTTGGTATATATTTACCAGATTTCTGTAATATAGTAACTTTTGCTCAATAATACAAGTAATCAGTGTATAAAAAAGAATAGATTAAATTAAGTATGACAGATATGAAATTTAATTTTGTAAAGCCAAGAAGTTGTTTTCTTCATTGCAAAACAGCATTAAGAGCCTTGCAATGTTTAAAATTCACTGGTCTAAATTTAGTTCTCTACGTAAAGGAGAATAATTACTAAATTATTTATCCTGAATAAGCAATAGCATGGACATAAGATGTAGTGTGACTATTCGATTGACTGTCTAACTTGGAAATACTTATCAGTCTATTTCTAACAAAATAACTGTCCCCTTTTATGTTTCATCAATGGATTATTTATAGAACCATTGGAACGGTACAATGAATATCATGGTCACCTGCAACCATCAACACTTTCAAAAGATAATTGGTACTGAAAATAGTTGAAATATCCTGGAGGTCATTTTTTTAAACAGAAAGTCACCAATTAAAGTTTATTTTTGGTGTGAGCAAGGATAAACATGTGAGGTTTACCATATCTATCCAACAAGCCATTTTAGAAGTTTTTGGCAAACCCTTATTTCAGCAACATGTGCAGTGATGGGTCTATTCACATTTTTAGAATAAACTTAGTAATATCATGGGCAGATGATCTTATCTTAGGGTCAATATGGCACAAGCCCTATAATCACCAGGAAGGCTGTATAGATAATAACAATCTATAGATTTACAAAAAACAATGAGGAATGTACTGGTTTGATGATTTCATGTTAATGACTGATTTTGTCAACATAAAGTAGATTCTAGGTCAGAGAACAGGATGTACCTGAAGAAGTTGCCTTGTGTGAAATTCTTGATGTACTCCGTATGTAAAACCTAGATAATATGTGCATAGATAAAAACAAGCATAATGTAAAGAAAACAAAACAGTTCACTTGAGTTGGGGCCGTTATAAAACAAAACAAGACACACTGCAGCAATTGTTATGAGCACAAAATTTACAGCAGGCTTATTTGCTCCTCTTTTTTCCTTTATAGCCAGCATGCTTCTATTTAAATTATATTTGTATTGCACAAATTTTTCCCAGCATGTTGTGTTTGCCATTTTGATGAGTACCCCTTAGTAAGAATGGGACTGTCCAGTCATGAAGACTCACTGGGTAACGTGATAGGTCGCAGTACCAGTGTATATAAAGGCCTTAGGCAAGCTGATTCAGGATTTTGATGTGTATTGTCCTCAGAGAAAGAATACTAGAGATAAGCAAGAAATCAAGAAGATAATCACAAGGTATTTATTGGGATAAATAGGGTAGGGGTGAGGTGCCTCAAGAAGGCTAGCAATATTAAATATAATAAAGGCTAGGGGTGAAGTGCCTGAAGAAGGCTACCAATATTAAAGATATAATAAAGGCTAGGGGTGAAGTGCCTGAAGAAGGCTACCAATATTAAAGATAATAAAGGCATGGGGTGAAGTGCCTGAAGAAGGCTACCAATATTAAAGATAATAAAGGCATGCGGTGAAGTACCTGAAGAAGAATAGCAATATTAAAGATAATAAAGGCTAGGGGTGAAGTGCCTGAAGAAGGCTACCAATGTTAAAGATAATAAAGGCTAGGGGTGAAGTGCCTGAAGAAGGCTACCAATATTAAATATAATAAAGGCTAGGGGTGAGGTGCCTGAAGAAGGCTAGCAATATTAAATATAACAAAGGCTAGGGGTGAAGTGCCTGAAGAAGGCTAGCAGTATTAAAGATATAATAAAGGCTAGGGGTGAAGTGCCTGAAGAAGGCTAGCAATATTAAAGATAACAAAGGCTAGGGGTAAAGTGCCTGAAGAAGGCCACCAATATTAAAGATAATAAAGGCTAGGGGTGAAGTGCCTGAAGAAGGCTACCAATATTAAAGATAATAAAGGCATGCAGTGAAGTACCTGAAGAAGAATAGCAATATTAAAGATAATAAAGGCTAGGGGTGAAGTGCCTGAAGAAGGCTACCAATATTAAATATAATAAAGGCTAGGGGTGAGGTGCCTGAAGAAGGCTAGCAATATTAAGGACAATAAAGGCTAGGGGTGAAGTGCCTGAAGAAGGCTAGCAATATTAAAGATAATAAAGGTAATCATTGTGTTCATCTGATTTGCATAGGCAAGTGCCAGGGCTCAAAGATTATCGGGCACCAATACCAATTTTGTGAGTAAAAACTGATTACGAAAAGCATGGGGGAAGGTTCCCTACCAAGGTAAATATTTGTTTTAAAAGGCCCCTTACATATCAAAGCATCTTCAATATCATTAAATTTGGTTCAGGACTGAATCTATATTTCAAACCAATTAAGAATGTATAGGCAAAAATGTCCATTACTAATGACAAAGGATGCAATACAATAATCAATAATACCACAATTGATAAACACATAATGAAAATAAGCACATTATAAGGTTGTCATGGCAGTATTTCTTAACTGCAGCTATCTTTATTTTGATATCACATATTTTATGGCCTGATCATCTGGAACCTCCATCAAAATTTACTCAACATTTCAAGTAATGAATGTTACTCCAGACTTAATAATATTACTGTAAGTACTCGCTTATAAGTTGAGCCAAATTGCAAAAATCAAAGATCCAGATCTCCCATAACATAATGTGCCTGCAGATCAGCATCTATGTTCTTTGTTCACACTGCACATACACAGATCTGCTGGCACATTATGTGATGGCAGATGTGGGTCTATACAGTTTGCAGTTGGACTTGTCTTATAAGCGAGTACAGACATTACTCAAAATTGAAAACTGCCTGGGAACCCCTGCAACTTCTTTGCTATTTTATTACCAATAAAAATGAATTGCTCATATTTAGATGCAGACTTTCAGAACTTACAGGTAAATAAGTTATAATTTGTTAAATCCAGGTACATGTACAATATAAAAAAGTTCCGGTAGCTGTATATCTGTCCATTTTACAGTTCAAAAAATTCTTAGTTCTAATTTTTAACTCTGAACAAAATATTTTAAAAGTAAACAAAAAGAAAGAAAAAAAACATATTAGCCAGTCCATTAAAAAAAATCTCATTTTCCTGTGATAATAACTACAGTAATTTTCATATATCTTTGTGTATAAGAAAGATAAAATCTGAGACAATATAACTAATTGGAATTTGTACAATAGGATTCACATGAAACATGCTGTGGCATCGTGTGAATGTGTTTATATATTTTAGATTCATTAATTTTTTTAACCTTGCCCGGAAAAATTACATTTTATTTTTATACTAGAAAAGTTGCATTTTATTTTATACTGGAAACATTACATTTTTAACAGACATGTAAAAAAATATATCTAAAATTCACTTACAGGGTACTGTTCAAGGAAGGTCAATTTTAACAACTCTGTGTGTGTGTGTGTGTGTGTGTAAATGCATGTGACAGAAAATCAAAAAATGATGGCTATATAGTGCAGAGTAAAAGTTTGGTTGTAAAGGTTCAAAATTGCTAAATATCTTCATGAAGAGCATAAACAACTTTAGAGGCCCCCAGAGGGAATTCAGTACTGTATTTTTATTTCATGACATTTTAAAGAATATAAGCATAACAGTGGAAGCTCTTTAATCCTTCAGAGAGACAAATCCTTGACAGAAGATCTATCTTAGTAGACCAGAACACAAATTATGGCTATTTACCTTTTCAATTTAGCTGGAGAAATTTTTTTTTGAATTTAAAGACCTTGGGGCTGTTTTTACTATATATGTACACAATAGTACAGGGGACTGACTTTTCTTGAGTGTTCATGAAATATGAAATAATAATGAATAAATTGAAATAATTTTCCTCATTTTGCCAGATATGGTAATCAGATAATATAAATTATTCAACAAGTGTCCTTAAGTTCATTAAAAATTAGTACAATTTCATTTAAAAGGTCCTAAACAGCTCCTGTCCTAATTTTAACAATTTAAGAAAGCGCCCACCTCGGATGCAGGAGGTCATGGGTTCGATCCCTGGCCGAGTCATTCCAAAGACTTTCAAAAATGTTACTAACAGCTGCCTCTCTTGGCGCTCAGCATTAAGAGGTTAGTGTTAGGACTGGTCAGCCTGGTGTCAGGATAATGTGACTGGGTGGGACATCATGCTACATGTCTGTGGCATGATGCACCAATGCTAGACATCACTAAATTGCCACACTGCAGACATAGCAATATGACTGAAAGATTGTTAAACCTATGTTAAAAATCCAAATCTGACACGCACACACACACACACACACACACACACACACACACTCTTTTTAAAACAGGGAAACTCAAAAGAATTAACTGTTTGAATGAACAAAGGAAGAGACTGGAAGTAATTTTCAGGCATCAGGGTAAAGCTTACTTTTGCATATTATCTTGGGATTAATCATCATTTGCTGTTGTCAACACCCAAATTTTTGGTAAAAGTAAAACATAAACATTATTGAACAACGGATATAATATTTTCTCCCCACATATTATCACTGTGTTATTTATTATCACTAAAGTGTGCTTCATCTTAAGAAATATACTAGAATATACTTTTTAGTCAGTGCTATAAAAAAATTTCAGTCTTTTCTCAATATTTTAGTTTTAATTTCTGTGCATGTGCCATTTAAATTCTATAATAATGGTACTAAGCATATCCCACATGCCATTGTAAAATAGATTGTATAACACACACACACACACACACACACACACACACACACACACACATGCATATATTGAATTCATATACAAGCTGGGTTGACATAGATCAATTGCAAGGTGCTCCAGCAGATCAAGGTGCACATTATTAATTTGGCTTAAGATTCCAAATATTGGTCTGACAATTAATGAGAATAATCTAACACTGCTCAGAAAATTCAAACATCCAAGCATTTGATTACGATTTACATAATCAAAACTAAATGGTTATAATTTCATTTTTTTTTTAAAAACACTGTTGAAGTTTTGGGATGAAATCTCCCAGGAAAAGTAAAATATGTGAATAGCATCATCCAGTTAATGTAACCATTCACCATTTAGTAGCACCCATGTGCCAACAAACAACATGGCAGAATGCAAATTGTTTTAACTTAAATATCAACTTAAATAATGGATAGAATCATGTGAACTCAGACATGCAAGAAAGTCACTGTCAACAAAAGTATAACAGAAAATATCTCCAACTGATTCAAATCAATGGTAGACTGGTTATGATTAACTAATCAATGGTAGATTAGTTATGATTAACTAATCAATGGCAGATTCGTTATGATTAACTAATCAATGGTAGATTGGTTATGATTAACTAATCAATGGCAGATTGGTTATGATTAACTAATCAATGGTAGATTAGTTATGATTAACTAATCAATGGTAGATTCATTATGATTAACTAATCAATGGTAGATTAGTTATGATTAACTAATCAATAGCAGATTCGTTATGATTAACTAATCAATGGTAGATTGGTTATGATTAACTAATCAATGGCAGATTCGTTATGATTAACTAATCAATGGTAGATTGGTTACAATTAACTAATCAATGGCAGATTGGTTATGATTAACTAATCAGTGGTAGATTGGTTATGATTAACTAATCAAAATTAGATTTATTATTCATTGCTCTTTAAATTTGAACTGAATCCCATTCATAGCCAAATGATCCATGATGTTTATTGTTGGGTAAATGTGGTTCATGGTGTATATGTATATCAATTTTCAACATCTTTTTGAAAATTAAAACAATGAGCATATTTCATCCAGGAAGAAGTTCCAAATAAATCATTAACAGTCAACTACAGTATTTGCAGCATATAGGCTTTTAAAATTCTCAAATAGCAATCTAACTAGCTCTAAAATTATCATTTAACTGTCAAATAGGTAAACTTAGCAAAGTATGTCAAAGAGTTATGTTAAGTGTGACTGTTAATATATTGCAAAAGTAAATAATATATCATCAAAAGAAAAATATATTTTATCACAACAAGTTCATTATATCATAAAATCAATTGACACCATCACAAACAAATCACACAGAAATGCCACTGAATATTGAAAAGCTCCTAATGTTATGTGACACAGTCTTACACTTTACAGTAAATGTACACTTCTCATTATATAATACAAAATACCACTCAAAGCAAGCAACTCATAAAATACAGTACCATTCAATCTGTTCTGCAAATTGTTCTACCAGCTACATTACATTTTATCAAATGAAAATTTGTGTAAGAACCTCTGCATACAGTGAGCCACCTGCTGACAATGATATCTTTGAATTAAAGGTTATATATTTCACATGGAAGATACGTTAAACATTAAAATAACTTGTGCAAATACAGATTAAGTAGTATTCAAAAGCCAGAAGTTTCAATGTTTAAATCTTCCAATAAATGAAATAGAAATATGAAAGCAATCCATGAATGGTTGTAACTTTAATTTATTAGGCCCCTTACCAACCAAACAAGATTGTTTTCAAATGTTTACCTAACCATTTGATCAGACCAACAGTTATCTCTAAGGTCAGGTCTTTTCTATCTTAACCAAGAAAGTACACATTTTGGAAGGAAGGAAGTATGTACTATATATAAGTCGAATCCAAATGCAAACTTAACCGATCCTGATCTGACATCACATTATATGTCAGTTCATCTGGGTTTATGTATTAACCAGTAAAACAAACAACCAAGACTCTCTGCCAGAATAGTGTCAGTTCATCTGGGTTTATGTAGTAATCAGTAAAACAAAGAAGATTCTGGTCTGCCAGAATAGTGTCAGTTCATCTGGGTTTATGCAGTAATCAATAAAACAAGCAACCAAGACTCTTATCTGCCAGAATAGTGTCAGTTCATCTGGGTTTATGTAGTAATCAGTAAAACAAAGAAGATTCTGGTCTGCCAGAATAGTGTCAGTTCATCTGGGTTTATGCAGCAATCAATAAAACAAGCAACCAAGACTCTTATCTGCCAGAATAGTGTCAGTTCATCTGGGTTTATGCAGTAACCAGTAAAACATAAACCAAGACTCTTAGTCTTTTCTGCCAGAATAGTGTCAGTTCATCTGGGTTTATGTAGTAACCAATAAAACAAACAACCAAGACTGTGATCTGCCAGAATAGTGTCAGTTCATCTGGGTTTATGTAGTAATCAGTAAAACAAAGAAGATTCTGGTCTGCCAGAATAGTGTCAGTTCATCTGGGTTTATGTAGTAATCTGTAAAACAAAGAAGATTCTGGACTGCCAGAATAGTGTCAGTTCATCTGGGTTTATGCAGTAATCAATAAAACAAGCAACCAAGACTCTTATCTGCCAGAATAGTGTCAGTTCATCTGGGTTTATGCAATAACCAGTAAAACAAACAACCAAGACTGTAATCTGCTAGAATAGTGTCAATTCATCTGGGTTTATGAAGTAACCAGTAAAACAATGAAGATTCTGGTTTGCCAGAATAGTGTCAGTTGATCTGGATTTATGCAGTAATCAGTAAAACAAACAACCAAAACTCTTATCTGCCAGAATAGTGTCAGTTCATCTTGGTTTATGCAGTAATCAAAAAAACAAGCAGCCAAGATTCTTACCTGCCAGAATAGTGTCAGTTCATCTAGGTTTATGCAGTAACCAGTCAAACAAACAACTGAGATTCTGATCTAAAAGAATAGTGTCATTTCATCTGAGTTCATGCAGTAATCAGTACAACAAACATCAAAGACTCTGATCTGTCAGAACATAATGCTGTGGTAGTTCAGGTTCAATGTTGGTTGCATCTATATAAATGAGAAGCAAGCATGTTCTTGCAAACTCTAATGTTTATAATTAAACTGATGTCTGCCGTTGGAATGATTCAATTCTAGGTTATGTAAAACTGTGTATAAATAAGGTTTGGATAAACAAATATTTCATTCCTGTTTTAACCCAGTCTGTGAGAATCCATTTTGATCAGATTTTCCAGTTGTATTCAGTTATAAATCAAGAGGAACTCTTTACTGAAAATATTAATTTGAATTACTAAAATGTTCATTGACTTCTGGATTTTTACATACTACTTTGGGATTATTGCGAACTCATTCAAAGACATTCTGGACATCATTGTGTTAAAATTAGACATTCACAAACAGTATATAACCAAGGGATTGGAATATTCAAAACCAGGGACAGCATATAACACAGGGACTGAAATATTCAAAGCCAGGGACAGTATATAACACAGGGATTGGAATATTCCCAATGAGGGACAGCATATAACACAGGGATTGGAATATTCAAAACCAGGAACAGTATATAACACAGGGATTGGAATATTCCCAATGAGGGACAACATATAACACAGGGAATAAAATATTCAAAACCAGGGACAGTATATAACACAGGGATTGGAATATTCAAAACCAAAGACAGTATATATCATAGGGATTGGAATATTCCCAATGAGGGACATCATATAACACAAGGATTGGAATATTCAAAACCAGTTACAGTATATAACACAGGCACTGGAATATTCAAAACCAAAGACAGTATATATCATAGGGATTGGAATATTCAAAACCAGGTACTCCAATAAGCTGCAAAGTATCACCAGTTCTCATAAAATATGCAAATGAAGTTCCCTGCAGTCCATAGAGCAGTAAAATGACAGGAAAGGGTGAAATTTCCCGCAGACCTGACGTTAGGGGTATTAATGTTATATTTCAAAGTAACTTATTAGTTTGACATTTCCTATTTTAAATTATGATTTAATAATTTACTAAATATAGTTTCAAAATAAAATAAAATCCCCTGATTCTTATACATTTTCTGTAAGTTTATGATAGATAGCAACAAATAAAATGTCAGTTTAAAGGTCTAATTCTGCTTTACTTAATTTAGATCATATTATTTCCTATTTTATGTATGCAAATTTTAAATATGTGTAAGAAAAGCCATGGTGCAAAACTACAGATTTAAATTTATCATATGCTATTATTCTTCTTTCAGTAACTGTGACCTTAAAGTTAATGTACTTTTTTCCTTATGCCAAGTGCAAGTCATCCAAAACTGTTTGTTCATACCCTTGATGTTGAACTAATGTTAATGTGCAGAAGCCATTTTATTCTTCTGACATGGTGACCTTGACCTTTAACCTTTTGATGCCAAAGTCAACATATTTCTTTACTCCAAAAGCAACCCATCCACAAATCTTGGTCTAGGTTTGTAATGTAACACTAATGTTATTTTGTGTGCAAACCATTTATATTAACTCAACAACAGTGGCCTTGACCTTTGACCTTTTGGCCCTAGAATGTATACAGTTCTTCAAAACCTCAAGTGCAAGTCATCAGTAGTGTTAACTTTCTGTAAGTGGTAAAGAATTCAAGTTATTGTATGGAAACAATTTTTTTTCTTTCAAAGTAACTTGACTTTTGATCTATTTGCCCAAAATCAATTAGGTTTCTTCCTTATCCCAGGGTAAGCCATGCACATATTGTGCAGAAACCATTTTTCTCCTTTCAATCATATGATTCCAAACCTTCAACTTTTGATCTCACAATCAATTGGATTCTTCCTTGCGCCAACTGCTAGCCACTGCCAACAAAGTTTGGTAAATTCTAGATGGTAAACAAAATGAGTAATTAACTGGAAACTATATTGGTTACAAACAGGTGTATATATGGACATCTTAGCTTAATACATTCCACATTATTATTGCCATATGAAAATTTAAAGTTCATACTCCAATATAATCAAAAAATCCATCACAGAGGTATTTCATAATTTATTTTGTGTAAGGGGTTATTTTTCAGCAAATGATAGGGTCTACATTGGTTGCCTGCATATCTGGTGAAAGAAGAACCTGGGAAGACCCAGAGAAGAACCACAGACCCATTGAAAGCTACTGGCAAGCTTTTTTACATAACCACATTGGTGGAGCCCACATGGACAGAGGTAAGATGTGAGTGATACCATTTGTCCACCCACAGCCCCTGAATATTCATAAAGTTTTGAAAAAGAGTGACTGGATTTAAAAGACACTGCACCTTTTTAATATGGTACAAATTAAAATGACCCTCCTTGTCTTGTACAAACTATAAAGCTACAAGCTGGTAAACATGGGCCATGGAGAGGATTGTAAATTCTAAGGAGTTACATAAATCTTAAGCTTGACAGTTTATATAAAGTATTAGTTATATATTTCATCCTGTAAAATGGAACTCTGCTACCTCAGCTGGTACAGGATCAGACTGTAATCTTAAGTCATGGGTTCAGAATACACACAGACCTGTCAACATAAACCAAATAATGTAATACCATGGCTATGTGATCAATACATACCTATGTCTACCCATGCAAGCCAAATAATTTAACCCTTGGGCCATGTGATCAATATATACCTATGTCTACCCATGCAAGCCAAATAATTTAACCCTTGGGCCATGTGATCAATATATACCTATGTCTACCCATGCAAGCCAAATAAAGTAATCCTAGAGCTATTTAATCAGTACATACTTGTGTCTACCCAAGTAGGCCAAATAATTTAACCCTTGGGCCACGTGATCAGTATATACTTATGTCTACCCATGTAAGCCAAATAATGTAATCCTATGGCTATTGAATCAGTACATACTTGTGTCTACCCATGTAGGCCAAATAATTCAACCCTAGGGCCATGTGATCAGTACAAACCTATGTCTACCAATGAAAGGCAAAATAATGTAATCCAAGGTCCACGGGATCCATACATGCCAATGTCTACCCATTGTTATGTATATTTAATCTGCATTGTTCTTGTTAGTTGTTTTTTTAAAATGTTTCTTTATTCCATTATATGCTATTGTAATATAACATTGTATGTTGGACTTAACCTTGTCCAAAATCAAGTTTATGTTCTACTTGACCTGAATTATTGATTTTCTTATAAATTTAATCTGTAAACATACATGTGTCTAGGTTATTGCAATTCCTCTACAATTTATCTGATATACCTGACAATGTCCAGGTTATACATATATTCTATATTAGCAACATATTTTATAATAATAATAATAATAATAATAATAATAATAATAATCATAACTAACATTTTATTTTGTTAACATTAAGAACTTTCCAGAAGGTTATTTTCCATGAAGTAATATTTTCATTTTAACCGATTCAGCCCCGATCCCGTCTGTAGGCGTGATGAGGCTGTACCCTACTTCAAAGCCCTGCAGCATCGAGGCCATTTAAGATTGACCAACGTGGGTGGTATTAAAAAAAAGCAGACAGATATAGCTCTAAAATGGTATCAAATAATCTGGAAGTTCTAGTTGCACTACAAAATACAGAGAGAAAAAGCTCATTTTTTGGACCCGGTTTTTTTTCACCCAAAATTCGCTCGAGATCGGAATGCGATTTTGTGTCCGGATTTTAGACCTTTTGGCCTCAGATCTAAGGCATACCGGTCTTAACTGAACACAGACAGGTGAACCTTTGCAAAAACTAGGATAAGGTGGGCATTTGGAATAAATTGCGGTCTCCATACGAAAATGATGGGTCTATTAAGCAAAAAAAAAAAAAAAAAAAAAAAAAAAGAACTCCAACTTTTACCCTTCTGCTCATGCGCAAGCAAAATAACCAATGGAAATTGATGTTTCTAATACAACTAGGCATTATTCTCATGGATAATCTGTTGAAAACCGCTGTATTACGATGTGTTCAGAAATAGCACCCCAAATCTCGTTCCTACGCACATTTCAGACGAAAATGACAAAAACCTCTGGGGCCGAATGAGTTAATGGGTGAATTTTCGTGACATCACTAAATCGGAATATTACTTATTTATTTCATCATTTGTGAATCAGTATTGCACATAAGTTACAAAAAGAGCCATTCTTTGACAATTTCTAAGAAATTTCCATAAACTTGATTAAGAAAATGTTCATTGTGACTTGAGGTCAAGTAGAGAACTATATAATCTTGACAACAGAAAGATTATTCATTCATGTTTTAAGATCTAGAGGACTCAATTTTGTATTCTGTCCAGTAATTCATTTGGGCTGGAATTTATTTCTTCAGATAATTTTATTCAGTGATTATTTTCTCTGGAAGTGCTCTTTAAAAAATAATATTCTTGGACAGAGACATTCACTGGGATTTATAGTGAATTGCAACATGTTATTATATTACTGCATTTCAACAAAAGACTACTGGTACAACAACACAATAAAGGCCACCACAGACACATCAATACATTCAGTGTTTGACTTAATTTGGAATTCTACTAAAGTTTATCCAGAACTTCACTTTATTAGGACTTGTGTCTGTAATTCAAGGATTATTTTGGGATTTAATTTGCAATAATATAAGTGTTTATTTTTCATTTTTACTTTGTATTCTCAGGAAATAAATTAATTTGTTCAATTTTACAAGTTTTGTTACTTTTCATTCATAACACCATATTAGCCAAATAATGTAATACATGGCCATGTCTACCCTGTGTAGGCCTAATAGGATCAGTACATGCCTTTGTCTACCAATCTAAGACAAATAATGTAATACATGGCCATGTCTACCCTGTGTAGGCCTAATAGGATCAGTACATGCCTTTGTCTACCAATCTAAAGCAAATAATGTAATACATGGCCATGTCTACCCTGTGTAGGCCTAATAGGATCAGTACATGCCTTTGTCTACCAATCTAAGGCAAATAATGTAATACATGGCCATGTCTACCTTGTGTAGGCCTAATAGGATCAGTACATGCCTTTGTCTACCAATCTAAGACAAATAATGTAATACATGGCCATGTCTACTCCATGTGGGCCTCAAAGGTTCAGTACATGTCTAAGTCTGCCCATGTAAGCCAAAAAGTACACACCTCTGTCTACCCATGTAAGGCAAATAATGTAACCCATGGCCATGTCTACCCTATGTAGGCTTAATAGGATCAGTACATGCCTTTGTCCACCCATCTAAGGCAAATAATGTAATGTCTACCTAATGTAGGCCTTGTCGTTGTTGTTGTTGGGTTTAATGCCATTTTTGAGCACACGATAGGCTATACATGGCGGCCAGTATTAATGATGAAGGAAGAACCAGTGAAAACCCCGGAAAGAACCACCGACCCACAAGAAGCTACTGGCAAGCTTTCTCACATACCCACATTGGCCGAAACCAAGACTCGAACCCACGCAGACAGGGGTGAGATGGCAGTGATCCATAACGGAGAGCGCTTTAGACCACTCGGCCACTCAGGCCCCCCCCCCCATGTAGGCCTAATAGGATTAGTACATGCCTTTGTCCACCTATCTAAGGCAAATAATATAATACATGGCCATGTCTACACCATGTAGGCCTAATAATGTCAGGAAAATGTCACTATAAACATAGCAATAACAACAACAATCTGAAACAATTTTCAAATTTATTCTCCAACATTTTTTCAAAGTGTTCTGTACTTAAAAGACTAAAAAGAAAATGTTCCTCTAAGATTTTTTATATCTCTTGGCAAATTGTTTCAGAGAACCTAGTGCAAATATTTCTAACTTTCTAAGCACATGTCTGAGTTCCTTTTACCTACAATAATGAGGACTTGAGAAATGAAACCCACAATAGAGTAATTGTTTCAACTCTTAAGGTTTTGAATCAGTGGAATGTTTTTGGGCAATTTAAGGCACATCATTTAAACTCCCTTGGCATTAAATAACATTCTTGTCTGCTGTATGGTAAAACACCAAAGCTATCCAAATGAATTACTGTATATTTATAATACATGATTCTGGCAGATATTAGTCTCTGAAGGAACAACATATTGACTTGATCACAAAATTACATCTTCAGTTTCTACAAATAAGCAAATACAACTTATCACAGGGGGCAATCATATGGAGTGATTCATTTTGCTTAGAATAATAACACTGTGTTTTTCAACTTGAAGTGTACCAATTTACCTAAAAATGTCATCTGACTTAAAACACCCGTCAGATCTGCCACCATATCTTCAGATCATATCGTGGCAAGTGAGGATTTATACTTATGACTTCAAATAAACAACGCTAAGATAACATAATATTTTAAAATAAAAAAGCAGTAAGCTTAGGCAAGAATTATAAAAAGAAATAGAACTACCATATATCCTTCCTTATAAGTCTATTCCATCTGCAAAGAACTTAGACCCTGATCTACAATTGGATAAGGCACCAGCAAATCAGGGTCTATGTTATTTGGTTTACATACTGCGGATCGGTGGGTGCAGTATTTGATTGCATATTTTGGTATTTACACTCTACAGCTGGACTCAAGCTTATAAGCAGGTATGTACACTAACAATGATACTCTTCTCTGTTGATTCAATTCCTCTGAATAAGTACTGACAACTCAAAGCAAAGGAAATGATAAGATGTATGAAAACAATCCTTTAAGTCACCTTCACACAGTTTAATAGGACTATACTGATTATTTACACTGGGAAAGGCATTAAAGACTTTGAGCCATTCAGTGGAATTAAAAGCCAAATTGCCAAGTTCACTACATCTACATGACGTTTATACAAACACTTCTGACAGAAAATGAAGACTAATGTTTTGGCAAAATACCAGACCAATAAACTGGGAACAAATCTTGCAAGAAGGAAACAACAGTTCTTGCATATATAATGTATTTAGCTATCTTTTTCCTGCCTATTTACTTAAAACTTAATTATACTTGTACATGTTTTCAACAAACCTGGGCTACAAAGGTGTTCTAAGTACATGATCATGTAAGCAATGTAGTGTAGCTTGAAACATTTATAAAACATATTAGTATTTTTAGTTGCATTTACCTATCATGATAAAACAAGTATTTGTCACAAATAAGCATTACAGACTCTGTATGCCTCTTGGCAGGATTTTTACTTACTAAAACCAAATTTTAGATCATTAACATCAGTTTTAACAATCTGAAGTCAGCTTTGATCATCTTGTATTGTAAAAGTAGAAAATAATTTCTTCCCTTGTAAATTCCACTAACCTCAATAGCTATCAGATATGCATGTGTATAAATCAAGTTCTACTGCAAACATCACAGACCCCAATTTGCCAATGCATAATTTTATAGACCCCAATCTGCCAATGCATAATTTTATAGACCCTGATCTGCCAATGCATAAGTTATCCAGCAGCAAATATGGGTAACAAGCAAGTACAGACAGTAATAATAATTTCTTCCAGTTTTATAGAATGACTTGATCTTTGGAGATAGACAACAGGATATTGTTACTCAACCAAGAAAATTTAAAGGACATCTGTGGCAAAGCTCTGTTCAAAATGAACTTTCACAACCTCCTAGACCAGCCAGGAACTGCTGAAATAGCAAAATCCTCCAAAAGGTTCTTAGTCTGCTATGAAATGAAATTTGCTGGTTTCTTGTATGAAAGACATTCATGTAGGGGTGGATGCAGCCCTTAAATTTATATGACATTCATGTAGGGGTGGAAGCAGCCCTTAAATTTATAAGACATTCATGTCATGTAAGGGTGAATGCAGCCCTTAAATTTATATGACATTCATGTAGGGGTGGAAGCAGCCCTTAAATTTATAAGACATTCATGTCATGCAAGGGTGAATGCAGCCCTTACAGTTATATGACATTCAAAAGACATTCATGTAGGGGTGGAAGCAGCCCTTAAATTTATAAGACATTCATGTCATGTAAGGGTGAATGCAGCCCTTACATTTATATGACATTCAAAAGACATTCATGTCATGTAAGGGTGAATGCAGCCCTTAAATTTATATGACATTCATGTAGGGGTGGATGCAGCCCTTAAATTTATAAGACATTCATGTCATGTAAGGGTGAATGCAGCCCTTAAATTTATATGACATTCATGTAGGGGTGCATGCAGCCCTTAAATTTATATGACATTCAAAAGACATTCATGTAGGGGTGGATGCAGCCCTTAAATTTATATGACATTCAAGCATTATGTTTTTCTCAAGAATCGAAATGAAAGTTCATATAAATTTTCATTTTAAAAGTACTTTTATCTTATATGAATGAGTAATATACTACATCACATAATACTGTATGCATCAAGAAACAACAACATGCAAATAGCACTTGGCACCCTGCCAACATAAGGATCCTTGAATGGGGTTTCTTTAGTACTTGTACACTTTGTCTAAACATGACATGTGCAGACTTGGTTCCAATATTGAATATACATGAAAAGACATGTACAGAAATGGTTGCAACACTGAGTAGCGAAGACAAACTATGTGCAGTCTCTGGCATGGTTCCAACATAAAGTAGACATGACAAGGCATGCACAGACATGGTTCCTACACTGATTAGATATGACAAGACATGTACAGAAATGGTTCGAACATTTGAGTAGAAATGACAAGACATGTATGGCCATCGTTCCAACATTGATTAGACATAAGAAGATGTACAGACATGGTCCCAACATTGAGTAGACATTACATGTACAGACATGGTTCCAACACTGAGTAGACATGACAAGTATGACAAGACATGTACAGGAATAGTCCCAACATTGAGTATACATGAAAAGACATGTACATATATGGTTCCAACATTGAGTACATATGATATTCACAGACATGGCTCCAGAACTGAGTAGACATGACAAACAGGCATGCTCGCAACATTTCATAACAAAAGACATATAAGAATTGTTTCTACCAATCAGAGTCTATTCTGAAACTGAAAATTTAGGGGCAAAATTTTATCTTAATTTGAAAAAGGATAATTATCTGAATACTTAATGAATTTAGTCAAGAAATAATGGTAAAGTTTAAAAACATAATGACAGGACTCAATATTTAATTGTAAAGTTTGAAAGGTAATGGTAGGGCTTGAAACATAATTGTAAGGCTTAATAAATAATGGTATGGCTTGAGATATGATATGGACTGAAATATGGTAGGGCTTGATATACAATGGTAGGGCTTGATATATAATGGTAGGTCTTGATATACAATGGTAGGTCTTGATATACAATGCTAGGTCTTGATATACAATGCTAGGGCTTGATATACAATGGTAGGTCTTGAGATATAATGGTAGGGCTTGATATACAATGGTAGGTCTTGATATACAATGCTAGGTCTTGATATACAATGCTAGGGCTTGATATACAATGGTAGGTCTTGATATACAATGCTAGGGCTTGATATACAATGGTAGGTCTTGAGATATAATGGTAGGGCTTGAGCTATAATGATAGAGCTTGAAATATAATGGTAGGGCCTGATATACAATGGTAGGGTTTGAAACACAATGGTAGGGTTTTACAAATAATGATAGGGCTTGATATATAATAGTAGGGCTTGATATACAATGGTAGGGATTGAGATATAATGTTAGGGCTTGAAATATAATGATAAGGCTTGATATATAATAGTAGGGCTTGAAATATATTGGAATATTTGGTTGATTTTTTTGAGGATTCTTTAGAAATTAGTGTGAATGTCACAACTGCGTATTCTTTTGATTTCTCACTATTGTATCTTCTTGCCAAACATACCTATAACCAATATTGTTACAAATTTAATTTTGAACATTTTAGGTAACTCAGATTCTTTTCTTACATAATGTAACTCTTTATTACTGAGTTGACATAATAATTTCTTAGTGTTCTAATTTGGTAAATCTTATATACCCAACTGCATGTATTAGATGTCCTTTCTCACAGTATGAACACATTATAAACTGGCAAAAAGGCTTAGCTGTAAGATTTACCTAATATACATGTACCTACAGATTCAACAAGGAAGTATTGCAGTGTCAAGTTTCTTATCACACCTTGCCACCAATATACAAATTACACTGAGTAATAAACATACGAAAAATCAATATGCATGTTTGAACATTTCTAAGCAACAAATGACTTTGCTCCAAAACCAAAACCAGAATCAAACAAATTATGGGACAGAATACCTTTATTATGAAAAGAATGTGTTTTTCTGGGTTTAAGCATTCCATTTTGACACATTATTCTATACCAAGCTGAGAAAATAGGAGCTAAGTCTTTCCCAAGGACAGATTAAGGCTAGCATCCCCAGGCTGGTCTTGGTGGGATTATGATGCTTTCCCAAGGACAGATTAAGGCTAGCATCCCCAGGCTGGTCTTGGTGGAATTATGATGCTTTCCCAAGGACAGATTAAGGCTAGCATCCCCAGGCTGGTCTTGGTGGGATTATGATGCTTTCCCAAGGACAGATTAAGGCTAGCATACCCAGGCTGGTCTTGGTGGGATTATGATGCTTTCCCAAGGGAACTACCAATCTAATAATAAGCTCATACTGACTCTCACTGACTCAAATGTTATCCAATTTATTAGGTTTGAATTTCTCTCCATCTTGAGTACAATACATGTACATATTTGTGGAAAATACATAATATTTAATATCAACTTATAGCTTGTCATGTTTGAAGATTACCTCCCTTTGTCAACATACTGTTTCATTGCAAAGTTATTATAATTAAGGATATCTCTGCTTGACTGCAAAGTTATTATTAAAGATCTCTG
This sequence comes from Sinohyriopsis cumingii, assembly GCA_028554795.2. Classification (NCBI taxonomy): domain Eukaryota; kingdom Metazoa; phylum Mollusca; class Bivalvia; order Unionida; family Unionidae; genus Sinohyriopsis; species Sinohyriopsis cumingii. Next base: position 94,637,476 of record CM068833.1, on the reverse strand, counting down.
TTTGACTCCAAAGCTATTATCAAAGATATCTCTGTTTGATTCTAAAGCTATTATCAAAGATATCTCTGTTTGATTCTAAAGCTATTATTCAAGATTTCTGTCTAACTACAAAGCTATTATAATTAAAGATATCTCTTTATGATTGCAAATCTATTATAATTAAAGATATCTCTATATGAATGCAAATTTATTATAACTACAGATATCTCCCTTTGACTGCAAAGCTATTATCCAAGATATTTCAGCATAATTGCAAAGCTATTATTAAAGATATGTCTGTATGATTACAAAGTTATTTTAAAGATATCTCTGTTTGACTACAAAGCTGTCTATACACTTTGAGAAATTTATTGAAGTGGCCCCAGTGGGTTTTTATTGGAGGGTTAATAAAGTATTTTCGACACAGAGTCTATCCGTCCTTCCTTCCATTCATCCATCCATCTCAATACCCCTTTAATCCATCCATCCATCCCTCCCTCCCTCCATCCATCTCAATACCCCTTTAAAAAATGTATTTCAAATGCATTTGAAATTTGTATTTAAATAAACTCACTGTTTTCTGTCCATCATCACATCATTTGCTGTTTATTTTGTTAAGACATTACTTTTGTCTACTTGCCTTCAAGAATGTATCTGAAAATGCATATGCATTATGCTTCTGTGAGACCACACAATGGAATGAACCCACTCAGAATTTGTATGGGTCATCATATACACAATGGAATGAACCCGCTCAGAATTTGTATCGGTCATCATGTATACAATGGAATGAACTCAATCATAATTTGTATTGGTCATCATATACACAATGGAATGAACTCAATCAAAATATGTATGGGTCATCATATACGCAATGGAATGAACTCAATCAGAATCTGTATCGGTCATCATATACACAATGGAATAAACTCACTAAGAATTTGTATCGGTCATCATATACACAATGGAAATAACTAAAAAAGTAACAGAATTTGAATGGGTCATCGTGTATTATTTATCATTTACATTTCATCACTTGTTGCTTAAGACAAGCAGCCATATACCATTTATTGTTCATTCTTCATTTATGCTTCATGTTTTGCATTGCTCAGCATTCATTTACCATTTTCTCATCACTCCATTTTCTCTCCATTCATTTGCCATTTTCTCATCATTCCATTTTCTCTCCATTCATTTACCATTTTCTCATCATTTCATTTTCTCTCCATTCATTTACCATTTTCTCATCATTCCATTTTCTCTCCATTCATTTAAAATTTTCTCATCATTTCATTTTCTCTCCATTCATTTACCATTTTGTCTTTATGTCATTTGCATTTCAAACAGGTATTTAAATGTTTCAGTCAGGAAAATGTACATTATCTAAGGCTGCAAGATTTACATGTGTAAATTGCTTAGTTTAGTCTACTACCTATACACATTTATAAATCAGTAAACATGTAAACAAATAAACATTGAGTTTCTAATTGTTTTAATTAAATGACAGTTTTGGTTATGGTAATTTATGTACATGTTCAGACATTTCAGTTGATTCAAACCATGCACACATTTAGACATTTGGTTACTGTCAACCAAGAAAACATTTATACATTTTGGTTACTGTAAACAATCTACAAATTTAGATATTTTGGTAAGTGTAAACCATGTACACATTTAGACATTTCAGTAATATTTTAAACCATGTAAACATGTAGACATTTTGGTAATTTTAAACCATCTACACATTTAGACATTTTGGTTATTGTAGAACAAGTACACGTTTAGACATTTGGTTATTTTAAACCATGTACACATTTAGACATTTTGGTTACTGTAAACAATCTACAAAATTAATTTAGAAATTTCAGTAATTTTAAACCATGTACACATTTAGACATTTTGGTTATTGTAGAACAAGTACACGTTTAGACATTTTGGTTATTTTAAACCATGTACACATTTAGACATTTTGGTTTTTTTAAACCATGTACACATTTAGACATTTTGGTTATTTTAAACCATGTACACATTTAGACATTTTGGTTATTTTAAACCATGTACACATTTAGACATTTTGGCAAACATTCAAGCCTATTTATTACCTGTAAATTTCTTTGTATGGTGGAATGTGATTTACATGGGGTTATTGAATAATATACATACACTGATTCAATTATGCCTATTTCAAAAATTGAATTATTTATTTTTGTGGGTATCAACTTTTGTGATTGAATAAAACATGACATTTTCATATCTACATTTAAATTCATTGATTGGAAAGAATTCCTATTGATTCCACAGAAGGATTATTGATCAATGGTCATAAATCATAGTTTATTAATAAGAACAAAATTCATAAAAATTGGTAAGATCACATGACAACACCAGCACATTTCAAGGTAATCATTTCAAAATGTCATTGATAGAAAACAAATTTTTCTTTACTTGGTCTTAACTCTGAGTTTGCAAACAAGTATAAAAATCATAAATACTGATATGGTCATTTCATCCTAAAAACACATTTTAATTTGATCATTTCAAAAACTCACTGATTTGTTTTCAACGATAGGAAATAAGTTTGTCTTCATATAATCTTAAATCTGGTTTTGCTAACAACCATAAAATCCAGTAAAAAAAATGATATAGTCTTTACCCAGTACACATATTTTTCAAATGAATAATTTTAATATTTCATTAATTATTTCACTGACAGAAAATAAATTTGAATGCATTATACTGAATATCAGTTAATCCTTATAATCTTGTTTGTTCACAAATGACACAATCTCAGTAATCATTGTTATAGTCTGTGGCTTTAGATCATGATTATTCAGTCTGTAATACCAGTGTTTCCCTTTACCCTCACTTGCGCTTCAGATACCCCCAAATTTTTAATTTGACCCCCAGTTTTGATACCAAAGTTTGTTTTTAAATCAGTATGACCCCCAGTTTTGACACAAAGGTGATTTTTGACTCTCAGTCTTGCACTCCTTGGGATACACTGAATACATCATCACAAAACCCTTGATTTGATGTCTGAAAAATTATTTCTCTTTGCCAAGTATACTACAAAATATGCCACCTATTTTAAACTTTAAAAACTCACCATCTTATTCAAATGAGTAAAATATCATTTTGTTTAAATGAGTAAAAATACTGTCTTGTTAAATGAGCAAAAACACCATCTTGTTTAAATGAGTAAAAGCAGTCTTGTTTAAATGAGTAAAAGCAGCCTAGTTCAAATGAGCAATAACAGTTTCTTGTGTAAATGAGTAAAAACAATGTCTTGTTTAAATGAGTAAAAACACTGTCTTGTTTGAATGCGTAAACACTGTTTTGTTTAAATGGGCAAAAACACCATCTTGTTTAAATGAGCAAGAATACCATCCTGTTTAAATGATTAAAAAATCTCCCGGACTCAAATCTAGTCAAGTTTCTGAATGTAATGTATATTTTGTTCAGTTTTTTATTTTTAAAAGGGATATATTCTGTTGTCTTGAAAAGAGATATGTTTTGGTGTTTTTAAAAGAGATATGTTTTGGTGCTTAAAAGTTTTTGGTGTTTTTACAGTACAGCAATACTGTAAGTAAGTTATTCAGTGCTGAAGCAATTAGAGTAATGTGCCTTGCCCATGGACACACCAAGGCAGAAAACCTTGCTGGTCCGATGAAGGGATTCAAATCCACACCCTTTTGATCGTAAGTCTATCTTGCTAACCACAGTCTGACTGAGGTAGGGTGTGGTGGGGCTCTACCTTCCTGGTATCTCAATACAGGTATGTTCTACACATTTCTAAAAGCCTATTCAAACATTCCTTTCTCTAGACATTGCCTTATTACCATGGTGCTCATTAGCTCCATTGGCAGAGCACTGGACTTGTAATCCAAGTGTCATGAGTTTGACACCTACCAATGACAGCCTAAGTCAGATGCCTTAGAGTCCTTTGGGAAATGCACCTAGGTCACATTTTCTCTTCATAGCATAGCCAACAAAAGTTTTAAGTGCTGTTATATACATTTAACCAAATTCATTTTTTTAAAATGAACTAGAACTGTTTTATAATCAAAATGATTCCCAAAATTACTGATGGGTAATATCTATATTTAAGTTTGTTTTTGCTTTATTTGCAAAAAAATGGTTATTAAGGTACATTGTTAGAGTACATGCATAAAGCAGGCATACACCTCCATTTCAAAATCTTCTAAAAAAATGTCAGTTTCAACATTTTCAAACGGTCTTCAAATCTGACTTTATAATAATTCATGAGAAAAATGTTATAGTTTGCATACTGCTTTTAAACTTAGTTAATATCAGGGCACAATGTACTTCAAAATATAAATAATTGAACTTAGTTAATATCAGGGCAATGTGCTTCAAAATATAAATAACTGAACTTTTTTTAAAACTTGCTTATAATTGACATTTCTATGATACTAAACAAAAAGATAATTTTCTTCATTTTTACTATCAAATCATGGGCAAAAACATCAATGTTTTAGCTGTCCTGTAAAATTTTCCACATGTCCAACCAGACAGGCATTTTTGAAACTGAACTTCATGCGAGATTGTTTGTTTGTTATTGTACACACTGATAAAAAATAAAACTTTATTCAGTATCTCCCTAATTATCAGTAAGGTACTGCCTAATTATCATTAAGGTATAACCTAATTATCAATCTGGCAACATTTATGCTCTGTCCTGGGCTTCTGAACATGAAAATTGTACAGCCCTCTATTACTAACTACTACTAACAATTCTGACCAGCCCATATTTAAAAAATCACGATTTTGGCATACAATAACAGTACACTGTTCTTGTCACAGGTGCAATAGGCTTAAAACTATGGTACACAAACTTCTGACAAAGGGCACAATAGGGCTAATTATGTCTGTAAAAGCAGTGGAGTATTTAACTAGATACTGAATGCCTGTGTATTACGCACTTAGGGTCAAAATGTGGTGGTTGTCTCATTTTACTTCTTCAATGCAAATCACAGCTGACCCCCTATATTAGGTCTCACTGGAAAATTCACATTCAACAGCTAAAATTCAGACCTATCTTTTAAATCTTCTTGTAAACTTCTGAGATAAATTTAAAGATGGCAAAGTTAAATAAAGTCATGTGAGCTTCTCAACAGCATCAACTCTCCAAGTTGAAAACATCCTCCTTCTTAATATTTTTCCATTCAGGCTTGATAAGCAGAGTACTGAGTAAGATTTTACTCTTCAGACTTGATAAGCACAGCACAGTACCAATTAAGATTTTACCCTTCAGACTTGATAGCACAGTACCTGTTAGACTTGATAAGCATATTTAGGATAAGATTTTGCCCTTCAAACTAGAAAAGCATAGTATGGATTAATTAAGATTGTACCTTTCATGCTTGATAAGCATATTATGGATTAATTAAGATTTTACCTTTCAAACTTGATAAGCATAACATGGATTAATTAAGATTTTACCCTTCAAACTTGATAAGCATAACATGGATTAATTAAGATTTTACCCTTCAAACTTGATAAGCATAACATGGATTAATTAAGATTTTACCCTTCAGACATGATAAGCATAGCATAGATACAGATTTTATGCTTCAGACTTGATAAGCATAATACCAATTAAGCTTGTACCTTTCAGGCTTGATAAGCATAATTTGGATTAAGATTGCAACCTTCAGGCATGATAAGCAGAATATGGACTAGGATACTGAAGGGGAAAAATGAGTGAAAAGATGGATTGTGGACTCGTATACACAAATATAACATGAATTGTGGGTTACTGAATACTGTTATTATGGATTATGGATTACTGAATGCTGCTATTATGGAATATGGGTTACTGAATGCTGTTATTATGGAATATGGGTTACTGAATACTGTTATTATGGAATATGGGTTACTGAATGCTGTTATTATGGAATATGGGTTACTGAATACTGTTATTATGGATTATGGGTTACTGAATACTGTTATTATGGATTATGGATTACTGAATACTGTTATTATGGATTATGGGTTACTGAATACTATTATTATAAACTATGGATTACTGAATACTGTTATTATGGATTGTGGATTACTGAATACTATTATTATGGACTATGGATTACTGAATACTGTTATTATGGATTGTGGATTACTGAATACTGTTATTATGGATTATGGATTACTGAATACTGTTATTATGGATTATGGATTACTGAATAGTGTTATTATGGATTATGGATTACTGAATGCTGTTATTATGGATTATGGATTACTGAATACTCTTATTATGGATTATGGGTTACTGAATACTGTTATTATGGATTATAGATTACTGAATAGTGTTATTATGGATTGTGGATTACTGAATACTATTATTATGGATTATGGGTTACTGAATACAGTTGTTATGGATTACGGATTACTGAATACTGTTATTATGGATTACGGGTTACTGAATACTGTTATTATGGATTACTGAATACTGTTATTATGGATTATGGGTTACTGAATACTGTTATTATGGATTATGGATTACTGAATACTGTTATTATGGGTTACTGAATACTGTTATTATGGATTATGGATTACTGAATACTGTTATTATGGATTATGGGTTACTGAATACTGTTATTATGGATTACTGAATACTGTTATTATGGATTATGGATTACTAAAAGTGCAGTCTGAATCTAGATATTAATGGAAAAATTTAATGAAAATAACAAATGTCAACAATATTTTTCTTTAAACTTTTTAATGATTACTGCTGATTCATATGTTTAGTGTACATCTTTTTGTGCCGTATAAATTATCAGGAATTTCATGTTTACTTGGATGCAGGAGGTCGTGGGTTCGATCCCCGGTCGAGTCATTCCAAAGACTTACAAAAATGGTACTAACAGCTACCTCGCTTGGCACTCAGCATTAAGAAGTTAGTGTTAGGACTGGTTGGCCTGGCATCAGGATAATGTGACTGGGTGGAACATTATGCTACATGTCTGCACCATGATGCCCCAGTGCTAGATATCACTATAAACTGTCACACTGCAGACATTGTAGCGGCATGACTGGAAAATTGTTAAAGCTACGTTAAAAATCCAACACACACACACACATACACGTTTACTTCAAGACTCAAAAGAGCATTTTTCTCTTAATAACACACATTCCAGTCACATACACACAATTAATTCAAGGACCTATTAAAACCAGTTTCTTTATAAATCAATGAAAATTAATATCCAAATTAAATGAATGGAATTAACTGAATTTTTAAAAAAGCTGTGAATATGCATTTAGTGCCAGTCATAAGGAAACAAGCAAATCGAAAGTCCAAGTTCCTGCTACCAACAAGCAAATCTAAGGTCCAAGTCCCTGCCACCTACAAGCAAATCTAAGGCCCAAGTCCCTGCTACCAGCAAGCAAATATAAGGCCCAAGTCCCTGCTACCAACAAGCAAATCTAAGGCCCATGTCCCTGTTACCAACAAGCAAATCTAAGGCCCAAATCCCTGCTACCAACAAGCAAATCTAAGGCCCATGTCCCTGTTACCAACAAGCAAATCTAAGGCCCAAATCCCTGCTACCAACAAGCAAATCTAAGGCCCATGTCCCTGTTACCAACAAGCAAATCTAAGGCCCAAATCCCTGCTACCAACAAGCAAATCTAAGGCCCATGTCCCTGCTATAAACATTTATCCAATCATGTAGGTAATATCTGGAGTTCTGATCTTATCAGCAATTTTTAAACCAATAAATACATGTGAAAGTGGGAACATATTTAAAATGTATTTCAGAAAACAAATCAAATATACTGCAGGGTTGCTGTATACATCAATTTGCATGGAGAGCAAAGGCAATGGAAGTATTTGCCAGTACTTAGTTTGAGATATGGAAAGCTTCTATCGGTTCCCATAGTTTTAAAACCTAACATTGTGTTCAATATAATACCAGTGTGTCAAATTATTTCATATTCTAGACAATAACAGTGATTCTAATTATATCATATTGAATAGTGTACCAGCATATTTAATTGTATTATACTCAGTATAATACCAGTGTATCATGACATATTTTGATATTATACCAATGTATATAGTCATATTATATTCAATATAATACCAATGTATATATTTATATTATATTCAATATAATGCCAATGTATATAGTCATATTATATTCAATATAATACCAATGTATATATTTATATTATATTCAATATAATGCCAATGTATATATTTATATTATATTCAATATAATACCATTGTATATAGTCATATTATATTCAATATAATACCAATGTATATAGTCATATTATATTCAATATAATACCAATGTATATAGTCATATTATATTCAATATAATAACAGTGCATTTAGTTGTATTATAATCAGTATAATACCAATGTATATAGTGGCATTATATTCAATATACCAATGCATCTAACTATCTTATATTCAATATAATAGCAGTGCATCTAATTGTATCATATTCTATATAATATCATTGTATCTAACTGTGTCATATTCAATATAATGTCTGTTTTGGATTTTTAATGTAGCTTAAACAATTTTTCAGTCATAACACCATGATGTAGTGTGACAGTTTATAGTAATGTCTAACACTGAGGCATCATGCCACAGACATGTAGCATCATGTCCCACCTGGTCATTTTATCCTTACACCAGGCCGACCAGTCCTAACTACTAACCTCTTGATGCTGAGTGCCTAGTAAGGCAGCTGCTAGTACCATTTTTATAAGTCTTTGGTATGACTTGTCCAGGTTTTGAACCTGCGATCTCCTGCATCCAAGGCAGATATTCTAACCACTATAATACCAGTGTACATAATTATAAAGTATTAATATAATACTTGCACTATGACCTGTAAACCTTTACACTATGACCTTTATAATTTGGGTAAATTCCTTGATATATTATGCTATTCATAAATAAATGCATAACAACACACACCAAATGTCATCCACACTGTCAACATATCATGTAGTCACAAAACAACACATACCAAAAATGTCATACACACTGTCAACATATCATGTAGTCACATAACAACACACACCAAAAATGTCATACACACTGTCAACATATCATGTAGTCACATAACAACACACACCATAAATGTCAAGCACACTGTCAACATATCATGTAGTCACATAACAACACACACCAAAAATATCATACACACTGTCAACATATCATGTAGTCACATAACAGATGAACTAGCACCTGCTGGTAAATTTCATTCTAGAGGTTAATTCTCCCAGGTAATATGGTCAGACTCCCCTCTAAAAACAGAAACAAATGTAAGATCTGTGTTTGGCTGTGTTTATTTGAAAGACTGATTTAAACAACAAAGTTAAGCAGTAATAATGGACCAAGCAATCATAATGGATAGTTCTGTGATATTCATCAGACAAATCCCTCAAAACATATCCAAGTTTAAGTGACTATCTTTATGCACGCTTTGGCCTAAAAGCTGGATGTGAGTTCATTGTATGTGTGGGAGCTATTCCAAATATGGTAACAATCACATTCATGTTAAATATGTAACAATCATGTGTGTGTGTGTGCTATGTCAAATATGTAACAATCATGTGTGGACGTCGTGCTGAATGCTGTAAGAATCATATTTGGATCTTACGTCCAATATGGTAACAATAACACAGCATTACACTATCCACAGGTCACTATATTAAACAACGGTCAGAATATCAAGGTGAAAAAAACTGAAAAGAAACAATTTTATACAGATATACAGCCAGACACACACACACAAATATATATATATATATATATATATATATATATATATATATATATATATATATATATATATATATATATATATATAATACAAATCATTTTTGCAGCTGCCATGTTCTCTTTTCAATAATTCTCTAAAGTTGCTTATTCGTCACCCAATAACCTATAATTACAACTACAACAATGAAATGACCTGGATATAATTACACATACATAAATTGACATAAAATAACAGATGACGCTATGGCTCATCAATTTTGAGGTCAATATAAATATCTTTAAGCATCCGCAACAAGTCAAAGTTTTATAAAGACAAAGGTTTGTCTCCTTTATTTGTTTTTCTTGTCTATTTTTTGTATGTGCTTTTGAAAAAGACTCGTTAAGAGTTGAAAGCACTTAGGCTAGATAGATACTAGTGATAGATACTAGTTTTGTACTGTTCATAGTCAGTTTATTATATATATATATATATATATATATATATATATATATATATATATATGAATTTTTGTGGGGAGAATATTCTGAAAATTAACCATTTTTATACTATGGAAACAGAACTTCCAAAGCATGTGAACTAACATCATACTTACTAGGAACCTTGTGGACATGTGACACATGACGAGTTAGCGAAATATGTCCCTGCTAGACAGCTATTAGCACAGTCTGTTGCACAATTACACTGCCCTGAAATCAAACAAAAATAAAACTGATTTGTTTCCTCCTGATCTGTCAAAGAAGAAACTTATCTAATCATTGTTTGGCTTTATTTTAAAATGTCGTATGGAACAGACTCTGAACCAATCATTGAGTCAAAAATGAGAGCAAACTGACAACAAGAAATAAGATGTTCAGTACTCAGTTCTTAAAATGTGAGTCAACCTGGTCATGTACCAGCAGGTGCATTTACAGATCTTAAATAAAGTAATAATTGTCGTTCTAAAATTGAATACTGTTCTAGTTTAAGCAGAGTCTATTCATTCCCAATTGCTATATGATATGTACCTAGGTAGTTATCACAAAACTCCCAGATATAAATTATTCATTGCTTTTAATTTTTATAATGGCAGTCAGATATTCAACAAGGTCAGAAACTGACTAGAGGTCTTCAGGTCTAAACATATTAATGCTGGGTAGTACATACTAATGCTGGGTAGTACATACTAATTCTGGGTAGTACATACTAATGCTGGGTAGTACATACTAATGCTGGGTAGAACATACTAATGCTGGGTAGTACATACTAATGCTGGGTAGTACAATTTTTTTCCAATATGTAACACTTTCATTGTGACATCATAAGATGTGACATTCAATCTGGTTTACACTGCTTCACCAAGTTTATAAATAATAACATAATTTAACACAATGATTTGTCATATTGCATGCATTTCTTGGCACATTTCTAGTTTATATTATGATTTTTAAACGAATATAGATTAATAAGCAATGATATAAACTGAATAATGATCCTTTATTTGTATGCATAAACACAAAATTGACACCCATTCCTGAAGTAAATCAGTGTCAAATGCCTATATGACCCATATGACATTCTACATTGTTAAAGTGGCAATTTCCAATACTGGTCCACAGTAACCCTCAAAAAAGGTCCTGGTAGAAATCAGGTATGTGCAACCTGTGTGCTGGATCTGGCCCGTTAATCTGCTTATTTATATCATTGGGTGCAGCATTAAAAATCACTCATCTATTATGTGTCCTGGATCTGTCCCCTGATCTGGTTTCAGCTGCTTATTTATATCATAGGGTACAGCTTTAAAAATCACTCATCCAGTCTGTGTCCTGGATCTGTCCCCTGATCTGGTTTCATCTGCTTATTTATATCATAGGGTGCAGCTTTAAAAAAATCACTCATCCAGTCTGTGTCCTGGAGGAAGCTGCACATGCATGTGGTAGACTGTGAGCTGATATGGTGGTATAATTCAATACAATTGCAACAAATGTACCGTATGTACTTGCTTATAAATCAGATTCAACAGAAAATTGCATAAAGCAAGATCTGCCACCAAATAATATCCCAGCAGATCTGGTTCTACCTATTTTCTGGGAGTAATCAATAAAACATACAGCAAAGACCCTGATGTGCTGACACATCAAGCAAATGTGTATTACTTTAGGGTCCATATTGTTTGCAGTAGGACCCATCTAGAACAAGTATTTGTTACTAGAAAAAGATTTAGGGTTTTTGCTATGATGGTCCAATTTAACCCCCATGGATCTGTGGGTTATTTTTTGCATAAGAACCAAAATATCCTTAACAAGAAAAACTCTTAAGGGCTGTCCATTTAGTATGTACGCATGGAGGGGTGTGTTAACCCGAATGTATTATACTTGTGTATGCAGGGTGGGTGGGTGGGTATCTAATGATAATGAACGTATGCATAGGAAATGGGGGGTGGGTGTGAACATTGATAATAATTTGTCTAATATGTAACCTGTTCGACTGGGTTCAGTAGGCATTTGAATTTTAGCAGACACTAGACAAACTTTATAAAGTTACTCAGCTTATTTCTTTGATGCAGTCAGACATTCAACATCAGTGGACTATCTATTTTATTAAACATGTTAATGTTATTAATCCTAGATGATTTCTGTGTGAATTAAATATAGTAAATATAGGCCCTTCTACAGATTTTTTTTCGGGGGGGGGGGCATCAAGCGTACGTATGCAAGAGGGTGTAATAAAGTATGCATGTGTACAGGGAGGGGGGACAAGCTTTGCCAGATTTTTGCATACATACTAAATGGATGGCCCCTAATATTGCACTTCAAAGGTAACATAAGTAAACAAAAACTGTATTTGTGTTTGTGCTTATGTCCCCATAATGCAGGCAATAAAGATAAAATCCAAAGAGTTCTTTTTGTTGTTAAAATATATCAAATCCTTTAGTTTCATTAAAACTTTACTGGTTCATTCACAAAGGCAACTAAACATACCCATCAAATTGTATTTGTTAATGTCAAGAGGTTTTTACACAATCATCCTAACAAGCTTTTGAATTAAAATACTTCAACTCAAAAAAGTGAAGAAAAAAATTCAGAAAAAAAAATTAATGGAGAAATTGCTCTAGTTGCACAGAAATCAAATATGGTAATTTAAATCTGCAAACAAACATGCCTACTATATTTCATTTTTCTATGTTAATGAGCTTCCAGAGAGAAAGAGAGAGGAAAACATACATACTATATATATATATATATATATATATATATATATATATATATATATATATAACACCAGATAAAGGTGCCTTCTTATGAATACAAGCAAAGTATAACAAAACTAAGAAGTACTGTTAGCTTATCAATTAAGGTCAATAAATACATATTCTGTAAAAGTTTATCCAATTAGGGCCAATATGCATGTATTGTGCATGTTTATCAAATTAAAGCACATAAACATGTAATGTGTAAAAGTGTATCAAATTAAGGCCAATATTCATGTACTGTGTAATAGTTTATCAATCCAGCCTTGTATTCACAAGATAATAATATTGTCAATCTGAATCCTATTGTAACAACAGCAAAAAATATATCTATCTAGCAATAATAAAGGTATAAACTCTTCATGTTTTGTCAGGTTAATAAACATGTTCATTATTGACATAACAAACTGAGTTAGTATGAGTGACCATGCAAGTTTCAAGATTATTGGGCCTTGACCCAGTTTCACAAAATTTTACCATGTTTAGGATACTTCAGACAATGTCAATATTTTTGTCCATGGTGGACATAGAAAGGATTCTAAATCATCTTTATAAGATTGAAACACATGTCAATATTTGTATTCTTAAAAAGAATGAGTTGAGAGAAAAATTGAGATTTCTACCAAAACTGGGGACCTGGTCTGTATCATACATGTACTTGTATTCTTAAAAGAATGAGTTGAGAGAAAAATTGAGATTTTTACCAAAAACTGGGGACCTGGTCTGTGCCATACATGTACTTGTATTCTTAAAAGAATGAGTTGTGAGAAAAATTGAGATTTTTACCAAAACTGGGGACCTGGTCTGTATCATACATGTACTTGTATTCTTAAAAGAATGAGTTGAGAGAAAAATTGAGATTTTTACCAAAACTGGGGACCTGGTCTTTATCATACATGTACTTGTATACTGTATGCTGACAAGAATATGATCAAACCAAACTTTTCATTTATACACACCTCTTTAAAACATGTCAAATCTAAACAAGTATAAAGGATTGTCTTTTATAAGGGTGTGATTTTATTTACAACAACACTTGACTTAAGAAATAATCTAATGCTTAGGTCGGAAATTATTACACTGAGGTGGTTAGGCAAGTCTAAACTGAATCTATCTAAACATAGCACTCACTAATTTTAACACTTGCCATGGGAGCTATAAGGGATACCATCCTATAGTGAGACCAGCTTTTAATCAAACACACTATTTAATTGATTACTACAGAATAAAATTTGGACACATGACCAAGCATACATTGGAAAGGAATGGTGTTATAATGAAGGACCTTACGGAGTGCTGTATTAGCAATGTTCTTATTTTAACAAAATATATAGATCTCAATTATTTGTCATTTAATACAGGTATTTAATATGGTGATTAGGGTTGGGGGCAGACGAGTTGAAGTGTCATCATGCTGGACACACATTCTATAGGTTGATGATTCAAATTCTGATCAACTGACCAAACCAGTTCATGCTGGTCAGCAGACACAGCATTCATTCTATCACTTGCCTAGTCATTTAAGTGTTCATATGCCATTATGCACAAATCAACCAAGCAGGTTAGATCAAAGTTATTTTGGAAATTTTGGGGACAATATTTTTCTGAAGAAAATTCCTAAAATTCACATGATTCTTATATTGGGTGCTTGCTATTGGTCTCTGAAGGAGGAACCTAAAAAAAACCAACATAAAACATGTACATGGTTTCAGTTCTCTAAGTGTGAATCTTTTCAAAAATCATTCATCACCTAACGATAAATGTTTCTAAAGTATGCCCAAAAAAATGTCAATATTGAATAATCTTTTCTTTTAGATTGTCCAAAATAAAGTCATAAAAACATTATCTTTTTGGAATAAATACAATACCACTACTAACTGGAACTTGCATGTTTTTCTTGATGTTGTGCAGTCCAAGTATTTTACATAGTAACCAAAACATTAATATATTATAATTATTTCTTTTTGTTCCTTGACCACTTCTCTAACATCAGCATTCCAAAATGTTCAAATTAAACACAGCACACAGTACCCAAATAAAATTCCATGTTGATGACATCATATCTATTAACAGTTAACCCATCCACATGCACCCTGTCGCATCAGCATATTTCTATCATTGTTTTAGTGCTATCTGCATGTCTTTGTATTGAATGCATTTGTTAATATTGAACATTTTCCCCAAAATAATATCAGTTGACTTCAATTATTACATGGGCATGCATGAGCTACCAGATTCAATGAACCCTCTCCCATGGCTCAACTAGCCTGAAATGAACAGCTAAGATTTCCCCATGTCAACAACAGAACAATATCCAAAAATCTTATTTTGAAATTTAAAGTTGAAATTAGAATAAATCTTCAGATCATTGTTAAAAATATTATTTGTTCTCCAACTGCCCATTAAGACTACTGGAAGGTTCATTTTATCACATGGTCCAGGAACCCTTCTGCATATTTTTGAATTTGAAGAGTTTAAATTTGTTTCAAATCATGCAGCAGGCAAACAAATAACAACCAAACTATACTAACTAAAATTGACTGGTTCTTAGACTGCAGACAAAATTCTTTTGAAAGGTATAACCTATTAAATTTTATGTATTAAAACATAATCATCCCAAACACAGTTTTTTTCTTTATATCAAGATGACATTTATAACTCCTCTTCTACAGTTGTACTTTAATAAGATACAAAGTAAAAAGAAAAGTATGGATCATAAAAACCTGTTTATGCTGAGTGAATTTCACTAAACTAAGCATGATAATGATAAAAAGACTGAATGTTATTTTTCTATCATTCATACATGACATAATGAATTAATGTCCTACAATAAAATTCAGAGTTGAGTGTTCACAAAGGACATCTAGAAGTTATTGTTCCTTTCTCTCTGAGATACCATTGTGATTACCATGTTGAATTTATCAGTGTCTAGTACCCGAGTTCGAACAGAATGAGGGAAAGAAAGGTAATCACAGTGCCATAAATGATTACGTGTGTTCAAGACTTGATGGTCATATTATCAATTCACATTTACATATTAATATGTTTCACATTTTAATTTGTACCAAAACAAAACTATATTTTCCTGTCTTCTGTCGGTAACTGCCCAAATACCTCAAATGTCTTTGCCACCAACACCCCTGTGTTAGTCTTTATCTATGTCCATCTGCCATGCATTTACTTCTTCAGCACTATTTGTTTTTCTTTCTTTGCTCTGTCTCATTTTTGGAGAAAATTCTTGATTTGTTGAATTCAAAGAATTTAACTCATCTCATATCTTGCATCAGCTGTTGGATATTACTGACTCTTTATCAGCCAGAAATGTATAAATCCATAATAATATTTAAAATTTGATTTTCCTTTTCTTACCAATTCTCAAAGCAATTTGTTGAAAAATTATTTAACAAAAGGAATTTCGAAAATTAAGCTAGTCACTGTCTTTCACCGAAACTATTTGAAGAACTGTTATATCCCTGTGCTTCAGCAAAAGTACAAGACATTGATAAATTCGACATGGCAATCACATTGGCATATCAGAGAGAAAGGAAGAGCAACTTCTAGATGTCTTATATTAAATTTAAGAGGTTATACTTTTCAAAACATCATTGTCCACATACATCAGTATATTTATCTTTCTGACTTTCACTCCAACTCCCCCCTCCCCACTAATTTGAGATCTTTACTGAAGGCTATATATGTGTATTGAATAACTGTGTAATGTGTATTGAATAACTGTGTAATGTGTATTGAATAACTGTGTAATGTGTATTGAATAACTGTGTAATGTGGTTAATACTAATTTTTTCTCTGGTACATTCAGGAGAATTTTCTTAAGTGTAAAAACTAATGGAAGTTCTTTTCATCACAACTTGTCCACAAACACTGCTGGTATAATTTTCTTGCAATGGAGTATGTTAGCTGTGTTGTATGTGCAGATCCACAATATAGCATCTAACCTTTTCCTGGTACCAATGGGTGGAGTGGTGGGGTGAATTTGTGGAAAAAAGTTCAGAAAAGGCAGGAATTTTGAGCAAAAGCCAAGAAAGACAACAGTATCTTGATTGCCATGTAAGAAAAACACGTTCAGAATAAAATGAACGATATGACATTAATGATATGAGGATATCTGTTACTCCATGTACAACTAGTTAATTTTTTACTTTTTTGTTGATAAACTCAAAATTTTTTAAGACAATTTTTTTATATACCTACCAACATGTATTTTAGTGCAACTAGCAATTCCTAATACAATCATACTATGGTAAAAAATCACATTTAGAAACTATTTTCTATTTTTTAATATTGTTAAAACCTAGACTATTCAAGAAAGTATAATGTGAATTATACAAATGCATTCTACTATTTTTCTTAATTTATTACTAGATCTAATTAAGGCATAAAATAAGTAAACTTCTTTCTTCCCCTGTAAGTTATCAAAAGTCATGGGTTGTGTTTCACAAGGAACGTGATTGATGAATTTATAAACGTGTAAAAACAATGTTTTATTGTATGAATACACAGCTCTAAAGTAATAAAGTGATGTTACATGCTTTGAACTCTGCATCTTCGACAAGAAGCATGTGTGTGATTTTTGTGTGCATGTGTGTTCAAGAGAGAGAGAGAGACTGACTGACACAGTGGGAATTAGAGATGTCAAAACAATATGTATGGTTATTGCTGCATTTACAAAAAATATGGTGTGTAGGTTGATACAAAATATTATCTCTTCTGCTTTTGTTTTTATCCAGAGGGACTTAATTGATGCATAAATTAGAAAATAAGCGTAAGTTTCATTATAAATTTGACTTACATCCTTTTCTTAATTTTTTCTTCCAAATTTTTTTTCTTCTCACAAAAACATATGGGACCGGCGGGGAGAAAAAAAAGGTCAGTCGGGTAACCATAATCACATATACTTTTTATTTGGCCTGAGGGGTGCTTGTTGGTGTAACCCAAGGGGTAATTCTTCAGGCAGAAAACTTACCTTCTACTAATGAAGTATATGTCCAGCATATTGCGTACAAAAGAACTATCCTGCTTGCAAATGTTCTATGCATGAATAACGGTAAGCCCGCTGCACGAAACATGACAATTTCACGAACAATAAGAGAACACTATAACAAAATGAAAATAAGTAAAGGTCGTCTTGCCCCTGAGTCCAGCTCAGTATGCGAAATAAGTCACTAAGTTACATCTTCATTGACCATTATAATGGTAATCTCTTATTTCCTTGTTATCTGATGTTTTGTACACAAGTTCAATATCAAAATGTCTCTATTGCTGCTTCAGTCGAAATGCTCTCTTACGTATATCAATGGTCAGGTTCTACTTCCTGTTTACTATTGTGCAGGTTGGTTTTCATTAAGCAGCAATAATTATTTTAACTTTGTATTAGAGTATAAAACCAGTCAGTAATTTTTCATTCGGCATTAGTCTGCGTTCTTCCTAAAAATTCAATGACGTTTCCGTTACTTAGCGACAAATCAACAAAGTGGTCAGACAAGAGGCTTCAAGGGGAAATTTTTACTGCCAGAATTTCTACAATAACATTTAACAGTTCATTTATTGCTGAATATGTTGAGCATCTGTAGAAACAGAAATAAAAAGTAGTTTGCATTAAGTAAATAAAACTTGAGTAGAAAAAAAAAAACTTTATTTCAAGAGTTGTTCATAACCTTATGCTCATACCTTATTAGAACCTCAGGTAATTAAATCTTGATATATTAGAAGCAAATACATTACCTATATAGAATAAATTTTAAACAACCGCTGGCCGGGCCCAAATGGAAAATGAAATATAATTTGTGACGGCTACATTCCTTGAAGTTATTCACATTGTCAAACTGCTTGAAGTAGGAGATTTACGATAATGTAAACATCGGTGCCTTTTCAATTGGCGTTCATCGCTACAAGCTATTATTATTATTATTATTATTATTATTATTATTATTATTATTATTATTATTAATTATCATTATTATTATTATTATTATTATAAGATATACACTATTTGTTTTTCGTCAGTAATGTGGAAATACAATCTTGGTATTTGGCGAGGCGGATGGGTCAGCAAGCAAGCTCTACCGCCCCCCCCCCCCCATGTGTGGTATCTTGCTTTTCTAAAAAAGGTAACTTCTTTCAAAATTTGCATGTGAAGTTCAGCATATGTGAGTGAATCGCTAGTTGTTAGTGGTTAGAGCGTCTAAATGGTTTTAGCGTCCGCGTCGAATGCGGGAGTTCGCGGGTTCGAACCCCGACAGAGTCATACCAAACACTTATAAAAATGGTACTATCAGCTTCCTCCTTTGGCACTCAGCATTAAGAGGTTAGTGTTAGGACTGGTCGGCCTGTTATCAGCATAATGTGACTAGGTAGGGCATGATGCTACATGTCTTCGGCATGCTGCCCACTTGCTAGACGACACTATAACTTACCACACTTCAGACATCATAGTGATATGACTGAACCATTGTTGTTATTGTTGTTTTTGTTTTAGGGTTTAATGCCATTTTCAGCACAAGATAGGCCATACATGGTGGCCAGTGTAACTGGTGGAGGAAGAACCACCAACCCACGAGAAGCTACAGGCAGGCTTTCTCATGTATTCCACGTTGTCTCTCGGAAAAACCATGATCTACCTGATGTTTGTAAAGTTTATTTGCTGGGGGGGGGGGGGCACCAGACAGATGTCCCCCCCCCACCTCATTTTCCCAAAACAAGAGGTGTTTTATGTGTGTATGTTGCCCCCGAAAGTATGTATGTCTGTCTTATTTTAGCAAAAGAATTTCGATCAAAAATTTAGTTATCTACTAACATTTTTGGGGGGCTATTATTTTTTCCCCATGTGTTATCTAAAGAGTTGTTCGTCCGATTGTGGACTTTGTCCCCAGTGTCGGAGTTCCTTCCCCCGTTTTTTGTGATCTGCGCCAACCATCTCCTGAGTCCTGTGTGTTCTATATGTGTTTTGCTATATATTGTGTGTATGCGATATTTTTGATGTAGTGACGGCAGTCTCAGTCAAATTATATCCCAGTTGTCTTATCATTTACATTTTTTTTTTACTTATAAATTGTCCAAAATTTTGAATAATTTATTTTTGTTTTTATTTAAAGTTTTGAATTTTGTAGAGAAAACGGTGTATTTCAAGGTTTATAAAAGAAAAAGATTATATTGTTTCACATGTATGATCATAGTTTGTCGTTTTCTCTTTGCATCTTAATTGCTGTGAAGGCTAATCCCGAGTAAGAAACCGCATTTTCTTTATTCGTTTATGCATCCCTCATTTGCGGGATTTTAGCCGTCTCGTTTATCATTAAAGATATAAAAGTTCCAAAAGGGTATTATTTTGGGGTTAGTCCCTAAAAGTTAGTACGTTCTGTTTGTCCATTTCCAAACATGTGGGGTTTTCTAAGGCTCTTCCGAAGGCCTTTTCACTTCGCGTAGCGCCATGTGACATAGCCCTTCGGCGTCTGTGCGTCATACTTCTCCCACATGGAGGTTCCCTGTATCCCTTCGTTAGAAAAGAATGCCAAGGACAGAATACTGTATCGGTGCTTTATTAGTATTATTTAGTGCAAACAGCTACTTAGTATTGCGTTGTTGGTTAGATTTTATTGTTTTCTCTAAATAGTCTGCAATAGTTTGGTTTCGTATATTGGTACTGTGAGGTTAGAGATGAAAGCCAGGCTCAAGCCCGTATTTGACGCTACTCGCCCCTAGTTGGACGTTATACCGAAGCCCCTACAGCATCTCCTCTCTCCCTGGCCAAGACACACAACCTTGAAAAGTAGACTTATTGTTAAAAAGAGGATCCTTAATGCGGAATAGATAAAAGAAAACAAAAACCGTTATTTAATTATTTTTATTACTTGACCACAAGATAGCAAAGCAGTTGTAATGTAGTCAATTATTTTTAAAACCACTTTATTTTCAAAATTTACATCTAGATATAAAATACTGTTTCTGTGATACTTGTACTTTTTACATATTTCCATAATTAGCAATATCTTATTTTCTTTGTTGTTGTTGTTGCTTTGTTTTGTCGCACTGGGCGATCGTATGGAGTCTTGTGAAATTGGCAACTTTACATAAAGGGCATTTCGGAATTGTTCTGATCATACGACGTCTGACAGCCTCTTCGCCTGTAAGCCAGGCGTTGTGCATATATTGAAAAATTACGTTTTGAATTTTGACATATCTTATTTTCTCCCAATTTTTCCAAGTTTTTTTCCCCAGTTTACCCCCACCCCCCAGTTGTCTTGTTCTACTCTACATCTTATTCTTTTCGTTACATCCTCTCTTATCCAATCATATGTTTTCCTGTATCCAATGTCCATAATTCTGCTTGATATATATATATATATATATATATATATATATATATATATATATATATATATATATATATATATATATATATATATATATATATATATATATATATATATAGTTCCTCCCACGCTGTCTTAGGTTCGGGTTGTACTTATTTAAATATATTTATTATATTAGTTACATTTTTAGTATTGTGGGTATGGCAGTAGTGGGCTTGGCAGTTCCAACCCCCAACTCCCCTACTTTGTGCTCTATGCAGAGTTGTTATAATAATATAACGGGTTTTGGAATTCCATATGTAGCTTTTTATTTCCAAATCCAACTTATTCAGAATTTTATTTTCCATGTATATTGATCTAATTGTATAATTAATATCTGAATACAATTAATATTTGCCACTTGGGCCCGCTCCATGATGCACAGTGGCGTTAGGGCCCATATTTTCACATTTTCTCTTATTCTATTGATTATATTTTTGTAGTTTTCTATAGTATCTCCACCCCCCCACCCCCAAAATACCCCTAGAGCTTTCACTGTATCTCTCAGTAGCTGGTGAGTGAACCCGGGGTGGTTCCCTCTCCAGTTGCCTATTTTCAAGCTTTTGGTCTTGTCATGGTTGATTTTTGAGCCTTATTCTTTCCCGAAATGTTCAAATTCTTTCTTTAGATATTTATAGGAATATTGCATCTCTTATAAAGTTTGTACAGTCATCAGCATGCTAAAGCATTTTAAATTCCTCTTTTAGATTTGGTATTTGGATACCTTGTATTTCTTGGTTGTTGCGTATTTTGTGACTTAGGAGCATTTTAAATTTCTCTTTTATATTTGGTATTTGGATACCTTGTTTTTCTTGGTTGTTGCATATTTTGTGACTTAGGAGCATATTAAATTCCTCTTTCAGATTTGGTATTTGGATACCTTGTATTTCTTGGTTGTTGCGTATATTGTGACTTAGAATTTCGATTGCTATTACGTATAATAACATTAATAGTGGGCAACCTTGCCTCACGGATCGTTGTATGTCAAATTCTTTCGTGCATTTTCCATTTATCTGTACACATGAGGTTATTCCTGTGTATAGGATTTCAGTCCACTTTCGGAAATTTGATCAGAAACCAAATTTTTCTAATACTTTCTGTATATATTTGTGTTCTAATCGGTCAAAGGCTTTTTCTTGGTGGAAGAGTACCATAGCACCCTGCATACCTGTTTCATTAATATAGACTATTATATTTTTAATATTTAAAATATTGTTTTGAATGTCTCTCCCTTTCCCCCCACAGGTTTGATTTGCATTAATTATTTTACTTAACCCACCCTTTACTCTTTTTGTTAGTATCCTGCTTAAAAGTTTATAATCCCCTTTCCCTTTGTAAACAATTTTAATAATCCCTTCCCTCGTTGATTTAGACATGTTTTTTGCTTTAAAAATATTATTGTATAAAGCATTCAGGATCGGCGTTAGTTCACCGTGGAATGTTTGGTAGAATTCCGCGTTGAGCCCGTCTTTCCCTGGTGATTTCTTTTTCGTACGTGTAGCGATATTTCTCGTGATTTCTTCGTCCGAGATGTCTTTGTGTTCTGTTGGTACCATCTCACACTCAATGTTTATCAGGTAGTTTTCAATTGCGTTATGATCGATGCTTTGTAAGGTATATCAGTCTTTATAGTAAGAGAATATACTATTTAAAATATCCGATTTTTCTGTATAGATTACATTATTTACTTTTATTTTGTCAAGGATTTAATACCAAGGATGTTTACATCAAATTCATTCATTCTTATTTTGAGATCTTGCTAGTGGAATGAAATTAATATTTTTGATGAATTCAATGTCAAAATTGAGAGGTTTTATTTATGTTAAATATTCATTGGAATTACAAAGTCCTTACTGACTTTTGGACTACAACAATAATTTAGGATTATTGTGACTTTATTCAAAGATTATATTATTGTGACACATCAAGACTGTTTGTACATCAGCCCATCCAAGACTATTGGCAGTCAGCATATTTAATACTGTCATTCATTCAAAACGCCCTATATTTTGAACTTGTGATTACTATTTTTTCGGATTAAGCGCAGTTTACTGTAAGTTCATTTAAACTTTTCACTTGATATTCTTGGGAATCAAATAATCTGTTGAAACGTACTAAACCTATTCGTTTTCCTCATTCTGTTCCTTTGTTTAAGATCATCGAGTTGTAAGATCGTTCGTTTAGTGAAACTATTACCCATTTTTATGTAAACTATATATGTGTATAAGTGGTTAGAGCGTCCGCGTCGGATGCGTGAGTTCGCGGGTTCGAACCCCGACAGAGTCATACCAAACACTTATAAAAAATGGTAAAAGCAGCTTCCTCCCTTGGCGCTCAGCATTAAAAGGTTAGCTTTAGGACTGGTCGGCCTGCCATCAGCATAAGTTGACTAGGTAGGACATCATGCTACATGTCTACGGCATGATGCCCCAGTGCTGGACATCGCTATAAACTGTCACACTAATGACATCATATCGATATGACTGAAACATTGTTGAATGTTGTTGTTGTTGTTGTTGTAGTGTTTAACGCCATTTTTAGCACAAGATAGGACATACATGGTGGCCAGTATAACCGGTGTAGGAAGAACCAATGATCTACGATAAGCTACTGGCGGGTTTTCTCACGTATCCACGTTATCCGAGCATGAGTATCGAACCCACGCACATATGGGTGAGATGGCAATGATCCAGAACGGTGAGCGCTTTAGACCACTCGACCACCCGCTCACCCCCCCCCCCCCCCCCCGCCGCAACATTGTTAAATCACACTCTCACATATGTGACCAGAGCAAGAAAGGTTATATAGGACAGGAGTGTGGCAATAAAATCAACTGCTAGTAAATCCATACACTGGTCATCTATGTATGGTAATTAGTGCACTAATATCATCACAGTCAAGAAAGGGGCTCGTGGCGAGGTCTTGATACTTACATTTCATACTTGCCTATTAGATTTATACCAGTGTACTTGTAATGGGCCAAGAACTGAATTTACCTTTGTATTTTAATGGGAAGTAAAGAGGATCTTTTTAAGGAATGTCTGTTCTGTTATTTTCGGGGGGTGGGGGCGGCAAACAAATGACATTTGAAAAGCGCATGTGGCACCATAATTAAGAACAACCCCCACCATCACCCATAGATAAACACTTGCTCACAAAGTACATAAGCAATATACCACCATCTTTAAATGCAGATGTACAAAAAAAAACATCATATAACTTCTTATTCGAAAATATGATTCTATAAGAAAATTTAAAAACACACACGCACGCGCGCGCTGTTTTCACAAGACAGCCATAAATTAGGATAGGTATATGTTATCGATGAATCCCACATATTTAGAGAAAGAAAAATGGTGGAAATTTTAAATGTATTTGCTTTGAAAGCCGTATGTTTCAGTAATTACTACGAAGGTCAAACCTTATTGCAATTGATGCTCCACTCCACTCCAACATGATTAACTTTTTGCAATAGATAATCCACTCCACTCCAACATGCTGAACGTATAAAGTAATGACTTTCATCCATCTGAAGATATATACAAACCTAGTTTCGTTGATTGCAAGCTACTTTACCGTCATGGCTTGTTAGTAAACGTGATCAAAGGGATCTAAGACTTTAATAACTCTTAATCTTTTAAAAATATTCACAAATCTGGGAATGCCGTTTTGAACCGGGTATTAAATGTACTTGATCAATTCATTTTGATCGAATAGGACACACACACACACACACACACACACACACACACACAGAGGCATATGAATTATTTGTTAATATTTGAAAGAAAAAAATATCATGAATGCAGACACACGCATGAAACATCATTTTTTATTAGACAACCGTTAATTTACAGGTGTGTAGCTTACCTTCTCTGCGAACCCGTTGTCTGAGACAAACTTTTGTTTTCCGGCCAATTTGACGTTATTCTTGAAAGTTAAGCTTGTATTGGATAAAGTATGAGAGAGTCGCCAGTAAGGCGAATGATGGATTATCTGGAGACAAAAAAATTCGTTGATAAAGATATGTTTCTTTACTTTCCTCGTGCAGACCGTTATACGTGACCAAGGAATAGTCACACGGAATGCATCAGATATCAAACGTTTGATCCTTACTTTTTGTATGAATGTCGTCTTGAAGTTTATCTATAAAACTGATGAATGTTTGACATCTATACAATAAAGTTACCAGTTTCAACAAAGAGTTTCGATGTTCGGAAATTACTATGAGACCAGTGCCCAACTGTAATACTTGCCATGAAAAGCACGCGATTAGCAGTTCTCGCAGATAGAGAACATGCATTTATTACTTTATGCTCATGATTTCATTACAACGCACAGTACAGCGATATATTACAACGCATTTCAAACTACGTTTCCATTATGTTGAAAATACCATTGGGTACTTTGCCGTTTACTTGTCCTTTTGTTGTAAAGTAACCGTAAAAGTAATTATATTCTTAAGCTCTCTATCTACGCTTTGCTAGTTAGTTTATGCAATATGTCAAAGCACGTATCCCAGCTAATAGGGTTAATTACGTAGATGGTAGTGGGAGAATAGCAATGGTATTTCAAAACTCAACAGACAGGATCAACGCTACTTGTACAAGAGCTGTTTAAAATGGTCTGTATACTTGTGTTCTTTACAACAGAGTTATCTCTTAGCAACAGTACGTCACAGCGTCCTATGAAAGAGATGCTGATCTCTGCCTCATCATCTAGACAACGCTATCAATCATTTCTCAAAGACGAAAAGAGTGAAGGAAAAAAGACTGATGACAGGAAGGGAGCAGTAATGGATGACATTAAAGCTCAGAAGAGAAGATTAGAGGTAAATACAGAAAGTTTAATGAAATCAGTTGATGAGTTTGCAGAGAAGACAGATGCAAATGGGCAGCTTTCGTTCATTTCCAAGTGAAATGCAACGAGGAGGGATGCCAAAGAAAAGGATGCTGAACTAAAGTCTCTTTAAGAGATGGTTAGTTGTAAATTACAAGAACTGAAAAACTAAGTATATTGTGGATTATTTATATAGTTAAACCGCCTACGCACCGAATATTAATTCAAGTTATAGGCACTCTCTTGTGGTTAATTTTTCAAACAATTTAACAGAGAATTACCAGTGACCGAAAAATGACAAAGTTAGCTTTATGTTTGGTTGACAATTGATTACTGAACGGGTGAATTTCTTAGTCCAGTAAAATTAATGGATTCATGTTATATATAAACTTAACATATCAATCGTGATATATTTGGAGGGATTTAATTAGAACCAACTGTAAGTTGTGAACTTATTTTTGATACGTTCCACTAACAATTACAATTGTTATTATTGTTGATATCCATCTATCCATGGACTTGTTTATTTTTCCAAAGTTTACTTCTGACTCATTGACAACAAACCAACACTTCAGACAGATTCGTCCACCCCAATTTATAGGATGGTCAAAGAGAGGGTGTGGGAGATCAATTTATAGTCGAATCGACTTATGAGCGACCATATACGGTATGTCCAAGAGGTCTGGAAAAATTTCAAACCAGTATGGAAAAAGTCTGGAAAAGTCCTAGAATTTACTTTTTAAAAACAGCTGTATGACCCCTGTACACAGGTGGCTAGAGATCATACAAATGACGGGACAAGAACAATTTAATTAGAACCAACTGTAAGTTGTGAACTTATTTTTGATTCGTTCCACTAACAATTACAATTGTTATTATTGTTGATATCCATCTATCCATGGACTTGTTTATTTTTCCAAAGTTTACCTCTGACTCATTGAAAACAAACCAACACTTCAGACAGATTCGTCCACCCCAATTTATAGGATGGTCAAAGAGAGGGTGTGGGAGACCAATTTATAGTAGAATCGACGTATGAGCGACTATATACGGTATGTCCAAGAGGTCTGGAAAAATTTCAAACCAGTATGGAAAAAGTCTGGAAAAGTCCTAGAATTTACTTTTTAACAACAGCTGTATGACCCCTGTACACAGGTGGCTAAAGATCATACAAATGACGGGACAAGAAAAATTTAATTAGAACCAACTGTAAGTTGTGAACTTATTTTTGATTCGTTCCACTAAAAATTACAATTGTTATTATTGTTGATATCCATCTATCCATGGACTTGTATATTTTTCCAAAGTTTACCTCTGACTCATTGACAACAAACCAACACTTCAGACAGATTCGTCCACCCCGATTTATAGGATGGTCAAAGAGAGGGTGTGGGAGATCAATTTATAGTCGAATCGACTTATGAGCGACTACATACGGTAGGCCCAAGAGGTCTGGAAAAATTTCAAACCAGTATGGAAAAAGTCTGGAAAAGTCCTAGAATTTACTTTTTAACAACAGCTGTATGACCGCTGTACACAGGCGGCTAGAGATCATACAAATGACGGGACAAGAAAAATTCCCAACGGTCGCAGTCAGTCAATAATTACAACATCGTGTACTAATTTCCTCGGGTTATATGGACCAATCAGATTTACACAAAGTAGTATGCTATCACATTAACAGTTAAATAAATATTAATACACAAGGTTTAAGAGACGATTCCAGAGACATCACATTGCAAGGGAGATAACTTGGCATTGATAGTAGTAAATCTGGATAGGTTATGCACAGACAATCGACAAAGCGGTGAAACCAAAAAGAAGCATGATTTTACAAAATGTTTAAGTTACGCTGAGGCTTTTTGTACTTTGTTTATATGAACATCCAGTTAGGATAACCTCATAAATATAGCGACAACTTAAAACAAAATACAACTTTTAAAAATAAAATTTTTTGGATTGATTAAAATTTTTTTTAGAAAGGAACTAATCCTAAAGCTAAGCGATATAAATGATGATACAGCAATGAATAATAATAATAGTCTTAACAGATTGTTCAATACCCCCTCATTTTCGTTATTGTAGTTGCCAAGCCACGCGACTATCATTCAAGATTAGTGATATTTGACTATTTTGTAGGAATTCTTGAGGTGATTTTTAACATCCTTATTCTTTCGAAGTACATGACAAAATTTAATTTTATGAAGGTCTTTGGAGGTTTATTTAATTCCATAATTTTGGCACAAGATCAGTTATGCGCAATACAACAATTCTTAAAACATGTAAAAAAAAATTGTTTGTGAGGTAAAACTCATCCCATTCACCAAGTTTTTGGGAACAAATTTCATCCGGCTCTTAGAGTTATTTTGTATTTCCTTTAAGGACATTAGATAGTGAAAGTCTGAATATATCAATCTGATCACCAAGGTTACTTTGTATTTCATTTAGTCTGCTATTTGTTAGATGAGGCTCCATTTTACAAATCTACAATACGATAATCATGTACTGAATCTATATTTATTTGGTTTTCTTTTCGAACTGAATTGATACTTTTATCTGGACTTCTGATAAACGTAAAAATATAAATTTTCCTCCTTTTGTTTTCCATAATATATACTCATTTGAACATTATAACACGAGTCTGTTATATGACTTGACTTTATAAACGAGTCTTTCAGTAGACTTGTCTTTATAAAACGAGTCTTGCAGCTGAATTGAGAAACTGTTTTAGCTTGATACACGTATGCCCTTTATCATGTCACTGACAGACACCATACACCTTGATGCTGTAAAGATAGCAATTAACGAGGGAAGAAAATAGAAGTCTTCGTTTCAAAACACAATATTTACATTTATAATGTTAAGTCGTGTACCTAAATATATAATGGGGCAGAAACATACTCGTCTTTAGAGATACTATATATTCGTTCTCCTTTACTTTTTCCATTGGGCACATGGTGGCGACCGATGTGTTAGTGAATAGCTTCCAAGATACGTAAGAAATTGTATTTCCAGACGTAATGGATTTGGGCATAGATTAAACTTAAACAAAATAATTTACTGCTGAATATTTTGAAAAGATAACGGAAAAAAGTAACAATCTTTTCTAAGATATTCTATGATGTTGCTGAGGATACAATAGCACGAACTTCAGCGAATCCTTAATGTATCGACAGATCATGGTTTTGTGATGCCTGACAGTATGCCATGGAAGGGAATACGATCCATAAGCATCTAATTGCAAATTCAACGGCTGGACACCTGAATAAATGTGTAACATAGAAAGCTAAAGTGCACCGGACCATTAAAGAGAAAAAAACAACATCGAAATCCGATGTCTCAAGATATGCCTTTTGCTCCTCTGTAAAATGAGTATGGAATGTGGTACGAAAGCTTATCAAGAAAAAGAAACTCAGCTGTACCAAACATTAAAAAGTTCGAATGAAATGTCCAGAACCGTATCACAAATTCCAAAGACATTGGACGAAACATGGTCGAAATATTTTCACAAAAGAATCACTTTGACAACTTTTTCCGCATAAATAAATTCTGAAGTTAAGGGGTCTTCTACATTTCATATCTGCCAATGCTGAAGATTGTAACAGCCTATGATACAGTTGTGGATAAGTACGGGACTATCATGGCTCTCAGCACAACCAGATTATAAGGTCTCAGTGGATAGTTTCGTATTTTGACACCTCCTAATTTTAAGGTAGAAGGCATGAACCTAATTATGACAAGACTAGCATTTATAAATTCACACATAAGCTAAATCTGTAATGTGGTTGAGATTTACTTTGAGTTAGGCTTGGAAATGGGTTGGCTTGTTTGGTGACTGCCTGTCACAGTTAGACGAGCAATGGAGAGCAAATGCATAACTTGGGCTGCAAATGAGCATCCTACTTGGCTTACGTATTTACATGTGTCTGCTACAGAGGTAAACATCTAAAAATCTAGATGGTTGAGGGGTGATGACAAGTATGCTGATTTGTTATAGTACTAGTGAACATAATTCATGCATAAGGCACATATGATTCTTTTAGTTACCTTGTCACAGGAAAATATTCAAAATAGCTATTTCCTGTCAAAAATGAACGTAAAAAAGAGGGGTTGGTGGCAGTGCTGGTTCAGTATAAAAGCTACCAGTTACAGTAGGAATTAACCTGATTGCCGCACTCAAAATCTCACATGTATGATTTCTACAAAAATCATTAGTTTGTTTTTATTTGTATCTTCATTGTAAAATTATTCTCATTTTTCTGCAATAGGTCATTGTCGGATGAAAATTCACCAGATAACTGTCCAGTGAGACCTAAAGCTCACAATACATCCTTATACATGTTTAATAAAAACTGGGAAAGTAGCGCCTTCCCGCACTGCGGCTAGCACTTAATAATAACTAGATGGCGATATATATATATATATATATATATATATATATATATATATATATATATATATATATATATATATATATATATATAAAATTCCAAATGTATGCATAATATTTAACGTCTGATATATATACGATTAGAGTTCACAAATGGGCAGAACAAACCGGGTTAAATTTTTCGGAATGTAAACTTCTGCACGCACTGTTTATACATAAGTATAAAAAATACTCCATTGCTCTTTTATGTAAATTATAGGAATACATGTATCATCGTGAATAGTATGTATAAAGAAGGAGAGGCAATTACCACACTTGATAGCCTCCCCTATGTCATCAAAATGATTGTGTAATCCATGACGAAGAGGTCATCGCAGATGACAATGCAACCTTGAATATAATCTGATTGATGACAAAGGGAAGACTATCTAATGTGTTCAGATCTCTCAATATACATACTACTAGTATGTATTGCACACGTTTGCTCTTATCAAGACTAGATGAGTAATATTGTTAATTGTGTATCAGAATTAGTTAGACTGATTTTCTAATTTTGATACAGAAATGTGTTGTCTACATGAATCCAGACGTTTTATTTACCAATCTTGACATCTTAGAGTTTATTAGCTAGATATAGCGCTTCCTACAACACCTACGACTTTGTTTATGATCTATCTGAATTTAGCCGAGTGTAAAGATGGATTAGTTTCTTTTATCGATGCAGTGGATTTCTTTCCGTTGCCGAGTTAATTTTCTAATATTTTTGTGCATAAAGAGAGGTCTTCCAGAACGAATTGTTACAATTCATTTAGGAACAGAAACTGCCTATAGTAGTGAAGTGGGATACCCTAACCTCAATGGGAAAATATATTATCCTTGCACTAGTGAGTGCTTGTTTTGTATGAATGTGGAGTAGTGGGATTATAAACACACTGCGTCCTTCGCTGATGTGATTGTGTGTATGTGTGTATGTGTGTGTGCGCATACGTGTGCACGTGTGTCTTTTTCCCCTAACAAAGAACCCTTGTCCCTAAACTACAGAATATTTGCTACGTGTAAAAGTAGAGTAGTGTAACTATAAACGCTAACTCCTTTGCTGGTGTGATTGTAGGTGATGGTGTGTTTTGTAAATAACAAATTCCCTTCTCAGCTTTGTAATGGTAGAAAGTAGGTCTATAATGGTTTTGTTGGTATTAGTGTGTTGGTTTGTATACATTTATTTTTAGGTTAGCACTCTGATCTCTGTGGATTGTTTGGTATGTGATATGTTTAGTTGGTGAGAGGGGATGTTTTCCGTGTTTGAGCTGCATAAAGTGTAGGTTTCGTTAATCGCCCACTTCATCCTTGAATTTTCAAAACGTAGGCAACAAACTACGTCGACAAAACGCAT
Organism: Sinohyriopsis cumingii; assembly: GCA_028554795.2. Lineage (NCBI taxonomy): Eukaryota > Metazoa > Mollusca > Bivalvia > Unionida > Unionidae > Sinohyriopsis > Sinohyriopsis cumingii. The sequence continues at coordinate 94,605,513 of CM068833.1, read as the reverse complement.
AAATTGTGGATACCTAAGGCACAGCGGAAGAAAGGCTTGTAAGGTTAGAATTTGGTTACCTCACAGACAGAAAATGGAAATTAATAATTTAAGGAGAGGGAAGGTAGTTTTGAGGGAGATTATAAAAGAGGAAATGAAGAAAAGGAAATCTGGAGAAAAAAAAAGAACAGATTAGAGTTCTCATTGATAAGCTAATGAAAAAATAAGAAAACGAAAAGAAGAAAAAAGACAAACAACAGTAAAAGGATGAGAAGAAGGAAAACGGAAGAAAAACGAAGAAGAAGACATATTCGATGGAGAAGATGATACGTTGGTGGAGAAGAAGAAGATGTGAAAGAAATGAGAAGAAGACACCCAAAAGGCCCAATCACCTACCTAGAAAAGCTAAAGATTCTAATTCTCTTTCCCCTAAAATATTTGTTTTAGTAGATTGTATAGTTGTTTGTTTGATAGAATTATGTCGATAAATCTATGTCTATGTCTCTGTCTATGTCTCTAACTACGTCTCTATGTATATGTCTCTACTTGTCCCTACAGTAGCGCGTATTCAGGTCAGCCCCTTGCAACATTGTTGCCATTGTTTCCTCAGTGTCACGTACCGTGACGTCACCCCTCTCCAACTCCCGTTATCCTTAGACAGGACCAATACATTGTTACTATACATTCCCTATGTTAAATTTTCCTTGTCCGTATAGTGGCCCACTCTTGATTCTTGTCGGTATAGGGCCGCGGCACCTTTTATGGTCTGTATAAATCGTGTCCGTATACAGCCGCGTTACTCTTTAACATTTAAGTCCCATTGTCCGTATATTTCTCCCATTCACTACAATCATATCACTGTGATACAGCAAGACTGTTTGTACATCATTCAAGATTATTGGCACATCAGCACATTTAATATTGTCACTCATTCAAAACTTTTGAACTTGTGATTACGATTATTTGGGATCTAGTTCAGTATACTAAACTTAATCGTTTTCCTCTTTTTGTAGTTTAAGACCTTAGAGTTGTAAGATCGTTCGTTTAGTGAAAATATTACTCATTTGTATAACAACTATGTACGTGCATTACTTTCAGTAGATTCTTTTTCAGCCATAATCAGTTTTTCTTTCCTTAAGAGATTCGGATACGAAGGGATGCTATATTGGTCCCAGAATTTAACATGGGCCTAATAGCTTGCTCGGTTTTGTATAATTATGAATATCACACAACAAATTAAACGAATAATATATTATATTGAAAACGATCTAAGTTATTAAATCAGGAATATGGTGGCAAATAAGTGAGAAAAGGAGGCGAGTGACGAGCTTTAGATTTCAAGTTTCATCATGTCAAGTCCTATGTCATTGTTCTTTATAAGGCAGGCCTGTCAAATATTGTTTCTGTGGCGAAACGTGTTATTTCAAAAACGAAAGAAGCGCTACCTGTTGAGAATAAGACCTACTCAAAAAATGGTCAAATTTTAACCTTTAACTCAATAATGTTCAATCTACAATTGGTAATAAATTTATATCAGGACCAGACCCTCCATCCACCAAGTACTTTTTTTGCAGAAGAGTCTAATGTACATATTTGAAGCCAAAAAACATCTAGTATACTCATGAATGTGTTTGTTACTTATTATTATGCCATCTATGCTGCAGGAAATGATTCAGTTCATTTTGATCCTTTTGAATTCATTAAAAAATATCGAGACCATGGTTCATCCAGGAGATAAATTCTCAGTGACGAATTTGGCATGAATATTTGTATATCTTTCCTTCTAAAGAACAAGTAAAAGGTAACTACATACCACAATTAAATGAAAACATATTTTATGTGTATCGGGAACTTTCGAAAAACTACGAAAGTCAGTCTGATTATAGAATACCTGATAAATCTCCATGAAGCTCTTTTTATTAAATAAAATCGACATTTTTCGATATTCCACAAAATTGATCACGGGGTGGTCGAACAAACTCCTTCCCGGCCTGTCGGTATATGAATCACAACTCGGAGGTTCGGAACTCGAATCCGAAGGGGTAACAATTGGTACACTGTTTTTTTTTTTTCTGAACCAATTTGATGGAGGCTTGATCGGAAGGAAGACTCAAAGGGCAAAAGCATATTACGATGCAAAGTGCATATATATTTCTGACCTGCGACTCTTTTCACCGTGTACGCTAACATATCTAAATTGGGGATTGATATCACCTGATATACGTCCTTGGTCCACTTGTCGTCGATTTTTGTTTCCCCTTCAGTCCAACATTGCGGACTCGGATTCGATCCCCTACTTTTACTCTTGGATCTTCTTATCGAACTGGACCTTGTTCTTAGCATGGTTATTTCTCAACTCCTTCGCCGTGTCTGTGTAAGCAAACCGGAGGAGGTCCTTCATTTTTTTCTGCGAACGTGTGAGGCTCTGCGGAAGTCTCGCCACAGTTTGGTGCGGTGCCCTGAAAGACCTCAACCGAAAGCCGAGGATGCCACCAAAATAGAAGAAAATGGAGTGAGAATCCAATGGAACCATTCTTTGTAGCATTATGTGCATGGACAATTTGAGCAGTGTATGACTTCCAATCTTGTTTTTGCTCTTCTTTCAATATCAGTATTTTTAAAAGCGATTCATATCAGGAACCATTTAATTTAGCATCTCTCTCTCTCTCTCTCTCTCTCTCTCTCTCTCTCTCTATATATATATATATATATATATATATATATATATATATATATATATATATATATATATATATATATATATAACATAAGATATGTAAACTGCATGCATGCATGTGTACGTTCATATCTTGTGTATGTATGTATGTATGTTATCTGCAATATATCTATTACTAATGACTAAGAATGCCGATTTGATTTGTTTTCGCTTTTTCAGTTAATTAAGTCAGTCAGTTAGTCAGTCAGTCATACATACATACATGCATACATACATACATACATACATGCATACATACATACATACATACATTGGTTTACATTTTTAACATTGAACTAATTTGACAATCCGTGATGACATCATAGTATTAGTATTTGCAGGCTATGTAACAGTAAATGTGTTTGACTAGCTTTAGTACGTTTTTCGACGATAATGGTTGGAAACTCTATAAACTATTGATATTCATAGATATCATTGATATATATATATATATATATATATATATATATATATATATATATATATATATATATATATTGATATATAGACAGGCAGACACATAGATAGATAGACAGATATAGCGATAGATGGATAGATAGATAGATAGAGATAGATATATATAGATAAGATAAATAGATATATAGATAAAGAAGGAGTTTCATATAGGAATTGCAGTATTGAAAGAGTGTTTATTGAAGAGTCGATGCAGGTTTTATAAACATTCGCATGTACAAGATTCCGTATAACAAAGTCGACTAGAGAAGTTTATTTTGAAATTGAACATTGAACTAAATTGAAAATCCGTATTCACATTACGAAAGAGAGATAAATGTGATCACTTTGATAAATGCATAATATATTGGTTAAGTTACGAAATGTTTTGATAAAGTTATGGATGGATTTTCAACTTGTGGTAGTAGCATTTACTGAATGTATAATAGTAACAGTTTGACTTTTGGCAGCTGCAGGATTCCATTTTATTGTAGCATTTGTATCTGTAGGATTTTGTCCAGCTCCAGCTACTTAATTTATTATTATAGTAGCATTTGTGTTTAATGGACAAGTAAAGGTTTGATCATCGCTAGATGTAAGGTTCATATTTATAGTGGCATTTATAGTAGGCGAAACCTTAAACATTCGACCATAACCTCATACAGGATTTCCCGTTATAGTGACAAATATTGCACGTGGCAATTTCATATTATTTAGCATATGAAGGAAATGGAATATCAAAATTTCGACCACCCCTGGGTGGATGAATCCAACTTATTTTAAGATTTGTACAACTGTAATATTTTGATACGTGATACGTGATTTCGAGGTTTAGTAGCTTTTGTAGGATTAATAGAAAGTAGATCATCCCCAGTTCAGGATTAGGAGTTGTTCTAACAATTACGTAACAATTGTTGCAGGTGGGAAATTTCGATTTTGACCTGATACAGGATTTCGAGTTGTAGACGCATTTATTATCAGATGGAACAGTAAACGTTTGACTAGCACGAGCTATTTGATTCCATGTCATTGTAGCACTTGTAGCAAGTGCCACTGTAAGAGTGTAACCACTTTTATTTACAAGCTTAAAAAGGTTTAGTGCCATTTGTGGCTAAGTGTAATATTTCGACACTCCCAGGATCTATATTTCCAAGTTATTGTAGCATTTACAACAATTGGCGATGATATATGATGACAAGTTCCACACAGAGGATTTCCAATTCTAGTTGCATTTATGGGCAGTGAAAGAGTAAAAGTTTGACTTGTACCAGATACATGATTCCGATTTATTTTAACAAGCATATGAAGTGGTGCTATTAGATATTTACACCCCACAGATGCAGGGTTTCTTATTATTGTAGCATTTGTTGCATGCCAAGTAATACGACTGTCATCATTCCCAGATGCAGGATTCCAAGTTGTCTTTGCTTTCCTTGCAAGTTTAGAGGTACGGTTTTGAACACAGCAAGCAGTCAGATTATCAACGTTTGTAACAAATTGACAACATTTGTAACAAATTGACAAGTACAATTGTGACGATACCAAGATGCAGGATTCCACGGTAAGAATTCTAGTAAAATAAATGATTCCGAATTATTGAGGGATTTTGTAGCAAGCGACGCTGAAAAATGTCGACAATATCCAGTTTCGAGTTATAGCAGCATTTCACAGGACTTGGAATAGTAGAAGTTTGACCGTCCCCATCTGTTGGGTTGAGAGTGATTGTAATATTTGTAGCAAGTGAGACTCTCCGAGTTTGATCTACCCAACACACTGGAAGCCAAGTTATTGGAGCGTGTGTAGAAGTTAAACTGTAAGATGTTGACTAGCTCCAGATACGGATTCTGATATTAGGGAAACATTTGTATGCAGTTGTACAGTAAAATTGCTACCATACCCTCAGATATAATTCCAAGTTATTATATAATGTTTTAGAAATTGACATTGCATGCTTTTTATTAGTTTCAGATTCAGGATTCCCAGTTATTGTATAATTTGTATTATAAGTCGACCTGTACTATGTTCATAAGCCCAGGATACAGTATTCGGGGTTAAGGAAAAACTGAAATATTTGTACCAACTCTATGTACAGGGTTTATAAGTATTTTAGCATTTGTAGCAAGTGGCACTCACTGTACTAATGTGACCACCATCATTTACAGATATACGATTTACAGTGACATTTTGAGGAGGTGAAACAGTAGACGATTCAACAGCTCCAGATGCAGGATTACGGCTCATTGCATGTGGCACTGTACGATTGTATTCAGCTCCATCTAGAGATGCAGGATTTCGATATATAGTAGCATCTATAGGAAGTGCAATAGCGATATTGTCACCATCCCCAGATACAGGATTTCCAGTTAAAGTTGCATTTGTTGGAATTGGAACAATAAATGTTTGGCCATTCCCAGATGTAATATTTGTAGTAGTTGGCACTGAACTATTTGAAACAACTCCAGATGAAAGGTTCCTAGTTATTGTATAATTGCTAGTAGGTGGCTTATTAATATTTGTTCCAGCTCCAGATACAGGCATATGGGTTATAGTGGCAGTTGTAGGTGGTAAAACAATGGGAGTTTTACCATTCTCAGATGTACTATTTGTAGTAGATGACACTGAAATATTTGGACCAGCTCCAGGTGCAGGATTACTAGTTATTGTTGCATTTGTTGGCGTTGGCACTGTAAGATTTTGACCAACCCCAGAAGCATGATCCCTGTTTATAGTTATATTTGAATGAGTTGGAACAGTAACATTGTGACCATCCCCAGATGCAGGATTCCTAGTTATTGTAGGATTTTTAGGCGTTGGCACTGTAAGATTGTGACCAGCGCCATAAACAGGATCCCTGTTTATAGTAACATTTGAGTGAGTTGGAACAGTAACATTATGACCATCCCCAGATGCTTGATTCCGAGTTATTGCAGCATTGCTAGCAAGTGGCACGGTTCGATTTTGATCTGTCCCAAATGCCCGAGTCGTCGTAACAGAAGAATAAGATATGTAAGGTTTTGTTGGAGATGCATTGGTAGAATTTTGACTTGTCCCAGCTGCAACGGCTTGAGGTGTAGTAATATTTCTCGGAAATAGAGAGCCTTTTGTAGTAGGTATACTGCTGGTCGAATTTTGTCCTGGCCTAGATGTCGGTTCTTGAGATCCATTTGCAGCTCTGACAAGTCTCTTTCCCGCACAGTTCCTCATATCTCCTTTGGCTGTGAAAATGAGACAGTCTGAAACAAAACCCAATTTTTTTACACACCTCATGATCAGCTGTTCGATATAAAAACATAACCGAGAAACAGTTACATTTACTTTTCATAACCATCCGTGTCATCGGCATTTGTTCGTCAGAGCAGGACGACGACGATGATTTGTGTCACCATCGATAGCCCTTTCAAACTTTCTAAAAGCGAAAATGATTGAATTCGGTAATGATGAAATGATCTGAGCTTAACTACGTCCACAACTGATAGTCTATATTGTGGATTAAGGATGGGCTACGTTTTCTAATTTGAGAATCGACAAATTGGGAAAACCTGGTCCTTGCAAATCACGATGAACAAAATATTATTGATTCTGTTAATATACATAACTATTGTCGTGCAAATATTTTGAATACATACGCTATTCAAATAATTCTAATGTGAAACATGCTCTTGAATATTAATATATTTTGGTGTATCAACCCGCTTGAGACCTAGCGGATTTGATCTGATACAGAATAAATGAAAACCTATCCTTTGTAAGCTACACCAAGGTGGTTAGAAAGCGAGTATTCGGTTGTTCTTGACTTTAACAATTAGCTTACTATGCACAGTGTTGAGTAAATGACATGTATGATGTTTTTTAACGTAACTAAATAAATTTTAAACCATTGTTAATCGTCTTTTAAATCACATATTATATAGCTGGTAACATAATTTCTATGGTACATTGGTGTTAAATGTTCATGTCGTGCAATTGCACCCTTGGAATATGATGGCACAATTGTTGTTTGATAATCAACGTAAGGGTTTCAAAAAGTAGATGCTAACGAAATTGCTAAAGAACACCAAACTGCTAAGGAACACCAACCAGACAGAGAGAACAGATTGAAATCGATATGGGCAAATTGTCGGACTCATGCGATGCTCTCCATATTGTTTCTGGCTCTATGTTTCGACGATGATGCTATAGCAGAACAGATGTAAAGGAAGAAGTCAGTATACATCAGGGCTGAAATGTATCGTGATCTTGCATAATTACTTCCCGATCAATTATTGTTAATCATGTTTTATGTTATCCTTCCCAAAAAAATGCATGGGTTGGTTAATTTCATGGGATGCTTAGATGCTTTACGTTGAATGCATTTTTTGATCGAAGGCAACACTTATTCAAGAAAAGTCGGCCAGATATAGATCAGAGATCTTTTCCAGTAATTTGGACATATCAGAAACGTATTTAACACATAAAAACAGGGAAAAAGACGGCGTCCTTGTTGGCCGCTGTGATAAATAAAAAATACCATATATCAATGCTAGGAATAAATATAGAATCGTATGATCATATCAAGACTTCCTTCGTAAATATAAATACCGTATAAATGTGCCTAACGTTTGTCATAAACTTAAGGACAACGACATGGAGAGGCAAAACAGTTGCATTAATAAAATGAGATATAACGTCATTAATTTACACCCGGGTGTCTGCCATTTTCCCATAAGAATAATAAGAAGAAACTACTCAACCAACTTTCGCCAGTGAGAAATATTCTTCTTAAAATTTAGTATGACGAACCTTGCAATTTATTAAATTACTGACATGAGACTAGTTTGTAGTTTAAATTGTAATTCATAACCTGTCAGATGAACCAACCTGTTAAAAGTTGATTTAGAAAAAGATAAATCTCTGCCATTTATGTTAGTATTTGTTTAGATCTGCACGAGTATTGACCAGTTTACATTAATATATTACTTGTATCTTAGCAAATCAATCAGTAGCAAAGCAGGTTTAAATCTTCAAATATTTGTGTTGCTTTGAAGTTAGCAGAAAATGGAAAACCTCGGTGCTATAATTATGTATCATTGATGCAGTATCAAGAAACCGTGTTTCTTGTCTTCAAAGGGCAATTAATTTTCTTCATAATGTGCGTTTTATTTTTTTTCTAGGACTGACTCTATACCCACCCCGCACAGACCAGTCTGGCCAAACGGATCCTTTCTACTTTTGGTCAAGACCCAATATAGACACATTACATCATGGACATATTTCGTAAGGTTGCTATAAATAAAGATACAGATAGACGGACGGACGGACGGAATCAGCATTGTGGAATGCTTACCTAGTGATCTTGAAAGAACCAAATTGGTCACTGTCAGATGGAGGCAAACTACGAACAGTGTACGCATTTTCATGGGTTTTATTTTCTTCTTCTGAAAATAAAAAGACATCAGTACTATTTTTAAACTGTTTGGAATATTACATCTTCGAAAGTGACACTGTTTATCCAAATACACGTTGAATACCATTAGGCGAGAAGTCATATGTTTGAAGCACTGGCTCTTTTCAAAGTAATTAGTAATATTAAGTAAGACATTTGGTCATTGGCACAGCCATTCGAAACTAATTTCTTACCATCAAATTCCAACCAGATCGGGTTGATTTCGGTTTCACCAAACAAGCTTGTTCTGACCAAAATGTAACGACACAAATCTATATCTGTTCTGATGCCAAACAACAACATTAGTGAAAGCGGAGAGGAAAACCTCCCGCAATCGTATTTATAATGAAATTTTCTTCCATACCTCTAAGGGAAAAGATAAAGTTATTTTCATTTTCACGCGTTGTTTTGTAATGACTAACTTTATGGCTACATAAAATGAGATTGAGTCTATTTATTTAAAGAAATTGCTTTGTGTATGGCAATATGCAATGTTTTTGTATCTGGTTATTCAATGGTTAGCTTTCTATAATTTATAGTTTTGCATGAAGGTCAGCAGAGCGGGAATCACTGTAGATTTGCATATTATCTTGTTTGTCACGTCGTTGATGATTTCAGAGCATTGCTATTGCAATGATTTCTTTCGTGCACCAAAAGAGTCATGTCTTTACCGAATTTATGATTTTTCAGACGTTTCATTTTATACTGTTAGCTAGGGAATGCGGTGTTGACTAGTAGAATCATATACATCAACTTGTAATCAACCATGTCGAATCATGCAATCTATCGTATTATATTTAAAGTAAAACAAAAGCAAACTCGTACCGTGATTATATACAAATGTACTGATACATTGAAATTGAGCTTTTAGTGTTGATGATAAATACGCACACCAGAAAATTTACCTAAATAAAGGGAATAAAAGACAGGAAGTACAACTGTGACAGTCTTTATAAACTTACCTTAATTTTTCAGTAGCTTAGCAGTTGCTTGCTTCCACAGGCTGAGGACAAACAGTTTCATACGGAGCTTTTATTGCATTCTTTGGGCATGTTCTTCCACGTTGTAACCCGATTATGTTGGCTGGATTTGTGTCGTTATACTGTGACTAATATATTAGATACGACAGGGCTTATAGTTCACTAATTCCGGCTTTGTAAGACAGTGACAATGAAAAATTCTTTATTCTATGCAGGCTACAACACGCATCACATGACGTAAACTTTTACGATCTCAATTTACATGCGTATACGTCAGCCATTGACGATATACTTTTTTTTCACAATAATTGCAGTTTGAATCAGATTGTAAGCATTGTAACGTTATTACATTCATTATTTCAATTGAATAAGATAATCTTGAAACTCTTTGAGAAACTCTTTATTTTACAACGATGAGCCAATGATACTTACATCTTCCCTGAATATACGAATAAAGGAACAAACAATAAAGACATCGAGTACAGATGACTTGAACGTAATGAAATTTTAATAAAATAATAGAAATCATTTCAGATTTCTGTAAACGCCAAGTTTTTAAGAGCACACTAATTCTTTAAACATTCGTACATTTGGTCTTTTTATAAATACTTTGTTAGTAGTTGCTCTTTTTGTTCTTGGAAATAGCTACATTTAAGGAGATAAAGAAATTCATCATGCTGACAGATTGCGCTCAAACTCAGCAAACTTTTATATCTATGTAAATTAACCAATCTCACTTCTACGAGTGATGAGTGATTATATTTTCAAAATTCGCTTATATATACCTATATATTTTGACAGGTCTTTTAACAAATGTGTTTTTTGTTTTAAAAATTCCTTTTAAAAATTATATATGTATGAGATTTTGGAGAGTTATCAATCGATGATTCTCGTGCTTGTATAAACTAATCATGAAGTCGTTCCTTAAATATTGTATATGGCCAATATTTGTTGAGAATGTTTTCATTAACCCAAATAAATCGAAATCTAGTTTTCGATAGAATTTTTTGAATGCTCTCAACCCATTTACTTCTGCCTAGGCCATTAGTATAATCCTGCAATGGCCCCAGATACATAATATAAGATAAGCGCGTTTGTTTACCATTAACGAGATTTACCCAACAGCCGATCCTCCTCCTTTGAATTTGCAAATATTGCGGGAATCCACCAAGTTCACCATATACGTAGGTGTGGATGTGTTTACCTTTAGCATGTATTTTAGAAAATGTAAATGAATTGGTTCCATCATATCTAATGTACTAAAACCTCAGATCTCATCTGTGTATGTGAAAAATGAGACTATTGTCATAACAAACAGTTTAAGATAACAGGCATGCTCAGATTTAACATTATTCTCTTAAGTGGGCACATGGCTTGACTAAATTAGGTTCTCATTTCCTTAGAAATATCTAATATTCTCCGTTAAAGTCAGCCGTAACTATTATAATTTCTAATAATTTCAAGTTCTAGATCTCCGAATTAGAACTTCACGTTTTGTTTGTTTCTACATTTCCCGAAAGACACTTTTTCGTTTTGCTTGTGCTAATGAGAAGTTTATACTTTTGCCAGTAATAAAAGAATACGTCAAGGTTATGTCTGATGTCATTTTGGATTACCTGAAAATACAAAGGTATCGTCTGCAAATCTACTCTAATGTTATTACGATTCGAGCTCATAATGTAATTCTCATTGTTACTTATATACCGTAGCGTGGGTACGTGGGAAAGCCTGCCAGTAGCTTCTCGTGGGTCAGTGGTTCTTCCCTGGGTTTTCCAGGGTTCTTCCTCCACCAGTTATACCGGACTCCATGTATAGCCTATCTTGTACTGAAAAATGGCGTTAAACCCAGGAACAACAACAACAGCAATTTATATACAGGGCAAATAAAACCGGATAAATGGTCTTGCCTTGTCTAACTCCTTGACTACTAGAAAATAGCACTATGTCCGTTCCATTGTGGAATGTACAAGACTTTTCATCCTTATTTATATTCATTATCACATTGAGTATTTTCCCGTTTATACCAGTAGCAATCAGATTTCTCCATAAGCCACCTCTATATACCCTGTGCAAATCCACAAACTTGCTAAACCGTGGGTTATTTATACTGTATATAAGTTTTATTAAGGAATACAACACAAAACATATTTTCCGTCGTGGAGTATCCTGTTTAAACACCTCAGATAGTTGATTGCACTGTTCTATAAAATTCTAAATTATTGTTAAGAGCAGCGGTAAGTCAACTCAGTAAAGTAATCTACCTTTAATTGGTAGGATCTGATTTTCCCGTCCTTATTTGTATATATTGGCTTAATCAATCGAGTTGTCTGGGTTTATGTAACAACACCTGTATGTATAATCAGGTTACAAACACTAAAAAACCTGGATGAAAAATGTTTCCTGTTCATTTCAAGTATTCTTTCAAGATGTATGTTTCACCAGGCGACTTATAAGATTTCAGAAATTCTCAGTATTTTGATTATTTCCTCTAAAGATATTGACTCATTTGGTACTGTGTAGTGTTCTATATTTAACGATTCCTTCTTTGTATTTGTCTCGTTATTATTTTCCTGCGATGAATGTATGTTCCTAAAGTAATCAGAAAAGGCTGTCATATTGATAACAATGTCAACATTTGCTGTAGTCATTTATTATTGACCAGGATTGTTTTGGATTGGGGCTTTGGGTGATTATTTGTTTAACTTGTTTTGAGTTTCTTCATGTGCAGATTTGACACTTTTCTGATTCTTTTTCTTGTAATTTTTACTGGCAGAAAACATCTTATTCTTTCATTTGGGGGTTGATTCGTGAGAATGGTATTTATTCCTAGCGAGCTAACATTCTAGATCACAAAATACCTTTTCATTTATTTTATTGGGTTATATTTGTTATTGTTCCTTTTTGCTAACTTTTATTAATATTCTTTAAAGGAATAGGCACAATTACGTTTTGTTTATCAGTAATTCTTAGACACCCCCCTCAAGTGGTGTGGTTTGTTAATTAAAATTTCATCCGGGTCTCTACCAAGGCTTGCTATGAGCATGCATGAAGGCTTTTCTTTCTAGCTTTCCTATACGCAGGTGGAAGCAGTGTTCTTCGTTCCAATAAATCTTTAGGAAATTGTTCGTAGATCCCATCTTTCTTATTTCTTAACGTTTGTGATGTTGCCTTTCTTGCAAAATCGACTTCATTGGTGGTTAGAGGTCGGTATCGGGCGGCAGTTGTTTTTTGGTGCTTCGACTTGTGAACTCTTTCCAGATGAATTCGATCAGCGCGGATGTCTAAATCCTTTTTTTTAATAACATCTCCTATGATTGTTTGAGTGTATTGCCAGTGTTCTGTCTCAGCTATACTAGTGAAAATTATCGTTTCTTTCACACTGACAGTTTCTTGTCTCTAATTGACATTATATATATATATATATATATATATATATATATATATATATATATATATATATATATATATATATATGTGTGTGTGTGTGTGTGTGTCTGTGTGTGTGTGTGTGTGTGTGTGTGTGTTAACCAGGAATCTCATTTTCTGCAAGCGACTAGGTGATTTCTAGATTTTAACATATTGAATGTCTCCAGTTTAGTGGAACGAAAATCATAAAATTCGAAGATGTAATTTCTGCGTTAAGAATCTATAGAGTGTCTGTGCTAAGAACATATAGAGTGTCTGTGTTAAGAACCTATATAATGTAAAACAGGCGATATTTTTCACTGCTGAAATTGATTGGCTTTAAAGAATTCAATACTGCATGGCAATTATGTCATTGCGACATAATTCCTGAGCTAAACCAACTTTAAAACTTAACCTGTAAATATAGACCAAAGTGTTTCTCTCAGCGTTTGATGGTGTTTTACTACGTACAGATGTACGCAGAACAGATGGAACGTACATAATATTGCCTCACTAATGTTAATCTCTTTAACTCATTTATTCTTACCTGTGTAAATCGCATAATCCAAGATAATTGTCGTGGCAGTATGACTTAAATTCTAGCTTATGTTAATTGAGTGATAAATCAAGTCCGAGCAGCATGAGGCGTCATTAACCCCTAAAGCATGTTTTGCTGCAAGACACATTAGAAATGGTGGGTGTTAGGGTTCAGCTTTTTTGTTGTTGTTGAGTTTAATTATAGTGGCGTGCGTACAATTGTGTATGTGCCACTTTATTCTGAGTGCACCGCAGCCTGCTAGTTGTTCCTGGGGTAGGGAATGGTGCCACCTCCCCCAGGCTTTTATGGATTCAAAGAACCCTGATAGTTTGGCCTCAGTCTGTTGGTCCATAAAGGTCCCTTACAGTTGAATGGTTGGCTGTCATTAGTGGGAAGGAGAGCTCGGGAACGGTCCTGCTTGCTTTCGTCTATGGGCTATGGCGCATGGTTTCCGCTATACACATTAACGTTAAATATGTGTTACCTGGATGTATATTGTTTTACAATTTACTGAATGTTGTTTAGGTTCGAAAGCCATATAGTACTATTAAACACTTGCACAATACATATTTATTGAAACAGTATGCAGCAAATCGCCTGACCTAATACTATTTTCACAACATTAAGAAATTTTAAAATAACATTCATTTCTGGTCGTGTTTTTATGGCCTACTAATGCATTTGAATATAAAAATAGTGAGGTATGATTTACTTGTAAAAACTAAGACAGTTTCAACAGAATACCTGAATTACTTTAACTGCATTTACTTAGTAGTACGCCATTACTGCTTTTTAATGCGCAGCTGGTGCTCAAGCATTTTTCTTTTGTTATGCATATTTCATGTCATTGTTCTCTTTCATACGTTTGTTGCGTGATGTAACAGACAGTTAAATTCAAGGAATTTCTTCTAAGATATTGATAAATCAGTTATGCCAAATTACCAGCAATTGACGACTTTGCTTTTTAAAGCTCTCTAATTCTCTTTTATAATAATAAGCATTCTTTATGAAAAGTCAGCATTCCCAGCTAACACACAACGTTTTCACAACGTTGCTATATGGTCGTGTTTTGGTTACGTGGGAAAAGAACGTTTTAGCAACGTTGCTAAAAAGATATAGTAAATTACAAATGGTATGTATATGCATTGATCCTAATACTATGGACAAAAATATTATAATTATTCCAAAGAAATTATATAACGTTTTTACAACGTTGTACCAATGTTGTGGTTAACTTTACATAATCAAGGAGAACACTCATGGTTTCGTAGTTCATCCATTTTTATTTTCAAAACCAATAAATAAAAAGAGGTTGCAATTTTTGTAGGAAAACATTTTACTCGTCAGCTTTTTTATTACAAACATGAGGTACTGCCATTGCCTTAACAATATTTTACGTATCTACGAAACAAAGGCTAGCTCATCCTGTACTGACCGAATCGCAATTGAGGCAGAGACGTATCTTCTGTTTCCCGCTATTTTTAACCACCAAGGTATGAACATTAAATAGTTAAATAGTTAACGTATATTCGCATATTTAGTTGCAGAAAATAACGTATTTTTTATTGGTCGATGTCTGTTGATGCAATGAAGCACTTGTAAACTGCTACGAGCTAGGCGCGAGGCAATGCCATGGCCTCAATCGCATTTTCGAACAAAGAAAATGGGATTTATCGGCCAACATGTTCAGCTTGTAAAAATGACCTAACTGCTTGGCATATTTCTGTGACTTTTATCGACTCGTATTAAGCAAATTATGTTGTTACACTGGTACATTTTTGGAACGAAAAATATCGAGGATAGGATAGGTTACCATGATAAAATGCCTTCCGTTAGGCTAGCATTTCGAATTACGCGCGCTTAGCTCAAGAGCGTAAGATTTATCGTTCTTGACCAAAAATCTTTTTTTAAAATATACCAAGTAATATAAACTGATTTCAATCACAAGTGAAATTCAGATGAATGTATGTTTAGACATGTATACATATGCTGATTTACATGATGTGAAAAAAGAAAATGCATATTAAAGATTAAATTTTGACAATTACAGACATGGTTGTAAACAATCTATAATATAGGCATGTTTTCACTGATAAATTATGTACATTATCTTTTTGTGAGTTATAAACACAGCACATATGAAAGACATCTGTCATCAGCTATGCAGTATATTTACTAATTAATAAGATGAAAGAACTTATTTACATTTGAAGCTGATGGGTCTAGGTTAGTCCTACCTGTAAGATCCCTATGCTGATTTATGCTGTGGGCGTCAAGGACAAAAACATGTGTCATTTCTTACATTGTAGGACTAGGTCTGCATGGTCAGTTCTGTGATTGGGGATCCACGTGTTCTAGAGAATCATGCAGAATATTCAACCAAAAATTTGCAAATCATTTTGCAAGCCCTATATTTATTTCTTTACTGAATTCTAAATTGATAGTTGTGTACATGGTCTTTATTATTACTGAATAAAGTTTGCTGCAAAATGATATTTGTGGAGAGCATAAGCTTAACAACGGATTTTTAAGTAGGATCAAAATCAACCTCTTTCTGATTTTGTTTACAAATATCAAAACATTATGAGGTATGAAAATAAAGAGAAAGAGTTTAGAGATTGAGCATAAGTCAGTTGATCCTACATAATGCATACATTACCAAATCAACAAGTACTATTACATACTTTGCATGTGTCAGATTGTAAGGAATTATGATCCCATATCAGGTGCTTAAATTTGATTCTTTGGGAAAATTATTTTGACTCATTTTACTTGAAATAAGAGTATAGTTCATGTCACACTGGCAATAAAACAATGCATTAATGACTTTACTATTATAAGAAAAGGATCATACATTTTAAACATAATGTGCATGTTTTGATAAGAATTAAATATTTGCCTTGCTACAGAGCATGACTATAATATGCATAGAATCACAAGTATCATACTTTTATAGAGTCTAGGACTCAACTGTACCTGACAAAGCTTCTTAAAGATTGATGATGAACGTTGGAGATGATTAATATTGTCATTTGAAAGACATTACAGAAGACCATAGAAGTTGAAGCATGATTTATATATTTAATATGTTAAAAATCCAAATCACGCACACACACACACACTTAGTTGTACCTACAATGGATTCTTTTTTCATTGATGTGTCTATTCTGTTCATCATTCTATTTGGTTTTCTATTTTATTTTCTTAGGTACACCATTGTCTTCTCTGACGCCAAAACTATCTATATTGAATGAACACTTTACAGACAATAGTATTGAAACAAGGAGGCCAGGGTGTAAAAAATTCCAGGATTCCAGTGACAGGAAGTTTTATTTCTTTTCAAATAAATTGTACAAGGAGCAACTATTTCATTTCAAAACTTTTTTCATTGTTAGACCCATGTTCAATCTACAGATCTTTACAAGGAGGTAATAGGAATAAGTCTGATCTTTCAAAACTGATGTTTATGGTATCATAAATCTCTTACAGATTTCCAGCTCAGCGTTCTAATGAAATTGGATACAATAATTTAAAATCAGCAGGAGCAGTAAAATTATATTTACTACACAAGGCCCAGACACAGAATATACAGACGAAATTATTGCAACTCCACCTGATTCAGTGGAGGAACTAGAGGGTCTTTGCCAGAGGTTGGAGGAGAATCCCGAACTCTCCAAGAAGATGGTAATTTGGGACCTCATTTTCTCACATCAAACTGTTATCGTGTCTATAACCTTTATTTGCTGTTATGAACCTCAATATGCATTGTACAAGTGCCAAGGCGCCCGTAGAATTGTTTTCGTGGGGGTTGGGTGGGTAGCATGTAGTGGTCAGCTATTAAGTTTTATAGATGTAGGTCAAAACATGTATAGAGATGAACATTTACAGGTGTTTTGCTACATTACATATTTTTTGGCTATTTTAATTCGATCTTAGAGTGAATGTCATTTATGAAGTTAAATGATTCACGGTGGTTAATTTGTTTTATAATTGCTGTTAGTACATTGTGTGGCATACTTGGTGTTGGCAAATTGTTTCAAGTTAGAGCAAACTAATTTGCATGCAAAATCATGGCAAAAAATTATATTAAAGCATATTTTGTCGCATTATTATTGTTTTTATTATTATTATTATTATTATTGTTATTTTGAGATATACTACTTGAGCTCCTTAGGCGGGTGTAATATGAAGGATAGTGTCTGCAGGATGATCAAACGGCTAGGAACAAAAAGACTCTGGTCAGAGTATAGTCTAAAGGACGTAAAGGGAAAAAATCATTTCAAGACCTTGTGCTATGCCGAATTTTGATAAGTAAGGATGACTTGATTTCAATTGTCTATTTTTTTAAAATGACTCGCCGAGATATTTCCATTAATGGATAAGGTACTACATGTTTCTGCACGCATACCGCAATTACATCTATATGAAAGAACCTGAGACTACATTTCAAAGTACATATTTTATAAATACTCCATTGATTATTGCTGGCATTTAGAAAACTGCAATGCATTCTTTGTGGTGAAACTTTTTTTAAAAACATTGTGTTACTCTTGCAGAAGCTTGCTTGAAAAATAATGGCAAAGCGAAAGAAATTGAAATTGAAGAAGCCATATCAGAGACCCTCAAATATGCACCCAACCAACGTGGAGGGATAAAATACAAGGTTAGCCATTTGACTCTTATATTCAGTATTGGATTCAGTTTTTTAAAGCATTGTGGATGCATTTCTAAATTGCAAACAAAATCAGCTTATCATAGTTTCCAGGACTATTAAAGCTTGAATACAACTAACTACAATTTTCATCCATCTTGTCTGATAGGACAAGTGTTTCCACTTGGAAATTTTATTCACATAGAATATTTGGACAAAATAAATTCATCTTTACGCAAATTGATTTCACCATCCACTTGCCTGAAATGACACATAAGTACAAAGTTATCTTTTAACGTGGCTTAATAATATTAAGGGAAGCACAAGTGCAGTGAAAAAAGTTACATAAAGTTTAATAATGCTAGTTAATGTGACTTCTGCATATGTAAGCGGTGCTGAGATGATATGTGACTTTTAAATTATTTTTTAATTTCCAGGTGCCTGAGCAGAAGAAGAAAGAGATACTATTTAGAGTGGAGGAGGAGACTAATTCTGAGTCCTAATCTGAATTAAATCTAGAAAATAAACAAACAGTGATATTAAAATATATGTTGTATTGTTTCCTTGTTCCTTTTTGTCTTTTAAAAACAAATGTTTGAACCTTCAGTCTGCAAATTCAGGAGATTCCTTATCAGGCAAAAGCAGTGTGGATTGTCCATCTACTTTTACTTTACACCCTGCTACCTAAATTTTTTTTTATAAATCCCCATTGGAGTAGATCTCCCCAAACCCCTGCCTACTTTGTCAACTCACATGTCCCATTTAAAACTAATGGAAGGCCCTGCTGTAAAGTCTGTTAGGAAAACTACCCAGCAAGAGGATTTCATACAATGAACAGAAAGCAGTGTTTGCATATAAACCGTGTTAGAACACTTGCACTGAAACTGATTGCAAACTTCAGAATGGACGTTTTGAATTTTTGTTTAATTAGTATCATTACTATGTTATCTAAAATTCTTTTTAAGTGTATGAAATGATAAATAAAACTATGTATTGTGAAGAGTGCATTATTATATGTGCAACTTTGAACTGATTTGTGAGAGTTGTCACGCATCAATGAATGCAGAGTGCTATTCCTGTTAGTATTATTTTTATGGTCAAATGACTGGTGATGTTTGGTTTGTCATGAATGAAAATGGTGCAGAACTGACACCTAATACTGTCACAATGGCAGTCTTGACATTCCTGCTATCGCAACTCCTAGCTGGATGGTAATGTTGGCACTTTTTTAATGTTGTCGATTTTTGGACATTCTTACCAAAAGTGCGGAATATGTTTTTCAGAAACACAAGCCGGTTTCATCAGATTTCCATATTGGATTTGAATGTTGTAAGAGTGTTGTAGGAAGGTTATTTAATAACGTTAGACAACAACGTTGTAGCAACATTCCCACTTGTTCACCAAATCACGTTGCCACAACATTATTTGACAACGTTGCCACAATGTTACCACAACGTTGCTGCAACTTTGTATCAACGTAGAATTGTTAGCTAGGTTGTGGCCTGCAGCAACAGCCTTCGAATATGTTATTGTTGTAGCCCTTATGTGTACATGTTCTCTAGTATAACTTCTTGTAGGTATCAATCTATTGTCTTCGATCATTTTACTAATTCTATTTTCAACGTGCTGTTTCATTCGTGTCCGTCGCTGGAATCTTTCCTTCCGTTTCTTCCACTTCCAGCTTTAAACATACGCATAAACAGTTTTACGCATTCCCCCAACCTTTTCTATTTCGACGACTATACAATGAGATAACGTGCCATATGACTCGTTCAAACGTTGTTCTAATGTTCAATTTGTAGAAATACGGAAAATATGTTTTGGGTTTATTAAACCGTGCTTCATTGAGATTTATTGAATATTTGTTTATCAGTGTATGTAACGCCGTCGAAGATAGTCTTTCGTAGTTTTTAGAATGCATTGCTTTTGGCAATTCACAAAAAAAATATATGGTTTCACCTCGTTCTTCAATGTGATTACCAGTTTCTCGTTCTTTGGGAGAAATTCGTTAAAATGTATGTATGCCAAACTAGATTGTTCCAATATTAGGTCATTAATATAAATAGATGTATTAAAGATGTTTTCCATTTCAAATATGTACAGTGGATCATTCCGGAAGGCAATTATTACCAGTTTTAGATTGCATGTACTTTACTTGAGGTTACACAATTTGAATATCACACGAGGTCTTAAACGTATGATAGTCATTACGTTTTATTCCAGAGAAATCATAAGGCCCACGTCAAACCCTGGGATCAATCATTGATCATTTTTTTGTCCGAATCCGCTTAAGGAAAGAGAAACTGAGCATGGCTGAAAAAAAAACATACTGTAAGTAATGAAACTATATACTTTATTTAAAAATGGTCTTAAAAAAGAAACCAAAAAAGCGAAATGAAAATTCATGTAATTCTCAACAAATAATATAATTCTTTCGAATACAAAAGTGAAAATTTGAAGAGAACATACTGTATCATAATTAAGGTCCAAAATAAACTGAAACGGTCTGTCACATGATCATTAAGTAAAACGGTAATCTACAGTGATGGACACAAATTAGCTATGCAATATGTTGATTACAAATGGTTATTGCAATCTACAAACATGGACAAAAGTTCAGTACACATTAAAGATATGCATGATAACGTCGGTTCCATTACGGTACGTGTACTAGTAAAGCGTACATTCCATACAAAGTTTTTATTTTTTTTGATAGCATTTATTCCTTATATCTACTAAACATGATCTATTCCAGAGGAAAGTGTATTTAAAACTCCAAGTATCAGACTATCTTATTTTGCTAAATCTTTTTTAAATATGCATATAGTTTTAAATTTTCGATGATGACCATCGACATGCGATAAAATGTTTATTAAAAATCCATTATCAAAACATTTTAAATCTCATGGTTATAGTATAAAGCTATTTGGCAGTTTTTCTTTCAATATTCATAAAATGAAACATTACAGATTTGAACCTTTAAATATTAGCTTTAGTAATAAAATATATATTATTGGTGTTATTCATATACAGATGTTCATCTTTTATGCATAAAATCTATGCAAGTTTGAACCTTAAGCACTAAATCCAATAACATAGCAAATCACTTAATACAAACCATAAGAATTTAATCTGAGAGTTTTGTTGATGCCTATATTTATTTAAATTTTTAGCTGGGATAATTACTTGGCTGAAACTTCTTCAAAAGACGGACAGTACAGCACAATACTTTAACTGGTTATCATCTAGACTGACGGGGGAAAATGTGTGTAAATATACGTTTCGAAATATACTAAATAATTACCACTATTCTCTTTGAAAAAAATAATTATTGCTTGCTTAAATGACAGCTGAGACAATTGAAGCTTGCAAGGTGACTATCCTAGGACATTACACGACCATAATATTTCACAAATACGAATCACTTTGTGGTTTTTGGGGGTGGGCGTGAGGGCAGATTAAGTTGTATAAAAAAGGGATTCGAACGATAACGTTAAGACTCTTAAAATAATACGCACTTAAAGATTAGCTCATAAAACCGTCTGCTTATGCGTTACACAAGGAGTCCAAAACCAAACAAATACTCTCATGTCAAAGGGATTATGTTAGTTACTCAGATAATCTGTTCGGGCGCATGGCTTTGATAATACAAATTCTATTTAGAAGCTACTACGCATTACAGTAGGCCAAACGCATGCATACACATATTAGGCTATCTTATAACAGATGCATATAGAATGCAGACATTCAGGAGTTTACAAAATAAGCATTTTTACTAAAGGTTTTCTACATAAATTCTTAGAAAAATGTCATAATCACAGAAAAATGTCTGCTAAATTTAAAAGTCGTCCGTGAATTAAATATTGAGAGAATATGATAGGCATGATGATTAAATGTCATTTTTTAAAACATTAAAAAATGGATGGGAAAAAAATATCTCCTGGTAAAAAGAAAATAAGTCGATGAATCTGGTAATAAATATCTCAGTGAAAACGTTTAGAAAAGTCGGCTGCACGCTAAGTCTATTTATGAAATTGAAAGTCAAAATTCTCAAAACACTTCAAGCAGATATAATAATTATGTTCTGAAGTCTGCTGGCGGAGTTTTCATTCCACATTTTTACCAAGTATGACAAACTCAACCACTACGGTTTCCACTTCTTATCGGAGGTCTTTTCTGCAAGATCTTCAAAAAGCAACCCTAATTTGTGTTGTGTGGAGAAGGTGTGCCTAAAATGCAAATTGTCTTTTTCTGCCAAATCTTTGTAGTGTATTGTGTCATGAGTGCTGCCGTCGCCAATTTGAGTTTACAACAATAGGACAAACAATTGCGGACCAGTTACAAGGAGTTGCACCTATCACCTTATCCCCAATATATCCCTGAAATACTTTAACGGTAACAACGAGAGTCTTGCGACCAACGCCAGTCAATCCTACAACAGTAAAGTCACAACCAAACCAACAATAACCCTCTTTGGACACCACTCTGACATTGAGTCACCCCTCGGACGTCATAACTCTGAAATTATGAATAATCAATTTTACTTAACTTTACCCTGTGATAGTTCCAATGATGTGTTTCCCCACAATAATTTGTGCTTTCTCACGGCCAAATTACTTCAGGCCATCGAGGTGGATCACGAGGGCCATTGGGAAGTGGCTTTAATTGAAATTATTCACCCTTCACAAATCAAAAACATCACTAAAAATCCAAACAATTTTGAGGTCGAACTTCTGAACTACCAAGTGAAACAATACTATAATGAAAACGAAACTGTAGATTCCTCTATGAAAATACCAGCATCCACCGATACTCCACGGAACATCAATCTGATGAAAATTCCTGACATGATTGCTTCCAAATTCAATGATATGTTTGGCAAAGCCTTATACAAAATGAAACGAAATGTCACAACCGAGTACAATAAAGTTGTTTTGTTGCCAGATGATGGAATTTTCGGATGCCAAAACGTTGCCCATTACATTTAGTCTTGAATTGTTTGACATTTTTGGTGGAAACTTCAAGATGGTCAAGGATCCACTCATGCCACCCATTACCAATAACTTGAATGTTTTGTTTTGTTCCCATTTTGAACTGAACCAAGGGTTAAATTTGATTTTTGTATACTCTGATGTGATGGAGTACAACGTGGTGGGGCACACAATCGCGACGTTACTGCGAGTCATTCCTTTTAAGATGGATTCTGCCACTATCAATGACGAGGAAGGTATAAACACCTATCATGTTCACAGAAAGGTTGTACATCCTCAATATTTGACCGTCGTAAGTCGTATTTCGAAAGTGTCAACATTGGTATAAAAGGTGATCTGGGACAAAATATTATATTCTCCAAAGGGAAAGTTAAAGTGAAATTCCTGTTTCCAAAACGATTTTATTGACTTGTAAGTCACGTATCATGTGTACCGCGGAGTCGCTCGGCAGAGAGGACATGGTTTAGAAGATATGATGAAATCGTATGGATTACTGTCTTAATTAGAGGATATCATCTACATTATGATAAGAAATACCCAGACGACAAGATTCAATAATGTGAAAGTAAAATGCACAGATTTCATGGTGAGTGGACAATATTTGTGTATTTTCGTCATCAGCACAGTCTTGGATATTCCATAGAACATTTAGTGACTTATTTTGATCGTGACTCTTCTAGAAACGATCATAAGGTAGATAGATGTTTTTGTGACCATTATGGATATCTCTTGTCTTTAGCTAGGATACGTAGTGTATATCAATGGCCAAATGACCTCCATAAGTTGAAGTCTAACTTGATTTCACAACTTTGATAACCTTGTCAAAAATGTGTTATTTGCTGATGGTTTGTTGTTTGATTAAAAATGTTATAAAAAATTATTGTTCGTGATTCCTTTTGAAATTCTTTTTATCGCTATACTTGCTGTTTGACTTCTTGATATATCTCTTCATTAGAAGAGATATAGCGTCCGGGCTAGAGACATAAAGCGAGGTTGTTTCCAATCTGGTCGTCCATTATTGACTCGTCAACTCGTGAAGATGCCTCCCAAACTAGCTAAGCTGATTCAAATCCACGTGCATTTTCATCGTGTCAGGCAAATCCTGATGTCAAAACCTGAAGAGATAAAAGATGACAGAATGTTGAAGGTGGTACAAGGCCAGATAGAAGAGGTCTGCAGAGAAGAGATAAAAAGAAGAGTGGACCGAGAAGCACAGACTTCAGAAACAGCAACATTGGCAGCAGCAACAACAACAGTGGAAGGAGCAAGAGAGAAGCTTTGTTGACTGTCGTGTAGACACTATAAGGAGTTTTCATTCCCCTTCCGAAGAAGCATGCCGAATCCCGCGGGAAGGCATGATGCCAGACGGGGGCGCAGTCTTAGACGATAAGAGATTGCCACAAACTCAAATAAAACAGAACTTTTCAGGGTATCCCCAAAAATCTAGAAAAGAGATAGCATTGAAATTGCCAAAATATGTATGTTTGTGTTTTTCTGTTTGTCTGTACGTACAAGATAGAATTGTGCTTATAAACAATTCGTTCCTCTGGCTTTTATGACAGTTTGCGTGTTTTTCTTTAAGGGTTGTATGTATGGATGATAATAAGTGTATTTGTATTAAATAAGTGAACGTGAGTGTTTCTTTTAGGTCTACGCGTTTCACGTTTAGGGTGTGGTGTGGATATTGTTAGTTTTTGTTCACGTCCTCTCTTTAGTCATTTAAAGCGTAGCGTTCGTCAGTCTGGCTACGTTGATTCGTCGCCTAAGGAATAAAAGCAGGATTTCAAAACTGTTCGAACTCTAGATGTACATGGAGTATGCCCGGCACAAGAAGTATGAGGCAATCCAGGAAGAAGAAATGATTAAAGATGAGGAAAAAAGAAGATAGAAAAGGGAGAAAAATAAAGTTTGCCTCACCTCACTCTGAGGCAAACAAGTGAACTGAAGCCAATGGTGAGGAAACTTCCGCAGCGTCAAGCACCAAAACCACAACCAATATCACCACCACTGAAACCCACTGTTCCTAAGATAGAAAATTAGGAGGTCGATTTGGAGTGACAGCGGCAAGAGTGGGAGTCTTATCGATTCCCGCGAGAAAGAAAATGACAGCTTCCGCAGGCAGGACGTAGAATCCTGAGGGAAAAAATCTTTACTTATCAACCATTAGCGCTCGCATCCACACGCATACATCGGGAGAAGAATTGGAGCCGCCGTTGCGTATATGGTGCCAGACTGGGGTCATGTCATCACTGAAAGGTGTTTTTTTTGAGTCAAAACAAACAACCCTTCTCAATGCTTACCAGACGTCTGGAAAAGAGAGACTGATGAAGTTGACATAAATATTAGTGTTTATTGGTAGTGTATATGTGCGTAGGTGTGTGTGTGTGTGTGTCTTTTTCCTTCACAAATATCCTTGTCCCTGCACTCATGAGTTCTTGTTTTGTATGAATGTGGAGTAGTGTGACTAAAACACTGACTCCTTGATTGATGTGATAGCCTGTGTGTATGTGTGTGTGTGTGTGTGTCTTTGTGTGTGTGTGCATACGTGTGTTTTTTTCCTTAACGAAAAAGCATTGTCCCTAAACTACAGAATATTTGTTATGTTTGAAAGTAGAGTAGCGTAATTATAAACCCTAACTCCTTTGCTGGTGTGATTGTAGGTAATGGTGTGTTTTAAAGATACAAAATTCCCTTCTTAAGTATGTAATGGTAGAACGTATAATGGTTTTGTTGGTGTTAGTGTGTGGATTGTATGCAATTTATCTTAGGTTACCACTTTTATCTGTGTCGATTCTTCGGCATGTGTTATGTGTAGTGAATTGTTCGTTAATCGCGGACTTCCTCCTTGAATGTTCAAAACGATGGCAAGGAACTACGTCGACAAAAAGGCAGAAGTTACAAGAGGTTGTGGATACTTTATTAATACTTAAGAGATGCTGTATATTTATAGTTATGAACATCACACAAGAAATG
Organism: Sinohyriopsis cumingii; assembly: GCA_028554795.2. NCBI lineage: Eukaryota > Metazoa > Mollusca > Bivalvia > Unionida > Unionidae > Sinohyriopsis > Sinohyriopsis cumingii. The sequence continues at coordinate 94,579,405 of CM068833.1, read as the reverse complement.
AAACGAATAATATATTAGATTGAAAACGATCTAAGTTATTAATTCAAGAATATGGTAGCAAAAAAGTGAAAAAAGGAGAAGAGTGATGACTTTTAGACTTAAATTTTCTTCATGTCAAATCCTATGTCATTGTACTTTATAATGCAGGCCTTTAAAATATTGTTTCGGTGGCGAAACGTGTTATTTAAAAAACGAAAGAAGCGCTGCCTGTTCAGAATACGTGTAGGACCTTCTCAAACGATTTGAAACTTTAACTCAATAATGTTCAATCTACAATTGGTAATAAATTTATATCAGGGCCAGACCCTCCATCCACCAAGTACTTTTATTAAAGAATGGTCTAATGTACATATTTGACACCAAAAACATCTAGTATACCCATATATGTATTTATTACTTAATAGTGTGCCATCTATGCTGCAGAAAATAATTCAGTTCATATTGATCCTTCTGAAATCATTAAAAAATATCGAGACCATAGTTCATCCTGGAGATAGATTCTGAGTGACGAATTTGGCATGAAAATGTGAGTGGATTTACTGCCAAAGAACTACAAATCATTACCACATGGGACAATCAGATGAAAGCATATATTTTCTATGTATCATGAACTATCGAAAAACTACGAAAGTCAGTCTGATTAAGAAATACTTGACAAATTTCCATGAAGCTCTGTTTATTAAATAATATCTATATTTTCCGATATTTTTCAAATTGATCTTTCGACAAACAGAAGAACGGATTATATGATACATTTACTTTATCATTTTCCAACGAACATACCAGTACTCTGACTTCACCCAGTTGTCGAAATAGAAAAGTGTATGCATTATAAACGGGTATATATATGTGCAAATCTGGAAGTGGAAGAAAAGGAAAGCAAAACAAAAGCAACGGATACAAGTATGAAACATGTTCAGTCTAGACATACTCAGATGCTCAGAAGACCATAGATTTAAACTTATAAGATGTTAGACTAGAGAACACTGAAGAATTTCAGAAGTAGTATGGGCTACGATAGCTACAATGAACGCTTACTATTAAAATAAGGGTTTGCACGTTGGGTACTGTGATAATTTAACATGGGAATGGCACCTGTGGAGTTAAAGAGAATTGAACATTGTGACGTCATGTGGTTTAAAGTGTCAAAACTATTGATAGGGCGAAATGCATTTATAAGGACAATGGTTGATAGGGACAAACATAGACATACAGAAACAAACGAATTTACAGCCAAGCGAAGAAGATGGAAGCACAGAAAAAGGAGAGATGTTTCAAAGAAAGATTCAAAGATATAATTAAGACTGCAAAAAGAAAAGTATATTGTGTGGGTTCAAACCATTTACTCAGGTATATGTGATATGATCGTGAGTCACAGCAACGAACTCGACATTTTCATCACTGAACCTGAATCTCTTGTTAACTTGTGTCTGTGTGAAATGATTCATATTTCTCGCTTTGCGCTCGTAGTCACAATGAATTATCGGTCTTGGACTTTTCATTGATATATGGTTGTCAAAATCGGCGTGTCCGTATAGCAAAGTGAAGTGGTTGAAAAGCTGCACATGCTTCTGGTAAACGATTTGATGCATGTTTTCCAAGGGTCATCTGACAATTAATGTGTAGTTAAGCAATTTTGTAAGGATTATAGGTGGTCACTTTAAAATATTGATCTACTCCAGATTGCAAGGCTTTTTTGAACACACAAAAGTTAACCACTTGAGTCGTACGATGATTTAGAGTTTATCCTCTGACTTTGCACTAGGTGTGCGCTTCTCCTTGCTGATCCTGATATTCGTAGCCGTACCTTTTAGGACCACCACAAGCACAACTTAGAATCTTGTCATCGAGGTGCTCGTGCGTCCAGGCTCCTTAGCGGTCTACTTAAATATTAGGGTGACGGCTATCATGGCGACTGATGGAGATGCAACTGTTCGAGTCAAAATACAGGGCCGATCTCCTAATAGGCGTGAGGCTTCGTACAATTTTAATCGAGCATGGAATGTCACGTAGGCCGTAATGATGACATTTTCCAAATTCAACGGACTGTACAAACTCAAGTTCTTGTTCGTAACTGACTAACATCAAGCCTTCACGAGTGACGTCCACGTTTTAAACGTATTTAGTTTTGTCGTGAACCATTTGGTAGTAGTGGGAAGGTTCTGTCAAAAACTGTGTGCTCGATAAACACTGTCGTTGTTGCATTTTACCCCACAACCAGATTAGCGTCACTTTGACAAACAATCGGCTTCTTTTATTTTTCTCCACGTAGTCTAAAGTGATGTCTTCCTGGTCAAAGTATTTCTCTTTGAAATAAGTTTGGTCTTCGGGAGTTTGACACCAGGAAGGATAACCCCTGTCTTCTTGCTTTAGTTTGAAAACGGCATTCACATAGATCTCGAAAATTATTTTATGAGTCTCGTCACTCTCTTGGGACTGTTCGGTTTTGTGAAAGTGGTAAATTTCGTACAGTTCTAACAATTGGTATCCTTGATCCAGAGCTTTAAACAATTCCACGCTGTTCCACGTTCAAGTCAACGCGTTTTTTTTCTGAGCGTGATGACAAAGTTGGTCATGAATACAAGCTTCGGCATAAGCATGGCACAATAGAAACAGCAGAGTTCCTTGGCAATGGTAAGGGAAAACGGGATGGTCTAGTCCGTGAGAGGCAATACTTTATGTTCAAACAATCCTTCGTATGTTGTCCGAGAAAATGTGTTTCGTCAGCAATTGCGGGTTACCTTCGGGAAAGTGATTATATTTACACACGTAAGGAAACAGAATATACAATTCCAGGTATTTGATTTCTTCTACTTTCACCTCTTCTGCGTGGTACAGCAAACATCATTCGTTCGTTCTCCATACAAACCGTTCCTGGGTTCCAAAAGGTTCACCAACCTGTAACGATCCACGATACGCTTAAATTCGGGATCGGATTTGATACAGTGGTAATACTCATGCCACCACATTTCCACGACTATGTATCCTTGCTGTTCTAGCATTAAGAATGGTTTACAAGTATCATCGCACAAGTCGTCCAATGTGCGTTGATAAACTGATTTTTGGCGTCATGTTGAGGGTAGCAGATCGGACACCTCGTGAAATAAGCATCCGTTAATCTCGCAGACGATCTAGGGTTTTCTAAGTTCCAGCCATCGACCGAATACGTTGGGATGGACCTTTCGCCTTGTCCAGTTCTGGGATATTGGATCCATTTGACTTTATTGTCGCACAAGTAATGCTACCAGCTCCGAGCATTGACCGAATACAAAAGTTTGACAAATGTTATCGTTTGAGGACGTATTACAGTCAAGGTGTCCTCCCGCTTGAATCGTTTGTAGTACACTAAGGAAGACTATGGTGATGGTGCAGTTTTTTTTCAAAGGATCAATCCTTCTGTGCTCCATGAATAATACTCGAAATGTTCCACATAATCGCCGTACAAAGTCCACGTCGGAACGACAATACTTTAACATTACTTCCTGAAAGTCGAGGGGGTCAGAGGCTTAAGATTGATACCAAGCGTAAAAAGCTTATCGTTGTTCGGTACGCATGTTGTCGGGGTCGTACTAGTGAGCATCAGGCAAATGTGGCAGAACGGCGTGTTGATTGTCTTCTCTATTGAAAAGTGTGAAAATAGCTTTTGCCATTTCTGTCACTCCAAACGGTTTAGGCATTCGGCTCAAAAGCATGGCATATTAACTCATCGAATCCTTAAACTGCAATTGTCCTACTTGCATGGAAATAATTTTTTCTCTGTTCAAAGAGACTTTAAGGCGTTCGATGCCCTGTTACTTATAGTATTTCAGAAACAAATTGTCGATGGTACACTGAGAAATTGTGAGTCATCACCGTGGCAATCGGGAGAAATCCTTCAGCGTGTTAGGTTTCCGAAATGATTTTTACGTCCTCCAGGAATTTTGCTAAAGTGAGGGCAAAAGCAAACGATAGGTTCGTGGATGCACTTTTTGCATTCTTGATGAGCGACGCAGAAATTAGGAATGTGAATCCCATTCTCTTGCATGCATTCGAAATTAGAAAAGGTGAAATTCCATTTATTCTTGTCATCTTCTTTCTCCTCCTGTTTGGATTGGTATTTTTGAATGTATCATTTGTGCTCCAAGTTCACGATTTGGTGGCAAATGGGTCATCGTTTCTTTCCTGGACACACGTAGACCCTGGCTTAATTAGTACGTTTACCTTGTCCACAAGTAGAGTACAATTTCAGAGGTTGACAGTCACTTTTCTGCTGTGAACCTTACGTCTCTAGATAATATTGGTAACAAGTAGGGCTGACAAAGATTCGCTGACAAGCAGGGAAATGCACTCGTTCTTGTTCTTCGTCAAGACATGGTTTAGAGGCCAAATATCCAGGATATTTCAAGCGATAATGCTTGTGTTGCTCTCGATTATTATACGTACTGTCACATTTATCACAATAACAACAGTATCCAAAGATGCCGGCAATACTATTAATAGCATGACAATGCTCATGGTGATTATAGACGTGAATGCATTTTCAGTCTTCGCAATATTTTCCTAAAAGCAGAGAAGTGTGTAATATCAACGTGTATCGTGGAGCCAAAACCTCTTGAAATTCTTTCCATTTCAAGAATGCCACAGACACTGTCTTTGGATTGGCCAGCTTGCTGTAACAGGAGTTATGCTTCTGTTTGCTTTTTAGCTCGGGACAATCGTTGAATAGGTTTCCATGTTCTTTTCCATTCTGCTGTGTCGATCTTGTCAGCATACGTTCGTCCCACGACGATGGCGCGGGCTAAATAGATTTTGTTTTGAGAATTGTTAATTTGGACGAGGATCTTTTTGGTGCTGCGAAGGTCGTCCACCAATAACACATTTTTGCGTCCGGCTTCACTTTCTCGTTTCAGTGTGATTAACAAAAAATCCCACAAATCAGTGATGAACTCTTTTGCTTTCTCTAGCGGTACGTCTGACTGGAAATCTTGCAATTTTACCGTGTAAATGTAAATAGTGGTTCTAAATTGTCCAGGGGATCGCTTTTCCATCTTTCGAATGTGGTATTACTTTTCGGGCGATAGTGGTGACCTTTGGTTTGACATAGGCTCCCTCGGTCTAGTCGTAGACGGGGCAGGTGTTGGTTTAGGCTTGCTAAATGTCTTCGATTTCAGCGAACAATTCTTTTGGTGTGTGAGGCGATATGTCACGTCTGTGCTTCTTAACTTCTTCTCTCTCACTAAAATCGTGCGATCGTTTCATCTCGATTGCTGATTCGGGAATGATTCAACCAAATTCGTTCTCTCTATATATACTCTGTATACCTCTTGTGATTTTGACTTGATATATTTCACAAAAGCAAGTGATAGTCAAATATATAGGAACCCTGGCTGACTTATGCGAACGACAACGGTGCGTCTTAAACACCTTATGCATCTTGACGACCCTTTGAGTGAAACCCTACTACAAAAAGATATACGTTGCAGGAGAAAAACAGAAAAACTCGCAACTTGGCAACGATGTCCTCTTTTCGCTTTCATTTCTACTTGCAGTTGACCACAATGTCTGCCAACCCCCATATAACACCCATGTTTCTTCATTTGATATTTAAAAGAAGTTAAAAAACCTATTTTTGAAAAACTACCCTTTTTCGACAACAGCGAAGACGTCTCGTCCTGCTCCTACTACTGTTGCTGCACATACAAAGGTGATATTTCATAAGACCAAAGTATGAGACAGAGCAAGTAAGTTGTGAAGTTGAGCGGCTGTATCTAAACAAAAACTGTTAAGCCCATATGGCTGACTTCTGTTGGTGGCAATAACTTGTGATACTTCACATTTTCTGAAGTGGAAATGTTACCAAGCTGTACAAAAGTTATGTGACTTTAGCTTTTGACATTTGCACAGAGTTTGCACACTACAAATGTAACGAGAAAAATATCTATCCAATTTTTGCCATTTTCCAAAACATCCACACACTTGCATCGTGACCAGATATCTGTACTTCTTTATTTGTGGATTTCCAACAGACCTGTCCCATCATATATAGCTGGTTAAGAACTGTAGGAATATCCCCTCATTTTTTCAGAATATCAAAGCTTTCGTTTGTATTTTCCCTGTTCCACTCTTTATTAGTGCTTAGGTATGTTCCCTAACACACACTAATAATTTTGTAAAAATGAATTTTGACTTGAGCATTCTCTCTGTTTATACATTTTTTAAGATTTTATTCATCGTAAATTACGTCCGCATACCTTCTTCAAGTGAGAAGCATTTCTTCAAATGTCATTGCCTTTCTTGAATTCGATTTGGTTCGTGAATCATAATTAATCTTTAGTTCTATGTTTTGATGTATTTCTTACTTTATTGAAGACGTAAGATTATTTATTGATATAGCAGTCTATATGTTGGCAAGTCTGATGCTGAGAAAGAAAATCCCTATAGCCATGTGCTTAAGTTTGTTCAGTCTTCTTATTGCAATCCTTTCAAAAGTTAAAGTTTGTCTTGAAAGGGATTGAAACTCTAAGCTACGAGCACGTGATGGAAAACATTCCTTTGATAGTAAGTTACCCATCTTTGTGTTCATTCTAATCATTCTTGCTTTATATCGTTGAGGTTTAAAGATTATATTTCTTCTAATGTAAATACGTGCATCAATTGACATAGAGCTTGGGTTAAGATCCTTGAATTTCACTGTACTTTAGCTTATTTATTTCATACAAACCCCACATTCGCTAGTTTGAAAAAAGAACAACTATCACTCTATATTGTGTCATTGTTCTCTCTCTCTCTCTCTCTCTCTCTCTCTCTCTCTCTCTCTCCCCCTATATTAAAGTGTGCATGTCAAAATATCCAAGTGAGAAAAATAATTTTTTGGTCAGTTTCAAGTCGCAAAGAATAATGGAATAGTTAAGTATTTGATGTGGCAAGAATAAATATTACAGTACACAACACAATATTGTAAGTTCACACTTCAGTCATTTTGCACTGCAATGGTAAAAATGCAATAGCATAGACAAAACAATGCGTCATTCACTAGAAGCAATTTTATTGACTACACCTAGTTCCTACCACCTAAGGTTCGATTCTGCTTCAGTCGCTTTTTGCACAGTGACAAGATCAGACGTGTTTTTCTCTGCCTGAACACTAAAGTGTCTGCCTCGAATTTAGTACTAAACAATGCGTGTGTTTCTGTATCTGCCCACTGGTCACTTTAGTAGCAATAAAACTAATGCACATGCAATCGTACAATGGGAGACTTGGATAAATTATGTCAGTTCTGTTTCACAATAGATTTCCGCATGTTTGGATGTACTATTCTGTGAGAACTTTACATCGACGTTTTTGACACTGATTTTAGTAGGCTATGTCTCGAATTCACTCTTGTGACATTTTACAACAGTAATTGTTTCCTATAGGAGTGATTATTTCAATGGGATGTATGTTTTTGAAATATGTAAGGAAAATATGCTGTTTAAACGTAAGATTCGTGATATTTTTAAAAGTAGGAATAACATATTCTCTCTCCGACGTAATAATTTTGATTGAAATCCTCATTGTATCTGTTCCTGTTTTAGTAGGACTTCTTCAAATTTGTGATCAGTGGTGGTGATAATGCCGTGACATGTTCCGTGTGTCATTTAAGTTTTGGACACAAACTTAAAGCGCTAAAATTGTAGAACAATATTTTCCTATTAGTAAATCGTTGGATGATATAAAATCTTGCGTTGAGCTTGTGGACCTCAGGTATTCTATTTGGTACTGCCATATGTCAAGGAAACATTTTTCTACTACTAGATTTACCAATTTACAAAAAGGAACAAACACATGGCTTGTTCAACAATAACGCGAGTGCCACTGCCACTATGGTAAAGTTTCACCTAAAGTCAATACATGTTGTAATGGAAGAAACATTTTACAATGTTGGTCCGATTTTTCTCTCCGTTGGTAAAGAGTGCAGTAAAACACGGTGTGTTTTAGGGCTATCCGTACTTTTCTGGAAGCTGGTTTGCAGCATTGTTTGTTGCGTGAGCAGCCAACCATGACACCTCTTTAATTTAGGATATACATCAAAATGTTACTTGCAGTCAACCGGCAATAAATACCACACTATCTTTTTTATGAAATTGCTGAATCAATGAACACAATGAATATTTCTCACATAGAATATATTTTTGTCCGCATAAATATATAAAAATAATCAATACATGATAGGTATTCACACAAAGCAACCATTTAAAAAGTGTCATCTGAAAGTTTATCTTCTTTCATTTTGAAACGATTGAACACCATACATTAACGGTGTTTTATTACTACGTATTCCCTTCGTCTTTTATACCGTAGATGTAATAGCGTGATTGACCTGGTAGGTCAGCTTCAATGTACTACTCTATCCTCCCTGGAATACCCGTCCCCCCACATTTATTCATCATTCCGCAATAGTATTAGTGCATAACATGGTACACAAGTAAAACTTGAACCAAAGTTTGTAAGTTAATCTTTCCGGCAAAACAAAAATTAGATACTTAAAACCACTGAAATTGAAACAGCCATTGTTTACATAATGCTGTCAAATTTTCCCATTATATTTATCTTTTTTGTTATATTGACAATGAATAGACTATTCAGAATCACTACTGTCTAGCTTACTAAAAATAAAGAGAACGACTGAAAGATACGGATAAATGTCAGTAACTCACACGTAGTAAATTGTCTGCGAATAAACCCATTGGCCTTTCAGATCGGTTGGGTTTCCGGCTCTGGTAGAACGCCTTATCGGTTGCTGGTCTGAGTTTCCTCGCGAAACCTCTGGTGCTGGTGGGCTTTAGACTAACCTCTCGTACAGATCCTCCGGGTCGCCCTATAATACGGTCGGGTTTAGATCTAATATTTCGGTATACACATTTGGGTAAACGAGGTGAGTGACTTTATGCGAGGCATGTGATTGAGTAGAAAAATGTCATATTGCTTAGACCCACTAGTATGAAAGGTTGCGCTTGCAAGAGGCTAGCGAATTTGGGGTCGATAATAGATCGAGATGTACTATTAGGGGCAGTCGTGTGGGGTATTCAAGGGGTCGAACAATCTCCTTCCCGGCCAATCGATATATGAATCAGAACTTGGAGGTTCGGAACTCGACTCCGAAGGGGTAACGGTTATTTTTTCTGATGAAGGCTTGATGATAAGGAAGACTCAGAGGGCAAAAACATATTACGATGCAAATTGCATATAGATTCTGGACCTGCGACACATCTTATATTGTACATTGGCATAACTAAATTGGTAATTGATATCACCCGTTATACGTCCAGGGTCCACATATCGGCTAATTTTGTTTTCCTTTCAGTCCAACATTGCGCACTCCCATACTTCAAGTTTGTACTCTTGGACCTTCTTATCGAACTGGACCTTGTTCTTAGCATGGTTATTGCTCAACTCCTTCGCCGTGTCTGTGAGAGCAAATCGGAGGCGGTCCTTCATTTTTTTCCGCGAACGTGTGAGGCTCTGCGGCAATCTCGCCACAGTTTGGTGCGGTGCCCTTAAAGACCTCAACCGAAAGCCGAGGATGCCACCAAAATAGAAGAAAATGGAGTGAGAATCCAGTGGAACCATTCTTTGTAGCATTATGTGCATGGACAATTCGAGCACTGTATGACTTTCAATCTTGTTTTTGCTCTTCTGTCAATATCAATATTTTTAACAGTGATTCATTTCAGGAACCATTTCGCTTTGAGTGAAATGGGGAAGAGCGAGACTTCTGGATGTTCACTAATTTGCATAGCTCCATTATAGCCCTACCCTCGAAATTATGTCCCCTATCACGGTGAGGCCGTTCTGGGAAACTGTAATAACAGCAAATTTTAAATGTACCTCTACCAATTTCTCTGAACTGAATTAATATAGATCGAAACCTTTCAAAACCCATATTTCTTGGAACCAAAGTTAATCGTCGGTTTTGAGGAGATTAGGTTTAGTGACGGTATCGGTGACGTGAAAACAATAGTGTTTTTTCCTGTATACATAAGTCGACAAGAGCATCATTATCAACTCCAATCTTAATTTTAGTGATAGCACAGTAACGTCAAATATTGAATTTGTGATTTGTGTGTGTGTGTGTGTGTTTGTGTGTGTGTCTGTGTGTGTGTGGAGAGATATATATTCATGTGAGCGTATATGAAATACGGGAATCGGTTATGCGACTTGATCGGGCCATTCAGACACCTTTACAAACGAGTGAAGACTAATGCTAGTCGTGATTATTTAGGTGTATGTACGCTATGAAATCATTGCTTTGACTCTCTCCATTGGGATATCCTCCAAAGTCAGGTCAAATTATTAAACCCCATGTATTCAGTCAATAAATGCCACGAAATGCTGCAACAGTCACATACGTTCTGTTTGATATTTATAATATTATGAATAACGATTAGATAATACAAAGAATAATAACGATTCGAAGCTATCGTATCCACCGTGCTTTATTGATTTATTAATTTACCTTAAAAATCATTCTCGTTTTCTTAAGGGTGGAAAAAAATTCAGATTAGCATATTACAGGCCTTAATATGTGTGTCACGCGTAGAACATTGATACTAGTGTTGGTGCCTTTGCAATATTTCTGGTCTTTGACTCACTGCTAACTATAGTATTTGCAAGCCTACTTAATCTGACAGGTGTGTTTTACTTAATATCTCACTAAATGATGCTTATTTATATCAACGAATTATGTAATTTAGCAGCTACGATATCTATCTCTCTCTATATATATCTATATCTATATCTATCTATCTATCTATCTATCTATCTATGTATCTCTCTCTCTCTCTCTCTCTCTCTCTCTCTCTCTCTCTCTCTCTCTCTCTATATATATATATATATATATATATATATATATATATATATATATATATATATATATATATACACATATATATAACATAAGATATGTAAACTGCATGCATGAATGTGTACGTTCATATCTTGTGTTGTATGTATGTATGTATGTATGTATGTATGTATCTGCAATCTATCTATTACTAATGACTAAGAATGCCGATTTGATTTGTTTTCGCTTTTTTCAGTTAATTAAGTCAGTTAGTTAGTCAGTGATACATATATACATGCATACATACATACATACATACATACATGCATACATGCATACATACATACATATATACTGCATGAATGCATACATGTTTGGTTTAAATTTTTAACATTGAACTAATTTGACAATCTGTGATGACATCATAGTATTAGTATTTGCAGGCTATGTAATAGTGAGTGTGTTTGACTAGCTTCAGTACGTTTTTCGACGATAATGGTTGGATTCTCTATAAACTATTGATATTCATAGACATCATTGATATTTTTATATACATATATGTGTATCTATATATATATATATATATATATATATATATATATATATATATATATATATATATATATATATATATATATATATATATAGACAGGCAGACACATAGATATATAGACAGATATAGCGATAGATAGATAGATAGATAGAGATAGATATATATAGATAAGATAAATAGATATATAGATAAAGAAGGAGTTTCATATAGGAATTGCAGTATTGAAAGAGTGTTTATTGAAGAGTCGATGCAGGTTTTATAAACATTCGCATGTACAAGATGTCCGTATAACAAAGTCGACTAGAGAGGTTTATTTTGAAATTCAACATTGAAATAAATTGAAAATCCGTATTCACATTACGAAAGAGAGATAAATGTGATCACTTTGATAAATGCATAATATATTGGTTAAGTTACGAAATGTTTTGATAGAGTTATGGATGGATTTTCAACTTGTAGTAGTAGCATTTACTGAATGTATAATAGTAACAGTTTGACTTTTGGCAGCTGCAGGATTCCATTTTATTGTAGCATTTGTATCTGGCGGCTGTGTAGGATTTTTGACCAGCTCCAGCTACTTAATTTATTATTATAGTAGCATTTGTGTTTAATGGACAAGTAAAGGTTTGATCATCGCTAGATGTAAGGTTCATATTTATAGTGGCATTTATAGTAGGGGAAACCTTAAACATTCGACCATAACCTCATACAGGATTTCCCGTTATAGTGACAAATATTGCACGTGACAATTTCATATTATTTAGCATATGAAGGAAATGGAATATCAAAATTTCGACCACCCCTGGGTGGATGAATCCAACTTATTTTAAGATTTGTACAACTGTAATATTTTGATACGTGATACGTGATTTCGAGGTTTAGTAGCTTTGTAGGATTAATAGAAAGTAGATCATCCCCAGTTCAGGATTTGGAGTTGTTCTAACAATTACGTAACAATTGTTGCAGGTGGGAAATTTCGATTTTGACCTGATACAGGATTTCGAGTTGTAGACGCATTTATTATCAGATGGAACAGTAAACGTTTGACAAGCACGAGCTATGTAATTCCATGTCATTGTAGCACTTGTAGCAAGTGCCACTGTAAGAGTGTAACCACTTTTATTTACAAGCTTAAAAAGGTTTAGTACCATTTGTGGCTAAGTGTAATATTTCGACACTCCCAGGATTTATATTTCCAAGTTATTGTAACATTTACAACAATTGACGATGATATATGATGACAAGTTCCACACAGAGGATTTCCAATTCTAGTTGCATTTATGGGCAGTGAAAGAGTAAAAGTTTGACTTGTACCAGATACATGATTCCGATTTATTTTAACAAGCATATGAAGTGGTGCTATTATATATTTACACCCCACAGATGCAGGGTTTCTTATTATTGTAGCATTTGTTGCATGCCAAGTAATACGACTGTCATCATTCCCAGATGCAGGATTCCAAGTTGTCTTTGCTTTCCTTGCAAGTTTAGAGGTACGGTTTTGAACACAGCAAGCAGCCAGATTATCAACGTTTGTAACAAATTGACAACGTTCGTAACAAATTGACAAGTACAATTGTGACGATACCAAGATGCAGGATTCCACGGTAAGAATTCTAGTAAAATAAATGATTCCGAATTATTGAGGGATTTTGTAGCAAGCGACGCTGAAAAATGTCGACAATATCCAGTTTCGAGTTATAGCAGCATTTCACAGGACTTGGAATAGTAGAAGTTTGACCGTCCCCATCTGTTGGGTTGAGAGTGATTGTAATATTTGTAGCAAGTGAGACTCTCCGAGTTTGATCTACTCAACACACTGGAAGCCAAGTTATTAGAGCGTGTGTAGAAGTTAAACTGTAAGATGTTGACTAGCTCCAGATACGGATTCTGATATTAGGGAAACATTTGTATGCAGTTGTACAGTAAAATTGCTACCATACCCTCAGATATAATTCCAAGTTATTATATAATGTTTTAGAAATTGACATTGCATGCTTTTTATTAGTTTCAGATTCAGGATTCCCAGTTATTGTATAATTTGTATTATAAGTCGACCTGTACTATGTTGATAAGCCCAGGATACAGTATTCGGGGTTAAGGAAAAACTGAAATATTTGTACCAACTCTATGTACAGGGTTTATAAGTATTTTAGCATTTGTAGCAAGTGGCACTCACTGTACTAATGTGACCACCATCATTTACAGATATACGATTTACAGTGACATTTTGAGGAGGTGAAACAGTAGACGATTCAATAGCTCCAGATGCAGGATTACGGCTCATTGCAGGTGGCACTGTACGATTGTATTCAGCTCCATCTAGAGATGCAGGATTTCGATATATAGTAGCATCTATAGGAAGTGCAATAGCGACATTGTCACCATCCCCAGATACAGGATTTCCAGTTAAAGTTGCATTTGTTGGAATTGGAACAATAAATGTTTGGCCATTCCCAGATGTAATATTTGTAGTAGTTGGCACTGAACTATTTGAAACAACTCCAGATGAAAGGTTCCTAGTTATTGTATAATTGCTAGTAGGTGGCTTATTAATATTTGTTCCAGCTCCAGATACAGGCATATGGGTTATAGTGGCAGTTGTAGGTGGTAAAGCAATGGGAGTTTTACCATTCTCAGATGTACTATTTGTAGTAGATGGCACTGAAATATTTGGACCAGCTCCAGGTGCAGGATTATTAGTTATTGTTGCATTTGTTGGCGTTGGCACTGTAAGATTTTGACCAACCCCAGAAGCATGATCCCTGTTTATAGTTATATTTGAATGAGTTGGAACAGTAACATTGTGACCATCCCCAGATGCAGGATTCCTAGTTATTGTAGGATTTTTAGGCGTTGGCACTGTAAGATCATGACCAGCGCCATAAACAGGATCCCTGTTTATAGTAACATTTGAGTGAGTTGGAACAGTAACATTATGACCATCCCCAGATGCTTGATTCCGAGTTATTGCAGCATTGCTAGCAAGTGGCACGGTTCGATTTTGATCTGTCCCAAATGCCCGAGTCGTCGTAACAGAAGAATAAGATATGTAAGGTTTTGTTGGAGATGCATTGGTAGAATTTTGACTTGCAACGGCTTGAGGTGTAGTAATATTTCTCGGAAATAGAGAGCCTTTTGTAGTAGGTATACTGCTGGTCGAATTTTGTCCTGGCCTAGATGTCGGTTCTTGAGATCCATTTGCAGCTCTGACAAGTCTCTTTCCCGCACAGTTCCTCATATCTCCTTTGGCTGTGAAAATGAGACAGTCTGAAACAAAACCCAATTTTTTTTACACATCTCATGATCAGCTGTTTGATAAAAAAACATAACCGAGAAACAGTTACATTTACTTTTCATAACCATCCGTGTCATCGGCATTTGTTCGTCAGAGCAGGACGACGACGATGATTTGTGTCACCATCGATAGCCCTTTCAAACTTTCTAAAAGCGAAAATGATTGAATTCGGTAACGATGAAATGATCTGAGCTTAACTACGTCCACAACTGATAGTCTAAATTGTGGATTAAGGATGGGCTACGTTTTCTAATTTGAGAATCGACAAATTGGGAAAACCTGGTCCTTGCAAATCACGATGAACAAAATATTATTGATTCTGTTAATATACATAACTATTGTCGTGCAAATATTTTGAATACATACGCTATTCAAATAATTCTAATGTGAAACATATTCTTGAATATTAATATATTTTGGTGTATCAACCCGCTTGAGACCTAGCGGATTTGATCTGATACAGAATAAATGAAAACCTATCCTTTGTAAGCTACTTCAAGGTGGTTAGAAAGCGAGTATTCGGTTGTTCTTGACTTTAACAATTAGCTTACTATGGACAGTGTTGAGTACATGACATGTATGATTTTTTTTAACGTAACTAAATAAATTTTAAACCATTGCTAATCGTCTTTTAAATCACATATTATATAGCTGGTAACATAATTTCTATGGTACATTGGTGTTAAATGTTCATGTCGTGCAATTGCACCCTTGGAATATGATGGCACAATTGTTGTTTGATAATCAACGTAAGGGTTTCAAAAAGTAGATGCTAACGAAATTGCTAAAGAACACCAAACTGCTAAGGAACACCAACCAGACAGAGAGAACAGATTGAAATCGATATGGGCAAATTGTCGGACTCATGCGATGCTCTCCATATTGTTTCTGGCTCTATGTTTCGACGATGATGCTATAGCAGAACAGATGTAAAGGAAGAAGTCAGTATACATCAGGGCTGAAATGTATCGTGATCTTGCATAATTACTTCCCGATCAATTATTGTTAATCATGTTTTATGTTATCCTTCCCCCAAAAATGCATGGGTTGGTTAATTTCATGGGATGCTTAGATGCTTTACGTTGAATGCATTTTTTGATCGAAGGCAACACTTATTCAAGAAAAGTCGGCCAGATATAGATCAGAGATCTTTTCCAGTAATTTGGACATATCAGAAACGTATTTAACACATAAAAACAGGGAAAAAGACGGCGTCCTTGTTGGCCGCTGTGATAAATAAAACATGCCACATATCATCAATGCTAGGAATAAATATAGAATCGTATGATCATATCAAGACTTCCTTCGTAAATATAAATACCGTATAAATGTGCTTAACGTTTGTCATAAACTTAAGGACATAATAAAATGAGATATAACGTCATTGATGTAAACCCGGGTGTCTGCCATTTTCCCATAAGAATAATAAGAAGAAACTACTCAATCAACTTTCGCCAGTGAGAAATATTCTGCTTAAAATTTAGTATGACAAAGCTTGCAAGTTATTAAATTAATGACATGAGACTAGTTTGTAGTTTAAATTTTAATTCATAACCTGTCAGATGAACCAACCTGTTAAAACTTGATTTAGAAAAAGATAAATGTCTGCCGTTTATGTTAGTATTTGTTTAGATCTGCACGAGTATTGACCAGTTTACATTAATATATTACTTGTATCTTAGCAAATCAATCAGTAGCAAAGCAGGTTTAAATCTTCAAATATTTGTGTTGCTTTGAAGTTAGCAGAAAATGGAAAACCTCGGTGCTGTTATTATGTATCATTGATGCAGTATCAAGAAACCGTGTTTCTTGTCTTCAAAGGGCAATTGATTTTCTTCATAATGTGCGTTTTATTTTTTTTCTAGGACTGACTCTATACCCACCCCGCACAGACCAGTCTGGCCAAACGGATCCTTTCTACTTTTGGTCAAGACCCAATATAGACATATTACATCATGGACATATTTCGTAAGGTTGCTATAAATAAAGATACAGATAGACGGACGGACGGAGGGAATCAGCATTGTGGAATGCTTACCTAGTGATCTTGAAAGAACCAAATTGGTCACTGTCAGATGGAGGCAAACTACGAACAGTGTACGCATTTTTATGGGTTTTATTTTCTTCTTCTGAAAATAAAAAGACATCAGTACTATTTTTAAACTGTTTGGAATATTACATCTTCGAAAGTGACACTGTTTATCCAAATACACGTCGAATACCATTAGGCGAGAAGTCATATGTTTGAAGCACTGGCTCTTTTCAAAGTAATTAGTAATATTAAGTAAGACATTTGGTCGTTGGCACAGCCATTCGAAACTAATTTCTTACCATCAAATTCCAACCAGATCGGGTTGATTTCGGTTTCACCAAACAAGCTTGTTCTGACCAAAATGTAACGACACAAATCTATATCTGTTCTGATGCCAAACAACAACATTTGTGAAAGCGGAGAGGAAAACCTCCCGCAATCGTATTTATAATGAAATTTTCTTCCATACCTCTAAGGGAAAAGATAAAGTTATTTTCATTTTCACGCGTTGTTTTGCAATGACTAACTTTATGGCTACATAAAATGAGCTTGAGTCTATTTTTTTAAAGAAATTGCTTTGTGTATGGCAATATGCAATGTTTTTGTATCTGGTTATTCAATGGTTAGCTTTCTATAATTTATAGTTTTGCATGAAGGTCAGCAGAGCGGGAATCACTGTAGTAGATTTGCATATTATCTTGTTTGTCACGTCGTTGATGATTTCAGAGCATTGCTATTGCAATGATTTCTTTGGTGCAACAAAAGAGAGCAGCAGGGGGGGGGCGAATCCGACATTTTGTCCAAACGTCATTTGGCTTAATTAGTACTTTCTGCACTCAGCGGATCCGGTGTCGTCAGCGCCTGGTAAAAAAAAAACGACGTCGTCGTCGAGGGGATCGTCCGGACGTCATTTGGTTTAATTAACACCTTCTGCGCGCCGATCCCCAGCGTCGTCAGCGTCCGGTAAGCACATCGACGACCGCGTCGATGTCATCGCCCCCCCTGCTGCTTACAATGAAAATTATTTACAACTAACCGAATATTTGGTCAAGTCCGATACGATATCGTGTCCGAGGGTCATGTAAATTTATCGTTACGAATCCATGTGGGGTCGACTGAGCATGACTAAAAAAGTTTCGAAAAACATTAAAGTCCATGTCACCGCCGCACCATGTCTGCCAAATATTTCGTAGCGTGTGTGTATCAACGCCGTTGAATACAGCAAGAATATTACAGTTGTCTCTGATTACTTTTGGAATCTGAGTGTATCGTTGAGTGACATATATCACGTCGGTGTTTTTATGCCTGCCTCTGGAAAATATCCTAGCTGGGTTTTTTTGATTGTCTAACATAACATCATCATACACGACTAGATTGTTAACGTCGCCATCAATATCATCAATACCTGGTGCATCATTGATATCCGTAATAAACTCGATGACATTTTTTTTAGCGATCGCTGATGCATTCTCGTTGAAATCTTTCAACACCTCGTAGCATCGTTGATCATCTACGCTAGGAGCAACCAAATACAACTTATCCCACTTCATCCATCTCATTATTAAATTAAGTAACAATTGCGTCTTGCCGGATCCAGATGGTCCGATGATAATCATCCGGATCGAGTTTGGTAACGCTGCAACATGCTTAACTGGTTCTCTTGTTTTAGTCGCTGAAAAGTCAATTATATTCATGTCTCTATACATAAATTATGGATCTATATTGTGTAAAGTGTAGAGTGCGTACTGGCACAAATGATATGACAACCGTTACAACAAGAAATAACAGATCGGCGCTTACTGGCAAGTGTGTACAATGCGGTACAAAGAAATTTAGATTTATTTCTATTAAACCCGGAGATGTTTTAAAAAAAAGCGAGGAGGTGATATTGCAGCCAAGTTATCAAAACTCCCCGGAACCCCGTGGGCAAAGTATCCAGGAGAAAAGCACCTCCCAGGATATAGCTACTGTGGCCCCGGAACACGATTAGATATCAGACTCGATGATCAAAATCAACCCAAACCCGGTGAGTATCCAATAAATGCTATCGATAAGGCGTGTCATGCTCATGATGTTGCTTACAAAAGTAGCGATCTGCAACAGCGTCATATCGCGGACGTAAAATTAATTCACGCGTTAAATGCTATTCCTGATAAATCCGTCAAAGAAAAATTAGCCTCATGGTTGGTAAAATCGGCTATGAAAGGTAAATTAATGGTGGGCGCTGGTAATTAATAACAACATGGAATCCATCTATTATTCTCCGAGAGGATGCTGGAAGGGGAAGGCCGCAATTGGTAAGCTTGCAAGCGCTGCAAAGGTAACAAAGGCCACTGCGGCTAATTGGTTGTCCAAACAGGCTATATAGCAAATCTATCTACCACCGCCTAAACAAATCAACTTCTCGCGCTTTGATGTCAGCGTACCTAATGAAGTTCATCAGGCTGATATACTATTTCTGCCGCATGACAACGGTTACAAATACGCGCTAACCGTAGTTGATGTTGCGAGTCGATACAAACAAGCGGAGCCGTTAAAAACAAAGTCAGCAACTGAAGTAGCCGCTGCGTTTGAAAGAATTTATCGAAGAGGTCCTCTGCGCTGGCCAAATCTATTACAAGTTGATCTTGGTAGTGAATTTCGCGGCGCTGTTTTATCAACGCTGAAACATCATAGCGTCGCGATACGACGAGGTCATACTGCGCTACATCGTGATCAGGCAATTGTTGAACGATTCAATCGGACTCTCGCTGAACGGTTATTTGGATATCAATACGCGAAGGAATTTATCCAAGAAAAACGATCTCGTGAATGGGTCAAAAGGTTGCCAGGCGTAATTGCAGCGTTAAATAACGAGATTACCCGAGCAATCAACATGAAGCCCAGCGACGCGATTAAATACGAGTATATACCCGGAAGATCAAAAATAGATAGCGTTTCCAAGCCGATTCTCGGCGATGTCACTGTTAGATATCTGTATGAACCAGGAGAGCTTGAAGGCGGTAAAAAAGGGCTACCGATCCTATTTGGAGTGTTACCACACATAACATATCAACGATAACACGATCAACTGGTAGACCACCGATCTACAGACTGGATTCAACTGCTCCTCAGCGCGGATTTACACGCGAGCAACTACAAGTGATACCTGACGATACTCAATTGCCCCCGCGTGGTCTTAACTAGCGCCGTTGCGTCTATTACACTCAAGACAGGTCAACCTCACATTGTTTTTAACATGACCGAGACTGTTATCGATTCTGTCCACGGTAAATTGGCGAGCGTCTTTATCCGAATAACGCCAGCGCATTACACAATTACAACTTGCGCAGTGATTATTCTGTTGTTGTCGTAGCGAGATTATTAATTCGGCATCAATATCAAAACGCCGCTGTTTTTTTTATCCTGTTGGCGGTAACCCGAGAGTTTTCTATCAATGACGCTTGCATCGATGATGTCGTTGTCGTTGGTGACTCCGTCACTGACTCCGTCAATAACAATTCTTCGAAGCTGATTTATCCTCCGTACTCGGGACACCGGAAGATACACTAGATTTGACCATTCGATGCGATTATCAACCATCCAAACAATTGTGTCCGTGATGGTTAGTCCCTGCGAGGAATGTATTGTTGTTGCGTATCCTAGCGTCCACGGGGATTTATCAGCACGTAGCGCGTCCTCAACGACGCCGATATCAACGAGCACGATATCATTCAGCACGAGAATTTGTTTTTCTGTCCGGCCTGGAATTTCAACTTCAATGTTCTGCCGCCGTGTGTCCGCGGGTCTATAACATAACGGCACTGGACGCGTTGGAAACTTTTCCTTATGCAACGTAAACAACTTCCGCTGAAGTGTGTCCCTGACTATCTTTCTACTCGCTACAATCAAATCGTTTGGTCTCCATGTTTCCCAGAATTCATTTAACGGTGTTTCCGGAATCACCTCGCGGATTATTTCACATTGAATTCTATCCGGCTGTAATCTGATTAATTTTTTAACCCCGCGCAGTTGTTCATCAAGTGCCCGGTAATCAGTATCGGTTTCTTCATAATAGTCCACGAACCCGCTCAACCAATTATGTGGACCCTCGCCGACAAATGGTGGTGGTTGGCCATGGTCGCCACACATGATCACCGCTGTATTCGCGAGCAGCAACCAATCAAGAAACATTTGTAAAGTATCTAACGAAACAGTACATATTTCGTCCCAGATGATAACTTCAGGAATAAATTTTTCCCCCATTCGATCAGGAGTCCACTCACCGCCGCTGTATCGAAAAAAGCTGTGATAAGTAACGGCGTCAACATTTCGTTGTTTTATCTCTCGCGCTAGTCTATGGGTCGGTGTAAGCACGATTATACTTGCCCGCGTTCGAAATAATTCAATTGCCCGAGTCGTCTTTCCTGACCCGCCACAGCCGCTTAAATAAACCGTCTTGTGTCTACAAATTGGATCAGAACACGGTGGTGCATTAGACCACTCTGACAATTTATCACTGCGTAGGTAATTGTTTTCAACGGTGACATCTGCTGACGAGGAATAATCGCGTCGTATTTCATTTTTAATTCTCCATGTACCCCAACTCTCGTCCGGACTAGTAAACCCGGCTACGTTTTCCTTATACGCTACGTCAACATAAAACGAATCAACGGCTACTCTAACCGCGGTGTCGGGGAATCTATTTATCATCGAGAATAAATTGATAGCGGCGTAACCCAGCATAGACGCCCTCAAATGCGGGTATGCCGGGCTGTCTCCATCGCTGTAGGTAACAACTGTACCCAACCTTGTTCCATTGGACAAGAAAGCTGTTTCGCAGTTCACGTATCTATTTTTCGCCACTGCGTCCTTGATTACGAAATCATATTCTGCGTCATCTATAATCAGCCGTGAGCAATATCGTTTGTAGTCGTGGTTTTTTCCACCTTGTGTGAACTTACCGATTATTCTTCTACCGAGATCTTTTGCCTCGTGGTTTCGTTGGTTGAATATCCTCCTGGACCATTCGACGATATATTCCTCGTCGGCATCGATGTGTTTTCTGGACTCGTCAATTATGCTATCTAGACGCTCCGGTTCTGGTAACCAGACTTCAGTCTGCGCCCGATATGATATAATCGCGTCACTGACAATCAACGAAACTAGCATTTTACAATCAATCATGTACCGTAGCAGCGCTATTGGCAACCACTTCTTTTCAGCCATGTGTCTACCGATCCAAATATAGCAACAGCGATGGAGTCCTGCCGCGAACTCAAATGATACTATGCGAGCGAATCCGGTTAAATCAAAATCAGGCAGTGGTCCATTAATAGCAACACGAGTCATTTCATGTCTGGGGTGTCCAAATCGTCTAAAGTACTCAGCGGCGGATCCATACCCGAGAAAACTCGCTGGATAACAGGCAACTATATCAACGGAAATTATAGCATCGCGGTTGTATTCAGTGTTCCATAGTCCACCGTGATAGTATTCCAAACAACTGGATTGTACATCCGGTAGAAATTCCCTGCGCGTTGGACTCCACGCATTTTTCCTCGCTGCAACATGAGCCGCAACCGATGGAATCGTAAAACAATTTGTTAGCAGTTGTTCATCATGCTCTTCAAATTCCATGGCGGTTTTTTTCATCCTGTTGTGAAATGCTTCAGTGCGATATAATTCACCGTTTGGTCTTACAAACTGATCAAAGGTATCAGCGCTGCGAAGTAACCACACTGATACAGGGTCGTTTTTACACAAACAAGCAATAGCATCAAATAGTTTCCTCTCCGCGAGAAACCCGTTCTCTTCCAGGAATTCTTCGGGTATATACTTTACCGTTCTATCCCGTGGAAACACTGTGATCGCGGGCGTCCATGCGTGTTCGTTATGATCAATAATTTTGATTGGGGCTCCATTTGATTTGTACTTCGATTCGTATAATACTTCACCGGTTATCGTTGTAACGGTTATTGGAAATCTCAGCGATGTTTCTAATCTCGCTATGTCGCTGATGGTTGCTCCACGCTCTTTTACGGTTAGTTCCCACTGGTTGATTTTGCTACGTCGTAAATCAGTCAATTTGTTTCCTCGACACGCATTTGTAAAATGCTCTATTATTCGTTCTGCTACACAATTTATCCCCGTTGACTGTTTCATTGGTTTCAGTTTTCCGATATCAGGTTTCTTATTTAACGGGTATATTCCATAAACAACTGCTGTTTCAGGATACGCTCGTTCATAGTATGGTCTATCAATTCCGGTTAACAACCCCGGCTTGGAGTCGCGGCTGACAATGACTGTTTTCTTGTCGCTGAGAACTGGTTCAAATTTATCACGTATGATCCAATCGCCTGACTCCACCCGGACAATAAATTTTACTCTGAAGAAATACCTTTTACCGTCAAGTTGTCATATTATCGTTGCTGCGCGGTTGTCGTTCATGGTAGCATCAACAACGCCATCAATTCGAAATGTTGACCAACTATGAGATGCGCCATCACGCTTGAATTCATTGATACAATCGCGTATTTTACTCAACAGGGTTCTATCGTTTATTAACGCTTTTGGTGCGTCCTTGAGGACTCTATCGAGATTGAACTTAATATTTTTCCAGGGCTTAATTGCTGCTAATCTCTCGAACTCATCCATATAATTAAAACAAGTATTTAAATAAAAGAATATAGTATAATGAATCACTGCAAATGGTTGATGATTGGGTCGACAACCCCGTGCAATAAATCATGTAGAGGTGAATTCTGCAGGTACCATTTACAAAGCGTTCGTAATGGTTCTCTTGGCCCCCTCCCGTGCTTGGTTTGCCACGTCGGTGTAAGAGGAAAATCGCAGTTGTGTATCAATTGTGCGGAAAGCGATACAGAGAGTTAAAACGCTATTATGACAAGCGAATTAAAAACGCCGTCATTGACCCCACCGCCGACTTCGTCATCAAAACCCCCCAGGACTACGTTGAAAGATTTATAATTAAACCAAATAATAAATTAGACAAGTAGTATTATTATATAAATGGACCAAGAATTTCAGCCGCATCCTGTGCTCGTCAATTACGAGGCATCTCGCGACGGCATTGTTAGAAACCGCAAACTGAAGAAGCCGGTTGGATGGAAAAACAATCACGGGTATTTAATGTTTAGTGTCGGAAAAAAAAATATCTCTGTCACAGAATCATCTATGAATGTTTCCACGGATTAATCAAAGATAGTCTCGTTATTGATCACATTGATGGATACCCTCAAAATAACAGACTGTGTAATTTGCAAGCTATCTCTCAGAGTGAAAACAGTAAAAAAGGCCAGACTGGTAAATACCCAAAGAAAGCAAAACCCGTAAGGTCATTTAATACAACAACGCACGAGGAAAAAACATTTCACTCCATGAATGCGGCAGGAAAATATTTTGATATTTGTATGCCCGCAGTACGATTTGTTGCAGAACGAGTATATCAAACAGCGATCTCAAAAAAGACCGGACACAGAATTCGATTTTCGTATATAGATACGAAGTCACCGTGACAAGGTTACGTCTGTTCCGGAAGAAAACAAAGTACTCAGTGTTGTTAAACACCTCGGGATTGATACGCGGGGTTTCATTTTTTTTATTTAAAAACAAGATGTTTTATAGGAATAATGAATATCGAAGACATCAATAATATATTAGCCGAGATTTCAAAATTAAAAAATCAAGGAATTGAATTATCTGATGGTCTCGACAGTGAAAAAATATTATCCGATTATGAAATTATTAACGAACAGTCGAAACGGGGGCGTTTTACCCTGGCCCGCGAGTACTTTTTTATAAAACGATTACAACATACGATTAATGAAAACTTGTACCACAATGACGCAAATGCATTCATTGGACTATTCACTGCCGTTGAAATAATACGAAAAAAACTCGGACGTGTTTATGAACGACGCCGGGAGATTTCTAGTAAGATCAAAAACATTAGAAGGATTATAGACGAAAACTCCGGCGAGAAATTAGAAATTGCTTCGCAATTGCAATAATGGTAGGCGAATCACTTACTACTCGGCTAGCCAGAGAGCGGCTAGCAGCGCTTAAAAAGTTCATACCGTTACGAGACAGGGTCCGAGAGCAACTTCAAACGCGGCAGCAACTACAAACCGATTTTACTGTTGGAAGCGAACAACTCTTTGCCCCGGTAACTAAAGCGACCAAAGATGTTACGGCGGCAACTGTACCCGTCCTCGATGCGCTTGAAAAGATAGCGGCTCAGACCGAACAAACAAAAAGGTCTTTAGAAACACTAGCGACTGCCACAACACGGAGGCCACCACCACTCGCTATAACCGAACCACAAGAACCTTATGTTACAATGGCCGACGAAGAAGAACCAGGCGCCACCGCAAGAGAACCAGAAGAAGAAATACCGGAAGAAATACCGGAAGAAGAAATACCAGAAGAAGAAAAAGAGAGGAATATACCCCGTAATGTACTTAAGAAGAGCACAAGGGATCAAATTAGAGACCTCAGCAACAGGAGGGAAGAATTAATTGATTTTGCTACCAACAATTTTGCTAAGAGCATACGAGATAAAGAGCATATCAATAGCGGTTACGAGAAAAATATAAAGTCGTTAAAGGATTGGACAATAATAGTGTATTTAGCGAGTAAACATAAAGATGTATTACCACGTGGTGATGGCCCCGATTACGACGCATTCCACAAGGAAGTTGAAAAAAGGGTAAAACAAAAAAAAGGAAAAGGATACTCTGTTGGCAAAGAATCCTACGGCGTTACCTGTCCTAACAGTGTTCTCAGTGATATATCACGGCTAGAGGTACTAATCGGAGGAAAACGAGCCGGAAATAACTCTCCGGAAATAATCAATGAGGCCGCTGATATTTGCAAGCGGTTATTTACGGGCGGTATCATGGACGTTAGTGCGTATCGAACGCTCATAGACGAACTCGTGGATGATTAAAAAAATTATCGTTTTTGTTAATTCTGACCGTTTTTGGTCGTTTTTGGTCGTTTTTTGACCGTTTTTGGTCGTTTTTTTGACCGTTTTTGGTTGGTTTTTGAGGGCAAAAACCCCAGGAAATCATTTAGAGAAAATCGATGTTTTTGCTGAAAAATCGAAAAAAAAACGACTATAGGCAACAAAAAACGACCAAAAATGACCAAAAATCAAGAAAAAACCGGAAAAAAACCGGATTTTTATCGAGGGCAAAAACCCCAGGAAATTTTGATAAAATTTATTCCGGTTTTCCACAGGAGGAAATGTCAGAATAATTATGACAGTTCCTCCATCGATGGAAACTGGTCAGAGTAAAAAATGTTTTACAAAACTAACCCGCCACACATGTCAACCGTTTGCAAAATTATATAATATTGTAAATCCGCGTCAATTTTGACCGTTTTTGAGGGCAAAAACCCCAGGAAATCATTTAGAGAAAATCGATGTTTTTGCTGAAAAATCGAAAAAAAACGACTATAGGCAACAAAAAACGACCAAAAATGACTAGAAATCAAGAAAAAACCGGAAAAAAACCGGATTTTTATCGAGGGCAAAAACCCCAGGAAATTTTGATAAAATTTATTCCGGTTTTCCACACGGCGGTGGGGGGGGGGTGATGATCACAATCACTAATTGAAAAACCGGTGTTTTTATAATAAAGATGATCATACACTACAACCACGATAAACCAGTACTCGTCTACGTGGTAAACTCGCGATTGCCTGTTTACCGCGCGTACTATGGAGATGATCTCGGTAGCACCATTGCGGGGTTATTTACAAGAATGGCTCCAAAAGTAGCGCCGTTAGCCAAACAATTAGGAATGAAGGCTATTGATGTTATTCGTGATAAGGGTATTAGTGCTATTGGAGATGTTGCCGGAAAGGCGCTTTCTGCTGCAAAGGACAAACTAATGTCGTTGGTGAAATCCAGGGGATTTTCGAGAAAAAAGCAAAAACCACCGGTGATGCCATCAACGACAGTGATGCCTGCAAATGTCAGTAAAGTAATAAATAACGCCGTGGAAGAAAAACTAGAGTCGTTGGTAAACAGTAATCAAGATGACGCCGCAAACATAATAGCGGGGAGTGGTTTAAAACGACGACGATGATTTAGATGCATCAGCGTATTATTAAATAAAATGTTTAAACGAACAGCTGACCCGGCGTTTGATATGGACGCACCAGTGCACAAGGATGATTCTGTCCGTAATTATCAATTTTATTCCTATCATGCAGTACAACCCGACATACGATCGCGAATTGAACTTCAAGTCCATGATACCAGTAAATACTTTTTACCGTGTGAAGCGTTTATTGAAATCGAAGGAGAACTTGTAACAGAGGCCGATACTCCTGCTGTACCAGCACCGTATCCAGATGGTACCAAAGTTGGCTTAGTCAATAACGGCGTAATGGCGCTGTTTGAGAGCGCAAAATATCTCATTGACGGGCGAGAGATCGAGTCTATAGAACGCGATGTTGATGTTGCTACAACAATAATCGGGCTAGCAAGATATTCCGACGATTACACAAGATCAGCGGGTCCATCTATGATGTTTGCAAAGGATACTAGAAACACTGCCGGAAACTCGCAATTTGTGGTAAGACGACCAAAAAAAAAATGCTGGTGACGCTGATGCTGATTTTGAGAATATGATTATAAACAGCGATCCTAATTTCAACATCGGAGCCGTAACACGCATATCAATGTTAACAGGACCGCGTAGATCTTTCTCATGCGCGATTCCACTGCATCATATATTTGGATTTTGTAGGAACGTGCGAAAAGTTATCTACGGAGCAAAGCATACCGTGGTACTTGTGCGAAAAGGTGATGATAGAAATGCAATTTGGAGAATTTCAGCGGATACTGCAAATCCAAATAATGACCCTGGTAAAGTCGTTTTAACTAAAATGTCATTGTGGATGCCGGTGTTGACTCCATCCATTACCACAGAGGCACGATTGCTATCCTTCATGGAGCAGGGAGGAAAATCATTACTAAGTTGGCTAACAACAACAACAGATACTAAGCAATCAAATATCAATGGTATATTCACATGGAACCTGGCATCACAACAAGGTATTTCGGCTCCGCGTCATATATTTGTTGCGTTGCAGGATATGACGAGAGTTGATAATCAATTATCCAGCCATATGATATTTGATCGATTAGGCGTTACTGACGTCTCGCTGAGAATAAACGGCCAGCAGGAACCATCTGAGGATATACAACTTAATTACGGTCAAAACCATATCGCACGTGTGTATCATCGATTGCTGTCGTACATGGGTCGTGATCAAAACGTCGACACTGGTTTGCAAATATCACAATATGATTTCAGAGAACTATATCCGATCTATTACTTTTCGCTGGAACATCTTGATTTAACAAGACAATCCGTCGTTGATATACACTTCCGAGCTAATGTAACTCGCGGCACTATTGCTAATTATAGAGCTATTGCTGTCATTCTCAGCGATAAATCAATGCTGTTGGAAGGTGTTGGCGGACGAATGAGAATCGTTGATGCGCCAGTGGAAAACATGTAATTGAAAGCACAAACACGTTTACAATAAAATGTCGTATAGTGTCGTCAGTGTAGAGTTGACTGATGGTCAAGTCAAGAAATTACGATCAAAGTCGGCTAAACAATGCGGAACCACAATAACGCTGAAGCCGTCACAGATGGCAGGTGGTAATCATAAGATATCGTTGACGGCGCGTCAAATAAAACATTTCAATAATGCGATGAAGAACAGAAAGGGTGTTCAGGTAGATTTCTCGGCCGCAGCGATCAAAGACATGGAAAAGACCGGTGGGATATTTCCGCTGTTAGCCGCGATTCCAGCGTTGATTGCCGCGGCGGCCCCAGCAGTGGCTAAGGCGGCTGCGTTAGGAGCCGTTGGTACCGCAGCGGGAATGGCACTGAAAAAGGCAACCGGGAAAGGCTATAAAAAAAAACGACCCGTGGCCGGAAAGGGTCTAAGACTACCGGGAACCCCGTATTCATGGTACTCGGGAAAGGGTCTAAGACTACCGGGGACCGTTTATTGACTCAGGAGTCAATGACTCCCATGTCTAATTTTGATTTAATAGACGCCGCCGACTCGTTAGCGATAAAAAACTTCAGAGGTGTTTTTATGAGGGATCAATTACCGGCGGCACCAAGGAATATTGAAACAGGCATAATTAACCTCGATGGGTCCTCCGGAGCGGGAACTCATTGGGTTGCATACGCGATTGATCCGCGTGCGATCGTCTATTTTGATTCATACGGGTTAGCCCCGCCGAACGAGTTCATGCGGTATATCCGGACGTGTTCAGCCCGGGTTTTTTATTCCACGTTACCAACACAGCAGTTAAGCGACCCGCCGATATGCGGCCGTGAAGTATTGAACGTACTCGCGGCGATTTCATCATCGCGAAAACCACCTCATGTGGTTGTAAACGAATACACTAGTGGGGTCGTAGAGGCCCGGCGGGTTAATTAGAAACGCTGTTTTTTTTTACAATAACGATGATTGATATTTGGGGACGACCTATTTCGGCGCTGAAAGGATCCACGGAAACGCCCGCCACAGATGACATAAAAAAACAATCGAGGATGAAATCGCTGATACGTTGAATTTAACAAGTGTTGACCCAGGTGAAATAGTTGTATTTCAAGACCGCCAGGGTAAATTGAAATCCAGTAATGTGTCGCTGGATGACGTTTTAACACGACGGCGTGATGCCGCCGAGGACACTATCGCGCTGTATACCAGAGACGGACGACTCAAGCCGGGTGAACATCTGTCGACGATAACATTAGTCAAAGACGGTTTTATAAGGTTGAATAGATCGGTGACCGAACTTGACGCGCAGGTGAAAAAATCTGTCACCGAGGTGAAAAAATCTGTCACCGATATACAACTCACTACCGCTAGTTTTTTCGGGACCCCGACGGTAACCGAACCGAATCTTGCAACAATAAAAAATACTATTTCGGAGTTTACAACGCTGTCGGGCCAATTTTACACGTTACGAAAAAATGTTAACAGGATCGATGACAACTTTGATAAATTCTTTGGTAAAAAAAATACCAAGCTGGATGAAATCACAACAACTATAAATGATATCACTGCGTATGGACAGGAAATAAAAACAATCAAAACTGATGTTGCAGCGAACAAAGGGAGTGTAGACGTGCATGAACGGGAAATAGAAATAATCGGCGCTAATGTTGCAACGATCATAAATAATGTAGACTCGCATACAGGGGAAATAGGAACGATCAAAACTGATATTGTAGCGAACAAAAGGAATATAGACGCGCATACTCAGGACATAATGACAATCAGAGCTGATATTGAAGCGAACAAAAAGGGTGTAGACGTGTATGGACAGGAAATAAAAACAATCAAAACTGATGTTGCAGCGAACAAAAAAGATGTGGACGCGCATACACGGGAAATAGATACACTCATTACTAAGGTTGCAGCGAACAAAAAAGATGTGGACGCGCATACACGGGAAATAGATACACTCATTACTAAGGTTGCAGCGAACAAAAAAGATGTGGACGCGCATATACAGGAAATAGATATACTCATTACTAGGGTTGCAGCGAACAAGAATAATATAGACGCGAATTTGCGGAGAATAGAAATAATCGGAACTGATGTTGAAGCGATTAAAGACGGACTACCGAGAGTAGCAGAGCAATTCGAAAAAATAAAAATCCCTCATGAGAACATCATCAACACAGTATACACAATTCGGCATGGATCATTCAATTGGACTCCTACACAGAATACAGTAGATATCACCGCAACCGTTAAGGGCATTTATCGATTGACACTGGTTTCAATGATGCAGTTTAATATATTATCGTCGAGTTCATCCGGGTTTAACAATACAATATCAACAATTATAGACAAGAACGCAACTGAACAGTTTACAATTTATGCCGTTGATGGAAATTTAGCCCGGGCAAACATTACATGGTATGTGGAATTTGTAGCGAATCTAAGTAATTAAAAACACTAGCTCTTTTAAAATAAAAATGACCACCAGGGTAATTGAATCAGAGGTATCACCGACGTCACATCAATAT
Source organism: Sinohyriopsis cumingii (assembly GCA_028554795.2). Lineage (NCBI taxonomy): Eukaryota > Metazoa > Mollusca > Bivalvia > Unionida > Unionidae > Sinohyriopsis > Sinohyriopsis cumingii. The sequence goes on along the minus strand of CM068833.1, from coordinate 94,548,634 downwards.
CGATTCGATACCGCAAAAGAATTCTCCGCGAACTTGAAAACGCTTTCCGAACAATACCGTGCAAAAATAAAAAAATACCGCAGAAAAATAACCACCATCGACGCGGTCGTGTACTCGGTGTCGGGTATAGTAGCCGGTACCGGTGTTATTTTATCCACGGTGACCACGATAGCCCCGATCGCTGTTCCAATCGCTATCTCCGCGATGACAACAATTGCTGGAGTCTCCAACGCAATCACTAAAAAGATATCATCATGTTTTCAGAAAAAACTCGACGAGTATACAGTAAAACATCAAATAGTATCCGACGCGTACTCGAAATTATCCGGGTTGATCTCGTTATCGATTGATAATTTGTTCATATCCGATGTTGAATTCTCCACGATGGTCCAGTTGTATAGCTCCGCGATGTCAAAAATCGAGGATTTTCAACTGGAAGCCGGAACCACCTGGTTGTTGAAATTAGACACTAAAAACAACGAATAATAATAATGTCGCTGAACCCCGAAGGGTTTCAATTACTTCAGCGGATCGCGGAGAATACCACTCCGGTACAAACAAATATGATATCGATAACGTCAACGAAGCCAGAATTCAGTGTGAACTTCCCGTCGCCGGTTCCAGTGAAGGAAATAGCGCTGGCAAAATTGCGAGTATATCACAGTTGGCCCAATATCCGAGCGGACGCATTTAACGGACAACAACCTAATAACTCGCTGGTTTTTGCACGGACAAATAAACCCGATGGAACCCCAGACTGGGAGGAGGTTACAATACCAACTGGGTCATACCAAATAGAACAAATCAATAAAGAATTTCAACGCAGGATAAAATCGATCACAGGAAAGGAATCAAAAATCGCTATTACGGTTCATGAACCGACGTTATCGTCTACGATTGAAATAAGCACACCGGGGTATATGGTTGATATTTATAACAGTTCAATAAGAACCATACTAGGATGGCCTGAGAATCCACCCGCGGACTTGCACACGAATGCGAAATCGTATCATGAGATTACCCCCCGGTATCTAGGTAATTTATCTACTATAAAAAACGCGTTATTACCCGGCAGGTTTTTATTTCAAGACAGGAATAACATGCAATGGCATTTTCGGCATAGGGCAACTCCTGAATCGCGCGCCACATTCATAATTGATTTAGATAATATCACTAATGCGTTTGCCGAGATTGATTATTATTACCAATTACAACTAGAACAGCTACGGGAAACAAAAGAACGAAAACACGTTGAGGTGTTAAATCAACTTATATCAGACATGGAATATATCAATGAACGAATCATCGGGACAATATCCGATAACAGCGATGGTAGTAAACAAAAATTCCTAACCGAGTATAATATCACAGAAGCCGATTTACCCGATTTCAAGTTTCCAGGATACAACGCGCCAGAACTAAGAAAGTCTCTTAATGATTTTCTCGATTCATTAACTATCCTCAAACACGATAACGGAGATGGTGGTAGGCATATTGCCCCGTACAACGTAAATATCGCATCAGTGATAGCGATCAATCTAGTGTGTGATGTTATCGAAGGGAGTTACCAGGTGGATACCAAGCAATCAAATCAAGCTCAACAGGGGTATATCCTTTATTCATTTTCACCAACAGCCCCTCCGGGATTTTTGATCATTGAGAGTCCGATTAATCCGGTCTATATGCGATGCCATAATCGGTTTTTAACGAGAATTAATTTTAGAATTACCGATCAGTCAAATAACCTAATTGATTTACAAGAGGAGGAGTTAGTGATCACTCTGTTTGTAAGATCATAGCAGCAGGGGGGGCGATGACATCGACGCGGTCGTCGATGTGCTTACCGGACGCTGACGACGCTGGGGATCGGCGCGCAGAAGGTGTTAATTAAACCAAATGACGTCCGGACGATCCCCTCGACGACGACGTCGTTTTTTTTTTTACCAGGCGCTGACGACACCGGATCCGCTGAGTGCAGAAAGTACTAATTAAGCCAAATGACGTTTGGACAAAATGTCGGATTCGCCCCCCCTGCTGCTAAGAGTCATGTCTTTACCGAATTTATGATTTTTCAGACGTTTCATTTTATACTGTTAGCTAGGGAATGCGGTGTTGACTAGTAGAATCATATACATCAACTTGTGATCAACCATGTCGAATCATGCAATCTATCGTATTATATTTAAAGTAAAACAAAAGCAAACTCGTACCGTGATTATATACAAATGTACTGATACATTGAAATTGAGATTTTAGTGTTGATGATAAATACGCACACCAGAAAATTTACCTAAATAAAGGGAATAAAAGACAGGAAGTACAACTGTGACAGTCTTTATAAACTTACCTTAATTTTTCAGTAGCTTAGCAGTTGCTTGCTTCCACAGGCTGAGGACAAACAGTTTCATACGGAGCTTTTATTGCATTCTTTGGGCATGTTCTTCCACGTTGTAACCCGATTATGTTGGCTGGATTTGTGTCGTTATACTGTGACTAATATATTAGATACGACAGGGCTTATAGTTCACTAATTCCGGCTTTGTAAGACAGTGACAATGAAAAATTCTTTATTCTATGCAGGCTACAACACGCATCACATGACGTAAACTTTTACGATCTCAATTTACATGCGTATACGTCAGCCATTGACGATATACTTTTTTTCACAATAATTGCAGTTTGAATCAGATTGTAAGCATTGTAACGTTATTACATTCATTATTTCAACTGAATAAGATAATCTTGAAACTCTTTGAGAAACTCTTTATTTTACAACGATGAGCCAATGATACTTACATCTTCCCTGAATATACGAATAAAGGAACAAACAATAAAGACATCGAGTACAGATGACTTGAACGTAAAGAAATTTTAATAAAATAATAGAAATCATTCCAGATTTCTGTAAACGCCAAGTTTTTAAGAGCACACTAATTCTTTAAACATTCGTACATTTGGTCTTTTTATAAATACTTTGTTAGTAGTTGCTCTTTTTGTTCTTGGAAATAGCTACATTTAAGGAGATAAAGAAATTCATCATGCTGACAGATTGCGCTCAAACTCAGCAAACTTTTATATCTATGTAAATTAACCAATCGTCACTTCTACGAGTGATGAGTGATTATATTTTCAAAATTCGCTTATATATACCTATATATTTTGACAGGTCTTTTAACAAATGTGTTTTTTGTTTTAAAAATTCCTTTTAAAAATTATATATGTATGAGATTTTGGAGAGTTATCAATCGATGATTCTCGTGCTTGTATAAACTAATCATGAAGTCGTTCCTTAAATATTGTATATGGCCAATATTTGTTGAGAATGTTTTCATTAACCCAAATAAATCGAAATCTAGTTTTCGATAGAATTTTTTGAATGCTCTCAACCCATTTACTTCTGCCTAGGCCATTATTATAATCTTGCAATGGCCCCAGATACATAATATAAGATAAGCGCGTTTGTTTACCATTAACGAGATTTACCCAACAGCCGATCCTCCTCCTTTGAATTTGCAAATATTGCGGGAATCCACCAAGTTCACCATATACGTAGGTGTGGATGTTTTTACCTTTAGCACGTATTTTAGAAAATGTAAATGAATTGGTTCCATCATATCTAATGTACTAAAACCTCAGATCTCATCTGTGTATGTGAAAAATGAGACTATTGTCATAACAAACAGTTTAAGATAACTGGCATGCTCAGATTTAACATTATTCTCTTAAGTGGGCACATGGCTTGACTAAATTAGGTTCTCATTTCCTTAGAAATATCTAATATTCTCCGTTAAAGTCAGCCGTAACTATTATAATTTCTAATAATTTCAAGTTCTAGATCTCCGAATTAGAACTTCACGTTTTGTTTGTTTCTACATTTCCCGAAAGACACTTTTTCGTTTTGCTTGTGCTAATGAGAAGTTTATACTTTTGCCAGTAATAAAAGAATACGTCAAGGTTATGTCTGATGTCATTTTGGATTACCTGAAAATACAAAGGTATCGTCTGCAAATCTACTCTAATGTTATTACGATTCGAGCTCATAATGTAATTCTCATTGTTACTTATATACCGTAGCGTGGGTACGTGGGAAAGCCTGCCAGTAGCTTCTCGTGGGTCAGTGGTTCTTCCCTGGGTTTTCCAGGGTTCTTCCTCCACCAGTTATACCGGACTCCATGTATAGCCTATCTTGTACTGAAAAATGGCGTTAAACCCAGGAACAACAACAACAGCAATTTATATACAGGGCAAATAAAACCGGATAAATGGTCTTGCCTTGTCTAACTCCTTGACTACTAGAAAATAGCACTATGTCCGTTCCATTGTGGAATGTACAAGACTTTTCATCCTTATTTATATTCATTATCACATTGAGTATTTTCCCGTTTATACCAGTAGCAATCAGTTTTCTCCATAAGCCACCTCTATATACCCTGTGCAAATCCACAAACTTGCTAAACCGTGGGTTATTTATACTGTATATAAGTTTTATTAAGGAATACAACACAAAACATATTTTCCGTCGTGGAGTATCCTGTTTAAACACCTCAGATAGTTGATTGCACTGTTCTATAAAATTCTAAATTATTGTTAAGAGCAGCGGTAAGTCAACTCAGTAAAGTAATCTACCTTTAATTGGTAGGATCTGATTTTCCCGTCCTTATTTGTATATATTGGCTTAATCAATCGAGTTGTCTGGGTTTATGTAACAACACCTGTATGTATAATCAGGTTACAAACACTAAAAAACCTGGATGAAAAATGTTTCCTGTTCATTTCAAGTATTCTTTCAAGATGTATGTTTCACCAGGCGACTTATAAGATTTCAGAAATTCTCAGTATTTTGATTATTTCCTCTAAAGATATTGACTCATTTGGTACTGTGTAGTGTTCTATATTTAACGATTCCTTCTTTGTATTTGTCTCGTTATTATTTTCCTGCGATGAGTGTATGTTCCTAAAGTAATCAGAAAAGGCTGTCATATTGATAACAATGTCAACATTTGCTGTAGTCATTTATTATTGACCAGGATTGTTTTGGATTGGGGCTTTGGGTGATTATTTGTTTAACTTGTTTTGAGTTTCTTCATGTGCAGATTTGACACTTTTCTGATTCTTTTTCTTGTAATTTTTACTGGCAGAAAACATCTTATTCTTTCATTTGGGGGTTGATTCGTGAGAATGGTATTTATTCCTAGCGAGCTAACATTCTAGATCACAAAATACCTTTTCATTTATTTTATTGGGTTATATTTGTTATTGTTCCTTTTTGCTAACTTTTATTAATATTCTTTAAAGGAATAGGCACAATTACGTTTTGTTTATCAGTAATTCTTAGACCCCCCCCCCCTCAAGTGGTGTGGTTTGTTAATTAAAATTTCATCCGGGTCTCTACCAAGGCTTGCTATGAGCATGCATGAAGGCTTTTCTTTCTAGCTTTCCTATACGCAGGTGGAAGCAGTGTTCTTCGTTCCAATAAATCTTTAGGAAATTGTTCATAGATCCCATCTTTCTTATTTCTTAACGTTTGTGATGTTGCCTTTCTTGCAAAATCGACTTCATTGGTGGTTAGAGGTCGGTATCGGGCGGCAGTTGTTTTTTGGTGCTTCGACTTGTGAACTCTTTCCAGATGAATTCGATCAGCGCGGATGTCTAAATCCTTTTTTTTAATAACATCTCCTATGATTGTTTGAGTGTATTGCCAGTGTTCTGTCTCAGCTATACTAGTGAAAATTATCGTTTCTTTCACACTGACAGTTTCTTGTCTCTAATTGACATTATATATATATATATATATATATATATATATATATATATATATATATATATATATATATATATATATATATATATATATATATATATATATATATATATATATATATATATATATATATATATATATATATATATATATATATATATATCTATATATATATATATATATATATATATATATATATCTATATATATATATATATATATATATATATATCTATATATATATATATATATATATATATATATATATATATATATATATATATATATATATATATATATATATATATATATATATATATATATATATATATATATATATGTGTGTGTGTGTGTGTGTGTGTGTGTGTGTGTCTGTGTGTGTGTGTGTTAACCAGGAATCTCATTTTCTGCAAGCGACTAGGTGATTTCTAGATTTTAACATATTGAATGTCTCCAGTTTAGTGGAACGAAAATCATAAAATTCGAAGATGTAATTTCTGCGTTAGGAATCTATAGAGTGTCTGTGCTAAGAACATATAGAGTGTCTGTGTTAAGAACCTATATAATGTAAAACAGGCGATATTTTTCACTGCTGAAATTGATTGGCTTTAAAGAATTCAATACTGCATGGCAATTATGTCATTGCGACATAATTCCTGAGCTAAACCAACTTTAAAACTTAACCTGTAAATATAGACCAAAATGTTTCTCTCAGCGTTTGATGGTGTTTTACTACGTACAGATGTACGCAGAACAGATGGAACGTACATAATATTGCCTCACTAATGTTAATCTCTTTAACTCATTTATTCTTACCTGTGTAAATCGCATAATCCAAGATAATTGTCGTGGCAGTATGACTTAAATTCTAGCTTATGTTAATTGAGTGATAAATCAAGTCCGAGCAGCATGAGGCGTCATTAACCCCTAAAGCATGTTTTGCTGCAAGACACATTAGAAATGGTGGGTGTTAGGGTTCAGCTTTTTTGTTGTTGTTGAGTTTAATTATAGTGGCGTGCGTACAATTGTGTATGTGCCACTTTATTCTGAGTGCACCGCAGCCTGCTAGTTGTTCCTGGGGTAGGGAATGGTGCCACCTCCCCCAGGCTTTTATGGATTCAAAGAACCCTGATAGTTTGGCCTCAGTCTGTTGGTCCATAAAGGTCCCTTACAGTTGAATGGTTGGCTGTCATTAGTGGGAAGGAGAGCTCGGGAACGGTCCTGCTTGCTTTCGTCTATGGGCTATGGCGCATGGTTTCCGCTATACACATTAACGTTAAATATGTGTTACCTGGATGTATATTGTTTTACAATTTACTGAATGTTGTTTAGGTTCGAAAGCCATATAGTACTATTAAACACTTGCACAATACATATTTATTGAAACAGTATGCAGCAAATCGCCTGACCTAATACTATTTTCACAACATTAAGAAATTTTAAAATAACATTCATTTCTGGTCGTGTTTTTATGGCCTACTAATGCATTTGAATATAAAAATAGTGAGATATGATTTACTTGTAAAAACTAAGACAGTTTCAACAGAATACCTGAATTACTTTAATTGCATTTACTTAGTAGTACGCCATTACTGCTTTTTAATGCGCAGCTGGTGCTCAAGCATTTTTCTTTTGTTATGCATATTTCATGTCATTGTTCTCTTTCATACGTTTGTTGCGTGATGTCACAGACAGTTAAATTCAAGGAATTTCTTCTAAGATATTGATAAATCAGTTATGCCAAATTACCAGCAATTGACGACTTTGCTTTTTAAAGCTCTCTAATTCTCTTTTATAATAATAAGCATTCTTTATGAAAAGTCAGCATTCCCAGCTAACACACAACGTTTTCACAACGTTGCTATATGGTCGTGTTTTGGTTACGTGGGAAAAGAACGTTTTAGCAACGTTGCTAAAAAGATATAGTAAATTACAAATGGTATGTATATGCATTGATCCTAATACTATGGACAAAAAATATTATAATTATTCCAAAGAAATTATATAACGTTTTTACAACGTTGTACCAATGTTGTGGTTAACTTTACATAATCAAGGAGAACACTCATGGTTTCGTAGTTCATCCATTGTTATTTTCAAAACCAATAAATAAAAAGAGGTTGCAATTTTTGTAGGAAAACATTTTACTCGTCAGCTTTTTTATTACAAACATGAGGTACTGCCATTGCCTTAACAATATTTTACGTATCTACGAAACAAAGGCTAGCTCATCCTGTACTGACCGAATCGCAATTGAGGCAGAGACGTATCTTCTGTTTCCCGCTATTTTTAACCACCAAGGTATGAACATTAAATAGTTAAATAGTTAACGTATATTCGCATATTTAGTTGCAGAAAATAACGTATTTTTTATTGGTCGATGTCTGTTGATGCAATGAAGCACTTGTAAACTGCTACGAGCTAGGCGCGAGGCAATGCCATGGCCTCAATCGCATTTTCGAACAAAGAAAATGGGATTTATCGGCCAACATGTTCAGCTTGTAAAAATGACCTAACTGCTTGGCATATTTCTGTGACTTTTATCGACTCGTATTAAGCAAATTATGTTGTTACACTGGTACATTTTTGGAACGAAAAATATCGAGGATAGGATAGGTTACCATGATAAAATGCCTTCCGTTAGGCTAGCATTTCGAATTACGCGCGCTTAGCTCAAGAGCGTAAGATTTATCGTTCTTGACCAAAAATCTTTTTTTAAAATATACCAAGTAATATAAACTGATTTCAATCACAAGTGAAATTCAGATGAATGTATGTTTAGACATGTATACATATGCTGATTTACATGATGTGAAAAAAGAAAATGCATATTAAAGATTAAATTTTGACAATTACAGACATGGTTGTAAACAATCTATAATATAGGCATGTTTTCACTGATAAATTATGTACATTATCTTTTTGTGAGTTATAAACACAGCACATATGAAAGACATCTGTCATCAGCTATGCAGTATATTTACTAATTAATAAGATGAAAGAACTTATTTACATTTGAAGTTGATGGGTCTAGGTTAGTCCTACCTGTAAGACCTCTATGCTGATTTATGCTGTGGGCGTCAAGGACAAAAACATGTGTCATTTCTTACATTGTATGACTAGGTCTGCATGATCAGTTCTGTGATTGGGGATAAACGTGTTCTAGAGAATCATGCAGAATATTCAACCAAAAATTTGCAAATCATTTTGCAAGCCCTATATTTATTTCTTTACTAAATTCTAAATTGATAGTTGTGTACATGGTCTTTATTATTACTGAATAAAGTTTGCTGCAAAATGATATTTGTGGAGAGCATAAGCTTAACAACGGATTTTTAAGTAGGATCAAAATCAACCTCTTTCTGATTTTGTTTACAAATATCAAAACATTATGAGGTATGAAAATAAAGAGAAAGAGTTTAGAGATTGAACATAAGTCAGTTGATCCTACATAATGCATACATTACCAAATCAACAAGTACTATTACATACTTTGCACGTGTCAGATTGTAAGGAATTATGATCCCATATCAGGTGCTTAAATTTGATTCTTTGGGAAAATTATTTTGACTCATTTTACTTGAAATAAGAGATAGTTCATGTCACACTGGCAATAAAACAATGCATTAATGACTTTACTATTATGAGAAAAGGATCATACATTTTAAACATAATGTGCATGTTTTGATAAGAATTAAATATTTGCCTTGCTACAGAGCATGACTATAATATGCATAGAATCACAAGTATCATACTTTTATAGAGTCTAGGACTCAACTGTACCTGACAAAGCTTCTTAAAGATTGATGATGAACGTTGGAGATGATTAATATTGTCATTTGAAAGACATTACAGAAGACCATAGAAGTTGAAGCATGATTTATATATTTAATATGTGAAAAATCCAAATCACGCACACACACACACACTTAGTTGTACCTACAATGGATTCTTTTTTCATTGATGTGTCTATTCTGTTCATCATTCTATTTGGTTTTCTATTTTATTTTCTTAGGTACACCATTGTCTTCTCTGACGCCAAAACTATCTATATTGAATGAACACTTTACAGACAATAGTATTGAAACAAGGAGGCCAGGGTGTAAAAAATTCCAGGATTCCAGTGACAGGAAGTTTTATTTCTTTTCAAATAAATTGTACAAGGAGCGACTACTTCATTTCAAAACTTTTTTCATTGTTAGACCCATGTTCAATCTACAGATCTTTACAAGGAGGTAATAGGAATAAGTCTGATCTTTCAAAACTGATGTTTATGGTATCATAAATCTCTTACAGATTTCCAGCTCAGCGTTCTAATGAAATTGGATACAATAATTTAAAATCAGCAGGAGCAGTAAAATTATATTTACTACACAAGGCCCAGACACAGAATATACAGACGAAATTATTGCAACTCCACCTGATTCAGTGGAGGAACTAGAGGGTCTTTGCCAGAGGTTGGAGGAGAATCCCGAACTCTCCAAGAAGATGGTAATTTGGGACCTCATTTTCTCACATCAAACTGTTATCGTGTCTATAACCTTTATTTGCTGTTATGAACCTCAATATGCATTGTACAAGTGCCAAGGCGCCTGTAGAATTGTTTTCGTGGGGGTTGGGTGGGTAGCATGTAGTGGTCAGCTATTAAGTTTTATGGATGTAGGTCAAAACATGTATAGAGATGAACATTTACAGGTGTTTTGCTACATTACATATTTTTTGGCTATTTTAATTCGATCTTAGAGTGAATGTCATTTATGAAGTTAAATGATTCACGGTGGTTAATTTGTTTTATAATTGCTGTTAGTACATTGTGTGGCATACTTGGTGTTGGCAAATTGTTTCAAGTTAGAGCAAACTAATTTGCATGCAAAATCATGGCAAAAAATTATATTAAAGCATATTTTGTCGCATTATTATTGTTTTTATTATTATTATTATTATTATTGTTATTTTGAGATATACTACTTGAGCTCCTTAGGCGGGTGTAATATGAAGGATAGTGTCTGCAGGATGATCAAACGGCTAGGAACAAAAAGACTCTGGTCAGAGTATAGTCTAAAGGACGTAAAGGGAAAAAATCATTTCAAGACCTTGTGCTATGCCGAATTTTGATAAGTAAGGATGACTTGATTTCAATTGTCTATTTTTTTAAAATGACTCGCCGAGATATTTCCATTAATGGATAAGGTACTACATGTTTCTGCACGCATACCGCAATTACATCTATATGAAAGAACCTGAGACTTCATTTCAAAGTACATATTTTATAAATACTCCATTGATTATTGCTGGCATTTAGAAAACTGCAATGCATTCTATGTGGTGAAACTTTTTTAAAAACATTGTGTTACTCTTGCAGAAGCTTGCTTGAAAAATAATGGCAAAGCGAAAGAAATTTAAATTGAAGAAGCCATATCAGAGACCCTCAAATATGCACCCAACCAACGTGGAGGGATAAAATACAAGGTTAGCCATTTGACTCTTATTTCATCAATATTGGATTAAGTTTTTTAAAGCATTGTGGATGCATTTCTAAATTGCAAACAAAATCAGCTTATCATAGTTTCCAGGACTATTAAAGCTTGAATACAACTAACTACAATTTTCATCCATCTTGTCTGATAGGACAAGTGTTTCCACTTGGAAATTTTATTCACATAGAATATTTGGACAAAATAAATTCATCTTTACGCAAATTGATTTCACCATCCACTTGCCTGAAATGACACATAAGTACAAAGTTATCTTTTAACGTGGCTTAATAATATTAAGGGAAGCACAAGTGCAGTGAAAAAAGTTACATAAAGTTTAATAATGCTAGTTAATGTGACTTCTGCATATGTAAGCGGTGCTGAGATGATATGTGACTTTTAAATTATTTTTTAATTTCCAGGTGCCTGAGGAGAAGAAGAAAGAGATACTATTTAGAGTGGAGGTGGAGACTAATTCTGAGTCCTAATCTGAATTAAATCTAGAAAATAAACAAACAGTGATATTAAAATATATGTTGTATTGTTTCCTTGTTCCTTTTTGTCTTTTAAAAACAAATGTTTGAACCTTCAGTCTGCAAATTCAGGAGATTCCTTATCAGGCAAAAGCAGTGTGGATTGTCCATCTACTTTTACTTTACACCCTGCTACCTAAATTTTTTTTTATAAATCCCCATTGGAGTAGATCTCCCCAAACCCCTGCCTATTTTGTCAACTCACATGTCCCATTTAAAGCTAATGGAAGGCCCTGCTGTAAAATCTGTTAGAAAAACTACCCAGCAAGAGGATTTCACACAATGAACAGAAAGCAGTGTTTGCATATAAACCGTGTTAGAACACTTGCACTGAAACTGATTGCAAACTTCAGAATGGACGTTTTGAATTTTTGTTTAATTAGTATCATTACTATGTTATCTAAAATTCTTTTTAAGTGTATGAAATGATAAATAAAACTATGTATTGTGAAGAGTGCATTATTATATGTGCAACTTTGAACTGATTTGTGAGAGTTGTCACGCATCAATGAATGCAGAGTGCTATTCCTGTTAGTATTATTTTTATGGTCAAATGACTGGTGATGTTTGGTTTGTCATGAATGAAAATGGTGCAGAACTGACACCTAATACTGTCACAATGGCAGTCTTGACATTCCTGCTATCGCAACTCCTAGCTGGATGGTAATGTTGACACTGTTTTAATGTTGTCGATTTTTGGACATTCTTACCAAAAGTGCGGAATATGTTTTTCAGAAACACAAGCCGGTTTCATCAGATTTCCATATTGGATTTGAATGTTGTAAGAGTGTTGTAGGAAGGTTATTTAATAACGTTAGACAACAACGTTGTAGCAACATTCCCACTTGTTCACCAAATCAAGTTGCCACAACATTATTTGACAACGTTGCCACAATCTTACCACAACGTTGCTGCAACTTTGTAGCAACGTAGAATTGTTAGCTAGGTTGTGGCCTGCAGCAACAGGCTTCGAATATGTTATTGTTGTAGCCCTTATGTGTACATGTTCTCTAGTATAACTTCTTGTAGGTATCAATCTATTGTCTTCGATCATTTTACTATTTCTATTTTCAACGTGCTGTTTCATTCGTGTCCGTCGCTGGAATCTTTCCTTCCGTTTCTTCCACTTCCAGCTTTAAACACGCATAAACAGCTTTACGCATTCCCCCAACCTTTTCTATTTCGACGACTATACAATGAGATAACGTGCCATATGACTCGTTCACCTGTTGTTCTAATGCTCAATTTGTAGAATTACGGAAAATATGTTTTGGGTTTATTAAACCGTGCTTCATTGAGATTTATTGAATATTTGTTTATCAGTTTATGTAACGCCGTCGAAGATAGTCTTTCGTAGTTTTTAGAATGCATTGCTTTTGGCAATTCACAGAAAATATATGGTTTCACCTCGTTCTTCAATTTGATTACCAGTTTCTCGTTCTTTGGGAGAAATTCGTTAAAATGTATGTATGCCAAACTAGATTGTTCCAATATTAGGTCATTAATATAAATAGATGTATTAAAGATGTTTTCCATTTCAAATATGTACAGTGGATCATTCCGGAAGGCAATTATTACCAGTTTTAGATTGCATGTACTTTACTTGAGGTTACACAATTTGAATATCACACGAGGTCTTAAACGTATGATAGTCATTACGCTTTATTCCAGAGAAATCATAAGGCCCACGTCAAACCCTGGGATCAATCATTGATCATTTTTTTTGTCCGAATCCGCTTAAGGAAAGAGAAACTGAGCATGGCTGAAAAAAAAACATACTGTAAGTAATGAAACTATATACTTTATTTAAAAATGGTCTTAAAAAAGAAACCAAAAAAAGCGAAATGAAAATTCATTTAATTCTCAACAAATAATATAATTCTTTCGAATACAACAGTGAAAATTTGAAGAGAACATACTGTATCATAAATAAGGTCCAAAATAAACTGAAACGGTCTGTCACATGATCATTAAGTAAAACGGTAATCTACAGTGATGGACACAAATTAGCTATGCAATATGTTGATTACAAATGGTTATTGCAATCTACAAACATGGACAAAAGTTCAGTACACATTAAAGATATATGCATAATAACGCTCGGTTCCATTACGGTACGTGTACTAGTAAAGCGTACATTCCATACAAAGTTTTTATTTTTTTGATAGCATTTATTCCTTATATATACTAAACATGATCTATTCCAGAGGAAAGTGTATTTAAAACTCCAAGTATCAGACTATCTTATTTTGCTAAATCTGTTTTAAATATGCATATAGTTTTAAATTTTCGATGATGACCATCCACATGCGATAAAATGTTTATTAAAAAATCCATTATTAAAACATTTTAAATCTCATGGTTATAATATAAAGCTATTTGGCAGTTTTTCTTTCAATATTCATAAACATTACAGATTTGAACCTTTAAATATTAGCTTTAGTAATAAAATATATATTATTGGTGTTATCCATATACATATGTTCATCTTTTATGCATAAAATCTATGCAAGTTTGAACCTTAAGCACTATCTCCAATAACATAGCAAATCACTTAATACAAACCATAAGAATTTAATCTGAGAGTTTTGTTGATGCCTATATTTATTTAAATTTTTAGCTGGGATAATTACTTGGCTGAAACTTCTTCAAAAGACGGACAGTACAGCACAATACTTTAAATGGTTATCATCTAGACTGACGGGGGAAAATGTGTGTAAATATACGTTTCGAAATATACTAAATAATTACCACTATTCTCTTTGAAAAAAATAATTATTGCTTGCTTAAATGACAGCTGAGACAATTGAAGCATGCAAGGTGACTATCCTAGGACATTACACGACCATAATATTTCGCAAATATGAATAACTTTGTGATTTTTGGGGGTATGCGTGAGGGCAGATTAACTTGTATAAAAAAGGGATTCGAACTATAACGTTAAGACTCTTAAAATAATACGCACTTAAAGATTAGCTCATAAAACCGTCTGCTTATCCGTTACACAAGGAGTCCAAAACCAAACAAATACTCTCATGTCAAAGGGATTATGTTAGTTACTCAGATAATCTGTTCGGGCGCATGGCTTTGAGAATACAAATTTTATTTAGAAGCTACTACGCATTACAGTAGGCCAAACGCATGCATACACATATTAGGCTATCTTAGAATAGATGCATATGGAATGCAGATATTCAGGAGTTTAAAAAATAAACATTTTTACTAAAGGTTTTCTACATAAATTCTTAGAAAAATGTCATAATCACAGAAAAATGTCTAGCTAAATTTAAAAGTCGTCCGTGAATAAAATATTGAGAGAATATGATAGGCATGATGAATAAATGTCATTTTTAAAAACATTAAAAAATGGATGGGAAAAAAATATCTCCTGGTAAAAAGAAAATAAGTCGATGAATCTGGTAATAAATATCTCAGTGAAAACGTTTAGAAAAGTCGGCTGCACGCTAAGTCTATTTATGAAATTGAAAGTCAAAATTCTCAAAACACTTCAAGCAGATATAATAATTATGTTCTGAAGTCTGCTGGCGGAGTTTTCATTCCACATTTTTACCAAGTATGACAAACTCAGCCACTACAGTGACCACTTCTTCTCGGAGGTCTTTTCTGCAAGATCTACAAAAAGCAACCCTAATTTGTGTTGTGTGGAGAAGGTGTGCTTAAAACGTAAATTGTCTTTTTCTGCCAAATCTTTGTAGTGTATTGTGTCGTCAGTGCTGCCCGTCGCCAATTTGAGCTTACAACAATAGGACAAACAATTGCGGACCAGTTACAAGCAGTTGCACCTATCACCTTACCCTCAATATTTCCCTGAAATACTTTAACGGTAACAACGAGAGTCTTGCGACCAACGCCAGTCAATCCTACAACAGTAAAGTTACAACCAAACCAACAATAACCCTCTTTGGACACCAATCTGACACTGAGTCACCCTCTAACATCATAACTCTGAAATTATGAATAATCAATTTTACTTAACTTTACCCAGTGATAGTTCCATGGATGTGTTTCCTCACAATAATTTGTGCTTTCTCACGGCCAAATTACTTCAGGCCATCGAAGTGGATCACGAGGACCATTGGGAAGTGGCTTTAATTGAAATTATTCACCCTTCACAAATCAAAAACATCACTAAAAATCCAAACAATTTTGAGGTCGAACTTCTGAACTACCAAGTGAAAAAATACTATAATGAAAACGAAACTGTAGATTCCTCTATGAAACTACCAGTATCCACCGATACTCCACGGAACATCAATCTGATGAAAATTCCTGACATGATTGCTTCCAAATTCAATGAGATGTTTGGCAAAGCCTTATACAAAATGAAACGAAATGTCACAACCGAGTACAATAAAGTTGTTTTGTTGCCAGATGATGAAATTTTCGGATGCCAAAACTTTGCCCATTACATATAGTCTTGTATTGTTTGACATTTTTGGTGGAAACTTCAAGATGGTCCAGGATCCACTCATGCCACCCATTAGCAATAACGTGAATGTTTTTTTTTGTTCCCATTTTGAACTGAACCAAGGGTTAAATCTGATTTTTGTATACTCTGATGTGGTCGAGTACGACGTGGTGGGGCACACAATCGCAACGTTACTGCGAGTCATTCCTTTCAAGATCGATTCTGCCACTACCAATGACGAGGAAGGTATAAACACCTATCATGTTTACAGAAAGTTTGTACATCCTCAATATTTGACCGTCGTAAGTCGTATTTCGAAAGTGTCAACATTGGTATAAAAGGGGATCTGGGACAAAATATTTTATTCTCCAAAAGGAAAGTTAAAGTGAAATTCCTGTTTCCAAAACGATTTTATTGACTTGTAAGTCACGTATCATGTGTACCGCGGAGTCACTCGGCAGAGAGGACATGGTTTAGAAGATATGATGAAATCGTATGGATTACCGTCTATGTTATAGGATATCATCTACATTATGATAAGAAATACCCAGACGACAAGATTCAATAATGTGAAAGTAAAATGCACAGATTTCATGGTGAGTGGACAATATTTGTGTATTTTCGTCATCAGCACAGTCTTGGATATTCCATAGAACATTTAGTGACTTATTTTGATCGTGTCTCTTCTAGAAACGATCATAAGGTAGATAGATGTTTTTGTGACCATTATGGATATCTCTTGTCTTTAGCTAGGATACGTAGTGTATATCAATGGCCAAATGACCTCCATAAGCTGAAGTCTAACTTGATTTCACAACTTTGATAACCTTGTCAAAAATGTGTTATTTGCTGATGGTTTGTTGTTTGATTAAAAACGTTATAAAAAATTATTGTTCGTGATTCCTTTTGAAATTCTTTTTATCGCTATACTTGCTGTTTGACTTCTTGATATACCTCTTCATTAGATGAGATATAGCGTCCGCGCTAGAGACATAAAGCGAGGTAGTATCCAATCTGGTCGTCCATTATTGACTCGTCAACTCGTGAAGATACCTCCCAAACTAGCTAAGCTGACTCAAATCCACGTGCATTTGCATCGTGTCAGGCAAATCCTGATGTCAAAACCTGAAGAGATAAAAGATGTCAGGATGTTGAAGGTGGTACAAGGCCAGATAGAAGAGGTCTTCAGAGAAGAGATAAAAAGAAGAGTGGACCGAGAAGCACAGACTTCAGAAACAGCAACATTGGCAGCAGCAACAACAACAACAGTGGAAGGAGCAAGAGAGAAGCTTTGTTGACTGTCGTGTAGACACTATAAGGAGTTTTCTTTCCCTTTCCGAAGAAGCATGCCGAATCCCGCGGGAAGGCATGATGCCAGACGGGGGCGAAGTCTTAGACGATAAGAGATTGCCACAAACTCAAACCGAACAGAACTTTTCAGGGTATCCCCAAAAATCTAGAAAAGAGATAGCATTGAAATTGCCAAAATATGTATGTTTGTGTTTTTCTGTTTGTCTGTACGTACAAGATAAAATCGTGCTTATAAACAATTCGTTCCTCTGGCTTTTATGACAGTTTGTGTGTTTTTCTTTTAGGGTTGTATGTATGGATGATAATAAGTATATTTGTATTAAATAAGTGAACGTGAGTGTTTCTTTTAGGTCTACGCGTTTCACGTTTAGGGTGTGGTGTGGATATTGTTAGTTTTTGTTCACGTCTTTAGTCATTTAAAGCGTAGCGTTCGTCAGTCTGGCTACGTTGATTCGTCGCCTAAGGAATAAAAGCAGGATTTCAAAATTGTTCGAACTCTAGATGTACATGGAGTATGCCTGGCACAAGAAGTATGAGGCAATCCAGGAAGAAGAAATGATTAAAGATGAGGAAAATAGAAGATAGAAAAGGCAGAAAAATAAAGTTTGCCTCACCTCACCCTGAGGCAAACAAGTGAAGTGAAGCCAATGGTGAGGAAACTTCCGCAGCGTCAAGCACCAAAACCACAACCAATATCACCACCACTGAAACCCACTGTTCCTAAGATAGAAAATTAGGAGGTCGATTTGGAGTGACAGCGGCAAGAGTGGGAGTCTTATCGATTCCCGCGAGAAAGAAAACGACAGCTTCCGCAGGCAGGACATAGAATCCTGAGGGAGAAAATCTTCACTTATCAACCATTAGATCTCCCATCCACACGCATACATCGGGAGAAGAATTGGAGCCGCCGTTGCGAATATGGTGCCAGACTGGGGTCATGTCATCACTGAAAGGTGTTTTTTTTGAGTTAAAACAAAAAAAACTTCTCAATGCTTAGCAGACGTCTGGAAAAGAGAGACTGATCAAGTTGCCATAAATATTAGTGTTTATTGGTAGTGTGTATGTGCTTAGTTGTGTGTGTGTGTCTTTTTCCTTCACAAATATTCTTGTCCCTGCACTCATGAGTTCTTGTTTTGTATGAATGTGGAGTAGTGTGACTAAAACACTGACTCCTTGATTGATGTGATAGCCTGTGTGTATGTGTGTGTGCGTCTTTGTGTGTGTGTGCATACGTGTGTTTTTTTCCTTAACGAAAAGCATTGTCCGTAAACTACAGAATATTTATTATGTTTGAAAGTAGAGTAGCGTAACTATAAACCCTAACTCTTTTGCCGGTGTGATTGGAGGTAATGGTGTGTTTTGAAGATACAAAATTCCCTTCTTAAGTATGTAATGGTAGAACGTATAGTGGTTTTGTTGGTGTTAGAGTGTGGATTGTATACAATTTATCTTAGGTTACCACTTTTATCTGTGTCGATTCTTCGGCATGTGTTATGTGTAGTGAATTGTTCGTTAATCGCGGACTTCCTCCTTGAATGTTCAAAACGATGGCAAGGAACTATGTCGACAAAAAGGCAGAAGTTACAAGAGGTTGTGGATACTTTATTAATACTTAAGAGATGCTGTATATGTATAGTTATGAACATCACACAACAAATGAAACGAATAATATATTAGATTGAAAACGATCTAAGTTATTAATTCAAGAATATGGTAGCAAAAATGTGAAAAAAGGAGAAGAGTGATGGCGTTTAGACGTAAATTTTCTTCATGTCAAATCCTATGTCATTGTACTTTATAATGCAGGCCTTTAAAATATTGTTTCGGTGGCGAAACGTGTTATTTAAAAAACGAAAGAAGCGCTGCCTGTTGAGAATACGTGTAGGACCTTCTCAAACGATTTGAAACTTTAACTCAATAATGTTCAATCTACAATTGGTAATACATTTATATCAGGGCCAGACCCTCCATCCACCAAGTAATTTTATTAAAAAATGGTCTAATGTACACATTTGAAACCAAAAACATCTAGTATACCCATATATGTATTTATTACTTAATAGTGTGCCATCTATGCTGCAGAAAATAATTCAGTTCATATTGATCCTTCTGAAATCATTACAAAATATCGAGACCATAGTTAATCATGGAGATAGATTCTGAGTGACGAATTTGGCATGAAAATGTGAGTGGATTTACTGCTAAAGAACGACAAATGGGTACCACATGGGACAATCAGATGAAAGCATATATTTTCTATGTATCATGAACTATCGAAAAACTACGAAAGTCAGTCTGATTAAGAAATACTTGACAAATTTCCATGAAGCTCTGTTTATTAAATGATATTTATATTTTCAGATATTTTTCAAATTGATCTTTCGACAAACAGGAGAACGGATTATATGATACATTTACTTTATCATTTTCCAACGAACATACCAGTACTCTGACTTCACTCAGTTGTCGAAATAGAAAAGTGTTTGCATTTATAAACGGGTATATATTTATGTGCAAATCTGTAAGTGGAAGAAAAGGAAAGCAAAACAAAAGCAACGGATACAAGTATGAAACATGTTCAGTCTAGACATACTCAGATGATCAGATGACCATAGATTTAAACGTATAAGATGTTAGACTAGAGAACAATGAAGAATTTCAGAAGTAGTATGGGGTACGATAGCTACAATGAACGCTTACTATTAAAATAAGGGTTTGCACGTTGGGTACTGTGATAATTTAACATAGGAATGGCACCTGTGGGGTTAAAGAGAATTGAACATTGTGACGTCATGTGGTTTAAAGTGTCAAAACTATTGACAGGGCGAAATGCATTTATAAGGACAATGGTTGATAGGGACAAACATAGACATACAGAAACAAACGAATTTACAGCCAAGCGAAGAAGATGGAAGCACAGAAAAAGGAGAGATGTTTCAAAGAAAGATTCAAAGATATAATTGAGACTGCAAAAAGAAAAGTCTATTGTGTGGGTTCAAGCCATTTATTCAAGTATATGTGATGAGTCACAGCAACGAACTCGACATTTTCATCACTGAACCTAAATCTCTTGTTGACTTGTGTCTGTGTGAAATGATTCATATTTCTCGCTTTGCGCTCGTAGTCACAATGAACTATCGGTCTTGGACTTTTCCTTTATATATGGTAGTCAAAATCGGCGTGTCCGTATATTAAAGTGAAGTGGTTGGAAAGCTGCACATGCTTCTGGCAAACGATCTGACACATGCTTTCCAAGGGTCGTCTGACAATTAATGTGTAGTTAAGCAATATTGTAAGGATTGTAGGTGGTCACTTTAAAATATTGATCTACTCCAGATTGCAAGGCTTTTCTGAACACACAAAAGTTAACCACTTTAGTCGTACGATGATTTAGTGTTTATCCTCTGACTTTGCACTCGGTGTGCGCTTCTCCTTGCTGGTCCTGATATTCGTAGCCGTACCTTTTAGGACCACCACAAGCACAACTTAGAATCTTGTCATTGAGGTGATCGTCCGTCCAGGCCCTTAAGCGGTCTCCTTCAATATTAGGGTGACGGCTATCATGGCGATTGATGGAGATGCAACTGTTCGAGTCAAAATACAGGACCGATCTCCTAATAGGCGTGAGGCTTCGTACAATTTTAATCGAGCATGGACTGTCACGTAGGCCGTAATGATGACATTTCCAAATTCATCGGCCTGTACAAACTCAAGTTCTTCTTCGTAACTGACTAACATCAAGCCTTCACGAGTGACGTCCACGTTTTTCACGTATTTAGTTTTGTCGTGAACCATCTGGAAGTAGTGGGAAGGTTCTGTCAAAAACTGTGTGCTCGGTAAACACTGTCGTTGTTGCATTTTACCCCACAACTAATTCAGGGTCACTTTGACAAACAATCGCCTTCTTTTATTTTTCTCCACATAGTCTAAAGTGATGTCTTCCTGGTCAAAGTATTTCTCTTTGAATTAAGTTTGGTCTTCGGGAGTTAGACACCAGGAAGGATAACCTCTGTCTTCTTGCTTTAGTTTGAAAAAGGCATTCACATAGACCTCGACAATTATTTTATGAGTCTCGTCACTCTTTTGGGACTGTTCGGTTTTGTGAAAGTGGTAAATTGCGTACAGTTCTAACAATTGGTATCCTAGATCCAGAGCTTTAAACAATTCCACGCTGTTCCACGTTCAAGTCAATGCGTGGGTTTTTCTGAGCGTGATGACAAGGTTGGTCTTGAATACAAGCTTCGGCACAAGCATGGCACAACGGAAACATCAGAATTCCTTGGCAATGGTAAGGGAAAACGGGATGGTCTAGGCAATACTTTACATTCAAACAATCCTTCGTATGCTGCCCGAGTAAATGTGTTGCGTCAGCAATTGAGGGTTACGTTCGAGAAAGTGATTATATTTACACACGTAAGGAAACAGAAAATACAATCCCAGGTATTTGATTTCTTCTACTTTCACCTCTTCTGCGTGGTACAGCAAACATGCAGCATTCGTTCGTTCTCAATACAAACCGCTCCTCGGTTCCAAAAGGTTCACCAACCTGTAACGTTCCACGATACGCGTAAATTCGGGATCGGATTTGATACAGTGGTAATACTCATGCCACCACATTTCCACGACTAGGTATCCTTGCTGTTCTAACTTTAAGCATGGTTTGCAGGTACCATCGCACAAGTCGTCCAATGTGCGTTGATAAACTGATTTTTGGCGTCATGTTGAGGGTAGCAGACCGGACACCTCGTGAAATAAGAATCCGTTAATCTCGTAGACGTTCCAGATTTTTCTAAGTTCCAGCCATCGACCGAATACGTTCCGATTGACCTTTCGCCTTCTCCAATTATGGTATATTGGATCCATTTGACTTCAATGTCGCACAAGTAATGCTACCAGCTCCGAGCATTGACCGAATACAAAAGTTTGACAAATGTTATCGTTTGAGGACGGATTACAGTCAAGGTGTTCTCCCGCTTGAATCGTTTGTAGTACACTAAGGAAGACTATGGTGATGGTGCAGATTTTTTCAAGGGATCAATCCCTCTGTGCTCCATGAATAATAATCGAAATGTTCCACATAATCGCCGTAAAAAGTCCACGTCGGAACGACAATACTTTAACATTACTTCCTGAAAGTCGAACTGGTCAGAGGCTTAAGATTGATACCAAGCGTAAAAACTTATCGTTGTTCGGTGCGCATGTTGTCGGGGTCGTACTAGTGAGCATCAGGCAAATGTGGCAGAACGGCGTGTTGATTGTCTTCGCTATTGAAAAGTGTGAAAATTTGCTTTTGCCATTTCTGTCACTCCAAACGGTTTAGGCATTTGACTCAAAAACATGGCATATTAACTCATCGAATCATTAAACTGCAATTGTCCCACTTGCATGGAAATAATTGTTTTTCTGTTCAAAGTGACTTTAAGGCGTTCGATGCCCTGTTACTTATAGTATTTCAGAAAACAATTGTCGATGGTACACCGATAAATTGTGAGTCATCACCGTGGCATAGCGATGGCAATCGGGAGAAATCCTTCAGCGTGTGAGGTCTCCGAAATGATTTTTACGTCCTCCAGGAATTTTGCTAAAGTGAGGGCAAAAGGAATCGATAGGTTCGTGGATGCACTTTTTGCATTCTTGATGAGCGACGCAGAAATTAGGAATGTGAATCCCATTCTCTTGCATGCATTCGAAATCAGAAAAGGTGAAATTCCATTCTTCTTGTCATCTTCTTCCTCCTCCTGTTTGGATCTGCAATTTTGAATGTATCATTCGTGCTCCAAGTTCACGATTTGGTGGCAAATGTGACATCGTTTCTTTCCTGGACACAAGTTTGCCTTGGCTTAATTAGTACGTTTACCTTGTTCACAAGTACAGCATAATTTCAGAGGTTGATAAGCACTTTTCTGCTGTGAACCTTGCGTCTCCATATAATATTGGTAACAAGTAGGGCTGACAAAGATTCGCTGACAAGCAAAGAAATGCACTCGTTCTTGTTCTTCGTCAAGACATGGTTTAGAGGCCAAATGTCCAGGATATTTCAAGCGATAATGCTTGTGTTGCTCTCGATTGTTATACATACAGTCGCATTTATCACAATAACAACAGTATCCAAAGATGCCGGCAATACTATTAATGGCATGACAATGCTCATCGTGATAATAGACGTGAGTGCATTTTAGGTCTTCGAAATATTTGCCTAAAAACAGAGCGGTGTGCAATATCAACGTGTATCAACCTCTTGAAATTCTTTTCATTTCAAGAATGCCACAGACACTGTCTTTGGATTGGCCAGCTTGCTGTAACAGGAGTTCTGCTTATGTTTGCTGTTTAGCTCGGTACGATCGTTGAATAGTTTTCCATGCTCTTTTCCATTCTGCCGTGTCGATCTTGTCAGCATATGTTCGTCCCACGACGATGGTGCGGGCTAAACAGATTTTGTTTTAAGAATTGTTAATTTGGACGAGGATCTTTTTGGTGCTGCGAAGGTCGTCTGCCAATAACACATTTTTGCGTCCGGCTTCACTTTGTCGTTTCAGCGTGATCAACAAAAATCCCACAAATCAGTGATGAACTCTTTTGCTTTCTCCAGCGGTATGTCTGACTGGAAATCTTGCAATTTTACCGTGTAAATGTAAGGAGTGGTTCTAAATTGTCCAGGCGATCGTTTTACAGTCTTTCAAGTGTGGTATTACTTTTATGGATAGTGTTGACTTTTGGGTTGACATAAACTCCCTCGGTCTAGTCGCCGGTGTTGGTTTAGGCTTGCTAAATCTCTTCGATTTCAGCGAACACCTCTTTTGGTGTGTGAGGCGATATGTCACGTCGCTGCCTCTTACCTTCTTCTCTCTCAGTAAAATCGTGCGATCGTTTCATCTCGATTGCTGATTCAGAAATGATTAAACCAAATTCGTTCTCTCTCTATATACTTTGTATACCGCTTGTGATTTTGACTTGGTATATTTCACAAAAGCAAGTGATAGTCAAATATATAGGAACCCTGGCTGACTTATGCGAACGACAACGGTGCGTCTTAAACACCTCATGCATCTTGACGACCCTTCGAGTGAAACTCTACTAGGAAAGATATAAGTTGCAGGAGAAAAACAGACAGTTGGTGTCATCATGAGGGCTAAAGACGGTGCTGTGCCGTTACTCCAGAAAAAAAATCGCAACTTGGCAACGATGTCCCCTTTTCGCTTTCACTTCTACTTGCAGTTGACCACGATGTCTAACAACCCCGATATAACACCCATGTTTCTTCATTTGATATTTAAAAGAAGTTATAAACCCATTTTTGAAAAAACTACCCTTTTTCAACAACAGCGAAGACGTCTCGTCCTGCTCATACTGCTGTTGCTGCACGTATCTTTCCTAAGACCAAAGTATGAGACAGAGCAAGTAAGTTGTGAAGTTGAGCGGCTGTATCTAAAAAAAACTGTTAAGCCCATATGGCTGACTTCTGTTTGTGGCAATAACTTGTGATACTTCACATTTTCTGAAGTGGAAATGTTAACAAGCTGTACAAAAGTTATGTGACTTTAGCTTTTGACACTTGCACAGAGTTTGCACTTTATTTGTGGATTTCCAACAGACCCGTCCCATCATATATAGCTGGTTAAGAACTGTAGAAATATCCCCTCATTTTGTTCAGAATATCAAAGCTTTCATTTGCATTTTCCCTGTTCCACTCTTTATTAGTGCTTAGGTATGTTCCCTAACACACACTGATAATTTTGTACAAATTAATTTTTACTTGAACATTCTCTCTGTTTATACATTTTTTCAAGATTTTATTCATCGCAGATTACATCCGCATTCTTCAAATGTCATCGCCTTTGTTGAATTCGATTTGGTTGGTGAGTCATAATTGATCTTTAATTCTATGTTTTGATGTATTTCTTACTTTATAGAAGATGTAAGATTATTTATTGATGTAGCAGTCTATATGTTGGCAAATCTGTTGCTGAGAAAGAAATCTCTATATCCATGTGCTTAAGTTTGTTCAGTGTTCTTATTGCAGTCCTTTCAAAAGCTAAAATTTGTCTTACAAGGGGATTGAAACCCTAAGCTACGAGGGCGTGATGGAAAACATTTCTTTGATAGTACAGTTACCTATCTTTGTGTTCATTCTAATCATTCTTGCTTTATATCGTTGAGGTTTAAAGATTATATTTCTTCTAATGTAAATACGTGCGTCAATTGACATAGCGCTTGGGTTAAGATCCTTGAATTTCACTGTACTTTAGCTTATTTATTTCATACAAACCCCACATTCGCTAGTTTAAAAAAAGAACAATTACCACTCTATATTGTGTCATTGTTCTCTCTCTCTCTCTCTCTCTCTCTCTCTCTCTCTCTTAAAGTGTGCATGTCAAAATATCCAAGTGAGAAAAATAATTTTTTGGTCAGTTTCAAATCGCAAACAATGATGGAATAGTTAAGTATTTAATGTGGCAAGAAGAAATGTTACAGTACACAACACAGGATTGTAAGATCACACTTCAGTCATTTTGCACTGCAATGGTAAAAATGCAATAGCATATACAAAATAATGCGTCAGTCACTAGAAGCAATTTTATTGACTACACCTAGTTCCTACCACCTAAGCTTCGATTCTGTTTCAGTCGCTCTTTGCACAGTGACAAGATGAAACGTGTTTTTCTCCGCCTGAACGCTAAAGTGTCTGCCTTGAATTTAGTACTACACAATGCGTGTGTTTCTGTACCTGCCCACTGGTCACTTTAGGAACAATAAAACTAATGCACATGCAATCGTACCATGGGCGACTCGAATAAAATATGTCAGTTCTATTTCACAATAGATTTCCGCATGTTTGGATGTACTATTCTGTGAGAACTTTACATCGACGTTTTTGACACTGATTTTAGTAGGCTATGTCTCGAATTCACTCTTGTGATATTTTACAACAGTAAT
Organism: Sinohyriopsis cumingii; assembly: GCA_028554795.2. NCBI lineage: Eukaryota > Metazoa > Mollusca > Bivalvia > Unionida > Unionidae > Sinohyriopsis > Sinohyriopsis cumingii. Next base: position 94,522,193 of record CM068833.1, on the reverse strand, counting down.
TGTTTCCTATAGGAGTGATTATTTCAATGGGATGTATGTTTTTGAAATATGTAAGGAAAATATGCTGTTAGAACGTAAGATTCGTGATATTTTTAAAAGTAGGAATAAAATATTCTCTCTCCGAAGTAATAATTTTTATTGAAATCCTCATGGTATTTGTTCCTGTTTTAGTAGAACTTCTCCAAATTTGTGATCAGTAGTGGTGATAATGCCGTGACATGTTCCTTGTGTCATTTAATTTTTGAACACAAACTTAAAGCGCTAAAATTGTAGAACAATATTTTCCTATTAGTAAATCGTTGGATGATATAAAATCTTGCGTTGAGCTTGTGGACCTCATGTATTCTATTTGGTACTGCTATATGTCAAGGAAACCTTTCTCTACTACTAGATTTACCAATTTACAAAAAGGAACAAACACATGGCTTGTTCAACAATAACGCGAGTGCCACTGCCACTATGGTAAAGTTTGACCTAAAGTCAATACGTGTTGTAATGGAAGAAAAATGTAACAATGTTGGTCCGATTTTTCTGTCCGTTTTTAAAGAGTGCAGTAAAACAAGGTGTGTTTTAGGGCTATCCGTACTTTTGTGGAAGCTGGTTTGCAGCATTGTTTGTTGCGTGAGCAGCCAACCATGACACCTCTTTAATTTAGGATATACATCAAAATGTTACTTGCAGTCAACCGACAATAAATCCCACACTATCTTTTTTTATGAAATTGCTGAATCAATGAACACAATGAACATTTCTCAATAGAATATATTTTTGTCCGCATAAATATATAAAAATAATCAATAAATTATAGGTATTCACACAAAGCAACCATTTAAAAAATGTCATCTGAATGTTTATCTTCTTTCATTTTAAACGATTGAACACCATACATTAACGGTGTTTTATTACTAGGTATTCCCTTTGTCTTTTATACCGTAGATGTAATAGCGTGATTGACCTGGTAGGTCAGTTTCAATGTACTACTCGATCCTCCCTGGAATACCCGTCCCCCCACATGCATTCATCATTCCGCAGTAGTATTAGTGCATAACATGGTACACAAGTAAAAATTGAACCAAACTTTGTAAGTCAATCTTTCCGGCAAAACAAAAATTAGATACTTAAAACCACTGAAATTGAAACAGCCATTGTTTACATAATGCTGTCAAATTTTCCCATTATATTTATCTTTTTTGTTATATTAACAATGAATAGACTATTCAGCATCACTCCTGTGTAGCTTACTAAAAATAAAGAGAACGACTGAAAGATACGGATAAATGTCAGTAACTCACACGTAGTAAATTGTCTGCGAATAAACCCATTAGCCTTTCAGATCGGGTGGGTTTCAGTCTCTGGAATATAGAATTTGGACCTGCGACCCATCTTATATTGTACACTGGCATATCTAAATTGGTGATTGATATCATCCGTTATACTTCCAGTGTCCACTTATCGGCTAATTTTGTTTTACTTTCAGTCCAACATTGCGCACTCCCATACTTCGAGTTTGTACTCTTGGACCTTCTTATCGAACTGGACCTTGTTCTTAGCATGGCTATTGCACGACTCCCTCGCCGTGTCTGTTTAAGCAAATCGGAGGCGGTCCTTCATTTTTCCCCTGTACATGTCAGGCTCTGCAGCAGCCTCGCCAAAGTTTGGTGCGGTGCCCTGAAAGATCTCAACCGAAAGCCGAGAACGAACTCCAGTCTTGTTGCTCTTCTTCCAATGTCCATACTATTTTGAAGAGCGTTCGCAAGAACCATTTGGCTTTAGGTGAAATGGGGAGGACCAATACTATTATTTTGTTCGCTAATTTGCATGACTCCATAATAACCCTATCCTCGAAATTATGTTCCCAATCACTGTTAAGCCTTTCTGGGAAACTGTAACAACTGCAAATTTTAAATGTACCTCTATTTCTCTGAACTGTAATAGTATACATCGAATCCTTTCAAAACCTACATTTCTTGGAACGAAAGTTAATCGTCGATATTTAGGAAATTAGGTTTAGTGACGTATCGGTGAAAGAAAATAATAGTTTTATTTTCAGTATAAGAACATCTAAATTGATCTCCAATCTTAATTTATTGATGGCACAATAGCGTCAATTATTGAAAAAGAATGATCTTTTTCACGTGTTTTTTGTGTATGTGTGTGTGTTTGTGTGTGTGTGTGTGTGTGTGTGTGTGTGTGTGTGTGTGTGTGTGTGTGTGTGTGGGGTTATGGAGAGACCGATTTCTATCAATGTGGGCGAGTGTGAAATATAGAATTAGGCTCTTCGACTTGATCAGACACCTTTACAAACGAGTGTAGACAAATGACAATCGAGGCTACTTAGGTGCATGTACGCCATGAAAACATTTATTTGACTCTCTCCATTGGGAAATCATCCTAAGTCAGGTCAACCTATCAAATCCCAGGTATTCAGCTAATAAATGCCACGAAATACTGCGACAATTACAAACGTTCTGTTTAATATTGATGAAAAGATTACAAATAACGATTAGGTAATTTAAATATCATAACCATTCGAAGCTGGCGTATCCACCAGGGATTATTGGTTTATCAATTTACCTTAAAAATCATTCTCATTTTCTTAAGGGTAGAATAACTTCAGATTAGCATATTGCAGGCGTTAATATGGGTGGCACGCGTGGAGCGTTGATACTAGATTGGGTGCCTTTGGAACATTTCTGGTCTTTGACTTTCTGATAACTACGGTATTTGCAAGTCTGCTTGATCTGTCAAGTGTGTTTTATTTAATATCTGACTAAATGATGTTTATTTATATCAACGAATTATGTAATTTAGCAGCTACAATATATTTCTAACTTTGATGTGAGTTTTAGCTTGATAGGGCCTAAATGCGTAAAACTAAACTTTTTGGATGTGCATTGGTTTATAGAGGATAGAGTTGTCGTCTTCCTGGAAAATGAGAATAAACAAAATGGAAACATTCGGGTTGAAAGGTTCGGTTATGTCTGGTTTCAGGCTTCACTGTGTAAAGGACCTTTCATTTTTCAAATCAGTGTAATGGAGATACATTTAAAAGTTCGATTACATATATATAGACTACAATAGATCTATTACTAATAAGGAATGCCGATACATACATACATACATACACACACACATACATACATAGATAGATAGATACATACATACATACATACAAATATACATACATACATACATACATACATACATATACACACATACACATACATACATACATACAAACATACTTGCTAGGATTCAATTTTGAACATTGAAACAGTTTGCAAATCTGCAAATCTGTGATATATATATATATATATATATATATATATATATATATATATATATATATATATATATATATATATATATATATATAGAGAGAGAGAGAGAGAGAGAGAGAGAGAGAGACAGAGAGACAGACAGTAGATAGATAGATATATAGATAGATATAGTGCATATATATCTAGATGGATATGAAGTTTAATATATGAATTGCATTATTGATATAGTGTTTATTGAAGAGACGACACAGTGTTTTATAATCATTCGCATGTAAAAGATGCCCGAATACAATAGTCGAATGGAGAGATTTAGTTTGAAATTGAACATTGAACTAAATTGAAAATCTGTATTCACATTACGAAAAAATGTGATCACTTTAATAAATGTATAATATATTGGTTAAGTTACGAAATGTTTTGATAAAGCTATGGTTGTATTTTCAAAGTGTAGTGGGATCATATGGAGAAAGTATTACATTAACATTTTGACTTGCGGCAGCTGCAGGATTCCAATTTCTTGGAGCATTCGTATCTGGCGACTTTGTAGGATTTTGACCTGCTTCAGTTACCTATTTAGTAGCATTTGTGTTTAATGGCGAAGTAAAAGTTTGACTATCGCTAGATGCAAGGTTCATATTTATCGTGGTATTTATAGCAGGGGCAACATCGAACTTTTGACCATAACTTGATACAGGATTTCCAGTTATAGTGACATTTGGCACTGTGAGATTATGAATGCCCAAGATGTATAAACCCGTATTATTATAGTATATGAAGGAAATGTAACGTCACTATTTCGACCACCCCCGGATGGATGAATCCAAATTTGTTCAGCGTGGCACTGTAATATTTTGACCAACTAAACATACTTGATATCGAGTTATAGTAGCTTTTGTAGGAAGTTGAATAATATAAAGTACACAATCCCAAGTTTAGAATTTAGGATTTGGAGTTGTTCTAACAATTACGTAAGAATTGTTGCAGGTGGCAAATTTAGATTTTCACCTGATACAGGATTTCGAGTTGTAGACGCATTTATTATGAGATGGAACAGTAAACGTTTGTCTATCATCACATATTTGAGTCTATGTGATTGTAGTACTTGTAGCAAGTGTAACTGTAAGATTGTTACCAGTTTCAGATAATAGTTTCCAAGGTTTAGTACCATTTGTAGCTAAGTGTAATATTTCGACACTGCCAGGATTTATAGTTCCACGTTATTGTAACATTTACAACAATTGGCAATGATATATGATGACCGGCTCCAGACAGCGGATTTCCAATATTAGTAGCATTTATTGGCAGTGGAAGAGAAAAAGCTTGACTTTCACGAGATACAGTATTTCGATTTTTTTTTAAAGTCTAGGAAGTGGTTCTGTTAGATATTTATACTCCCAGATGGAGGATTTCTTATTATTGTAGCATTTGTTGCAAGCCAAACAATACGATTGTCATCATTCACAGACGCAGGATTCCAAGTTGTCTTTGCATTCCTTGCAAGTTGAAAGGTACGGTTTTGAACACAGCGAGATGCCACATTATCAACATTTGTACCAAATTGACAAGTACAATTTTGATGATGCCAAGAGGCAGGATTCCAAGTTAGTTCAGCATTTGCAATAATTGGCACTTAGAGACATAATAACCACGAATCATTTTAATAGTAGCATTTATGGGAACTGGAACAACACAGCGTTACCCATCCACATATTCAGGGTTCCGAGTCAACTTAGAATTTGTAATAAATTGAAATTAAGATTTTGTCATGCACCATATGCAGAAATCGCAGTGATGGTAACACTTTAGCAAGTGCACTGTGAGATTTCGACCAGCTAAAGATACAAGGTTTGAACTACTGTGGAATTAGTATCAAGTTGCGCCGTTAAGGTTTGACAAGAGCTAGATGCCGACATATTGTTGCATTTGTACGAGGTGTGACTGTAAGATTTTGACTGGCTAATGAAACAGGATTCCAGTCTTATAATTGCAATTGTAGGAAGTGGAGCTGTAAAAATTATATGAAACCAAATTCAGGGTTCCGAGTAATTATTGATTTTATATGAAGTAGCACTGCAAGATAATGACCACCCAGCCCTAGATGCAAGATTCCTGGTTATTGTAGCACTTCAATGTATTGGCACTGTACAGTGTGGAGCAATTCTATATACACGTTTCCTAGTCATAGTAAAACTTGTGGTATGCATCCGAATAAAGATGTGATCATCGCCAAATGCAGGAGAATGAGTTGTTGTAGGATTATTAGATTTTTGCAGCTCCAAATACAGGACTCCAACTTATAGTTGTTTTGGTTGGAAGGTGTACAGTACCATGTCGACCATCCCCAAATACAGGATTCAAAGTTACAGTATCATTTGTAGCAAGCGGCACGGTAAGAATTCTAGTAGAAAAAACTGATTCCAAATTATTGTGGGATTTTTAGCAAGCGACACTGAAAGTAGTTGACATGTTCCAGTCTTGAGATATAGCAACATTTTACAGGACGTGGAATAGTAGAAGTTTGACCGTCTCCATCTGCATGGTTGCGAGTGATTGTAGAATTTGTAGCAAGTGATACTCTCCGAGTTTGATATACCCAACACACTGGAAGCCAAGTTATTAGAGCGTGTGTAGAAGTTAAACTGTAAGTTATTCACTAGCTCCAGATACGGATTCCGATATCAGAGAAACATTTGTAGGCAGTGGAACAATAAAATTGCTTCCATACTATGAGATATACTTCCAGGTTATTATACTATGTTTTAGCAACTGACGCTGCATGATTTTTACCAGCTTCAGATTCAGGATTCCAAGTTATTGTATAATTTGTATTAGGTTGACCTGTAATATGATAAGCCTGAGATACAGTATTAGAGGTTAAAGAAGCACTGAAATATTTGTACCAACTGTATATACAGGGTTTTTAAGCATTTTAGCATTTGTAGCAAGTGGCACTCACTTTACTAATGTGACCACCATCATTTACAGATATACGAGTTACAGTGACATTTTGAGGAGATGAAACAGTAGACGATTCATCAGCTCCAGATGCACGATTACGGCTCTTTGCAGGTGACACTGTACGATTTTGTTCAGCTCCATCTAGAGATGCAGGATTCCGAGAGATAATGGCAACTGTAGGAAGTGCAATAGTAAAATTGTTGCCATCTCCAGATACAGGATTTCCAGTTACAGTTGCATTTGTTGGAATTGGAACAGTATACTTTTGACCATTCCCAGATGTAATATTTGTAGTAGTTGGCACTGAAATATTTGAACCAACTCCAGATGAAAGGTTCCTAGTTATTGTATAATTGCTAGTAGATGGCTCATTAATATTTGTTCCAGGTCCAGATACAATCATGTGGGCTATAGTGGCACTTGTAGGTAGTAATGCAATAGGAGTTTTACCATTCGCAGATGTACTATTTGTAGTAGATGGCACTGAAATATTTGGACCAGCTCCAGGTGCAGGATTACTAGTTATTGTTGCATTTGTTGGCGTTGGCACTGTAAGATTTTGACCAACCCCAGAAGCATGATCCCTGTTTATAGTTATATTTGAATGAGTTGGAACAGTAACATTGTGACCATCCCCAGATGCAGGATTCATAGTTATTGTAGCATTTGTTGGCGTTGGCACTGTAAGACTGTGATCAGTACCATAAACAGGATCCCTGTTTATAGTAACATTTTCATGAGTTGGAACAGTAACATTGTAACCATCTCCAGATGCAGGATTCCTAGTTATTGTAGCATTTGTAGGCGTTGGCACTGTAAGATTGTGACCAGCGCCATAGACAGGATCCATGTTTATAGTAACACTCGCATGAGTTGGAACAGTAACATTGTGACCATTCCCAGATGCAGGATTCCTATTTATTGTAGCATTTGTTGGCGATGGCACTGTAAGATTTTGACCATTCCCAGAAACATGATCCCTGTTTATAGTTACATTTGCATGAGTTGGAACAGTAACATTGTGACCATCCCCAGATGCAGGATTCCTAGTTATTGTAGCATTTGTAGCAATATTTCTCGAATATAGTGAGGCATTTGTAGGAGGGATACTGCCTGTCGAATTGTTTCCTGGCCTAGATGTCGGTTCTTGAGATCCATTTGCAGCTCTGATAAGCCTCTTTTCTGCACAGTTCCTCACATCTCCTTTGGCTGTGAATAGGAGACAGTCTGGAAAATAAAATCAATGATTAGTTGTTTGATAAAACATAAAGGAGAGACAGTTAACATTTACTTTTCATAACCGTCCGTGTCATCGGCATTTGTTCGTCACAGCATGATTACGACTTTGATTTGTGTCACCCTCCACTGCCGTTTCAAACTTTCTATAAGGGATAACCACCGAATTCGGTAACGGTGAAATTATCTGAACTTTACCAAGTCCACAACTGATAATATGAAGCGTGGATTTAGGATGGCGATACGTTTTTTAATTTGAGAATCGACATATAGGGAAAACCTGGTCACGATGCACAATATATTCTTGATTCCGTTAATATACATAACTACTGTCGAGCAAATATTTTGAAGAAATACGCCATTAAAACAGTTCTAATGTAAGACACATTCTTGAATATTAATATGTTTTGGTGTATCTACCTGATCGAGACTGAACGGATTTGATCTGATACTAAATAAATGAAAACAGACCTTTGTTAGCTACGCTAAGGTGGTTAGAAAGCCAGTATTCGGTTATTCTTGCCTTTAACAATCAGCTTACAATGCATAGTGTTGAGTCCATGACATTTATGATGTTTCTTAATGTTAAGTAAATACACTTTAAACCATTGCTAATCGTCTTTTTAGTCACATATTATATAGCGGGCAACATAATTTCTAGGGTACATTGGTGCTAATTGTTCGTGTCTTGCAATTGTACCCTTGGAATATGATGGCACATTTGTTGTTTGATAGTCAATATCACGGTTTGAAAACGTGGATGCTAACGAAGTTGCTAAAGAACACTAAACTGCTAAGGAACACCAACCAGACAGAGCGAACCGATTGAAATCAACATGGGAAAATTGTCGGACTCATGCGATGCCATCCATATTGTTTCTGGCTCTATGCTCCGACGATGATGCTATAGGAGAACAGATGTAAAGGAAGACGTCAGTTAACAAGAGGGCTGAAATGCATCGTGATCTTGCATAATTACTTCCCGATCAATTATTGTTCGTCATGTTTTATGTTATCCTTACCAAACACATGCATGGGTTGGTTAATTTCATGAGATGCTTAGAGGCTTTATGTAGTCTGCATGTTTTGATCCAAGGCAACAATTATGCAAACAGAAGTTGGCCAAATATAGATTAGACATCTTTTTCAGTCAATGTAATTTGGATATATCAAAAACTTATTCAACACATTAAAAACCGTTCGAAACGACGGAGTCCATTTTGGCCACAGTGATAAATAAGACATGTCATATGTCATCAATGCTACAAATAAATATAGAATCGTATGCTCATATCAAGAGTTAATTCTTCAATGTAAATACCGTGTAAATGTTCCAAGCATTTGACATAAACTTATGGAAAAATCCATGGAGAGACGAAACAATTGCATTAATAAAATACGCTATTACGTCATTAATTTACACCAGGGTGTCTGCCATTAGCCCATAATAACAGTATGAAAAAACTACTCATTAAACTTTCGCCAGTGAGAAATATTCTGCATATGATTTAGTATGACGAACCTTGCAGTTTATAATTAAATTACTGACATGAGACCCGTTCTTAGTCTAAATTGTAATTCATAACCTTTTAGATGAACCAAACTCTTAAACGTTGATTTAGACAAAATATATACCAGTCCCGTTTGTGTTTGTATTTGGTTTTATCAGCACGAGTAATAGCCAATTTTCATTGAAATATTACTTGCAGCTTAGGAAATCAATCAGTAAGAAAGAAGGTGGATATTTTCAGATATTTGTTTTGCTTTGAAGTTAGTAGAAAACGGAAAACTTCGATGATGTTTTTATGTATTATTGGTGCAGTCTAAACAAATTTGGTTTCCTTTCTTCAACGGGCAATTAGGTTTCTTCATAATGTGCGTTTTATATTTTTTACTAGGATTGACTCGATACCCACCCCGCACAGACCAATCTGGCCAAACGGATTTTTTCTACTTTTGGTCAAGACCCAATATAGACACATTACATCATGGACATATTTCGTAAGGTTGCTATAAATAAAGATACAGATAGACGGACGGACGGACGGAATCAGCATATTGGAATGCTTACCTAGTGATCTTGAAAGAACCAAATTGGTCACTGTCAGATGGAGGTAAACTACGAACAGTGTACGCATTTTCTGTTTTTTATTTCTTCTTCTGAAAAAAAAATACATCAATAATATTTTTAACATGTTTGGAATATTAGATCTTCGAAAGTGACACTTACTATTCCAAAATACACGTTGAATACCACTAGGCGAGACGTAATACGTTTGAAGCACTATCTCTTTGCAAAGCAATTAGTAATATTAAGTAAGACATTTTGAGTCTTTGTCACAGCCATTCGAAACTAAGTTCTTACCTTCATATTAATACCAGATCGGGTTGATTTCGGTTTCACCAAACAAGCTTGTTCTGACCGAAATTTTACCACAAAAATCTATCTCTGTTCTGATGCCAAAAAACCAACATTAGTGAAAGCGGAGAGGGAAAACTCGCACAAACGTATTTATAATGAATGTTGTTTTTGTTTTCACACAGTGCTTTGTAATGATTAATTTTGTGGCTGCATACAGTGAGCTTGAGTCTTTTTTTTTATAAAAAAAGTGCTTTGGTATGGCAAGATTCAATGTACTTTGAGGTGGTTATTTAACGGTTATCTTTCTACAGTTTATGTATTTGTGTATGAAGGTCAGCAGGGCTGGAACCACTCTAGCATATTTGCTTATTATCTAGCTTGCTATACGTGTGCAAGAGCCCAGTGGATTGGCGCGTTTTTAATGATTTCGGAGCATTGGTATTGAATTTATTCCTTGGGTGCAATAAAGAGTGATGTCATGCTTTTTACCGGATTTATGATATTTCAGACTTTTAATTTTATTTTGTTAGTTAGGGAACGCGGTGTTGGCTAGTATAATGTGATTTTGCCCGTAAGGTTTCTATTGCATCTCTGCACATAAAGAGAGAGAGAGAGAGAGAGAGAGAGAGAGAGGGAGAGAGAGAGAGAGATCACAATAAGTTCGTCAACCACTTAGATTTGTTTTCAGCTGTTTTGAAATTAATAACTTATTTAAATAAATCTTAGAATCATAAATCCACTTGTAATCAACAATTTTGTATCATGGAAGCTATCGTATTATATTTGACGTAAAATAGAAACAAACTCGTGCGGTGAATATCTACAAATGTACTGATACATTGAAATTGAGCTTTTAGTGTTAATGACAAATAAACACACTATACAATTTACCTAAATAAAGAGAATAAAATACAATAAGTACAACTACGACAGCCTCTATAAACTTACCTTAATTTTTCAGTTGCTTAGCAGGTGTTTGCTTCAACAAACTGAGACTGAATAATTTCAAACGGCGCTTTTATTGTAATCTTTGAGCCTGTTCTTCCACGTTATAACCCGATTATGTTGGTTTAATTTGTGGCGTTCTACTTGGACTAATACATTAGATAATACAGGGCTTATATTCACAAATACCCGCTTTGTAAGACAATGACAATGAAAACTAATTTATTGCATGCAGGCTACAACACGCATCACATCAAGCAAACTATTAGGATGTACATGCGTATACGTCAGGCATTGACGATATACATTTTCTCAGTTGATGCAGTTTGACTCAGATTGTAAGCATTGTAACGTTATTACAGTTATTACTTTAATGAAATAAGATCATTTTGAAACTCTTCGACAAGCCCATTACCTTTCAACGATGAGCCAATGTTGCTGTTATCTTCCCCGAAAAACTGAAGAAGGAACAAAGAATAAAAACATCGATAAAAGATGATTTGAATAAAATAGAAATTATTGTAGACATATTTCTGAAAAAGCCAAATTTTCAGAGCACACTAATTCTTTAAACATTCGAAAAATTTGTTCCTTTTAGTTAGTACATTTATAGTAGTTGCTCTATCTGTTCTTGGAGAAAAACTATATTTAAGGAGATAATGAAATTGATCATGCTCACAGTTTGCATGCAAAACTCAATAATCTTGTATATCGAGGCAAATTTAACATACTTCATTTCTCCGATTGATCAGTGATTACATTTTCGAAATTTGAGTAGAGTTATCTCTATATTTTGACAGGTCTTTTCATATATGTTTTAATTTGAATTGCTTTTAAAAATTCTGGATGTATATCATATTTTGTAGAGTTAGCTATCGATGGTTATCTTGCTTGTATATTCTGATCTTGAAGTCTTTCCTTAAATATTGTGTCTGGTCAGCATTTGTTGGGAAAGTTTTGAATAACCCAAATAAATTTAAATCTAGTTTTCGAGAGAATATTATGAATACTCTGAACCTATCTGCTTCTGCCTAGACCATTATTATAATTCTGCAATGGTTTCAGATACGTACTATAAGATAGGAGCGTTTGTTTACTATTAATGAAATTTGCCCAAGAGATGTTCATCCTCTTTTTCATTTTGTAATTGTAGCGGGATTCTACCAAGCTCACCATATACGCAGGCATGAATGTTTCTACTACTAAAACCTCAGATCTCATCTGTGTATGTCAGAATTGACACTGTTGTCATAGCAAAAGGGTTAAGATGAAAGGCAACAGGTAAGGTCAGATTTAATATTTTTCTCTTAAGTGGGTACGTTGCTTTCCTTGCTTGACTAATTAGGTTCGCATTTTTCTAAGGAATATCTAACAGTCTCCGATAACTTTCAGCCGTAACTATTTATAATTTCTGATAATTTCAAGTTCTAAATCTCCTAATTAGAACTTCATATTTTGTATGTTTCTACATTTTCCTATATATACTTTTGCCAGTAATTATGGACGACGTCAAATCAATGCTATTTTGGATGCCTTTTGGATTATCTGAAATTACAAAGGTATCAACTGCATAGGCTAATAAAAATGGTTATAACTATCTCATTATATCTCAGTTCAGTAAATAGATTCTAATGTTACTCATACTGTGATTCTCATTGTCACTTACATACATGGCAAATAATACGCAGGGATTATGGTCTCGCCTTGTCTAACTCATCGACTACAAGAAAATAACCCTATTTGTTTATTGTGGAATATACAAGACTTTTCATCCTTATAAGCAATATAATACAAACATATTGTCAGCTGATAAGCATCATATGAAAAAAAAAACTGAATGAGACTCAGGTAGTTTATACCATTGATCTAGAAAATTCGAAATTATATTTTTAAGAACATCGGTAAGATAGCATATAAAGTAATGGAAGTGTAATTGGTAGGATCTCATTTTCGCGTCCTTATCTCTATATATCGGCTCAACAAATCCAGTTGTCCAGGTTTTTGTAAGAACTCCTGTATGTTTGATCAGGTTAGAAACATTTACAAGACCTAGTAAAACGTTTCCTGTTCATTTCAAGTATTCTTTGAAGATGGATGTTTTTCAATTAATATTTCATCCAAGTCTCTACCAATGCATGCTTTGAGAGTGGATAAATGATTTTCTTTCTAGCTTTCCTATACGCAGGTGAAAGCAGTTTTCTTCGTTCCAATAAATCTTTAGGAAATTGTTCATAGATCCCATCGTTCTTATTTTGTAACGTGTGTGGTATTGCCTTTCTTACAAAATCTATTTCCTTGAAACAAGTAATTTTGATATGGTGGTTAGCGGTCGATATCGGGCGCTTGTTTGTTTGCTTAATTATGTGAACTCTTTCCAGATGAATTCGATCAGCACGATGTCTAAATATGTTTTTAATAAAATCTTATGACTGTTTGAGTGTCTTGTCAGTGATTATCAGCTTCTGACTCATCTATCCTAATGAACATTAGGATGTTGCATATACTTATGCTGTGCTCATCAAGTCTCGTTGTTTCACACTGGTATTTTCTTCGCTCACTTTTTGAAATGTGCGCGTGTGTGTGTGTTTGTACATATGTTAACCAGGAATCTCATTTTGTGCAAGCCACTATAATATTTCTAGATTAGTAGATACTGAATGTGTTCCGTTTATCGGAAACCGAAATTGTTAATATAACAAATTCAAAGGTGTAATTTATGTGTTAATAACCTATACAATATCGGTCTTAAGAACCTATAGATCGTAAAGCAGGCAATACTGCTTCCTGATGAAATTGCCTGGCAATTATGTCATGATGACCTAATTCCTGAGCTGAACCAACTTAAAAACTTTACATATAAATAGAGAACCAATCCTTTCTCCCAGCGGCTGATGGGTTTTGACGACATACACATGTACGCAAGAATAGATGGAACGTGGATAATATTGCCTAACTAATGTTAATCTCTTTAACTCATTTAGTATTACGTCTGTGAATCGGACAATTCAAAACAATTGTCGTGTCAGCATGACTTAAATCCTATTCTATGTCAATCGAGTGATTAACCTAGTTCGAGATGCAATGTGGCGTAATTTTCCTCTCAAACATGTTTTGCTGCAAAAGACATTAGAAGTGGTGGGTTTTAGGGTTCAGCATAATACAAATTCATCTATGGGCTAGGGCGTATGGTTTCCACTATACACATTAACTTTTACTATGTTTTACCAGTATTTATATGGTTTATAAGTTTTCTGAGAGTTGCTTAGGTTCGAAAGCCATAGAGTTCTATAAAACACTTGCAAAATAAATAGTTATTGAAACAGTTGACATCAAAACCCTGATCTAATACTATTTACATAACATTAAGAATATAAAAAAGAATATTTATTTCTGGTCGTGTTTTGATGGCCTCCTAATGCATTTGAATACAAAAATAGTGAAGCATGTTTTACCTGAAAACGCTAGGACAGTTTCATCAGAATGCCTTAATTAAGGCACCCTTGTCTGCGATCATTTTACTATGTGTATTTTCAACCTACTGTTTCATTCGTGTCCGTTGCTTGAATCTTAATTTCCGTTTCTTCCACTTTCAGCTTTTAATTACACCTAACCAATGTATGCATTCCGCACACGTTTTCTATCTCGATGACTTTACGATCTCTGAGTGCGGGTATATTCGTTGGAAAATGATTATATGACACGTTCACCTTCTTTCCTAAAATTCAATTTGTAGAATTACGGAAAATATATTTTGGATTATTAAACAGGGATTTCATGGAGATTTATATAATATTTGTTTACCAGATTTTGTAGCGCAGTTGAAAATAGTCATGAAAGAATTCAGTAATACTCAACAAACTTTTTATTTCTTTCCAATACAAAAGTGAAAATTTAAAAAGAACCTAATATTTCATAATTAAAGTCCAAAATAAACTGAAACGGTCAAGTCACATGTTCCGCATGAATACATTTAATGTTATGATGTGCCTATAGTTTGGATGAGCTGATGGGAGAACAAACTTGATATGTCACAATTATATATTCCAAAATGTCCTTGAATAAATTCACAATAATCCACAATAGTGTTACACTCCAAAATCTATAAGAACTACGTAATTCCAATGAATAATTTAAATAAATAAATCCTGTCACATTGTAACTGAAATCAAGAAAAATATTAATTCCACTAGACAGATTTCAACATAGGAATTATTATAATTGACGTTAGTACCATCATGTGCATCCACACTTGATCTATTTAGCAATAACCTTTTACTAATTAAACTCCATCGTCGTGATTTAACATTACCACAAAACGTTTGCATGTTTACTTAAATATTTGCGAATTAAACTGACGAATTTCAAATTGTCTATATTTTTCCAGGAAGGAAAAGCATTCGAAACTCATATATATGTAAACATGTTGGAATGGTCACTTTATTATAACAGGTATCAGGAACAAATGCATTCGTCAAAATGTATTATCCTTGATTGTGGGTTGTAATGATCATTTGTAAACAATATGCTGAATAGCTAATGTATGTCTTCTATTTTAGATTATATTTTGAGATAATGATCACTTGTAAGACTCATCTTTACTTGGATTTGGTTAGAAAATCTGTTTGTCTCTAGCGAAAACCATGATCCATCTGATGTTTTCAGGATTATTCGCTAGCATTTAAGTAATATACCTGACTTTGGGGTCATGTTCCATTGTGCTGATGGAGTTTTTTTTCAGGAACGGTAATTGCAACATATATGACAAGTGGGCATGTATACAAAGGTGTTTATATCAAATTAATTTATTCTTCTTTTTTAGGTATGTCTAGTGGAATAAAAATTAATTTTTTTGATGAATTCAGTTACAATTTGAGAGGATTTATTTACAAAAATTATTCATTGAATCTGGAAAATCGTTCTTGACCTTTGGACTAAAACACTAATTTAGGATAATGGTGACTTTATTCAAAGATATTCTAGATTATATCATTTTGACATATCAAGACTGTTGGCACATCAGTTCATCCAAGATTGTTGGGATATCAGCACATATAATACTGAAATTCATTCAAAACGTCCTATACTTTTGAACTTGTGATTACGATTATTTGAGATTTAGTTGTTGTTGTTGTTTTGGGGTTTAACGCCATTTTTAAGCACACGATAGCCTATACATGGCGGCCAGTATTAGTGTTGGAGGAAGAACCCGGAAAAACCCAAGAAAGAACCACCGACCAACGAGAAGCTACTGGCAAGCTTTCTCACATACCCACATTTGCTGAATCCGAGACTCGTGAGATTTAGTGCAGTATACATTAAGTTCATTTTAAAGTTTCACTTGATATTCAAGGGACTCAAATAGTTTGCTGAGATTTACTAAACATATTCGTTTTTCTCTTTCTGTTACTTAGTTTAAGACCATAGAGTTGTAAGATCGTTCGTTTAGTGAAACTATTACCAATTTGTATCTGAACGTTATATGTGCATTGCTTACAGTAGGTTCTTTTTCAGCCACAGAAAGTGTTTCTTTCCCTAAGAGGATTCAGAGAAGAAGGGTTGCTATATTGGTCCCAAAGTTTAACATAGGTCTAATAGCTTTCTTGGTTTGTATATAAATATGGACATCACACAACAAATGAAACAAATAACGAATTAGATTGAAAAAGAAAAAAACGATATAAATTATTGCATTAAGAACACAGTACGTGAACCAGCGATGATATCGATGAGCTTTAGACTTATAGTTTCAGCATGTAAGATCCTATGTCAATTTTACTTTATCAGGCAGGCCTGTACAATATTGTTTCGGTGGCGAAACGTGTTATCCCGAAAACATCAGGAGCGCTGTTTATTGAGAATGAGGACCTGCTCATAAGATAGCTCAGTTTAAAACTTAAACTCAATAATGTTCAATCTAGAATTGGTAATACGTGAATACTAGGACCAGGCCAACCATCCATCAAATACTTGTATTTAAAAATCTTCTATTGTACATATTTAAAAACAACAACATCTAGTATACCGATATATGTGTTTATTACTTATTATTGTGCAATCTATGTTGCAAGAAATAATTTCATTTTGCTCATTTTAAATTCATTAAAAATGTAGAGACCATATTTCATCTTGGAGATTAATACTAAGTGACGAATTTGGCATAAATATTTATATGGATTTTCTGCTAAAGAACGAGAAATGGTAACCACATAGCACAATCCGATGAAAGCATATATTTGCTGTGTATCGGAACATTCGAAAAAGCTACGAAGATTTGTCTCATTAAAAAATACCAGACAAATCTCCACGAAGCTCTCTTTATTAAATAAAACCGACATTATTCGATATTCTATAAATTGATCAATCGGCAAATAGGTGAACTGGTGATATCATACATTTACTTCATCATTTTCCGACGAACATACCAGTACTCTGACTACGCCCAGCCGTCGAAATAAAAAATGTGTGGGCATGTGGAAATGGATATATATATATGTATAAAGATGGAAGTGGAAGAAACGGAAAGCAAGACAAAAGCGACGGATATAAGAATGAAACAGTATGTTGAGTATAGATATACGTAAATGCTCACAATACCATAGATTGATACTTGCAAGACGTTAGAACTGAGGACAATTCAGAATTTGAGTAGGAATATCGGAAATTTAGCGAAATCGAACCTTAATGTTAAAACAGAGGGTTCTCACGTTGGCGAAAATGGGAATTTAACATGGGAATGGCACCTTTGGGTCAATGGGAATTGAAAATTTGTGACGTCATGGGGCTTATTGGGTTAAAACTATTTATAGGGCGAAATGCATTTATAGGGTGGAAGGTTGATAGGGACAATCATAGATCGACGGAAACAAACAAATACATATCAAAACAAAGAAAATGGAAACGCACAGAAAATAGGAGAGATGTCTCAAAGAAAGACTCACAGGTATGATAGAGTCCAAAAAGAAAAGTCTATTGTATGGGTACAAAATATGTATTAAATTATATACAAGTGCTCACTTGCCCGTCCTTTGGTCTAAGCACTATCCATTTAATGCAATACATTGTGGAAATGAAACAAACCTATTTACAAGTTATTTACTTCTTAGTTCTAGTAAACTAATTTTTACAATTAAAGTACATGCCTTCAAAAAACATTTCATTTATTTTTGCACGCTACATTAATGTTAGTTTTCATAGCAAGCTAAAATAAAGCAAGAAACAGACAATCAAATAGAACAAAGTTCATGTTTCTCTTTATATCCGTCACACACGTTGTTTAAAATCTGGTCAGGTCCCACTTGTGTCCCAGCGTAGATGTGTTCCATCACGTACTCCCTTTCATTCGTAAATCTGCTATTGTATCCATCGTGTTATGTACACTTATCGGTAAGCAGATCAGGTTCAGTCATCGTATTCTTCCCATGAAGGTACAACGTATGCCATAAAAACGGTCACTTTTACATCGGCGAAGAAAATTTTTTCTCTCATCGTCTGCACGTTTTCAATAGCCTTTAAAAGTTTGGAAGAAGTTAATTCTGCATGTGTACTAAACTCGAGACATACAGGAGAGTTTCAACTGTGTTGATACATATATAGAATCAAACGACATCGATCTTTGACTTGGCACTGATGTTTTAGTTCCTCTAACAGTGAGTCAAGTAAGTCCGCAATGAAACCTGTTGCTTCCTCCGGTGGAATGTCAGATGCGAAGTCTTTAAATTACACCATGTAAGTGTAAGCCGTCGTCCTAAATTTTCTCAAAGTCGCTGTCTGAATCATTTGGATGATAAAATTGTCCTTTAGCTCTACTGAATAATTTTCCTTCTTGGACGCACTTTGCTGTGACGGTATGGTGGTAGTGAAAGAGGTTAATGATATTTGTTCCTTCGTTTTGTTATCTGCGTAGAGTGATTGATCTTCTTCGGTGTTTGTCCTGGTAATGAATTGCATTCTTGGAGGTCGACCCTTTTTGTACTTGTTGATATCAGCTTGTCCATAAGGTAAAGTCTTGTTGTCTGGAAGTCGCATTGGTGGCACATAGTTTTCGATACCAATAATAAATAAACAACTACGATCTGCTACTGCATTTGTGATGTGATCATAAGACACAGCATCGCCCTCGACGTTTACGTCACTGAACCTGAACCATTTTTTGACTTGTGTCTGTGTGAAAGGATTCATATTTTTCGCTTTGCGCTTCTAGTCACGATGAACTATCGGTGTGTGACTTTTTACCGTTTATATGCTGGCCAATATCGGCGTGTCCTTATGGAAAATTGAAGTGGTTGGAAAGCCGCAATCACTTCTGGTACAAGATTTGACACATTTTTTCCAATGGTCGACTGACGATTTGGTGTGTGGCTAAACGAGCCATTTTGTGAGGTTAGTCGGTGGTTACTTTAAAATATTGGTTTTCTCCAGATCGTAATCTTCTTTCAACACACCAAAGTTCACCACTTCAGACGTACAATGATTTAGAGTTAATCATTTGACTTTCCACTCGTTGGCTCCAGTATTCGTAGCCTCAATGTTTAGGACCTCCACCAGCAAAACTTTGAATCTTGTCGTCGGGGTTCTCGTTCGTCCAGGTTTATGAACGGTCTCCTTCGATTTTAGGGTGACTGCGATCACGACCGTGTCAAAATACAGGACGCGATCTTCTAATAGGTGTAAGGCTTCGTAAAATTTTAAGCAAGCATGGACTGTCACGTAGGCCGCAATGATAACATTTCCAAATTCTTCGGCCAGTACAAATTCAAGTTCTTCTTCGTAATTGACTAAGACCATGCCTTCACGAATAACGTCCAGTTGTTTCATGTATTTGGGTTTGTCGTGAATTATCTCGAAATAGAGGGAAGGTTTTGTCAAATACTCTCTCTTGGGTAAACGCGGTCGTTGTGCCATTTCCCCACCAACGATTCAGCATCACTTTGGGAAACGATCGCCTTCTTTCATTTTTCTCCACGTGATCTAAAGTAATGCGTTAGTCAAAGTATTTCTCTTTGAATTTCATTTGGTGTTCGGAAGTTTTACACCAGGAAGGATATCCGCTATCATCTTGCTTCAGTTTCAAAACAGCATTCACGCAGTTCGCAAAATTCCTTTCTGAGTCTCGTAACACTTTTCGTACTATTCTGTCTTGGGAAAGTGGTAAATATCGTCACTTTTAAGAATTGGTATCCTAGATGCAGAGCTTTAAACAACACCACGCTGTCCAACATTACCGTCAATGAGGGTCTTCTTGAGTGTGATGACATGTTTGGTCTTGGTTACAAGTTTCGGCACAAGCATATCACAATGGAAAGATCAGGTTTCCTTGGCAAAGGTAGGTTAAAACGGGATGATACAAGTCCGTGGGAGGCAAGACTTTACATTTAATCAATCCTTCGCATTGTACATTGTTGTCAGCGTGAACGGCAAAATTTGCACACGTAAGGATACAACCAAACAAAGTCCAGATATTTGATTTTTCTCCTTAATCCTCGTCGGTGTTTTATAACAGACAGGTGACATTTGATCGTCCTCCAGTAAAAACTGTCCTGCGGGTCCACAGGCTAAACCAAATTGTAAATGTTCTCGATCCGCTTAAATTCGGTATGGGTTTTCAAACGGTGGTCGTACTTGTGTTGCCACATTTGCACGATTGGTCTCGTTGTTGTTCCAACTTAAAGTGTCGTTGACAAGTACACTCGTACAAGTCTTCAATGACATGTTTCAAAAACTAATGTTTGGTGTCACTTTGAGTGTAGAAGATAGGACCTCCTCGAAATAAGCATCTGTTAAATTAGTAGACGATCATAGGGTTTTGTAAGTCCCAGTCATCCACATAATACGTTCCGATCGTCTTTTCACATCATTCTTTTCTGGCATGTTAGATCCATTTTCCTCCTTGTTGCATACGTAATGAAACCAGCACTGACATTTTACTGAGTAACGATTTTTGACAAAGTTCGTCGATTAAGGATGTATGACATCTAGGGTGTTCTCCCGCTTGAATCGTTTGCGGTACACTAAGGACCACTATGGTGATTATGCAGGTTTTTTCTCCAAATGACCGATCCTTCCTTGCTCCATGAATAATTCTCGAAATGCTGTACAGTAGCGCCGTAAATGTCCACGCTGAAACGACATTACTTTAACATTTCTTCCTGAAAGCTGAATGGGTGCTAGACATGAGAATGGTACCAAGCGTTGAAACCTTCTCGTTGTTCTGAGCGCATGTTGTTGTAGTCGTAGAAGTGATCATCAGGCAAATGTTAAAGAACGGTATTTTTATTGGCTTCGATATTGAAAAAGTGCGTAAATATGTCCTTGGGCCATTTCTGTCATTCCAGACGTTTTAGGCCTTCGCCGCAATGGCATGGCCAAGGACCTCATCGAATCTTTAAACTGCACTGGTCACACTTGCATGGAAACGATTCTAGCTCCGTTCAAAGTAACTTTAGTGCGTTTGTTGCCTTGTTCCGTATAGCATTTAAGAATAAATTATCCATCGTACCCAGTGACATTGTGATCCATCACCGCGGCATAGCAGTGGAAATCTCCGTAACGTTCGATGTCCGTTTGACTCCATATCTCGTCAAAGGGGTCTAGGATCCATCGGGCGAAATCGGCCAGCGTGTTCTGTCCCAGATATTTTTTCCACGTCCTTTATGAATTTTGCTGCAGTAAGTGCAATGGCAAAAGATATGTTCTTGGATGCATTCATCCCATGCTTGGTGAGCCACACATAAATTAGGAATGTGAATGCCAATCTCATGGATGTATTCGAAATCGAAAAAGATGAAATTCTGTTTCCTCTTCTTGACATTTTCATCCTCCTCCCATTTGGATTTGTATTTTTTTAAATGTAACATTCGTGTTCCAAGTCCACGATTTATTTGGTGACAAATGCGACATCGTTTCTTTGCTAGACAGACGTGTGCTTTGGCACGATTGGTATGTATGACTTGTTTGCATGTACGGTACAATTTCCGGAGTTGACAAGCACTTTTCTGCTGTGAATCTTGCGTCTTCATATGTTGTGGGCTAACACAAGTTCGCTCACAAGCGGGACAATGTACTCGTTATTGTCCTTCGTCAAGACAGGTTTTAAAAGTCAAATATCCTGGATATTACGATCCTCAAAGCTTAAGTTGCTCTCGATGGTTTTACCTATAGTCACGTTTCTCACAATAATAACTGTATTCGAGGAATCTGGTGATACTGGTAATTTCATCAAAATAGTCGTAGTGATGATCGACGTGAATGTATTTTCCGTCTTTGAAAGCTTTGCCTTGAAACAGCAGAGGTCCACGCTCTTCATGAGGGTGTACTTTAAACGTGTAGCGTGGAGCCAAAAGGTCTTGCACGTTTTCATTTCAATAATGCCAGAAGCAGTGTCTTTGGATCAGCCGGCTTGCTCCAACAAGAGTTCTGCTTCGTTTTATTGTTAGGCTCGGTCCGATCGTTGAATAGTTTTTCAGGCTCTTTTCTATTCTGCCGTTTTGTTCTGGCTAAACACATTTTGTTTTAAGAATTGTTAATTTGGATGAGGGTCTTTCTGGTGGTGCGAAGGTCGTCAACCGATATCACCTTGTAGGGAAGACTAATATGGGTCATGTACAGTGTTGCTTTTCCATCGGTAATGTGAAACTTGTCTTTGGAATGATGCACGTGTTTAATCGTGTAGATGCCTTTGAATGGTGTGAATTCTGCTGAGCTGCTAAACTCGATCCAAACAATCGACTTAAAACTGTGGTGATAAATGGAACGTGTCAAGCGATCGTCTTCTTAGGTTTCACATTGTATTTTCAGTGTGATCAACAAACAATCCCACAAACTGATGATGAACTCTTCTGCTTTCTCCAGTGGTACAACTGACTTGAAATCTTTAAACTTCACTGTGAAAGTGTAAGCCGTGGTTCTAAATTTTCTAGATTATCACTTTTCGGGTGATAGTGGTGACATGGTTTAATGTAGGCTCTCTTGGTCTGGTCACAGACGTCGAAGGTGGTGGTTCGCGTTAGGTTATGTCTTCGATTTGAGCGAACGCTTTTTTCGTGTATGAGGCGATACGTTACGTTGCTGACTCTCACCTTCTGCCTCAGTGAAATTGTGCGATCGTTTCATTTCGATTGCTGATTTCAGAAATGATTTAACCACGTTCTTTATCTCTCTATTTACCATCTCTACGTCTTGTTGTGACAATGACTTGGTATATTTCACTAGGGCAAGTAAAAGACAAACTTACCGGAACCCTGGCTGACTTATTCGTACGAAAACGGTGCGTGGAGAATATTTTATCACGACCATTCGATTCAATCCCTATCACGAAAGATAAAAGTTGCAAGAAAAATAAAACAGACAGTTGGTGCCATCAAGAGATCTAGACACGGTACTGTGCCGTTATTACACGTACGTACTTCAGAAAACAACTCGCAAACTCGGCTATTATGTCTCTTTCTCTCTGACATTTCTAATTTACCGTTGACCACGATGTCTACCAACTCTGATTTAACACTCCTGTTTCTTCATTTGACTTTAAAAAAATTACTAAACTCATTTTTAAAAGAACTACCCTTTCTCGACAGCAGTGACGACGTCCCTCCTGATATTACCATTGTTGCTGCTCCTATATAGGTGATGTTCCCTAAGACCATGTATGAGGCAGAGCAAAGAAGTTGTGAAGGTGAGTGGCTGTTTGTGATAATAACTTGTGATACTTCACATGTTCTAAAATGGAAATGTTTACAAGCCGTATACAAGTTATGTGACTTTAGCTTTTGACACTTGCACAGACTCTTCACTTTATAAGTGTCACTAGAAAAATATCTATCCAACTTTTGCCATTTTCCTAAACATGCACACAAATGCAACGTGACCATAAATCTGTACTTCTTTATTTGTGGATATCCCACAGACCCTTCCCATCATTTATATCTTGTTAAGAACTGTAGGCATATCCCCTCAAATTGTAAAAAAAATATATCAAAGCTTGTATGTGTATTTTGCCTGCCCCACCCTTTATTAGTGCTTAGGTATGTTCCCTGAACACCCACACAAGTAAAGAATGAATTATCAATTGAGATTTCTCACTGTACGTTTATTATTGCCTTTATTAAATTCTGTTTTGTTGGTTAGTCATCGTTAATCTTTAATTCTCTTTTCTGATGTATGTTTTGTAGAAAATGCATGATTGTTTATTGTTTTAACGGTAGTTATGTTGTTTATTCTATTACTGCGAAAGAAAATATTTATAGAAAAGTGCTTAAGTTTGTTCAGTTTTTTTATTCATTTCAAAGCTCTGCAAAAAGTACCAGTCTTGTCTTGCAAGGGGATCGAAACTCTAAGTTACGCGGACGTGAAGGATAGCATGTCTTTGTTAGAACAATTACCTATCTATGTGTCCTTTCTAATCATGCTTGCCTTATATCTTTGTGGTTTAGAAATCATATTTCTTCTGATCTAACTACATGCATTAACGGAAAGACAGGTTCTTTGAGATTCACTGTACTTAAGCTTATTTACTTCATATAAATTCCAGCTTCACCAGTTTGAAGAAAATAAAACAACGATTACTAATCAATACTATATCATATCTCTCTCTACCTATGCAAATGCGTGCATGTCAAAATGTCCAAGTGAGAAAATATTTTTTGGTCAGTTTAAAAAGGTGAACAATGTTGGTACAGTTAAGTATTTGATGTGTCAAAAGAAATGTTACGGTACACAACACAGGTTTGTAAATTCACACTTCAGTCAGTTTGCACTGCAATGATACAAATGCAAAATCCTAGGCAAAACAATGTGCCAGTCGTTAGAAGCAAGTTTATTGGGTATACCTTTTCTCTACCACCTTAACTTCGAAACTCTTTCAGTCTCTCTTCCCACAGCGACAAGATCAGACGTGTTTTTCTGCTCCTGAACACCACACTACCTGCCTTGAATTTAGAACTAAACAATGCGCCACTCATGGTAAGTGGCTTTATTGATTATCCGATATTTTGCACCGCATTAGTTTCAGATCAGTTTCAGTCGTTATTTGCACAGCGACAAGATCAGACGTTTATTTTTCTTCACCTGTCCACTAGTCACTTTACAAACAATAAAACTAATGCACAAACAATCGTAACACGGAAGACTCGTGGAAAGTATGTCAGTCCTATTCCAAAATGCATCACGGTGTGTTTGGATGTACTATTCTGTAGAAACTTTATATGAACGTTTTTGACACAATTATTTTAGTAGGCTCTGTCTCCAATTCACTCTTGTGGTATATCAAATTAATGTTTATTTTCCCATAGGAAGGATTATTTAAATGAGATATGTTTTTTTTAAATTTCGTAAGGAAAATATGCCAATTAAACGTAATAGTCGTGATATTTTTAAAATAACATGCTATCTCTCTCTGCAACGTAATAGTTTTGAAAACATCTCCAGTCAGTAGTCGCCATAGCTCCGCGAACTGTCCCATTGTCATGTAATTTGTTTAAACAACTTTCACACCTAAAATTGTAGAACAATTTTTTTTCTATTTGTCAGTAGATCGTTGGATGTTATAAAATCTTGCCTTGGGCTTGGGCTTGTCACTTCATGTATTCTATGTGGCACGGTAAATTCTTTCTAGCATTAGATGTCTCGCTTCTCAGAATGGAAGCAAACACATGGCTGTTTCAACAATAACGCGAGTGTCACTGCACTCTATAACCCTGCCAATGGTAAACTATCACCTAAAGCCAATACATGTTATTGAGGGAAGAAATATGTAACAATGTTTGTCATATTTTTCTCTTCGTTGCCAGAGAGTGCAGTAAAACAAGGTGTGTTTTTGGTGCTTTCCGTACTTTTACGGAAACTCGTTTTGCAAAATTGTTTGTTGCGTGTGCTGCCAAACTTTACATCTCTTAAATTCGGGATATACAGGAAATGGTACTTGTAGTCAGTCGACAATAAATAACACACTATCTTTTTTATGAAAGTGAATGAATAAATAAAAACAATGAACATTTCTCGCATAGAATGTACGGTTGTCTTAATTATCTTTGTCCTATAATACCGCAAGATATAAGAAAAGCAAATATGCTCTCCTAGATTTCTTGCTTGTATAAGCATTCTTTCTTTCTTTCTCTCTGTAATATTAATTATGTCTGCCCATGTTTCAGATCACTAGACTCCAGACAAAAGTACAACCCGTTTTACTGTTACCCAATGTCGTTATTGAAATTAAGTACTTCATTCGTAAGTGAAATTATAGTAATTTAGGAATTCTGATGTAACCATTCCAACTTTATGAGGTAAAGAACGTTTCAGTATATAAATATATTTAGAGTGATGGAAAACATGAGATGACTTTTACTTAAGATACCTATTGCTGTAAAAACGTTATCAGGTCAAGCGGTTTAACACGCTTTCCTGTCAACTGTTTCAATAAATGTTTATTTTTAAGCATTCTTTTAGTGTCAAATGGCGTTTCAATCAAAGCAAATATCAACAAGATGCAAAACCATGTATATAAATGTAACTCATAGTAAAAGTACTTGTTTATAGTGGAATCGGTACTCCATTGCCCCTATTGGATTTGCAGATGAATGGGTATTAGACTGAGTCCTACAACCCACCACTTCTAAGGTCTCTTGCAGCGGGTCATATTTGAGTAGTATACGACGCTATAACGCTCATCCGACTGGTCCTAACCCACGATTTATAAGAATCCAATCGGATAGTATCCAGTCGACCGCGACAACTGTATCGGATAATGCTATTTACGGTTATAAGGATTTATTTATTTAAAGAGATTAACATTAGCAAGGCAATGTTGTAACATAATACGGTCGTCCCTGCGTGTAGAGTTATGCAATCACATCTCTTAAACTGCTGGGATAATTTTATTAGACATGGCTTAAAGGTTAACTGTCTAACAGAAGAGTATGTACATTAAGATATGGAATCAGGTCGTAAAATCGTGATTGCCGTGCTCGTATTATTTACTTTCCAGCCATGTGATTTCTTGAGGAAATCATATTGCCTGTCTTAAAATTATATTAGCTTTTCAAACAGATATTAGATCATTGAATTTGATAATTGGACGATTTGGTTTCCACCACGATGGTGGAAGACATTAAATATATTCAACTTTAGAAATCACCTCATCACATTCAGAAAATGAGATTCCTGGTTAACTTGCTTAACTAAAACTAATGTTACAAAATATATATGCCTCCGAGTTATATTTTTATCAAGTAATCAAATAAAACTAATTCAATTTTGTTAAATAATTTATATTTTTTTCTTACCTTTATTCTTTTCGTAACGTGGTTCAATATATCCATCAATTAATATGTATCTATTTGTATATATTTTTCCCAGAAATCTGTATGCTGCTAAGAATGTTTTCCCGCCATTTTTAACTTCAGAGAACAAACGTTGGCGTTACAACGTGTCGATACAAAAAAGGATACGCTGTAACAAGAAAAAGTGTGATACATGTCTGCGGTATGATGCCCCAATGCTTGACATCATTATAAACTGTCACACTGCAGGCATCGTAGCGATATGACTGATCAAATTGTTAAAGCTACGTTAAAAATCAAAATGACACCCGCCCTTCGAATTACAGTCCCTAGACGATATGCTTGTTCCAGCATAAGTAATATTGGTAGCTGTCACAGGAAAGGCATTTGTAAAACGAAGCTTCTAGTCAAGAAGAATACATGAAATTGAAAAGAGTAATAAAGCCTGTAACGAATAATTCGTTTCATTTTATTCAGTTTCATTTTATTTATGCGAGCCGGGGTTTGCATAAAATAAAGCAAATACAACACTCGCAGGTCGTGGGGTTTATTATCCGTAAAGAAACGTACGAGATAAAAGATACAAATTCAAAGAAACAGAACGAATTCTTAAATTTACAATACTGAAGCAGAACAGAACAAGTATTTATTGATGTAATACTAGAATTGAACAGAAAACATACGATTCAAGACGATACACAACCTGCATGCCGGTATTTCAATATATCAACACGATAACACATAAATGATAACCTGCCAGACTAGAAGATTCTAAACATTCAAATGTTATGATTCTCTCCAATTCTAAAAGCCACCTTAGGCCTATACAAAACGAGTAAATGTTCGTCCTGAGCCGATAGGACGGATGTCTAGGTCTTTTGTCAGATGCCAGGTGCTCGACGTTATCATCCACCTCATGCACATTATATATTGATCTTTCACTCACTCATTCACTTTCGCCCTCATTAATGACAAACACGCTCCTGTGGCACATACTCCCTCTCTTAGTCTAAAAGTCACCTGACATTTAACAAAGGACTATTTTGAATAAGGGCCATTTTCTGCTCCAATTTTGTGGGAAAAATCTTGTGAATATCACAACTCTGTGTCTCATTGTATTATTCGATGTATAAAACACCATATTAAGCATTATATATGTATACAAATTACCTTTTCATACCTAAACTCTACATTTCAACATGGGCTGGTAAGGGAAATTTCAGAGAAAAAGCTACATTTGAGCAACTTGAATCTTGCTCAGACTAGGTATTTACACTGATTGATTAATTTTATGACATTTTTGGGGTTCTCGTATTAACCTATTTGAACACTAAAAACTAAAAACATTGTTGTCGTTTGTTGTCTATATATCATTCTCGCTGTTTTCCTTGTTGCTCGCTAGCTACCTACGTATCACAACGCTTGATGAATTTGACCCGCATTTCTAGAATTCGCTAATTTATTTCCTTCATTATTATATTTTAAAAGATCCCGTTAATTATAACAATTCAGATATTTTAAAAACAATGCTATCTATTCATTTCTCTCTTTATTCGTTCTTTCTAAATTGCCTTGTAAGAGGCGCTGAAGGGAGCATTTGGAACTATATATATAAACAAAAAAAACGTGGACTAAACATTGAACGAAATTGTATTGTTACGATACCAATGTCTTGCAAAATAGTGCAGAAAATAATGGGATAAGTACATACATATTATTTGTTTTATACATTATTAACAAGGGCGTTTCTTCATTTTCATCACGATACTGTTCGCAAACAGCGTAATTCAATACATGTAATCTTTAAATGAACCTGTCAATTTCCAGTTGAATTTAACAGTTACACTGAGTATTTCTTCAGCTAGTAAAGATATTAATTCTTTAAAACTAAAGCATTAACTGGGCAAGCAACAGTTATATAAATCTGCTTGCAAGAAATGTGTCATCTGCATCATACACACATTGTGATGTGTGATGTGATGTGATTTTGACTTTTAACGTAGCTTTAATAATTGTTCAGTCATATCGCTACGATGTCTGCAGTGTGGCAGTTTATAGTGATGTCTAGCACTGGAGAATCACGCCGCAGACATGTAGCATGATGTCCCACCCAGTCACATTATCCTGACACCAGGCCAACCAGTCCTAACTCTAACCTTTTAATGCTGAGCGTCTAGCGAGGCAGATGTTAGTAACATTTTTGTAAGTCTCTGGTATGACTCGGCCGGCGATCGAACCCACGACATCCTGCATCCGAGGCGGATGTTCTAACCACTAGGCCACCGGAGCGGTTTACACAGATTGAACAATGCAAGCTTCAATAGCTCAAATGGTATAGCATAATTGTGCCTAATTGCCGCACCGAGTTTGAATCCTCACAGCCCCATTTTTCTTTCTTTTTCTTTCTTTTTAAGAATTAATATCCATAATATCAACAGCTGCCAATTTATAGGTTTGAAATAAAATTAGGAACTGCTCAGTTTTCAAAACCAATAAAATATAATGCGCAATTCGAAAATCATTTTATGTTTATATCCTGTAAGGTAACATTTTTTTTATCAATATGTTATTCATCTAATATGGAACTATACAAGGGTAGCCAATCATGCCTGCATCAGAAAATAAAATTAATGTAACCAGTGTTGTGAAGCGGTTATTCTTCATAATTAGATAGTTTAACTTTAATACAAGTTTATTTATATTCTTTGTTTTTTCATACTGAATTTGTATCCCATTTTCCGGTGCACTCGTCCACATGAAGAACATTAGATATTAGACTGACGAAAACATTTTAAACTTGCTTACTACATCACCGATATTTCTAACAATTACTGAACTTAGAATCCATTTCCAAACAGTGGGAACCATGCCAACAGTTGCGATGGAAGCCAAGAAACTGAATTGATTTAAGATGTTTTAATTGAACATATTATTTGCATTACTTGTACACCAAAAGCGAATAATTTTATGACCCTCAATCATTTGCAAATAATTGTATTGGTATGCTTTTAAAGTGTAATATTTTTATGGTTATGGTATTCATCTATAAAGCAACTGAAGGAGATTGGCCAAATATTTTTGCATCAGAAAACTACTGTGGTGGAAACAGTGTTGTGAAGCGATTATTATTCCATAGTTATATAGTATAATTCTTTTTGTACATGGTTGTTTATGCTATTTTTCTAAGACCTGATGCTTTATCACATTTTCCTATTCATTCCTCCAAATCAAGAAAACTGGCTTTGGACTTATATTTTGACTTGCCTACTAAATCTAAGATTTTTGAAGCAATTACTGAAATTAGTAATTACACATTTTGTTTCCAAACAGAGGAAACATGTCCCAAGGTCAGGATGGAAGCTAAAGTAACTAAATTGATTTATGGTTTGTAAATTGAAATGGATAATGATAATAGTTCTATCCCCGAACCAGCAAAAATAAAAATAAAATAAACAAGTCTGTTCAATCTATTTATCTAAATGCTGCATATTTATTACAATAGTATATTTTCTTTATTTCATTAAATGATATCCTCATACATTGATACACATACTGATTATACCAGAAAATCATGAATATAATAACTTTTACGGATGAAAATCTTTTATTCAAAGAACATCCAGCTTGAAAATAAGTACCACTTCTATGAACACTACTACTACTATTAAAAATAATAATGATACTAATAATAACGGCATTGATAATAAAACTAATAGAAAGTCCACGTACCTATTTTTTTCTAGTGGATAGAAATACGGGGGGTGGGGTTTTGACACTAACCATGAAACATATCAAGGATACAATATATTCAGACCAAACTATTCTGAAATAAAAGGTTTTGGGATGAAACATGGCATAATGGTTGATGCAAGAACTTATGACATAAAACAAGAATTATGATAATTAATACATAAAAAGCAGAGTTGTTTCTTTTCAGATACTTTTCATAAAATTAGTTTCTGGCTCCATCCCTTCATGACCTCCTTATATGGAATTCGCAGGCTCTGTGTATGCGATTATAATGAATCCTTCGATCTATCACTGCAATAAAAGAGATTGAAAACTTCACAAGAACAGATATTAAATCACTTTTCAAAAATGTGCGTGAGCTAATTAAAACAAAGTCATATCATAACTTTTATGTTCCTTCTTTCTTATTCGATGATGTCTATTTCCAACTTTTCTGGCTGAAAAAAAAATCAATTCCTTTAACGGAATATGGTTTAAATCCTGGTTCTATTGAACAACTTGATGAATAATCACAAATTGTACTTCAAGATGGATGCATCAATATGAGTTGATTATCTGTGTGACATCACTACGGACATTTATCAAGTCAAACAGGCTCCAAAGTATACAAATGAGTATCTCACAGAGAAGGGGCTTTAATAGGTCATGACATGCATAGATTGTCCAGGTATATTACATGTAAAATTCAAGTCTCGGCACTCCAAAAATAAGATCCATTTGCTGTGGATCCAATACAAGCCAAAATATTCCATGGACTCTAACAAAGGACGGTATTGTATCTGCAAGGTTGATGCACGAGTTATGCGGTGTTTTGTCAATGTATCTAGTTTTCTGTTTTATTGGCTGTAAACGATGGGTAAATGATAAGTTTACAGAGAAAGCATAATAAACTAGTCAACATAAGGTCGCATCATTCCAGAATGTGAATATGACAATGGGGAATCAAATTAATTGTTTTTCTACATTGTGAGCACTACTTTCATCAGCAGTTATCTGACTCCTTTTATTGTTATATGATAAATGTGAATTTTGTATAATTTCAATTGTCATCCATATCATGATGTTTCCATTATTATTTCATCTTATTTGTGTGATACTGATGAAGAGAGAAATGATAATACAGAACAATTGCATGATTAAGACCTTCCAGGGCCCTTATCAGTGAAACTATTATAGCACCTCACCCAACTACTAAAAGTAAAATTTAAAAAAGTATCAGAAGTTAAAAAGGCTGGGAAATGCCAGTGCTGCCACTATTCCGAATCAAACTACTCGTACGTGCAGATCGAGATGATCATATGTAATTCATTGAATTGTGATCATCAGCAAATAATTATAATTTGTTCTGGTGCCCCTGATGGGTTTTTGCTCTAAAGCATGTTCATGGTATGCTTAATGGGTAATCTGGCAATGTACATACCACATTCAAATTAATACCAAAAGGTATATTTCTGAGACATACTCATTAATTGTTTGACTTTTTAAGTCCATGTTGGCCTGCATAGTTTAGTTGTATGCTTTTTATTCTCTCTGATGACTGTTCAGTCATTGAAAGTTCTGTTTGGTCACCTCCTAGTGAATCTAGAGGGGTCCAATATTAAATACACAAAATATTCCTATAATAGTGACATTTGCTCATCTCAGTCATAAGGATTTCTCATACCTCGCATGAGCAGGAATTTCACAGCTGTTTCCGGGCTAAAGGTCAAAAGTACTTATATCACATACTTAGATTTATCACGGCGAGTTGCACCACGTAGATCAGGTGAGATTGTTTTACTATGTGATTAGGTACATGCAAAGACATTATTTTCCGATAAAAGTCTCTGATGAGGCATGCTCAAACTTCTGCCAGTAAACAGGCTATAAGTCAAATTGGTCGACAGTGACACGAGAGTACTGTGATTTAGAGTTTGCAATATATCATGTCGAATTGTGCCCGTCCATCGTGACGCAAACGATAAAAATACATAATCTCTGTGACAACAAACGGCCAATGTCCTCCTTAGTAATGAATAAGTCTAAATGTCTTTATTGTTTTAGGAAGGAAGAGGTATATAAGATTGCCTGTCTACAACTCAACCATGGTATAATACTGCATGATATTATTAACATGTACGATATGATGTTATGTGCGCCTGTTATAAAGAGGGATATAACACACACACACACACAGATATATATATATATATATATATATATATATATATATATATATATATATATATATATATATATACGTATCTGAATACATGTAGTCATGCAATGTCAAAAATACGATGTAAGCTTTTCCTCTTCTTATTATGAATTTCTGGGAACATTCATTTTCCTCTTTATTTACAGAAAGCAATTTGCCAAACAGGCAACGATGTGCAGTCATAGGACGCAGCATTACAAAAGCATGTAAAGGAATGTCATAATGAGTATTGTGAACTTCACAAGCGACACAGGATGTTTTGTGAATGCATATGCCCTATTAAACTGCACCCATTCCAAACGGATATGGAATATCCTGAAAGGAGGAAAGAATAGATCTCAAACAGCAGCAAGACATCACCAGTAAGTAAAAAGACATGGACTTCAAAAACCAGAGGATATGGTGTGTTACAAGCATTTCAAGCACGGATTCCCCACCCAAGATAACACAAATTCAGATTTACTTTTGTGACATGACAAAATAAAACCAAAATATTCACGGAACAATCAGCGCAAAAAGGAGAGATGGCCAATATTCAATCAGAAGTAGAATCTGGGAATGAAGAGAACATTAGTATGTGCCAGAATCAAGCATCTGATATTGGACTCCTGTTAAATGGCGTGATGAATGAGGGTGTACCGCTTAGGTCCCGTTCATCTTTGACTCGTGATGTCGCAACAACCATTGCGGCACACACTATATTATCGTGAACGTACTTATTAGTTTTGGTTAACTGCTGCCGTTAGGTAATATGTGTTTAGTGAGTGTCTTGCATATGTTTTCATTTTAACCCTTCCCCGAACCTCCAGCTATATAGAAGGCTCACGGCGAGATATTCGCATGATTTTCGCGTAAGAATACGGACATGCATGTCGGCCTACATGTATAGTATACAGTACTTAAAATATTTCTGCAAACAATTTGCTTTCGTAATCGCTGTCAAATTTTAATAATCAGTGTAATAGTGTGACTAGCTTTACTTTAATTGTATATATCAACACATATTCACATAACATTATTTTATGTTAATATTTTTCTATACGTTTTTGAATGTCTTCATTGCCCCCATCGATGAACACATTTGTGTGTCGCTACAAAGTGTTGAAGATAGACTTACATGTACATATGAGGAGAGAGCGAATATAGTTATATATATATATATATTTATTTTTAAACAATGAAAAGGTAGAAAATTACTTACTTTGACTCGTTTTTCGTTCAAGTGTATGTGCAATCTTGTTCCAAACAATTCTTTAAAAGTTGCAATCATTCGATAAATCCCAAAATCTTGCACGATATAAATCACCATCTTTTTCGACTCTTAATGCTGGTTAATATCATTTGCAAAACCAATTGTAAAATGATTGTGTTTCCATTTGTTCATTATAATTAAATGTTCTTTATAAACGTGTACATACTCTCATTTCGCAGACAATTGTGTGCATTCAGCGTAATTTAATATTCCCGCGCTGGTTTAAAAATAGACGCAAAAGGTCTAGAGAATACAATACATACAATCTGTCTCTTTCCTGTACTCTCCAATGCCAAAACTTCTAAAACTCATTTCACATTTGTCAAAGGTTCATTAAAAGTGCTGAACCGATAGTGTTTTCTTTAACATTAATGTCCATATTATATTTTTACGGATTAATATATATAGTTTATGAATAGATTATAGTTTGACTATAGGCTAATACAATGGGTGCGGAAGACTATACTTTTTCTCTAAAGATAGAAACACAGTAGTATAGCCATGAAAATATAAGAATAAAAGCGCATATATACATAAAGAACATTGTCATTTCCAGTGAAGGAAACAAACTCATGTATTCGACGAAGAAGCGAACGTACAGGCCCCTGTTAACGCCACATTTATAGTCATATTCAATAATATCAAACAATTATTGAAATAATTCAATAATATGAAACATCATTAAATAATATTCAACAATATTTTATTGAGGAACCTTGATTAAGTACCCTTTTGTCAGCGTATTTTAGAAAATGTTTTCAGTTGACGTATCAGTTTGATATTCTATTTCTGTCTACGATGGCCCATTTAGTATTAGTTTTAGAAACTAAACTTCATAAATTGAGCTTTATAACCCTTAAAATAATACAAATGAACATTGGAAATTTGAAATTGAGTGAATGGCTCATGGTAAAGAAGTATTTATGAGAAGTAAATGGAAAAAATGACTACTTTTCATATCATTTTTTAATAGTATTTTGACACCCTGTAACCATGGCAATGGACACGTGAACACAAAACTGGTGTCAGAAATAAATCTTAACCACCTTATATGTACAGTATATATATGATATAAGGACATTTGGAGGGGGGGGCAGAAACTGGAACTTATTCAAAATAGTTCTTAGTGCCTGCAGCGCATTTTGTTTTACAGGAATCAATCAAATAACACTAAATATCGTGTCTTCAGAAATAAATAAAACATTAATCAATACATGATATGTATTCACACATGATAATTAGATTTAAAAGCAACCATTAAAACAATATATTCTCATCCTCTTTCCTTTTACAATGAACACCATACAATAATGTTTTTTTTATTACTACGTATTCTCTTTTTCTTTTTTTGCCGTAGTGGCACTAGCGTGAGTGACCTTTGTAGGTCAGCCCCAGTGTGATTCAAACCTACTCGATCCTCCCCGGAAGACTACTACCCCCACAGTTATCCATTATTCCGCAGTAATATTAGTTAAGAACATGGAGTATAAATATAAAATGAATGGAACTACAGAACTTAATAAGTTAAACTGTCTGGCAAAAAAATTAAATACATAAAACCACTTTAATTGAAACAACAATTAATTACAAAATAATGTCAAATTGTCCCCATATATTTACATTTTTGTGTTATATTAACAATAAATAGACTATGCAACATCACCCCTCCCTACTAATAATTAACAAGAACGACTGAAAGATACAGATACAGATAGATCTCAGTAACTCACACGTAATAGGGGCCCCGAGTGGTAGAGTGGTCTAAAACCCTCATTACCATCTCCCCTCTGCGTGCGTGGGTTCGAGTCTCAGGACCAGCTGACGTGGGTACGTGAGAGAGCCTGCCAGTAGCTTCTAGTCGAAGGTTTTTCCCAGGGTTTTCCAGGGTTGTTCCTCCACCATGTATAGCCTATTTTGTCCTGAAAATCGCGTTAAACCCTATAACAAACAACACCAACAACAAACGTAGTAAATGGTCTGCGAATAATTTCACTGGCTAGCCGATCGGGATGTTTTCGTTCTCTTGTAGAACGCCTTACCAAATGATGCCTGAGTATTCCATCGACTTGACACATGTGGTGCTGGTAGGCTCTAATACTATCGGGTTAAGAACCGAACTTTCGGTTTACACCTTTGGGTAACCGAACTGAGTGCTATAATGCGAGGCATGTGATGAATTGCTTAGACCCACTGCGTGTAGTTTGAATGGTAGAGCTTTCAAGAGTCTTGCTAATATGGGGTTCGATGAAAGATCGAGATCTACTTTTAGGGGCGGTCCGTGCGGGGTGTTTACGGGGTCGAAGAATCTCCTTCCCGGTCCAGTCAGATCGTGTGTGTGGTATAACATACCGGTCGGTATCTGAATCGGAACTCGGAGGCTCGAAGCTCGTTTTTACATGGAGGCTGGATCGCAAGGTAGACTAAAAGAGCAAAGGAATATTATGATGCAATGTGTATATGGAGTTTGGACCTGCGACCCTTCTCTCCTTGTACACTGTCAGATCGAAAATTGGGGATTATATCACCTGATATCCGTCCTTAGTCCAACATTGGACACTCAGACTTGGTCCTCTACTTCAAATTTCTACACTCGGGCCGTCTTATTGTACTGGACCATGTTCTTTGCAAGGCTATTGCTCGACTTCCTCGCCGCGGCTGTGTAAACGAATCGGATGTGGACCTTTAGTACGTGTGACGCTCTTCAGCAACCTCGCCACAGTCTGGCGCGTGTCCAAATAGGCGTCAAGTAAAATCGATGGTGCCACTCAAACACAAGAACATGGAATGAGACTTCAGTGGAATCATTCTTAGTAGCACTTTGTGCATGGACAATTGGAGGACTGTATGACTTCCAATCTTGTTTTTGCTCTTCCTCCAATGTTCAAATCATTTTTATGAGCGTTCCATTTAAGCATTTGCAGGAACCATTTCGCTTTGGGAGAAATGGCGAGGAGCGATACATCTGGAACTTTCGCTAATTTGCATAGTTCCTTTATAATCTTACCCTCGAAATTATGTCAGTAATCACTGTGAGGCCTTTCCGGGAAACTGAAATAAGTGCAAATTTCAAATGTACCTCTACCTATTTCTCTGAGATGAATTAGTATAAATCTATACTTTTCAAAACCTAAATTTCTTGGAACCGAAGTTAATCATTCATTTTGATGAGATTCGGTTTAGTGATGGTATCGTCACGTGAAAACAAATTGTTGTATTTCCTGTATACATAAGAGCATCATTATGAACTCCAATCTTAATTTTATTGATAACACAATACCGTCAACTATTGAAAATAATTATGTGTTTCACGAGATTTGTGTGTATATGTGTTTGTATGTGGAGGGAGAGATTTCTATAAATCTGGGCGCGTTTGAAATATGGAAATCGTTTATGACTTGATCTAATCGTTCAGACACCATTGCGAAAGAGTAAGGAGAAATTATAATCGTGGTTACCATGGCGTTTGTACATTTGAAAACATTGTCTTGACTCTCTCCATGTAAATTTATAGAATCCCATGTATTCAGTTAATAAAGGCCGAAAAATTCATCAAATATCACCAGCGTTCTGTTTAATATTTACACAAACAAATATTTTCAATAACGATTAGATAATAAGTAGAGATAGATATATAGATAGATAGACAGATATATAGATATATACATAGATATATAGATGGATAGATATAACGATAGATATATAGATAAATAGCTATATATATATATATATATATATATATATATATATATATATATATATATATATAGAGAGAGAGAGAGAGAGAGAGAGAGAGAGAGATAAGATAGATAGGTCGATAGATATATAGATATATAGATCAGTATATATATATATATATATATATATATATATATATATATATATATATATATATATATATATATGTAGATAGATACATATGAAGTTTAATATAGGAATTGCAGTATTGAACAGTGTTTATTGAAGAGTCGATACAGAGATTTTTAATCATTCGCATGTAAAAGATGCCTGAATACAATAGTCGAATGGCGAGATTTAGATTGAAATTGAACATTTAAATAAATTGAAAATCTGTATTCACGTTACGAAAGAGAGAGAGAGAGGAATGTGATCGCTTTGACAATTGTTTAAGATATTGGTTAAGTTATGAAATGTTTTGATATAGTCATGGAACAATTGTCAAAGTGAAGTAGGGATACATGGAGAAGGTATAACAGTAACATTATTACTCACTCCAGCTGCAGGATTCCAATTTATTGTAACATATGTAGCAGTCGGATGTGGAAGATTTGGCTATCTCTAGATACTTGATTTCTTATTATATAGAATGTGTGTTTAATGGAAAAGTAAAAGTTTGACCATCGGTAGATGCAGTGTTCATGTTTGTAGTGGCATTTGTAGCAAGTAAAATAGCAAATTTTCGACCAAGACCTGATACAAGATTTCAAGTTATGATGATATGTATTGCATGTTGAAACTGTGAGAGTATGACCTGCCCAAGTTTTACAGTTCCGTATTATTGTAATATTTGAAGGAAGTGTAACATCAAAAACTCTGTCTTGACGGATGAATCCAAAGTATTTTAAGATTCATGGCACTGTACTATTTTGACCGACTACAAATGCGAGAGTCCGAGTTATAGTAGCAGTCGTAGGAAGTGAAATAGTAGAAAGTAGTCCATCCCCAGTTCAAGATGTGGAGTTATTCTAACAATGAGGTAAACTTGGTTGCAATCGATAAATGAAGATTGCGACCTGAAACAGGATTTCCAGTTGTAGACGCATTTATTAGCAGATGGAACAGTAAACGTTTGACAAGCACCAGATATAAGATTCCATGTCATTGTAGCATTTGTAGCAAGTGTTACTGCAAGATTGTGGCCAGTTTCAGATACTAGTTTCCAAGGTTTCGTACCATTTGTAGCTAAGTGTAAACTTTCGACAGTCCCGGGAAGTATATTTCAAAGTTATTGTAGCATTTATAAGAACTGGCAATGATATATGATGACCAGCTCCAGACAGAGGATTGCCTATTCTAGGAGCATTTATGGGTATGGAGGAGTAAAAAGTTGACCTTCACCAGATACAGGATTACGAGTGTTTTGTAAATTCTAGGAAGTGGTGCAGTTAGATATTTAATTTCGTAGAAGCAGGATTCCTAATTATTGTATCACTTCTAGCAAACCAAACATTTCCATTATGACCACATGCAGGATTCCAATTGTCCTAGCGAGTTGAGAGGTATGATTTTCAACAGAGCCTGCCCCCTTAGTATTAGCTATAGTAACTTTTATGATAAATTGACAAGTACAATTGTGACGATACCAAGATGCAGGATTCCTAGCTAATTCTGCATTTGCATCAATGGGTACTTACATATATTGACCAGGTCCAGCTCTATGAATCATTTTAATATTAGTTTAAGTAGGAATTGGAACAATACAATAGTGACCATCCGCATATGCAGGTTTCTGAATCACCTTAGAAGTTCTAGCAATTTGAAATTAAGATTTTGATATGTGCTTTATAAAGAAATCCCAGTGATAGTAACTTTTGTAACAAAGACACTGTAAGATTTCGATCAGCTCAAGATACCAACTTCGAGTTACATTGGAATTTGTAGCAAGTGGCACCATTATAGTTTGATCTGGGCCATATGCTGACTTAATATGGCCCGTTGAAGACAAGAAACCAGTGGAACTGTACAATGTTTATGAACTCCACATTGTGGGTTCCGAGTATTTATTGATTTTATATCAAGTAATACTAAGATATTGATCATCCAGTCCCAGATGCAAGATTCCTGTTATGGTAGCATTTCTAAAAATGGATATTATACGATGTTGAGCAGGTCCGTATTCAGATTTCCTAGTTAGAGCAGAACGTGTGAGTAAAAGTGCAGGAGAATGAGTTGTTGTAGCATTAGTATATTTGTGCAGCTCGAAATACAGGACTCCAACTTATAATAGCTTTGGTTGGAAGCGGAGCAGTACAAGTTCAACCATCCCCAGATGCAGGATTCGAAGTTACTGTAGCATTTATAGCATGAGGCACGGTAACATTTGGAGCGATATAAATGATTCCGGATTATTGGGGAATTTGTAACAAGTGGCACTGAAAGATGCTGACAATTTACAGTCTTTAGTTATGGTAGCACTTTACAGGACTGTGAATAGTAGACGTTTGCGTGTCCCCATCTGCAAGGTTGCGAGTGATTTTATAATTTGTGGCAAGTGTGACTTTCGGAGCTTTATCTATCCCACACACAGTAAACTAATTTATTAGAGCACGTGTAGAAGTGTAACTGTAAGATATGGACTAGCTTCAGATACGGATTCCAATATTAGAGGTATATTTATAGGAAGTGTAACAGTAAAATGCCGACAATAGCCTGATATATGATGCCAAGTTATTATATAATGTTTTAGCAACAGACACTGCATGAATTTTACAAGCTTCATATTCCCGGTTCCCAATTAAGAAAGCGCTGAAATAGTTTGACTAACTCTATATGCAGTGTTATTAGTAATTTAGCATGTGTAGCAGGTGGCACTCAAATTACGAATTTGACCAGCATCATATTCAGATATTATGGTTATAGTGACATGGTTGCGAGGTGAAACAGTAGACGTGTGATCAGCTCCAGATGCAGGATTACGTGACATTGCAGCATTTGTAGAGGGTGGTACTGTACGATTTTGTTCAGCTGCAGCTGATGATGCATGATTCTGAGATATAGAGGCATTTGTAGGAAGAGCAACAGTGAAATTGTCACCATTACCAGTTACAGGTTTCCTAGTTATAGTAATATTTGTAGGAGGTTGAACCGTAAACGTTTGGCCATTCCCAGATGTAATATTTTTAGTTGTTGGCACTGAAATATTTGAACCAACTCCAGATGCATGGTTACCAGTTATTGTAAAATTGGAGGCAGGTGGCACATTAAGTTTTTTTCCAGTTCCAGATACAGGAATATGGGTTATAGTGACAGTTTTAGGTGGTGAAACAATAGAAGCTTGATCATGCGGAGATGTACTATTTGCAGTAGATGGCACTGAAATATTCGGACCATCTCCAGATGCAGGATTCCAATTTATTTTAGCATTTGAAGTCGGTGGCACTGTAAGATTTTGACCAGTACCAGAAACATAATTCCTGGCTATAGTAACATTTGAGTGAGTTGGCTCAGTAACATTGTGACCATCCCCAGATGCAGGACTCCGAGTTATAGCAGCATTTGGAGCACGTGGCATTGTTCGATTTGGATTTGTCTCAAATGCCGAAGGCATGGTAACAGAGGTAGATGATATGTACGGTTTTGTTGGAGGAGCATTGGTAGAATCTTTACTTGTCCCAGCTGCAACGGCATTAGGTGTATTAATATTTCCCGAATATAGCGAGCCATTTGTAGGAGGTATGCTCCCGGTCGAATTTTGACCTGGCTTAGAGTTCGATTCTTGTGATCCATTTGCAGCTCTGACAAGTCTTTTTCCCGCACAGTTCCTCACATCTCCTTGCGTTGTGAAAATGAGACAATCTGGAAGAAAAATCAACATTTTTACAGACCTCATGATAGCTGTTTGATAAAAGATAACCAAGATTCAGTTACATTCGCGTTTCACAACCATCTGTGTCATCTGCATTGTTTCGTCAGAGTAGGATGACGACGATTATTTGTGTCACCATCAATAGCCCTTTCAAACTTTCTAAAGTGGAAAACTACTGAATTCGGTAACGATGAAATTATGTGATCTTTATTATGTCCACAACTGATAATCCGAAGTGTGGACTTAGGATGGGGCCTCAATTTCAAGTTTGAGAATGGACATATAGGCGTGATCTTCCATAAAATAGGGAAAAGATGGTACTTATAAATCACGATGAACAAAATATTCTTGGTTATGTTAATATATATCACTATTGTAGAGCAAATATTTGGAAAAATACGCTATTCAAACAGTTCTAATGTAATACAGATTCTTAAATATTAATATGTTTCATTGTATCAAACCCGCTTGATACTGAACCGATTTAGTCTGATATGAAAGAAAAGAAAACCTATCCTTTGTAAGCTACACTAAGGTGGTTAGAAAGCGTGTATTCGGTTATTCTTGCCTTTAACAATCAGCTTACTATGCATGGTGTTGAGTCCATGACGTTTATGATGTTTTGTAAAGTAACTAAATACATTTTAAGCCATTGCTAATCGTCTTTTGAATGACATCTTATATACCTGGCAATATACTTTCTTGGGTACATTGGTGTTAATTGTTCGTATCCTGCAATTGCACCCTTGGAATATGATGGCACAATTGTTGTCTGATAATGAATGTCACGGTTTCAAATTTAGATGCTAACGAACTTGCTAAAGAACAACAAACTAAGGAGCACCAACCAGATAGAGAACTGATTAAATCGGTAAGGTCAAATTGTTGGATTCATGCAATGCCCTCCCTTTTTGGTTCTCGCACTATGCTCCAAGGATAATGAAATAGGAGCACAGCTCTACACGAAGAAGTCTGTAAACGACAGTGCTGAAATGCATCATGATCTGCATAGTTACTTCCCGATCAAGTACTTTTCGTCATGTTTTATGTTATCCTTCCGAAGCGAATGCATTGGTTGGTTAATTTCATGAGATGCTTAGATGTTTTACGTAGTATCCATGTCCTGATACAAGACAATTATTATGGAAGAAACGTTGGCCAAACATAGATCAGACATCTTTTTCCAGAGGATGTAATTTGCAAATGTCGGAAACTAATTTAACACATAAAAACACGACGAAAAGACGGCTTACTTGTTCACTGCAGCGATAAATCAAATAGACCACATATTATCAACGCTATGAATAAATATAGAATCTTATGATTATATCAAGATTTCTTTTTTAAAGGTAATTACAGTATAAATGTGCCTAACGTTTGGCATAAACTTTTGGACAGAGACATGGAGAGACGAAACTTAGTTGCCTGAATAAAATACGATATAACGTCATTAATTTTCTCTAGGGTGACAGTCGTTTGTCCATCATGATACTATGAAGAAAGTACCCAGTCAAAATTCTCCAGTGCCATTGAGAAATATTCTGCTTAAAATTTAGTATGACGAACCTTGAAATTAATAACTAATTACTGATATGAGACCAATTCGTAGTTTAAATTGTAATGTATAACCTGCTAGATGAACGTTGATTTAGACACATGTAAATCTCACTCGTTTATTTTAGTATTTGGCTTGATGTCCACGCCTATTGACCAGATTACATTGCAATATTACTTGTAGCTTAGCAAATCAATCAGTAACAAAACCGGCTGAGATCTTTAGATATTCGTATTGCTTTTAAGCTAAGAGAAAATGGAAATGTTTGGTGCTGTTATTATGTATCATTGGTCCGGTCTAAACAAATTTGGTTTCTTGTCTTCAGCGGGCAGCTGGTTGTCTTTATAACATACATTTTATGTTCTTTATAGGACTGACTCGATCACTACCCCCGCACATACCAATATGGTCAAACTAATCCTTTGCAATTTTGGTCAAGACTCAATATGGATACATTACCTCATTGCCATATTTCCTAAAGATACATATAGACGGAAAGAATCAGCATAGTGGAATGCTTACCTAGTGATTTTGCAAGAACCACCAAACTGGTGACCGTCAGATAGAGATAAACAACGAACAGTGTACGCATTTTTCTGTTGTTCTTTCCTTCTGAAAATATATTTAAAAAATATCAATAATTTGTTAAAA
The DNA here is from genome assembly GCA_028554795.2 of Sinohyriopsis cumingii. NCBI lineage: Eukaryota > Metazoa > Mollusca > Bivalvia > Unionida > Unionidae > Sinohyriopsis > Sinohyriopsis cumingii. Next base: position 94,478,195 of record CM068833.1, on the reverse strand, counting down.
AAATATATAAAAATATCAATAATTTGTTAAAATATTTATAATATTACATCTTCAAAAGTGGCAGCCGTTCGAAACTAATTTCTTGCCATCAAATTCCACCCAGATCGGGTGGATTTTAGTCTCAACAGACGAGCTTGCTCTGATCATAATTTCATTTAAAAAAATGGGAAAGAAGAGAGGAGAAAATCCCAGAAATGTATTTATAATAAAACTTTGTTTCCTGCTTCTAATGGGAAAGATAACGTTTTCTTCCTCACGTTTGTTTTGCAATGGCTATCAATAGGGCAAATTCGAATGAGCTTGAGTCTGTTTTAAAGAAATAGCTTTGTATATGGTAAGATGCAATTTTATTGAGTGTGGTTATTTAATGGTTACCGTTCTGTAATTTATGTATTTTTGCGTGAAGATCAGCGGATCGGAAATGACTGTTGCATATTTGCATTTTATATAGTTTTGCTATACATGTGCGTGAGCCCAGTGGAGTGTCGCTTTGTTGATGGTCTCGGAGCATTGGTATGCAAAATAATTGTAACGATTCCTTCGTTGCAACAAAGAGTCATGCCATGCCTTTACAGTCTTTTGATTTTACTCTGTTAGGTAGGAAATGCGGTGTTTAATATAATGTGATTTTTCCCGAAAGGATTCTTTTGCATATAGGCAGAGAGAGAGAGAGAGAGAGAGAGAGAGAGAGAGAGAGAGAGAGAGAGAGAGAGGGAGAGAGAGAGAGAGATTACACAATACTTTCTTCGTCCACTTAGATTTTTTAAAAAATAAATAGTAGAGTCATAAAGCAACATGTAATCAACCATTTTGGATCATTCAATCTTTCATATTATATTTAGACCAAATCAAAAACAAACTCGTGCCGTGATTATCTATAAATGTACTGATACATTGAAATTGAGCCATTAGTATTAATGATAAATAAGCACACTACAAACTTTACCTAAATAAAGGGAATAAAAGATGGGGAAAAAAAACTATGACAGACTCTATAAACTTACCTTGATTTTTCAGGAGCTGAGCAATTGCTTGCTTCCACGGTTTGAGGCCAAACAGTTTCATACGGAGCTTTTTATTGTAATCATTGGGCATTTTCTTACACGTTATAACCCGATTATGTTTGTTGGATTTGTGTGGTTCTACTGGGCCTAATTCATTAGATAAGACAGGGCTTATGTTTCACTAATCCATGTTTTGTAATACAATGACAATGACACATTCCTTAGTACACTCAGGTTACAACACGCATCACATGCAGTAAACAATTAATAACTCAGTTTGCTTGTGTAAGCATCAGCCATTGACGAAATATTTTTTTCAAAATAATTGCAGTTTGACTCATATTGTAATCATTGTAACGTTACTACTTCAATGAAATAAGATACTGTTGAAACTTTCTGAGATAAATATTACCTAGCAATGATGAAACAATGGTACTTGTATCTTCCATGAATAAACGAAAGACGGAACGAACAATACAAATAGCGAATAAAGATGATTTAAAATAATCGAACATTTTATAAAATAATATAATACATTGTAGATAGATTTCACAGCACACTAATTCTTGAAACATTTGTTTGTTTCTAGAAATAGCTACATTTAAGGAGATAATGAAATTCACCATGCTCACAGTTTCCATGGAAACTCACACTCATCCATATCTGGGTAAATGTACCTTTTTTCCCCTTGTCAGGGTGATCAGTGATTACATTTTCGAAATTTGATTATATTTACCTATACATTTTTACAGGTCTTTTAACAATTATATTTTCCTTTAATTCCTTTTAAAAATCCTGTATGAATCAGGTTTTGCAGAGTTAGCAATCAATGATTTTCTTGCTTGTATAAACTGTTCTTGAAGCCTTTCGATAAATATTGTATCTCGCCAGCATGTGTTGGGAATCTTTTGATTAACTGAAATAAATTGAAACCTAGTTTTCGAGAGAATATTATGAATGCTCTAAACCCATCTGCTTCTGCCTACACCATTATTATAATCGTGCAATGGTCTCGGATACATAATATAAGATAAGCTCGTTTGTTTACCATTAATGAAATTGACCCAAACTAGGCGATCATTCACTTTTTTTTATTTTGTAAATGTAGCGGGGCTCTACCAAGCTCACCATATACGTTGGTGTGGATATTTTTACTATTGACAAGTATTTTAGAATATTTAGATGATTCCGTTCCATCATATCTAATCTAATCAAACCAACATGCAGGCTCAGATTTAATATTCTTCTCTTAAGTGGGTACACGGCTTTCCTGACTTGACTAATTAGGTTTTCATATCCTAAGAGCTATCTGCCATTCTCCGCCTTGACTATTTATAATTTCTGATAATTTCAAGTTCTAAATATCATAATTATAGTTTCACAGTTTGTATGCTCCTACCATCTTCAAAAGACACATTTTCCTTGTTCTTGTGTTAATGAAAAGTTTATACTATTGCCAGTAATTAAAGAATACGTCAGGGTTTATGTTGGAATGTATTTTTGTGTTATCTGAAAATACAAACGTATCGTCTCCATAGGCTAAAACAAATAGTTCTAAATAACTCATTACGTCAATTGAGTAAATCGACTCTAATGTTATTACAATTTGAGTTCAAACTGTGATTCTGTTTTTTATTATATGCAGATCAAATAATGCAGGAGAAATGGTTTCACCTTGTTTAACTCCTTGACTACAAGAAAATAGCTCTATTTTCGTTCCATTGTAGAATATAAAAATCTTTTCATTCTTATACATATTCATTATCACATTGATTATTTTCCCGTTTATACCAGAAGCAATCATATACTTCAGATAGCTAATTGCATTGTTCTAGACAATTCTAAATTCTCTTGTTAAGAACATCAGGAAGATAACTCAGTAATGTAATCGACCTGTAATTGGTAGGATATGATTTTCCCGTACTTAGTTCGAAATATCGGCCTAATCTATACAGTTGTCTCGGTTTCTGGAACGATACTAATATGTTTAATCAGGTTAAAAACGCTTACAAAACCTGGAAGAAATAGGTGTCCTTTTAATTTCAAGTAGTTTTTCAAGAAAGACGTTTCTCCAGGTGACTTGTGAGGTTTTCGGAATACTCATTATTTTGATTATTTCCTTTGAAGGTGTTTGCTTATTTGGTACCGTTTAGTATTCTATACTTAACGATTCCTCATTTGTATTTATCTCGCTATTATTCTGGTGTTGTGAGTGTAAAATGATCAATAACGGCTTTCATATTAATAGTTATGTCAAAATCAGCCGTAGTCAATTTTATTATTGACCAGTATTTATGTTATTGTGATAGATTTTGTATTGTTTCTATCTACAAACTTTTGTTAGTATTCTTTAAAGGAATTGGCACAATTACCTTTTGTTTATCAGTATTCGTAGTTTCCCCCTAGTCGTATAGTTTTTAAATTAAAGTTTCCTCCGAGTCTCTACAAAGACTTGTTATGAGAGTGCATGAAGGCTTTTCTTTCTAGCTTTCCTATACGCATGTGGACGTTGTTTTCTTCGTTCCAGTAAATGTTTTGGAAATTGTTCATTGATCCCATCTTTCTTACTTCGTAATTTGTGAGGTGTTGCCTTTCTTACAAAATACATTTCCTTGAAATAAGTAAATTTTGATATGGTGGTTAGGGGTCGATATCTGGCACCAGTTTTTGTTGTTGCCTCATTCTGTGAACATTTGCCAGATGAATTCGATCAGTACGGATGTCAAAATATGTTTCTAATAAAAGCTGGTAGGACTGTTTGAGTGTTTTGTCAGTGGTTATCATTTTCTGGCTCCGCTATGCTAGTGAATATTATGTTGTTGAACGTACTTACATCAAGGGACGTTCTTTCACACTAATCTTTTCTCGGATCACGTTTGTCATTGTTGATATACTTATGTATATATGTACGTTAACCAGGAATCTCGTTTTGTGAAAGAGACTAGGTGATTTATATATTTGAATATGTTGAATGTTTCCCGTGGAAACCAAAATCATTAATATATCAAATTCAAAGATGTTATTTATGTGTTAAGAACCTATAGAATGTAAAACAGGCAATATTTGTTTTGACGAAATTGCGTGGCTATCAATATTTCAATATGCCATGGCAATTATGTCATTGTGACCTAATTCCTGAACGAAACCAAATTAAAACCTTACTCTGTAAATAGGGACCAAAGTGTTTCTCCCAGAGGTTGATGAGTTCTAACTACATACATATGTACGCAGAACAGATCGAACGTACATAATGTTGCTTCACTAATGTTAATCTCTTTAACTCATTTATTCTTAAGTTCTTACATCTGTAAATCGCATAATCCAATACAAATGTCGCCGCAGGATGACTTAGATCCTTTTCTATATAAATCGAGTGATTAATCCAGTCAGAGCAGCATTTTCTCCTCAAACATGTTTTGCTGGAAAAGACATAAAAAGTGGTGGGTGTTAGGGCTCAGCTTAATACAAATTCATATATGTGCTATGGCGTATGGTTCAGCTATACACATTAACGGTAAATATGTGTTACCTTTATGTATATTGTCTTACTATTTACTGAAAGTTGCTTAGGTTCGAAAGCCATATAGTAATAAAACACGTGCAAAATAAATATTTATTGAAACAGTTGACAAAACAACTTTTGACCTAATGCTATTTACACAACATTAAGAATTTTGAAAATAATATTCATTTCGGGTCGCTATTTGATGGTCTCCTAATGTGGGAGGGTAGTGATCATATAGTGCGCGGAAGATACCACGATTCCGCAAATGGCCGAGTTTTCCGAGTTTTGTGGAGACGACAGGTCCCGTGGTCCCGTGACGCAATATTAGAGAATCCTCGAATACAAAGAGAAACATGGCGATCAATATAGACATGAGGAGGCCATATTTGGGTTAGACATTCAAAAGTTGAATCTGCTTCTGAGATATGCTCATAACTATACTTCTTGAGTTGTGTGTTAACAATGTGTTTAGGACCTGATAGCAGAAACATACAACAGTAAGAAGGTGCTAATATTTCATATTTTGGAAATTTTAAAAATGCAATGTAATTTTAAAATAAATACTTATGCGCTGTTTGCTGTGCAAAAATGTGATAAGGATTAAGTGATGGTGCCCAATGTAAAAATTAATTTTTTTACCACATGAAATAAATTTATTTAAGAAGGACGAGATTCAATAGTAATAGATGGAAATAACATATTCATTACCTAGCCCCAACACAATCACACACCACCTAAAGACTAACATCTCGATAATAAGAGACCACAACGGGGACCGTCTTGTGTGTGTAACAATATCCATTATCGGGGAGGTGTAGAAGGCATTGAGAACGGATTTCATCGGTCATAACCTTTGCATTAGTTTTTCACAACCCCCACGCATCTCCACAAATAAATCTGCATAGCAGAAATCATAAGTAATTAATTTAAATATTAAGAGGCTTCCTTCGTAGGATTCAATTACAGTGTATTTTATATACAGGCTACAGTTAGCGTATTGAGAAATCTGATAATATCTGCATGTCTGTTGTAAATAGTTTATGTCCTTATTTGGTCAGTGCTCAGATAATTTTTTTAGGCACAGACCCAAGGATTGTGACTTAAATAAACCCACTAGCTTTGACTGAAATTCCAAAATCCACGACAGTTCATACCTGTCAACTCTCAAGCCTTGCGAAAATCCTCTTCATTCTAGGAGTGTTTCCTCACATACCACCAGATCTCTTGATATCTCTCAGTTGCTCGCATAGAACTCCCGAAAAGTACATGCATTTCTCAGAAACAAAATCCAAACATAAATATATATAACCTATGCACTCCACAGATGTCCTATTATATCTTATCACTTGTTAATACTGAAGTAACGGAAAAATTAATATCAAACGAAAGTTTAATATTTTTTCAGTGAACAGAATGTTAAAATTAAACACTATTCACGTAAATTACTGAATTTTAACCACTACAACAACAGTACTGTAGTAAAATAATTAAAGAAATTAAATTGTCACCATATATGTATATGTATATTTGTGTTTAATGAATCCATTTTAAATATCATGTTTAAAATGAAAGGATATTTGGCATCTATTCTTTTAATATGCATGAATTGAATCATTACAGATTTGAACCTTTAAATAGCAACTTCTTAAGAAAATATTATTGGTGTTATCCGTCTGCCTATGTTTATATTTTATGCATAAAACCCGTGCAAGTTTGAAGCTTAAGCATTGAATTAAATGGCTTAACGAAGCACTTTTTAAAAATCACATGAATTTGATCTAATAATTTTATTGAAGCCTATATGTATCTAAATCCTTAGCTGGGATAAATAGTTTGCTGAAACATATTCGAAAGATGGACAGTACAGCACAATTCTTCAATTAGTTATCCTCTAGACTGACGGGCAAATAGTGCATTGACATGCATTTGCAAATATTGTAAATAATTACCATTATTCCCTTTGAAAAAGTATAGTTTACTTAAATGACATCTGAGACATTTGACGCAGGTAAAGAACAGCAGCTTTGACGATGTATATCCTAGGACATTAATTGTGGGGGTGCGAGAAGGCAGATTAACTTGTATAAAAAGGGATATAGACGCATAACAATATGCCAAATGCATTCATAAACATATTTGGCTATGTTTTGAACAGATACATATGGACCGCCCGCAGTCAGGATATCACAATACAAATCCCTTTTATTAAGGTTTTTCTACCTAAATTCATAGTCAAAATGTCATCATCACAGAAGAATACTTAGATAATTTTAATATCGTCCTTAAGTAGAATATTGAAGGAATATGACAAGCATGCAGATCTGTATAAAAATGTCATATTTTATTAAAAATTAATGAATAAATGGGAAATAAATATCTCCTGGTAAAATGGAAATAAGTCGATGAATCTGTTAATAGCTGGGGGCTGGTACTAACTATCTCAATGAGAAAGGATAGAGAAGTCGGCTTGACCCTAAGTCCATTAATGAAATTGAAAGTCAAAATTCTCAAAACACTTCACAAGCAAATATAAAATGATGTTCTGAAGTATGCTGGCGGAGTTTCAGATATTTTATAAAAAGGTATGACGAACTTGCTTATTAATGCTTCATGTCAAGTTAGTATACTAAATCTTCAATTCGAAAAGAAATGCCAGTAAGCCTCCCTAGACCCTTAAAAAGGCAGCCAACATTACGGTAAACTTATCTCAGGTTCGATGAAAAAATCCTACGGGAGTGCTATTTGGTATTTAATGTAGAAAGGGAAATCGAAACCATTACTTAGTTTACATTTTGACGGGTAACGATGTAGTTCAAAGATATTAGTATGGTCATTTATCCTGCACTTCAAAATAAGGCAATAACCAGTTACAGGCTCGAGATCGTAGCATGGGGTGCTCCAGTGACATATCCATGTTTGAAAATGTCGTATTACAAGGACGTCTGGCTAACACGAAAGAGGATTTTCAAAGTGGCAGCATTTGTAAAGGCCTCTCAGTATGTCCAAAAAATTTCAAAGTCTCTATCATATTATTGGTCATATAAGCGTGGAGATAACCGAATTTGATAATATTACAGTCAGTGAGTCGTGGTTAGATTGATCAGTTCCTAAAGTAAAATATCTTAATATGTACGTTTGAAACACCAATCCGTCTTGATCGCAGCAGATATTGAGGTAGCGTAGCTTTTATATGAAAACTGGAATTCACTTTATGGAAGAAAACTATTAATTCATGCTAAAGCTTGAAAACGCTTTTGCTGAAATAAGACGTGACGGAGGAAAATATTTAATTGGAATTGTACTATTTAATGCCCTATTTAATGTTACAAGTTTGGTAGAACTGTCAATTGAATAAATAAAACCAATATTGTCAGCGGATCATAATTTCAGGGAACTTCAAGGAAGACCTCATGATATCCATCAATATTTCAAATATTATGATTGCATTTAATTTATATTGATCATAAACCTAAGCAATTTTTGGTTTCCTTACAGTGTTAGAATATTCTGACATTTGCTTTTAACTCTAAAGAACCGATATCGTTATACAATTACGTTGGAAATGAATAAATTGTGACTGTCATTGCAATCACAATAATATCAGAAAACGAGCAAGAAATCAGATATTTATTGGTGTCGACTATAAACCAAAATTAAGTGGAAATCGAAACTTTTGTGTAGCATCGGTATTCATACTCATGTTGCGGACTATAGAGCATGTGCTCCTTACAGATTCTACTTTCAGAAAATTGAAACGCATCGGAGAATGACGTTTGCAGAGATGTCGGTGTTATTTACAGGAGTGAGGAGACATTGGGTGGATGTTTTATTTGACTCTGAAATTTGGTGTAAACATGCCACTTGCAGAGAAGGTGTAGTTATATTAATGAGTAATAACTCGATTATCTCCCCCTGCGGGTCCGGGGTAGTAGAATTGGCCCGACGTGCCTCACTACGTGTCGTAAAAGGTGACAAAGTAGAGGCAACCTTTTTGCCGTGGTTTGAGTCCCGTGTCGGGGGAGTAAAGGATCCTGGTAGTTGAGCAGAGACTTTCCATCCAATACTTTACTTTGGCCTCTACTTCACTTAGACGGGTGGTCGGGATGGGCCCAGTCTCGACAAATCGGCTGGTCACGCCGAGCCCTATGAAGTCCGTTTTTACTCTCTTACCTTCTTTATCTTTCTCCTTGCATCTCTTATGATATCACCGTTGCCCCCATAGTCTATTCCTTTATATTTCCCTTTCCCAAGTCTTGGAAGACTTTCTAGAAGGCGGTGGCTTAACGGGTCAAACGGGAGGTAATTTTACCGACTCAAGAAGGTGGTGACTTCACGGGCAATCAAAGGTAATTTTATCAACTGAGTATGGCATCTGTTTATTCCTGGCACTTGAAAAGTGTCACCTTGTTGGACTCCATGGTGGGCGTGGAGCACGGGTGCTGAATTTTAATTAAAACCAACATGGATATTTCCAAACAAATTCAAAACAAACGAAAGAAAACTTTATCTGACTCTGAAGACGAAGCATGTAGTGTGGAGTCATTTCCACGCTTCATGGTCATACAATCTAAAGATGCCACAAAATCGCTTACCTCACTATCTCCATTTGCCATCGAAAAGACTATCACAGGATCGATTGGCACACCAAAACGTGTTAAAAGTTGAAATCGGGTTGTCTTGTTATTGTGTGTGAGCGACGAGGTCAAACAGACAATATCAAGGAAATGAAAACTTTCTTTGATATCCCAGTGACCTCATTCGCTCCCACCACACTCAATACGTCAAAAGGCGTGATTCGCTGTCGTGACTTGGCTGGAGTCACCGACGCAGATATCATTGAAGGAACGAAAAATGAAGGTGTCACTGCAGTCCGAAGAATACGTATTAAACGTAATAACAATTTGCAGGACAGCAACACCAGTGTGGTCACACTCAACAAACTAACTGTACCCAAAGTGGTAAAAGTTGGCTTTTTGCAAGTGAAGGTCGAAATCTACATCCCAAACCTCCTTCGATGCTATAAGTGTCAGAAATACGGCCATCACGAAGACCGCTGCTCAAAACGTCAAAATACGTGGCCGATGCGGAGACAATTCTCATCAGGAATCTGATTGCAGAACAACTCCGCATTGTGTCAACTGTGGAAAGGAGCACCACGCCAGTTCCAAGGATTGTGATACCTGGAAACATGAGAAGGAAATACAGAGGGGAAAATATACATCTAGCATACCCTATTCAGAAGTCAGAAAACTCGTCCAGGCCAAAACAGCCCATCCTTTTCCAATGTAGTGAAGAACAATCCGAAAACAACAAAGGACGCTCAAACACAAACAGAAACACCCGATTCAACACGAAGATATAACACCAGCATTACCAAGCACAGAAAAACACGGCATCTACTCAGGTTACATTCAATAATATTCATACACCGAAATCTCCAAAAATAAATCTCGCGGTAACGGGCAACAAAAGGGGTCGGATGACCCCATAAAACTCTATAACAGGTTTGTAGACATTGAGAGCATGGATGCAGAAGAAATTGCTCCATGCGCCAAATAGAACGGTCGAGTACTTAAAGCAAATTACAATGATATTCTCATCCTTTTAAACGAATATGATCCTGCCATACTATGCCTTCAGGAAACATTCTTGAAAGAAACGGATAACATTACACTTAAAAACTACAACCTGTTCAAATCCTACTCGCAAAATGTTGATAGGCCCTCAGTAGGAGTTTCTGTTGTTGTGAACAATAGAGCCCTTCATAGCGTCATCCGTATCAATGCAAATCTACAAGCCATTGCTGTAAGCGTTACTCTACATCGAGTGATAACATTTTGTAATATTTACTTACCACCAAACATCAACGTAGTAGCAACCGATTTAGACACACTTGTTCAACAACTTCCCATTCCATTTGTTTTACTCAGTGATTTTAATGCCCATAACATTTTATGGGGATCTAACTATATGTGACTTTGGTCACAAAGTATAAGACATCATTTCTAGACACGATCTGAGTCTATGTAACACCAAATCACCGACATATTTGCACACAGGAACGGGTATATACACATGAATCGATTTGGCAATTTGTTCCCCATCGCTGCTTTTTGACTACAAATGGAAGGTCGCTGATGTCCTTCACAGCAGTGATCACTTTCCAATCTCTCTTAACAACACCGACGTTACAATTGACGAAGCAATTCCACATTGGAATTTAAAGAAGGCTGACTGGGCCAAATTTGAAACACTTTGTACAACTAGCCTTAACAGGGATAATGTTTTAAACGACAATAACACTTTTCAGTATTTACTTGTTTTAATCAACATTGCAGAAAAATCCTTTCCCAAGTCCTCACCAAACAGTAAAAGAACCTCATAACCGTGGTTCACAAAAGAATGTAAAGAGGCCATTAGACAACGCATATAAGCAGTGAACAATTTTAATAATCGTCCAACGCCCAAAAATTTAACTAAGTACTGTATTGTTCGGGTCAACGTCCTCCGCACCATTAAAGAAACTAAAAGAGCATCATGGAAAAATTATGTTTTAACTCTAAATTCTCGTTCCTCTATAAAGAATGTTTGGGACACGATCCGCAAAATAAATGGAAAGGGAAAATACAATTCCTTTTGACATTTCAAACTAAACAACAAGAATATCAATTCCAAACATGACATAGTTAATACACTTGCTGATGGATTCTCAAAACATTCATCATCCTCTAATTATGCAGAAGCCTTCAGAAGATTAAAAGCTCAAAAAGAAAAGACACGGTTGAAATTCACATCGAATAACTCAGAAAAGTTATAATCAACTGTTTACACTGTTTGAGCTGATATAATGTCTGAATAAGGCCCACGATACATCCTACATCCACTAGGCCTGACGAAATACATTACCAGATTTTGAAACACCTTCCAGAACCTTCAATAACAGTCCTTCTGGAAAGTTTGAATGATTTTTGGATTACTGGTAAAGTACCAAAAATTTGGAAAGAGGCAACAGTAATACCAGTTTCCAAACCCGGTAAAGATAGTGCAGGTCATGACAGCTATCGACCAATTGCACTCACAAGCTATGTGTGCAAAACAATGGAACGAATGATCAATTCTCGGCTTGTCTGGTTCTTGGAAACTAAAATTTAATATCTCTTTTCCAAAGTGGCTTTCGATATGGCCGGAGCTCCAATGATCATCAGGCTAGACGAGAAAGATTCAGTCGCATTTATTAAGAAGGAACATTTAGTGGTGGTTTTCTTTGATTTAGAAAAGGCCTGTGACACGACATGGAAGTACGGGATACTAAATGACCTGCACGATCTAGGTCTAAAAAGCCGTCTGCCCTGTTTCATATCCAAATCTCGCTCAGACAGAGAATTCAAAGGTACGAGTGGGCTCTACTCTCTCAGATATGCACGAGCAAGAGATGGGTGTGCCCCAGGGCAGCATTTTGTCTGTGACACTTTCAATATTAAAATCAACAGCATCACCAAGTGTTTGATTCGATTGCTCGCTATATGTTGATGACTTTCTCATATGTTATCGATCAAAGCACATGCATACAAATGAAAGACAACTACAGCAACATATAAACAAGATTCAAGATTGGGCTAATTTGCGAAATCAGAAACGGTATGTATGCATTTCTGTCAGTTACGACGACACCACAATCTTTGGCAGAAATCAATTTCATTTATATATAAAACTCAAATATGTAATTTCTGTGTCAAGAACATACTTAATATCGCCAGACAATATATTTATTTCTTGATAATTTCTTGGCTTTAATGAATTCGATTGGGTATGACAATCATGTTTTATCGACCTAATTCCAGAGCTTATCCAGCACATTCTCTTCTTAAATGGGTATCCTCTAAGTAGGAATCAAAGTGTTTCTGAAAGCAGTTTATATGATGAGATTACATACCGATGGATGCAAGAACAGACTAAGATTGTTACATAATTGCCTCACTTTTATGTTAATCTCCTTAGTTTGTTTATCCTTATCTTTGTGTATCACATAATCCAAAACAATTGTAGGGGCGGAATGGCTTAATCCAATTCCTTATCATGCGATTGACAAATGCTGTCAGATAAGAACCGTGTCGTCGTTCTAGATTCAGCCATCTTTCGACGCAAGAGACATTAGAAGTGGGAAGTCGTAGGGCTGAGTCTAGTGTAAGTTTTTTCTGCTATTCGAACAGAGGTTTCGGCGCATGGATTCCACTATTCCATTTGGTGTTTGCTATTTGTTACCTGTATGCAAATTGTTTTCAAGTTTGCATAGATTCACTTAGGTCTTAAAACCATATAATACACAAAACGCTTGACCTAATAACACTCCGTTAAGAATATTTATAATAATATTCATTTCTGATTTTGTTTTGATGGACTGTTAAATGATTTCATAAAAGAAAAGTGGAAAATATTTTCCTTAATAAAGACTAGGTCAGTCTCATCAGAATGACTGAAATACTTCTCTTGCACTTGCTTTGTAATTAGCCATTAATGTTTCAAATCATGCAACCAGTGTTAAATTCTTGACCTTTTGTTAAGCCTGTGTTCAGTTGTCCCGTCATATCATGCTTTCATTATTTTGTTGCTTAATGTAAAAGACGACCGTGACCTTAATTTGAAGCACGTCAATCGTATACAATCTGTAACGTATCTAGTTTGTTCAATAAGTCATAGTGCGGGTATGTTCATTGGAAATGATAATAAAAACGATGCCATAGCTCCGGTTCATATCATTTCCTCAAGATAGTTTTGTAGATTATTGAAAAATATCGATTTGATTTATTAAGCAAATGTTTGCACTCGTATTTATTTGTGTGTGTGTGTGTGTGTGTGTCTTTGATTTCAATTTTGAACGTAGTATTAAAATATTTTCAGTCCTATCGCTACGATGTCTGCAGTGTGGCGTTTGATAGTGATGTCTAACACTGGAAATAGCACTGGGACAACATTCAGCAGACATACAGCATCATGTCTCACACATTTACATTATCCTGATTCTAGGTCGACCATTCTTAACACTAATCTATTATTACTGAGCACCTAGCGCAACCGCTGTAGTGCAATTTTGAAAAGCCTTTGGTGTGATTCAGCCGGAGCTCAAACCCGCAACATTCTGCATCCGAGAAGGACGCTCTAACCCTAGGCCATCGGAGCAGTCAAAGATTCGTAAAGATTAGTCAAGTATTTGCTTATCTCTATGTGAAGCGCAATCGAAGAAATTATTCCGTGGTTCTTCAAATAGATAGCCTTACGCGATAAACAGAGACAATGTGTTTTCATCTGGTTCTGCAATGTGCTTACCAGTTTTACTTTCTAGACATGAAATCGTCACATTGCATGTATGTCGAATTCATCATTCTGAATGCATCCCAAAACTGAAAAACATTAATTCCACTAGACACATCTCAAAATAGGAATGACTAATTTGAATGTAAATAACCTTGATTGCATCCTTTGGGAAAAAATAACTAAATTATCATACTGAATTAATAACCGAACTAAGAATAAAGACGTGGCTCTTTACTTAATTATTAGCCAATAATTTAAATCAATGTGAAGATGTTGCTTAGAAATGATCATTTTCTTAAAATATAATCTAAAATGAATGACATCAACTAGTTACGACATATGTTGTTTACAAATGGTTATTATATTATACAAATATGAAAGAATTAGATATGTAATATCTTGTAGCAGCAGGGAGGGCGAACAGTCTGTAATTGAATCCCAAAGATTTCTTCGAATAAAGGCTTCCACGAAAAAATCGTTGGGAAAAGTCTTTATTTACCAAAATAGAAGCTTCTTTATGTGATTAAATATATTAAGTAAAATCAAGACAAAACTTAGAACGACCCGGAGACGGCTCCTCCCTGCTGCTGTTAATGGTTAAAATATGTTGTCAAGACCGATTCGATATCATGTTCGTGGGTGTTACGAAATGCCCGATATGGCTCATTTAGTCTTCCATACTTTTCATTAATCAGGTTGTCTTGTTTCACGCGCCGTAATATTTCTGTAAATGTAATTTTTCGTCGTATCGCGTGACGCTTTTATTGCTCGCGCGGCACGTGCGAAATAATGTATTATTGCGCACTACTATATATATCAGGTAGAGATATTGAAGGGCACAGCCAATATAGAGGGAAGCTATTAAACATATTCAGCTGTCGGGCAGGTGACATTGTAATTTCGTTAAAGCCAAACAGTTGGGTGAGTCGAATGTTGTTTAGTCAACTCTTTTTATTATTTACAATAATTATTCAGTTTCGTAAAAGCACGTTCATTGTTGTATTATGTGGTCACATCGTTTATTGTATTTGCGATGTGTCGTAGCGAGTTAATTTCATCTAGTCGCTATCACGACTAATTTCGAAAACGTATTATGTATGTATTAATGTCATAGCATTACGTATATTTGTTTTTATTGCATAGCATTCCTCTGTCATACTTCGTACCTATCGTATATTCTTAAAGTAGTTGCAACAAAACCCATTCCAATTAAACTAGGCTATTGGAAAGGTGTTTATTTTCCATATTCAGCTCGCCGGTTATGAGCAGCCGGGTGGGCTTGTGAATACCGTGACGTCTGGTTTACCATTACTAGTATAACCCACCAATTCAGTGCCAGCGTACGGGTACAAGTGCGGAGGGGAAAGTGACCGTGCCAGAGAGAAGGCCGTGTCAACGTGTATTTTCCAATCAAGTAGTGTTTTGATTACAAGTAAAGAACAGTAACAAGTAGTGTATTGACTACAAGTAAAGTACAATAACAAATAGTGTATTGACTACAAGTCAAAGAACAATAACAAGTAGTGTACTGACTATAAGTAAAAGAACAATAACAAGTAGTGGTTTGACTACATGTGAATTATGACAGTAGTGTCTGACTACATAAATGTTTGCAACCAGTAGTTGATTATGTGTTTGCAACAAGCATTTGTTTATATGAAAGTTTGCTAGAGATATTTGTATACATGAAGTTTACATAGTGTTTCTAGAACTTTTTGACTACTTGAATGTGACATAGTAGTCAAAGTATATTTCATATGTGTTTTATATTCATTTTATATGCTTTTCTGTGTTATTTTCATATCATTAGTACCAGTGTTTAATATATTGTCATTTGTCATCCACGAACGTGTTTATTGTTTCTTTAAAACCCTGCCCGGTCTCAAAGGATCAGCTCGACTACGTTACAATTTTGGTGGCAGCGATGGGATTCAACTTTCTATCCGAGAAAACTTTTGGATTGTTAACTTGAGTTTGCAGATCCAACATTGTCGGGGAAAGCCTTTGAGACAAGAGGGTTTTGAGAAATAATATTGTATATTTGATTGTAAACGAAACTGAACTTTTTATCTTTAATCAGAGAAGCATTTAATTTATTGACGCTCGTTTTAGAACGTACTAGTATTTAAAATCATGTCGTCCACTAGCCAATTGGCAGAGCTTGGTAAGCATTTGGGATATGAAGGGGAAACCTTACGACAGTTTATTAAGGATGAACAAAATAGAGAACGACAGCGACGCGTCGAAGAACGAGAGGCCGAAAAAGAAAGGTTTCAAGGCGAACAGGAGAGAATTCAGGCGGAAAAGGAAGCCGAAAAAGAAAGGTTTGAAGCAGAACGCGAGAAGTTAGAAGTAAGCGCGCGCATTGTAAAGGAAAGAATCCAGGAAGAACGCGAGAAACTAGAACTAAGCGCGCGCATTGAAAAGGAAAGAATCCAGGAAGAACGAAAGGCCGAAAAAGAAAGGTTTCAACGTGATTAGGAAGCAGAGCGCGAGAAATTAGAGCTAGGCGCGCGTATTGAAAGGGAAAAGCTAGAATTAGAACGGTCTCGACTAGAGAACGATAGGGTATCGCAACTGGGTAAATTCAAACTTCCAGCATTCGAAGAAAATAAAGATGACTTGGATAGTTACCTGTTAAGATTCGAAAGATATGCTACCGCGCAAAACCTCAAAAAAGAATGGGCATTACACCTTAGCACTTTGCTGAAAGGTAGAGCTTTAGAAGTGTACTCTAGGATACCGAGCGGAAAGGCAACTAATTACGATTTGTTAAAGGATGCATTGCTAAAAAGGTTTGAACTTATTGAAAAGGGTTTTAGGGAAAAATTCCGATTTAGTAAACCAGAAAAGGGAGAAAGCTTCGACCAGTTTGTATATAGGATATCTAATTACCTATTCCGTTGGTTAGCTTGCGGAGGAGTTGCAAAGACTTACGATGCAGTATGTGATTTTCTCATCAGAGATCAATTGCTAGCAGTATGTAGTAAGGAATTATTCAAATACTTAAAAGAGAAAACTATTAATAGGTCTAGTGAAATGGCTAAACAAGCAGATATATTCGTTGACGCACACGGAGGGGTTCTGAATGTAGTAGCCCGGGACACGAGGGGTCCTAAGGAAAGTAAGCAGGTGAATTCAGATAAGAGTAGTTTCGGGAAGAGTTTTCCACAAAACCGAAAGGGGGAATTAGTTAGGTCAGATCAGATGGGACATAGAAGTCAGGATAGACAGAGAAAACAATGTTTTAGTTGCGGAGAATGGGGCCATATGTCTAGTGCGTGTCCGAAGCGTAAGAGGGAGTTACCAAAACCGGTAGGGGTCTCGTATATGGTAGGTTCGTCAGCTTGTGTAGAGAGCATTAGGAGTAGATCCAATCAAAATGTGTCAAACGTAGCAACACAGAGCGAGGGGTTAGTGAATGGGGTTAGGGCTTCAGTACTTAGATATACTGGATCTAATACTGTTGTTGTTAAGCAGAGTCTGGTAAGGCCAGATCAATACCTTGGAAAAATAGTGTCTGTCAGAATGATGGATAATACTGCAGTACATTTGCCGACTGCATGCGTCCATATCGAAACACCCTATTGGACAGGCGCAGTGACAGCGTGTTGCGTAAAGCGACCGTTGTATGATTTAACTGTAGGTAACATAGAAGGGGTATGGAATCCCATAGCACCAGGGATAACAATGGCCGATGTTCCAACTTCCATGGCTATTGAAACTAGGTCGCAAGCTGCTGAAAGAAAGAAACCTTTGCCAAAGCTAAAAGTACCCGATGCTATACCAATGATAAAGGTGCATTAATTAAGGAGCAAACTAGAGACTAGTCGTTGTCGGTAATCAGAAATAAAGCCGCGTCGGGAGAAGTCATGAAATGTAAAGGTGGCGGTTGCCATAGATTTAAATATAACAACAATATTCTACATAGGGAGCATACTACTCGTGAAGGCAGACGATTTACACAGGTAGTGGTGCCACAGAACTATAGAACGCATGTGTTGAAGTTAGCACACAGTCGACGATGGGGGGTCATCTGGGGTCTACAAAAGCCAAAGACCGAGTGTTTATGGAATTTTACTGGCCAGGGGCTCACGGTGATGTAACTAGGTATTGCAGATCATGCGACATTTGTCAAAAAACGCAATATAAAGGGAGAGTCAAGCGCGTACCTATAGGTAAAATGCCTTTGATTGAAACTTCATTCAAGCGCGTGGCGATAGATATTGTTGGTCCGTTCTCACCTCTTAAAGATCGTAAGAATAGGTACATCTTGACCATGGTCGATTATGCAACCAGGTACCCGGAAGCCGTCGCTCTACCATTCATCGAAACTGAGCGAGTGGCCGAAGCCTTAGTGGAAATGTTTAGTAGGCTGGGGATACCGGAAGAGATTCTGACAGATTGTGGGTCACAGTTCACATCAGAACTCATGGCAGAAGTTAGCAGACTTCTATCGATCAAGCAATTATGGACCACTCCGTACCACCCAATGTGCGACGGGCTAGTTGAGAAGTTCAATGGAACACTCAAACAAATGTTGCGACGGATGTGTGCAGAACGTCCGAACGATTGGGACAGATATCTCCATGCAGTATTGTTTGCATACCGAGAGGTTCCTCAAGAGAGTCTAGGGTTTTCGCCTCTTGAACTCTTATATGGCAGAACGGTGCGAGGGCCTATGAAAATTCTAAGACAATTATGGTCGGATGACGAGACAGATGACGAGATTCGAACCACATACCAGTATGTGTGTGATTTGAAGGACAAGTTGAGAGAAACTTGTGCAATAGCCCATGAAACGTTAAGGCAAGCTAGCAGTCGCGCGGCTCGCAATTATAATTCAAAAGCGCGCGATAGAAAATTCAAAAATGGGGACAGAGTTTTAGTTTTACTTCCGACTGATAGAAACAAGTTAATGTTACAGTGGAAAGGTCCATATACCGTCGTAGATGAAAAGGGAGGTATGGATTATACTATTGATGTAGGTGGAAAGGTCCGCATGTTCCATGCTAACTTATTAAAACGCTATTACGATCGAGCGAATGCAAATACAGAACAGGGAGTTTTAAACGTAGTCGGTGTAGCCATCATCGAGGATGATGAGGAACAAGAGTCCGTTCCAGGACTTAATTTGAATGGATTACTGATTTACGAGATGGGTAAGACTGGAGTCAATATGAATTCCGATTTGACGGAATATCAAAGAAAGGAGGCTCAGGATCTTGTTGACAAATACCCAGACGTATTTTCGGACAAACCCGGTCAGACAGATGTTCTAGAGCATAGATTTAAACTTACGTCACATGAACCATTTCGGGTCAAGGGTTACCCTATGCCTCATGCATCCAGAGAAATCATCGAAAAGGAAGTTGAAGAAATGCTTAAGTTAGGAGTCGTAGAGAAGTCAGACTCACCTTGTGCATCGCCTGTCGTCCTAGTTAAAAAGAAAGATGGCACGAACAGGTTCTGCATTGATTTTCGCCAATTGAATACGCGAACGGTATTTGATGCCGAACCCATACCGGACGTAGAGAGCATCTTCGTACGTATGGCAGGGCACAAATATATTACGAAGCTGGATCTGACAATGGGATATTGGCAGATACCGCTGTCGGTGGAAACGAAAGAAATGACTGCGTTCACCACCGAGAGTGGATTATACGTTTCGAGTTTTACCATTCGGGTTGGAAAACGCTGGGGCTAGCTGTGTAAGGCTAATGCGGAAAGTGATGCAAGGGCTGAAGCATGTGGAAACCTATATTGACGATATCTTTATATACAGCGATGCATGGGAAGAGCATCTGTGCGATGTTGCCAGGGTTCTAGATCGATTACGTAAGGCTAAGTTAACTGTAAAACCTACCAAATGCAACGTGGGGTATGGAAGTTTAGAATGTTTGGGACACGTAGTTGGGAGGGTAAACGAGTTGAAACCCGACCCCAAGAAACTTGCAGCAATCAGGGATTCAGTGCCACCTGTGTCAAAGAAGCCATCAAAGGCACGGAAAATGTAGGTGCAGATTATCTCAGTAGAAATTGAACCATTCTGTTGACCATATCGTGTGATTTCGTCGTCTTAGAAAGTAGGTATACTTTTCTGAAGGGGGGAGGTGTGTTACGAAATGCCCGATATGGCTCATTTAGTCTTCCTAACTTTTCATTTAATCAGGTTGTCTTGTTCCACGCGCCGTAATATTTCTGTAAATGTAATTTTTCATCGTATCGCGTGACGCTTTTATTGCTCGCGCGGTACGTGCGAAATGTATTATTGCGCACTACTATATATATCAGGTAGAGATATTGAAGGGCACAGCCAATATAGAGGGAAGCTCTTAAACATATTCAGCTGTCGGGCAGGTGACATTGTAATTTCGTTAAAGCCAAACAGTTGGGTGAGTCGAATGTTTTTTTTTA
Organism: Sinohyriopsis cumingii; assembly: GCA_028554795.2. Lineage (NCBI taxonomy): Eukaryota > Metazoa > Mollusca > Bivalvia > Unionida > Unionidae > Sinohyriopsis > Sinohyriopsis cumingii. The sequence goes on along the minus strand of CM068833.1, from coordinate 94,457,957 downwards.
GTCAACTCTTATTATTTACAATAATTATTCAGTTTCGTAAAAGCACGTTCATTGTTGTATTATGTGGTCACATCGTTTATCGTATTTGCAATTCAGTTTATTAAGATATAACCTAGGCAATGTGGTAGCGAGTTAATTTCATCTAGTCACTATCACGACTAATTTCGAAAACGTATTATGTATGTATTAATGTCATAGCATTACGTATATTTGTTTTTATTGCATAGCATTCCCGTCATACTTCGTACCTATCGTATATTCTTAAAGTAGTTGCAACAAAACCCATTCCAATTAAACTAGGCTATTGGAAAGGTGTTTATTTTCCATATTCAGCTCGCCGGTTATGAGCAGCCGGATGGGCTTGTGAATACCATGACGTCTGGTGTACCATTACTAGTATAACCCACCAATTCAGTGCCAGCGTACGGGTACAAGTGCGGAGGGGAAAGTGACCGTGCCAGAGAGAAGGCCGTGTCAACGTGTATTTTCCAATCAAGTAGTGTTTTGACTACAAGTAAAGAACAGTAACAAGTAGTGTATTGACTACAAGTAAAGTACAATAACAAGTAGTTTATTGACTACAAGTTAAAGAACAATAACATGTAGTGTATTGACTATAAGAAAAAGAACAATAACAAGTAGTGGTTTGACTACATGTGAATTATGACAGTAGTCTGACTACATAAATGTTTGCAACCAGTAGTTGATTATGTGTTTGCAACAAGCATTTGTTCATATGAAAGTTTGCTAGAGATATTTGTATACATGAAGTTTACATAGTGTTTCTAGAACTTTTTGACTACTTGAATGTGACATAGTAGTCAAAGTATATTTCATATGTTTTATATTCATTTTATATGCTTTTCTGTGTTATTTTCATATCATTAGTACCAGTGTTTAATATATTGTCATTTGTCATCCACGAACGTGTTTATTGTTTCTTTAAAACCCTGCCCGGTCTCAAAGGATCAGCTCGACTACGTTACAGTGGGTCATGCACATTTATCATTATGAATCCATGCGGTGTTAACTGAGCACGACTAAATAAATTTCTAAATTTAATAATATCCAGGTCACGTTACCCCAGGTTTGGTGAATATTTCTCAGCGTGTGCGTGTCAACGCCGTTAAAAACAGCCAAAATGTTGCAATTATCTTTAATTACTTTTGGTATCTGCGTATATCGTTGAGTTACATAAATAACTGAGTATTTTTATGTCTGCTACGAGAAAATATTCTTTCAGGATTTGATTGTTTGCCTAACATTACATTACGTCGTCGTACACGACTAAATTATTGATACTTCCGTCAAGATCATCAACAGATGGTGCGTCATTGATATCGGTGATAAATTCAATGATATCATTATTTTCATTTAATAATCGCGCATTTTCATTAAAATCCTGTAATACTTCATAACATCGCTGATCGTCAACAGATGGTGCAACTAAATATAATTTATCCCATTTTAACCATCTCATTATCAAATTTAGCAACAACTGTGTTTTACCCGATCCAGACGGATCTATTATTATCAATCTAATAGAATTTGGCAACGCCGCGTGATGTTTAACCGGTTCCTGTTTTTTTGTGGCGGAAAAATCAATTACATTCATGATATAATTATACCATGGATTTATATTGTGTAAAATGTCGCTCGCGTACTCCAACAATAGGCCTAGCTACGGTTGTTACGCGCAATAACAGATCGGCCGCGACAGGTACATGTGCGAAATGTGGCACAAAGAAATTTAGATTCATTTCATCTGGACAACAAGCAAAGCCGGCCAAAAATAAAATCAATTAAAAAAAAAAAGAAATAAAGGGCGGTGATGTTGAAGCACAGTTAATAAAATTACCTGGTGTTCCCTGGGCTAAATATCCAGGAGAAAAGCATCTTCCAGGATATAATTATTATGGCCCAGGAACCCGACTTGATCTCAGACTTGATGATCACGATAGACCAAAATTAAATGAAGATCCCGTAAACGCCATAGACAGAGTATGGTATGTTCATAATATTGCTTATGGAAGCAACGATCTACAACAAAGGCACCTCGCGGATGTAAAATTGATTCATACATTAAATTCTATTCCTAATAAATCAATAAGAGAAAAATTAGCTTGTTGGTAAATTAATACTGCGATGAAAAGTAAATTAGCGCTAGGTGCTGGTTAATTTAACAATATGGAATCAATTTATTATTCTCCAGTTGGATTTTGGAAAGGTAAAGCATCAATTAGCAAACTTGCCAAGGCTGCTCGAGTAAAGATTCCCACTGCGGCATTATGGTTGTCCAAGCAAGCTGTGTGGCAAATTTATCTTCCGCCATCTAAACGAATCGAGCACGCACACTTTGACGTTAGTGTCCCTAATGAAGTTCATCAAGCTGATATTATGTTTATGCCACACGATATTATTGGTGTAAAAACATACAAATATATCCTAACTATAGTTGATATCGCAAGCAGATATAAAGAAGCAGAACCGTTAATAACTAAAACCGCCGTTGACGTCGCAGATGCATTTAGGAAAATTCATCAACGAGGACCTTTCAAGATGGCCAAATTTACTTCAGGTTGATCCTTTTGGAGAATTTTTAGGTGCGGTATCATTTTTAATGAAACAAAATAACGTCAGAATACGGCGAGGACACACTGGAATTCATCGAGATCAGGCAATTGTTGAAAGGTTTAATAAACCACTAGCTGAGCGATTTGGATATCAATATGCGAGAGAATTTATTCAGGATTCAAGATCATACGAATGGGTCGAGAGATTACCAGATGTAATAATTGCGATAAACGGCGAAATAACACGAACAATAAATGAGACCGGCCATCAGTTACAAAATCAATTATACCAATAAAAAGACGTCGTCGCAGGTTTCGTCGTTCATTATTAGCGAATCTAAAAAAAATTCGTCTTGAGATATTTATCTAACCCTAGATACAGCTAAATTTGACCATTCTATGCGATCATCAATAATCCAAACAACTATATCAGAAATAGTTAATCCCTGAGATGAATGAATCGTCATTGCATATCCTAGCGTTCACGGAGATTTTTCCATATTTAACGCTTTTTCGACGAGATCAATATCAACGGCGACAATATCATTTAACACTAAGTTCTTTTTTCCTTGTCCCGGCATATCAGCGTCAATATTTTGTCGTCGCGTATCTGCTGGTCGATAACATAACGGCACTGGCAATAATGGAAATTTATCTTGTTGTAGTTGAATTAATTCCCGTTGAAGCGTATCACGGACTATTTTTCTACTAGCAACTATCAAATCATTTGGTCTCCACGTGGATAAAAAGTTCTTCATTGATGTTTCTGAAATTATTTCACGCATAATCGTACAATGAATTTTATTTGGTTGTAATCGAATTAATTTCTTAAATTCGCTTAATTTTTCATCAAGTGATCTGTAATCGGTATCAACTTCTTCGTAATAATCAACAAAATTCTTCAGCCAGTTATGTGGGGATTCACCATCAATTGGACTTGGTTGGCCATAGTCGCCGCACATTATCACGGCAGTATTTTTCAGCAATAACCAATCAAGAAAAGGTTTTAACACCTCCAACGATACAGTACATATCTCATCCCAAATAATAATTTTATTAATATATTTTTCCCCCATTCGCGAAGAGGTCCATGTTCCGCCGCTATATTTGAAAAAACTATGATAAGTGCACGAGTTAACTCCTCGCTGCTTCATTTCTTTCGCTAGTCTGTGTGTTTGCATTGGCACAATTACGTCAAAATCTTTAAATAATTCAATTACTCGTGTTGTTTTACCTGAACCGTCCGGCCCGTTCACGTAGACTGTTTTATGTCGCGATATTGGATCGTACACGGACGGCGACGAAGAAATTTGATATTTCACCACGATAATATTCATCTTTGTCCGCAATATCAGCTGATCCACAATAATCAAGAATATTCTCGTTTTTAATTCTCCACGTGCCCGATGAATCATCACCGGTTAATTTCGATACCGCCGCTGAATATTTACTATCGATATAAAATGAATCAGTAGCTACTCTAACTGCGTGCTTGGGAAATTTATTTATCATCGAAAGTAAATTTATGCTTACATAAGCCAACATCGATGATCTTAAATGAGTATACTGCGGTGATTCTCCGTCAACGTAGCTGACAACGGTACCCAATTTTACTCCGTCAGCGAGATGAATAGTCTGTCGATTACAAAATATATTTTTCGCTGCGGTTTCAGCGATTATAAAATCTAGTTCAGCATCATCCATGATTAATCTAGAATGTCGTTGATGATCGTATGACCCACCCTGGGTAAATTTACCAATTATTTTTCTGCCTAAATCTTTTGCTGTTTTTTTTCGTCATGATCCATTGGCAACCAAACTGATGTTTGTTTTTTATATGATATAATTGCTTCACTATCAACGACGTTAAGTCCCCGAATTTGCATATATCGCAACAGCGCCGTATGAACCCAACGTCGTTCTGAAAAATGTCTACCAAACCAAACATAACAGATTTTATGAAGATTTTTAGCAAATTCAAATCATACTACACGAGCGAATCCAGTTATGGGAAAATCTGGCAACGGACCATTAATTGATACTCGCGTCATCTCGCTGCTAGGATGTCCAAATTGAGCAAAATATTTGGCACATTCGCCTAACCCTAGAAAACTTCCAGGATAACATGCAACCATGTCAACGGATATCATATCATTGTAATTGTATTTAGTGTTCCATAAACCGCCGTGTCCATATTCGACACAACTCAACTGGACATCTTTGAGAAGTTCTCTACGTGATGGTTTCCAAAGATTTTTTTCCCTAGCAGCGTGAGCAGCAACAGATGGAACAGTAAAACAATTAATTAATAATTGTTCAGAATTTATTGAATATTTTTCTGCTAGTTCCTGTAATGATTCATTTCTGTATAATTCACCGCTAGGCCTCACAAATTGATCATATTTGTCCTCGCTGAGAAACAACCACACTGATACTGGATCAGATTTACTTATTTTGTGAATAAAATCAAACATGTCTGCGGAATTTTCTGAGGAATAAAATTTAACAGCACGATCTCGTGGGAATATTGTTACAGCGGACGTCCACGCATGTGAATTATGATCAATTATTATAATTGGTGCTCCTCGAGATTTATTTACTGATTCATATAAAATTCATATAAAATTTCCCCCGATAACGTCTTTACTGTCATTGGAAACTTTAATTTACTCGACAACATAGCAACGTCATTTATTGATGCGCCCTCGGTAACTGATTTCGCCCACATATTTATTTTTTTAATTCTTAAATCGGTTAAACATGATCCACTTTTTGTGTTTCTTAGATGTTCTATTACTCGTTCAGCTACACAATTTTATCCCGGGAGATAATTTCATCAAGGCGAGATTTTTAACATCTGGTTTATTATTTAGCCGATAAATTCCATAAACAACTGCAGTTACAGGATAAGCTCTAACTTAATATGGTTTATCTATGCCCGTTAGCAACCCTGGCCTGGAATTGGCAGACAAAACAACGGTTTTTTTCCCGCCAATCACAGGATCACGTTTATCACGAATAATCCATACTTCATTGTCTGTCATTTGTGCAATAAATTTTATTCCAAATATAAATTTCTCGTCGTGATGATTAACACTAATATAATCGATTATTTTTTTTGCTCGTGCATCGCTCATGGTATTATCAATTTCATTGGTTTTCCAGGCTGACCACACATGAACTGCTCCGTCGCTGTAAAACTCTTCCTTGGCTTTATTAGCGTCAGCTATATCGTGTTCAACTTCATCGAGGTCAAATAAATTCATGTTATATTTTAGACAAATATCTAATATAAATATGAATCAATGCAAGTGGCTGATGGTAGGTTCGTTGACTTGTTGCAATAAATCATGCAGAAGTGAATTTTGCGGTGAACATTTACAATCTATTCGCAAGGGCTGTCCAGGACCAACTAAAATGTGATATTGGAATCAGAGGAAAAACTCGTCTTTGTGTAAATTGTGGTGGAAAACGCTACCGGGAACTTAAAAGACATTATGACATAAAAAATATCGATGACAGAATCATCAAGTGTGAAGAAGATTATATAAATAGGTTTTCAAGCAAACTTTGATTTAGACAAATAATAATTACTATATGAGTGAGATATTCACGAAGCATCCAATCATCGATAACTACGAAGCATCATGCAATGACGTGGTCAGACATTGCAAATAAAAAAAATCAGTTGGTGCTGTTAATAGATTTGGTTGTCGTCATTTCAAGGCCGGAAAGAAAAAATTATCAATGTCACCGTTTCATTTATGAATGTTTCCACGGACCAATCAAAGACGGCTTTGTAATTGATCACATTGACGGAAATACACTAAATAATTCCGTATCTAATTTACAAATTATTACTCAAAGTGAAAATTGTGCACGAGCAAATGCTGGTAAAAATAACAAAACTGCCCACGTTGTTAAATGAATCAATTTAGAGACCAACAAAGAAATGATATTTCAGTCTATGTATTCGGCTTGAAATATTTTGGTTTTAATTCGGCTGTGGTACGACAAGTTGCAGAAAAAATAATCGGATCATCATTTTCGTATAAATTTGGAGACTGGATCTCATTTTACTATGTCCCCCTGATATTAGATTAAAATCATTTTAGAAACATCAAAATTATATTCTTCTTATGTTAGAAACATAATATTAGTATATAATGAATGACGAAAATATTAACTATGTAATTGACGCTATCCAATAATGGAAAAATAAAAAAATAAAATTATCAGATGATTTAGATACTGAAAAGATTATCGCCGACTTTGAAACACTAGCACAAAACAAACACGACGGTAATTGTTCTACCAGCTGAATATAAATCTATAAAGAAAATTCAGTCAGCGATGTATCAGTCACTAGCTGCCGTTAATGAATCACAAATAAAAGATTTTGCTGCATTATCAAGGGCAATTGAAAAAATCAGATCAGAATTGTCTGAAGAATATGAAGCGAAAAAATATTTAATACTCGCGTAAGGCAAATAAGAAAATTAGTAAATGACGAAAAGTAAATTTATTTGTTAGTTACTGAAATTATTTGTTATTTACTGAATTTATTTGTTTTTTTAGTTTTTTACTGAATTTATTTGTTTTTTTTTATACTTTTTTTCTGTTCTTTACTGAAATTTCAGGTAAATACCCTATTAGAAATAAAAAATTGTACAAACCGCATAATTTTGACTACCAAATACCCTATAAGAATTACAAAATTGTACAAATTTATAATTTTGAGTACCAAATACTCCATCAAAATTAGCAAAATTCAGTAAAATAAATATTTCAGTAAAATAAATATTATGTAAAAAATAAATATTATGTAAAGAATAAATATTTCAGTAAAATAAATATTATATAAAAATGAATTATTCTGTAAAATTGTACAAATTACTTGATTTTGAGTACCAAATACCCCATCAGAAATTAAAAATCGAATAAATTTATATTTTGAGTACCAAATACCCTAACAGAATTACAAAATTGTACAGTTTGCACGATTTTGAGTACCAAATACCCTATCAGAATTATGAAAATTAAAAAAATTATATTTTTGTTAATATTTATTGTTTTTCATCTATTTTCTTTTTTTTTTTTAGGTGGAAAGATTTTTAAGATCTGACTAGTAAATTAATACTTAGCGTTTCGAACCTTATATCAAGTAAATTTCCAGATTGATTCGTTAATCTGAAATTAATTATCGATAACAAACTATTATGACATCGCAGATAAACTGGATTAATTGGTTCTTGTACGATTAAAAATTCAGGTGGTTCTTTTGGTGAAAATGAGTAAAGAATAAATCCCTGACGAGCTTGATCTGACACTGTCGCGTCGGCGCTGTAGCTGTTTTCGACGACGTCATAACTAAGATTAACTGCGACAACGGTTGTTATATTTACGACCTCTGGTGAAATATGTCGTCCACCACGCCCAGATGGATCATTATTGTGTCTAAGTATAGCTGGTGGCGGTTATGATCTTCTGGTACGTTATATTCGGGAAATTTAAAATTTGGTAGCAACGCAGCTGTTAGCGAATACGCGGTTAAAAAGTTTTGTTTGTTGCCTGATTTATCATCAATTATTGCCTGAATGATTCGTTGGTGAAGATATTCCATGTCGGATGCGAGATGATTTAATATTTCTACGTATCTGATAATATAATCGCATAAACTTGATACATTAAAAAATACACTCCTGAAAATACTGTCGTAGCATCAGTAGAAATTCTTCATATAATTTATTTAAAAATTTGAATAATTGAATAATATTAGTTGGTTCAAAGATAAAACCCTTGTTTATTTTATCAATAATAAAATTCCACATCATATCGTCTTTTTTCTGTAGATAAAATGAGTTCTTAATGTATTTCTAATTTCGAGCATTCTTTTTTCGTAATCTGGATCAAAATTATGATATGATTGCCTGTCTGTGGTATAATTGGATTTTATAGGTTCTGGAGGCGCTGTTGGCTTTGGTGGTTCAATTTTAGGCCATCATAGAACGGTTCTAATTGAACTAGCATAAATATGTACGACATAATTAGGTGAACTTATTTCGATAATCGATGACAACGTTGGTTCTTGAGCGGATATTTTTATCTCAGGTTCCTCTCCGGTTATATTTTTTATTCTATGTGATAACTCATCATTAATTTCATCGATTTGATAACTACCTGTTGGTAATCCAACAACGGTCCAGTCAGAACTACCGTCGGGTTTATTTTTATTAGCAAAACAAACGAATTATTTGATAATAATCCACTAAATGATTTAGATATAATGTTGGGCCAGCTGTGATAAACTCGCAATTGTGCCAACGCGATCTCGTCAACGGAAATTGCAACTGGGAAAATTAATATTAAATTCTGGATTAGTCGAACTTGTCGAGATCATCGTGGTTTTGTGTGGGATTGTATTTGTTGCAATCTGCTGAAGTAATTCCGACATTATTATTAATTGTAGCTTTAATATCGGCTTGATTATAGATTTTTATCATCTTCGAGAACTCAGAATCGGATATATTTCCGTCATTGAGACTCTCCGACAACAGCGAAGATAATTTTGAATATGCGACCGTTGCCGCGTATAATTTAATTACATACTCGGATAATTTCTCATTCGTGCACGAACATATTTTTCTTTGCGATAATATTAAGGAATCCTGCGACCGTTGTTACTGCGGAGATACAAATAGTCACAGCTATCGGTGCCATCATTGTTACCGCGGGTAATATTATTCCGGCTCCAGCAACGGCGGCTGATACCGAATAAACAATCACGTCAACGATAACTAGTCGTCGTTGATATTTTTTTATCTTTGTCGTGTACGTATCTATGAAATTTTTCAGCGACGACTGCCACTTACGTGCTAGATTATACCTGGACTCGGATGCGTCACTCATTTTATTTTACCTAGTAAATAATTGAGGTGACTCAATATAAAATTCCATGCACCACCAAAATGGTGTCGGATTTCTTGTTTTGTCAGTTTCTAACGTAAATGTTTCTTCGACATTTTTATTTAATAAAACAGTTAAAAATCCAAGAAATCTATCGCTGGGATGTCTCCAGTCATATTCTTTAGTAAATATTCTGAATCTTATAGAGGAAAAAAACGTATAATCTGTACACGCCAGTGACCGCAGCGGTGTATTTGAGGGTATCATTTTCTGGTGTCTACGTTAATGATCCCGTCGACGTTATAAATATCATATTATTGACCTGCGATAAGGTCATTTTTGGTGGAATCTTAATAAAGCTAGTTTTTTCGATAATTCCAGGAATTATTAATTCCGTTCCTTTGAATGTGTCAATGCTGACTTCGATGTTGGCGATTTTCTTTGTTAATTTCGTCTATTTTTACAGTTGTTTCAGCGGCGGTTTCATCGATTTTTCTAATAGTTTCATCGGTTCTTATGGTAGTTTCTGTAGCTGGTTCATTAATTTGTTTGATAACTTCATTGACTTTTTTGACAGCTTTGGCGGCATTTTCATTAACTTTTCTAGTATTTTCATTAGTTTGTCTAATAGCTTCTTGTAGACTCATGAAATCATTTACGTGGGCGCTATACTCGGTTCGTCGAATTATATTATTTAATTTAATATTACTTGTTTTTAATTTTCCGTGTTGATCTTGAAAAATAACAACTTCGTCAGGATCTATTCCTGATATTGCTAAAAGATTATCAACATCATCCTTTGTTGCATATTTCGATAAATCAACGTCGACGAGTCTTTTTTTTTAATGTTCGCGACGAAAGAGATCTTCCGTAAATATCAACCATTATTTATCAAATACTGATTTAATTTATCAGAAGTGTACTCGTGAACGACCTTATGATATGGCTTAGCTGATGTTGATATTGCATCAAGGACATTAATTGTTTCACGGCCACATATTGGCGGATCAGTTAATGTTTGTGTTGGTAACGTCGAATACCAAATTGGAACGTTTGATTGTCTTGCATAATTTAAAAATTCTCGTGGTGGCGCTAACCCGTACGAGTCAAAGTAAATAATTTCACGTGGATTTATCGCGTAGGAAACCCAGTGTGTGCCAGGACCAACGCTGTCATCGAGATTTATAATTCCGGTTTCATTGCGATTCGGTTGATTCGGTAATTGATCTCGCATAAATACACCTCGAAAGAATTTTATTTTTAATTTTTTAGCGCCGTCGGTTAAATCAAAATTTGACATCGGCGTTATCGTGGGAGATTTTTTGGATACCACGAGGGAGGTGTTCCTGGCAATCTTAGGCCGCGTCCGTTTTTTTAACGTATTTTCCTCCTGTTATTTTTTCTGCTACCTTACTACCAGCGTATCCAGCAGCACCTAACGCAGCTGCTTTTTTATCATTGGAGCAACAGCGGCTGCTTTTGCAATTAATGCTGGTATTAAACCAGCGAGAAGTGGAAAGAAACCACCTACTTTAATCATATCCTTGACGGCGCTCGGGGAGAGATCAATTTGAATTCCAGTATTTGCTGATTTAGCTTTAGTAAAATATTTATGTTGAGTTTAGTTAGCGACAATTTATTTGGACCACCATGAACTTGAACATTTTTTAATGTTAATTTTGCTCCACAAATTTTTGTTGTATTTGATTGGAGTTTATTCACTTGACCCGGAGTCAGGGTCACACTAACATGATCGTATGGCATTATAATAAAAACGATTGATTTAAATTATTCTCACATTTTTTCCACTGGAGTATCAATGATTCTCATTTGTCCGCTACTACCCTCAAGAATCATAGGTTTATCGCTAAGTATGACGGCAACTGCTCTAAAATTATGACCAAGTGCATTAACTACTCTGGATTTAAAATGTATATCAACGACAGATTGTTTTATTAAATCGAGATGTTCCAGTGAAAAATAATAGATCGGATACAAATTTATAAAATCTAATTGTGATATTTGTAAACCAGTATCAATATTTTGATCTCGCCCTAGAAAACTAAGTAAACGATGATATCCACGCGTCACTGAATTACTAGCAAAATCTAATCTAGGGGTACTATCAGTGGTTGTTGCCTGCCATGACATTATTGATCTACCGCCTTGATTCATAAAGGAAAGTAATTTACTTTCTTCAGATATTGATGGAGTCATTGCTGGCATCCATAATGTAAGTTTAGATAATATTACTTTACCATTGTTAGCAACATCAGCAGCAGCATCAACGACACCCTCTCTCCAGATGGCATCATCACTACCTTTTCGATAAAAAACGATTGTGTTTGGCTCCAAAAATTACCTTCTTAAAATTTCTACAAAATCCAAATATGTGAGATAACGGGATCATACATGAAAATCTTCTACTAGCATCTTTTAGCATGTTTTTACGTGTAGCAAAACCTAGATTAAAATTAGGATTGGCACCCATGACTTCTGGTTCCACATCAGCGTTGGCAGCAGCGTCATAATTTAATTTCGGTCGTACTTTATTAAATGGTTCATCATCAGCGTAATTAGAATTATCCTTGTAAAACATCATACTCGGACCAGCTGATCTAGTAAAATCATCTGAATACCTCGCTAAGCCTATAATTGTCGTAGCAACGTCAACATTATCTTGAGTTGCCTCAATTTCTTTTCCATCTATCATGTATATAGCGCTCTTAAATAACGCCATAATACCATCATTGACAGAACCAATTTTGAAATTGTCTCCGTATGGTGCATCAACACGAACATTATTAAGAACGGCGGTTGTTAAAATTTCACCTACAATCTCGATAAACGCCTCCCATGGCAGAAAATATCTGCTTGTATCATGAACCTGCATTTCAACTCGACTATCACTATTTGGTATTACTGCGTCGTATGAGTAATTTTGATAATCACGTAATGACGTATCTTTATTTATAGATTCACCCATGTCAAAGGCCTCGCTGGATGTTCGCGCAAACATTTTATTATAAAAATTATCTTCTAAAACGAAGACCACTTCCTGATATCATACTCGTATTTATTATTTGCTCGGTCCCCTGATTTACTAATTCTGCTAATTTTTTATTTGCTGCATCATTTATTACCTTACTAACATCGTTAGGCATCACTGCTGTGCTTGGCAATTTGATCGCAGCAACAGGTTCTTTTTTTTCTGCGTATTAAATTTAATATTCTGTCCTTGATGACATTAAACGCTTTACTGGCAATATCACCAACAGCGGCGGTAGCTTTTTCACTAATAAAGTCCATGGCTTTCATTGATATTTGTTTCGCGATAGGTCCGGCTTTAGGAGCTATCCTTGTGATAAAACTTTTAACAACATTACCAAGTCCGTCTCCGTAGGTAACTCTGTACATGGGTAACCGCGCGTTTACTTCTCGAACAGGCACGGGTTTACGATGATGTTTGTGCACGATCATTTTATTTAATTAATTATTTATTCAACAACTAGTCGCTGTAGTCGTCAATGATTTCATCAATGAGATTTCTATAAATATTAACATCCATGATACCGCCGTGAAATAATCTTCGACAGATATCAGTTGCCTCGTTGATTATTTCTGATGAATTATTTCCAGTTCGTTTTCCTCCAATAAGAAACTCTAATCGTGATACGTCATTAACGACATTGTCGGGGCAAATATAATTATTTCCAAAACCACTGCCAGTAGCACCTGGAGATTGTGGTACATCCTGAAATTCTTCTTCTTGAGATTGTTTCATCGCATCTACTTCTTTAATAATTTTTTTATAATCTGGATCGTTTAAATTAATCCTACTATTTTTATGAGTAAAGTATAATACAGGAATCCAATTATCTTCTGTAACATCGTCAATATGTCTTGGTAATAGATACTTTTCTCTTTGATCATAATCAAATGCAGCAATCTCAATTACTCTATTACGATCTTTAAGGACTGTAGAAGCATTTTTTTAAACATTAACGCAGGTACTTGGGGTATTTCTGGTAGTTGTGTTTGCAGAGGTGGAGTTTGTTGTCGAGGAGGTTCCTTCGCTTTGGCTAATTCACAAACAAATTTTTTATATTCTAGATCTTTAAAATTGATATTTGATCTTTTAGAGGCAAAATATACCGCAGGAATCTAATCACCTTTTCCAACACTATCAACAAATTCGGGTTTTAGATATGTTTCTTTGGAATCAAAACCATATACAGCAATATCAACTAATTTACTCCGATCACTAAAACTACTAAGACTATCGTCGGTAATTATTTCATATGGTAATGGTTTTTCTTTTGGAGGTTGCTGTTGAGGTTTCTCCTCAATTTCTTCTGCAATTTCTCTTACTTGTCTTTCTCTATTATATCCTCTAATAAAATGAGGATAATTGGCAGTTTTTTTTTTATCGGTTATTTGAATAATACCTAGCCTTGCTTTATACAACCAATCAGCCCATTTTTTACGATTATCACAATTAGAATCAGGATTTAAATATCTTTGTCTATCTGCAAAGGTCCTATAAGCAATATCGCCAAATTCCTCAAAATCTTCAGGGGTATTAAGTGGATATTCGTTTATCCTGGCCAGTCCATATTTATTAAATTCTTTGTCATAAGTATCCTTAGATTCAGGTTCAGGTTGAGCTTGAGCTTGAGTTTGAACTTGAGCTTGAGGTTGAACTTGAGGTTGAGGTCGAGTTTGTTCTGCAATTTGTCTTAATACTGGAAGGATACCCTTTTTTCTCACATCAAGATCTTCAATATCTCCTAATAGAACTCGCTCAGTGGTTGTAGTGATAGGTTTAAATAACAACTCAGTTGACTCCGCGAAACCTTGTTTCGCATTTTCAACTGCTCGTATTTTTCGTTTGACAGATTCTCTCACGGGAATATACTTCTTTGTTGCTTCTAGTCGTTCTCGTGCTAATCTAGTAGTATATGCTTCTCCGACGTCCATGAATATTAATATATCAATAATTTTAATTTATCATCATGAAAAAATTACAGATCGGTCTTGACAAAATATTTTAACCATTACAGCAGCATGGAGGAGCCGTCTCCGTGTCGTTCTAGGTTTTGTCTTGATTTTACTTAATATATTTAATCCCACAAGCAAGCTTTTATTTTGGTAAATAATGACTTTTCGCAACGATTTTTTCGTGGAAGCCTTTATTCGAAGAAATCTTTGGGATTCAATAAGAGACTGTTCGCCCTCCCTGCTGCTATCTTGTTTACAAATTGTCATAACAGTCAACAAACATAAAACAAAATTCCTATACACAATATGGAAATGCATAATAAAACTCGCTTCCTTTATGGTAATGGCACTAGAAACATTACTATTCCAATATGAAATTATTACGAAAGAAGTCTTAGCACGTATTCCTTATATATTTTCAAAATGAACTTTTCCAGACGAAAGTATATTTAAAAGGTCTGTTTTAGACATAAATACAGTTTTAGCTTTTGGATAATATCCAGTCCGCTGTGATGAGAAGTTTATTGAGAAATCATTACCAAACCATTATCTATGTCAGGTTTATAACGAACAGATATTTGCCACTAATTCTTTCAACATTCATATAATGAAATATTCCAGATTACAACATTGAAATACTATCCCGAGCAAAAAAATTATATTTGTGCCATTCTTCCGATATATATATGGTGGTGTAAGGGGTGCTCATGGAGGGGTAGTACCTCAGGTTAGGGTAGCAGTCGTACTTCCTCGGGGGTAGCTAGTCCACCTTTGGTCTCAACATGACGCTCAACTCTCACCTGTGGCTCCAAGAAGTTGTAGCATGCGGAGGGGCCACACCACGGACAACAGCTTCGACTGGCCGGCCAAGCCAGGATGAGTGTGACTGATGGGTTTCAGACCCCCGGTGAGCCAGGGATTGTCTACCATTGCATGTGAAGACTTGAACCGGTGGACTGTGCAGAGGAACCAGCAGCTGGTCAACGGGCATAAAGGCGGACCCAGCAAAGCGATGTGCAGCACTAAGAGCACAGCAATACACGTAGGACGCCTTGGTCATCCACTGCATCCAGTCTCCATTCCAGCCGTCTTGACCAAGTCTTGCAACTGGACAAAGTAGAGCCTGGACGAGAGAGTGAGGCAGACGCAGCGAAACTCTTCCTCACTTTATTCCAACTGATGCGCAAGTCATTTATGTCATCAACAGTACCCTAGTCATGCGCCGATGGCCAAGCTGCGAAGTGACAGGTGTGGATGTCGGCAGCCGTCTGCTCTACTAAGCAGACCTCTTCAGGATAGAGCTGATTACCTCCATAGCCTGAGGATGGGGCTGGAAAAGGTAACCTAAAAAATGCCTGCATCATCTACCCCGACCAGCTTACCGCTGCTGGAGGGAATCCCATTCTTGCGGTCGAAACACAAAGAAAACCCCAAAAGTTGCGCTCACTCTTGGTGCATGGAACATACGCACTCTATTGGATCGTGCATAGGCTGACAGACCAGATTGAAGAACTGCCCTGATTGCACCGATGAACGTCGGGAGTCTGGAGTTCGATTCGCTGTCAAGTCGAGTCTGGTGAATAAGCTCTCCATCTTACCAAAAGGAATTAATGACGGGCTTATAATGTTGAAGCTACCCTTACATGCCACAGGCTATTGATCTCCAATATGAATCTAAAAATTCAACCTCCCAGACGCCCACAGGGAATTAAAGTCCCAAAACGACTCAACGTCTCCAGGCTGAAAGTCTGCAACAATGAGCAAGCTGTCTGAAGCTTTGCCAAGCCAGCTAGAAACCACAGACTCTGACAGCAACGACGTAGAGAAATGCTGGATGGCCTTCAAACATCTGTTGTACTCCAGTGCATCTGAAGCCCTTGGCGTCACTACGCGAAAGCACTAAGACTAGCTTGACGAGAAGTGTGAAGAAATAGAGTCCCTGCTAAAGGAGAAGCATCTCTTACATCGTGCATGCAACATAGACCCCAAGTCCGCTGCAAAGAAAGATGCCTTCAGCAGAGTCCGCCAAGCTGTGCAGAAGAAACTACGCGAGATGCAGGACACATGGCTGAGCCGAACGGCAGATGATGTCCAGTGCTTTACCGATAGATACGACATGAAGAATTTCTATAGTGCTCCTCGTGATGTTTATGGCCATGTAACGTGAAGCACAGCCCCACTCTTGCGCTCCGATGGCAGCACTCTCATAACCGAGAAGGAGAAGATACTGGATCCCTGGGAGGAACACTTTGACGGTATCCTCAACAAACCCTTCTCCATCAACGATGAAGCGATCGACCGTCTACCACAGGTGGAGATCAACGATATGTTGGCTGACCCTCCAACAGTGCTGAAAACTCATAAGGCCCTTGAGCTTCTGTCTAGTGGAAAAGCTCAAGGAGCAGACACCATCCCAGCTGAGATCTATAAGTCTGGTGGGCCTAAGTTAGTGGGAAGACTAACAGAGATGTTCTGTGGCATGTGGAAGATGAAACGCATATCCCAGGAATTCAAAGATGCATCTATCGTCCACTTTTACAAACGCAAAGGCAATCGGCAGTCCTGCCACAACCATAGAGGAATCTCTCTACTCTGCATCGCTGGCAACGTCCACGCCAAGCTAGAGCTGAACAGACTTACAGAACGCCTACTGCCAGAAAGCCAGTGTGGCTTTACAAAGGAGAGATGCAGATCGACATGATCATTGCTGCCAGGCAGTTGCAAGAAAAATATATTGAACAAAATGTTCAGCTATACACAACCTTCGTGGACCTGACTAAGGCAGTCGATGCTGTCAGCCGCGAAGGCCTTTGGAAGATCGTGGCCGAATTTGGATCTCCAGAAGTCTTCATTGAAATGGTGAGACAGTTTCATGATGCATCCTTGCCAGAGACCTGGAACAGGGAAACTATTCCCAACCGTTTGCAGTTACGAATGATGTGAAACAAGGGTGCGTCTTAGCCTCCACTCCATTTAGCCTCATGTTCTCCGCAATGTTGATGGATGCTTTAAGGACAGTGAATGGAGTAGGTCTCAGATACCGTATGGATGGGAAGTTGCTCAACGGGAGGAGGCTCCAAGCCAAAACCAAAGTCCAAGTTGAGAACATTCGCGACCTGCTGTTTGCAGATGACTGTATTGAGCACTTAGGCAAACATAGAACAGAGAATTGACCTTTTTTCCACAACGTGCTTTAAACTTCGGACTCACCATCTCTAGCAGCAAGACCGAGGTTCTGCATCAGCCAGCTCCTGGAGAAGATTACCTGGAACCATCCATCACTGTCAATGGCCATAAGCTCAGAAATGAAGACAGGTTCACATGCTTCGGTAGCATCCTCTCACAAGCTGTCCACATTGACGATGAGGCCAACACTAGGAGTGCCAAAGCCAGTATAGCATTCGGTAGGCTCGGCTCAAATGTTTATGGTAGGAGAGGCATCAGGCTTGCCACCAAACTCAAAGTCTACGCAGCGGTTGTTCTCCCCACCCTCCTCTATGCTTTCGAGACATGGACTCTGTATAGTCGCCATGTTAAAAAAACTGAACCACTTTCATATGAGCTCCCTGATGAAAGTACTGAAAATCAGTTGGCAGGACATGGTACCAAACACAGAGATGCTCACTAAGGTCAGCATGACAAGCATATACACCACGGTGTTAATAAATGAGATACAAGGACACCCTCAAGGCCTCGCTGAAGAACCTATTCATTGATCCTGATAGCTGGGAGAGTGTCGCTAATAACCGATGTGCTTAGCGCAGTCAAGTCAACGCTGGTGCGGAAGGCTTTGAGCAGAAAAGACTGGCGGACGCAGCTGAAAACCGTGATCTGCGCAAATCCAGGAATATCAGTTCCGCAACTGCCGGCCAGCAACCTGCACGTCCATGTCCCCGCTGCAACAAACTCTTCCGGGCCTGGATGAGCCATCTCCGGACCCACCACCAAGACTTGAAAAACTTTCTTTATATTATGTACAAAATACGAAATTTAGGGCTAAGAAGGAATGGAAGCATTTTGTATGGAACTACATACATGAATATATAAGAATAATCGCTTTAGGAACATGTGTTATAATGGTTCATCTTTTCAAAGATAAAACATGTACACCATTCCATAAAACACGCCATAGATAGATAGATAGATAGATAGATAGATAGATAGATAGATAGTTATTAATTAGTTAGTTAGTTAGTTAGTTAGTTAGTTAGTTAGTTAGTGAGAGAGAGAGAGAGAGAGATAGAGAGATAGATAGATAGATAGATAGATGATCGATCGTTCCATAGATAGATAGATAGTCAGATAGATAGATAGAATGACACAGGTAGATAGATAGAATGACATAGGTAGATAGATAGAATGACATAGGTAGATAGATGGATATATATATATATATATATATATATATATATATATATATATATATATATATATATATATATAATATATATATATATATATATATATATATATATATATATATATATATATATATATATATATATATATATATATATATATATATATATATATATATATATATATATATATATATATATATATATATATATATATATATATATATATGCAGTGTTGACGTTATATGTGGGTATAAGCTGTGCAATTGTAAACAGCCACTCCCAGAATACTGAAGCGAAAACACACTCATACACAATCAATATAAGTAAAAGAAATGTAAAATAACAAGAAATGAGCTTGACTTTATTTGACGTTAATGACTGGGTCTGTATTCAAAAGGAATTGAAATTTTAAGAACAAAAGAAATGTACTTTTGAGAAGAAATCGTGTAAACTTCAAAGTTACATTTCACATGAAAAACAAGAATAATAGATTTAGACGTTGAATTAGTTATTCAAGGAAATTTAACACAAAATTATATAAATCAACTTACTGTCGCCTTAGTGTGCTAGGAATTTCTGACCTTATCATTATATTCTAAATAACCGGTATAATCGCAAAATTGCTTTTTTCAAGGACTGATTCAGGTTTGCTCTGCATTAGCGTTGTGACGTGTAACGTAATAAACGTAATGTAACAAAATACGCAGGTTTGCGACAGACACTCTTATAAGAATGCTTATGTATAAGGAATGTCATTCAAGAGTTGGTTGAAATATTCTCATAAGACATGAATTCCATCCCGAGATATAATTTGTGTAGGAAAAACAATGTTTCTCTTTCTCCTTAAGATGATAAGAGTTAGTTGTTTATGAAAAGGAGAATATATTAATAAACACCTTTAAATCTCCCTGCATCTCCGTGTACCTTATACTCAAATAAAAGTTTATTTCTTTTTATCGCATTTTGCTTTTCACCTATTTCTTCTATAATAAATACTTGTACATCATTTGCACTAAAATGCTTTCAATGGACTTTATATCTTTTGAGTCATCAGACTACGTACTTTGCATGGTATAAATTCAGAATGTTCACATTGTATAATAAAAACAGAATTAAACTATGTTGCCTTTAAATATAATGGCAACATCAGCAGCAATAATTTCAAAATTTGATATCAAACAGTATAGCATGCAATAGAATAATGGAATATGGTACACATCACGTCGAAAATAATCTCCTTTTCCAGTCACATAACAGGGAATGAAACATATTGGAGAACAACGGCTGCAAAAGGTGTTGGGGATTGATATGGGTTAGGAAGCGTCGTGTACAAATTTCCTTGACTCCTCCCGTATATGTAAACACCACACCCCTTAGTGAAATAGTAGTTGCTGTTTCTTACTATGGTCTTTTTGTGTCGTTTTGTGTGGGATGAGTTTTGTTGTTGTAGGTTATGGTGTTACTCTTTACAAGACAATTAGTTTAATACCAGCCTTCTTAGGTTTTGTGGAAAATATAAAACTCAAAAAACGTTAATGTAAAACATAAGGTGAACTAGTATTGGACTAGTTTATTTTTCTCGCTAAATATTTGTTTTAGCTTTTATCCAATTATCTGAAGCCATGATGATATAAGAGTGCATGTGCGCATACTATTGAATAACCTTTGAATGTTAGGTTCAATTAAACCAGATATATTTCACTGCACATATTGGTGTACTTGTATTAACGAGGAACAACTTTATATCTACAAACAGATTGAATTCATATATATTCTTGATTCTTGCGAAATACAAATATATTTCTATTTCAAGTAACGGTCAAATTATCTTGTGAAAACTAGATGAAGTGACGACAGAAAGCTGTAAATAGATGTAATTTAAAAAGACAGTGTGTATTGAACTGATTTCAGTGCTTCAAATAATCGTGCGACAATGCAAGAAAGGAAATTACAGCCATGATAGTTTATGATTCATACTTGAAACTCGTTTTTGTTTGATCTTGAAATTGAATAAGCTTATGATTTTAAATCAGGTGCCTAAAAATTACTCCAGCTAGATGACCCATTCAGTCAGTAAATTATACACAAAACAATTGGGGTAAATATCATTACGTCGTCATTAAACTTGGAAGGATGTAGAAGTGCCCTTGTTAATGATGCTGATGGGATGTTACTTCAGATTCTTAATGTTCTCCTTGCACATTGTGGTCTACATCATTCACACCTGGTTGGCTGCTTAAGTTCATGTCCTTGTTGACAATTTAGAACGATCTGGAAATTAAATAACGAATCTGATAATGATGTATAATTGTGTAATTGTTTTTATATATGATAGCGAGTAACATAATTAATCATTTCGTTATTAAATATTGGCAGAGGAATCGGTGCTCTAGATGTTTTTAGTTACTGTTTGCGATGCTTTTTTAAACTTCTAATTATACATGTGACTGACAAAGTGTTCATAAAATAACTATGTAATCACTAGGTTTAACCTTATTGTTAATTCATTTAAATTCATAGCTAATTGTGACTTTGTCATGCATCAAGACTTTTAGCATATAAACACTGTACAGGGCGAATGGCAAATCAGCACATTTAAGAACGGACTTCATTCGGACGAACACTTGAAGTCTCTTGGGATGTACATATGCTTGAACATGTGATACCACCTTTAGGAATATTTTAAATTTAATTCAAAATACTAGTTATCTTCTAAGCTTTAACATTGTATTTTAGACAGATAGTGGTTTTTTCCATTAAATTAGTTTACATACGTAGATACATACATGCATACCTACATACATATATATATATACATACATACATACATACATACATACATATATACAAACATACATACACATACACACACACATACATACATACATACATACATGCATAAATACATACATACGTACGTATATACTTAGACACACACACAGCGACATGCATACATACATACATACATACATACATACATACATACATACATACATACATACATACATGCATGCATGCATGAATGCATACATACATACACACATACATACATACATACATACATACATACATACATACATACATGTATGCTTGGTTGCAATTTTGAATTCTGAAAGAAGTTGACAATCCGTGATGACATCAAGAAATAAATAAATTTGATTGAATACCATATTCTTTTAATTAACTCATGGGCAGATTGGTTACGTAACGGTGAATGTCTGACCTGCCATATAAGTAAAATGATACGTGTTTTTCTGCGAGAATTGTTGCAATATATATATAGTTGGACATAAGATTTGTTGTTGTTGTTGTTGTTGTTGTTGTAGGGTTTAACGCCATTTTTCAGCACAAGATAGGCCATATATGGCGGCCAGTATAACTGGTGGAGGAAGAACCCTGGAAAACCCAGGAAAGAACCACCGACCCACGAGAAGCTACTGGCAGGCTTTCCCACGTACCCACGCTAGCCGAGCCTTGGACTCTAACATACGCAGACAGAGGTGAGATGGCAGTGATCCGGAACGATGAGCGCTTTAGACCACTCGGCCACTCGGGGCCCCTTGGACATAAGATATACTTACTTTAAAATATTGGCCTTAATAGTCATCAGAGTCAGAAAGATGGATAGATAGATAGATAGATAGACAGGTAGATAGATAGATAGATAGATAGATAGATAGATAGATAGATAGATAGATAGATAGATAGATAGATAGATAGATAGATAGATAGATAGATAGATAGATAGATAGATAGATAGATAGATAGATAGATAGATAGATAGATAGATAGATAGATAGATAGATAGATAGATAGATAGATAGATAGATAGATAGATAGATAGATAGATAGATAGATAGATAGATAGATAGATAGATAGATAGATAGATAGATAGATAGATAGTTAGATAGATAAATAGATTGATAGATAAATAGATATATAGGTAGATATATAGATACATAGATAGATTTTTATATATATATATATATATATATATATATATATATATATATATATATATAGAGAGAGAGAGAGAGAGAGAGAGAGAGAGAGAGAGAGGGAGAGAGCGATATATATATATATATATATATATATATCTATATAGACATATATATATATAGAGATATATCTATATAGATAGATTAATACTTTGATAGATAAATATATATATAGATACATAGATAGATGGATAGACATGAAGATTAATATAAGAATTAATATAAGATTTGTAGAATTAAACCAGTTTTATTGAAAAAATACAGTTTCTGAACCATTCTCGTGTAAATGATGGTCGAGTGCATTGGTGGAATAGAGAGGTTTCGTTTGAAACTGAACATATTTAAATAAATTGAAAATCCGTTTTCACATTACGAAATAGAGAGAGGAATGTAGTGGCTTTGATAAATGCATAATACATTGTTTAAATTACTTAAAACTTGAGATCGCCATTGTATGACTGTCAAAGTTTAGTAGGTTCAAATGGGAAGGTCTAAAACTAACATTATTACTTACTCCAGGTGCAGGATTCCAATTTATTGTAACATATGTAGCAGTCGGGTATGGAAGATTTTAATAATCTCCATATACTTGATTACATACTATATTTGATTTGTGTTTAATAGAAAAGTCAAAGTTTCAGCATCACTCGATGCAGGGTCCATATTTATAGGGACATTTGTAGCAAGTGGAATAGTGAATTCGAGGCCATGATCTGATAGAGGATTTCCAGTTATAGCGACACTTCTATCATTTGGCACTGTGAGAGTATGACCAGCCCAGACTGTACAAATCCGTATTAATGTAGTATTAGAAGGAAATGGGGCATCAAAAGTTACAAAACCCCTCGATGGATGAATCCAAATTATTAAGATTTGTCAAACGTGGCACTGTAATATTTTGACCGACTCCACATACGGGATTCCGAGTTATTGTAGTATTTGTAGGTAGTGCTACAGTATAAGCTATACCATTCCTAGGCTCAGCATTTGCAGTTGTTCAAATAATTAGGTAACATTTTCTGCAAGTGGCAAATGCAAAATGCGACCTGATATTGGACTCCGAATAGAAGCAACATATATTATCGATGGAACAGAAAACGTTAGACAAGTCCAAGCTTTATTATTCCAAGTTCTTCTAACATATGTGGCAAGTTTTACGGTAAGAGTTTGACCCACTCCAGATAAAAGAATACAAGATATTCCACAATTTGTGGCTATTTATAAAATATCGACCGTCCCAGGACTTATATTTCCAACTTTTCCTAGCATTTGTTGCAATCGGTAATGACAGGTTATGACCAGCTCCAGAAAGAGGATTTTAGATTATAGTAGTCGAAGCTTTTGAAGCATCTTTTAGCATGTGTTACTCTTAGATTTTTTGAAATTCCCAGATAAAGTAATTCTAGTTATAAAAACATTTTGTGGAAGTCGAACAGTAAAGGTTTGACGATTCCCAGCCGTAATATTTGTTGTAGGAGGAATTGAAATATTTGAACAAACTAAAGATGCAGGGCTCCAATGTCTTTTATAAGTTATATCAAGTGGCACTCACTGTAAGACTTTACCCAACTCCTGATAGAGAAACACAGGTTATAGTGACATTTGTGGAAGTGGTAACAATAAATTTGTCCAGCTCAAGATGTATGATTACGCGCCATTACAGCATTCGTTGCAGATGTCACTATAAGAAAGAGTTTGACCTTCTCAAGCTACGCATGCAGGATTCCGAGAGATTGTGGTATTTTTAGAAAGCTGAATAATACAATTATGACCAGCTCCAGATACAGGATTTATAGTAATATATGCATTCGTGGGAATTGGAGGACTAAACGATATATCATTCACAGCTGCAGGATTTCGAGTTATGGTAGCATTGTAGGCAAAGGCATTGTACCGTTGCGCCCAGCATCAGAAACGGTACTGATACGACTTGTAGTGGGATATCTAGTATATCGAACAGTAGAAGTTTGATCAGAACCAAATGCACGATAACGGGGTGTAACGGGATGTCTAGTAGGTCGCACAGTAAAAGTTTTCTCAGCTGCAGCTACAGATTCATCAATTGGAGATATTGCCGGATTTTTAGAACTGGGTATAGCAGCATTTGTGGTAGTTGGCACTCTAAAAGTGTGTCCAAGGTCACTTAAATATCCAGTATTCCGAGATATAGTCTCACTTGGACGAGGCTGAATTGTCCCAGTTGGACCTGTCCTAAACGCAGGAGACGTGGTTGCAGAAGTAAAAGATATAGAAGGTCTTGTTATAGGTATAGAGGCCATTGCAGGAGGTATACTGCCAGTTGAGTCTGCAGCAGGCCCAGATGTCGATTTGAGCGTTTCATTTGCAGCTCTAACAAGTCTATTTCCGATACAATTTCTTACATCTCCATGGGCTGTGAAAAGGAGACAATCTAAAACAACAACAAAAAACATTATACAAACATCATGGTCAGCTGCTTGACAAAAGATAACAGAAGAACAGTTACACTCATTCTTCACAATCACTGGTGTCATCGGCATTTACTCGTCAGATTTGGATGATGACGATGAGTTGTGTCACCATTCAATTATCCATTCAAACTTTTGACAAAGGGAAATGGGTAAAGAGAAAAATTGTTTCGCCTTATCGCTTCCACTATAGATAACAAGGCGTGTGAATTTAAGATGGAAGCCACGTTTTGTAATTTGAGAATCTACCTAATCCTAGGCTAGATGTACCGCAAAAGACAATACATAATATGCAACACTTTTTTAAAGCAAAACCTTTTTCTACTTTACCTTATTAAAACAGTTCTGGTGACAAACATGTTCTTACAATTTAATGTTTTGGTGTATCATCACGTTTGAGAAGGAAATGATTTTATCGGATTCGAAATAATTGAAAACCATTATGTATACGACACTAAGGCTAAGAAAAAAAAAACAAGTATTCGTTTATGCTTCCCTTTAACAATCAGCTTACTATGCATAGCGTTTAGTATATGATATTAATGAGTTTATTTTAAAATCTAAGTAAATAAATTTTAAAACATTGAATCACAGATTAAATAGTTGTCAACGGTGACCACACATTTTCTAGGGTACATTTCTGTAATTGCTCATGTCTTGCAATAGCACCCTTGGAATATGATGGCACTATAGCTGTTTTATAAACAATGACACTAGCTCAAAACGTAGACGCTAGAAAAAGTTGCTAAAGATGACGAATCTGCTAAGGAGTAACAACCAGACAGAATTAACTGATTAAATCAAATTCGGGAAATTCCTAGGTTCATGCGATGCCCTCTATATCGGCTCGGACACTATGCTCCAACGATGATATTATAGGAGAACAGTTGTACAGGCAGACATCAGTAATGGACAGGTCTTATATGGCATCATGAACATGTACAATAACTTCCTCTTCAATAATTACTCGTTATGTTCTGGGTGTTATGTTCTGTTTAAACTCACGAAACAAATTCATAGAATGATCAATTTAATGAAACGCGTAAACACTTTAATTCGTGTATTGAAACAAGAGAATCACAATGTATATACAGTTGACCGTAAATATGCCAGGCATATTTGTCCCGAGAATGTAATTGTGTCATGGCTTAAACTTAATTAACATTTGGAAAATGCTTAGAGAAGACAAATACATATACCACACATCAACAATAAAACGAATTTATTCGGAATAGCGTGATCATATAAAAACTTTCTTCTTAATGTAAATACTGTTTAAATGTTTCTTACGTTAGCCTTAAATCTAAAGACAAACAAACGTAGAGACGAATCTAATTTACAGGAATACAATACTAGGCATTGGCACTAATTTACACCAGGGTGTCTGCTCTTTGCCTATAATAACACTATCAAAAGTCTACTCATTCAAATTTATCCAATGAGAAACATTCAGTTTAAACTTTAGCATAAAAAACCTTGAAATTAATAATTAAAATACTGACATGACATCATTATGTTAATTTACAATTGTAATTCATAACCTGTTACATGACCCCTAGTTTGTAACTTTGATGCAGAAGTGAAGACATCTCTCTCGTCTATGTTAGTATTTTGGCTAATCTGCTGGATTAAAGACCGATGTATGAATTAAAATAAAATGTGCCCAATTACGTTGATATCTTCATACATTTATATTGCATTGACTAGAGCAACAAATGGAATGCCTTGGTTCTGGTACTATACATCATTGGTTAGTACTAAACAAATGTGTTTTTTTATATCTTTAACCGAAAACTGGACTTGTTGATGATATGTCAAACGTTTTTGTTATATCTAAGTCTTCCTTACCTCCACCCCTCGCAAACTAAACTACCCAGCCTGATCCTTTGTACCTTTGATCAAGATTTAATATAAACACATTATATGAAGGACATATATTCATAAAGATGGTATAGATAAAGATACAGACAGACGTAAAGAATAAGCATACTGGAATGCTTACCAAGTGATTTTGCCAGAACCAAACTGGAACTGGTCACCGTCAGATAGAGGAAAACAACGATAAAAGTACGCATTTTTTCTGTTTGTCTGAAAATAAAAAATCAATAATTTGTTTGTATTGTAGCAATATTACATCTTCGAAAAGTGACACTGGCTATTCCCAACAGCGCAGCGAATGCCTTTAAGCGAGATGCAGTACGTTTGAAGCTGTATGTCTTTGTACAGCCAGTTGTAATCGTAAGTAATATAGTTTGCGTTGTTGCTCATAACCATTCGAAACCAATTTCTTACCAGCAAATTCAAACCAGATCGGATGCATTTCGGCTGACTCACCCAATCCATCTTCTGTCCGAAATTTCACGAACCAAATATAATAATTTCCTAATGCAAAACCAACTTTGGTGAAATCCGATATTAAGTAATTTCCACCAATGTTTTTATGATGAAATTTCTTCCAAATTAATCAATTATTTATCACTTAATTGTCACGAAATTTTTGATAAAAGATATAATGGCTACTTAAAATGAGCTTGAGTCTGTTTATTTAAGAAATAGCTTTGTGTATGGCAACGTGCAATGTAGTTGTGCTTGGTTACTTCACGGTTACCTGTCTATTATTTATGGGTTTGTTTGCGTGAAGATCAGCAGAGCGGGGATCACTGTAGCAAATATGCATACTAACTGGTTTCCTATACGAGTGCAAGAGCCCAGTGGATTGCCACGTTGTTGATGATTTCGGATCATTTCTATGGAAAATAATTTTGATGATTCCTCAGGTGAGACTCCTCGTCGTACCATGCCTGTACTGGATTTGATATTTATGCCTATTCCTTTTATTGTTTTAGGCAATGAATGCCGTGTTGACTAATAGAACAAATGTGATTTTTCCCGTACTATTTATATTCATCTATATAGTGAGAGAGTGAAAGAAAGGGAGAGAGAGATTTCACAATAGTTTCTTCGTACATTTATATTGTTTGATCTAAATTTTATTAAATAACATATTTTAACGTAATAGTAGAATCATAAGGCAACTTGTAATTAAACATCTTGGATCATGCAATCTTTATACATTTAAACAAAGAAAAAGAAACAACAAAATCTTGTATCTACAGATGTACCGATACATTGAAAATGAGCTTTTTGTGTTAATATTAAATACGTAAACTAGAAATGATATCGAATTAAAGTGAATAACAGATCGGAAGTACAACTATTGCAGCCTATATATAAACTTACATTGATTTTTCAGTCGCTTAGCAGGTGCTTACTTCCACAGTACCACGTTCATACTCTCAGACGGAGCTTTTATTTTGTGATCGTGGTGCATACTGTTACTCGTTAATGACCGTTTTAAACCGATTAAGATGGTTTGAATTGTATGGTTCGACTGTGACTAATTCATTATATAATACATGGCTTATGTTTCACTAATTCTCGCTTTGTAAGACAATGGGCTTATGTTTCACTAATTCTCGCTTTGTAAGACAATGGGCTTATGTTTCACTAATTCTCGCTTTGTAAGACAATGGGCTTATGTTTCACTAATTCTCGCTTTGTAAGACAATGACAATGCCAGAGTATATAATACCGTCAGGTTACAACACGCAGGAATTGAATTAAACTATTAATATTTCACTTTGCATGCATATACCTTAGCCTTGGACGATATAACATTTTGTTATCAACAATATCAGTTTAACTCTCATTTACAGCATTGTTATGTTATTAAAGTTATTGCGTCAATGGACTAAAATCCTTTTGAACTCTCTAGATTAGTGAATCTCAAACTGTGTCCTGAGGCCGCGTGAGATTTGCATGTGTGCCGTGCGAGTTTTGAAAAATAGTTAAAATTGATAGCGTTTTGAAACCTTGAACATATCGAAAAATTAAATGGTAAATCAATGTCGCTAAAGTTAAAAAAGTAACATAAAAACGCAATCTCTATCAATCTGTCATTCATTGGTTCCTTTCGTAACGCGAGACTTGTGCGAGATCTCGGGAGAACTCGATTGCTCTAATAATTTCGTTCTTGGACGTTGAAAAAACAGACTTTATATTCTCTCTTCATGATTAAATCTGGAGGCTGAAGGTTGAAATTCTCTTCGATTTATTGTACAAAATAAATTCACTGAATTTTAGTCTTCAAGGACCATCAGAAAACATCATCTCTGCAACATCAAAACTGAAGTCATTTGATGAAATGTTGTCGCTGTGGCAAAGTAAGGTCTCGAAGGGAGTCCTCGACTGCTTTCCTACTGTCAACGAATCTCATTCAAACAAGAAAATTATCCCCGAAATTCTGGACACACTGAGAGACCTACAATCGGTACTGCAGCATTACTTCCCATCACATGCAAGCGATGGATATGGATGGGTGATCAATCCATTTGGCAACAACGAAACTACAAATATTACAACCGAAGAAGAAGAGCTCATTGATTTAAAAAACGATATATTTTTCCAGTCAACATTTCCCGAAAAGAGTCTGGAGGAGTTTTGGATCTCAATCAAAAAGTGATATCCTGCAGTCAGTTCAAAATCAATCAAAGTAATTCTGCCATTTGTGTCTTCGTGGTTTTGTGAGTTTGGATTTTCAGCATTGAATGAAATCAAATCGAAAAAGAGAGAGACTTCTTAAAATCGACGATGAAATGCGCGCCTGTTTGTCGACTTTGGAGCCTCGCTTCAATCTCATTTACTCTCGAAAGCAGGCACATCCTTCACATTAAATTTAAAATTAAATATATATATATAAAAGTATATAAGTTCTTCACCACAAAAATTGTTAAATCTTTTCAGGTGTGCCGTGAAAATTGTTGGATCTTTTTGGTGTGCCGCAAGACAAAAAAGTTTGAGAAACACTGCTCTAGAACATTTGAAATGGTGAAGCTATCTTATCTTTCCTTTCTCTGAATAAAAGAAAGACGGAAAGAACAAACAGTACATTGAGGAAATACGCTTCAAAATTAACGAAAATGTTCGTTTTTTCCGTTCAGTTTTGAATATATTCTGATTGTTTTCTCGTAAATTTTAAGGGCAGGAAACATTTTTATCGTATGCATATATTCGTGAGAGATATCTTTTGCATTATAATATTTATGTCTAGCTAGCTTACATTTTCCCCAAAATATGGCTTACGATATACTTTATTGTGATATATTTGTTATTCTTCCTATTAGCAAATATTGTGTTAGAATTGGTTAGAAGAGATGTGGAATTATCCTTGTCTATCAGCATTCCTAGTTTTCCCCACGTTGTGTAGTCTCTTCGTTAAAGCTTCCATCGAGTCTTTACATAGGCTAAATAGGAACATACCTTTTCTTATCAGATTTTCACAATCGTTTCTTGACACGCTGAGACTCGGGCAAACAGATCGGCCGTAAATAAAGACTTTTCTTTCTAACTTTCATATACGCACGTGGAAGCAGCTTTTTCGTTCCATTAGCCCTTTAAGAAATTGGTTATAGATCACATCTATCATATTTCGTAACTTGTGTGGTGTGGCCTTTCTAACAAATTCTCTTTTCTTTAAATAAATGAATTTCGATATGTTGGTCAGCGGTCTAAGTGGGGTAGTAGTTGTTTGCTTTTGCTTCATTACGTGAACTCTTTCCAGATGAATAATAAGGATGTCTAAATCTTTTTCTTATATCCAGGTGGAAGCAGTTTAATTCGTTTCAATACATTTTTTTAGGAAATTGTTCATTGATTCAGTAAGTATTATGTGGTAACTTAAGTGGCCCTTTAATTTACGCGAGGAATTCCCGTGTGAGAACAACATTCGAAAATAAACTTTTAAACAAATTTTATATGATATTGAAGTAAATGTATTCTTCATTCGCTTTACAATTACTTTATTTCCATAGATTTGTTTTAAAAAATTGTTTGGCGCGGATACCCTGTGAGCGCGGTAAACAATTGGGCCCAGTAGGGACAATAGTCTTAATGCCGGCCTTTCTTACATGATGTCTTCTCCTTAAAATAAGGGAACTATGCTATGGTGGTCAGCGGTCGAAATCGGGCGCAAGATGTTCTCCTGTTTCTTCATTCAGTCGTCTGCCATTGATCTGAAGCAGAAAAGGATGTCGGCAGCCGTCTGAGCGACTATGCAGACTTCTTCAGGATAGAGCTGCATACCTCCACGGGCTGAGGAAGGGGCTAGAAAAAATGTCCTAAAAAATGCCTGCTTCATCTACCCCGACCAGCTTACCGGGGCTGGAGGGAATCCCATTCTTGCGGTCGAAACACAAAGAAAACCCAAAATGTTTCGCTCACTCTTGGTGCGTGGAACATACGCACTCTATTGGATCGTGCATAGGCTGACAGACCAGAGAGAAGAACTTGCCTGATTGCAAGAGGACTTGCTCGCTACAAGATAGAGATAGCAGCCCTAAGTGAAACTCGCTTGGTCGACGAGGGCCAACTGAATGAAGTTGGAGCTGGTTACACCTTTTTCTGGAGTGGGCGTGGCACCGATGAACGTCGGAGTCTGGAGTTGGATTCGCTGTCAAGTCGAGTTTGGTGAATAAGCTCTCCATCTTACCAAAGGGAATTAATGACCGGCTTATAATTGTGAAGCTACTGTAACATGGAAAAAAGCGAGCCACACTCATTAGTGCTTGTGCACGAACGATGACCTACTCGGGGGAAGCCAAAGACAGGTTCTACCAAGATCTATAAACTGATTGTTTCGGTAAGAAAGTCAGAAAAGCTGTTCATTCTTGGTGATTTTAACACGAGAGGTGGCGCGGACCACATCTCGTGGAAGGGAGTTATTGGTAGACATGGATGTGGCAACTGCAACAGTAATGGACATCTACTCTTGAGAATGTGCGCAACATTTGATCTCCGGGTCACAAACACCCTCGTCCGTCTGCCTAACCGCAATAAAACAACTTGGATGCACCCACGGTCTAAGCATTGGCATCAGAATGACTACATCTTAGTTCGTATGAATGTCGGGCAGGATGTGCGTGTGACCAAGGCCATGTGTGGTGCTGAGTGCTGGACAGACCACAGGCTACTGATCTCCAATATGAATCTAAAAATTCAACCTCCCAGACGCCCACAGGGAATTAAAGTCCCAAAACGACTCAACGTCTCCAGGCTGAAAGTCTGCAACAATGAGCAAGCTGTCTGAAGCTTTGACAAGCCAGCTAGAAACCACACACTCTGATACCGAACGACGTAGTGAAATGCTGGATGGCCTTCAAACATCTGTTGTACTCCACTGCATCTGAAGCCCTTGGCGTCACTCTGCGAAAGACCGAGACTGGTTTGACGAGAACTGTGAAGAAATAGAGTCCCTGCTAGAGGAGAAGCATCACCTACATCTTGCATAAAACATCGACCCCATGTCGGCTTCAGCAGAGTTCGCCAAGCTGTGCAGAAGAAACTACGCGAGATGCAGGACACATGACTGAGTCGAAAAGCTGATGATATCCAGTCCTTTTCCGACATACACGACATGAAGAATTGTAATAGTTCTCTTCGTGATGTTTATGGACCAGTGACGTCAGGCACATCCCCACTCTTCCGGTCCGATGGCAGCACTCTCATAACCGAAAAGTAGAAGATACTGGATCGCTGGGCGGAACACTTTGATGGTATCCTCAACAGACCCTCTTCCATCAACGATGAAGCGATCAACCGTCTACCACAGGTGGAGATCAACGATATGTTGGCTGACCCTCCAACAGTGCTGGAAACTCATAAGGCCATTGAGCTCCTGTCAAGTGGAAAAGCTCAAGGAGCAGACACCATCCCAGCTGAGATCTACAAGTCTGGTGGGCCTAAGTTAGTGGGAAGACTAACAGAGATGTTCTGTGACATGTGGAAGATGACACGAATACCCCAGGAATTAAAAGATACATCTATCATCCACCTTTACCAACGCAAAGGCAATCGCCAGTCCTGCGATAACCATAGAGGAATCTCTCTACCTGCATCGCTGACAATGTCCTCGCCAAACTACTGCTGAACAGACTCACTTAATACCTTGATCATGGCCTACTGCCAGAAAGCCAGTGTGGCTTCAGAAAGGTGGTAGGCACCTTCGACATGATCTTTGCTGCCAGGCAGTTGCAAGAAAAATGTCTTGAACAAAATGTCCAGCTATACACCACCTTTTTGGACCTGACTAAGGAAGTCGACACTGTCAGCCGGGAATGCCTTTGGAAGATCATGGCCAAATGTCGATGACCAGAAGTCTTCATTGAAATGGCGAGATAGTTTCATGATGGCATGCTTGCCAGAGTCAAGGACCACAGTAACTAATCCAAACCCTTTGCAGTTACGAATGGTGTGAAACAAGGATGCGTCTTAGCCCCCAATCCGTTCAGCCTCATGTTCTCCGCAATGTTGATGGATGCTTTCAAGGACAGCAATGTTGGAGTAGGTCTCAGATACCGTCTGGATGGGAAGTCGCTCAACCGGAGGAGGCTGCAAGCCAAAACCAATGTCCAAGTTGAGAACATTCGCGACCTCCTGTTTGCAGAGAACTGTGCCTGTGCACGGAGTTAGACATACAACAGAGAATGTACCTTTTTGCCACAGCGTGCTCAAACTTTGCACTCACCATCTCTACCAGCAACACCGAGGTTCTGATGAGATCAACACTAGGATTGCCTAAGCCAGCACAACATTTGGTAGACTCCGCTCAAATGTCTGGGACAGGAGAGGCATCTAGCTTTCCACAAAACTCAAAGTATACGCTGCGGTTGTTCTCGCCACCCTCCACTATGCTTGCGAGACATGAACTGTGTATAGTCGCCATGTTAAAAAACTGAACCACTTCCATATGAGCTTCCTGATGAAAGTACTGAAAATCAGATGGCAGAAGAAGGTACCAAACATAGAGATGCTCACTAAGGTCGGCATGCGAAGGAACTACACCAAGCTCTGCAAGGCAGAACTCCGATGGGCTGGCCATGTTGTCCGCATGCCGGTAGAACACCTATCTAAGATGGTCTTTTATGGAGAGCTGCAACAAGGCAAAATGTCTCACGATGGTACAAAATAGATACAAGGACATTCTCACGGCCTCGCTGAAGAACCTGGGCATTGATCCTGATAGCTGGTAGAATGTCGCTAATAACCGATCTCCTTCGCGCAGTCAAGTCAACGCTGGTGCAGAAGACTTTTAGCAGAAAAAACTGGTGGACGAGGCTGAAAAACGTGATCTGCGCAAATCCAGATACATCTGTTCCGCAACTCCGGGCCAGCAACCTGCACATCCATGTCCCCACTGCAACACACTCTTGCGGGCCCGGATCAGCCATCTCAGACCCACCAACATGACTTGGGAATCTTTATTTATATTATGTACAAATAAGAAATTTTGAGCTGAGAAGAAATGGAAGTATTTTATATGGAACTACATACATGAATATATAAGAATAATCGCTTTAGGTACATCTGTTGTAATGGTTCATCTTTTCAAAGATAAAACATCTACACCATTCCATTAAACACGCCATTTTATGGCCAATACTAAGGTCAACGAAAAAGTGCAAACTTGTCTGCTTAGGTTTTATTTGGTAGCTATCTAGCTGTTTTTAAATTATGATTTACAGTCCCTACTAGTTCTCAAATCTGAAAATTGTATTGTGTACCTGATAGATTATGTTGAGTCAGAGAAAATAAGACATTCTTTTAATTGTTAGTAAACTCTATACAAACAATATTTCTTTATGAAAAGGAGAATATATTAATAAACACCTTTAAATCTCCCTGCATCTCCGTATACCTTATACTCAAATAAAAGTTTATTTCTTTCCATCGCAGTTTGCTTTTCAGCTATTTCTTCTATAATAAATACTTGTACATCATTTGCACTAAAATGCTTTCAATGGACTGTATATCTTTTGTGTGATCAGACTACGTACCTTGCATGGTATAAATTCAGAATGTTCACATTGCATAATTAAAACAGTATCAAACTATGTTGCCTTTAAATACAATGGCAACATCAGCAGCAATAATTTCAAATGTGATATCAAACAGTATAGCATGCAATAGAATAATGGAATATGGTACACATTACGTCGAAAATAATCTCCTTTCCCAGTCACATAACAGGGAATGAAAAATATTGGAGAACAACGGCAGCAAAAGGTGTTGGGGATTGATATGGGTTAGGAAACGTCGTGTACAAGTTTCCTTGACCCCTCCCGTATATGTAAACACCACACCCTTAGTGAAATAGTAGTTGTTGTTTCTTACTGTGGACTTTTTGTGTCTTTTTGTGTGGGATGAGTTTTGTTGTTGTAGGTTATGGTGTTACTCTTTACAAGACAATTGTTTTAATACCAGCTTCTTAGGTTTTGTGGAAAATATAAAACTCAAAAGACGTTAATGTAAAACATAAGGTGAACTAGTATTGGACTAGTTTATTTTGCTCGCTAAATATTTGTTTTAGCTTTTATCGAATTATCTGAAGCCGTGATGATATAATAGTGCATGTGCGCATGATATTGCATAACGTTTGAATGTTAGGTTCAATTAAACCAGATATATTTCACTGCACGTATTGGTGTACTTGTATTAATGAGGAACAACATTATATCAAAAAACAGATTGTGACGACAGAAAGCTGTAAATATATGTAATTTAAAAAAAGACATTGTTCGTTGAACTGGTTTTAGTGCTTCAAATAATCGTGCGACAATTCAAGAAAGGAAATTACAGCCATGATAGTTTATGATTCATACTTGAAACTCGTTTTTGTTTGATCTTGAAATTAAATAAGCATATGATTTTAAATCAGGTGCCTAAAAATTACTCCAGCTAGATGACCCATTCAATCAATAAGTTATACACAAAACGATTGTGATAAATATCATTACGTCGTCATTAAACTTGGAAGGATGTAGAAGTGCCCTTGTTAATGATGCTGATGGGATGTTACTTCAGATTCTTAATGTTCTCCTTGCACATTGTCTACTGGAAATGAAATAACAAATCTGATCCTGATGTATAATTGCGTAATTGTTTTTATAGTTGATAGCGAGTAATATAATTAATTATTTCGTTCTTTATTATTGGTAGAGGATTCGGTGTTCTAGATGTTTTCAGTTACTGTTTGCGATGATTTTTTTAAAATTCTAATTATACATTTGACTGACAAAGTGTTCATAAAATAATTATGTAATCACTAGGTTTAACCTTATTGTTAATTCATTTAAATTCATAGCTAATTGTGACTTTGTCATACATCAAGACTTTTAGCATATAAACACTGTACAGGGCGAATGGCAAATCAGCACATTTAAGAACGGACTTCATTCGGACGAACACTTGAAGTCTCGGGGGATGTAAATATGCTTGAACATGTGATATGACCTTTAGGAATATTTTAAATTTAATGCACGATACTAGATCACTTCGTCGTTTTAACTTTGTATTTTAGACAGATACAGTACCTTCCATTAAATTAGTTTACATACGTAGATACAAACATGCTTACCTACATACCTACCTACCTACCTACATACATACATACATACATACATACATACAGACATGCATACATACCTAAATACAAACACATACACATATACATACATACATACATACATACATACATACATACATACATACATACATACATACCTACACACAAACACATACACATACATACATACATACATACATACATACATACATACATACATACATGCATACATACATACATACATACATGTTTGGTTCCAATTATGAATTCTGAAACAAGTTGACAATCCGTGATGACATCACGAAATAGATAAATTTGATTGCATACCTTATTCATTTAATTAATGCATGGTAAGATGGGTTACTTTTAAAACATGATGATCAGGCCAATGTTCTGGTTCTCAAGACGTAGTAGTCTAATTCGCAGGATACGTAACGGCGAATGTGTAAGCTGCCATATATGAACAAATGATATGTGTATAATATATGCTTACGTTAAAATATTGGCGTTAATAGTCATCAGAGTAAGAAAGATGGATGGATAGATAGATAGATAGATAGATAGATAGGTAGATAGATACATAGATATATGGAAAGACATGAAAATTAATATATGAATTGTAGAATTAAATGAGTTTTATTGAAAAGTCGATACAGAGGTTCTGAACCATTCTCGTGTAAATGATGGTCGAGTGCATTGGTCGAATGGAGATGATTCGTTTGAAACTGAACATATTTAAATAAATTGAAAATCTGTATTCACATTACGAAATAAAGAGAGGAATGTTGTCGCTTTGATAAATGCATAATACATTGTTTAAATTACCGAAAACTTGATATAGCCATTATATGATTGTCAAAGTTTAGTAGGTTCAAATGGGAAGGTCTAAAACTAACATTATTACTTACTCCAGGTGCAGGATTTCAATTTATTGTAACATATGTAGCAGTCGGGTATGGAAGATTTTAACAATTCTAGATACTTGATAACATATTATATTTGATTTGTGTTTAATAGAAATGTAAAGGTTTGAGCATCGCTAGATGCAGGGTTCATATTTATCTGGACATTTGTAGTAAGTGGAATAGTGAACTTTCGACCATGATCTGATACAGGATTTCCAGTTATAGCGACATTTGGATCATTTGGCACTGTGAAAGCATGACCAGCCCAAGCTGTATAAATCCGTATTAATGTAGTTTTTGAAGGAAATGGAGGGTCAAAAGTTACAACACCCCTCGATTAATGAATCCAAATTATTATGATTTGTCAAACGTGGCACTGTAATATTTTGACCGACTCCACATTCGGGATTCCGAGTTATTGTAGTATTTGTAGGTAGTGGTACAGTAGAAGCTATACCATTCCTAGACTCAGCATTTACAGTTGTTCAAATAATTAGGTAACATTTTCTGCAAGTGGCAAATGCAAATTGCGACCTGATATTGGACTCCGAATAGAATCAACATATATTTATCAATGGAACAGAAAACGTTAGACAATTCCAAGCATTATTATTCCAAGTTCTTCTGACATATGTGGCAAGCTTTACGGTAAGAGTTTGACCCACTCCAGATAAAAGAATACAAGATATTCCACCATTTGTGGCTATTTATAAAATTTCGACCGTCCCAGGACTTATATTTCCAACTTATCTTAACATTTGTTGCAATCCGTAATGACAAGTTATGACCAGCTCCAGAAAGAGGATTTTAGGTTATAGTTGCATTTATCAGATACACGATTCCAAGCTTTTGAAGCATTTTTTAGCATGTTTAGCATGTTTAGATCTTTTGAAATTCCCAGATAAAGTAATTCTAGTTATAAAAACATTTTGTGGACGTCGAACAGTAAAGGTTTGACAATTCCCAGCCGTAATATTTGTTGTAGGAGGAATTGAAATATTTGAACAAACTAAAGATGCAGGGCTCCAATGTCTTTTATAAGTTATATCAAGTGGCACTCACTGTAAGACTTTACCCAACTCCTGATAGAGAAACACAGGTTATAGTGACATTTGTGGAAGTGGTAACAATAAATTTGCCCAGCTCAAGATGTATGATTACGCGCCATTATAGCATTCGTTGCAGATGTCACTATAAGAAAGAGTTTGACCGGCTTAAGCTACGCATGCAGGATTCCGAGAGATTGTGGTATTGTTAGAAAGTTGAATAATACAATTATGACCAGCTCCAGATACAGGATTTATAATAATATATGCATTCGTGGGAATTGGAGGAGTAAACGATATATCATTCACAGCTGCAGGATTCCGAGTTATGGTAGCACTGTAGGCGAAGGCATTGTACCGTTGCGCCCAGCATCAGAAACGGGACTCATACGGCTTGTAGTGGGATATCTAGTATATCGAACAGTAGAAGTTTGATCAGAACCAAATGCACGATAGCGGGGTGTAACGGGATGTCTAGTAGGTCGCACAGTAAAAGTTTTCTCAGCTGCAGCTACAGATTCATCAATCGGAGATATTGCCGGATTTTTAGAACTGGGTATAACAGCATTTATAGTAGTTGGCACTATAAAAGTGTGTCCAAGGTCAGTTAAATATCCAGGAGTCCGAGATATAGTCTCACTTGGACGAGGCTGAACTGTCCCAGTTGGACCTGTCCTAAACGCAGGAGACGTGGTTGCAGAAGTAAAAGATATAGAAGGTCTTGTTATAGGTATAGAGGCCATTGCAGGAGGTATACTGCCAGTTGAGTCTGCAGCAGGCCCAGATGTCGATTTGAGCGTTTCATTTGCAGCTCTAACAAGTCTATTTCCGATACAATTTCTTACATCTCCATGGGCTGTGAAAAGGAGACAATCTGAAACAACAACAAAAAACATTTTACAAACATCATGGTCAGCTGCTTGACAAAAGATAACAGAAGAACAGTTACACTCATTCTTCACAATCACTGGTGTCATCGGCATTTACTCGTCAAATTTGGATGATGACGATGAGTTGTGTCACCAGCCAATAGTCCATTCAAACTTTCGACAAAGGGAAATGGGTAAAGAGAAAAATTGTTTCGCCTTATCGCTTCCACTATAGATAACAAGGCGTGTGAATTTAAGATGGAAACCACGTTTTGTAATTTGAGAATCTACCTAATCCTAGGCTAGATGTACCGCAAAAGACAATACATAATAAACAACACTATTTTAAAGCAAAACCTTTGTCTACTTTACCTTATTAAAACAGTTCTGGTGACAAACATGTTCTTACAATTTAATGTTTTGGTGTATCATCACGTTTGAGAAGGAAATGATTTTATCGGATTCGAAATAATTGAAAACCAATATTATGTATACGACACTAAGGCTAAGAAAAAAAACAAGTATTCGTTTATGCTTCCCTTTAACAATCAGCTTACTATGCATAGCGTTTAGTATATGATATTAATGAGTTTATTTTAAAATCTAAGTAAATAAATTTTAAAACATTGAATCACAGATTAAATAGTTGTCAACGGTGACCACACATTTTCTAGGGTACATTTCTGTAATTGCTCATGTCTTGCAATAGCACCCTTGGAATATGATGGCACTATAGCTGTTTTATAAACAATGACACTAGCTCAAAACGTAGACGCTAGAAAAAGTTGCTAAAGATGACGAATCTGCTAAGGAGTAACAACCAGACAGAATTAACTGATTAAATCAAATTCGGGAAATTCCTAGGTTCATGCGATGCCCTCTATATCGGCTCGGACACTATGCTCCAACGATGATATTATAGGAGAACAGTTGTACAGGCAGACATCAGTAATGGACAGGTCTTATATGGCATCATGAACATGTACAATAACTTCCTCTTCAATAATTACTCGTTATGTTCTGGGTGTTATGTTCTGGTTAAACTCTCGAAACAAATTCATAGCATGATCAATTTAATGAAACTCGTAAACACTTTAATTCGTGTATTGAAACAAGAGAATGACAATGTATGTACAGTTGACCGTAAATATGCCAGGCATATTTGTCCCGAGAATGTAATTGTGTCAT
Source organism: Sinohyriopsis cumingii (assembly GCA_028554795.2). NCBI lineage: Eukaryota > Metazoa > Mollusca > Bivalvia > Unionida > Unionidae > Sinohyriopsis > Sinohyriopsis cumingii. Next base: position 94,417,204 of record CM068833.1, on the reverse strand, counting down.
GGCTTAAACTTAATTAACATTTGGAAAATGCTTAGAGAAGACAAATACACATACCACATATCACCAATAAAACGAATTTATTCGGAATAGCGTGATCATATAAAAACTTTCTTCTTAATGTAAATACTGTTTAAATGTTTCTTACGTTATCCTTAAATCTAAAGACAAACAAACGTAGAGACAAATCTAATTTACAGGAATAAAATACTAGGCATTGGCACTAATTTACACCAGGGTGTCTGCTCTTTGCCTATAATAACACTATCAAAAGTCTACTCATTCAAATTTATCCAATGAGAAACATTCAGTTTAAACTTTAGCATAAAAAACCTTGAAATTAATAATTAAAATACTGACATGACATCATTATGTTAATTTACAATTGTAATTCATAACCTGTTACATGACCCCTAGTTTGTAACTTTGACGCAGAAGTGAAGACATCTCTCTCGTCTATGTTAGTATTTTGGCTAATCTGCTGGATTAAAGACCGATGTATGAATTAAATTAAAATGTGCCCAATTACGTTGATATCTTCATATATTTATATTGCATTGACTTTAGCAACAAATGGAATGCCTTGGTTCTGTTACTATACATCATTGGTGAGTTCTAAACAAATGTGTTTTTTTTTTAAATCTTTAACCGAAAACTGGACTTGTTGATGATGATATGTCAAACGTTTTTGTTATATCTAAGTCTTCCTTACCTCCACCCCTCGCAAACTAAACTACCCAGCCTGATCCTTTGTACCTTTGATCAAGATTTAATATAGACACATTATATGAAGGACATATATTCATAAAGATGGTATAGATAAAGATACAGACAGACGTAAAGAATAAGCATACTGGAATGCTTACCAAGTGATTTTGCCAGAACCAAACTGGAACTGGTCACCGTCAGATAGAGGAAAACAACGATAAAAGTACGCATTTTTTCTGTTTTTGTCTGAAAATAAAAAATCAATAATTTGTTTGTATTGTAGCAATATTACCTCTTCGAAAAGTGACACTGGCTATTCCCAACAGCGCAGCGAATGCCTTTAAGCGAGATGCAGTACGTTTGAAGCTGTATGTCTTTGTACAGCCAGTTGTAATCGTAAGTAATATAGTTTGCAAATTCAAACCAGATCGGATGCATTTCGGCTGACTCACCCAATCCATTTTCTGTAAGAAATTTCACGAACCAAATATAATAACTTCCTAATGCAAAACCAACTTTGGTGAAATCCGATATTAAGTAATTTCCACCAATGTATTTATGATAAAATTTCTTCCAAATTAATCAATTATTTATCACTTTCTTTGTCACGAAATTTTTGATCAAAGAGATAATGGCTACTTAAAATGAGCTTGAGTCTGTTTATTTAAGAAATAGCTTTGTATATGGCAACGTGCAATGTACTTGTGCTTGGTTACTTCACGGTTACCTGTCTATTATTTATGGGTTTGTTTGCGTGAAGATCAGCAGAGCGGGGATCACTGTAGCAAATATGCATACTAACTGGTTTCCTATACGAGTGCAAGAGCTCAGTGGATTGCCACGTTGTTGATGATTTCGGATCATTTCTATGGAAAATAATTTTGATGATTCCTCAGGTGAGACTCCTTGTAGTACCATGCCTGTACTGGATTTGATATTTATGCCTATTCCTTTTATTGTTTTAGGCAATGAATGCCGTGTTGACTAATAGAACAAATGTGATTTTTCCCGTACTATTTATATTCCATCTATGTAGTGAGAGAGTGAAAGAAAGAGAGAGAGAGATTTCACAATAGTTTCTTCGTACATTTATATTGTTTAATCTAAACTTTAATAAATAACATATTTTAACGTAATAGTAGAATCATAAGGCAACTTGTAATTAAACATCTTGGATCATGCAATCTTAATACATTTAAAGTAAGAAAAAGAAACAACAAAATCTTGTATCTACAAATGTACCGATACATTGAAAATGAGATTTTTGTGTTAATAATAAATACAGAAACTAGAAATGAAATCTAATTAAAAATGAATAACAGATCGGAAGTAGAACTATATATAAACTTACATTGATTTTTCAGTCGCTTAGCAGGTGCTTACTTCCACAGTACGACGTTCATACTCTCAGATGGAGCTTTTATTTTGTGATCGTAGGGCATACTGTTACTCGTTAATGACCGTTTTAAACCGATTAAGATGGTTTGAATTGTATGGTTCGACTGTGACTAATTCATTATATAATACATGGCTTATGTTTCACTAATTCTCGCTTCGTAAGACAATGGGCTTATGTTTCACTAATTCTCCGCTTTGGAAGACAATGACAATGCCAGAGTATATAATACCGTCAGGTTACAACACGCAGGAATTGAATTAAACTATTAATATTTCACTTTGCATGCATATACCTTAGCCTTGGACGATATAACATTTTGTTATCAACAATATCAGTTTAACTCTCATTTACAGCATTGTTATGTTATTAAAGTCATTGCTTCAATGGACTTAAATCCTTTTGAACTCTCTAGATTAGTGATTCTCAAACTGTGTCCTGAGTCCGCGTGAGATTTGCATGTGTGCCGTGCGAGTTTTGAAAAATAGTTAAAATTGATAGCGTTTTGAAACCTTGAACATATCGAAAAATTAAATGGTAAATCAATGTCGCTAAAGTTAAAAAAGTAACATAAAAACGCAATCTCTATCAATCTGTCATTCATTGGTTCCTTTCGTAACGCGAGACTTGTGCGAGATCTCGGGAGAACTCGATTGCTCTAATAATTTCGTTCTTGGACGTTGAAAAAACAGACTTTATATTCTCTCTTCATGATTAAATCTGGTGGCTGAAGGTTGAAATTCTCTTCGATTTATTGTACAAATTAAATTCACTGAATTTAAGTCTTCAAGGACCATCAGAAAACATCATCTCTGCAACATCAAAACTGAAGTCATTTGATGAAATGTTGTCGCTGTGGCAAAGTAAGGTCTCGAAGGGAGTCCTCGACTGCTTTCCTACTGTCAACGAATCTCATTCAAACAAGAAAATTATCCCCGAAATTCTGGACACACTTAGAGACCTACAATCGGCACTGCAGCATTACTTCCCATCACATGCAAGCGATGGATATGGATGGGTGATCAATCCATTTGGCAACAACGAAACTACAAATATTACAACCGAAGAAGAAGAAGAGCCCATTGATTTAAAAAACGATATATTTTTCCAGTCAACCTTTCCCGAAAAGAGTCTGGAGGAGTTTTGGATCTCAATCAAAAAGTGATATCCTGCAGTCAGTTCAAAATCAATCAAAGTAATTCTGCCATTTGTGTCTTCGTGGTTTTGTGAGTTTGGATTTTCAGCATTGAATGAAATCAAATCGAAAAAGAGAGAGACTTCTTAAAATCGACGATGAAATGCGCGCCTGTTTGTCGACTTTGGAGCCTCGCTTCAATCTCATTTACTCTCGAAAGCAGGCACATCCTTCACATTTAATTTAAAATTAAATATATATATATAAAAGTAAATAAGTTCTTCACCACAAAAATTGCTAAATCTTTTCAGGTGTGCCGTGAAAATTGTTAGATCTTTTTGGTGTGCCGCAAGACAAAAAAGTTTGAGAAACCCTGCTCTAGAACATTTGAAATGGTGAAGCTATCATATCTTTCCTTTCTCTGAATAAAAGAAAGACGGAAAGAACAAACAGTACATTGAGGAAATACGCTTCAAAATTAACAAAAATGTTCGTTTTTTCCGTTCAGTTTTGAACATGTTCTGATTGTTTTCTCGTAAATTTTAAGGGCAGGAAACATTTTTATCGTATGCATATATTCGTGAGAGATATCTTTTGCATTATAATATTTATGTCTAGCTAGCTTACATTTTCCCCAAATATGGCTTACGATATACTTTATTGTGATATATTTGTTATTCTTCCTATTAGCAAATATTGTATTAGAATTGGTTAGAAGAGATGTGGAATTATCCTTGTCTATCAGCATTCCTAGTTTTCCCCACGTTGTGTAGTCTCTTCGTTAAAGCTTCCATCGAGTCTTTACATAGGCTAAATAGGAACATACCTTTTCTTATCAGATTTTCACAATCGTTTCTTGACACACTGAGACTCGGGCAAACAGATCGGCCGTAAATAAATATTTTTTTTTCTAACTTTCATATACGCACGTGGAAGCAGCTTTTTCGTTCCATTAACCCTTTAAGAAATTGGTTATAGATCACATCTATCATATTTCGTAACTTGTGTGGTGTGGCCTTTCTAACAAATTCTCTTTTCTTTAAATAAATGAATTTCGATATGTTGGTCAGCGGTCTAAGTGGGGTAGTAGTTGTTTGCTTTTGCTTCATTACGTGAACTCTTTCCAGATGAATAATAAGGATGTCTAAATCTTTTTCTTATATCCAGGTGGAAGCAGTTTAATTCGTTTCAACACATTTTTTTAGGAAATTGTTCATTGATTCAGTAAGTATTATGTGGTAACTTAAGTGGCCCTTTAATTTACGCGAGGAATTCCGGTGTGAGAACAACATTCGAAAATAAACTTTTAAACAAATTTTATATGATATTGAAGTAAATGTATTCTTCATTCGCTTTACAATTACTTTCTTTCCATAGATTTGTTTTAAAAAATTGTTTGGCGCGGATACCCTGTGAGCGCGGTAAACAATTGGGCCCAATAGGGACAATAGTCTTAATGCCGGCCTTTCTTACATGATGTCTTCTCCTTAAAATAAGGGAACTATGCTATGGTGGTCAGCGGTCGAAATCGGGCGCAAGATGTTCTCCTGTTTCTTCATTCTGTGAAATCTTGTCATATGACTTCCATCAGCACGGATGAATAAATCTTTTTCAATAAATTTTAGTATGATTGGTTTAGTCTTTTATACATGGTTATTAGTTTCCTTCTCAGCTATACCAGTGAATATTGTTGTCACGCATACTTCTTCCTTTGGTCATGTATATATAATGTTAATTGTACTTAAATGACGATAACCGGGAATATCCTTTTTCGCCAGACGACGAGGGGATTTCTAGGTTTGAATATAGTGAATATCTCCCGCCGTCGTTATGGAAATCATTATCATTTATATATAAAATTCAAATATGCAATTTCTGTTTCAAGAACATATTTAATATAAAAAGACAATATATTTATTTCCTGATAATTTCTATTGGCTTTAAAGAATTCTATTGGGTTTGACAATCATGTTTTTTCGACCTAATTCCAGAGCTTATCCAGCACATTCTCTTCTTAAATGGGTATCCTCTAAGTAGGAATCAAAGTGTTTCTGAAAGCAGTTTATATGATGAGATCACATACCGATGGATGCAAGAACAGACTAAGATTGTTACAATATTGCCTCATTTATGTTAATATTCCTAGTTTGTTTATCCTTAAATTTGTGTATCGCATAATCCAAAACAATGTATGGGCGGAATGGCTTAATCCGATTCCTTATTGACAAATGCTGTCCGATAAGCACCGTGTCGTCGTTCTAGATTCATCCATCTTTCGACGCAAGAGACATTAGAAGTGGGAAGTCGTAGGGCTGAGTCTAGTGCAAGTTTTTCTGCTATTCCAACAGGGGTTTTGGCGTATGGTTTCCACTATTCCAGTTGGTATTTGCTATTTGTTACCTGAATGCATATTGTTTTGAAGTTTGCTTAGATTCACTTAGGTCTGAAAGCCAAATAATACACCAAACGCTTGCAAAATAATTCTTTATTGAAGTAAACGTGTAGGACCAACGGTTGACTAGCTACCCCGAGGAAGTACGACTGCTACCCATTTATATCATCACCCGTACCCAAGTCCTGCGGCGATGGGCGAGCTGCGAAGCGGCAGGGGTGGATGCATTGGCAGCCGTAGTGTCGGACCTGCACATAGGTGTGAAACAAGGATGCGTCTTAGCCCCCAATCCGTTCAGCCTCATGTTCTCCGCAATGTTGATGGATGCTTTCAAGGACAGCAATGTTGGAGTAGGTCTCAGATACCGTCTGGATGGGAGGTCACTCAACTGGAGGAGGCTGCAAGCCAAAACCAATGTCCAAGTTGAGAACATTCGCGACCTGCTGTTTGCAGAGAACTGTGCCTGTGCACGGAGGCATGCATACAACAGAGAATGTACCTTTTTGCCACAGCGTGCTCCAACTTTGGACTCACCATCTCTACCAGCAACACCGAGGTTCTGCATCTGCCAGCTCCGGGAGAAGATTACCTGGAACCATCCATCACTTTCAATGGACTTAAGCTCTTAGATGTAGCCAGGTTCACATACTTCGGTAGCACCCTCTCACAAGCAGTCCACATAAACGATGAGGTCAACACTAGGATTGCCAAAGCCAGCACAACATTTGGTAGACTCCGCTCAAATGTCTGGGATAGGAGAGGCATCAAGCTTTCCACAAAACTCAAAGTATACGCTGCGGTTGTTCTCGCCACCCTCCACTATGCTTGCGAGACATGGACTGTGTATAGTTGCCATGTTAAAAAACTGAACCACTTCCATATGAGCTTCCTGATGAAAGTACTGAAAATCAGATGGCAGAAGAAGGTACCAAACATAGAGATGCTCACTAAGGTCGGCATGCGAAGGAACTACACCAAGCTCTGCAAGGCAGAACTCCGATGGGCTGGCCATGTTGTCCGCATGCCGGTAGAACACCTACCTAAGATGGTCTTTTATGGAGAGCTGCAACAAGGCAAAATGTCTCACGATGGTACCAAAATAGATACAAGGACATCCTCACGGCCTCGCTGAAGAACCTGGGCATTGATCCTGATAGCTGGTAGAATGTCGCTAATAACCGATCTCCTTCGCGCAGTCAAGTCAACGCTGGTGCAGAAGACTTTTAGCAGAAAAAAACTGGTGGACGAGGCTGAAAAACGTGATCTGCGCAAATCCAGAGACATCTGTTCCGCAACTCCCGGCCAGCAACCTGCACATCCATGTCCCCACTGCAACACACTCTTGCGGGCCCGGATCAGCCATCTCAGACCCACCAACATGACTTGGGAATCTTTATTTATATTATGTACAAATAAGAAATTTTGGGCTAAGAAGAAATGGAAGTATTTTATGTGGAACTACATACATGAATATATAAGAATAATCACTTTAGGTACATCTGTTATAATGCTTCATCTTTTCAAAGATAAAACATCTACACCATTCCATTAAACACGCCATTTTATGGCCAATACTAAGGTCAACGAAAAAGTGCAAACTTGTCTGCTTAGGTTTTATTTGGTAGCTATCTAGCTGTTTTTAAATTATGATTTACAGTCCCTACTAGTTCTCAGATCTGAAAATTGTATTGTGTACCTGATAGATTATGTTGAGTCAGAGAAAATAAGACATTCTTTTAATTGTTAGTAAACTCTATACAAACAATATTTCTTTATGAAAAGGAGAATATATTAATAAACACCTTTAAATCTCCCTGCATCTCCGTATACCTTATACTCAAATAAAAGTTTATTTCTTTCCATCGCAGTTTGCTTTTCAGCTATTTCTTCTATAATAAATACTTGTACATCATTTACACTAAAATGCTTTCAATGGACTGTATATCTTTTGTGTGATCAGACTACGTACCTTACATGGTATAAATTCAGAATGTTCACATTGCATAATTAAAACAGTATCAAACTATGTTGCCTTTAAATACAATGGCAACATCAGCAGCAATAATTTCAAATGTGATATCAAACAGTATAGCATGCAATAGAATAATGGAACATGGTACACATTACGTCGAAAATAATCTCCTTTCCCAGTCACATAACAGGGAATGAAAACTATTGGAGAACAACGGCAGCAAAAGGTATTGGGGATTGATATGGGTTAGGAAACGTCGTGTACAAGTTTCCTTGACTCCTCCCGTATATGTAAACACCACACCCTTAGTGAAATAGTAGTTGTTGTTTCTTACTGTGGACTTTTTGTGTCTTTTTGTGTGGGATGAGTTTTGTTGTTGTAGGTTATGGTGTTACTCTTTACAAGACAATTGTTTTAATACCAGCTTCTTAGGTTTTGTGGAAAATATAAAACTCAAAAGACGTTAATGTAAAACATTAGGTGAACTAGTATTGGACTAGTTTATTTTGCTCGCTAAATATTTGTTTTAGCTTTTATCGAATTATCTGAAGCCGTGATGATATAATAGTGCATGTGCGCATAATATTGCATAACGTTTGAATGTTAGGTTCAATTAAACCAGATATATTTCACTGCACATATTGGTGTACTTGTATTAATGAGAAACAACATTATATCAAAAAACAGATTGTGACGACAGAAAGCTGTAAATATATGTAATTTAAAAAAAGACATTGTTCGTTGAACTGGTTTTAGTGCTTCAAATAATCGTGCGACAATTCAAGAAAGGAAATTACAGCCATGATAGTTTATGATTCATACTTGAAACTCGTTTTTGTTTGATCTTGAAATTGAATAAGCATATGATTTTAAATCAGGTGCCTAAAAATTACTCCAGCTAGATGACCCATTCAATCAATAAGTTATACACAAAACGATTGTGATAAATATCATTACGTCGTCATTAAACTTGGAAGGATGTAGAAGTGCCCTTGTTAATGATGCTGATGGGATGTTACTTCAGATTCTTAATGTTCTCCTTGCACATTGTGGTCTACATCATTCATAACTGGTTGGCTGCTTAAGTTCATGTCCTTGTTTACAATTTAGAAGGTACTGGAAATGAAATAACGAATCTGATCCTGATGTATAATTGCGTAATTGTTTTTATATTTGATAGCGAGTAACATAATTAATTATTTCGTTCTTAAATATTGGTAGAGGAATGGGTGTTCTAGATGTTTTCAGTTACTGTTTGCGATGATTTTTTTAAAATTCTAATTATACATTTGACTGACAAAGTGTTCATAAAATAATTATGTAATCACTAGGTTTAACCTTATTGTTAATTCATTTAAATTCATAGCTAATTGTGACTTTGTCATACATCAAGACTTTTAGCATATAAACACTGTACAGGGCGAATGGCAAATCAGCACATTTAAGAACGGACTTCATTCGGACGAACACTTGAAGTCTCGGGGGATGTAAATATGCTTGAACATGCGATATGACCTTTAGGAATATTTTAAATTTAATTCACGATACTAGATCACTTCGTAGTTTTAACTTTGTATTTTAGACAGATACAGTTCTTTCCATTAAATTAGTTTACATACGTAGATACAAACATGCTTACCTACATACCTACCTACCTACCTACATACATACATACATACATACATACAAACACATACACATATACTACATACATACATACATACATACATACATACATACATACATACATACACACAAACACATACACATATACATACATACATACATACATACATACATACATACATTCATACATACATACATACATACATACATACATACATACATACATACATACATACATACATACATACATGTTTGGTTCCAATTATGAATTCTGAAACAAGTTGACAATCCGTGATGACATCACGAAATAGATAAATTTGATTGCATACCTTATTCATTTAATTAATGCATGGTAAGATGGGTTACTTTTAAAACATGATGATCAGGCCAATGTTCTGGTTCTCAAGACGTAGTAGTCTAATTCGCAGGATACGTAACGGCGAATGTGTAAGCTGCCATATATGAACAAATGATATGTGTATAATATATGCTTACGTTAAAATATTGGCGTTAATAGTCATCAGAGTAAGAAAGATGGATGGATAGATAGATAGATAGATAGATAGATAGATAGATAGATAGGTAGATAGATAGATACATAGATATATGGAAAGACATGAAAATTAATATATGAATTGTAGAATTAAATCAGTTTTATTGAAAAGTCGATACAGAGGTTCTGAACCATTCTCGTGTAAATGATGGTCGAGTGCATTTGTCGAATGGAGATGATTCGTTTGAAACTGAACATATTTAAATAAATTGAAAATCCGTATTCACATTACGAAATAAAGAGAGGAATGTTGTCGCTTTGATAAATGCATAATACATTGTTTAAATTACCGAAAACTTGATATAGCCATTATATGATTGTCAAAGTTTAGTAGGTTCAAATGGGAAGGTCTAAAACTAACATTATTACTTACTCCAGGTGCAGGATTTCAATTTATTGTAACATATGTAGCAGTCGGGTATGGAAGATTTTAGCAATTCTAGATACTTGATAACATATTATATTTGATTTGTGTTTAATAGAAATGTAAAGGTTTGAGCATCGCTAGATGCAGGGTTCATATTTATCTGGACATTTGTAGTAAGTGGAATAGTGAACTTTCGACCATGATCTGATACAGGATTTCCAGTTATAGCGACATTTGTATCATTTGGCACTGTGAAAGCATGACCAGCCCAAGCTGTAGAAATCCGTATTAATGTAGTTTTTGAAGGAAATGGAGGGTCAAAAGTTACAACACCCCTCGATTAATGAATCCAAATTATTATGATTTGTCAAACGTGGCACTGTAATATTTTGACCGACTCCACATACGGGATTGCGAGTTATTGTAGTATTTGTAGGTAGTGGTACAGTAGAAGCTATACCATTCCTAGACTCAGCATTTGCAGTTGTTCAAATAATTAGGTAACATTTTCTGCAAGTGGCAAATGCAAATTGCGACCTGATATTGGACTCCGAATAGAATCAACATATATTTATCAATGGAACAGAAAACGTTAGACAAGTCCAAGCATTATTATTCCAAGTTCTTCTAACATATGTGGCAAGTTTTACGGTAAGAGTTTGACCCACTCCAGATAAAAGAATACAAGATATTCCACCATTTGTGGCTATTTATAAACTTTCGACCGTCCCAGGACTTATATTTCCAACTTATCTTAACATTTGTTGCAATCCGTAATGACAAGTTATGACCAGCTCCAGAAAGAGGATTTTAGGTTATAGTTGCATTTATCAGATACACGATTCCAAGCTTTTGAAGCATTTTTTAGCATGCTTAGCATGTTTAGATCTTTTGAAATTCCCAGATAAAGTAATTCTAGTTATAAAAACATTTTGTGGACGTCGAACAGTAAAGGTTTGACAATTCCCAGCCGTAATATTTGTTGTAGGAGGAATTGAAATATTTGAACAAACTAAAGATGCAGGGCTCCAATGTCTTTTATAAGTTATATCAAGTGGCACTCACTGTAAGACTTTACCCAACTCCTGATAGAGAAACACAGGTTATAGTGACATTTGTGGAAGTGGTAACAATAAATTTGCCCAGCTCAAGATGTATGATTACGCGCCATTATAGCATTCGTTGCAGATGTCACTATAAGAAAGAGTTTGACCGGCTTAAGCTACGCATGCAGGATTCCGAGAGATTGTGGTATTGTTAGAAAGTTGAATAATACAATTATGACCAGCTCCAGATACAGGATTTATAATAATATATGCATTCGTGGGAATTGGAGGAGTAAACGATATATCATTCACAGCTGCAGGATTCCGAGTTATGGTAGCACTGTAGGCGAAGGCATTGTACCGTTGCGCCCAGCATCAGAAACGGGACTCATACGGCTTGTAGTGGGATATCTAGTATATCGAACAGTAGAAGTTTGATCAGAACCAAATGCACGATAGCGGGGTGTAACGGGATGTCTAGTAGGTCGCACAGTAAAAGTTTTCTCAGCTGCAGCTACAGATTCATCAATCGGAGATATTGCCGGATTTTTAGAACTGGGTATAGCAGCATTTATAATAGTTGGCACTATAAAAGTGTGTCCAAGGTCAGTTAAATATCCAGGAGTCCGAGATATAGTCTCACTTGGACGAGGCTGAACTGTCCCAGTTGGACCTGTCCTAAACGCAGGAGACGTGGTTGCAGAAGTAAAAGATATAGAAGGTCTTGTTATAGGTATAGAGGCCATTGCAGGTGGTATACTGCCAGTTGAGTCTGCAGCAGGCCCAGATGTCGATTTGAGCGTTTCATTTGCAGCTCTAACAAGTCTATTTCCGATACAATTTCTTACATCTCCATGGGCTGTGAAAAGGAGACAATCTGAAACAACAACAAAAAACATTTTACAAACATCATGGTCAGCTGCTTGACAAAAGATAACAGAAGAACAGTTACACTCATTCTTCACAATCACTGGTGTCATCGGCATTTACTCGTCAAATTTGGATGATGACGATGAGTTGTGTCACCATCCAATAGTCCATTCAAACTTTCGACAAAGGGAAATGGGTAAAGAGAAAAATTGTTTCGCCTTATCGCTTCCACTATAGATAACAAGGCGTGTGAATTTAAGATGGAAACCACGTTTTGTAATTTGAGAATCTACCTAATCCTAGGCTAGATGTACCGCAAAAGACAATACATAATAAACAACACTATTTTAAAGCAAAACCTTTGTCTACTTTACCTTATTAAAACAGTTCTGGTGACAAACATGTTCTTACAATTTAATGTTTTGGTGTATCATCACGTTTGAGAAGGAAATGATTTTATCGGATTCGAAATAATTGAAAACCAATATTATGTATACGACACTAAGGCTAAGAAAAAAAAACAAGTATTCGTTTATGCTTCCCTTTAACAATCAGCTTACTATGCATAGCGTTTAGTATATGATATTAATGAGTTTATTTTAAAATCTAAGTAAATAAATTTTAAAACATTGAATCACAGATTAAATAGTTGTCAACGGTGACCACACATTTTCTAGGGTACATTTCTGTAATTGCTCATGTCTTGCAATAGCACCCTTGGAATATGATGGCACTATAGCTGTTTTATAAACAATGACACTAGCTCAAAACGTAGACGCTAGAAAAAGTTGCTAAAGATGACGAATCTGCTAAGGAGTAACAACCAGACAGAATTAACTGATTAAATCAAATTCGGGAAATTCCTAGGTTCATGCGATGCCCTCTATATCGGCTCGGACACTATGCTCCAACGATGATATTATAGGAGAACAGTTGTACAGGCAGACATCAGTAATGGACAGGTCTTATATGGCATCATGAACATGTACAATAACTTCCTCTTCAATAATTACTCGTTATGTTCTGGGTGTTATGTTCTGGTTAAACTCTCGAAACAAATTCATAGCATGATCAATTTAATGAAACTCGTAAACACTTTAATTCGTGTATTGAAACAAGAGAATGACAATGTATGTACAGTTGACCGTAAATATGCCAGGCATATTTGTCCCGAGAATGTAATTGTGTCATGGCTTAAACTTAATTAACATTTGGAAAATGCTTAGAGAAGACAAATACACATACCACATATCAACAATAAAACGAATTTATTCGGAATAGCGTGATCATATAAAAACTTTCTTCTTAATGTAAATACTGTTTAAATGTTTCTTACGTTATCCTTAAATCTAAAGACAAACAAACGTAGAGACAAATCTAATTTACAGGAATAAAATACTAGGCATTGGCACTAATTTACACCAGGGTGTCTGCTCTTTGCCTATAATAACACTATCAAAAGTCTACTCATTCAAATTTATCCAATGAGAAACATTCAGTTTAAACTTTAGCATAAAAAACCTTGAAATTAATAATTAAAATACTGACATGACATCATTATGTTAATTTACAATTGTAATTCATAACCTGTTACATGACCCCTAGTTTGTAACTTTGACGCAGAAGTGAAGACATCTCTCTCGTCTATGTTAGTATTTTGGCTAATCTGCTGGATTAAAGACCGATGTATGAATTAAATTAAAATGTGCCCAATTACGTTGATATCTTCATATATTTATATTGCATTGACTTTAGCAACAAATGGAATGCCTTGGTTCTGTTACTATACATCATTGGTGAGTTCTAAACAAATGTGTTTTTTTTTTAAATCTTTAACCGAAAACTGGACTTGTTGATGATGATATGTCAAACGTTTTTGTTATATCTAAGTCTTCCTTACCTCCACCCCTCGCAAACTAAACTACCCAGCCTGATCCTTTGTACCTTTGATCAAGATTTAATATAGACACATTATATGAAGGACATATATTCATAAAGATGGTATAGATAAAGATACAGACAGACGTAAAGAATAAGCATACTGGAATGCTTACCAAGTGATTTTGCCAGAACCAAACTGGAACTGGTCACCGTCAGATAGAGGAAAACAACGATAAAAGTACGCATTTTTTCTGTTTATGTCTGAAAATAAAAAATCAATAATTTGTTTGTATTGTAGCAATATTACCTCTTCGAAAAGTGACACTGGCTATTCCCAACAGCGCAGCGAATGCCTTTAAGCGAGATGCAGTACGTTTGAAGCTGTATGTCTTTGTACAGCCAGTTGTAATCGTAAGTAATATAGTTTGCAAATTCAAACCAGATCGGATGCATTTCGGCTGACTCACCCAATCCATTTTCTGTAAGAAATTTCACGAACCAAATATAATAACTTCCTAATGCAAAACCAACTTTGGTGAAATCCGATATTAAGTAATTTCCACCAATGTATTTATGATACAATTTCTTCCAAATTAATCAATTATTTATCACTTTCTTTGTCACGAAATTTTTGATCAAAGAGATAATGGCTACTTAAAATGAGCTTGAGTCTGTTTATTTAAGAAATAGCTTTGTATATGGCAACGTGCAATGTACTTGTGCTTGGTTACTTCACGGTTACCTGTCTATTATTTATGGGTTTGTTTGCGTGAAGATCAGCAGAGCGGGGATCACTGTAGCAAATATGCATACTAACTGGTTTCCTATACGAGTGCAAGAGCTCAGTGGATTGCCACGTTGTTGATGATTTCGGATCATTTCTATGGAAAATAATTTTGATGATTCCTCAGGTGAGACTCCTTGTAGTACCATGCCTGTACTGGATTTGATATTTATGCCTATTCCTTTGATTGTTTTAGGCAATGAATGCCGTGTTGACTAATAGAACAAATGTGATTTTTCCCGTACTATTTATATTCCATCTATGTAGTGAGAGAGTGAAAGAAAGAGAGAGAGAGATTTCACAATAGTTTCTTCGTACATTTATATTGTTTAATCTAAACTTTAATAAATAACATATTTTAACGTAATAGTAGAATCATAAGGCAACTTGTAATTAAACATCTTGGATCATGCAATCTTAATACATTTAAAGTAAGAAAAAGAAACAACAAAATCTTGTATCTACAAATGTACCGATACATTGAAAATGAGATTTTTGTGTTAATAATAAATACAGAAACTAGAAATGAAATCTAATTAAAAATGAATAACAGATCGGAAGTAGAACTATATATAAACTTACATTGATTTTTCAGTCGCTTAGCAGGTGCTTACTTCCACAGTACGACGTTCATACTCTCAGATGGAGCTTTTATTTTGTGATCGTAGGGCATACTGTTACTCGTTAATGACCGTTTTAAACCGATTAAGATGGTTTGAATTGTATGGTTCGACTGTGACTAATTCATTATATAATACATGGCTTATGTTTCACTAATTCTCGCTTCGTAAGACAATGGGCTTATGTTTCACTAATTCTCCGCTTTGGAAGACAATGACAATGCCAGAGTATATAATACCGTCAGGTTACAACACGCAGGAATTGAATTAAACTATTAATATTTCACTTTGCATGCATATACCTTAGCCTTGGACGATATAACATTTTGTTATCAACAATATCAGTTTAACTCTCATTTACAGCATTGTTATGTTATTAAAGTCATTGCTTCAATGGACTTAAATCCTTTTGAACTCTCTAGATTAGTGATTCTCAAACTGTGTCCTGAGTCCGCGTGAGATTTGCATGTGTGCCGTGCGAGTTTTGAAAAATAGTTAAAATTGATAGCGTTTTGAAACCTTGAACATATCGAAAAATTAAATGGTAAATCAATGTCGCTAAAGTTAAAAAAGTAACATAAAAACGCAATCTCTATCAATCTGTCATTCATTGGTTCCTTTCGTAACGCGAGACTTGTGCGAGATCTCGGGAGAACTCGATTGCTCTAATAATTTCGTTCTTGGACGTTGAAAAAACAGACTTTATATTCTCTCTTCATGATTAAATCTGGTGGCTGAAGGTTGAAATTCTCTTCGATTTATTGTACAAATTAAATTCACTGAATTTAAGTCTTCAAGGACCATCAGAAAACATCATCTCTGCAACATCAAAACTGAAGTCATTTGATGAAATGTTGTCGCTGTGGCAAAGTAAGGTCTCGAAGGGAGTCCTCGACTGCTTTCCTACTGTCAACGAATCTCATTCAAACAAGAAAATTATCCCCGAAATTCTGGACACACTTAGAGACCTACAATCGGCACTGCAGCATTACTTCCCATCACATGCAAGCGATGGATATGGATGGGTGATCAATCCATTTGGCAACAACGAAACTACAAATATTACAACCGAAGAAGAAGAAGAGCTCATTGATTTAAAAAACGATATATTTTTCCAGTCAACCTTTCCCGAAAAGAGTCTGGAGGAGTTTTGGATCTCAATCAAAAAGTGATATCCTGCAGTCAGTTCAAAATCAATCAAAGTAATTCTGCCATTTGTGTCTTCGTGGTTTTGTGAGTTTGGATTTTCAGCATTGAATGAAATCAAATCGAAAAAGAGAGAGACTTCTTAAAATCGACGATGAAATGCGCGCCTGTTTGTCGACTTTGGAGCCTCGCTTCAATCTCATTTACTCTCGAAAGCAGGCACATCCTTCACATTTAATTTAAAATTAAATATATATATATAAAAGTAAATAAGTTCTTCACCACAAAAATTGCTAAATCTTTTCAGGTGTGCCGTGAAAATTGTTAGATCTTTTTGGTGTGCCGCAAGACAAAAAAGTTTGAGAAACCCTGCTCTAGAACATTTGAAATGGTGAAGCTATCATATCTTTCCTTTCTCTGAATAAAAGAAAGACGGAAAGAACAAACAGTACATTGAGGAAATACGCTTCAAAATTAACAAAAATGTTCGTTTTCTCCGTTCAGTTTTGAACATATTCTGATTGTTTTCTCGTAAATTTTAAGGGCAGGAAACATTTTTATCGTATGCATATATTCGTGAGAGATATCTTTTGCATTATAATATTTATGTCTAGCTAGCTTACATTTTCCCCAAATATGGCTTACGATATACTTTATTGTGATATATTTGTTATTCTTCCTATTAGCAAATATTGTATTAGAATTGGTTAGAAGAGATGTGGAATTATCCTTGTCTATCAGCATTCCTAGTTTTCCCCACGTTGTGTAGTCTCTTCGTTAAAGCTTCCATCGAGTCTTTACATAGGCTAAATAGGAACATACCTTTTCTTATCAGATTTTCACAATCGTTTCTTGACACACTGAGACTCGGGCAAACAGATCGGCCGTAAATAAATATTTTTTTTTCTAACTTTCATATACGCACGTGGAAGCAGCTTTTTCGTTCCATTAACCCTTTAAGAAATTGGTTATAGATCACATCTATCATATTTCGTAACTTGTGTGGTGTGGCCTTTCTAACAAATTCTCTTTTCTTTAAATAAATGAATTTCGATATGTTGGTCAGCGGTCTAAGTGGGGTAGTAGTTGTTTGCTTTTGCTTCATTACGTGAACTCTTTCCAGGTGAATAATAAGGATGTCTAAATCTTTTTCTTATATCCAGGTGGAAGCAGTTTAATTCGTTTCAACACATTTTTTTAGGAAATTGTTCATTGATTCAGTAAGTATTATGTGGTAACTTATGTGGCCCTTTAATTTACGCGAGGAATTCCCGTGTGAGAACAACATTCGAAAATAAACTTTTAAACAAATTTTATATGATATTGAAGTAAATGTATTCTTCATTCGCTTTACAATTACTTTCTTTCCATAGATTTGTTTTAAAAAATTGTTTGGCGCGGATACCCTGTGAGCGCGGTAAACAATTGGGCCCAATAGGGACAATAGTCTTAATGCCGGCCTTTCTTACATGATGTCTTCTCCTTAAAATAAGGGAACTATGCTATGGTGGTCAGCGGTCGAAATCGGGCGCAAGATGTTCTCCTGTTTCTTCATTCTGTGAAATCTTGTCATATGACTTCCATCAGCACGGATGAATAAATCTTTTTCAATAAATTTTAGTATGATTAGTTTAGTCTTTTATACATGGTTATTAGTTTCCTTCTCAGCTATACCAGTGAATATTGTTGTCACGCATACTTCTTCCTTTGGTCATGTATATATAATGTTAATTGTACTTAAATGACGTTAACCGGGAATATCCTTTTTCGCCAGACGACGAGGGGATTTCTAGGTTTGAATATAGTGAATATCTCCCGCCGTCGTTATGGAAATCATTATCATTTATATATAAAATTCAAATATGCAATTTCTGTTTCAAGAACATATTTAATATAAAAAGACAATATATTTATTTCCTGATAATTTCTATTGGCTTTAAAGAATTCTATTGGGTTTGACAATCATGTTTTTTCGACCTAATTCCAGAGCTTATCCAGCACATTCTCTTCTTAAATGGGTATCCTCTAAGTAGGAATCAAAGTGTTTCTGAAAGCAGTTTATATGATGAGATCACATACCGATGGATGCAAGAACAGACTAAGATTGTTACAATATTGCCTCATTTATGTTAATATTCCTAGTTTGTTTATCCTTAAATTTGTGTATCGCATAATCCAAAACAATGTATGGGCGGAATGGCTTAATCCGATTCCTTATTGACAAATGCTGTCCGATAAGCACCGTGTCGTCGTTCTAGATTCATCCATCTTTCGACGCAAGAGACATTAGAAGTGGGAAGTCGTAGGGCTGAGTCTAGTGCAAGTTTTTCTGCTATTCCAACAGGGGTTTTGGCGTATGGTTTCCACTATTCCAGTTGGTATTTGCTATTTGTTACCTGAATGCATATTGTTTTGAAGTTTGCTTAGATTCACTTAGGTCTGAAAGCCAAATAATACACCAAACGCTTGCAAAATAATTCTTTATTGAAGTAAACGTGTAGGACCAACGGTTGACTAGCTACCCCGAGGAAGTACGACTGCCACCCATTTATATCATCACCCGTACCCAAGTCCTGCGGCGATGGGCGAGCTGCGAAGCGGCAGGGGTGGATGCATTGGCAGCCGTAGTGTCGGACCTGCACATAGGTGTGAAACAAGGATGCGTCTTAGCCCCCAATCCGTTCAGCCTCATGTTCTCCGCAATGTTGATGGATGCTTTCAAGGACAGCAATGTTGGAGTAGGTCTCAGATACCGTCTGGATGGGAGGTCACTCAACTGGAGGAGGCTGCAAGCCAAAACCAATGTCCAAGTTGAGAACATTCGCGACCTGCTGTTTGCAGAGAACTGTGCCTGTGCACGGAGGCATGCATACAACAGAGAATGTACCTTTTTGCCACAGCGTGCTCCAACTTTGGACTCACCATCTCTACCAGCAACACCGAGGTTCTGCATCTGCCAGCTCCGGGAGAAGATTACCTGGAACCATCCATCACTTTCAATGGACTTAAGCTCTTAGATGTAGCCAGGTTCACATACTTCGGTAGCACCCTCTCACAAGCAGTCCACATAAACGATGAGGTCAACACTAGGATTGCCAAAGCCAGCACAACATTTGGTAGACTCCGCTCAAATGTCTGGGATAGGAGAGGCATCAAGCTTTCCACAAAACTCAAAGTATACGCTGCGGTTGTTCTCGCCACCCTCCACTATGCTTGCGAGACATGGACTGTGTATAGTTGCCATGTTAAAAAACTGAACCACTTCCATATGAGCTTCCTGATAAAAGTACTGAAAATCAGATGGCAGAAGAAGGTACCAAACATAGAGATGCTCACTAAGGTCGGCATGCGAAGGAACTACACCAAGCTCTGCAAGGCAGAACTCCGATGGGCTGGCCATGTTGTCCGCATGCCGGTAGAACACCTACCTAAGATGGTCTTTTATGGAGAGCTGCAACAAGGCAAAATGTCTCACGATGGTACCAAAATAGATACAAGGACATCCTCACGGCCTCGCTGAAGAACCTGGGCATTGATCCTGATAGCTGGTAGAATGTCGCTAATAACCGATCTCCTTCGCGCAGTCAAGTCAACGCTGGTGCAGAAGACTTTTAGCAGAAAAAAACTGGTGGACGAGGCTGAAAAACGTGATCTGCGCAAATCCAGAGACATCTGTTCCGCAACTCCCGGCCAGCAACCTGCACATCCATGTCCCCACTGCAACACACTCTTGCGGGCCCGGATCAGCCATCTCAGACCCACCAACATGACTTGGGAATCTTTATTTATATTATGTACAAATAAGAAATTTTGGGCTAAGAAGAAATGGAAGTATTTTATGTGGAACTACATACATGAATATATAAGAATAATCACTTTAGGTACATCTGTTATAATGCTTCATCTTTTCAAAGATAAAACATCTACACCATTCCATTAAACACGCCATTTTATGGCCAATACTAAGGTCAACGAAAAAGTGCAAACTTGTCTGCTTAGGTTTTATTTGGTAGCTATCTAGCTGTTTTTAAATTATGATTTACAGTCCCTACTAGTTCTCAGATCTGAAAATTGTATTGTGTACCTGATAGATTATGTTGAGTCAGAGAAAATAAGACATTCTTTTAATTGTTAGTAAACTCTATACAAACAATATTTCTTTATGAAAAGGAGAATATATTAATAAACACCTTTAAATCTCCCTGCATCTCCGTATACCTTATACTCAAATAAAAGTTTATTTCTTTCCATCGCAGTTTGCTTTTCAGCTATTTCTTCTATAATAAATACTTGTACATCATTTACACTAAAATGCTTTCAATGGACTGTATATCTTTTGTGTGATCAGACTACGTACCTTACATGGTATAAATTCAGAATGTTCACATTGCATAATTAAAACAGTATCAAACTATGTTGCCTTTAAATACAATGGCAACATCAGCAGCAATAATTTCAAATGTGATATCAAACAGTATAGCATGCAATAGAATAATGGAACATGGTACACATTACGTCGAAAATAATCTCCTTTCCCAGTCACATAACAGGGAATGAAAACTATTGGAGAACAACGGCAGCAAAAGGTATTGGGGATTGATATGGGTTAGGAAACGTCGTGTACAAGTTTCCTTGACTCCTCCCGTATATGTAAACACCACACCCTTAGTGAAATAGTAGTTGTTGTTTCTTACTGTGGACTTTTTGTGTCTTTTTGTGTGGGATGAGTTTTGTTGTTGTAGGTTATGGTGTTACTCTTTACAAGACAATTGTTTTAATACCAGCTTCTTAGGTTTTGTGGAAAATATAAAACTCAAAAGACGTTAATGTAAAACATTAGGTGAACTAGTATTGGACTAGTTTATTTTGCTCGCTAAATATTTGTTTTAGCTTTTATCGAATTATCTGAAGCCGTGATGATATAATAGTGCATGTGCGCATAATATTGCATAACGTTTGAATGTTAGGTTCAATTAAACCAGATATATTTCACTGCACATATTGGTGTACTTGTATTAATGAGAAACAACATTATATCAAAAAACAGATTGTGACGACAGAAAGCTGTAAATATATGTAATTTAAAAAAAGACATTGTTCGTTGAACTGGTTTTAGTGCTTCAAATAATCGTGCGACAATTCAAGAAAGGAAATTACAGCCATGATAGTTTATGATTCATACTTGAAACTCGTTTTTGTTTGATCTTGAAATTGAATAAGCATATGATTTTAAATCAGGTGCCTAAAAATTACTCCAGCTAGATGACCCATTCAATCAATAAGTTATACACAAAACGATTGTGATAAATATCATTACGTCGTCATTAAACTTGGAAGGATGTAGAAGTGCCCTTGTTAATGATGCTGATGGGATGTTACTTCAGATTCTTAATGTTCTCCTTGCACATTGTGGTCTACATCATTCATAACTGGTTGGCTGCTTAAGTTCATGTCCTTGTTTACAATTTAGAAGGTACTGGAAATGAAATAACGAATCTGATCCTGATGTATAATTGCGTAATTGTTTTTATATTTGATAGCGAGTAACATAATTAATTATTTCGTTCTTAAATATTGGTAGAGGAATGGGTGTTCTAGATGTTTTCAGTTACTGTTTGCGATGATTTTTTTAAAATTCTAATTATACATTTGACTGACAAAGTGTTCATAAAATAATTATGTAATCACTAGGTTTAACCTTATTGTTAATTCATTTAAATTCATAGCTAATTGTGACTTTGTCATACATCAAGACTTTTAGCATATAAACACTGTACAGGGCGAATGGCAAATCAGCACATTTAAGAACGGACTTCATTCGGACGAACACTTGAAGTCTCGGGGGATGTAAATATGCTTGAACATGTGATATGACCTTTAGGAATATTTTAAATTTAATTCACGATACTAGATCACTTCGTAGTTTTAACTTTGTATTTTAGACAGATACAGTTCTTTCCATTAAATTAGTTTACATACGTAGATACAAACATGCTTACCTACATACCTACCTACCTACATACATACATACATACATACATACATACAAACACATACACATATACATACATACATACATACATACATACATACATACACACAAACACATACACATATACATACATACATACATACATACATACATACATACATACATACATACATACATACATACATGTTTGGTTCCAATTATGAATTCTGAAACAAGTTGACAATCCGTGATGACATCACGAAATAGATAAATTTGATTGCATACCTTATTCATTTAATTAATGCATGGTAAGATGGGTTACTTTTAAAACATGATGATCAGGCCAATGTTCTGGTTCTCAAGACGTAGTAGTCTAATTCGCAGGATACGTAACGGCGAATGTGTAAGCTGCCATATATGAACAAATGATATGTGTATAATATATGCTTACGTTAAAATATTGGCGTTAATAGTCATCAGAGTAAGAAAGATGGATGGATAGATAGATAGATAGATAGATAGGTAGATAGATAGATACATAGATATATGGAAAGACATGAAAATTAATATATGAATTGTAGAATTAAATCAGTTTTATTGAAAAGTCGATACAGAGGTTCTGAACCATTCTCGTGTAAATGATGGTCGAGTGCATTTGTCGAATGGAGATGATTCGTTTGAAACTGAACATATTTAAATAAATTGAAAATCCGTATTCACATTACGAAATAAAGAGAGGAATGTTGTCGCTTTGATAAATGCATAATACATTGTTTAAATTACCGAAAACTTGATATAGCCATTATATGATTGTCAAAGTTTAGTAGGTTCAAATGGGAAGGTCTAAAACTAACATTATTACTTACTCCAGGTGCAGGATTTCAATTTATTGTAACATATGTAGCAGTCGGGTATGGAAGATTTTAGCAATTCTAGATACTTGATAACATATTATATTTGATTTGTGTTTAATAGAAATGTAAAGGTTTGAGCATCGCTAGATGCAGGGTTCATATTTATCTGGACATTTGTAGTAAGTGGAATAGTGAACTTTCGACCATGATCTGATACAGGATTTCCAGTTATAGCGACATTTGTATCATTTGGCACTGTGAAAGCATGACCAGCCCAAGCTGTAGAAATCCGTATTAATGTAGTTTTTGAAGGAAATGGAGGGTCAAAAGTTACAACACCCCTCGATTAATGAATCCAAATTATTATGATTTGTCAAACGTGGCACTGTAATATTTTGACCGACTCCACATACGGGATTGCGAGTTATTGTAGTATTTGTAGGTAGTGGTACAGTAGAAGCTATACCATTCCTAGACTCAGCATTTGCAGTTGTTCAAATAATTAGGTAACATTTTCTGCAAGTGGCAAATGCAAATTGCGACCTGATATTGGACTCCGAATAGAATCAACATATATTTATCAATGGAACAGAAAACGTTAGACAAGTCCAAGCATTATTATTCCAAGTTCTTCTAACATATGTGGCAAGTTTTACGGTAAGAGTTTGACCCACTCCAGATAAAAGAATACAAGATATTCCACCATTTGTGGCTATTTATAAACTTTCGACCGTCCCAGGACTTATATTTCCAACTTATCTTAACATTTGTTGCAATCCGTAATGACAAGTTATGACCAGCTCCAGAAAGAGGATTTTAGGTTATAGTTGCATTTATGAGATACACGATTCCAAGCTTTTGAAGCATTTTTTAGCATGTTTAGCATGTTTAGATCTTTTGAAATTCCCAGATAAAGTAATTCTAGTTATAAAAACATTTTGTGGACGTCGAACAGTAAAGGTTTGACAATTCCCAGCCGTAATATTTGTTGTAGGAGGAATTGAAATATTTGAACAAACTAAAGATGCAGGGCTCCAATGTCTTTTATAAGTTATATCAAGTGGCACTCACTGTAAGACTTTACCCAACTCCTGATAGAGAAACACAGGTTATAGTAACATTTGTGGAAGTGGTAACAATAAATTTGCCCAGCTCAAGATGTATGATTACGCGCCATTATAGCATTCGTTGCAGATGTCACTATAAGAAAGAGTTTGACCGGCTTAAGCTACGCATGCAGGATTCCGAGAGATTGTGGTATTGTTAGAAAGTTGAATAATACAATTATGACCAGCTCCAGATACAGGATTTATAATAATATATGCATTCGTGGGAATTGGAGGAGTAAACGATATATCATTCACAGCTGCAGGATTCCGAGTTATGGTAGCACTGTAGGCGAAGGCATTGTACCGTTGCGCCCAGCATCAGAAACGGGACTCATACGGCTTGTAGTGGGATATCTAGTATATCGAACAGTAGAAGTTTGATCAGAACCAAATGCACGATAGCGGGGTGTAACGGGATGTCTAGTAGGTCGCACAGTAAAAGTTTTCTCAGCTGCAGCTACAGATTCATCAATCGGAGATATTGCCGGATTTTTAGAACTGGGTATAGCAGCATTTATAATAGTTGGCACTATAAAAGTGTGTCCAAGGTCAGTTAAATATCCAGGAGTCCGAGATATAGTCTCACTTGGACGAGGCTGAACTGTCCCAGTTGGACCTGTCCTAAACGCAGGAGACGTGGTTGCAGAAGTAAAAGATATAGAAGGTCTTGTTATAGGTATAGAGGCCATTGCAGGTGGTATACTGCCAGTTGAGTCTGCAGCAGGCCCAGATGTCGATTTGAGCGTTTCATTTGCAGCTCTAACAAGTCTATTTCCGATACAATTTCTTACATCTCCATGGGCTGTGAAAAGGAGACAATCTGAAACAACAACAAAAAACATTTTACAAACATCATGGTCAGCTGCTTGACAAAAGATAACAGAAGAACAGTTACACTCATTCTTCACAATCACTGGTGTCATCGGCATTTACTCGTCAAATTTGGATGATGACGATGAGTTGTGTCACCAGCCAATAGTCCATTCAAACTTTCGACAAAGGGAAATGGGTAAAGAGAAAAATTGTTTCGCCTTATCGCTTCCACTATAGATAACAAGGCGTGTGAATTTAAGATGGAAGCCACGTTTTGTAATTTGAGAATCTACCTAATCCTAGGCTAGATGTACCGCAAAAGACAATACATAATAAACAACACTATTTTAAAACAAAACCTTTTTCTACTTTACCTTATTAAAACAGTTCTGGTGACAAACATGTTCTTACAATTTAATGTTTTGGTGTATCATCACGTTTGAGAAGGAAATGATTTTATCGGATTCGAAATAATTGAAAACCAATATTATGTATACGACACTAAGGCTAAGAAAAAAAAACAAGTATTCGTTTATGCTTCCCTTTAACAATCAGCTTACTATGCATAGCGTTTAGTATATGATATTAATGAGTTTATTTTAAAATCTAAGTAAATAAATTTTAAAACATTGAATCACAGATTAAATAGTTGTCAACGGTGACCACACATTTTCTAGGGTACATTTCTGTAATTGCTCATGTCTTGCAATAGCACCCTTGGAATATGATGGCACTATAGCTGTTTTATAAACAATGACACTAGCTCAAAACGTAGACGCTAGAAAAAGTTGCTAAAGATGACGAATCTGCTAAGGAGTAACAACCAGACAGAATTAACTGATTAAATCAAATTCGGGAAATTCCTAGGTTCATGCGATGCCCTCTATATCGGCTCGGACACTATGCTCCAACGATGATATTATAGGAGAACAGTTGTACAGGCAGACATCAGTAATGGACAGGTCTTATATGGCATCATGAACATGTACAATAACTTCCTCTTCAATAATTACTCGTTATGTTCTGGGTGTTATGTTCTGGTTAAACTCTCGAAACAAATTCATAGCATGATCAATTTAATGAAACTCGTAAACACTTTAATTCGTGTATTGAAACAAGAGAATGACAATGTATGTACAGTTGACCGTAAATATGCCAGGCATATTTGTCCCGAGAATGTAATTGTGTCATGGCTTAAACTTAATTAACATTTGGAAAATGCTTAGAGAAGACAAATACACATACCACATATCAACAATAAAACGAATTTATTCGGAATAGCGTGATCATATAAAAACTTTCTTCTTAATGTAAATACTGTTTAAATGTTTCTTACGTTATCCTTAAATCTAAAGACAAACAAACGTAGAGACAAATCTAATTTACAGGAATAAAATACTAGGCATTGGCACTAATTTACACCAGGGTGTCTGCTCTTTGCCTATAATAACACTATCAAAAGTCTACTCATTCAAATTTATCCAATGAGAAACATTCAGTTTAAACTTTAGCATAAAAAACCTTGAAATTAATAATTAAAATACTGACATGACATCATTATGTTAATTTACAATTGTAATTCATAACCTGTTACATGACCCCTAGTTTGTAACTTTGATGCAGAAGTGAAGACATCTCTCTCGTCTATGTTAGTATTTTGGCTAATCTGCTGGATTAAAGACCGATGTATGAATTAAATTAAAATGTGCCCAATTACGTTGATATCTTCATATATTTATATTGCATTGACTTTAGCAACAAATGGAATGCCTTGGTTCTGTTACTATACATCATTGGTGAGTTCTAAACAAATGTGTTTTTTTTTAAAATCTTTAACCGAAAACTGGACTTGTTGATGATGATATGTCAAACGTTTTTGTTATATCTAAGTCTTCCTTACCTCCACCCCTCGCAAACTAAACTACCCAGCCTGATCCTTTGTACCTTTGATCAAGATTTAATATAGACACATTATATGAAGGACGTATATTCATAAAGATGGTATAGATAAAGATACAGACAGACGTAAAGAATAAGCATACTGGAATGCTTACCAAGTGATTTTGCCAGAACCAAACTGGAACTGGTCACCGTCAGATAGAGGAAAACAACGATAAAAGTACGCATTTTTTCTGTTTTTGTCTGAAAATAAAAAATCAATAATTTGTTTGTATTGTAGCAATATTACCTCTTCGAAAAGTGACACTGGCTATTCCCAACAGCGCAGCGAATGCCTTTAAGCGAGATGCAGTACGTTTGAAGCTGTATGTCTTTGTACAGCCAGTTGTAATCGTAAGTAATATAGTTTGCAAATTCAAACCAGATCGGATGCATTTCGGCTGACTCACCCAATCCATTTTCTGTAAGAAATTTCACGAACCAAATATAATAACTTCCTAATGCAAAACCAACTTTGGTGAAATCCGATATTAAGTAATTTCCACCAATGTATTTATGATAAAATTTCTTCCAAATTAATCAATTATTTATCACTTTCTTTGTCACGAAATTTTTGATCAAAGAGATAATGGCTACTTAAAATGAGCTTGAGTCTGTTTATTTAAGAAATAGCTTTGTATATGGCAACGTGCAATGTACTTGTGCTTGGTTACTTCACGGTTACCTGTCTATTATTTATGGGTTTGTTTGCGTGAAGATCAGCAGAGCGGGGATCACTGTAGCAAATATGCATACTAACTGGTTTCCTA
Source organism: Sinohyriopsis cumingii (assembly GCA_028554795.2). NCBI lineage: Eukaryota > Metazoa > Mollusca > Bivalvia > Unionida > Unionidae > Sinohyriopsis > Sinohyriopsis cumingii. The sequence continues at coordinate 94,389,256 of CM068833.1, read as the reverse complement.
TACGAGTGCAAGAGCTCAGTGGATTGCCACGTTGTTGATGATTTCGGATCATTTCTATGGAAAATAATTTTGATGATTCCTCAGGTGAGACTCCTTGTAGTACCATGCCTGTACTGGATTTGATATTTATGCCTATTCCTTTGATTGTTTTAGGCAATGAATGCCGTGTTGACTAATAGAACAAATGTGATTTTTCCCGTACTATTTATATTCCATCTATGTAGTGAGAGAGTGAAAGAAAGAGAGAGAGAGATTTCACAATAGTTTCTTCGTACATTTATATTGTTTAATCTAAACTTTAATAAATAACATATTTTAACGTAATAGTAGAATCATAAGGCAACTTGTAATTAAACATCTTGGATCATGCAATCTTAATACATTTAAAGTAAGAAAAAGAAACAACAAAATCTTGTATCTACAAATGTACCGATACATTGAAAATGAGATTTTTGTGTTAATAATAAATACAGAAACTAGAAATGATATCTAATTAAAGTGAATAACAGATCGGAAGTACAACTATATATAAACTTACATTGATTTTTCAGTCGCTTAGCAGGTGCTTACTTCCACAGCACGACGTTCATTCTCTCAGACGGAGCTTTTATTTTGTGATCGTAGGGCATACTGTTACTCGTTAATGACCGTTTTAAACCGATTAAGATGGTTTGAATTGTATGGTTCGACTGTGACTAATTCATTATATAATACATGGCTTATGTTTCACTAATTCTCGCTTCGTAAGACAATGGGTTTATGTTTCACTAATTCTCCGCTTTGGAAGACAATGACAATGCCAGAGTATATAATACCGTCAGGTTACAACACGCAGGAATTGAATTAAACTATTAATATTTCACTTTGCATGCATATACCTTAGCCTTGGACGATATAACATTTTGTTATCAACAATATCAGTTTAACTCTCATTTACAGCATTGTTATGTTATTAAAGTCATTGCTTCAATGGACTTAAATCCTTTTGAACTCTCTAGATTAGTGATTCTCAAACTGTGTCCTGAGTCCGCGTGAGATTTGCATGTGTGCCGTGCGAGTTTTGAAAAATAGTTAAAATTGATAGCGTTTTGAAACCTTGAACATATCGAAAAATTAAATGGTAAATCAATGTCGCTAAAGTTAAAAAAGTAACATAAAAACGCAATCTCTATCAATCTGTCATTCATTGGTTCCTTTCGTAACGCGAGACTTGTGCGAGATCTCGGGAGAACTCGATTGCTCTAATAATTTCGTTCTTGGACGTTGAAAAAACAGACTTTATACTCTCTCTTCATGATTAAATCTGGTGGCTGAAGGTTGAAATTCTCTTCGATTTATTGTACAAATTAAATTCACTGAATTTAAGTCTTCAAGGACCATCAGAAAACATCATCTCTGCAACATCAAAACTGAAGTCATTTGATGAAATGTTGTCGCTGTGGCAAAGTAAGGTCTCGAAGGGAGTCCTCGACTGCTTTCCTACTGTCAACGAATCTCATTCAAACAAGAAAATTATCCCCGAAATTCTGGACACACTGAGAGACCTACAATCGGCACTGCAGCATTACTTCCCATCACATGCAAGCGATGGATATGGATGGGTGATCAATCCATTCGGCAACAACGAAACTACAAATATTACAACCGAAGAAGAAGAAGAGCTCATTGATTTAAAAAACGATATATTTTTCCAGTCAACATTTCCCGAAAAGAGTCTGGAGGAGTTTTGGATCTCAATCAAAAAGTGATATCCTGCAGTCAGTTCAAAATCAATCAAAGTAATTCTGCCATTTGTGTCTTCGTGGTTTTGTGAGTTTGGATTTTCAGCATTGAATGAAATCAAATCGAAAAAGAGAGAGACTTCTTAAAATCGACGATGAAATGCGCGCCTGTTTGTCGACTTTGGAGCCTCGCTTCAATCTCATTTACTCTCGAAAGCAGACATATCCTTCACATTAAATTTAAAATTAAATATATATATAAAAGTATATAAGTTCTTCACCACAAAAATTGTTAAATCTTTTCAGGTGTGCCGTGAAAATTGTTAGATCTTTTTGGTGTGCCGCAAGACAAAAAAGTTTGAGAAACCCTGCTCTAGAACATTTAAAATGGTGAAGCTATCTTATCTTTCCTTTCTCTGAATAAAAGAAAGACGGAAAGAACAAACAGTACATTGAGGAAATACGCTTCAAAATTAACAAAAATGTTCGTTTTTTCCGTTCAGTTTTGAACATATTCTGATTGTTTTCTCGTAAATTTTAAGGGCAGGAAACATTTTTATCGTATGCATATATTCGTGAGAGATATCTTTTGCATTATAATATTTATGTCTAGCTAGCTTACATTTTCCCCAAATATGGCTTACGATATACTTCATTGTGATATATTTGTTATTCTTCCTATTAGCAAATATTGTATTAGAATTGGTTAGAAGAGATGTGGAATTATCCTTGTCTATCAGCATTCCTAGTTTTCCCCACGTTGTGTAGTCTCTTCGTTAAAGCTTCCATCGAGTCTTTACATAGGCTAAATAGGAACATACCTTTTCTTATCAGATTTTCACAATCGTTTCTTGACACACTGAGACTCGGGCAAACAGATCGGCCGTAAATAAATATTTTTTTTTCTAACTTTCATATACGCACGTGGAAGCAGCTTTTTCGTTCCATTAACCCTTTAAGAAATTGGTTATAGATCACATCTATCATATTTCGTAACTTGTGTGGTGTGGCCTTTCTAACAAATTCTCTTTTCTTTAAATAAATGAATTTCGATATGTTGGTCAGCGGTCTAAGTGGGGTAGTAGTTGTTTGCTTTTGCTTCATTATGTGAACTCTTTCCAGATGAATAATAAGGATGTCTAAATCTTTTTCTTATATCCAGGTGGAAGCAGTTTAATTCGTTTCAACACATTTTTTTAGGAAATTGTTCATTGATTCAGTAAGTATTATGTGGTAACTTAAGTGGCCCTTTAATTTACGCGAGGAATTCCCGTGTGAGAACAACATTCGAAAATAAACTTTTAAACAAATTTTATATGATATTGAAGTAAATGTATTCTTCATTCGCTTTACAATTACTTTCTTTCCATAGATTTGTTTTAAAAAATTGTTTGGCGCGGATACCCTGTGAGCGCGGTAAACAATTGGGCCCAGTAGGGACAATAGTCTTAATGCCGGCCTTTCTTACATGATGTCTTCTCCTTAAAATAAGGGAACTATCCTATGGTGGTCAGCGGTCGAAATCGGGCGCAAGATGTTCTCCTGTTTCTTCATTCTGTGAAATCTTGTCATATGACTTCCATCAGCACGGATGAATAAATCTTTTTCAATAAATTTTAGTATGATTAGTTTAGTCTTTTATACATGGTTATTAGTTTCCTTCTCAGCTATACCAGTGAATATTATTGTCACGCATACTTCTTCCTTTGGTCATGTATATATAATGTTAATTGTACTTAAATGACGTTAACCGGGAATATCCTTTTTCGCCAGACGACGAGGGGATTTCTAGGTTTGAATATAGTGAATATCTCCCGCCGTCGTTATGGAAATCATTATCATTTATATATAAAATTCAAATATGCAATTTCTGTTTCAAGAACATATTTAATATAAAAAAGACAATATATTTATTTCCTGATAATTTCTATTGGCTTTAAAGAATTCTATTGGGTTTGACAATCATGTTTTTTCGACCTAATTCCAGAGCTTATCCAGCACATTCTCTTCTTAAATGGGTATCCTCTAAGTAAATCAAAGTGTTTCTGAAAGCAGTTTATATGATGAGATCACATACCGATGGATGCAAGAACAGACTAAGATTGTTACAATATTGCCTCATTTATGTTAATATTCCTAGTTTGTTTATCCTTAAATTTGTGTATCGCATAATCCAAAACAATGTATGGGCGGAATGGCTTAATCCGATTCCTTATTGACAAATGCTGTCCGATAAGCACCGTGTCGTCGTTCTAGATTCAGCCATCTTTCGACGCAAGAGACATTAGAAGTGGGAAGTCGTAGGGCTGAGTCTAGTGCAAGTTTTTCTGCTATTCCAACAGGGGTTTTGGCGTATGGTTTCCACTATTCCAGTTGGTATTTGCTATTTGTTACCTGAATGCATATTGTTTTGAAGTTTGCTTAGATTCACTTAGGTCTGAAAGCCAAATAATACACCAAACGCTTGCAAAATAATTCTTTATTGAAATAAACGTGTAGGACCAACGGTTGACTAGCTACCCCGAGGAAGTACGACTGCTACCCATTTATATCATCACCCGTACCCAAGTCCTGCGGCGATGGGCGAGCTGCGAAGCGGCAGGGGTGGATGCATTGGCAGCCGTAGTGTCGGACCTGCACATAGGTGTGAAACAAGGATGCGTCTTAGCCCCCAATCCGTTCAGCCTCATGTTCTCCGCAATGTTGATGGATGCTTTCAAGGACAGCAATGTTGGAGTAGGTCTCAGATACCGTCTGGATGGGAGGTCACTCAACTGGAGGAGGCTGCAAGCCAAAACCAATGTCCAAGTTGAGAACATTCGCGACCTGCTGTTTGCAGAGAACTGTGCCTGTGCACGGAGGCATGCATACAACAGAGAATGTACCTTTTTGCCACAGCGTGTTCCAACTTTGGACTCACCATCTCTACCAGCAACACCGAGGTTCTGCATCTGCCAGCTCCGGGAGAAGATTAGCTGGAACCATCCATCACTTTCAATGGACATAAGCTCTTAGATGTAGCCAGGTTCACATACTTCGGTAGCACCCTCTCACAAGCAGTCCACATAAACGATGAGGTCAACACTAGGATTGCCAAAGCCAGCACAACATTTGGTAGACTCCGCTCAAATGTCTGGGATAGGGGAGGCATCAAGCTTTCCACAAAACTCAAAGTATACGCTGCGGTTGTTCTCGCCACCCTCCACTATGCTTGCGAGACATGCACTGTGTATAGTTGCCATGTTAAAAAACTGAACCACTTCCATATGAGCTTCCTGATGAAAGTACTGAAAATCAGATGGCAGAAGAAGGTACCAAACATAGAGATGCTCACTAAGGTCGGCATGCGAAGGAACTACACCAAGCTCTGCAAGGCAGAACTCCGATGGGCTGGCCATGTTGTCCGCATGCCGGTAGAACACCTACCTAAGATGGTCTTTTATGGAGAGCTGCAACAAGGCAAAATGTCTCACGATGGTACCAAAATAGATACAAGGACATCCTCACGGCCTCGCTGAAGAACCTGGGCATTGATCCTGATAGCTGGTAGAATGTCGCTAATAACCGATCTCCTTCGCGCAGTCAAGTCAACGCTGGTGCAGAAGACTTTTAGCAGAAAAAACTGATGGACGAGGCTGAAAAACGTGATCTGCGCAAATCCAGATACATCTGTTCCGCAACTCCCGGCCAGCAACCTGCACATCCATGTCCCCACTGCAACACACTCTTGCGGGCCCGGATCAGCCATCTCAGACCCACCAACATGACTTGGGAATCTTTTTATATTATGTACAAATAAGAAATTTTGGGCTAAGCAGAAATGGAAGTATTTTATATGGAACTACATACATGAATATATAAGAATAATCACTTTAGGTACATCTGTTATAATGGTTCATCTTTTCAAAGATAAAACATCTACACCATTCCATTAAACACGCCATTTTATGGCCAATACTAAGGTCAACGAAAAAGTGCAAACTTGTCTGCTTAGGTTTTATTTGGTAGCTATCTAGCTGTTTTTAAATTATGATTTACAGTCCCTACTAGTTCTCAAATCTGAAAATTGTATTGTGTACCTGATAGATTATGTTGAGTCAGAGAAAATAAGACATTCTTTTAATTGTTAGTAAACTCTATACAAACAATATTTCTTTATGAAAAGGAGAATATATTAATAAACACCTTTAAATCTCCCTGCATCTCCGTATACCTTATACTCAAATAAAAGTTTATTTCTTTCCATCGCAGTTTGCTTTTCAGCTATTTCTTCTATAATAAATACTTGTACATCATTTACACTAAAATGCTTTCAATGGACTGTATATCTTTTGTGTGATCAGACTACGTACCTTACATGGTATAAATTCAGAATGTTCACATTGCATAATTAAAACAGTATCAAACTATGTTGCCTTTAAATACAATGGCAACATCAGCAGCAATAATTTCAAATGTGATATCAAACAGTATAGCATGCAAAAGAATAATGGAACATGGTACACAGTACGTCGAAAATAATCTCCTTTCCCAGTCACATAACAGGGAATGAAAACTATTGGAGAACAACGGCAGCAAAAGGTATTGGGGATTGATATGGGTTAGGAAACGTCGTGTACAAGTTTCCTTGACTCCTCCCGTATATGTAAACACCACACCCTTAGTGAAATAGTAGTTGTTGTTTCTTACTGTGGACTTTTTGTGTCTTTTTGTGTGGGATGAGTTTTGTTGTTGTAGGTTATGGTGTTACTCTTTACAAGACAATTGTTTTAATGCCAGCTTCTTAGGTTTTGTGGAAAATATAAAACTCAAAAGACTTTAATGTAAAACATAAGGTGAACTAGTATTGGACTAGTTTATTTTGCTCGCTAAATATTTGTTTTAGCTTTTATCGAATTATCTGAAGCCGTGATGATATAATAGTGCATGTGCGCATAATATTGCATAACGTTTGAATGTTAGGTTCAATTAAACCAGATATATTTCACTGCACATATTGGTGTACTTGTATTAATGAGGAACAACATTATATCAAAAAACAGATTGTGACGACAGAAAGCTGTAAATATATGTAATTTAAAAAAAGACATTGTTCGTTGAACTGGTTTTAGTGCTTCAAATAATCGTGCGACAATTCAAGAAAGGAAATTACAGCCATGATAGTTTATGATTCATAATTGAAACTCGTTTTTGTTTGATCTTGAAATTGAATAAGCATTTGATTTTAAATCAGGTGCCTAAAAATTACTCCAGCTAGATGACCCATTCAATCAATAAGTTATACACAAAACGATTGTGATAAATATCATTACGTCGTCATTAAACTTGGAAGGATGTAGAAGTGTCCTTGTTAATGATGCTGATGGGATGTTACTTCAGATTCTTAATGTTCTCCTTGCACATTGTGGTCTACATCATTCATAACTGGTTGGCTGCTTAAGTTCATGTCCTTGTTTACAATTTAGAAGGTACTGGAAATGAAATAACGAATCTGATCCTGATGTATAATTGCGTAATTGTTTTTATATTTGATAGCGAGTAACATAATTAATTATTTCGTTCTTAAATATTGGTAGAGGAATGGGTGTTCTAGATGTTTTCAGTTACTGTTTGCGATGATTTTTTTAAAATTCTAATTATACATTTGACTGACAAAGTGTTCATAAAATAATTATGTAATCACTAGGTTTAACCTTATTGTTAATTCATTTAAATTCATAGCTAATTGTGACTTTGTCATACATCAAGACTTTTAGCATATAAACACTGTACAGGGCGAATGGCAAATCAGCACATTTAAGAACGGACTTCATTCGGACGAACACTTGAAGTCTCGGGGGATGTAAATATGCTTGAACATGTGATATGACCTTTAGGAATATTTTAAATTTAATTCACGATACTAGATCACTTCGTAGTTTTAACTTTGTATTTTAGACAGATACAGTTCTTTCCATTAAATTAGTTTACATACGTAGATACAAACATGCTTACCTACATACCTACCTACCTACATACATACATACATACATACATACAAACACATACATACATACATACATACATACATACATACATACATACATACATACATACATACATACATACATGCATACATACATACACACAAACACATACACATATACATACATACATACATACATACATACATACATACATACATACATACATACATACATACATACATACATGCATACATACATACATACATACATGTTTGGTTCCAATTATGAATTCTGAAACAAGTTGACAATCCGTGATGGCATCACGAAATAGATAAATTTGATTGCATACCTTATTCATTTAATTAATGCATGGTAAGATGGGTTACTTTTAAAAAATGATGATCAGGCCAATGTTCTGGTTCTCAAGACGTAGTAGTCTAATTTGCAGGATACGTAACGGTGAATGTGTAAGCTGCCATATATGAACAAATGATATGTGTATAATATATGCTTACGTTAAAATATTGGCGTTAATAGTCATCAGAGTAAGAAAGATGGATGGATAGATAGATAGATAGATAGATAGATAGATAGATAGATAGGTAGATAGATAGATACATAGATATATGGAAAGACATGAAAATTAATATATGAATTGTAGAATTAAATCAGTTTTATTGAAAAGTCGATACAGAGGTTCTGAACCATTCTCGTGTAAATGATGGTCGAGTGCACTGGTCGAATGGAGATGATTCGTTTGAAACTGAACATATTTAAATAAATTGAAAATCCGTATTCACATTACGAAATAAAGAGAGGAATGTTGTTTAAATTACCGAAAACTTGATATAGCCATTATATGATTGTCAAAGTTTAGTAGGTTCAAATGGGAAGGTCTAAAACTAACATTATTACTTACTCCAGGTGCAGGATTTCAATGTATTGTAACATATGTAGCAGTCGGGTATGGAAGATTTTAACAATTCTAGATACTTGATAACATATTATATTTGATTTGTGTTGAATAGAAATGTAAAGGTTTGAGCATCGCTAGATGCAGGGTTCATATTTATCTGGACATTTGTAGTAAGTGGAATAGTGAACTTTCGACCATGATCTGATACAGGATTTCCAGTTATAGCGACATTTGTATCATTTGGCACTGTGAAAGCATGACCAGCCCAAGCTGTAGAAATCCGTATTAATGTAGTTTTTGAAGGAAATGGAGGGTCAAAAGTTACAACACCCCTCGATTAATGAATCCAAATTATTATGATTTGTCAAACGTGGCACTGTAATATTTTGACCGACTCCACATACGGGATTGCGAGTTATTGTAGTATTTGTAGGTAGTGGTACAGTAGAAGCTATACCATTCCTAGACTCAGCATTTGCAGTTGTTCAAATAATTAGGTAACATTTTCTGCAAGTGGCAAATGCAAAATGCCACCTGATATTGGACTCCGAATAGAATCAACATATATTTATCAATGGAACAGAAAACGTTAGACAAGTCCAAGCTTTATTATTCCAAGTTCTTCTAACATATGTGGCAAGTTTTACGGTAAGAGTTTGACCCACTCCAGATAAAAGAATACAAGATATTCCACCATTTGTGGCTATTTATAAAATTTCGACCGTCCCAGGACTTATATTTCCAACTTATCTTAACATTTGTTGCAATCCGTAATGACAAGTTATGACCAGCTCCAGAAAGAGGATTTTAGGTTATAGTTGCATTTATGAGATACACGATTCCAAGCTTTTGAAGCATTTTTTAGCATGTTTAGCATGTTTAGATCTTTTGAAATTCCCAGATAAAGTAATTCTAGTTATAAAAACATTTTGTGGACGTCGAACAGTAAAGGTTTGACAATTCCCAGCCGTAATATTTGTTGTAGGAGGAATTGAAATATTTGAACAAACTAAAGATGCAGGGCTCCAATGTCTTTTATAAGTTATATCAAGTGGCACTCACTGTAAGACTTTACCCAACTCCTGATAGAGAAACACAGGTTATAGTGACATTTGTGGAAGTGGTAACAATAAATTTGCCCAGCTCAAGATGTATGATTACGCGCCATTATAGCATTCGTTGCAGATGTCACTATAAGAAAGAGTTTGACCGGCTTAAGCTACGCATGCAGGATTCCGAGAGATTGTGGTATTGTTAGAAAGTTGAATAATACAATTATGACCAGCTCCAGATACAGGATTTATAATAATATATGCATTCGTGGGAATTGGAGGAGTAAACGATATATCATTCACAGCTGCAGGATTCCGAGTTATGGTAGCACTGTAGGCGAAGGCATTGTACCGTTGTTCCCAGCATTAGAAACGGGACTCATACGGCTTGTAGAGTGATATCTAGTATATCGAACAGTAGAAGTTTGATCAGAACCAAATGCACGATAACGGGGTGTAACGGGATGTCTAGTAGGTCGCACAGTAAACGTTTTCTCAGCTGCAGCTACAGATTCATCAATCGGAGATATTGCCGGATTTTTAGAACTGGGTATAGCAGCATTTATAGTAGTTGGCACTATAAAAGTGTGTCCAAGGTCAGTTAAATATCCAGGAGTCCGAGATATAGTCTCACTTGGACGAGGCTGAACTGTCCCAGTTGGACCTGTCCTAAACGCAGGAGACGTGGTTGCAGAAGTAAAAGATATAGAAGGTCTTGTTATAGGTATAGAGGCCATTGCAGGAGGTATACTGCCAGTTGAGTCTGCAGCAGGCCCAGATGTCGATTTGAGCGTTTCATTTGCAGCTCTAACAAGTCTATTTCCGATACAATTTCTTACATCTCCATGGGCTGTGAAAAGGAGACAATCTGAAACAACAACAAAAAACATTTTACAAACATCATGGTCAGCTGCTTGACAAAAGATAACAGAAGAACAGTTACACTCATTCTTCACAATCACTGGTGTCATCGGCATTTACTCGTCAAATTTGGATGATGACGATGAGTTGTGTCACCATCCAATAGTCCATTCAAACTTTCGACAAAGGGAAATGGGTAAAGAGAAAAATTGTTTCGCCTTATCGCTTCCACTATAGATAACAAGGCGTGTGAATTTAAGATGGAAACCACGTTTTGTAATTTGAGAATCTACCTAATCCTAGGCTAGATGTACCGCAAAAGACAATACATAATAAACAACACTATTTTAAAGCAAAACCTTTTTCTACTTTACCTTATTAAAACAGTTCTGGTGACAAACATGTTCTTACAATTTAATGTTTTGGTGTATCATCACGTTTGAGAAGGAAATGATTTTATCGGATTCGAAATAATTCAAAACCAATATTATGTATACGACACTAAGGCTAAGAAAAAAAACAAGTATTCGTTTATGCTTCCCTTTAACAATCAGCTTACTATGCATAGCGTTTAGTATATGATATTAATGAGTTTATTTTAAAATCTAAGTAAATAAATTTTAAAACATTGAATCACAGATTAAATAGTTGTCAACGGTGACCACACATTTTCTAGGGTACATTTCTGTAATTGCTCATGTCTTGCAATAGCACCCTTGGAATATGATGGCACTATAGCTGTTTTATAAACAATGACACTAGCTCAAAACGTAGACGCTAGAAAAAGTTGCTAAAGATGACGAATCTGCTAAGGAGTAACAACCAGACAGAATTAACTGATTAAATCAAATTCGGGAAATTCCTAGGTTCATGCGATGCCCTCTATATCGGCTCGGACACTATGCTCCAACGATGATATTATAGGAGAACAGTTGTACAGGCAGACATCAGTAATGGACAGGTCTTATATGGCATCATGAACATGTACAATACCTTCCTCTTCAATAATTACTCGTTATGTTCTGGGTGTTATGTTCTGGTTAAACTCTCGAAACAAATTCATAGCATGATCAATTTAATGAAACTCGTAAACACTTTAATTCGTGTATTGAAACAAGAGAATGACAATGTATGTACAGTTGACCGTAAATATGCCAGGCATATTTGTCCCGAGAATGTAATTGTGTCATGGCTTAAACTTAATTAACATTTGGAAAATGCTTAGAGAAGACAAATACACATACCACATATCAACAATAAAACGAATTTATTCGGAATAGCGTGATCATATAAAAACTTTCTTCTTAATGTAAATACTGTTTAAATGTTTCTTACGTTATCCTTAAATCTAAAGACAAACAAACGTAGAGACAAATCTAATTTACAGGAATAAAATACTAGGCATTGGCACTAATTTACACCAGGGTGTCTGCTCTTTGCCTATAATAACACTATCAAAAGTCTACTCATTCAAATTTATCCAATGAGAAACATTCAGTTTAAACTTTAGCATAAAAAACCTTGAAATTAATAATTAAAATACTGACATGACATCATTATGTTAATTTACAATTGTAATTCATAACCTGTTACATGACCCCTAGTTTGTAACTTTGATGCAGAAGTGAAGACATCTCTCTCGTCTATGTTAGTATTTTGGCTAATCTGCTGGATTAAAGACCGATGTATGAATTAAATTAAAATGTGCCCAATTACGTTGATATCTTCATATATTTATATTGCATTGACTTTAGCAACAAATGGAATGCCTTGGTTCTGTTACTATACATCATTGGTGAGTTCTAAACAAATGTGTTTTTTTTTTAATCTTTAACCGAAAACTGGACTTGTTGATGATGATATGTCAAACGTTTTTGTTATATCTAAGTCTTCCTTACCTCCACCCCTCGCAAGCTAAACTACCCAGCCTGATCCTTTGTACCTTTGATCAAGATTTAATATAGACACATTATATGAAGGACGTATATTCATAAAGATGGTATAGATAAAGATACAGACAGACGTAAAGAATAAGCATACTGGAATGCTTACCAAGTGATTTTGCCAGAACCAAACTGGAACTGGTCACCGTCAGATAGAGGAAAACAACGATAAAAGTACGCATTTTTTTCTGTTTTTGTCTGAAAATAAAAAATCAATAATTTGTTTGTATTGTAGCAATATTACCTCTTCGAAAAGTGACACTGGCTATTCCCAACAGCGCAGCGAATGCCTTTAAGCGAGATGCAGTACGTTTGAAGCTGTATGTCTTTGTACAGCCAGTTGTAATCGTAAGTAATATAGTTTGCAAATTCAAACCAGATCGGATGCATTTCGGCTGACTCACCCAATCCATTTTCTGTAAGAAATTTCACGAACCAAATATAATAACTTCCTAATGCAAAACCAACTTTGGTGAAATCCGATATTAAGTAATTTCCACCAATGTATTTATGATACAATTTCTTCCAAATTAATCAATTATTTATCACTTTCTTTGTCACGAAATTTTTGATCAAAGAGATAATGGCTACTTAAAATGAGCTTGAGTCTGTTTATTTAAGAAATAGCTTTGTATATGGCAACGTGCAATGTACTTGTGCTTGGTTACTTCACGGTTACCTGTCTATTATTTATGGGTTTGTTTGCGTGAAGATCAGCAGAGCGGGGATCACTGTAGCAAATATGCATACTAACTGGTTTCCTATACGAGTGCAAGAGCTCAGTGGATTGCCACGTTGTTGATGATTTCGGATCATTTCTATGGAAAATAATTTTGATGATTCCTCAGGTGAGACTCCTTGTAGTACCATGCCTGTACTGGATTTGATATTTATGCCTATTCCTTTTATTGTTTTAGGCAATGAATGCCGTGTTGACTAATAGAACAAATGTGATTTTTCCCGTACTATTTATATTCCATCTATGTAGTGAGAGAGTGAAAGAAAGAGAGAGAGAGATTTCACAATAGCTTCTTCGTACATATATATTGTTTAATCTAAACTTTAATAAATAACATATTTTAACGTAATAGTAGAATCATAAGGCAACTTGTAATTAAACATCTTGGATCATGCAATCTTAATACATTTAAAGTAAGAAAAAGAAACAACAAAATCTTGTATCTACAAATGTACCGATACATTGAAAATGAGATTTTTGTGTTAATAATAAATACAGAAACTAGAAATGATATCTAATTAAAGTGAATAACAGATCGGAAGTACAACTATATATAAACTTACATTGATTTTTCAGTCGCTTAGCAGGTGCTTACTTCCACAGCACGACGTTCATACTCTCAAACGGAGCTTTTATTTTGTGATCGTAGGGCATACTGTTACTCGTTAATGACCGTTTTAAACCGATTAAGATGGTTTGAATTGTATGGTTCGACTGTGACTAATTCATTATATAATACATGGCTTATGTTTCACTAATTCTCGCTTCGTAAGACAATGGGCTTATGTTTCACTAATTCTCCGCTTTGGAAGACAATGACAATGCCAGAGTATATAATACCGTCAGGTTACAACACGCAGGAATTGAATTAAACTATTAATATTTCACTTTGCATGCATATACCTTAGCCTTGGACGATATAACATTTTGTTATCAACAATATCAGTTTAACTCTCATTTACAGCATTGTTATGTTATTAAAGTCATTGCTTCAATGGACTTAAATCCTTTTGAACTCTCTAGATTAGTGATTCTCAAACTGTGTCCTGAGTCCGCGTGAGATTTGCATGTGTGCCGTGCGAGTTTTGAAAAATAGTTAAAATTGATAGCGTTTTGAAACCTTGAACATATCGAAAAATTAAATGGTAAATCAATGTCGCTAAAGTTAAAAAAGTAACATAAAAACGCAATCTCTATCAATCTGTCATTCATTGGTTCCTTTCGTAACGCGAGACTTGTGCGAGATCTCGGGAGAACTCGATTGCTCTAATAATTTCGTTCTTGGACGTTGAAAAAACAGACTTTATATTCTCTCTTCATGATTAAATCTGGTGGCTGAAGGTTGAAATTCTCTTCGATTTATTGTACAAATTAAATTCACTGAATTTAAGTCTTCAAGGACCATCAGAAAACATCATCTCTGCAACATCAAAACTGAAGTCATTTGATGAAATGTTGTCGCTGTGGCAAAGTAAGGTCTCGAAGGGAGTCCTCGACTGCTTTCCTACTGTCAACGAATCTCATTCAAACAAGAAAATTATCCCCGAAATTCTGGACACACTGAGAGACCTACAATCGGCACTGCAGCATTACTTCCCATCACATGCAAGCGATGGATATGGATGGGTGATCAATCCATTCGGCAACAACGAAACTACAAATATTACAACCGAAGAAGAAGAAGAGCTCATTGATTTAAAAAACGATATATTTTTCCAGTCAACATTTCCCGAAAAGAGTCTGGAGGAGTTTTGGATCTCAATCAAAAAGTGATATCCTGCAGTCAGTTCAAAATCAATCAAAGTAATTCTGCCATTTGTGTCTTCGTGGTTTTGTGAGTTTGGATTTTCAGCATTGAATGAAATCAAATCGAAAAAGACAGAGACTTCTTAAAATCGACGATGAAATGCGCGCCTGTTTGTCGACTTTGGAGCCTCGCTTCAATCTCATTTACTCTCGAAAGCAGGCACATCCTTCACATTAAATTTAAAATTAAATATATATATATAAAAGTATATAAGTTCTTCACCACAAAAATTGTTAAATCTTTTCAGGTGTGCCGTGAAAATTGTTAGATCTTTTTGTTGTGCCGCAAGAGAAAAAAGTTTGAGAAACCCTGCTCTAGAACATTTGAAATGGTGAAGCTATCTTATCTTTCCTTTCTCTGAATAAAAGAAAGACGGAAAGAACAAACAGTACATTGAGGAAATACGCTTCAAAATTAACAAAAATGTTCGTTTTTTCCCTTCAGTTTTGAACATATTCTGATTGTGTTCTCGTAAATTTTAAGGGCAGGAAACATTTTTATCGTATGCATATATTCGTGAGAGATATCTTTTGCATTATAATATTTATGTCTAGCTAGCTTATATTTTCCCCAAATATGGCTTACGATATACTTCATTGTGATATATTTGTTATTCTTCCTATTAGCAAATATTGTATTAGAATTGGTTAGAAGAGATGTGGAATTATCCTTGTCTATCAGCATTCCTAGTTTTCCCCACGTTGTGTAGTCTCTTCGTTAAAGCTTCCATCGAGTCTTTACATAGGCTAAATAGGAACATACCTTTTCTTATCAGATTTTCACAATCGTTTCTTGATACACTGAGACTCGGGCAAACAGATCGGCCGTAAATAAATATTTTTTTTTCTAACTTTCATATACGCACGTGGAAGCAGCTTTTTCGTTCCATTAGCCCTTTAAGAAATTGGTTATAGATCACATCTATCATATTTCGTAACTTGTGTGGTGTGGCCTTTCTAACAAATTCTCTTTTCTTTAAATAAATTAATTTCGATATGTTGGTCAGCGGTCTAAGTGGGGTAGTAGTTGTTTGCTTTTGCTTCATTACGTGAACTCTTTCCAGATGAATAATAAGGATGTCTAAATCTTTTTCTTATATCCAGGTGGAAGCAGTTTAATTCGTTTCAACACATTTTTTTAGGAAATTGTTCATTGATTCAGTAAGTATTATGTGGTAACTTAAGTGGCCCTTTAATTTACGCGAGGAATTCCCGTGTGAGAACAACATTCGAAAATAAACTTTTAAACAAATTTTATATGATATTGAAGTAAATGTATTCTTCATTCGCTTTACAATTACTTTCTTTCCATAGATTTGTTTTAAAAAATTGTTTGGCGCGGATACCCTGTGAGCGCGGTAAACAATTGGGCCCAATAGGGACAATAGTCTTAATGCCGGCCTTTCTTACATGATGTCTTCTCCTTAAAATAAGGGAACTATGCTATGGTGGTCAGCAGTCGAAATCGGGCGCAAGATGTTCTCCTGTTTCTTCATTCTGTGAAATCTTGTCATATGACTTCCATCAGCACGGATAAATAAATCTTTTTCAATAAATTTTAGTATGATTAGTTTAGTCTTTTATACATGGTTATTAGTTTCCTTCTCAGCTATACCAGTGAATATTATTGTCACGCATACTTCTTCCTTTGGTCATGTATATATAATGTTAATTGTACTTAAATGACGATAACCGGGAATATCCTTTTTCGCCAGACGACGAGGGGATTTCTAGGTTTGAATATAGTGAATATCTCCCGCCGTCGTTATGGAAATCATTATCATTTATATATAAAATTCAAATATGCAATTTCTGTTTCAAGAACATATTTAATATAAAAAAGACAATATATTTATTTCCTGATAATTTCTATTGGCTTTAAAGAATTCTATTGGGTTTGACAATCATGTTTTTTCGACCTAATTCCAGAGCTTATCCAGCACATTTTCTTCTTAAATGGGTATCCTCTAAGTAGGAATGAAAATTTTTCTGAAAGCAGTTTATATGATGAGATCACATACCGATGGATGCAAGAACAGACTAAGATTGTTACAATATTGCCTCATTTATGTTAATATTCCTAGTTTTTGTTTATCCTTAAATTTGTGTATCGCATAATCCAAAACAATGTATGGGCGGAATGGCTTAATCCGATTCCTTATTGACAAATGCTGTCCGATAAGCACCGTGTCGTCGTTCTAGATTCAGCCATCTTTCGACGCAAGAGACATTAGAAGTGGGAAGTCGTAGGGCTGAGTCTAGTGCAAGTTTTTCTGCTATTCCAACAGGGGTTTTGGCGTATGGTTTCCACTATTCCAGTTGGTATTTGCTATTTGTTACCTGAATGCATATTGTTTTGAAGTTTGCTTAGATTCACTTAGGTCTGAAAGCCAAATAATACACCAAACGCTTGCAAAATAATTCTTTATTGAAATAAACGTGTAGGACCAACGGTTGACTAGCTACCCCGAGGAAGTACGACTGCTACCCATTTATATCATCACCCGTACCCAAGTCCTGCGGCGATGGGCGAGCTGGGAAGCGGCAGGGGTGGATGCATTGGCAGCCGTAGTGTCGGACCTGCACATAGGTGTGAAACAAGGATGCGTCTTAGCCCCCAATTCGTTCAGCCTCATGTTCTCCGCAATGTTGATGGATGCTTTCAAGGACAGCAATGTTGGAGTAGGTCTCAGATACCGTCTGGATTGGAAGTCGCTCAACCGGAGGACGCTGCAAGCCAAAACCAATGTCCAAGTTGAGAACATTCGCGACCTGCTGTTTGCAGAGAACTGTGCCTGTGCACGGAGGCATGCATACAACAGAGAATGTACCTTTTTGCCACAGCGTGCTCCAACTTTGGACTCACCATCTCTACCAGCAACACCGAGGTTCTGCATCTGCCAGCTCCGGGAGAAGATTACCTGGAACCATCCATCACTTTCAATGGACTTAAGCTCTTAGATGTAGCCAGGTTCACATACTTCGGTAGCACCCTCTCACAAGCAGTCCACATACACGATGAGGTCAACACTAGGATTGCCAAAGCCAGCACAACATTTGGTAGACTCCGCTCAAATGTCTGGGATAGGAGAGGCATCAAGCTTTCCACAAAACTCAAAGTATACGCTGCGGTTGTTCTCGCCACCCTCCACTATGCTTGCGAGACATGCACTGTGTATAGTTGCCATGTTAAAAAACTGAACCACTTCCATATGAGCTTCCTGATGAAAGTACTGAAAATCAGATGGCAGAAGAAGGTACCAAACATAGAGATGCTCACTAAGGTCGGCATGCGAAGGAACTACACCAAGCTCTGCAAGGCAGAACTCCGATGGGCTGGCCATGTTGTCTGCATGCCGGTAGAACACCTACCTAAGATGGTCTTTTATGGAGAGCTGCAACAAGGCAAAATGTCTCACGATGGTACCAAAATAGATACAAGGACATCCTCACGGCCTCGCTGAAGAACCTGGGCATTGATCCTGATAGCTGGTAGAATGTCGCTATTAACCGATCTCCTTCGCGCAGTCAAGTCAACGCTGGTGCAGAAGACTTTTAGCAGAAAAAACTGGTGGACGAGGCTGAAAAACGTGATCTGCGCAAATCCAGATACATCTGTTCCGCAACTCCCGGCCGGCAACCTGCACATCCATGTCCCCACTGCAACACACTCTTGCGGGCCCGGATCAGCCATCTCAGACCCACCAACATGACTTGGGAATCTTTATTTATATTATGTACAAATAAGAAATTTTGGGCTAAGAAGAAATGGAAGTATTTTAAATGGAACTACATACATGAATATATAAGAATAATCACTTTAGGTACATCTGTTATAATGGTTCATCTTTTCAAAGATAAAACATCTACACCATTCCATTAAACACGCCATTTTATGGCCAATACTAAGGTCAACGAAAAAGTGCAAACTTGTCTGCTTAGGTTTTATTTGGTAGCTATCTAGCTGTTTTTAAATTATGATTTACAGTCCCTACTAGTTCTCAAATCTGAAAATTGTATTGTGTACCTGATAGATTATGTTGAGTCAGAGAAAATAAGACATTCTTTTAATTGTTAGTAAACTCTATACAAACAATATTTCTTTATGAAAAGGAGAATATATTAATAAACACCTTTAAATCTCCCTGCATCTCCGTATACCTTATACTCAAATAAAAGTTTATTTCTTTCCATCGCAGTTTGCTTTTCAGCTATTTCTTCTATAATAAATACTTGTACATCATTTACACTAAAATGCTTTCAATGGACTGTATATCTTTTGTGTGATCAGACTACGTACCTTACATGGTATAAATTCAGAATGTTCACATTGCATAATTAAAACAGTATCAAACTATGTTGCCTTTAAATACAATGGCAACATCAGCAGCAATAATTTCAAATGTGATATCAAACAGTATAGCATGCAATAGAATAATGGAACATGGTACACAGTACGTCGAAAATAATCTCCTTTCCCAGTCACATAACAGGGAATGAAAACTATTGGAGAACAACGGCAGCAAAAGGTATTGGGGATTGATATGGGTTAGGAAACGTCGTGTACAAGTTTCCTTGACTCCTCCCGTATATGTAAACACAACACCCTTAGTGAAATAGTAGTTGTTGTTTCTTACTGTGGACTTTTTGTGTCTTTTTGTGTGGGATGAGTTTTGTTGTTGTAGGTTATGGTGTTACTCTTTACAAGACAATTGTTTTAATACCAGCTTCTTAGGTTTTGTGGAAGATATAAAACTCAAAAGACTTTAATGTAAAACATAAGGTGAACTAGTATTGGACTAGTTTATTTTGCTCGCTAAATATTTGTTTTAGCTTTTATCGAATTATCTGAAGCCGTGATGATATAATAGTGCATGTGCGCATAATATTGCATAACGTTTGAATGTTAGGTTCAATTAAACCAGATATATTTCACTGCACATATTGGTGTACTTGTATTAATGAGAAACAACATTATATCAAAAAACAGATTGTGACGACAGAAAGCTGTAAATATATGTAATTTAAAAAAAGACATTGTTCGTTGAACTGGTTTTAGTGCTTCAAATAATCGTGCGACAATTCAAGAAAGGAAATTACAGCCATGATAGTTTATGATTCATACTTGAAACTCGTTTTTGTTTGATCTTGAAATTGAATAAGCATATGATTTTAAATCAGGTGCCTAAAACTTACTCCAGCTAGATGACCCATTCAATCAATAAGTTATACACAAAACGATTGTGATAAATATCATTACGTCGTCATTAAACTTGGAAGGATGTAGAAGTGCCCTTGTTAATGATGCTGATGGGATGTTACTTCAGATTCTTAATGTTCTCCTTGCACATTGTGGTCTACATCATTCATAACTGGTTGGCTGCTTAAGTTCATGTCCTTGTTTACAATTTAGAAGGTACTGGAAATGAAATAACGAATCTGATCCTGATGTATAATTGCGTAATTGTTTTTATATTTGATAGCGAGTAACATAATTAATTATTTCGTTCTTAAATATTGGTAGAGGAATGGGTGTTCTAGATGTTTTCAGTTACTGTTTGCGATGATATTTTTAAAATTTTAATTATACATTTGACTGACAAAGTGTTCATAAAATAATTATGTAATCACTAGGTTTAACCTTATTGTTAATTCATTTAAATTAATAGATAATTGTGACTTTGTCATACATCAAGACTTTTAGCATATAAACACTGTACAGGGCGAATGGCAAATCAGCACATTTAAGAACGGACTTCATTCGGACGAATACTTGAAGTCTCGGGGGATGTAAATATGCTTGAACATGTGATATGACCTTTAGGAATATTTTAAATTTAATTCACGATACTAGATCACTTCGTAGTTTTAACTTTGTATTTTAGACAGATACAGTTCTTTCCATTAAATTAGTTTACATACGTAGATACAAACATGCTTACCTACATACCTACCTACCTACATACATACATACATACATACATACATACAAACACATACACATATACATACATACATACATACATACATACATGCATAGATACATACATACATACCTACACACAAACACATACACATACATACATACATACATACATACATACATACATACATACATACATACATACATGCATACATACATACATACATACATACATACATACATACATACATACATGCATACATACATACATACATACATGTTTGGTTCCAATTATGAATTCTGAAACAAGTTGACAATCCGTGATGACATCACGTAATAGATAAATTTGATTGCATACCTTATTCATTTAATTAATGCATGGTAAGATGGGTTACATTTAAAACATGATGATCAGGCCAATGTTCTGGTTCTCAAGACGTAGTAGTCTAATTCGCAGGATACGTAACGGCGAATGTGTAAGCTGCCATATATGAACAAATGATATGTGTATAATATATGCTTACGTTAAAATATTGGCGTTAATAGTCATCAGAGTAAGAAAGATGGATGGATAGATAGATAGATAGATAGATAGGTAGATAGATACATAGATATATGGAAAGACATGAAAATTAATATATGAATTGTAGAATTAAATCAGTTTTATTGAAAAGTCGATACAGAGGTTCTGAACCATTCTCGTGTAAATGATGGTCGAGTGCATTTGTCGAATGGAGATGATTCGTTTGAAACTGAACATATTTAAATAAATTGAAAATCCGTATTCACATTACGAAATAAAGAGAGGAATGTTGTCGCTTTGATAAATGCATAATACATTGTTTAAATTACCGAAAACTTGATATAGCCATTATATGATTGTCAAAGTTTAGTAGGTTCAAATGGGAAGGTCTAAAACTAACATTATTACTTACTCCAGGTGCAGGATTTCAATTTATTGTAACATATGTAGCAGTCGGGTATGGAAGATTTTAGCAATTCTAGATACTTGATAACATATTATATTTGATTTGTGTTTAATAGAAATGTAAAGGTTTGAGCATCGCTAGATGCAGGGTTCATATTTATCTGGACATTTGTAGTAAGTGGAATAGTGAACTTTCGACCATGATCTGATACAGGATTTCCAGTTATAGCGACATTTGTATCATTTGGCACTGTGAAAGCATGACCAGCCCAAGCTGTAGAAATCCGTATTAATGTAGTTTTTGAAGGAAATGGAGGGTCAAAAGTTACAACACCCCTCGATTAATGAATCCAAATTATTATGATTTGTCAAACGTGGCACTGTAATATTTTGACCGACTCCACATACGGGATTGCGAGTTATTGTAGTATTTGTAGGTAGTGGTACAGTAGAAGCTATACCATTCCTAGACTCAGCATTTGCAGTTGTTCAAATAATTAGGTAACATTTTCTGCAAGTGGCAAATGCAAATTGCGACCTGATATTGGACTCCGAATAGAATCAACATATATTTATCAATGGAACAGAAAACGTTAGACAAGTCCAAGCATTATTATTCCAAGTTCTTCTAACATATGTGGCAAGTTTTACGGTAAGAGTTTGACCCACTCCAGATAAAAGAATACAAGATATTCCACCATTTGTGGCTATTTATAAAATTTCGACCGTCCCAGGACTTATATTTCCAACTTATCTTAACATTTGTTGCAATCCGTAATGACAAGTTATGACCAGCTCCAGAAAGAGGATTTTAGGTTATAGTTGCATTTATCAGATACACGATTCCAAGCTTTTGAAGCATTTTTTAGCATGTTTAGCATGTTTAGGTCTTTTGAAATTCCCAGATAAAGTAATTCTAGTTATAAAAACATTTTGTGGACGTCGAACAGTAAAGGTTTGACAATTCCCAGCCGTAATATTTGTTGTAGGAGGAATTGAAATATTTGAACAAACTAAAGATGCAGGGCTCCAATGTCTTTTATAAGTTATATCAAGTGGCACTCACTGTAAGACTTTATCCAACTCCTGATAGAGAAACACAGGTTATAGTAACATTTGTGGAAGTGGTAACAATAAATTTGCCCAGCTCAAGATGTATGATTACGCGCCATTATAGCATTCGTTGCAGATGTCACTATAAGAAAGAGTTTGACCGGCTTAAGCTACGCATGCAGGATTCCGAGAGATTGTGGTATTGTTAGAAAGTTGAATAATACAATTATGACCAGCTCCAGATACAGGATTTATAATAATATATGCATTCGTGGGAATTGGAGGAGTAAACGATATATCATTCACAGCTGCAGGATTCCGAGTTATGGTAGCACTGTAGGCGAAGGCATTGTACCGTTGCGCCCAGCATCAGAAACGGGACTCATACGGCTTGTAGTGGGATATCTAGTATATCGAACAGTAGAAGTTTGATCAGAACCAAATGCACGATAGCGGGGTGTAACGGGATGTCTAGTAGGTCGCACAGTAAAAGTTTTCTCAGCTGCAGCTACAGATTCATCAATCGGAGATATTGCCGGATTTTTAGAACTGGGTATAGCAGCATTTATAATAGTTGGCACTATAAAAGTGTGTCCAAGGTCAGTTAAATATCCAGGAGTCCGAGATATAGTCTCACTTGGACGAGGCTGAACTGTCCCAGCTGGACCTGTCCTAAACGCAGGAGACGTGGTTGCAGAAGTAAAAGATATAGAAGGTCTTGTTATAGGTATAGAGGCCATTGCAGGAGGTATACTGCCAGTTGAGTCTGCAGCAGGCCCAGATGTCGATTTGAGCGTTTCATTTGCAGCTCTAACAAGTCTATTTCCGATACAATTTCTTACATCTCCATGGGCTGTGAAAAGGAGACAATCTGAAACAACAACAAAAAACATTTTACAAACATCATGGTCAGCTGCTTGACAAAAGATAACAGAAGAACAGTTACACTCATTCTTCACAATCACTGGTGTCATCGGCATTTACTCGTCAAATTTGGATGATGACGATGAGTTGTGTCACCATCCAATAGTCCATTCAAACTTTCGACAAAGGGAAATGGGTAAAGAGAAAAATTGTTTCGCCTTATCGCTTCCACTATAGATAACAAGGCGTGTGAATTTAAGATGGAAACCACGTTTTGTAATTTGAGAATCTACCTAATCCTAGGCTAGATGTACCGCAAAAGACAATACATAATAAACAACACTATTTTAAAGCAAAACCTTTTTCTACTTTACCTTATTAAAACAGTTCTGGTGACAAACATGTTCTTACAATTTAATGTTTTGGTGTATCATCACGTTTGAGAAGGAAATGATTTTATCGGATTCGAAATAATTGAAAACCAATATTATGTATACGACACTAAGGCTAAGAAAAAAAACAAGTATTCGTTTATGCTTCCCTTTAACAATCAGCTTACTATGCATAGCGTTTAGTATATGATATTAATGAGTTTATTTTAAAATCTAAGTAAATAAATTTTAAAACATTGAATCACAGATTAAATAGTTGTCAACGGTGACCACACATTTTCTAGGGTACATTTCTGTAATTGCTCATGTCTTGCAATAGCACCCTTGGAATATGATGGCACTATAGCTGTTTTATAAACAATGACACTAGCTCAAAACGTAGACGCTAGAAAAAGTTGCTAAAGATGACGAATCTGCTAAGGAGTAACAACCAGACAGAATTAACTGATTAAATCAAATTCGGGAAATTCCTAGGTTCATGCGATGCCCTCTATATCGGCTCGGACACTATGCTCCAACGATGATATTATAGGAGAACAGTTGTACAGGCAGACATCAGTAATGGACAGGTCTTATATGGCATCATGAACATGTACAATAACTTCCTCTTCAATAATTACTCGTTATGTTCTGGGTGTTATGTTCTGGTTAAACTCTCGAAACAAATTCATAGCATGATCAATTTAATGAAACTCGTAAACACTTTAATTCGTGTATTGAAACAAGAGAATGACAATGTATGTACAGTTGACCGTAAATATGCCAGGCATATTTGTCCCGAGAATGTAATTGTGTCATGGCTTAAACTTAATTAACATTTGGAAAATGCTTAGAGAAGACAAATACACATACCACATATCAACAATAAAACGAATTTATTCGGAATAGCGTGATCATATAAAAACTTTCTTCTTAATGTAAATACTGTTTAAATGTTTCTTACGTTATCCTTAAATCTAAAGACAAACAAACGTAGAGACAAATCTAATTTACAGGAATAAAATACTAGGCATTGGCACTAATTTACACCAGGGTGTCTGCTCTTTGCCTATAATAACACTATCAAAAGTCTACTCATTCAAATTTATCCAATGAGAAACATTCAGTTTAAACTTTAGCATAAAAAACCTTGAAATTAATAATTAAAATACTGACATGACATCATTATGTTAATTTACAATTGTAATTCATAACCTGTTACATGACCCCTAGTTTGTAACTTTGATGCAGAAGTGAAGACATCTCTCTCGTCTATGTTAGTATTTTGGCTAATCTGCTGGATTAAAGACCGATGTATGAATTAAATTAAAATGTGCCCAATTACGTTGATATCTTCATATATTTATATTGCATTGACTTTAGCAACAAATGGAATGCCTTGGTTCTGTTACTATACATCATTGGTGAGTTCTAAACAAATGTGTTTTTTTTTTTTAATCTTTAACCGAAAACTGGACTTGTTGATGATGATATGTCAAACGTTTTTGTTATATCTAAGTCTTCCTTACCTCCACCCCTCGCAAACTAAACTACCCAGCCTGATCCTTTGTACCTTTGATCAAGATTTAATATAGACACATTATATGAAGGACGTATATTCATAAAGATGGTATAGATAAAGATACAGACAGACGTAAAGAATAAGCATACTGGAATGCTTACCAAGTGATTTTGCCAGAACCAAACTGGAACTGGTCACCGTCAGATAGAGGAAAACAACGATAAAAGTACGCATTTTTTCTGTTTTTGTCTGAAAATAAAAAATCAATAATTTGTTTGTATTGTAGCAATATTACCTCTTCGAAAAGTGACACTGGCTATTCCCAACAGCGCAGCGAATGCCTTTAAGCGAGATGCAGTACGTTTGAAGCTGTATGTCTTTGTACAGCCAGTTGTAATCGTAAGTAATATAGTTTGCAAATTCAAACCAGATCGGATGCATTTCGGCTGACTCACCCAATCCATTTTCTGTAAGAAATTTCACGAACCAAATATAATAACTTCCTAATGCAAAACCAACTTTGGTGAAATCCGATATTAAGTAATTTCCACCAATGTATTTATGATAAAACTGCTTCCAAATTAATCAATTATTTATCACTTTCTTTGTCACGAAATTTTTGATCAAAGAGATAATGGCTACTTAAAATGAGCTTGAGTCTGTTTATTTAAGAAATAGCTTTGTATATGGCAACGTGCAATGTACTTGTGCTTGGTTACTTCACGGTTACCTGTCTATTATTTATGGGTTTGTTTGCGTGAAGATCAGCAGAGCGGGGATCACTGTAGCAAATATGCATACTAACTGGTTTCCTATACGAGTGCAAGAGCTCAGTGGATTGCCACGTTGTTGATGATTTCGGATCATTTCTATGGAAAATAATTTTGATGATTCCTCAGGTGAGACTCCTTGTAGTACCATGCCTGTACTGGATTTGATATTTATGCCTATTCCTTTGATTGTTTTAGGCAATGAATGCCGTGTTGACTAATAGAACAAATGTGATTTTTCCCGTACTATTTATATTCCATCTATGTAGTGAGAGAGTGAAAGAAAGAGAGAGAGAGATTTCACAATAGTTTCTTCGTACATTTATATTGTTTAATCTAAACTTTAATAAATAACATATTTTAACGTAATAGTAGAATCATAAGGCAACTTGTAATTAAACATCTTGGATCATGCAATCTTAATACATTTAAAGTAAGAAAAAGAAACAACAAAATCTTGTATCTACAAATGTACCGATACATTGAAAATGAGATTTTTGTGTTAATAATAAATACAGAAACTAGAAATGATATCTAATTAAAGTGAATAACAGATCGGAAGTACAACTATATATAAACTTACATTGATTTTTCAGTCGCTTAGCAGGTGCTTACTTCCACAGCACGACGTTCATTCTCTCAGACGGAGCTTTTATTTTGTGATCGTAGGGCATACTGTTACTCGTTAATGACCGTTTTAAACCGATTAAGATGGTTTGAATTGTATGGTTCGACTGTGACTAATTCATTATATAATACATGGCTTATGTTTCACTAATTCTCGCTTCGTAAGACAATGGGCTTATGTTTCACTAATTCTCCGCTTTGGAAGACAATGACAATGCCAGAGTATATAATACCGTCAGGTTACAACACGCAGGAATTGAATTAAACTATTAATATTTCACTTTGCATGCATATACCTTAGCCTTGGACGATATAACATTTTGTTATCAACAATATCAGTTTAACTCTCATTTACAGCATTGTTATGTTATTAAAGTCATTGCTTCAATGGACTTAAATCCTTTTGAACTCTCTAGATTAGTGATTCTCAAACTGTGTCCTGAGTCCGCGTGAGATTTGCATGTGTGCCGTGCGAGTTTTGAAAAATAGTTAAAATTGATAGCGTTTTGAAACCTTGAACATATCGAAAAATTAAATGGTAAATCAATGTCGCTAAAGTTAAAAAAGTAACATAAAAACGCAATCTCTATCAATCTGTCATTCATTGGTTCCTTTCGTAACGCGAGACTTGTGCGAGATCTCGGGAGAACTCGATTGCTCTAATAATTTCGTTCTTGGACGTTGAAAAAACAGACTTTATATTCTCTCTTCATGATTAAATCTGGTGGCTGAAGGTTGAAATTCTCTTCGATTTATTGTACAAATTAAATTCACTGAATTTAAGTCTTCAAGGACCATCAGAAAACATCATCTCTGCAACATCAAAACTGAAGTCATTTGATGAAATGTTGTCGCTGTGGCAAAGTAAGGTCTCGAAGGGAGTCCTCGACTGCTTTCCTACTGTCAACGAATCTCATTCAAACAAGAAAATTATCCCCGAAATTCTGGACACGCTGAGAGACCTACAATCGGCACTGCAGCATTACTTCCCATCACATGCAAGCGATGGATATGGATGGGTGATCAATCCATTCGGCAACAACGAAACTACAAATATTACAACCGAAGAAGAAGAAGAGCTCATTGATTTAAAAAACGATATATTTTTCCAGTCAACATTTCCCGAAAAGAGTCTGGAGGAGTTTTGGATCTCAATCAAAAAGTGATATCCTTCAGTCAGTTCAAACTCAATCAAAGTAATTCTGCCATTTGTGTCTTCGTGGTTTTGTGAGTTTGGATTTTCAGCATTGAATGAAATCAAATCGAAAAAGAGAGAGACTTCTTAAAATCGACGATGAAATGCGCGCCTGTTTGTCGACTTTGGAGCCTCGCTTCAATTTCATTTACTCTCGAAAGCAGGCACATCCTTCACATTAAATTTAAAATTAAATATATATATATAAAAGTATATAAGTTCTTCACCACAAAAATTGTTAAATCTTTTCAGGTGTGCCGTGAAAATTGTTAGATCTTTTTGTTGTGCCGCAAGAGAAAAAAGTTTGAGAAACCCTGCTCTAGAACATTTGAAATGGTGAAGCTATCTTATCTTTCCTTTCTCTGAATAAAAGAAAGACGGAAAGAACAAACAGTACATTGAGGAAATACGCTTCAAAATTAACAAAAATGTTCGTTTTTTCCCTTCAGTTTTGAACATATTCTGATTGTGTTCTCGTAAATTTTAAGGGCAGGAAACATTTTTATCGTATGCATATATTCGTGAGAGATATCTTTTGCATTATAATATTTATGTCTAGCTAGCTTATATTTTCCCCAAATATGGCTTACGATATACTTCATTGTGATATATTTGTTATTCTTCCTATTAGCAAATATTGTATTAGAATTGGTTAGAAGAGATGTGGAATTATCCTTGTCTATCAGCATTCCTAGTTTTCCCCACGTTGTGTAGTCTCTTCGTTAAAGCTTCCATCGAGTCTTTACATAGGCTAAATAGGAACATACCTTTTCTTATCAGATTTTCACAATCGTTTCTTGATACACTGAGACTCGGGCAAACAGATCGGCCGTAAATAAATATTTTTTTTTCTAACTTTCATATACGCACGTGGAAGCAGCTTTTTCGTTCCATTAGCCCTTTAAGAAATTGGTTATAGATCACATCTATCATATTTCGTAACTTGTGTGGTGTGGCCTTTCTAACAAATTCTCTTTTCTTTAAATAAATGAATTTCGATATGTTGGTCAGCGGTCTAAGTGGGGTAGTAGTTGTTTGCTTTTGCTTCATTATGTGAACTCTTTCCAGATGAATAATAAGGATGTCTAAATCTTTTTCTTATATCCAGGTGGAAGCAGTTTAATTCGTTTCAACACATTTTTTTAGGAAATTGTTCATTGATTCAGTAAGTATTATGTGGTAACTTAAGTGGCCCTTTAATTTACGCGAGGAATTCCCGTGTGAGAACAACATTCGAAAATAAACTTTTAAACAAATTTTATATGATATTGAAGTAAATGTATTCTTCATTCGCTTTACAATTACTTTCTTTCCATAGATTTGTTTTAAAAAATTGTTTGGCGCGGATACCCTGTGAGCGCGGTAAACAATTGGGCCCAATAGGGACAATAGTCTTAATGCCGGCCTTTCTTACATGATGTCTTCTCCTTAAAATAAGGGAACTATGCTATGGTGGTCAGCAGTCGAAATCGGGCGCAAGATGTTCTCCTGTTTCTTCATTCTGTGAAATCTTGTCATATGACTTCCATCAGCACGGATAAATAAATCTTTTTCAATAAATTTTAGTATGATTAGTTTAGTCTTTTATACATGGTTATTAGTTTCCTTCTCAGCTATACCAGTGAATATTATTGTCACGCATACTTCTTCCTTTGGTCATGTATATATAATGTTAATTGTACTTAAATGACGATAACCGGGAATATCCTTTTTCGCCAGACGACGAGGGGATTTCTAGGTTTGAATATAGTGAATATCTCCCGCCGTCGTTATGGAAATCATTATCATTTATATATAAAATTCAAATATGCAATTTCTGTTTCAAGAACATATTTAATATAAAAAAGACAATATATTTATTTCCTGATAATTTCTATTGGCTTTAAAGAATTCTATTGGGTTTGACAATCATGTTTTTTCGACCTAATTCCAGAGCTTATCCAGCACATTTTCTTCTTAAATGGGTATCCTCTAAGTAGGAATGAAAATTTTTCTGAAAGCAGTTTATATGATGAGATCACATACCGATGGATGCAAGAACAGACTAAGATTGTTACAATATTGCCTCATTTATGTTAATATTCCTAGTTTTTGTTTATCCTTAAATTTGTGTATCGCATAATCCAAAACAATGTATGGGCGGAATGGCTTAATCCGATTCCTTATTGACAAATGCTGTCCGATAAGCACCGTGTCGTCGTTCTAGATTCAGCCATCTTTCGACGCAAGAGACATTAGAAGTGGGAAGTCGTAGGGCTGAGTCTAGTGCAAGTTTTTCTGCTATTCCAACAGGGGTTTTGGCGTATGGTTTCCACTATTCCAGTTGATATTTGCTATTTGTTACCTGAATGCATATTGTTTTGAAGTTTGCTTAGATTCACTTAGGTCTGAAAGCCAAATAATACACCAAACGCTTGCAAAATAATTCTTTATTGAAGTAAACGTGTAGGACCAACGGTTGACTAGCTACCCCGAGGAAGTACGACTGCTACCCATTTATATCATCACCCGTACCCAAGTCCTGCGGCGATGGGCGAGCTGCGAAGCGGCAGGGGTGGATGCATTGGCAGCCGTAGTGTCGGACCTGCACATAGGTGTGAAACAAGGATGCGTCTTAGCCCCCAATTCGTTCAGCCTCATGTTCTCCGCAATGTTGATGGATGCTTTCAAGGACAGCAATGTTGGAGTAGGTCTCAGATACCGTCTGGATGGGAAGTCACTCAACCGGAGGAGGCTGCAAGCCAAAACCAATGTCCAAGTTGAGAACATTCGCGACCTGCTGTTTGCAGAGAACTGTGCCTGTGCACGGAGGCATGCATACAACAGAGAATGTACCTTTTTGCCACAGCGTGTTCCAACTTTGGACTCACCATCTCTACCAGCAACACCGAGGTTCTGCATCTGCCAGCTCCGGGAGAAGATTACCTGGAACCATCCATCACTTTCAATGGACTTGAGCTCTTAGATGTAGCCAGGTTCACATACTTCGGTAGCACCCTCTCACAAGCAGTCCACATAAACGATGAGGTCAACACTAGGATTGCCAAAGCCAGCACAACATTTGGTAGACTCCGCTCAAATGTCTGGGATAGCAGAGGCATCAAGCTTTCCACAAAACTCAAAGTATACGCTGCGGTTGTTCTCGCCACCCTCCACTATGCTTGCGAGACATGGACTGTGTATAGTTGCCATGTTAAAAAACTGAACCACTTCCATATGAGCTTCCTGATGAAAGTACTGAAAATCAGATGGCAGAAGAAGGTACCAAACATAGAGATGCTCACTAAGGTCGGCATGCGAAGGAACTACACCAAGCTCTGCAAGGCAGAACTCCGATGGGCTGGCCATGTTGTCCGCATGCCGGTAGAACACCTACCTAAGATGGTCTTTTATGGAGAGCTGCAACAAGGCAAAATGTCTCACGATGGTACCAAAATAGATACAAGGACATCCTCACGGCCTCGCTGAAGAACCTGGGCATTGATCCTGATAGCTGGTAGAATGTCGCTAATAACCGATCTCCTTCGCGCAGTCAAGTCAACGCTGGTGCAGAAGACTTTTAGCAGAAAAAACTGATGGACGAGGCTGAAAAACGTGATCTGCGCAAATCCAGATACATCTGTTCCGCAACTCCCGGCCAGCAACCTGCACATCCATGTCCCCACTGCAACACACTCTTGCGGGCCCGGATCAGCCATCTCAGACCCACCAACATGACTTGGGAATCTTTATTTATATTATGTACAAATAAGAAATTTTGGGCTAAGAAGAAATGGAAGGATTTTATATGGAACTACATACATGAATATATAAGAATAATCACTTTAGGTACATCTGTTATAATGGTTCATCTTTTCAAAGATAAAACATTTACACCATTCCATTAAACACGCCATTTTATGGCCAATACTAAGGTCAACGAAAAAGTGCAAACTTGTCTGCTTAGGTTTTATTTGGTAGCTATCTAGCTGTTTTTAAATTATAATTTACAGTCCCTACTAGTTCTCAAATCTGAAAATTGTATTGTGTACCTGATAGATTATGTTGAGTCAGAGAAAATAAGACATTCTTTTAATTGTTAGTAAACTCTATACAAACAATATTTCTTTATGAAAAGGAGAATATATTAATAAACACCTTTAAATCTCCCTGCATCTCCGTATACCTTATACTCAAATAAAAGTTTATTTCTTTCCATCGCAGTTTGCTTTTCAGCTATTTCTTCTATAATAAATACTTGTACATCATTTACACTAAAATGCTTTCAATGGACTGTATATCTTTTGTGTGATCAGACTACGTACCTTACATGGTATAAATTCAGAATGTTCACATTGCATAATTAAAACAGTATCAAACTATGTTGCCTTTAAATACAATGGCAACATCAGCAGCAATAATTTCAAATGTGATATCAAACAGTATAGCATGCAATAGAATAATGGAACATGGTACACAGTACGTCGAAAATAATCTCCTTTCCCAGTCACATAACAGGGAATGAAAACTATTGGAGAACAACGGCAGCAAAAGGTATTGGGGATTGATATGGGTTAGGAAACGTCGTGTACAAGTTTCCTTGACTCCTCCCGTATATGTAAACACAACACCCTTAGTGAAATAGTAGTTGTTGTTTCTTACTGTGGACTTGTTGTGTCTTTTTGTGTGGGATGAGTTTTGTTGTTGTAGGTTATGGTGTTACTCTTTACAAGACAATTGTTTTAATACCAGCTTCTTAGGTTTTGTGGAAGATATAAAACTCAAAAGACTTTAATGTAAAACATAAGGTGAACTAGTATTGGACTAGTTTATTTTGCTCGCTAAATATTTGTTTTAGCTTTTATCGAATTATCTGAAGCCGTGATGATATAATAGTGCATGTGCGCATAATATTGCATAACGTTTGAATGTTAGGTTCAATTAAACCAGATATATTTCACTGCACATATTGGTGTACTTGTATTAATGAGAAACAACATTATATCAAAAAACAGATTGTGACGACAGAAAGCTGTAAATATATGTAATTTAAAAAAAGACATTGTTCGTTGAACTGGTTTTAGTGCTTCAAATAATCGTGCGACAATTCAAGAAAGGAAATTACAGCCATGATAGTTTATGATTCATACTTGAAACTCGTTTTTGTTTGATCTTGAAATTGAATAAGCATATGATTTTAAATCAGGTGCCTAAAAATTACTCCAGCTAGATGACCCATTCAATCAATAAGTTATACACAAAACGATTGTGATAAATATCATTACGTCGTCATTAAACTTGGAAGGATGTAGAAGTGCCCTTGTTAATGATGCTGATGGGATGTTACTTCAGATTCTTAATGTTCTCCTTGCACATTGTGGTCTACATCATTCATAACTGGTTGGCTGCTTAAGTTCATGTCCTTGTTTACAATTTAGAAGGTACTGGAAATGAAATAACGAATCTGATCCTGATGTATAATTGCGTAATTGTTTTTATATTTGATAGCGAGTAACATAATTAATTATTTCGTTCTTAAATATTGGTAGAGGAATGGGTGTTCTAGATGTTTTCAGTTACTGTTTGCGATGATTTTTTTTAAAATTCTAATTATACATTTGACTGACAAAGTGTTCATAAAATAATTATGTAATCACTAGGTTTAACCTTATTGTTAATTCATTTAAATTCATAGATAATTGTGACTTTGTCATACATCAAGACTTTTAGCATATAAACACTGTACAGGGCGAATGGCAAATCAGCACATTTAAGAACGGACTTCATTCGGACGAACACTTGATATCTCGGGGGATGTAAATATGCTTGAACATGTGATATGACCTTTAGGAATATTTTAAATTTAATTCACGATACTAGATCACTTCGTAGTTTTAACTTTGTATTTTAGACAGATACAGTTCTTTCCATTAAATTAGTTTACATACGTAGATACAAACATGCTTACCTACATACCTACCTACCTACATACATACATACATACATACATACATACAAACACATACACATATACATACATACATACATACATGCATAGATACATACATACATACCTACACACAAACACATACACATACATACATACATACATACATACATACATACATACATACATACATACATACATGCATACATACATACATACATACATGTTTGGTTCCAATTATGAATTCTGAAACAAGTTGACAATCCGTGATGACATCACGAAATAGATAAATTTGATTGCATACCTTATTCATTTAATTAATGCATGGTAAGATGGGTTACTTTTAAAACATGATGATCAGGCCAATGTTCTGGTTCTCAAGACGTAGTAGTCTAATTCGCAGGATACGTAACGGCGAATGTGTAAGCTGCCATATATGAACAAATGATATGTGTATAATATATGCTTACGTTAAAATATTGGCGTTAATAGTCATCAGAGTAAGAAAGATGGATGGATAGATTGATAGATAGATAGATAGATAGATAGGTAGATAGATACATAGATATATGGAAAGACATGAAAATTAATATATGAATTGTAGAATTAAATCAGTTTTATTGAAAAGTCGATACAGAGGTTCTGAACCATTCTCGTGTAAATGATGGTCGAGTGCATTTGTCGAATGGAGATGATTCGTTTGAAACTGAACATATTTAAATAAATTGAAAATCCGTATTCACATTACGAAATAAAGAGAGGAATGTTGTCGCTTTGATAAATGCATAATACATTGTTTAAATTACCGAAAACTTGATATAACCATTATATGATTGTCAAAGTTTAGTAGGTTCAAATGGGAAGGTCTAAAACTAACATTATTACTTACTCCAGGTGCAGGATTTCAATTTATTGTAACATATGTAGCAGTCGGGTATGGAAGATTTTAGCAATTCTAGATACTTGATAACATATTATATTTGATTTGTGTTTAATAGAAATGTAAAGGTTTGAGCATCGCTAGATGCAGGGTTCATATTTATCTGGACATTTGTAGTAAGTGGAATAGTGAACTTTCGACCATGATCTGATACAGGATTTCCAGTTATAGCGACATTTGTATCATTTGGCACTGTGAAAGCATGACCAGCCCAAGCTGTAGAAATCCGTATTAATGTAGTTTTTGAAGGAAATGGAGGGTCAAAAGTTACAACACCCCTCGATTAATGAATCCAAATTATTATGATTTGTCAAACGTGGCACTGTAATATTTTGACCGACTCCACATACGGGATTGCGAGTTATTGTAGTATTTGTAGGTAGTGGTACAGTAGAAGCTATACCATTCCTAGACTCAGCATTTGCAGTTGTTCAAATAATTAGGTAACATTTTCTGCAAGTGGCAAATGCAAATTGCGACCTGATATTGGACTCCGAATAGAATCAACATATATTTATCAATGGAACAGAAAACGTTAGACAAGTCCAAGCATTATTATTCCAAGTTCTTCTAACATATGTGGCAAGTTTTACGGTAAGAGTTTGACCCACTCCAGATAAAAGAATACAAGATATTCCACCATTTGTGGCTATTTATAAAATTTCGACCGTCCCAGGACTTATATTTCCAACTTATCTTAACATTTGTTGCAATCCGTAATGACAAGTTATGACCAGCTCCAGAAAGAGGATTTTAGGTTATAGTTGCATTTATCAGATACACGATTCCAAGCTTTTGAAGCATTTTTTAGCATGTTTAGCATGTTTAGGTCTTTTGAAATTCCCAGATAAAGTAATTCTAGTTATAAAAACATTTTGTGGACGTCGAACAGTAAAGGTTTGACAATTCCCAGCCGTAATATTTGTTGTAGGAGGAATTGAAATATTTGAACAAACTAAAGATGCAGGGCTCCAATGTCTTTTATAAGTTATATCAAGTGGCACTCACTGTAAGACTTTATCCAACTCCTGATAGAGAAACACAGGTTATAGTAACATTTGTGGAAGTGGTAACAATAAATTTGCCCAGCTCAAGATGTATGATTACGCGCCATTATAGCATTCGTTGCAGATGTCACTATAAGAAAGAGTTTGACCGGCTTAAGCTACGCATGCAGGATTCCGAGAGATTGTGGTATTGTTAGAAAGTTGAATAATACAATTATGACCAGCTCCAGATACAGGATTTATAATAATATATGCATTCGTGGGAATTGGAGGAGTAAACGATATATCATTCACAGCTGCAGGATTCCGAGTTATGGTAGCACTGTAGGCGAAGGCATTGTACCGTTGCGCCCAGCATCAGAAACGGGACTCATACGGCTTGTAGTGGGATATCTAGTATATCGAACAGTAGAAGTTTGATCAGAACCAAATGCACGATAGCGGGGTGTAACGGGATGTCTAGTAGGTCGCACAGTAAAAGTTTTCTCAGCTGCAGCTACAGATTCATCAATCGGAGATATTGCCGGATTTTTAGAACTGGGTATAGCAGCATTTATAATAGTTGGCACTATAAAAGTGTGTCCAAGGTCAGTTAAATATCCAGGAGTCCGAGATATAGTCTCACTTGGACGAGGCTGAACTGTCCCAGTTGGACCTGTCCTAAACGCAGGAGACGTGGTTGCAGAAGTAAAAGATATAGAAGGTCTTGTTATAGGTATAGAGGCCATTGCAGGAGGTATACTGCCAGTTGAGTCTGCAGCAGGCCCAGATGTCGATTTGAGCGTTTCATTTGCAGCTCTAACAAGTCTATTTCCGATACAATTTCTTACATCTCCATGGGCTGTGAAAAGGAGACAATCTGAAACAACAACAAAAAACATTTTACAAACATCATGGTCAGCTGCTTGACAAAAGATAACAGAAGAACAGTTACACTCATTCTTCACAATCACTGGTGTCATCGGCATTTACTCGTCAAATTTGGATGATGACGATGAGTTGTGTCACCAGCCAATAGTCCATTCAAACTTTCGACAAAGGGAAATGGGTAAAGAGAAAAATTGTTTCGCCTTATCGCTTCCACTATAGATAACAAGGCGTGTGAATTTAAGATGGAAACCACGTTTTGTAATTTGAGAATCTACCTAATCCTAGGCTAGATGTACCGCAAAAGACAATACATAATAAACAACACTATTTTAAAGCAAAACCTTTTTCTACTTTACCTTATTAAAACAGTTCTGGTGACAAACATGTTCTTACAATTTAATGTTTTGGTGTATCATCACGTTTGAGAAGGAAATGATTTTATCGGATTCGAAATAATTGAAAACCAATATTATGTATACGACACTAAGGCTAAGAAAAAAAACAAGTATTCGTTTATGCTTCCCTTTAACAATCAGCTTACTATGCATAGCGTTTAGTATATGATATTAATGAGTTTATTTTAAAATCTAAGTAAATAAATTTTAAAACATTGAATCACAGATTAAATAGTTGTCAACGGTGACCACACATTTTCTAGGGTACATTTCTGTAATTGCTCATGTCTTGCAATAGCACCCTTGGAATATGATGGCACTATAGCTGTTTTATAAACAATGACACTAGCTCAAAACGTAGACGCTAGAAAAAGTTGCTAAAGATGACGAATCTGCTAAGGAGTAACAACCAGACAGAATTAAATGATTAAATCAAATTCGGGAAATTCCTAGGTTCATGCGATGCCCTCTATATCGGCTCGGACACTATGCTCCAACGATGATATTATAGGAGAACAGTTGTACAGGCAGACATCAGTAATGGACAGGTCTTATATGGCATCATGAACATGTACAATAACTTCCTCTTCAATAATTACTCGTTATGTTCTGGGTGTTATGTTCTGGTTAAACTCTCGAAACAAATTCATAGCATGATCAATTTAATGAAACTCGTAAACACTTTAATTCGTGTATTGAAACAAGAGAATGACAATGTATGTACAGTTGACCGTAAATATGCCAGGCATATTTGTCCCGAGAATGTAATTGTGTCATGGCTTAAACTTAATTAACATTTGGAAAATGCTTAGAGAAGACAAATACACATACCACATATCAACAATAAAACGAATTTATTCGGAATAGCGTGATCATATAAAAACTTTCTTCTTAATGTAAATACTGTTTAAATGTTTCTTACGTTATCCTTAAATCTAAAGACAAACAAACGTAGAGACAAATCTAATTTACAGGAATAAAATACTAGGCATTGGCACTAATTTACACCAGGGTGTCTGCTCTTTGCCTATAATAACACTATCAAAAGTCTACTCATTCAAATTTATCCAATGAGAAACATTCAGTTTAAACTTTAGCATAAAAAACCTTGAAATTAATAATTAAAATACTGACATGACATCATTATGTTAATTTACAATTGTAATTCATAACCTGTTACATGACCCCTAGTTTGTAACTTTGATGCAGAAGTGAAGACATCTCTCTCGTCTATGTTAGTATTTTGGCTAATCTGCTGGATTAAAGACCGATGTATGAATTAAATTAAAATGTGCCCAATTACGTTGATATCTTCATATATTTATATTGCATTGACTTTAGCAACAAATGGAATGCCTTGGTTCTGTTACTATACATCATTGGTGAGTTCTAAACAAATGTGTTTTTTTTAAAATCTTTAACCGAAAACTGGACTTGTTGATGATGATATGTCAAACGTTTTTG
This sequence comes from Sinohyriopsis cumingii, assembly GCA_028554795.2. Taxonomy (NCBI): domain Eukaryota; kingdom Metazoa; phylum Mollusca; class Bivalvia; order Unionida; family Unionidae; genus Sinohyriopsis; species Sinohyriopsis cumingii. Next base: position 94,350,397 of record CM068833.1, on the reverse strand, counting down.
TTATATCTAAGTCTTCCTTACCTCCACCCCTCGCAAACTAAACTACCCAGCCTGATCCTTTGTACCTTTGATCAAGATTTAATATAGACACATTATATGAAGGACGTATATTCATAAAGATGGTATAGATAAAGATACAGACAGACGTAAAGAATAAGCATACTGGAATGCTTACCAAGTGATTTTGCCAGAACCAAACTGGAACTGGTCACCGTCAGATAGAGGAAAACAACGATAAAAGTACGCATTTTTTCTGTTTTTGTCTGAAAATAAAAAATCAATAATTTGTTTGTATTGTAGCAATATTACCTCTTCGAAAAGTGACACTGGCTATTCCCAACAGCGCAGCGAATGCCTTTAAGCGAGATGCAGTACGTTTGAAGCTGTATGTCTTTGTACAGCCAGTTGTAATCGTAAGTAATATAGTTTGCAAATTCAAACCAGATCGGATGCATTTCGGCTGACTCACCCAATCCATTTTCTGTAAGAAATTTCACGAACCAAATATAATAACTTCCTAATGCAAAACCAACTTTGGTGAAATCCGATATTAAGTAATTTCCACCAATGTATTTATGATAAAATTGCTTCCAAATTAATCAATTATTTATCACTTTCTTTGTCACGAAATTTTTGATCAAAGAGATAATGGCTACTTAAAATGAGCTTGAGTCTGTTTATTTAAGAAATAGCTTTGTATATGGCAACGTGCAATGTACTTGTGCTTGGTTACTTCACGGTTACCTGTCTATTATTTATGGGTTTGTTTGCGTGAAGATCAGCAGAGCGGGGATCACTGTAGCAAATATGCATACTAACTGGTTTCCTATACGAGTGCAAGAGCTCAGTGGATTGCCACGTTGTTGATGATTTCGGATCATTTCTATGGAAAATAATTTTGATGATTCCTCAGGTGAGACTCCTTGTAGTACCATGCCTGTACTGGATTTGATATTTATGCCTATTCCTTTGATTGTTTTAGGCAATGAATGCCGTGTTGACTAATAGAACAAATGTGATTTTTCCCGTACTATTTATATTCCATCTATGTAGTGAGAGAGTGAAAGAAAGAGAGAGAGAGATTTCACAATAGTTTCTTCGTACATTTATATTGTTTAATCTAAACTTTAATAAATAACATATTTTAACGTAATAGTAGAATCATAAGGCAACTTGTAATTAAACATCTTGGATCATGCAATCTTAATACATTTAAAGTAAGAAAAAGAAACAACAAAATCTTGTATCTACAAATGTACCGATACATTGAAAATGAGATTTTTGTGTTAATAATAAATACAGAAACTAGAAATGATATCTAATTAAAGTGAATAACAGATCGGAAGTACAACTATATATAAACTTACATTGATTTTTCAGTCGCTTAGCAGGTGCTTACTTCCACAGCACGACGTTCATTCTCTCAGACGGAGCTTTTATTTTGTGATCGTAGGGCATACTGTTACTCGTTAATGACCGTTTTAAACCGATTAAGATGGTTTGAATTGTATGGTTCGACTGTGACTAATTCATTATATAATACATGGCTTATGTTTCACTAATTCTCGCTTCGTAAGACAATGGGCTTATGTTTCACTAATTCTCCGCTTTGGAAGACAATGACAATGCCAGAGTATATAATACCGTCAGGTTACAACACGCAGGAATTGAATTAAACTATTAATATTTCACTTTGCATGCATATACCTTAGCCTTGGACGATATAACATTTTGTTATCAACAATATCAGTTTAACTCTCATTTACAGCATTGTTATGTTATTAAAGTCATTGCTTCAATGGACTTAAATCCTTTTGAACTCTCTAGATTAGTGATTCTCAAACTGTGTCCTGAGTCCGCGTGAGATTTGCATGTGTGCCGTGCGAGTTTTGAAAAATAGTTAAAATTGATAGCGTTTTGAAACCTTGAACATATCGAAAAATTAAATGGTAAATCAATGTCGCTAAAGTTAAAAAAGTAACATAAAAACGCAATCTCTATCAATCTGTCATTCATTGGTTCCTTTCGTAACGCGAGACTTGTGCGAGATCTCGGGAGAACTCGATTGCTCTAATAATTTCGTTCTTGGACGTTGAAAAAACAGACTTTATATTCTCTCTTCATGATTAAATCTGGTGGCTGAAGGTTGAAATTCTCTTCGATTTATTGTACAAATTAAATTCACTGAATTTAAGTCTTCAAGGACCATCAGAAAACATCATCTCTGCAACATCAAAACTGAAGTCATTTGATGAAATGTTGTCGCTGTGGCAAAGTAAGGTCTCGAAGGGAGTCCTCGACTGCTTTCCTACTGTCAACGAATCTCATTCAAACAAGAAAATTATCCCCGAAATTCTGGACACACTGAGAGACCTACAATCGGCACTGCAGCATTACTTCCCATCACATGCAAGCGATGGATATGGATGGGTGATCAATCCATTCGGCAACAACGAAACTACAAATATTACAACCGAAGAAGAAGAAGAGCTCATTGATTTAAAAAACGATATATTTTTCCAGTCAACATTTCCCGAAAAGAGTCTGGAGGAGTTTTGGATCTCAATCAAAAAGTGATATCCTTCAGTCAGTTCAAACTCAATCAAAGTAATTCTGCCATTTGTGTCTTCGTGGTTTTGTGAGTTTGGATTTTCAGCATTGAATGAAATCAAATCGAAAAAGAGAGAGACTTCTTAAAATCGACGATGAAATGCGCGCCTGTTTGTCGACTTTGGAGCCTCGCTTCAATTTCATTTACTCTCGAAAGCAGGCACATCCTTCACATTAAATTTAAAATTAAATATATATATATAAAAGTATATAAGTTCTTCACCACAAAAATTGTTAAATCTTTTCAGGTGTGCCGTGAAAATTGTTAGATCTTTTTGTTGTGCCGCAAGAGAAAAAAGTTTGAGAAACCCTGCTCTAGAACATTTGAAATGGTGAAGCTATCTTATCTTTCCTTTCTCTGAATAAAAGAAAGACGGAAAGAACAAACAGTACATTGAGGAAATACGCTTCAAAATTAACAAAAATGTTCGTTTTTTCCCTTCAGTTTTGAACATATTCTGATTGTGTTCTCGTAAATTTTAAGGGCAGGAAACATTTTTATCGTATGCATATATTCGTGAGAGATATCTTTTGCATTATAATATTTATGTCTAGCTAGCTTATATTTTCCCCAAATATGGCTTACGATATACTTCATTGTGATATATTTGTTATTCTTCCTATTAGCAAATATTGTATTAGAATTGGTTAGAAGAGATGTGGAATTATCCTTGTCTATCAGCATTCCTAGTTTTCCCCACGTTGTGTAGTCTCTTCGTTAAAGCTTCCATCGAGTCTTTACATAGGCTAAATAGGAACATACCTTTTCTTATCAGATTTTCACAATCGTTTCTTGATACACTGAGACTCGGGCAAACAGATCGGCCGTAAATAAATATTTTTTTTTCTAACTTTCATATACGCACGTGGAAGCAGCTTTTTCGTTCCATTAGCCCTTTAAGAAATTGGTTATAGATCACATCTATCATATTTCGTAACTTGTGTGGTGTGGCCTTTCTAACAAATTCTCTTTTCTTTAAATAAATGAATTTCGATATGTTGGTCAGCGGTCTAAGTGGGGTAGTAGTTGTTTGCTTTTGCTTCATTATGTGAACTCTTTCCAGATGAATAATAAGGATGTCTAAATCTTTTTCTTATATCCAGGTGGAAGCAGTTTAATTCGTTTCAACACATTTTTTTAGGAAATTGTTCATTGATTCAGTAAGTATTATGTGGTAACTTAAGTGGCCCTTTAATTTACGCGAGGAATTCCCGTGTGAGAACAACATTCGAAAATAAACTTTTAAACAAATTTTATATGATATTGAAGTAAATGTATTCTTCATTCGCTTTACAATTACTTTCTTTCCATAGATTTGTTTTAAAAAATTGTTTGGCGCGGATACCCTGTGAGCGCGGTAAACAATTGGGCCCAATAGGGACAATAGTCTTAATGCCGGCCTTTCTTACATGATGTCTTCTCCTTAAAATAAGGGAACTATGCTATGGTGGTCAGCAGTCGAAATCGGGCGCAAGATGTTCTCCTGTTTCTTCATTCTGTGAAATCTTGTCATATGACTTCCATCAGCACGGATAAATAAATCTTTTTCAATAAATTTTAGTATGATTAGTTTAGTCTTTTATACATGGTTATTAGTTTCCTTCTCAGCTATACCAGTGAATATTATTGTCACGCATACTTCTTCCTTTGGTCATGTATATATAATGTTAATTGTACTTAAATGACGATAACCGGGAATATCCTTTTTCGCCAGACGACGAGAGGATTTCTAGGTTTGAATATAGTGAATATCTCCCGCCGTCGTTATGGAAATCATTATCATTTATATATAAAATTCAAATATGCAATTTCTGTTTCAAGAACATATTTAATATAAAAAAGACAATATATTTATTTCCTGATAATTTCTATTGGCTTTAAAGAATTCTATTGGGTTTGACAATCATGTTTTTTCGACCTAATTCCAGAGCTTATCCAGCACATTTTCTTCTTAAATGGGTATCCTCTAAGTAGGAATGAAAATTTTTCTGAAAGCAGTTTATATGATGAGATCACATACCGATGGATGCAAGAACAGACTAAGATTGTTACAATATTGCCTCATTTATGTTAATATTCCTAGTTTTTGTTTATCCTTAAATTTGTGTATCGCATAATCCAAAACAATGTATGGGCGGAATGGCTTAATCCGATTCCTTATTGACAAATGCTGTCCGATAAGCACCGTGTCGTCGTTCTAGATTCAGCCATCTTTCGACGCAAGAGACATTAGAAGTGGGAAGTCGTAGGGCTGAGTCTAGTGCAAGTTTTTCTGCTATTCCAACAGGGGTTTTGGCGTATGGTTTCCACTATTCCAGTTGATATTTGCTATTTGTTACCTGAATGCATATTGTTTTGAAGTTTGCTTAGATTCACTTAGGTCTGAAAGCCAAATAATACACCAAACGCTTGCAAAATAATTCTTTATTGAAGTAAACGTGTAGGACCAACGGTTGACTAGCTACCCCGAGGAAGTACGACTGCTACCCATTTATATCATCACCCGTACCCAAGTCCTGCGGCGATGGGCGAGCTGCGAAGCGGCAGGGGTGGATGCATTGGCAGCCGTAGTGTCGGACCTGCACATAGGTGTGAAACAAGGATGCGTCTTAGCCCCCAATTCGTTCAGCCTCATGTTCTCCGCAATGTTGATGGATGCTTTCAAGGACAGCAATGTTGGAGTAGGTCTCAGATACCGTCTGGATGGGAAGTCACTCAACCGGAGGAGGCTGCAAGCCAAAACCAATGTCCAAGTTGAGAACATTCGCGACCTGCTGTTTGCAGAGAACTGTGCCTGTGCACGGAGGCATGCATACAACAGAGAATGTACCTTTTTGCCACAGCGTGTTCCAACTTTGGACTCACCATCTCTACCAGCAACACCGAGGTTCTGCATCTGCCAGCTCCGGGAGAAGATTACCTGGAACCATCCATCACTTTCAATGGACTTAAGCTCTTAGATGTAGCCAGGTTCACATACTTCGGTAGCACCCTCTCACAAGCAGTCCACATAAACGATGAGGTCAACACTAGGATTGCCAAAGCCAGCACAACATTTGGTAGACTCCGCTCAAATGTCTGGGATAGGAGAGGCATCAAGCTTTCCACAAAACTCAAAGTATACGCTGCGGTTGTTCTCGCCACCCTCCACTATGCTTGCGAGACATGGACTGTGTATAGTTGCCATGTTAAAAAACTGAACCACTTCCATATGAGCTTCCTGATGAAAGTACTGAAAATCAGATGGCAGAAGAAGGTACCAAACATAGAGATGCTCACTAAGGTCGGCATGCGAAGGAACTACACCAAGCTCTGCAAGGCAGAACTCCGATGGGCTGGCCATGTTGTCCGCATGCCGGTAGAACACCTACCTAAGATGGTCTTTTATGGAGAGCTGCAACAAGGCAAAATGTCTCACGATGGTACCAAAATAGATACAAGGACATCCTCACGGCCTCGCTGAAGAACCTGGGCATTGATCCTGATAGCTGGTAGAATGTCGCTAATAACCGATCTCCTTCGCGCAGTCAAGTCAACGCTGGTGCAGAAGACTTTTAGCAGAAAAAACTGATGGACGAGGCTGAAAAACGTGATCTGCGCAAATCCAGATACATCTGTTCCGCAACTCCCGGCCAGCAACCTGCACATCCATGTCCCCACTGCAACACACTCTTGCGGGCCCGGATCAGCCATCTCAGACCCACCAACATGACTTGGGAATCTTTATTTATATTATGTACAAATAAGAAATTTTGGGCTAAGAAGAAATGGAAGGATTTTATATGGAACTACATACATGAATATATAAGAATAATCACTTTAGGTACATCTGTTATAATGGTTCATCTTTTCAAAGATAAAACATTTACACCATTCCATTAAACACGCCATTTTATGGCCAATACTAAGGTCAACGAAAAAGTGCAAACTTGTCTGCTTAGGTTTTATTTGGTAGCTATCTAGCTGTTTTTAAATTATAATTTACAGTCCCTACTAGTTCTCAAATCTGAAAATTGTATTGTGTACCTGATAGATTATGTTGAGTCAGAGAAAATAAGACATTCTTTTAATTGTTAGTAAACTCTATACAAACAATATTTCTTTATGAAAAGGAGAATATATTAATAAACACCTTTAAATCTCCCTGCATCTCCGTATACCTTATACTCAAATAAAAGTTTATTTCTTTCCATCGCAGTTTGCTTTTCAGCTATTTCTTCTATAATAAATACTTGTACATCATTTACACTAAAATGCTTTCAATGGACTGTATATCTTTTGTGTGATCAGACTACGTACCTTACATGGTATAAATTCAGAATGTTCACATTGCATAATTAAAACAGTATCAAACTATGTTGCCTTTAAATACAATGGCAACATCAGCAGCAATAATTTCAAATGTGATATCAAACAGTATAGCATGCAATAGAATAATGGAACATGGTACACAGTACGTCGAAAATAATCTCCTTTCCCAGTCACATAACAGGGAATGAAAACTATTGGAGAACAACGGCAGCAAAAGGTATTGGGGATTGATATGGGTTAGGAAACGTCGTGTACAAGTTTCCTTGACTCCTCCCGTATATGTAAACACAACACCCTTAGTGAAATAGTAGTTGTTGTTTCTTACTGTGGACTTGTTGTGTCTTTTTGTGTGGGATGAGTTTTGTTGTTGTAGGTTATGGTGTTACTCTTTACAAGACAATTGTTTTAATACCAGCTTCTTAGGTTTTGTGGAAGATATAAAACTCAAAAGACTTTAATGTAAAACATAAGGTGAACTAGTATTGGACTAGTTTATTTTGCTCGCTAAATATTTGTTTTAGCTTTTATCGAATTATCTGAAGCCGTGATGATATAATAGTGCATGTGCGCATAATATTGCATAACGTTTGAATGTTAGGTTCAATTAAACCAGATATATTTCACTGCACATATTGGTGTACTTGTATTAATGAGAAACAACATTATATCAAAAAACAGATTGTGACGACAGAAAGCTGTAAATATATGTAATTTAAAAAAAGACATTGTTCGTTGAACTGGTTTTAGTGCTTCAAATAATCGTGCGACAATTCAAGAAAGGAAATTACAGCCATGATAGTTTATGATTCATACTTGAAACTCGTTTTTGTTTGATCTTGAAATTGAATAAGCATATGATTTTAAATCAGGTGCCTAAAAATTACTCCAGCTAGATGACCCATTCAATCAATAAGTTATACACAAAACGATTGTGATAAATATCATTACGTCGTCATTAAACTTGGAAGGATGTAGAAGTGCCCTTGTTAATGATGCTGATGGGATGTTACTTCAGATTCTTAATGTTCTCCTTGCACATTGTGGTCTACATCATTCATAACTGGTTGGCTGCTTAAGTTCATGTCCTTGTTTACAATTTAGAAGGTACTGGAAATGAAATAACGAATCTGATCCTGATGTATAATTGCGTAATTGTTTTTATATTTGATAGCGAGTAACATAATTAATTATTTCGTTCTTAAATATTGGTAGAGGAATGGGTGTTCTAGATGTTTTCAGTTACTGTTTGCGATGATTTTTTTTAAAATTCTAATTATACATTTGACTGACAAAGTGTTCATAAAATAATTATGTAATCACTAGGTTTAACCTTATTGTTAATTCATTTAAATTCATAGATAATTGTGACTTTGTCATACATCAAGACTTTTAGCATATAAACACTGTACAGGGCGAATGGCAAATCAGCACATTTAAGAACGGACTTCATTCGGACGAACACTTGATATCTCGGGGGATGTAAATATGCTTGAACATGTGATATGACCTTTAGGAATATTTTAAATTTAATTCACGATACTAGATCACTTCGTAGTTTTAACTTTGTATTTTAGACAGATACAGTTCTTTCCATTAAATTAGTTTACATACGTAGATACAAACATGCTTACCTACATACCTACCTACCTACATACATACATACATACATACATACAAACACATACACATACATACATACATACATACATACATACACACAAACACATACACATATACATACATACATACATACATACATACATACATACATACATACATACATACATGCATACATACATACATACATACATACATGTTTGGTTCCAATTATGAATTCTGAAACAAGTTGACAATCCGTGATGACATCACGAAATAGATAAATTTGATTGCATACCTTATTCATTTAATTAATGCATGGTAAGATGGGTTACTTTTAAAAAATGATGATCAGGCCAATGTTTTGGTTCTCAAGACGTAGTAGTCTAATTTGCAGGATACGTAACGGTGAATGTGTAAGCTGCCATATATGAACAAATGATATGTGTATAATATATGCTTACGTTAAAATATTGGCGTTAATAGTCATCAGAGTAAGAAAGATGGATGGATAGATAGATAGATAGATAGATAGATAGGTAGATAGATAGATACATAGATATATGGAAAGACATGAAAATTAATATATGAATTGTAGAATTAAATCAGTTTTATTGAAAAGTCGATACAGAGGTTCTGAACCATTCTCGTGTAAATGATGGTCGAGTGCACTGGTCGAATGGAGATGATTCGTTTGAAACTGAACATATTTAAATAAATTGAAAATCCGTATTCACATTACGAAATAAAGAGAGGAATGTTGTTTAAATTACCGAAAACTTGATATAGCCATTATATGATTGTCAAAGTTTAGTAGGTTCAAATGGGAAGGTCTAAAACTAACATTATTACTTACTCCAGGTGCAGGATTTCAATGTATTGTAACATATGTAGCAGTCGGGTATGGAAGATTTTAACAATTCTAGATACTTGATAACATATTATATTTGATTTGTGTTTAACAGAAATGTAAAGGTTTGAGCATCGCTAGATGCAGGGTTCATATTTATCTGGACATTTGTAGTAAGTGGAATAGTGAACTTTCGACCATGATCTGATACAGGATTTCCAGTTATAGCGACATTTGTATCATTTGGCACTGTGAAAGCATGACCAGCCCAAGCTGTAGAAATCCGTATTAATGTAGTTTTTGAAGGAAATGGAGGGTCAAAAGTTACAACACCCCTCGATTAATGAATCCAAATTATTATGATTTGTCAAACGTGGCACTGTAATATTTTGACCGACTCCACATACGGGATTGCGAGTTATTGTAGTATTTGTAGGTAGTGGTACAGTAGAAGCTATACCATTCCTAGACTCAGCATTTGCAGTTGTTCAAATAATTAGGTAACATTTTCTGCAAGTGGCAAATGCAAATTGCGACCTGATATTGGACTCCGAATAGAATCAACATATATTTATCAATGGAACAGAAAACGTTAGACAATTCCAAGCTTTATTATTCCAAGTTCTTCTAACATATGTGGCAAGTTTTACGGTAAGAGTTTGACCCACTCCAGATAAAAGAATACAAGATATTCCACCATTTGTGGCTATTTATAAAATTTCGACCGTCCCAGGACTTATATTTCCAACTTATCTTAACATTTGTTGCAATCCGTAATGACAAGTTATGACCAGCTCCAGAAAGAGGATTTTAGGTTATAGTTGCATTTATGAGATACACGATTCCAAGCTTTTGAAGCATTTTTTAGCATGTTTAGCATGTTTAGGTCTTTTGAAATTCCCAGATAAAGTAATTCTAGTTATAAAAACATTTTGTGGACGTCGAACAGTAAAGGTTTGACAATTCCCAGCCGTAATATTTGTTGTAGGAGGAATTGAAATATTTGAACAAACTAAAGATGCAGGGCTCCAATGTCTTTTATAAGTTATATCAAGTGGCACTCACTGTAAGACTTTACCCAACTCCTGATAGAGAAACACAGGTTATAGTGACATTTGTGGAAGTGGTAACAATAAATTTGCCCAGCTCAAGATGTATGATTACGCGCCATTATAGCATTCGTTGCAGATGTCACTATAAGAAAGAGTTTGACCGGCTTAAGCTACGCATGCAGGATTCCGAGAGATTGTGGTATTGTTAGAAAGTTGAATAATACAATTATGACCAGCTCCAGATACAGGATTTATAATAATATATGCATTCGTGGGAATTGGAGGAGTAAACGATATATCATTCACAGCTGCAGGATTCCGAGTTATGGTAGCACTGTAGGCGAAGGCATTGTACCGTTGTTCCCAGCATTAGAAACGGGACTCATACGGCTTGTAGTGGGATATCTAGTATATCGAACAGTAGAAGTTTGATCAGAACCAAATGCACGATAGCGGGGTGTAACGGGATGTCTAGTAGGTCGCACAGTAAACGTTTTCTCAGCTGCAGCTACAGATTCATCAATCGGAGATATTGCCGGATTTTTAGAACTGGGTATAGCAGCATTTATAGTAGTTGGCACTATAAAAGTGTGTCCAAGGTCAGTTAAATATCCAGGAGTCCGAGATATAGTCTCACTTGGACGAGGCTGAACTGTCCCAGTTGGACCTGTCCTAAACGCAGGAGACGTGGTTGCAGAAGTAAAAGATATAGAAGGTCTTGTTATAGGTATAGAGGCCATTGCAGGAGGTATACTGCCAGTTGAGTCTGCAGCAGGCCCAGATGTCGATTTGAGCGTTTCATTTGCAGCTCTAACAAGTCTATTTCCGATACAATTTCTTACATCTCCATGGGCTGTGAAAAGGAGACAATCTGAAACAACAACAAAAAACATTTTACAAACATCATGGTCAGCTGCTTGACAAAAGATAACAGAAGAACAGTTACACTCATTCTTCACAATCACTGGTGTCATCGGCATTTACTCGTCAAATTTGGATGATGACGATGAGTTGTGTCACCAGCCAATAGTCCATTCAAACTTTCGACAAAGGGAAATGGGTAAAGAGAAAAATTGTTTCGCCTTATCGCTTCCACTATAGATAACAAGGCGTGTGAATTTAAGATGGAAACCACGTTTTGTAATTTGAGAATCTACCTAATCCTAGGCTAGATGTACCGCAAAAGACAATACATAATAAACAACACTATTTTAAAGCAAAACCTTTTCTACTTTACCTTATTAAAACAGTTCTGGTGACAAACATGTTCTTACAATTTAATGTTTTGGTGTATCATCACGTTTGAGAAGGAAATGATTTTATCGGATTCGAAATAATTGAAAACCAATATTATGTATACGACACTAAGGCTAAGAAAAAAAACAAGTATTCGTTTATGCTTCCCTTTAACAATCAGCTTACTATGCATAGCGTTTAGTATATGATATTAATGAGTTTATTTTAAAATCTAAGTAAATAAATTTTAAAACATTGAATCACAGATTAAATAGTTGTCAACGGTGACCACACATTTTCTAGGGTACATTTCTGTAATTGCTCATGTCTTGCAATAGCACCCTTGGAATATGATGGCACTATAGCTGTTTTATAAACAATGACACTAGCTCAAAACGTAGACGCTAGAAAAAGTTGCTAAAGATGACGAATCTGCTAAGGAATAACAACCAGACAGAATTAACTGATTAAATCAAATTCGGGAAATTCCTAGGTTCATGCGATGCCCTCTATATCGGCTCGGACACTATGCTCCAACGATGATATTATAGGAGAACAGTTGTACAGGCAGACATCAGTAATGGACAGGTCTTATATGGCATCATGAACATGTACAATAACTTCCTCTTCAATAATTACTCGTTATGTTCTGGGTGTTATGTTCTGGTTAAACTCTCGAAACAAATTCATAGCATGATCAATTTAATGAAACTCGTAAACACTTTAATTCGTGTATTGAAACAAGAGAATGACAATGTATGTACAGTTGACCGTAAATATGCCAGGCATATTTGTCCCGAGAATGTAATTGTGTCATGGCTTAAACTTAATTAACATTTGGAAAATGCTTAGAGAAGACAAATACACATACCACATATCAACAATAAAACGAATTTATTCGGAATAGCGTGATCATATAAAAACTTTCTTCTTAATGTAAATACTGTTTAAATGTTTCTTACGTTATCCTTAAATCTAAAGACAAACAAACGTAGAGACAAATCTAATTTACAGGAATAAAATACTAGGCATTGGCACTAATTTACACCAGGGTGTCTGCTCTTTGCCTATAATAACACTATCAAAAGTCTACTCATTCAAATTTATCCAATGAGAAACATTCAGTTTAAACTTTAGCATAAAAAACCTTGAAATTAATAATTAAAATACTGACATGACATCATTATGTTAATTTACAATTGTAATTCATAACCTGTTACATGACCCCTAGTTTGTAACTTTGATGCAGAAGTGAAGACATCTCTCTCGTCTATGTTAGTATTTTGGCTAATCTGCTGGATTAAAGACCGATGTATGAATTAAATTAAAATGTGCCCAATTACGTTGATATCTTCATATATTTATATTGCATTGACTTTAGCAACAAATGGAATTCCTTGGTTCTGTTACTATACATCATTGGTGAGTTCTAAACAAATGTGTTTTTTTTTTTAATCTTTAACCGAAAACTGGACTTGTTGATGATGATATGTCAAACGTTTTTGTTATATCTAAGTCTTCCTTACCTCCACCCCTCGCAAGCTAAACTACCCAGCCTGATCCTTTGTACCTTTGATCAAGATTTAATATAGACACATTATATGAAGGACGTATATTCATAAAGATGGTATAGATAAAGATACAGACAGACGTAAAGAATAAGCATACTGGAATGCTTACCAAGTGATTTTGCCAGAACCAAACTGGAACTGGTCACCGTCAGATAGAGGAAAACAACGATAAAAGTACGCATTTTTTCTGTTTTTGTCTGAAAATAAAAAATCAATAATTTGTTTGTATTGTAGCAATATTACCTCTTCGAAAAGTGACACTGGCTATTCCCAACAGCGCAGCGAATGCCTTTAAGCGAGATGCAGTACGTTTGAAGCTGTATGTCTTTGTACAGCCAGTTGTAATCGTAAGTAATATAGTTTGCAAATTCAAACCAGATCGGATGCATTTCGGCTGACTCACCCAATCCATTTTCTGTAAGAAATTTCACGAACCAAATATAATAACTTCCTAATGCAAAACCAACTTTGGTGAAATCCGATATTAAGTAATTTCCACCAATGTATTTATGATACAATTTCTTCCAAATTAATCAATTATTTATCACTTTCTTTGTCACGAAATTTTTGATCAAAGAGATAATGGCTACTTAAAATGAGCTTGAGTCTGTTTATTTAAGAAATAGCTTTGTATATGGCAACGTGCAATGTACTTGTGCTTGGTTACTTCACGGTTACCTGTCTATTATTTATGGGTTTGTTTGCGTGAAGATCAGCAGAGCGGGGATCACTGTAGCAAATATGCATACTAACTGGTTTCCTATACGAGTGCAAGAGCTCAGTGGATTGCCACGTTGTTGATGATTTCGGATCATTTCTATGGAAAATAATTTTGATGATTCCTCAGGTGAGACTCCTTGTAGTACCATGCCTGTACTGGATTTGATATTTATGCCTATTCCTTTTATTGTTTTAGGCAATGAATGCCGTGTTGACTAATAGAACAAATGTGATTTTTCCCGTACTATTTATATTCCATCTATGTAGTGAGAGAGTGAAAGAAAGAGAGAGAGAGATTTCACAATAGCTTCTTCGTACATATATATTGTTTAATCTAAACTTTAATAAATAACATATTTTAACGTAATAGTAGAATCATAAGGCAACTTGTAATTAAACATCTTGGATCATGCAATCTTAATACATTTAAAGTAAGAAAAAGAAACAACAAAATCTTGTATCTACAAATGTACCGATACATTGAAAATGAGATTTTTGTGTTAATAATAAATACAGAAACTAGAAATGATATCTAATTAAAGTGAATAACAGATCGGAAGTACAACTATATATAAACTTACATTGATTTTTCAGTCGCTTAGCAGGTGCTTACTTCCACAGCACGACGTTCATACTCTCAGACGGAGCTTTTATTTTGTGATCGTAGGGCATACTGTTACTCGTTAATGACCGTTTTAAACCGATTAAGTTGGTTTGAATTGTATGGTTCGACTGTGACTAATTCATTATATAATACATGGCTTATGTTTCACTAATTCTCGCTTCGTAAGACAATGGGCTTATGTTTCACTAATTCTCCGCTTTGGAAGACAATGACAATGCCAGAGTATATAATACCGTCAGGTTACAACACGCAGGAATTGAATTAAACTGTTAATATTTCACTTTGCATGCATATACCTTAGCCTTGGACGATATAACATTTTGTTATCAACAATATCAGTTTAACTCTCATTTACAGCATTGTTATGTTATTAAAGTCATTGCTTCAATGGACTTAAATCCTTTTGAACTCTCTAGATTAGTGATTCTCAAACTGTGTCCTGAGTCCGCGTGAGATTTGCATGTGTGCCGTGCGAGTTTTGAAAAATAGTTAAAATTGATAGCGTTTTGAAACCTTGAACATATCGAAAAATTAAATGGTAAATCAATGTCGCTAAAGTTAAAAAAGTAACATAAAAACGCAATCTCTATCAATCTGTCATTCATTGGTTCCTTTCGTAACGCGAGACTTGTGCGAGATCTCGGGAGAACTCGATTGCTCTAATAATTTCGTTCTTGGACGTTGAAAAAACAGACTTTATATTCTCTCTTCATGATTAAATCTGGTGGCTGAAGGTTGAAATTCTCTTCGATTTATTGTACAAATTAAATTCACTGAATTTAAGTCTTCAAGGACCATCAGAAAACATCATCTCTGCAACATCAAAACTGAAGTCATTTGATGAAATGTTGTCGCTGTGGCAAAGTAAGGTCTCGAAGGGAGTCCTCGACTGCTTTCCTACTGTCAACGAATCTCATTCAAACAAGAAAATTATCCCCGAAATTCTGGACACACTGAGAGACCTACAATCGGCACTGCAGCATTACTTCCCATCACATGCAAGCGATGGATATGGATGGGTGATCAATCCATTCGGCAACAACGAAACTACAAATATTACAACCGAAGAAGAAGAAGAGCTCATTGATTTAAAAAAACGATATATTTTTCCAGTCAACATTTCCAGAAAAGAGTCTGGAGGAGTTTTGGATCTCAATCAAAAAGTGATATCCTGCAGTCAGTTCAAAATCAATCAAAGTAATTCTGCCATTTGTGTCTTCGTGGTTTTGTGAGTTTGGATTTTCAGCATTGAATGAAATCAAATCGAAAAAGAGAGAGACTTCTTAAAATCGACGATGAAATGCGCGCCTGTTTGTCGACTTTGGAGCCTCGCTTCAATCTCATTTACTCTCGAAAGCAGGCACAACCTTCACATTAAATTTAAAATTAAATATATATATATAAAAGTATATAAGTTCTTCACCACAAAAATTGTTAAATCTTTTCAGGTGTGCCGTGAAAATTGTTAGATCTTTTTGTTGTGCCGCAAGAGAAAAAAGTTTGAGAAACCCTGCTCTAGAACATTTGAAATGGTGAAGCTATCTTATCTTTCCTTTCTCTGAATAAAAGAAAGACGGAAAGAACAAACAGTACATTGAGGAAATACGCTTCAAAATTAACAAAAATGTTCGTTTTTTCCCTTCAGTTTTGAACATATTCTGATTGTGTTCTCGTAAATTTTAAGGGCAGGAAACATTTTTATCGTATGCATATATTCGTGAGAGATATCTTTTGCATTATAATATTTATGTCTAGCTAGCTTATATTTTCCCCAAATATGGCTTACGATATACTTCATTGTGATATATTTGTTATTCTTCCTATTAGCAAATATTGTATTAGAATTGGTTAGAAGAGATGTGGAATTATCCTTGTCTATCAGCATTCCTAGTTTTCCCCACGTTGTGTAGTCTCTTCGTTAAAGCTTCCATCGAGTCTTTACATAGGCTAAATAGGAACATACCTTTTCTTATCAGATTTTCACAATCGTTTCTTGACACACTGAGACTCGGGCAAACAGATCGGCCGTAAATAAATATTTTTTTTTCTAACTTTCATATACGCACGTGGAAGCAGCTTTTTCGTTCCATTAACCCTTTAAGAAATTGGTTATAGATCACATCTATCATATTTCGTAACTTGTGTGGTGTGGCCTTTCTAACAAATTCTCTTTTCTTTAAATAAATGAATTTCGATATGTTGGTCAGCGGTCTAAGTGGGGTAGTAGTTGTTTGCTTTTGCTTCATTACGTGAACTCTTTCCAGATGAATAATAAGGATGTCTAAATCTTTTTCTTATATCCAGGTGGAAGCAGTTTAATTCGTTTCAACACATTTTTTTAGGAACTTGTTCATTGATTCAGTAAGTATTATGTGGTAACTTAAGTGGCCCTTTAATTTACGCGAGGAATTCCCGTGTGAGAACAACATTCGAAAATAAACTTTTAAACAAATTTTATATGATATTGAAGTAAATGTATTCTTCATTCGCTTTACAATTACTTTCTTTCCATAGATTTGTTTTAAAAAATTGTTTGGCGCGGATACCCTGTGAGCGCGGTAAACAATTGGGCCCAATAGGGACAATAGTCTTAATGCCGGCCTTTCTTACATGATGTCTTCTCCTTAAAATAAGGGAACTAGGCTATGGTGGTCAGCAGTCGAAATCGGGCGCAAGATGTTCTCCTGTTTCTTCATTCTGTGAAATCTTGTCATATGACTTCCATCAGCACGGATAAATAAATCTTTTTCAATAAATTTTAGTATGATTAGTTTAGTCTTTTATACATGGTTATTAGTTTCCTTCTCAGCTATACCAGTGAATATTATTGTCACGCATACTTCTTCCTTTGGTCATGTATATATAATGTTAATTGTACTTAAATGACGATAACCGGGAATATCCTTTTTCGCCAGACGACGAGGGGATTTCTAGGTTTGAATATAGTGAATATCTCCCGCCGTCGTTATGGAAATCATTATCATTTATATATAAAATTCAAATATGCAATTTCTGTTTCAAGAACATATTTAATATAAAAAAGACAATATATTTATTTCCTGATAATTTCTATTGGCTTTAAAGAATTCTATTGGGTTTGACAATCATGTTTTTTCGACCTAATTCCAGAGCTTATCCAGCACATTTTCTTCTTAAATGGGTATCCTCTAAGTAGGAATGAAAATTTTTCTGAAAGCAGTTTATATGATGAGATCACATACCGATGGATGCAAGAACAGACTAAGATTGTTACAATATTGCCTCATTTATGTTAATATTCCTAGTTTTTGTTTATCCTTAAATTTGTGTATCGCATAATCCAAAACAATGTATGGGCGGAATGGCTTAATCCGATTCCTTATTGACAAATGCTGTCCGATAAGCACCGTGTCGTCGTTCTAGATTCAGCCATCTTTCGACGCAAGAGACATTAGAAGTGGGAAGTCGTAGGGCTGAGTCTAGTGCAAGTTTTTCTGCTATTCCAACAGGGGTTTTGGCGTATGGTTTCCACTATTCCAGTTGGTATTTGCTATTTGTTACCTGAATGCATATTGTTTTGAAGTTTGCTTAGATTCACTTAGGTCTGAAAGCCAAATAATACACCAAACGCTTGCAAAATAATTCTTTATTGAAGTAAACGTGTAGGACCAACGGTTGACTAGCTACCCCGAGGAAGTACGACTGCTACCCATTTATATCATCACCCGTACCCAAGTCCTGCGGCGATGGGCGAGCTGGGAAGCGGCAGGGGTGGATGCATTGGCAGCCGTAGTGTCGGACCTGCACATAGGTGTGAAACAAGGATGCGTCTTAGCCCCCAATCCGTTCAGCCTCATGTTCTCCGCAATGTTGATGGATGCTTTCAAGGACAGCAATGTTGGAGTAGGTCTCAGATACCGTCTGGATTGGAAGTCGCTCAACCGGAGGACGCTGCAAGCCAAAACCAATGTCCAAGTTGAGAACATTCGCGACCTGCTGTTTGCAGAGAACTGTGCCTGTGCACGGAGGCATGCATACAACAGAGAATGTACCTTTTTGCCACAGCGTGCTCCAACTTTGGACTCACCATCTCTACCAGCAACACTAGGTTCTGCATCTGCCAGCTCCGGGAGAAGATTACCTGGAACCATCCATCACTTTCAATGGACTTAAGCTCTTAGATGTAGCCAGGTTCACATACTTCGGTAGCACCCTCTCACAAGCAGTCCACGTACACGATGAGGTCAACACTAGGATTGCCAAAGCCAGCACAACATTTGGTAGACTCCGCTCAAATGTCTGGGATAGGAGAGGCATCAAGCTTTCCACAAAACTCAAAGTATACGCTGCGGTTGTTCTCGCCACCCTCCACTATGCTTGCGAGACATGGACTGTGTATAGTTGCCATGTTAAAAAACTGAACCACTTCCATATGAGCTTCCTGATGAAAGTACTGAAAATCAGATGGCAGAAGAAGGTACCAAACACAGAGATGCTCACTAAGGTCGGCATGCGAAGGAACTACACCAAGCTCTGCAAGGCAGAACTCCGATGGGCTGGCCATGTTGTCTGCATGCCGGTAGAACACCTACCTAAGATGGTCTTTTATGGAGAGCTGCAACAAGGCAAAATGTCTCACGATGGTACCAAAATAGATACAAGGACATCCTCACGGCCTCGCTGAAGAACCTGGGCATTGATCCTGATAGCTGGTAGAATGTCGCTATTAACCGATCTCCTTCGCGCAGTCAAGTCAACGCTGGTGCAGAAGACTTTTAGCAGAAAAAACTGGTGGACGAGGCTGAAAAACGTGATCTGCGCAAATCCAGATACATCTGTTCCGCAACTCCCGGCCGGCAACCTGCACATCCATGTCCCCACTGCAACACACTCTTGCGGGCCCGGATCAGCCATCTCAGACCCACCAACATGACTTGGGAATCTTTATTTATATTATGTACAAATAAGAAATTTTGGGCTAAGAAGAAATGGAAGTATTTTATATGGAACTACATACATGAATATATAAGAATAATCAATTTAGGTACATCTGTTATAATGCTTCATCTTTTCAAAGATAAAACATCTACACCATTCCATTAAACACGCCATTTTATGGCCAATACTAAGGTCAACGAAAAAGTGCAAACTTGTCTGCTTAGGTTTTATTTGGTAGCTATCTAGCTGTTTTTAAATTATGATTTACAGTCCCTACTAGTTCTCAAATCTGAAAATTGTATTGTGTACCTGATAGATTATGTTGAGTCAGAGAAAATAAGACATTCTTTTAATTGTTAGTAAACTCTATACAAACAATATTTCTTTATGAAAAGGAGAATATATTAATAAACACCTTTAAATCTCCCTGCATCTCCGTATACCTTATACTCAAATAAAAGTTTATTTCTTTCCATCGCAGTTTGCTTTTCAGCTATTTCTTCTATAATAAATACTTGTACATCATTTACACTAAAATGCTTTCAATGGACTGTATATCTTTTGTGTGATCAGACTACGTACCTTACATGGTATAAATTCAGAATGTTCACATTGCATAATTAAAACAGTATCAAACTATGTTGCCTTTAAATACAATGGCAACATCAGCAGCAATAATTTCAAATGTGATATCAAACAGTATAGCATGCAATAGAATAATGGAACATGGTACACAGTACGTCGAAAATAATCTCCTTTCCCAGTCACATAACAGGGAATGAAAACTATTGGAGAACAACGGCAGCAAAGGTATTGGGGATTGATATGGGTTAGGAAACGTCGTGTACAAGTTTCCTTGACTCCTCCCGTATATGTAAACACAACACCCTTAGTGAAATAGTAGTTGTTGTTTCTTACTGTGGATTTTTTGTGTCTTTCTGTGTGGGATGAGTTTTGTTGTTGTAGGTTATGGTGTTACTCTTTACAAGACAATTGTTTTAATACCAGCTTCTTAGGTTTTGTGGAAAATATAAAACTCAAAAGACTTTAATGTAAAACATAAGGTGAACTAGTATTGGACTAGTTTATTTTGCTCGCTAAATATTTGTTTTAGCTTTTATCGAATTATCTGAAGCCGTGATGATATAATAGTGCATGTGCGCATAATATTGCATAACGTTTGAATGTTAGGTTCAATTAAACCAGATATATTTCACTGCACATATTGGTGTACTTGTATTAATGAGGAACAACATTATATCAAAAAACAGATTGTGACGACAGAAAGCTGTAAATATATGTAATTTAAAAAAAGACATTGTTCGTTGAACTGGTTTTAGTGCTTCAAATAATCGTGCGACAATTCAAGAAAGGAAATTACAGCCATGATAGTTTATGATTCATACTTGAAACTCGTTTTTGTTTGATCTTGAAATTGAATAAGCATTTGATTTTAAATCAGGTGCCTAAAAATTACTCCAGCTAGATGACCCATTCACTCAATAAGTTATACACAAAACGATTGTGATAAATATCATTACGTCGTCATTAAACTTGGAAGGATGTAGAAATGTCCTTGTTAATGATGCTGATGGGATGTTACTTCAGATTCTTAATGTTCTCCTTGCACATTGTGGTCTACATCATTCATAACTGGTTGGCTGCTTAAGTTCATGTCCTTGTTTACAATTTAGAAGGTACTGGAAATGAAATAACGAATCTGATCCTGATGTATAATTGCGTAATTGTTTTTATATTTGATAGCGAGTAACATAATTAATTATTTCGTTCTTAAATATTGGTAGAGGAATGGGTGTTCTAGATGTTTTCAGTTACTGTTTGCGATGATATTTTTAAAATTCTAATTATACATTTGACTGACAAAGTGTTCATAAAATAATTATGTAATCACTAGGTTTAACCTTATTGTTAATTCATTTAAATTAATAGATAATTGTGACTTTGTCATACATCAAGACTTTTAGCATATAAACACTGTACAGGGCGAATGGCAAATCAGCACATTTAAGAACGGACTTCATTCGGACGAATACTTGAAGTCTCGGGGGATGTAAATATGCTTGAACATGTGATATGACCTTTAGGAATATTTTAAATTTAATTCACGATACTAGATCACTTCGTAGTTTTAACTTTGTATTTTAGACAGATACAGTTATTTCCATTAAATTAGTTTACATACGTAGATACAAACATGCTTACCTACATACCTACCTACCTACCTACATACATACATACATACATACATACAAACACATACACATATACATACATACATACATACATACATACATGCATAGATACATACATACATACCTACACACAAACACATACACATACATACATACATACATACATACATACATACATACATACATACATACATACATACATACA
The DNA here is from genome assembly GCA_028554795.2 of Sinohyriopsis cumingii. Lineage (NCBI taxonomy): Eukaryota > Metazoa > Mollusca > Bivalvia > Unionida > Unionidae > Sinohyriopsis > Sinohyriopsis cumingii. The sequence goes on along the minus strand of CM068833.1, from coordinate 94,328,490 downwards.
TACATACATACATACATACATACATACATACATACATACATACATGCATACATACATACATACATACATGTTTGGTTCCAATTATGAATTCTGAAACAAGTTGACAATCCGTGATGACATCACGAAATAGATAAATTTGATTGCATACCTTATTCATTTAATTAATGCATGGTAAGATGGGTTACTTTTAAAACATGATGATCAGGCCAATGTTCTGGTTCTCAAGACGTAGTAGTCTAATTCGCAGGATACGTAACGGCGAATGTGTAAGCTGCCATATATGAACAAATGATATGTGTATAATATATGCTTACGTTAAAATATTGGCGTTAATAGTCATCAGAGTAAGAAAGATGGATGGATAGATAGATAGATAGATAGATAGATAGGTAGATAGATAGATACATAGATATATGGAAAGACATGAAAATTAATATATGAATTGTAGAATTAAATCAGTTTTATTGAAAAGTCGATACAGAGGTTCTGAACCATTCTCGTGTAAATGATGGTCGAGTGCATTTGTCGAATGGAGATGATTCGTTTGAAACTGAACATATTTAAATAAATTGAAAATCCGTATTCACATTACGAAATAAAGAGAGGAATGTTGTCGCTTTGATAAATGCATAATACATTGTTTAAATTACCGAAAACTTGATATAGCCATTATATGATTGTCAAAATTTAGTAGGTTCAAATGGGAAGGTCTAAAACTAACATTATTACTTACTCCAGGTGCAGGATTTCAATGTATTGTAACATATGTAGCAGTCGGGTATGGAAGATTTTAACAATTCTAGATACTTGATAACATATTATATTTGATTTGTGTTGAATAGAAATGTAAAGGTTTGAGCATCGCTAGATGCAGGGTTCATATTTATCTGGACATTTGTAGTAAGTGGAATAGTGAACTTTCGACCATGATCTGATACAGGATTTCCAGTTATAGCGACATTTGTATCATTTGACACTGTGAAAGCATGACCAGCCCAAGCTGTAGAAATCCGTATTAATGTAGTTTTTGAAGGAAATGGAGGGTCAAAAGTTACAACACCCCTCGATTAATGAATCCAAATTATTATGATTTGTCAAACGTGGCACTGTAATATTTTGACCGACTCCACATACGGGATTGCGAGTTATTGTAGTATTTGTAGGTAGTGGTACAGTAGAAGCTATACCATTCCTAGACTCAGCATTTGCAGTTGTTCAAATAATTAGGTAACATTTTCTGCAAGTGGCAAATGCAAAATGCCACCTGATATTGGACTCCGAATAGAATCAACATATATTTATCAATGGAACAGAAAACGTTAGACAATTCCAAGCTTTATTATTCCAAGTTCTTCTAACATATGTGGCAAGTTTTACGGTAAGAGTTTGACCCACTCCAGATAAAAGAATACAAGATATTCCACCATTTGTGGCTATTTATAAAATTTCGACCGTCCCAGGACTTATATTTCCAACTTATCTTAACATTTGTTGCAATCCGTAATGACAAGTTATGACCAGCTCCAGAAAGAGGATTTTAGGTTATAGTTGCATTTATCAGATACACGATTCCAAGCTTTTGAAGCATTTTTTAGCATGTTTAGCATGTTTAGATCTTTTGAAATTCCCAGATAAAGTAATTCTAGTTATAAAAACATTTTGTGGACGTCGAACAGTAAAGGTTTGACAATTCCCAGCCGTAATATTTGTTGTAGGAGGAATTGAAATATTTGAACAAACTAAAGATGCAGGGCTCCAATGTCTTTTATAAGTTATATCAAGTGGCACTCACTGTAAGACTTTACCCAACTCCTGATAGAGAAACACAGGTTATAGTGACATTTGTGGAAGTGGTAACAATAAATTTGCCCAGCTCAAGATGTATGATTACGCGCCATTATAGCATTCGTTGCAGATGTCACTATAAGAAAGAGTTTGACCGGCTTAAGCTACGCATGCAGGATTCCGAGAGATTGTGGTATTGTTAGAAAGTTGAATAATACAATTATGACCAGCTCCAGATACAGGATTTATAATAATATATGCATTCGTGGGAATTGGAGGAGTAAACGATATATCATTCACAGCTGCAGGATTCCGAGTTATGGTAGCACTGTAGGCGAAGGCATTGTACCGTTGTTCCCAGCATTAGAAACGGGACTCATACGGCTTGTAGTGGGATATCTAGTATATCGAACAGTAGAAGTTTGATCAGAACCAAATGCACGATAACGGGGTGTAACGGGATGTCTAGTAGGTCGCACAGTAAACGTTTTCTCAGCTGCAGCTACAGATTCATCAATCGGAGATATTGCCGGATTTTTAGAATTGGGTATTGCAGCATTTATAGTAGTTGGCACTATAAAAGTGTGTCCAAGGTCAGTTAAATATCCAGGAGTCCGAGATATAGTCTCACTTGGACGAGGCTGAACTGTCCCAGTTGGACCTGTCCTAAACGCAGGAGACGTGGTTGCAGAAGTAAAAGATATAGAAGGTCTTGTTATAGGTATAGAGGCCATTGCAGGAGGTATACTGCCAGTTGAGTCTGCAGCAGGCCCAGATGTCGATTTGAGCGTTTCATTTGCAGCTCTAACAAGTCTATTTCCGATACAATTTCTTACATCTCCATGGGCTGTGAAAAGGAGACAATCTGAAACAACAACAAAAAACATTTTACAAACATCATGGTCAGCTGCTTGACAAAAGATAACAGAAGAACAGTTACACTCATTCTTCACAATCACTGGTGTCATCGGCATTTACTCGTCAAATTTGGATGATGACGATGAGTTGTGTCACCAGCCAATAGTCCATTCAAACTTTCGACAAAGGGAAATGGGTAAAGAGAAAAATTGTTTCGCCTTATCGCTTCCACTATAGATAACAAGGCGTGTGAATTTAAGATGGAAACCACGTTTTGTAATTTGAGAATCTACCTAATCCTAGGCTAGATGTACCGCAAAAGACAATACATAATAAACAACACTATTTTAAAGCAAAACCTTTTTCTACTTTACCTTATTAAAACAGTTCTGGTGACAAACATGTTCTTACAATTTAATGTTTTGGTGTATCATCACGTTTGAGAAGGAAATGATTTTATCGGATTCGAAATAATTGAAAACCAATATTATGTATACGACACTAAGGCTAAGAAAAAAAACAAGTATTCGTTTATGCTTCCCTTTAACAATCAGCTTACTATGCATAGCGTTTAGTATATGATATTAATGAGTTTATTTTAAAATCTAAGTAAATAAATTTTAAAACATTGAATCACAGATTAAATAGTTGTCAACGGTGACCACACATTTTCTAGGGTACATTTCTGTAATTGCTCATGTCTTGCAATAGCACCCTTGGAATATGATGGCACTATAGCTGTTTTATAAACAATGACACTAGCTCAAAACGTAGACGCTAGAAAAAGTTGCTAAAGATGACGAATCTGCTAAGGAGTAACAACCAGACAGAATTAACTGATTAAATCAAATTCGGGAAATTCCTAGGTTCATGCGATGCCCTCTATATCGGCTCGGACACTATGCTCCAACGATGATATTATAGGAGAACAGTTGTACAGGCAGACATCAGTAATGGACAGGTCTTATATGGCATCATGAACATGTACAATAACTTCCTCTTCAATAATTACTCGTTATGTTCTGGGTGTTATGTTCTGGTTAAACTCTCGAAACAAATTCATAGCATGATCAATTTAATGAAACTCGTAAACACTTTAATTCGTGTATTGAAACAAGAGAATGACAATGTATGTACAGTTGACCGTAAATATGCCAGGCATATTTGTCCCGAGAATGTAATTGTGTCATGGCTTAAACTTAATTAACATTTGGAAAATGCTTAGAGAAGACAAATACACATACCACATATCAACAATAAAACGAATTTATTCGGAATAGCGTGATCATATAAAAACTTTCTTCTTAATGTAAATACTGTTTAAATGTTTCTTACGTTATCCTTAAATCTAAAGACAAACAAACGTAGAGACAAATCTAATTTACAGGAATAAAATACTAGGCATTGGCACTAATTTACACCAGGGTGTCTGCTCTTTGCCTATAATAACACTATCAAAAGTCTACTCATTCAAATTTATCCAATGAGAAACATTCAGTTTAAACTTTAGCATAAAAAACCTTGAAATTAATAATTAAAATACTGACATGACATCATTATGTTAATTTACAATTGTAATTCATAACCTGTTACATGACCCCTAGTTTGTAACTTTGATGCAGAAGTGAAGACATCTCTCTCGTCTATGTTAGTATTTTGGCTAATCTGCTGGATTAAAGACCGATGTATGAATTAAATTAAAATGTGCCCAATTACGTTGATATCTTCATATATTTATATTTCATTGACTTTAGCAACAAATGGAATGCCTTGGTTCTGTTACTATACATCATTGGTGAGTTCTAAACAAATGTGTTTTTTTTTTTAATCTTTAACCGAAAACTGGACTTGTTGATGATGATATGTCAAACGTTTTTGTTATATCTAAGTCTTCCTTACCTCCACCCCTCGCAAACTAAACTACCCAGCCTGATCCTTTGTACCTTTGATCAAGATTTAATATAGACACATTATATGAAGGACGTATATTCATAAAGATGGTATAGATAAAGATACAGACAGACGTAAAGAATAAGCATACTGGAATGCTTACCAAGTGATTTTGCCAGAACCAAACTGGAACTGGTCACCGTCAGATAGAGGAAAACAACGATAAAAGTACGCATTTTTTCTGTTTTTGTCTGAAAATAAAAAATCAATAATTTGTTTGTATTGTAGCAATATTACCTCTTCGATAAGTGACACTGGCTATTCCCAACAGCGCAGCGAATGCCTTTAAGCGAGATGCAGTACGTTTGAAGCTGTATGTCTTTGTACAGCCAGTTGTAATCGTAAGTAATATAGTTTGCAAATTCAAACCAGATCGGATGCATTTCGGCTGACTCACCCAATCCATTTTCTGTAAGAAATTTCACGAACCAAATATAATAACTTCCTAATGCAAAACCAACTTTGGTGAAATCCGATATTAAGTAATTTCCACCAATGTATTTATGATACAATTTCTTCCAAATTAATCAATTATTTATCACTTTCTTTGTCACGAAATTTTTGATCAAAGAGATAATGGCTACTTAAAATGAGCTTGAGTCTGTTTATTTAAGAAATAGCTTTGTATATGGCAACGTGCAATGTACTTGTGCTTGGTTACTTCACGGTTACCTGTCTATTATTTATGGGTTTGTTTGCGTGAAGATCAGCAGAGCGGGGATCACTGTAGCAAATATGCATACTAACTGGTTTCCTATACGAGTGCAAGAGCTCAGTGGATTGCCACGTTGTTGATGATTTCGGATCATTTCTATGGAAAATAATTTTGATGATTCCTCAGGTGAGACTCCTTGTAGTACCATGCCTGTACTGGATTTGATATTTATGCCTATTCCTTTTATTGTTTTAGGCAATGAATGCCGTGTTGACTAATAGAACAAATGTGATTTTTCCCGTACTATTTATATTCCATCTATGTAGTGAGAGAGTGAAAGAAAGAGAGAGAGAGATTTCACAATAGCTTCTTCGTACATATATATTGTTTAATCTAAACTTTAATAAATAACATATTTTAACGTAATAGTAGAATCATAAGGCAACTTGTAATTAAACATCTTGGATCATGCAATCTTAATACATTTAAAGTAAGAAAAAGAAACAACAAAATCTTGTATCTACAAATGTACCGATACATTGAAAATGAGATTTTTGTGTTAATAATAAATACAGAAACTAGAAATGATATCTAATTAAAGTGAATAACAGATCGGAAGTACAACTATATATAAACTTACATTGATTTTTCAGTCGCTTAGCAGGTGCTTACTTCCACAGCACGACGTTCATACTCTCAGACGGAGCTTTTATTTTGTGATCGTAGGGCATACTGTTACTCGTTAATGACCGTTTTAAACCGATTAAGATGGTTTGAATTGTATGGTTCGACTGTGACTAATTCATTATATAATACATGGCTTATGTTTCACTAATTCTCGCTTCGTAAGACAATGGGCTTATGTTTCACTAATTCTCGCTTTGTAAGACAATGGGCTTATGTTTCACTAATTCTCGCTTTGTAAGACAATGGGCTTATGTTTCACTAATTCTCGCTTTGTTAGACAATGACAATGCCAGAGTATATAATACCGTCAGGTTGCAACACGCAGGAATTGAATTAAACTATTAATATTTCACTTTGCATGCATATACCTTAGCCTTGGACGATATAACATTTTGTTATCAACAATATCAGTTTAACTCTCATTTACAGCATTGTTATGTTATTAAAGTCATTGCTTCAATGGACTAAAATCCTTTTGAACTCTCTAGATTAGTGATTCTCAAACTGTGTCCTGAGGCCGCGTGAGATTTGCATGTGTGCCGTGCGAGTTTTGAAAAATAGTTAAAATTGATAGCGTCTTGAAACCTTGAACATATCGAAAAATTAAATGGTAAATCAATGTCGCTAAAGTTAAAAAAGTAACATAAAAACGCAATCTCTATCAATCTGTCATTCATTGGTTCCTTTCGTAACGCGAGACTTGTGCGAGATCTCGGGAGAACTCGATTGCTCTAATAATTTCGTTCTTGGACGTTGAAAAAACAAACTTTATATTCTCTCTTCATGATTAAATCTGGTGGCTGAAGGTTGAAATTCTCTTCGATTTATTCTACAAATTAAATTCACTGAATTTTAGTCTTCAAGGACCATCAGAAAACATCATCTCTGCAACATCAAAACTGAAGTCATTTGATGAAATGTTGTCGCTGTGGCAAAGTAAGGTCTCGAAGGGAGTCCTCGACTGCTTTCCTACTGTCAACGAATCTCATTCAAACAAGAAAATTATCCCCGAAATTCTGGACACACTGAGAGACCTACAATCGGCACTGCAGCATTACTTCCCATCACATGCAAGCGATGGATATGGATGGGTGATCAATCCATTCGGCAACAACGAAACTACAAATATTACAACCGAAGAAGAAGAAGAGCTCATTGATTTAAAAAACGATATATTTTTCCAGTCAACATTTCCCGAAAAGAGTCTGGAGGAGTTTTGGATCTCAATCAAAAAGTGATATCCTGCAGTCAGTTCAAAATCAATCAAAGTAATTCTGCCATTTGTGTCTTCGTGGTTTTGTGAGTTTGGATTTTCAGCATTGAATGAAATCAAATCGAAAAAGAGAGAGACTTCTTAAAATCGACGATGAAATGCGCGCCTGTTTGTCGACTTTGGAGCCTCGCTTCAATCTCATTTACTCTCGAAAGCAGACATATCCTTCACATTAAATTTAAAATTAAATATATATATAAAAGTATATAAGTTCTTCACCACAAAAATTGTTAAATCTTTTCAGGTGTGCCGTGAAAATTGTTAGATCTTTTTGTTGTGCCGCAAGAGAAAAAAGTTTGAGAAACCCTGCTCTAGAACATTTGAAATGGTGAAGCTATCTTATCTTTCCTTTCTCTGAATAAAAGAAAGACGGAAAGAACAAACAGTACATTGAGGAAATACACTTCAAAATTAACAAAAATGTTCGTTTTTTCCCTTCAGTTTTGAACATATTCTGATTGTTTTCTCGTAAATTTTAAGGGCAGGAAACATTTTTATCGTATGCATATATTCGTGAGAGATATCTTTTGCATTATAATATTTATGTCTAGCTAGCTTACATTTTCCCCAAATATGGCTTACGATATACTTCATTGTGATATATTTGTTATTCTTCCTATTAGCAAATATTGTATTAGAATTGGTTAGAAGAGATGTGGAATTATCCTTGTCTATCAGCATTCCTAGTTTTCCCCACGTTGTGTAGTCTCTTCGTTAAAGCTTCCATCGAGTCTTTACATAGGCTAAATAGGAACATACCTTTTCTTATCAGATTTTCACAATCGTTTCTTGACACACTGAGACTCGGGCAAACAGATCGGCCGTAAATAAATATTTTTTTTTCTAACTTTCATATACGCACGTGGAAGCAGCTTTTTCGTTCCATTAACCCTTTAAGAAATTGGTTATAGATCACATCTATCATATTTCGTAACTTGTGTGGTGTGGCCTTTCTAACAAATTCTCTTTTCTTTAAATAAATGAATTTCGATATGTTGGTCAGCGGTCTAAGTGGGGTAGTAGTTGTTTGCTTTTGCTTCATTACGTGAACTCTTTCCAGATGAATAATAAGGATGTCTAAATCTTTTTCTTATATCCAGGTGGAAGCAGTTTAATTCGTTTCAACACATTTTTTTAGGAAATTGTTCATTGATTCAGTAAGTATTATGTGGTAACTTAAGTGGCCCTTTAATTTACGCGAGGAATTCCCGTGTGAGAACAACATTCGAAAATAAACTTTTAAACAAATTTTATATGATATTGAAGTAAATGTATTCTTCATTCGCTTTACAATTACTTTCTTTCCATAGATTTGTTTTAAAAAATTGTTTGGCGCGGATACCCTGTGAGCGCGGTAAACAATTGGGCCCAGTAGGGACAATAGTCTTAATGCCGGCCTTTCTTACATGATGTCTTCTCCTTAAAATAAGGGAACTATCCTATGGTGGTCAGCGGTCGAAATCGGGCGCAAGATGTTCTCCTGTTTCTTCATTCTGTGAAATCTTGTCATATGACTTCCATCAGCACGGATGAATAAATCTTTTTCAATAAATTTTAGTATGATTAGTTTAGTCTTTTATACATGGTTATTAGTTTCCTTCTCAGCTATACCAGTGAATATTATTGTCACGCATACTTCTTCCTTTGGTCATGTATATATAATGTTAATTGTACTTAAATGACGTTAACCGGGAATATCCTTTTTCGCCAGACGATGAGGGGATTTCTAGGTTTGAATATAGTGAATATCTCCCGCCGTCGTTATGGAAATCATTATCATTTATATATAAAATTCAAATATGCAATTTCTGTTTCAAGAACATATTTAATATAAAAAAGACAATATATTTATTTCCTGATAATTTCTATTGGCTTTAAAGAATTCTATTGGGTTTGACAATCATGTTTTTTCGACCTAATTCCAGAGCTTATCCAGCACATTCTCTTCTTAAATGGGTATCCTCTAAGTAAATCAAAGTGTTTCTGAAAGCAGTTTATATGATGAGATCACATACCGATGGATGCAAGAACAGACTAAGATTGTTACAATATTGCCTCATTTATGTTAATATTCCTAGTTTGTTTATCCTTAAATTTGTGTATCGCATAATCCAAAACAATGTATGGGCGGAATGGCTTAATCCGATTCCTTATTGACAAATGCTGTCCGATAAGCACCGTGTCGTCGTTCTAGATTCAGCCATCTTTCGACGCAAGAGACATTAGAAGTGGGAAGTCGTAGGGCTGAGTCTAGTGCAAGTTTTTCTGCTATTCCAACAGGGGTTTTGGCGTATGGTTTCCACTATTCCAGTTGGTATTTGCTATTTGTTACCTGAATGCATATTGTTTTGAAGTTTGCTTAGATTCACTTAGGTCTGAAAGCCAAATAATACACCAAACGCTTGCAAAATAATTCTTTACTGAAGTAAACGTGTAGGACCAACGGTTGACTAGCTACCCCGAGGAAGTACGACTGCTACCCATTTATATCATCACCCGTACCCAAGTCCTGCGGCGATGGGCGAGCTGGGAAGCGGCAGGGGTGGATGCATTGGCAGCCGTAGTGTCGGACCTGCACATAGGTGTGAAACAAGGATGCGTCTTAGCCCCCAATTCGTTCAGCCTCATGTTCTCCGCAATGTTGATGGATGCTTTCAAGGACAGCAATGTTGGAGTAGGTCTCAGATACCGTCTGGATGGGAGGTCACTCAACTGGAGGAGGCTGCAAGCCAAAACCAATGTCCAAGTTGAGAACATTCGCGACCTGCTGCTTGCAGAGAACTGTGCCTGTGCACGGAGGCATGCATACAACAGAGAATGTACCTTTTTGCCACAGCGTGTTCCAACTTTGGACTCACCATCTCTACCAGCAACACCGAGGTTCTGCATCTGCCAGCTCCGGGAGAAGATTACCTGGAACCATCCATCACTTTCAATGGACATAAGCTCTTAGATGTAGCCAGGTTCACATACTTCGGTAGCACCCTCTCACAAGCAGTCCACATAAACGATGAGGTCAACACTAGGATTGCCAAAGCCAGCACAACATTTGGTAGACTCCGCTCAAATGTCTGGGATAGGAGAGGCATCAAGCTTTCCACAAAACTCAAAGTATACGCTGCGGTTGTTCTCGCCACCCTCCACTATGCTTGCGAGACATGGACTGTGTATAGTTGCCATGTTAAAAAACTGAACCACTTCCATATGAGCTTCCTGATGAAAGTACTGAAAATCAGATGGCAGAAGAAGGTACCAAACATAGAGATGCTCACTAAGGTCGGCATGCGAAGGAACTACACCAAGCTCTGCAAGGCAGAACTCCGATGGGCTGGCCATGTTGTCCGCATGCCGGTAGAACACCTACCTAAGATGGTCTTTTATGGAGAGCTGCAACAAGGCAAAATGTCTCACGATGGTACCAAAATAGATACAAGGACATCCTCACGGCCTCGCTGAAGAACCTGGGCATTGATCCTGATAGCTTGTAGAATGTCGCTAATAACCGATCTCCTTCGCGCAGTCAAGTCAACGCTGGTGCAGAAGACTTTTAGCAGAAAAAACTGATGGACGAGGCTGAAAAACGTGATCTGCGCAAATCCAGATACATCTGTTCCGCAACTCCCGGCCAGCAACCTGCACATCCATGTCCCCACTGCAACACACTCTTGCGGGCCCGGATCAGCCATCTCAGACCCACCAACATGACTTGGGAATCTTTTTATATTATGTACAAATAAGAAATTTTGGGCTAAGCAGAAATGGAAGTATTTTATATGGAACTACATACATTAATATATAAGAATAATCACTTTAGGTACATCTGTTATAATGGTTCATCTTTTCAAAGATAAAACATCTACACCATTCCATTAAACACGCCATTTTATGGCCAATACTAAGGTCAACGAAAAAGTGCAAACTTGTCTGCTTAGGTTTTATTTGGTAGCTATCTAGCTGTTTTTAAATTATGATTTACAGTCCCTACTAGTTCTCAAATCTGAAAATTGTATTGTGTACCTGATAGATTATGTTGAGTCAGAGAAAATAAGACATTCTTTTAATTGTTAGTAAACTCTATACAAACAATATTTCTTTATGAAAAGGAGAATATATTAATAAACACCTTTAAATCTCCCTGCATCTCCGTATACCTTATACTCAAATAAAAGTTTATTTCTTTCCATCGCAGTTTGCTTTTCAGCTATTTCTTCTATAATGAATACTTGTACATCATTTACACTAAAATGCTTTCAATGGACTGTATATCTTTTGTGTGATCAGACTACGTACCTTACATGGTATAAATTCAGAATGTTCACATTGCATAATTAAAACAGTATCAAACTATGTTGCCTTTAAATACAATGGCAACATCAGCAGCAATAATTTCAAATGTGATATCAAACAGTATAGCATGCAATAGAATAATGGAACATGGTACACAGTACGTCGAAAATAATCTCCTTTCCCAGTCACATAACAGGGAATGAAAAATATTGGAGAACAACGGCAGCAAAAGGTATTGGGGATTGATATGGGTTAGGAAACGTCGTGTACAAGTTTCCTTGACTCCTCCCGTATATGTAAACACCACACCCTTAGTGAAATAGTAGTTGTTGTTTCTTACTGTGGACTTTTTGTGTCTTTTTGTGTGGGATGAGTTTTGTTGTTGTAGGTCATGGTGTTACTCTTTACAAGACAATTGTTTTAATACCAGCTTCTTAGGTTTTGTGGAAAATATAAAACTCAAAAGACTTTAATGTAAAACATAAGGTGAACTAGTATTGGACTAGTTTATTTTGCTCGCTAAATATTTGTTTTAGCTTTTATCGAATTATCTGAAGCCGTGATGATATAATAGTGCATGTGCGCATAATATTGCATAACGTTTGAATGTTAGGTTCAATTAAACCAGATATATTTCACTGCACATATTGGTGTACTTGTATTAATGAGGAACAACATTATATCAAAAAACAGATTGTGACGACAGAAAGCTGTAAATATATGTAATTTAAAAAAAGACATTGTTCGTTGAACTGGTTTTAGTGCTTCAAATAATCGTGCGACAATTCAAGAAAGGAAATTACAGCCATGATAGTTTATGATTCATACTTGAAACTCGTTTTTGTTTGATCTTGAAATTGAATAAGCATTTGATTTTAAATCAGGTGCCTAAAAATTACTCCAGCTAGATGACCCATTCAATCAATAAGTTATACACAAAACGATTGTGATAAATATCATTACGTCGTCATTAAACTTGGAAGGATGTAGAAGTGTCCTTGTTAATGATGCTGATGGGATGTTACTTCAGATTCTTAATGTTCTCCTTGCACATTGTGGTCTACATCATTCATAACTGGTTGGCTGCTTAAGTTCATGTCCTTGTTTACAATTTAGAAGGTACTGGAAATGAAATAACGAATCTGATCCTGATGTATAATTGCGTAATTGTTTTTATATTTGATAGCGAGTAACATAATTAATTATTTCGTTCTTAAATATTGGTAGAGGAATGGGTGTTCTAGATGTTTTCAGTTACTATTTGCGATGATTTTTTTAAAATTCTAATTATACATTTGACTGACAAAGTGTTCATAAAATAATTATGTAATCACTAGGTTTAACCTTATTGTTAATTCATTTAAATTCATAGCTAATTGTGACTTTGTCATACATCAAGACTTTTAGCATATAAACACTGTACAGGGCGAATGGCAAATCAGCACATTTAAGAACGGACTTCATTCGGACGAACACTTGAAGTCTCGGGGGATGTAAATATGCTTGAACATGTGATATGACCTTTAGGAATATTTTAAATTTAATTCACGATACTAGATCACTTCGTAGTTTTAACTTTGTATTTTAGACAGATACAGTTCTTTCCATTAAATTAGTTTACATACGTAGATACAAACATGCTTACCTACATACCTACCTACCTACCTACCTACATACATACATACATACATACATACAAACACATACACATATACATACATACATACATACATACATACATACATACACACAAACACATACACATATACATACATACATACATACATACATAAATACATACATACATACATACATACATACATACATACATACATACATGCATACATACATACATACATACATGTTTGGTTCCAATTATGAATTCTGAAACAAGTTGACAATCCGTGATGACATCACGAAATAGATAAATTTGATTGCATACCTTATTCATTTAATTAATGCATGGTAAGATGGGTTACTTTTAAAAAATGATGATCAGGCCAATGTTCTGGTTCTCAAGACGTAGTAGTCTAATTTGCAGGATACGTAACGGTGAATGTGTAAGCTGCCATATATGAACAAATGATATGTGTATAATATATGCTTACGTTAAAATATTGGCGTTAATAGTCATCAGAGTAAGAAAGATGGATGGATAGATAGATAGGTAGATAGATAGATAGATAGGTAGATAGATAGATACATAGATATATGGAAAGACATGAAAATTAATATATGAATTGTAGAATTAAATCAGTTTTATTGAAAAGTCGATACAGAGGTTCTGAACCATTCTCGTGTAAATGATGGTCGAGTGCACTGGTAGAATGGAGATGATTCGTTTGAAACTGAACATATTTAAATAAATTGAAAATCCGTATTCACATTACGAAATAAAGAGAGGAATGTTGTTTAAATTACCGAAAACTTGATATAGCCATTATATGATTGTCAAAGTTTAGTAGGTTCAAATGGGAAGGTCTAAAACTAACATTATTACTTACTCCAGGTGCAGGATTTCAATGTATTGTAACATATGTAGCAGTCGGGTATGGAAGATTTTAACAATTCTAGATACTTGATAACATATTATATTTGATTTGTGTTGAATAGAAATGTAAAGGTTTGAGCATCGCTAGATGCAGGGTTCATATTTATCTGGACATTTGTAGTAAGTGGAATAGTGAACTTTCGACCATGATCTGATACAGGATTTCCAGTTATAGCGACATTTGTATCATTTGACACTGTGAAAGCATGACCAGCCCAAGCTGTAGAAATCCGTATTAATGTAGTTTTTGAAGGAAATGGAGGGTCAAAAGTTACAACACCCCTCGATTAATGAATCCAAATTATTATGATTTGTCAAACGTGGCACTGTAATATTTTGACCGACTCCACATACGGGATTGCGAGTTATTGTAGTATTTGTAGGTAGTGGTACAGTAGAAGCTATACCATTCCTAGACTCAGCATTTGCAGTTGTTCAAATAATTAGGTAACATTTTCTGCAAGTGGCAAATGCAAAATGCGACCTGATACTGGACTCCGAATAGAATCAACACATATTTATCAATGGAACAGAAAACGTTAGACAATTCCAAGCTTTATTATTCCAAGTTCTTCTAACATATGTGGCAAGTTTTACGGTAAGAGTTTGACCCACTCCAGATAAAAGAATACAAGATATTCCACCATTTGTGGCTATTTATAAAATTTCGACCGTCCCAGGACTTATATTTCCAACTTATCTTAACATTTGTTGCAATCCGTAATGACAAGTTATGACCAGCTCCAGAAAGAGGATTTTAGGTTATAGTTGCATTTATCAGATACACGATTCCAAGCTTTTGAAGCATTTTTTAGGATGTTTAGCATGTTTAGATCTTTTGAAATTCCCAGATAAAGTAATTCTAGTTATAAAAACATTTTGTGGACGTCGAACTGTAAAGGTTTGACAATTCCCAGCCGTAATATTTGTTGTAGGAGGAATTGAAATATTTGAACAAACTAAAGATGCAGGGCTCCAATGTCTTTTATAAGTTATATCAAGTGGCACTCACTGTAAGACTTTACCCAACTCCTGATAGAGAAACACAGGTTATAGTGACATTTGTGGAAGTGGTAACAATAAATTTGCCCAACTCAAGATGTATGATTACGCGCCATTATAGCATTCGTTGCAGATGTCACTATAAGAAAGAGTTTGACCGGCTTAAGCTACGCATGCAGGATTTCGAGAGATTGTGGTATTGTTAGAAAGTTGAATAATACAATTATGACCAGCTCCAGATACAGGATTTATAATAATATATGCATTCGTGGGAATTGGAGGAGTAAACGATATATCATTCACAGCTGCAGGATTCCGAGTTATGGTAGCACTGTAGGCGAAGGCATTGTACCGTTGCGCCCAGCATCAGAAACGGGACTCATACGGCTTGTAGTGGGGTATCTAGTATATGGAACAGTAGAAGTTTGATCAGAACCAAATGCACGATAACGGGGTGTAACGGGATGTCTAGTAGGTCGCACAGTAAAAGTTTTCTCAGCTGCAGCTACAGATTCATCAATCGGAGATATTGCCGGATTTTTAGAACTGGGTATAGCAGCATTTATAGTAGTTGGTACTATAAAAGTGTGTCCAAGGTCAGTTAAATATCCAGGAGTCCGAGATATAGTCTCACTTGGACGAGGCTGAACTGTCCCAGTTGGACCTGTCCTAAACGCAGGAGACGTGGTTGCAGAAGTAAAAGATATAGAAGGTCTTGTTATAGGTATAGAGGCCATTGCAGGAGGTATACTGCCAGTTGAGTCTGCAGCAGGCCCAGATGTCGATTTGAGCGTTTCATTTGCAGCTCTAACAAGTCTATTTCCGATACAATTTCTTACATCTCCATGGGCTGTGAAAAGGAGACAATCTGAAACAACAACAAAAAACATTTTACAAACATCATGGTCAGCTGCTTGACAAAAGATAACAGAAGAACAGTTACACTCATTCTTCACAATCACTGGTGTCATCGGCATTTACTCGTCAAATTTGGATGATGACGATGAGTTGTGTCACCAGCCAATAGTCCATTCAAACTTTCGACAAAGGGAAATGGGTAAAGAAAAAAATTGTTTCGCCTTATCGCTTCCACTATAGATAACAAGGCGTGTGAATTTAAGATGGAAACCACGTTTTGTAATTTGAGAATCTACCTAATCCTAGGCTAGATGTACCGCAAAAGACAATACATAATAAACAACACTATTTTAAAGCAAAACCTTTTTCTACTTTACCTTATTAAAACAGTTCTGGTGACAAACATGTTCTTACAATTTAATGTTTTGGTGTATCATCACGTTTGAGAAGGAAATGATTTTATCGGATTCGAAATAATTGAAAACCAATATTATGTATACGACACTAAGGCTAAGAAAAAAAACAAGTATTCGTTTATGCTTCCCTTTAACAATCAGCTTACTATGCATAGCGTTTAGTATATGATATTAATGAGTTTATTTTAAAATCTAAGTAAATAAATTTTAAAACATTGAATCACAGATTAAATAGTTGTCAACGGTGACCACACATTTTCTAGGGTACATTTCTGTAATTGCTCATGTCTTGCAATAGCACCCTTGGAATATGATGGCACTATAGCTGTTTTATAAACAATGACACTAGCTCAAAACGTAGACGCTAGAAAAAGTTGCTAAAGATGACGAATCTGCTAAGGAGTAACAACCAGACAGAATTAACTGATTAAATCAAATTCGGGAAATTCCTAGGTTCATGCGATGCCCTCTATATCGGCTCGGACACTATGCTCCAACGATGATATTATAGGAGAACAGTTGTACAGGCAGACATCAGTATTGGACAGGTCTTATATGGCATCATGAACATGTACAATAACTTCATCTTCAATAATTACTCGTTATGTTCTGGGTGTTATGTTCTGGTTAAACTCACGAAACAAATTCATAGCATGATCAATTTAATGAAACGCGTAAACACTTTAATTCGTGTATTGAAACAAGAGAATCACAATGTATGTACAGTTGACCGTAAATATGCCAGGTATATTTGTCCCGAGAATGTAATTGTGTCATGGCTTAAACTTAATTAACATTTGGAAAATGCTTAGAGAAGACAAATACACATACCACATATCAACAATAAAACGAATTTATTCGGAATAGCGTGATCATATAAAAACTTTCTTCTTAATGTAAATACTGTTTAAATGTTTCTTACGTTATCCTTAAATCTAAAGACAAACAAACGTAGAGACAAATCTAATTTACAGGAATAAAATACTAGGCATTGGCACTAATTTACACCAGGGTGTCTGCTCTTTTGCCTATAATAACACTATCAAAAGTCTACTCATTCAAATTTATCCAATGCGAAAGATTCAGTTTAAACTTTAGCATAAAAAACCTTGAAATTAATAATTAAAATACTGACATGACATCATTATGTTAATTTACAATTGTAATTTATAACCTGTTACATGACCCTTAGTTTGTAACTTTGATGCAGAAGTGAAGACATCTCTCTTCTATGTTAGTATTTTGGCTAATCTGCTGGATTAAAGACCGATGTATGAATTAAATTAAAATGTGCCCAATTACGTTGATATCTTCATATATTTATATTGCATTGACTTTAGCAACAAATGGAATGCCTTGGTTCTGTTACTATACATCATTGGTGAGTTCTAAACAAATGTGTTTTTTTTTTATCTTTAACCGAAAACTGGACTTGTTGATGATGATATGTCAAACGTTTCTGTTATATCTAAGTCTTCCTTACCTCCACCCCTCGCAAACTAAACTACCCAGCCTGATCCTTTGTACCTTTGATCAAGATTTAATATAGACACATTATATGAAGGACATATATTCATAAAGATGGTATAGATAAAGATACAGACAGACGTAAAGAATAAGCATACTGGAATGCTTACCAAGTGATTTTGCCAGAACCAAACTGGAACTGGTCACCGTCAGAGTGAGGTGCACAATGATCAGAGTACGCATTTTTTCTGTTTTTGTCTGAAAATAACAAATCAATAATTTGTTCATATTTGAGTAATATTACATCTTGGAAAAGTGACACTGGCTATTCCGAACAACCCATTCAATGCCTTTAAGCGAGATGCAGTACGTTTGAAGCTGTATCTCATTGTACAGCCAGTTGTAATCGTAAGTAATATAGTTTGCGTTGTTGCTCATAACCATTCGAAACCAATTTCTTACCAGCAAATTCAAACCAGATCGGATGCATTTCTGCTGACTCACCCAATCCATCTTCTGTCCGAAATTTCACGAACCAAATATAATAACTTCCTAATGCAAAACCAACTTTGGTGAAATCCGATATTAAGTAATTTCCACCAATGTTTTTATGATGAAATTTCTTCCAAATTAATCAATTATTTATCACTTTCTTTGTCACGAAATTTTTGATCAAAGATATAATGGCTACTTAAATGAGCTTGAGTCTGTTTATTTAAAAAATAGCTTTGTGTATGGCAACGTGCAATGTACTTGTGCTTGGTTACTTCACGGTTACCTGTCTATTATTTATGGGTTTGTTTGCGTGAAGATCAGCAGAGCGGGGATCACTGTAGCAAATATGCATACTAACTGGTTTCCTATACGAGTGCAAGAGCCCAGTGGATTGCCACGTTGTTGATGATTTCGGATCATTTCTATGGAAAATAATTTTGATGATTCCTCAGGTGAGACTCCTTGTAGTACCATGCCTGTACTGGATTTGATATTTATGCCTATTCCTTTTATTGTTTTAGGCAATGAATGCCGTGTTGACTAATAGAACAAATGTGATTTTTCCCGTACTATTTATATTCATCTATATAGTGAGAGAGTGAAAGAAAGGAAGAGAGAGATTTCACAATAGTTTCTTCGTACATTTATATTGTTTGATCTAAATTTTATTAAATAACATATTTTAACGTAATAGTAGAATCATAAGGCAACTTGTAATTAAACATCTTGGATTATGCAATCTTAATACATTTAAACTAAGAAAAAGAAACATCAAAATCTTGTATCTACAAATGTACCGATACATTGAAAATGAGCTTTTTGTGTTAATAATAAATACGGAAACTAGAAATGATATCTAATTAAAGTGAATAACAGATCGGAAGTACAACTATTGCAGCCTATATATAAACTTACATTGATTTTTCAGTCGCTTAGCAGGTGCTTACTTCCACAGCACGACGTTCATATTCTCAGACGGAGCTTTTATTTTGTGATCGTAGGGCATACTGTTACTCGTTAATGACCGTTTTAAACCGATTAAGATGGTTTGAATTGTATGGTTCGACTGTGACTAATTCATTATATAATACATGGCTTATGTTTCACTAATTCTCGTTTTGTAAGACAATGGGCTTATGTTTCACTAATTCTCGCTTTGTAAGACAATGGGCTTATGTTTCACTAATTCTCGCTTTGTAAGACAATGGGCTTATGTTTCACTAATTCTCGCTTTGTTAGACAATGACAATGCCAGAGTATATAATACCGTCAGGTTGCAACACGCAGGAATTGAATTAAACTATTAATATTTCACTTTGCATGCATATACCTTAGCCTTGGACGATATAACATTTTGTTATCAACAATATCAGTTTAACTCTCATTTACAGCATTGTTATGTTATTAAAGTCATTGCTTCAATGGACTAAAATCCTTTTGAACTCTCTAGATTAGTGATTCTCAAACTGTGTCCTGAGGCCGCGTGAGATTTGCATGTGTGCCGTGCGAGTTTTGAAAAATAGTTAAAATTGATAGCGTCTTGAAACCTTGAACATATCGAAAAATTAAATGGTAAATCAATGTCGCTAAAGTTAAAAAAGTAACATAAAAACGCAATCTCTATCAATCTGTCATTCATTGGTTCCTTTCGTAACGCGAGACTTGTGCGAGATCTCGGGAGAACTCGATTGCTCTAATAATTTCGTTCTTGGACGTTGAAAAAACAAACTTTATATTCTCTCTTCATGATTAAATCTGGTGGCTGAAGGTTGAAATTCTCTTCGATTTATTCTACAAATTAAATTCACTGAATTTTAGTCTTCAAGGACCATCAGAAAACATCATCTCTGCAACATCAAAACTGAAGTCATTTGATGAAATGTTGTCGCTGTGGCAAAGTAAGGTCTCGAAGGGAGTCCTCGACTGCTTTCCTACTGTCAACGAATCTCATTCAAACAAGAAAATTATCCCCGAAATTCTAGACACACTGAGAGACCTACAATCGGCACTGCAGCATTACTTCCCATCACATGCAAGCGATGGATATGGATGGGTGATCAATCCATTCGGCAAAAACGAAACTACAAATATTACAACCGAAGAAGAAGAAGAGCTCATTAATTTAAAAAACGATATATTTTTCCAGTCAACATTTCCCGAAAAGAGTCTGGAGGAGTTTTGGATCTCAATCAAAAAGTGATATCCTGCAGTCAGTTCAAAATCAATCAAAGTAATTCTGCCATTTGTGTCTTCGTGGTTTTGTGAGTTTGGATTTTCAGCATTGAATGAAATCAAATCGAAAAAGAGAGAGACTTCTTAAAATCGACGATGAAATGCGCGCCTGTTTGTCGACTTTGGAGCCTCGCTTCAATCTCATTTACTCTCGAAAGCAAGCACATCCTTCTCATTAAATTTAAAATTAAATATATATATAAAAGTATATAAGTTCTTCACCACAAAAATTGTTAAATCTTTTCAGGTGTGCCGTGAAAATTGTTAGCTCTTTTTGTTGTGCCGCAAGAGAAAAAGGTTTGAGAAACCCTGCTCTAGAACATTTGAAATGGTGAAGCTATCTTATCTTTCCTTTCTCTGAATAAAAGAAAGACGGAAAGAACAAACAGTACATTGAGGAAATACACTTCAAAATTAACAAAAATGTTCGTTTTTTCCCTTCAGTTTTGAACATATTCTGATTGTGTTCTCGTAAATTTTAAGGGCAGGAAACATTTTTATCGTATGGATATATTCGTGAGAGATATCTTTTGCATTATAATATTTATGTCTAGCTAGCTTATATTTTCCCCAAATATGGCTTACGATATACTTCATTGTGATATATTTGTTATTCTTCCTATTAGCAAATATTGTATTAGAATTGGTTAGAAGAGATGTGGAATTATCCTTGTCTATCAGCATTCCTAGTTTTCCCCACGTTGTGTAGTCTCTTCGTTAAAGCTTCCATCGAGTCTTTACATAGGCTAAATAGGAACATACCTTTTCTTATCAGATTTTCACAATCGTTTCTTGATACACTGAGACTCGGGCAAACAGATCGGCCGTAAATAAATATTTTTTTTTCTAACTTTCATATACGCACGTGGAAGCAGCTTTTTCGTTCCATTAACCCTTTAAGAAATTGGTTATAGATCACATCTATCATATTTCGTAACTTGTGTGGTGTGGCCTTTCTAACAAATTCTCTTTTCTTTAAATAAATGAATTTCGATATGTTGGTCAGCGGTCTAAGTGGGGTAGTAGTTGTTTGCTTTTGCTTCATTACGTGAACTCTTTCCAGATGAATAATAAGGATGTCTAAATCTTTTTCTTATATCCAGGTGGAAGCAGTTTAATTCGTTTCAACACCTTTTTTTAGGAAATTGTTCATTGATTCAGTAAGTATTATGTGGTAACTTAAGTGGCCCTTTAATTTACGCGAGGAATTCCCGTGTGAGAACAACATTCGAAAATAAACTTTTAAACAAATTTTATATGATATTGAAGTAAATGTATTCTTCATTCGCTTTACAATTACTTTCTTTCCATAGATTTGTTTTAAAAAATTGTTTGGCGCGGATACCCTGTGAGCACGGTAAACAATTGGGCCCAATAGGGACAATAGTCTTAATGCCGGCCTTTCTTACATGATGTCTTCTCCTTAAAATAAGGGAACTATGCTATGGTGGTCAGCAGTCGAAATCGGGCGCAAGATGTTCTCCTGTTTCTTCATTCTGTGAAATCTTGTCATATGACTTCCATCAGCACGGATAAATAAATCTTTTTCAATAAATTTTAGTATGATTAGTTTAGTCTTTTATACATGGTTATTAGTTTCCTTCTCAGCTATACCAGTGAATATTATTGTCACGCATACTTCTTCCTTTGGTCATGTATATATAATGTTAATTGTACTTAAATGACGATAACCGGGAATATCCTTTTTCGCCAGACGACGAGGGGATTTCTAGGTTTGAATATAGTGAATATCTCCCGCCGTCGTTATGGAAATCATTATCATTTATATATAAAATTCAAATATGCAATTTCTGTTTCAAGAACATATTTAATATAAAAAAGACAATATATTTATTTCCTGATAATTTCTATTGGCTTTAAAGAATTCTATTGGGTTTGACAATCATGTTTTTTCGACCTAATTCCAGAGCTTATCCAGCACATTTTCTTCTTAAATGGGTATCCTCTAAGTGGGAATGAAAATTTTTCTGAAAGCAGTTTATATGATGAGATCACATATCGATGGATGCAAGAACAGACTAAGATTGTTACAATATTGCCTCATTTATGTTAATATTCCTAGTTTTTGTTTATCCTTAAATTTGTGTATCGCATAATCCAAAACAATGTATGGGCGGAATGGCTTAATCCGATTCCTTATTGACAAATGCTGTCCGATAAGCACCGTGTCGTCGTTCTAGATTCAGCCATCTTTCGACGCAAGAGACATTAGAAGTGGGAAGTCGTAGGGCTGAGTCTAGTGCAAGTTTTTCTGCTATTCCAACAGGGGTTTTGGCGTATGGTTTCCACTATTCCAGTTGATATTTGCTATTTGTTACCTGAATGCATATTGTTTTGAAGTTTGCTTAGATTCACTTAGGTCTGAAAGCCAAATAATACACCAAACGCTTGCAAAATAATTCTTTATTGAAGTAAACGTGTAGGACCAACGGTTGACTAGCTACCCCGAGGAAGTACGACTGCTACCCATTTATATCATCACCCGTACCCAAGTCCTGCGGCGATGGGCGAGCTGCGAAGCGGCAGGGGTGGATGCATTGGCAGCCGTAGTGTCGGACCTGCACATAGGTGTGAAACAAGGATGCGTCTTAGCCCCCAATTCGTTCAGCCTCATGTTCTCCGCAATGTTGATGGATGCTTTCAAGGACAGCAATGTTGGAGTAGGTCTCAGATACCGTCTGGATGGGAAGTCACTCAACCGGAGGAGGCTGCAAGCCAAAACCAATGTCCAAGTTGAGAACATTCGCGACCTGCTGTTTGCAGAGAACTGTGCCTGTGCACGGAGGCATGCATACAACAGAAAATGTACCTTTTTGCCACAGCGTGCTCCAACTTTGGACTCACCATCTCTACCAGCAACACCGAGGTTCTGCATCTGCCAGCTCCGGGAGAAGATTACCTGGAACCATCCATCACTTTCAATGGACATAAGCTCTTAGATGTAGCCAGGTTCACATACTTCGGTAGCACCCTCTCACAAGCAGTCCACATAAACGATGAGGTCAACACTAGGATTGCCAAAGCCAGCACAACATTTGGTAGACTCCGCTCAAATGTCTGGGATAGGAGAGGCATCAAGCTTTCCACAAAACTCAAAGTATACGCTGCGGTTGTTCTCGCCACCCTCCACTATGCTTGCGAGACATGGACTGTGTATAGTTGCCATGTTAAAAAACTGAACCACTTCCATATGAGCTTCCTGATGAAAGTACTGAAAATCAGATGGCAGAAGAAGGTACCAAACATATAGATGCTCACTAAGGTCGGCATGCGAAGGAACTACACCAATCTCTGCAAGGCAGAACTCCGATGGGCTGGCCATGTTGTCCGCATGCCGGTAGAACACCTACCTAAGATGGTCTTTTATGGAGAGCTGCAACAAGGCAAAATGTCTCACGATGGTACCAAAATAGATACAAGGACATCCTCACGGCCTCGCTGAAGAACCTGGGCATTGATCCTGATAGCTGGTAGAATGTCGCTAATAACCGATCTCCTTCGCGCAGTCAAGTCAACGCTGGTGCAGAAGACTTTTAGCAGAAAAAACTGATGGACGAGGCTGAAAAACGTGATCTGCGCAAATCCAGATACATCTGTTCCGCAACTCCCGGCCAGCAACCTGCACATCCATGTCTCCACTGCAACACACTCTTGCGGGCCCGGATCAGCCATCTCAGACCCACCAACATGACTTGGGAATCTTTATTCATATTATGTACAAATAAGAAATTTTAGGCTAAGAAGAAATGGAAGTATTTTATATGGAACTACATACATTAATATATAAGAATAATCACTTTAGGTACATCTGTTATAATGCTTCATCTTTTCAAAGATAAAACATTTACACCATTCCATTAAACACGCCATTTCATGGCCAATACTAAGGTCAACGAAAAAGTGCACACTTGTCTGCTTAGGTTTTATTTGGTAGCTATCTAGCTGTTTTTAAATTATGATTTACAGTCCCTACTAGTTCTCAAATCTGAAATTGTATTGTGTACCTGATAGATTATGTTGAGTCAGAGAAAATAAGACATTCTTTTAATTGTTAGTAAACTCTATACAAACAATATTTCTTTATGAAAAGGAGAATATATTAATAAACACCTTTAAATCTCCCTGCATCTCCGTATACCTTATACTCAAATAAAAGTTTATTTCTTTCCATCGCAGTTTGCTTTTCAGCTATTTCTTCTGTAATAAATACTTGTACATCATTTACACTAAAATGCTTTCAATGGACTGTATATCTTTTGTGTGATCAGACTACGTACCTTACATGGTATAAATTCAGAATGTTCACATTACATAATTAAAACAGTATCAAACTATGTTGCCTTTAAATACAATGGCAACATCAGCAGCAATAATTTCAAATGTGATATCAAACAGTATAGCATGCGATAGAATAATGGAACATGGTACACAGTACGTCGAAAATAATCTCCTTTCCCAGTCACATAACAGGGAATGAAAAATATTGGAGAACAACGGCAGCAAAAGGTATTGGGGATTGATATGGGTTAGGAAACGTCGTGTACAAGTTTCCTTGACTCCTCCCGTATATGTAAACACAACACCCTTAGTGAAATAGTAGTTGTTGTTTCTTACTGTGGACTTTTTGTGTCTTTTTGTGTGGGATGAGTTTTGTTGTTGTAGGTTATGGTGTTACTCTTTACAAGACAATTGTTTTAATACCAGCTTCTTAGGTTTTGTGGAAGATATAAAACTCAAAAGACTTTAATGTAAAACATAAGGTGAACTAGTATTGGACTAGTTTATTTTGCTCGCTAAATATTTGTTTTAGCTTTTATCGAATTATCTGAAGCCGTGATGATATAATAGTGCATGTGCGCATAATATTGCATAACGTTTGAATGTTAGGTTCAATTAAAACAGATATATTTCACTGCACATATTGGTGTACTTGTATTAATGAGAAACAACATTATATCAAAAAACAGATTGTGACGACAGAAAGCTGTAAATATATGTAATTTAAAAAAAGACATTGTTCGTTGAACTGGTTTTAGTGCTTCAAATAATCGTGCGACAATTCAAGAAAGGAAATTATAGTCATGATAGTTTATGATTCATACTTGAAACTCGTTTTTGTTTGATCTTGAAATTTAATAAGCATATGATTTTAAATCAGGTGCCTAAAAATTACTCCAGCTAGATGACCCATTCAATCAATAAGTTATACACAAAACGATTGTGATAAATATCATTACGTCGTCATTAAACTTGGAAGGATGTAGAAGTGCCCTTGTTAATGATGCTGATGGGATGTTACTTCAGATTCTTAATGTTCTCCTTGCACATTGTGGTCTACATCATTCATAACTGGTTGGCTGCTTAAGTTCATGTCCTTGTTTACAATTTAGAAGGTACTGGAAATGAAATAACGAATCTGATCCTGATGTATAATTGCGTAATTGTTTTTATATTTGATAGCGAGTAACATAATTAATTATTTCGTTCTTAAATATTGGTAGAGGAATGGGTGTTCTAGATGTTTTCAGTTACTGTTTGCGATGATTTTTTTAAAATTCTAATTATACATTTGACTGACAAAGTGTTCATAAAATAATTATGTAATCACTAGGTTTAACCTTATTGTTAATTCATTTAAATTCATAGCTAATTGTGACTTTGTCATACATCAAGACTTTTAGCATATAAACACTGTACAGGGCGAATGGCAAATCAGCACATTTAAGAACGGACTTCATTCGGACGAATACTTGAAGTCTCGGGGGATGTAAATATGCTTGAACATGTGATATGACCTTTAGGAATATTTTAAATTTAATTCACGATACTAGATCACTTCGTAGTTTTAACTTTGTATTTTAGACAGATACAGTTCTTTCCATTAAATTAGTTTACATACGTAGATACAAACATGCTTACCTACATACCTACCTACCTACCTACATACATACATACATACATACATACATACAAACACATACACATATACATACATACATACATACATACATACATACATGCATAGATACATACATACATACATACCTACACACAAACACATACACATACATACATACATACATACATACATACATACATACATACATACATACATACATACATGCATGCATGCATACATACATACATACATACATACATACATACATACATACATACATACATACATACATACATACATACATACATGCATACATACATACATACATACATGTTTGGTTCCAATTATGAATTCTGAAACAAGTTGACAATCCGTGATGACATCACGAAATAGATAAATTTGATTGCATACCTTATTCATTTAATTAATGCATGGTAAGATGGGTTACTTTTAAAACATGATGATCAGGCCAATGTTCTGGTTCTCAAGACGTAGTAGTCTAATTCGCAGGATACGTAACGGCGAATGTGTAAGCTGCCATATATGAACAAATGATATGTGTATAATATATGCTTACGTTAAAATATTGGCGTTAATAGTCATCAGAGTAAGAAAGATGGATGGATAGATAGATAGATAGATAGATAGATAGGTAGATAGATAGATACATAGATATATGGAAAGACATGAAAATTAATATATGAATTGTAGAATTAAATCAGTTTTATTGAAAAGTCGATACAGAGGTTCTGAACCATTCTCGTGTAAATGATGGTCGAGTGCATTTGTCGAATGGAGATGATTCGTTTGAAACTGAACATATTTAAATAAATTGAAAATCCGTATTCACATTACGAAATAAAGAGAGGAATGTTGTCGCTTTGATAAATGCATAATACATTGTTTAAATTACCGAAAACTTGATATAGCCATTATATGATTGTCAAAGTTTAGTAGGTTCAAATGGGAAGGTCTAAAACTAACATTATTACTTACTCCAGGTGCAGGATTTCAATTTATTGTAACATATGTAGCAGTCGGGTATGGAAGATTTTAGCAATTCTAGATACTTGATAACATATTATATTTGATTTGTGTTTAATAGAAATGTAAAGGTTTGAGCATCGCTAGATGCAGGGTTCATATTTATCTGGACATTTGTAGTAAGTGGAATAGTGAACTTTCGACCATGATCTGATACAGGATTTCCAGTTATAGCGACATTTGTATCATTTGGCACTGTGAAAGCATGACCAGCCCAAGCTGTAGAAATCCGTATTAATGTAGTTTTTGAAGGAAATGGAGGGTCAAAAGTTACAACACCCCTCGATTAATGAATCCAAATTATTATGATTTGTCAAACGTGGCACTGTAATATTTTGACCGACTCCACATACGGGATTGCGAGTTATTGTAGTATTTGTAGGTAGTGGTACAGTAGAAGCTATACCATTCCTAGACTCAGCATTTGCAGTTGTTCAAATAATTAGGTAACATTTTCTCCAAGTGGCAAATGCAAATTGCGACCTGATATTGGACTCCGAATAGAATCAACATATATTTATCAATGGAACAGAAAACGTTAGACAAGTCCAAGCATTATTATTCCAAGTTCTTCTAACATATGTGGCAAGTTTTACGGTAAGAGTTTGACCCACTCCAGATAAAAGAATACAAGATATTCCACCATTTGTGGCTATTTATAAAATTTCGACCGTCCCAGGACTTATATTTCCAACTTATCTTAACATTTGTTGCAATCCGTAATGACAAGTTATGACCAGCTCCAGAAAGAGGATTTTAGGTTATAGTTGCATTTATCAGATACACGATTCCAAGCTTTTGAAGCATTTTTTAGCATGTTTAGCATGTTTAGGTCTTTTGAAATTCCCAGATAAAGTAATTCTAGTTATAAAAACATTTTGTGGACGTCGAACTGTAAAGGTTTGACAATTCCCAGCCGTAATATTTGTTGTAGGAGGAATTGAAATATTTGAACAAACTAAAGATGCAGGGCTCCAATGTCGTTTATAAGTTATATCAAGTGGCACTCACTGTAATACTTTACCCAACTCCTGATAGAGAAACACAGGTTATAGTGACATTTGTGGAAGTGGTAACAATAAATTTGCCCAGCTCAAGATGTATGATTACGCGCCATTATAGCATTCGTTGCAGATGTCACTATAAGAAAGAGTTTGACCGGCTTAAGCTACGCATGCAGGATTCCGAGAGATTGTGGTATTGTTAGAAAGTTGAATAATACAATTATGACCAGCTCCAGATACAGGATTTATAATAATATATGCATTCGTGGGAATTGGAGGAGTAAACGATATATCATTCACAGCTGCAGGATTCCGAGTTATGGTAGCACTGTAGGCGAAGGCATTGTACCGTTGCGCCCAGCATCAGAAACGGGACTCATACGGCTTGTAGTGGGATATCTAGTATATCGAACAGTAGAAGTTTGATCAGAACCAAATGCACGATAGCGGGGTGTAACGGGATGTCTAGTAGGTCGCACAGTAAAAGTTTTCTCAGCTGCAGCTACAGATTCATCAATCGGAGATATTGCCGGATTTTTAGAACTGGGTATAGCAGCATTTATAGTAGTTGGCACTATAAAAGTGTGTCCAAGGTCAGTTAAATATCCAGGAGTCCGAGATATAGTCTCACTTGGACGAGGCTGAACTGTCCCAGTTGGACCTGTCCTAAACGCAGGAGACGTGGTTGCAGAAGTAAAAGATATAGAAGGTCTTGTTATAGGTATAGAGGCCATTGCAGGAGGTATACTGCCAGTTGAGTCTGCAGCAGGCCCAGATGTCGATTTGAGCGTTTCATTTGCAGCTCTAACAAGTCTATTTCCGATACAATTTCTTACATCTCCATGGGCTGTGAAAAGGAGACAATCTGAAACAACAACAAAAAACATTTTACAAACATCATGGTCAGCTGCTTGACAAAAGATAACAGAAGAACAGTTACACTCATTCTTCACAATCACTGGTGTCATCGGCATTTACTCGTCAAATTTGGATGATGACGATGAGTTGTGTCACCAGCCAATAGTCCATTCAAACTTTCGACAAAGGGAAATGGGTAAAGAAAAAAATTGTTTCGCCTTATCGCTTCCACTATAGATAACAAGGCGTGTGAATTTAAGATGGAAACCACGTTTTGTAATTTGAGAATCTACCTAATCCTAGGCTAGATGTACCGCAAAAGACAATACA
Organism: Sinohyriopsis cumingii; assembly: GCA_028554795.2. Lineage (NCBI taxonomy): Eukaryota > Metazoa > Mollusca > Bivalvia > Unionida > Unionidae > Sinohyriopsis > Sinohyriopsis cumingii. Next base: position 94,298,818 of record CM068833.1, on the reverse strand, counting down.
TAATAAACAACACTATTTTAAAGCAAAACCTTTTTCTACTTTACCTTATTAAAACAGTTCTGGTGACAAACATGTTCTTACAATTTAATGTTTTGGTGTATCATCACGTTTGAGAAGGAAATGATTTTATCGGATTCGAAATAATTGAAAACCAATATTATGTATACGACACTAAGGCTAAGAAAAAAAACAAGTATTCGTTTATGCTTCCCTTTAACAATCAGCTTACTATGCATAGCGTTTAGTATATGATATTAATGAGTTTATTTTAAAATCTAAGTAAATAAATTTTAAAACATTGAATCACAGATTAAATAGTTGTCAACGGTGACCACACATTTTCTAGGGTACATTTCTGTAATTGCTCATGTCTTGCAATAGCACCCTTGGAATATGATGGCACTATAGCTGTTTTATAAACAATGACACTAGCTCAAAACGTAGACGCTAGAAAAAGTTGCTAAAGATGACGAATCTGCTAAGGAGTAACAACCAGACAGAATTAACTGATTAAATCAAATTCGGGAAATTCCTAGGTTCATGCGATGCCCTCTATATCGGCTCGGACACTATGCTCCAACGATGATATTATAGGAGAACAGTTGTACAGGCAGACATCAGTATTGGACAGGTCTTATATGGCATCATGAACATGTACAATAACTTCATCTTCAATAATTACTCGTTATGTTCTGGGTGTTATGTTCTGGTTAAACTCACGAAACAAATTCATAGCATGATCAATTTAATGAAACGCGTAAACACTTTAATTCGTGTATTGAAACAAGAGAATCACAATGTATGTACAGTTGACCGTAAATATGCCAGGTATATTTGTCCCGAGAATGTAATTGTGTCATGGCTTAAACTTAATTAACATTTGGAAAATGCTTAGAGAAGACAAATACACATACCACATATCAACAATAAAACGAATTTATTCGGAATAGCGTGATCATATAAAAACTTTCTTCTTAATGTAAATACTGTTTAAATGTTTCTTACGTTATCCTTAAATCTAAAGACAAACAAACGTAGAGACAAATCTAATTTACAGGAATAAAATACTAGGCATTGGCACTAATTTACACCAGGGTGTCTGCTCTTTTGCCTATAATAACACTATCAAAAGTCTACTCATTCAAATTTATCCAATGCGAAACATTCAGTTTAAACTTTAGCATAAAAAACCCTGAAATTAATAATTAAAATACTGACATGACATCATTATGTTAATTTACAATTGTAATTTATAACCTGTTACATGACCCTTAGTTTGTAACTTTGATGCAGAAGTGAAGACATCTCTCTTCTATGTTAGTATTTTGGCTAATCTGCTGGATTAAAGACCGATGTATGAATTAAATTAAAATGTGCCCAATTACGTTGATATCTTCATATATTTATATTGCATTGACTTTAGCAACAAATGGAATGCCTTGGTTCTGTTACTATACATCATTGGTGAGTTCTAAACAAATGTGTTTTTTTTTTTATCTTTAACCGAAAACTGGACTTGTTGATGATGATATGTCAAACGTTTCTGTTATATCTAAGTCTTCCTTACCTCCACCCCTCGCAAACTAAACTACCCAGCCTGATCCTTTGTACCTTTGATCAAGATTTAATATAGACACATTATATAAAGGACATATATTCATAAAGATGGTATAGATAAAGATACAGACAGACGTAAAGAATAAGCATACTGGAATGCTTACCAAGTGATTTTGCCAGAACCAAACTGGAACTGGTCACCGTCAGAGTGAGGTGCACAATGATCAGAGTACGCATTTTTTCTGTTTTTGTCTGAAAATAACAAATCAATAATTTGTTCATATTTGAGTAATATTACATCTTGGAAAAGTGACACTGGCTATTCCGAACAACCCATTCAATGCCTTTAAGCGAGATGCAGTACGTTTGAAGCTGTATCTCATTGTACAGCCAGTTGTAATCGTAAGTAATATAGTTTGCGTTGTTGCTCATAACCATTCGAAACCAATTTCTTACCAGCAAATTCAAACCAGATCGGATGCATTTCTGCTGACTCACCCAATCCATCTTCTGTCCGAAATTTCACGAACCAAATATAATAACTTCCTAATGCAAAACCAACTTTGGTGAAATCCGATATTAAGTAATTTCCACCAATGTTTTTATGATGAAATTTCTTCCAAATTAATCAATTATTTATCACTTTCTTTGTCACGAAATTTTTGATCAAAGATATAATGGCTACTTAAAATGAGCTTGAGTCTGTTTATTTAAGAAATAGCTTTGTGTATGGCAACGTGCAATGTACTTGTGCTTGGTTACTTCACGGTTACCTGTCTATTATTTATGGGTTTGTTTGCGTGAAGATCAGCAGAGCGGGGATCACTGTAGCAAATATGCATACTAACTGGTTTCCTATACGAGTGCAAGAGCCCAGTGGATTGCCACGTTGTTGATGATTTCGGATCATTTCTATGGAAAATAATTTTGATGATTCCTCAGGTGAGACTCCTTGTTGTACCATGCCTGTACTGGATTTGATATTTATGCCTATTCCTTTTATTGTTTTAGGCAATGAATGCCATGTTGACTAATAGAACAAATGTGATTTTTCCCGTACTATTTATATTCATCTATATAGTGAGAGAGTGAAAGAAAGGAAGAGAGAGATTTCACAATAGTTTCTTCGTACATATATATTGTTTGATCTAAATTTTATTAAATAACATATTTTAACGTAATAGTAGAATCATAAGGCAACTTGTAATTAAACATCTTGGATTATGCAATCTTAATACATTTAAACTAAGAAAAAGAAACATCAAAATCTTGTATCTACAAATGTACCGATACATTGAAAATGAGCTTTTTGTGTTAATAATAAATACGGAAACTAGAAATGATATCTAATTAAAGTGAATAACAGATCGGAAGTACAACTATTGCAGCCTATATATAAACTTACATTGATTTTTCAGTCGCTTAGCAGGTGCTTACTTCCACAGCACGACGTTCATATTCTCAGACGGAGCTTTTATTTTGTGATCGTAGGGCATACTGTTACTCGTTAATGACCGTTTTAAACCGATTAAGATGGTTTGAATTGTATGGTTCGACTGTGAGTAATTCATTATATAATACACGGCTTATGTTTCACTAATTCTCGTTTTGTAAGACAATGGGCTTATGTTTCACTAATTCTCGCTTTGTAAGACAATGGGCTTATGTTTCACTAATTCTCGCTTTGTAAGACAATGGGCTTATGTTTCACTAATTCTCGCTTTGTTAGACAATGACAATGCCAGAGTATATAATACCGTCAGGTTGCAACACGCAGGAATTGAATTAAACTATTAATATTTCACTTTGCATGCATATACCTTAGCCTTGGACGATATAACATTTTGTTATCAACAATATCAGTTTAACTCTCATTTACAGCATTGTTATGTTATTAAAGTCATTGCTTCAATGGACTAAAATCCTTTTGAACTCTCTAGATTAGTGATTCTCAAACTGTGTCCTGAGGCCGCGTGAGATTTGCATGTGTGCCGTGCGAGTTTTGAAAAATAGTTAAAATTGATAGCGTCTTGAAACCTTGAACATATCGACAAATTAAATGGTAAATCAATGTCGCTAAAGTTAAAAAAGTAACATAAAAACGCAATCTCTATCAATCTGTCATTCATTGGTTCCTTTCGTAACGCGAGACTTGTGCGAGATCTCGGGAGAACTCGATTGCTCTAATAATTTCGTTCTTGGACGTTGAAAAAACAAACTTTATATTCTCTCTTCATGATTAAATCTGGTGGCTGAAGGTTGAAATTCTCTTCGATTTATTCTACAAATTAAATTCACTGAATTTTAGTCTTCAAGGACCATCAGAAAACATCATCTCTGCAACATCAAAACTGAAGTCATTTGATGAAATGTTGTCGCTGTGGCAAAGTAAGGTCTCGAAGGGAGTCCTCGACTGCTTTCCTACTGTCAACGAATCTCATTCAAACAAGAAAATTATCCCCGAAATTCTAGACACACTGAGAGACCTACAATCGGCACTGCAGCATTACTTCCCATCACATGCAAGCGATGGATATGGATGGGTGATCAATCCATTCGGCAAAAACGAAACTACAAATATTACAACCGAAGAAGAAGAAGAGCTCATTAATTTAAAAACGATATATTTTTCCAGTCAACATTTCCCGAAAAGAGTCTGGAGGAGTTTTGGATCTCAATCAAAAAGTGATATCCTGCAGTCAGTTCAAAATCAATCAAAGTAATTCTGCCATTTGTGTCTTCGTGGTTTTGTGAGTTTGGATTTTCAGCATTGAATGAAATCAAATCGAAAAAGAGAGAGACTTCTTAAAATCGACGATGAAATGCGCGCCTGTTTGTCGACTTTGGAGCCTCGCTTCAATCTCATTTACTCTCGAAAGCAAGCACATCCTTCACATTAAATTTAAAATTAAATATATATATAAAAGTATATAAGTTCTTCACCACAAAAATTGTTAAATCTTTTCAGGTGTGCCGTGAAAATTGTTAGCTCTTTTTGTTGTGCCGCAAGAGAAAAAAGTTTGAGAAACCCTGCTCTAGAACATTTGAAATGGTGAAGCTATCTTATCTTTCCTTTCTCTGAATAAAAGAAAGACGGAAAGAACAAACAGTACATTGAGGAAATACACTTCAAAATTAACAAAAATGTTCGTTTTTTCCCTTCAGTTTTGAACATATTCTGATTGTGTTCTCGTAAATTTTAAGGGCAGGAAACATTTTTATCGTATGGATATATTCGTGAGAGATATCTTTTGCATTATAATATTTATGTCTAGCTAGCTTATATTTTCCCCAAATATGGCTTACGATATACTTCATTGTGATATATTTGTTATTCTTCCTATTAGCAAATATTGTATTAGAATTGGTTAGAAGAGATGTGGAATTATCCTTGTCTATCAGCATTCCTAGTTTTCCCCACGTTGTGTAGTCTCTTCGTTAAAGCTTCCATCGAGTCTTTACATAGGCTAAATAGGAACATACCTTTTCTTATCAGATTTTCACAATCGTTTCTTGATACACTGAGACTCGGGCAAACAGATCGGCCGTAAATAAATATTTTTTTTTCTAACTTTCATATACGCACGTGGAAGCAGCTTTTTCGTTCCATTAACCCTTTAAGAAATTGGTTATAGATCACATCTATCATATTTCGTAACTTGTGTGGTGTGGCCTTTCTAACAAATTCTCTTTTCTTTAAATAAATGAATTTCGATATGTTGGTCAGCGGTCTAAGTGGGGTAGTAGTTGTTTGCTTTTGCTTCATTACGTGAACTCTTTCCAGATGAATAATAAGGATGTCTAAATCTTTTTCTTATATCCAGGTGGAAGCAGTTTAATTCGTTTCAACACATTTTTTTAGGAAATTGTTCATTGATTCAGTAAGTATTATGTGGTAACTTAAGTGGCCCTTTAATTTACGCGAGGAATTCCCGTGTGAGAACAACATTCGAAAATAAACTTTTAAACAAATTTTATATGATATTGAAGTAAATGTATTCTTCATTCGCTTTACAATTACTTTCTTTCCATAGATTTGTTTTAAAAAATTGTTTGGCGCGGATACCCTGTGAGCGCGGTAAACAATTGGGCCCAATAGGGACAATGGTCTTAATGCCGGCCTTTCTTACATGATGTCTTCTCCTTAAAATAAGGGAACTATGCTATGGTGGTCAGCAGTCGAAATCGGGCGCAAGATGTTCTCCTGTTTCTTCATTCTGTGAAATCTTGTCATATGACTTCCATCAGCACGGATAAATAAATCTTTTTCAATAAATTTTAGTATGATTAGTTTAGTCTTTTATACATGGTTATTAGTTTCCTTCTCAGCTATACCAGTGAATATTATTGTCACGCATACTTCTTCCTTTGGTCATGTATATATAATGTTAATTGTACTTAAATGACGATAACCGGGAATATCCTTTTTCGCCAGACGACGAGGGGATTTCTAGGTTTGAATATAGTGAATATCTCCCGCCGTCGTTATGGAAATCATTATCATTTATATATAAAATTCAAATATGCAATTTCTGTTTCAAGAACATATTTAATATAAAAAAGACAATATATTTATTTCCTGATAATTTCTATTGGCTTTAAAGAATTCTATTGGGTTTGACAATCATGTTTTTTCGACCTAATTCCAGAGCTTATCCAGCACATTTTCTTCTTAAATGGGTATCCTCTAAGTGGGAATGAAAATTTTTCTGAAAGCAGTTTATATGATGAGATCACATACCGATGGATGCAAGAACAGACTAAGATTGTTACAATATTGCCTCATTTATGTTAATATTCCTAGTTTTTGTTTATCCTTAAATTTGTGTATCGCATAATCCAAAACAATGTATGGGCGGAATGGCTTAATCCGATTCCTTATTGACAAATGCTGTCCGATAAGCACCGTGTCGTCGTTCTAGATTCAGCCATCTTTCGACGCAAGAGACATTAGAAGTGGGAAGTCGTAGGGCTGAGTCTAGTGCAAGTTTTTCTGCTATTCCAACAGGGGTTTTGGCGTATGGTTTCCACTATTCCAGTTGATATTTGCTATTTGTTACCTGAATGCATATTGTTTTGAAGTTTGCTTAGATTCACTTAGGTCTGAAAGCCAAATAATACACCAAACGCTTGCAAAATAATTCTTTATTGAAGTAAACGTGTAGGACCAACGGTTGACTAGCTACCCCGAGGAAGTACGACTGCTACCCATTTATATCATCACCCGTACCCAAGTCCTGCGGCGATGGGCGAGCTGCGAAGCGGCAGGGGTGGATGCATTGGCAGCCGTAGTGTCGGACCTGCACATAGGTGTGAAACAAGGATGCGTCTTAGCCCCCAATTCGTTCAGCCTCATGTTCTCCGCAATGTTGATGGATGCTTTCAAGGACAGCAATGTTGGAGTAGGTCTCAGATACCGTCTGGATGGGAAGTCACTCAACCGGAGGAGGCTGCAAGCCAAAACCAATGTCCAAGTTGAGAACATTCGCGACCTGCTGTTTGCAGAGAACTGTGCCTGTGCACGGAGGCATGCATACAACAGAAAATGTACCTTTTTGCCACAGCGTGCTCCAACTTTGGACTCACCATCTCTACCAGCAACACCGAGGTTCTGCATCTGCCAGCTCCGGGAGAAGATTACCTGGAACCATCCATCACTTTCAATGAACATAAGCTCTTAGATGTAGCCAGGTTCACATACTTCGGTTGCACCCTCTCACAAGCAGTCCACATAAACGATGAGGTCAACACTAGGATTGCCAAAGCCAGCACAACATTTGGTAGACTCCGCTCAAATGTCTGGGATAGGAGAGGCATCAAGCTTTCCACAAAACTCAAAGTATACGCTGCGGTTGTTCTCGCCACCCTCCACTATGCTTGCGAGACATGGACTGTGTATAGTTGCCATGTTAAAAAACTGAACCACTTCCATATGAGCTTCCTGATGAAAGTACTGAAAATCAGATGGCAGAAGAAGGTACCAAACATATAGATGCTCACTAAGGTCGGCATGCGAAGGAACTACACCAATCTCTGCAAGGCAGAACTCCGATGGGCTGGACATGTTGTCCGCATGCCGGTAGAACACCTACCTAAGATGGTCTTTTATGGAGAGCTGCAACAAGGCAAAATGTCTCACGATGGTACCAAAATAGATACAAGGACATCCTCACGGCCTCGCTGAAGAACCTGGGCATTGATCCTGATAGCTGGTAGAATGTCGCTAATAACCGATCTCCTTCGCGCAGTCAAGTCAACGCTGGTACAGAAGACTTTTAGCAGAAAAAACTGATGGACGCAGCTGAAAAACGTGATCTGCGCAAATCCAGATACATCTGTTCCGCAACTCCCGGCCAGCAACCTGCACATCCATGTCTCCACTGCAACACGCTCTTGCGGGCCCGGATCAGCCATCTCAGACCCACCAACATGACTTGGGAATCTTTATTTATATTATGTACAAATAAGAAATTTTAGGCTAAGAAGAAATGGAAGTATTTTATATGGAACTACATACATTAATATATAAGAATAATCACTTTAGGTACATCTGTTATAATGCTTCATCTTTTCAAAGATAAAACATTTACACCATTCCATTAAACACGCCATTTTATGGCCAATACTAAGGTCAACGAAAAAGTGCACACTTGTCTGCTTAGGTTTTATTTGGTAGCTATCTAGCTGTTTTTAAATTATGATTTACAGTCCCTACTAGTTCTCAAATCTGAAATTGTATTGTGTACCTGATAGATTATGTTGAGTCAGAGAAAATAAGACATTCTTTTAATTGTTAGTAAACTCTATACAAACAATATTTCTTTATGAAAAGGAGAATATATTAATAAACACCTTTAAATCTCCCTGCATCTCCGTATACCTTATACTCAAATAAAAGTTTATTTCTTTCCATCGCAGTTTGCTTTTCAGCTATTTCTTCTGTAATAAATACTTGTACATCATTTACACTAAAATGCTTTCAATGGACTGTATATCTTTTGTGTGATCAGACTACGTACCTTACATGGTATAAATTCAGAATGTTCACATTACATAATTAAAACAGTATCAAACTATGTTGCCTTTAAATACAATGGCAACATCAGCAGCAATAATTTCAAATGTGATATCAAACAGTATAGCATGCAATAGAATAATGGAACATGGTACACAGTACGTCGAAAATAATCTCCTTTCCCAGTCACATAACAGGGAATGAAAAATATTGGAGAACAACGGCAGCAAAAGGTATTGGGGATTGATATGGGTTAGGAAACGTCGTGTACAAGTTTCCTTGACTCCTCCCGTATATGTAAACACAACACCCTTAGTGAAATAGTAGTTGTTGTTTCTTACTGTGGACTTTTTGTGTCTTTTTGTGTGGGATGAGTTTTGTTGTTGTAGGTTATGGTGTTACTCTTTACAAGACAATTGTTTTAATACCAGCTTCTTAGGTTTTGTGGAAGATATAAAACTCAAAAGACTTTAATGTAAAACATAAGGTGAACTAGTATTGGACTAGTTTATTTTGCTCGCTAAATATTTGTTTTAGCTTTTATCGAATTATCTGAAGCCGTGATGATATAATAGTGCATGTGCGCATAATATTGCATAACGTTTGAATGTTAGGTTCAATTAAACCAGATATATTTCACTGCACATATTGGTGTACTTGTATTAATGAGAAACAACATTATATCAAAAAACAGATTGTGACGACAGAAAGCTGTAAATATATGTAATTTAAAAAAAGACATTGTTCGTTGAACTGGTTTTAGTGCTTCAAATAATCGTGCGACAATTCAAGAAAGGAAATTATAGCCATGATAGTTTATGATTCATACTTGAAACTCGTTTTTGTTTGATCTTGAAATTTAATAAGCATATGATTTTAAATCAGGTGCCAAAAAATTACTCCAGCTAGATGACCCATTCAATCAATAAGTTATACACAAAACGATTGTGATAAATATCATTACGTCGTCATTAAACTTGGAAGGATGTAGAAGTGCCCTTGTTAATGATGCTGATGGGATGTTACTTCAGATTCTTAATGTTCTCCTTGCACATTGTGGTCTACATCATTCATAACTGGTTGGCTGCTTAAGTTCATGTCCTTGTTTACAATTTAGAAGGTACTGGAAATGAAATAACGAATCTGATCCTGATGTATAATTGCGTAATTGTTTTTATATTTGATAGCGAGTAACATAATTAATTATTTCGTTCTTAAATATTGGTAGAGGAATGGGTGTTCTAGATGTTTTCAGTTACTGTTTGCGATGATTTTTTTAAAATTCTAATTATACATTTGACTGACAAAGTGTTCATAACATAATTATGTAATCACTAGGTTTAACCTTATTGTTAATTCATTTAAATTCATAGATAATTGTGACTTTGTCATACATCAAGACTTTTAGCATATAAACACTGTACAGGGCGAATGGCAAATCAGCACATTTAAAAACGGACTTCATTCGGACGAATACTTGAAGTGTCGGGGGATGTAAATATGCTTGAACATGTGATATGACCTTTAGGAATATTTTAAATTTAATTCACGATACTAGATCACTTCGTAGTTTTAACTTTGTATTTTAGACAGATACAGTTCTTTCCATTAAATTAGTTTACATACGTACATACAAACATGCTTACCTACATACCTACCTACCTACATACATACATACATACATACATACATACATACATACATACATACATACATACAAACACATACACATATACATACATACATACATACATGCATAGATACATACATACATACATACCAACACACAAACACATACACATACATACATACATACATACATACATACATACATACATACATACATGCATACATACATACATACATACATACATACATACATACATACATACATACATACATACATGCATACATACATACATACATACATACATGTTTGGTTCCAATTATGAATTCTGAAACAAGTTGACAATCCGTGATGACATCACGAAATAGATAAATTTGATTGCATACCTTATTCATTTAATTAATGCATGGTAAGATGGGTTACTTTTAAAACATGATGATCATGCCAATGTTCTGGTTCTCAAGACGTAGTAGTCTAATTCGCAGGATACGTAACGGCGAATGTGTAAGCTGCCATATATGAACAAATGATATGTGTATAATATATGCTTACGTTAAAATATTGGCGTTAATAGTCGTCAGAGTAAGAAAGATGGATGGATAGATAGATAGATAGATAGATAGATAGATAGATAGATAGATAGATAGATAGATAGGTAGATAGATAGATACATAGATATATGGAAAGACATGAAAATTAATATATGAATTGTAGAATTAAATCAGTTTTATTGAAAAGTCGATACAGAGGTTCTGAACCATTCTCGTATAAATGATGGTCGAGTGCATTTGTCGAATGGAGATGATTCGTTTGAAACTGAACATATTTAAATAAATTGAAAATCCGTATTCACATTACGAAATAAAGAGAGGAATGTTGTCGCTTTGATAAATGCATAATACATTGTTTAAATTACCGAAAACTTGATATAGCCATTATATGATTGTCAAAGTTTAGTAGGTTCAAATGGGAAGGTCTAAAACTAACATTATTACTTACTCCAGGTGCAGGATTTCAATTTATTGTAACATATGTAGCAGTCGGGTATGGAAGATTTTAGCAATTCTAGATACTTGATAACATATTATATTTGATTTGTGTTTAATAGAAATGTAAAGGTTTGAGCATCGCTAGATGCAGGGTTCATATTTATCTGGACATTTGTAGTAAGTGGAATAGTGAACTTTCGACCATGATCTGATACAGGATTTCCAGTTATAGCGACATTTGTATCATTTGGCACTGTGAAAGCATGACCAGCCCAAGCTGTAGAAATCCGTATTAATGTAGTTTTTGAAGGAAATGGAGGGTCAAAAGTTACAACACCCCTCGATTAATGAATCCAAATTATTATGATTTGTCAAACGTGGCACTGTAATATTTTGACCGACTCCACATACGGGATTGCGAGTTATTGTAGTATTTGTAGGTAGTGGTACAGTAGAAGCTATACCATTCCTAGACTCAGCATTTGCAGTTGTTCAAATAATTAGGTAACATTTTCTCCAAGTGGCAAATGCAAATTGCGACCTGATATTGGACTCCGAATAGAATCAACATATATTTATCAATGGAACAGAAAACGTTAGACAAGTCCAAGCATTATTATTCCAAGTTCTTCTAACATATGTGGCAAGTTTTACGGTAAGAGTTTGACCCACTCCAGATAAAAGAATACAAGATATTCCACCATTTGTGGCTATTTATAAAATTTCGACCGTCCCAGGACTTATATTTCCAACTTATCTTAACATTTGTTGCAATCCGTAATGACAAGTTATGACCAGCTCCAGAAAGAGGATTTTAGGTTATAGTTGCATTTATCAGATACACGATTCCAAGCTTTTGAAGCATTTTTTAGCATGTTTAGCATGTTTAGGTCTTTTGAAATTCCCAGATAAAGTAATTCTAGTTATAAAAACATTTTGTGGACGTCGAACTGTAAAGGTTTGACAATTCCCAGCCGTAATATTTGTTGTAGGAGGAATTGAAATATTTGAACAAACTAAAGATGCAGGGCTCCAATGTCGTTTATAAGTTTCATCAAGTGGCACTCACTGTAATACTTTACCCAACTCCTGATAGAGAAACACAGGTTATAGTGACATTTGTGGAAGTGGTAACAATAAATTTGCCCAGCTCAAGATGTATGATTACGCGCCATTATAGCATTCGTTGCAGATGTCACTATAAGAAAGAGTTTGACCGGCTTAAGCTACGCATGCAGGATTCCGAGAGATTGTGGTATTGTTAGAAAGTTGAATAATACAATTATGACCAGCTCCAGATACAGGATTTATAATAATATATGCATTCGTGGGAATTGGAGGAGTAAACGATATATCATTCACAGCTGCAGGATTCCGAGTTATGGTAGCACTGTAGGCGAAGGCATTGTACCGTTGCGCCCAGCATCAGAAACGGGACTCATACGGCTTGTAGTGGGATATCTAGTATATCGAACAGTAGAAGTTTGATCAGAACCAAATGCACGATAGCGGGGTGTAACGGGATGTCTAGTAGGTCGCACAGTAAAAGTTTTCTCAGCTGCAGCTACAGATTCATCAATCGGAGATATTGCCGGATTTTTAGAACTGGGTATAGCAGCATTTATAGTAGTTGGCACTATAAAAGTGTGTCCAAGGTCAGTTAAATATCCAGGAGTCCGAGATATAGTCTCACTTGGACGAGGCTGAACTGTCCCAGTTGGACCTGTCCTAAACGCAGGAGACGTGGTTGCAGAAGTAAAAGATATAGAAGGTCTTGTTATAGGTATAGAGGCCATTGCAGGAGGTATACTGCCAGTTGAGTCTGCAGCAGGCCCAGATGTCGATTTGAGCGTTTCATTTGCAGCTCTAACAAGTCTATTTCCGATACAATTTCTTACATCTCCATGGGCTGTGAAAAGGAGACAATCTGAAACAACAACAAAAAACATTTTACAAACATCATGGTCAGCTGCTTGACAAAAGATAACAGAAGAACAGTTACACTCATTCTTCACAATCACTGGTGTCATCGGCATTTACTCGTCAAATTTGGATGATGACGATGAGTTGTGTCACCAGCCAATAGTCCATTCAAACTTTCGACAAAGGGAAATGGGTAAAGAGAAAAATTGTTTCGCCTTATCGCTTCCACTATAGATAACAAGGCGTGTGAATTTAAGATGGAAACCACGTTTTGTAATTTGAGAATCTACCTAATCCTAGGCTAGATGTACCGCAAAAGACAATACATAATAAACAACACTATTTTAAAGCAAAACCTTTTTCTACTTTACCTTATTAAAACAGTTCTGGTGACAAACATGTTCTTACAATTTAATGTTTTGGTGTATCATCACGTTTGAGAAGGAAATGATTTTATCGGATTCGAAATAATTGAAAACCAATATTATGTATACGACACTAAGGCTAAGAAAAAAAACAAGTATTCGTTTATGCTTCCCTTTAACAATCAGCTTACTATGCATAGCGTTTAGTATATGATATTAATGAGTTTATTTTAAAATCTAAGTAAATAAATTTTAAAACATTGAATCACAGATTAAATAGTTGTCAACGGTGACCACACATTTTCTAGGGTACATTTCTGTAATTGCTCATGTCTTGCAATAACACCCTTGGAATATGATGGCACTATAGCTGTTTTATAAACAATGACACTAGCTCAAAACGTAGACGCTAGAAAAAGTTGCTAAAGATGACGAATCTGCTAAGGAGTAACAACCAGACAGAATTAACTGATTAAATCAAATTCGGGAAATTCCTAGGTTCATGCGATGCCCTCTATATCGGCTCGGACACTATGCTCCAACGATGATATTATAGGAGAACAGTTGTACAGGCAGACATCAGTAATGGACAGGTCTTATATGGCATCATGAACATGTACAATAACTTCCTCTTCAATAATTACTCGTTATGTTCTGGGTGTTATGTTCTGGTTAAACTCTCGAAACAAATTCATAGCATGATCAATTTAATGAAACTCGTAAACACTTTAATTCGTGTATTGAAACAAGAGAATGACAATGTATGTACAGTTGACCGTAAATATGCCAGGCATATTTGTCCCGAGAATGTAATTGTGTCATGGCTTAAACTTAATTAACATTTGGAAAATGCTTAGAGAAGACAAATACACATACCACATATCAACAATAAAACGAATTTATTCGGAATAGCGTGATCATATAAAAACTTTCTTCTTAATGTAAATACTGTTTAAATGTTTCTTACGTTATCCTTAAATCTAAAGACAAACAAACGTAGAGACAAATCTAATTTACAGGAATACAATACTAGGCATTGGCACTAATTTACACCAGGGTGTCTGCTCTTTGCCTATAATAACACTATCAAAAGTCTACTCATTCAAATTTATCCAATGAGAAACATTCAGTTTAAACTTTAGCATAAAAAACCTTGAAATTAATAATTAAAATACTGACATGACATCATTATGTTAATTTACAATTGTAATTCATAACCTGTTACATGACCCCTAGTTTGTAACTTTGATGCAGAAGTGAAGACATCTCTCTCGTCTATGTTAGTATTTTGGCTAATCTGCTGGATTAAAGACCGATGTATGAATTAAATTAAAATGTGCCCAATTACGTTGATATCTTCATATATTTATATTGCATTGACTTTAGCAACAAATGGAATGCCTTGGTTCTGTTACTATACATCATTGGTGAGTTCTAAACAAATGTGTTTTTTTTAAAATCTTTAACCGAAAACTGGACTTGTTGATGATGATATGTCAAACGTTTTTGTTATATCTAAGTCTTCCTTACCTCCACCCCTCGCAAACTAAACTACCCAGCCTGATCCTTTGTACCTTTGATCAAGATTTAATATAGACACATTATATGAAGGACGTATATTCATAAAGATGGTATAGATAAAGATACAGACAGACGTAAAGAATAAGCATACTGGAATGCTTACCAAGTGATTTTGCCAGAACCAAACTGGAACTGGTCACCGTCAGATAGAGGAAAACAACGATAAAAGTACGCATTTTTTCTGTTTTTGTCTGAAAATAAAAAATCAATAATTTGTTTGTATTGTAGCAATATTACCTCTTCGAAAAGTGACACTGGCTATTCCCAACAGCGCAGCGAATGCCTTTAAGCGAGATGCAGTACGTTTGAAGCTGTATGTCTTTGTACAGCCAGTTGTAATCGTAAGTAATATAGTTTGCAAATTCAAACCAGATCGGATGCATTTCGGCTGACTCACCCAATCCATTTTCTGTAAGAAATTTCACGAACCAAATATAATAACTTCCTAATGCAAAACCAACTTTGGTGAAATCCGATATTAAGTAATTTCCACCAATGTATTTATGATAAAATTTCTTCCAAATTAATCAATTATTTATCACTTTCTTTGTCACGAAATTTTTGATCAAAGAGATAATGGCTACTTAAAATGAGCTTGAGTCTGTTTATTTAAGAAATAGCTTTGTATATGGCAACGTGCAATGTACTTGTGCTTGGTTACTTCACGGTTACCTGTCTATTATTTATGGGTTTGTTTGCGTGAAGATCAGCAGAGCGGGGATCACTGTAGCAAATATGCATACTAACTGGTTTCCTATACGAGTGCAAGAGCTCAGTGGATTGCCACGTTGTTGATGATTTCGGATCATTTCTATGGAAAATAATTTTGATGATTCCTCAGGTGAGACTCCTTGTAGTACCATGCCTGTACTGGATTTGATATTTATGCCTATTCCTTTGATTGTTTTAGGCAATGAATGCCGTGTTGACTAATAGAACAAATGTGATTTTTCCCGTACTATTTATATTCCATCTATGTAGTGAGAGAGTGAAAGAAAGAGAGAGAGAGATTTCACAATAGTTTCTTCGTACATTTATATTGTTTAATCTAAACTTTAATAAATAACATATTTTAACGTAATAGTAGAATCATAAGGCAACTTGTAATTAAACATCTTGGATCATGCAATCTTAATACATTTAAAGTAAGAAAAAGAAACAACAAAATCTTGTATCTACAAATGTACCGATACATTGAAAATGAGATTTTTGTGTTAATAATAAATACAGAAACTAGAAATGATATCTAATTAAAGTGAATAACAGATCGGAAGTACAACTATATATAAACTTACATTGATTTTTCAGTCGCTTAGCAGGTGCTTACTTCCACAGCACGACGTTCATTCTCTCAGACGGAGCTTTTATTTTGTGATCGTAGGGCATACTGTTACTCGTTAATGACCGTTTTAAACCGATTAAGATGGTTTGAATTGTATGGTTCGACTGTGACTAATTCATTATATAATACATGGCTTATGTTTCACTAATTCTCGCTTCGTAAGACAACGGGCTTATGTTTCACTAATTCTCCGCTTTGGAAGACAATGACAATGCCAGAGTATATAATACCGTCAGGTTACAACACGCAGGAATTGAATTAAACTATTAATATTTCACTTTGCATGCATATACCTTAGCCTTGGACGATATAACATTTTGTTATCAACAATATCAGTTTAACTCTCATTTACAGCATTGTTATGTTATTAAAGTCATTGCTTCAATGGACTTAAATCTTTTTGAACTCTCTAGATTAGTGATTCTCAAACTGTGTCCTGAGTCCGCGTGAGATTTGCATGTGTGCCGTGCGAGTTTTGAAAAATAGTTAAAATTGATAGCGTTTTGAAACCTTGGACATATCGAAAAATTAAATGGTAAATCAATGTCGCTAAAGTTAAAAAAGTAACATAAAAACGCAATCTCTATCAATCTGTCATTCATTGGTTCCGTTCGTAACGCGAGACTTGTGCGAGATCTCGGGAGAACTCGGTTGCTCTAATAATTTCGTTCTTGGACGTTGAAAAAACAGACTTTATATTCTCTCTTCATGATTAAATCTGGTGGCTGAAGGTTGAAATTCTCTTCGATTTATTGTACAAATTAAATTCACTGAATTTAAGTCTTCAAGGACCATCAGAAAACATCATCTCTGCAACATCAAAACTGAAGTCATTTGATGAAATGTTGTCGCTGTGGCAAAGTAAGGTCTCGAAGGGAGTCCTCGACTGCTTTCCTACTGTCAACGAATCTCATTCAAACAAGAAAATTATCCCCGAAATTCTGGACACACTGAGAGACCTACAATCGGCACTGCAGCATTACTTCCCATCACATGCAAGCGATGGATATGGATGGGTGATCAATCCATTCGGCAACAACGAAACTACAAATATTACAACCGAAGAAGAAGAAGAGCTCATTGATTTAAAAAACGATATATTTTTCCAGTCAACATTTCCCGAGAAGAGTCTGGAGGAGTTTTGGATCTCAATCAAAAAGTGATATCCTGCAGTCAGTTCAAAATCAATCAAAGTAATTCTGCCATTTGTGTCTTCGTGGTTTTGTGAGTTTGGATTTTCAGCATTGAATGAAATCAAATCGAAAAAGAGAGAGACTTCTTAAAATCGACGATGAAATGCGCGCCTGTTTGTCGACTTTGGAGCCTCGCTTCAATCTCATTTACTCTCGAAAGCAGGCACATCCTTCACATTAAATTTAAAATTAAATATATATATAAAAGTATATAAGTTCTTCACCACAAAAATTGTTAAATCTTTTCAGGTGTGCCGTGAAAATTGTTAGATCTTTTTGTTGTGCCGCAAGAGAAAAAAGTTTGAGAAACCCTGCTCTAGAACATTTGAAATGGTGAAGCTATCTTATCTTTCCTTTCTCTGAATAAAAGAAAGACGGAAAGAACAAACAGTACATTGAGGAAATACGCTTCAAAATTAACAAAAATGTTCGTTTTTTCCCTTCAGTTTTGAACATATTCTGATTGTGTTCTCGTAAATTTTAAGGGCAGGAAACATTTTTATCGTATGGATATATTCGTGAGAGATATCTTTTGCATTATAATATTTATGTCTAGCTAGCTTACATTTTCCCCAAATATGGCTTACGATATACTTCATTGTGATATATTTGTTATTCTTCCTATTAGCAAATATTGTATTAGAATTGGTTAGAAGAGATGTGGAATTATCCTTGTCTATCAGCATTCCTAGTTTTCCCCACGTTGTGTAGTCTCTTCGTTAAAGCTTCCATCGAGTCTTTACATAGGCTAAATAGGAACATACCTTTTCTTATCAGATTTTCACAATCGTTTCTTGACACACTGAGACTCGGGCAAACAGATCGGCCGTAAATAAATATTTTTTTTTCTAACTTTCATATACGCACGTGGAAGCAGCTTTCTCGTTCCATTAGCCCTTTAAGAAATTGGTTATAGATCACATCTATCATATTTCGTAACTTGTGTGGTGTGGCCTTTCTAACAAATTCTCTGAATTTCGATATGTTGGTCAGCGGTCTAAGTGGGGTAGTAGTTGTTTGCTTTTGCTTCATTACGTGAACTCTTTCCAGATGAATAATAAGGATGTCTAAATCTTTTTCTTATATCCAGGTGGAAGCAGTTTAATTCGTTTCAACACATTTTTTTAGGAAATTGTTCATTGATTCAGTAAGTATTATGTGGTAACTTAAGTGGCCCTTTAATTTACGCGAGGAATTCCCGTGTGAGAACAACATTCGAAAATAAACTTTTAAACAAATTTTATATGATATTGAAGTAAATGTATTCTTCATTCGCTTTACAATTACTTTCTTTCCATAGATTTGTTTTAAAAAATTGTTTGGCGCGGATACCCTGTGAGCGCGGTAAACAATTGGGCCCAGTAGGGACAATAGTCTTAATGCCGGCCTTTCTTACATGATGTCTTCTCCTTAAAATAAGGGAACTATGCTATGGTGGTCCGCAGTCGAAATCGGGCGCAAGATGTTCTCCTGTTTCTTCATTCTGTGAAATCTTGTCATATGACTTCCATCAGCACGGATGAATAAATCTTTTTCAATAAATTTTAGTATGATTAGTTTAGTCTTTTATACATGGTTATTAGTTTCCTTCTCAGCTATACCAGTGAATATTATTGTCACGCATACTTCTTCCTTTGGTCATGTATATATAATGTTAATTGTACTTAAATGACGTTAACCGGGAATATCCTTTTTCGCCAGACGATGAGGGGATTTCTAGGTTTGAATATAGTGAATATCTCCCGCCGTCGTTATGGAAATCATTATCATTTATATATAAAATTCAAATATGCAATTTCTGTTTCAAGAACATATTTAATATAAAAAAGACACTATATTTATTTCCTGATAATTTCTATTGGCTTTAAAGAATTCTATTGGGTTTGACAATCATGTTTTTTCGACCTAATTCCAGAGCTTATCCAGCACATTTTCTTCTTAAATGGGTATCCTCTAAGTAGGAATCAAAATGTTTCTGAAAGCAGTTTATATGATGAGATCACATACCGATGGATGCAAGAACAGACTAAGATTGTTACAATATTGCCTCATTTATGTTAATATTCCTAGTTTTTGTTTATCCTTAAATTTGTGTATCGCATAATCCAAAACAATGTATGGGCGGAATGGCTTAATCCGATTCCTTATTGACAAATGCTGTCCGATAAGCACCGTGTCGTCGTTCTAGATTCAGCCATCTTTCGACGCAAGAGACATTAGAAGTGGGAAGTCGTAGGGCTGAGTCTAGTGCAAGTTTTTCTGCTATTCCAACAGGGGTTTTGGCGTATGGTTTCCACTATTCCAGTTATTATTTGCTATTTGTTACCTGAATGCATATTGTTTTGAAGTTTGCTTAGATTCACTTAGGTCTGAAAGCCAAATAATACACCAAACGCTTGCAAAATAATTCTTTATTGAAGTAAACGTGTAGGACCAACGGTTGACTAGCTACCCCGAGGAAGTACGACTGCTACCCATTTATATCATCACCCGTACCCAAGTCCTGCGGCGATGGGCGAGCTGCGAAGCGGCAGGGGTGGATGCATTGGCAGCCGTAGTGTCGGACCTGCACATAGGCGGCTCAGGCCATATGGTCGTCTTCCATTGATCTGAGGCAGAAAAGATGTCGGTAGCCGTCTGAGCGACTATGCAGACTTCTTCAGGATAGCGCTGCATACCTCCACGGCCTGAGGAAGGGGCTAGAAAAAATGCCCTAAAAAATGCCTGCTTCATCTACCCCGACCAGCTTACCGCGGCTGGAGGGAATCCCATTCTTGCGGTCGAAACGCAAAGAAAACCCAAAATGTTCCGCTCACTCTTGGTGCGTGGAACATATGCACTCTATTGGATCGTGCATAGGCTGACCGACCAGAGAGAAGAACTTGCCTGATTGCAAGAGGACTTGCTCGCTACAAGATAGAGATAGCAGCCCTAAGTGAAACTCGCTTGGTCGACGAGGGCCAACTGAATGAAGTTGGAGCTGGTTACACCTTTTTCTGGAGTGGGCGTGGCACCGATGAACGTCGGAGTCTGGAGTTGGATTCGCTGTCAAGTCGAGTTTGGTGAATAAGCTCTCCATCTTACCAAAGCGAATTAATGACCGGCTTATAATTGTGAAGCTACTGTAACATGGGAAAAAGCGAGCCACACTCATTAGTGCTTATGCACGAACGATGACCTACACGGGGGAAGCCAAAGACAGGTTCTACCAAGATCTATAAACTGATTGTTTCGGTAAGAAAGTCAGAAAAGCTGTTCATTCTTGGTGATTTTAACACGAGAGGTGGCGCGGACCACATCTCGTGGAAGGGAGTTATTGGTAGACATGGATGTGGCAACTGCAACAGTAATGGACATCTACTTTTGAGAATGTGCGCAACATTTGATCTCCGGGTCACAAACACCCTCGTCCGTCTGCCTAACCGCAATAAAACAACTTGGATGCACCCACGGTCTAAGCATTGGCATCAGAATGACTACATCTTAGTTCGTATGAATGTCGGGCAGGATGTGCGTGTGACCAAGGCCATGTGTGGTGCTGAGTGCTGGACAGACCACAGGCTACTGATCTCCAATATGAATCTAAAAATTCAACCTCCCAGACGCCCACAGGGAATTAAAGTCCCAAAACGACTCAACGTCTCCAGGCTGAAAGTCTGCAACAATGAGCAAGCTGTCTGAAGCTTTGAAAAGCCAGCTAGAAACCACAGACTCTGATACCGAACGACGTAGTGAAATGCTTGATGTCAGTAGTAAATGGGGTCACCCTAGGGACAATGGGACTTAGCATTAAAAACACCCCTGGGTCACTCTAGGGACAATGGAAATTTAACATGGAGAAAAATCGTGGGTCACTCTAGGGACAATGGGAATTTAACATAGAGTTTGGGTTTGTCTAGGGACAAGGGAAATTAACATGAGGACAAGGGGAGTGGAACAGGGGACTATAGTGTGGGTCTGTCTAGGGACAATGGGAATTTAACATGGGGAATAGATCGTGGGACTGTCTAGGGACAATGGGAAATTTAACATGGGGAATAGATCGTGGGACTGTCTATGGACAATGGGAAATTTAACATTACGGAAACCCCTGGGGGATATAGCCTCAAGGGAATTTAACATATGGAAATTGAACATGGTGGATCTGTATAGCGTCAAGGGGAATTGAACATGGTGGGACTATCTAGGGACAATGATGGTAGAGGGTCAAACACAACAGAGACAGAAACATACATACACTAGTACAAGCGTGGGATTTATATATAAAGCATTACGAAGACCTGAAATCTTGCTTGGGTGTTCAAAAATTTGCATAATTGTAATGATGCTATAAATAGCTATAATCAAGGAAATGCTCAACGACAAAATGGATGTGACTAAAAGTAACGTTAAAATAACGAAATTGTCCCAGAATTTAAAGGAAAATAAACATATCCCCGAAAATTAAGTTACAATGGTTTAGACTAAAATGGATAAAATTAGTAACTACTTACAATATCAACTTCTGTGACGATCGTGGATAAATACCTATGTATCTATAATCAGCTGAAATTCCTATGAAATCCCACTATCTATTTATAGCTCCAACTTGTGGGTTTTTCCTTTGGAAAATCCCACTATCTTTTTATAGCCTCAGCTTGAGTGACGTTCCTGTTTATGAATTCTAGTATATATGTATAGCTACAAAATGTGGAAATCCCCAAGTCGATATTTATAGTCTCAAAATTTCCAGCGTCAGTGACGTCACTGTACTGAACACTAGGGGATCAATGGCAACAGTGTTGCAAGTGGCTGACCTGAATACGCGCTACTGTAGGTAGGTAGGTAGAGTGTATCTGATAGGGATAAAGTGAGTTTTATAGGGACAAACAGAGACCAATACACACACACACACACACACACACACACAACATACGCGCGCAGACTCACACACACACACACACACACACACACGCACACACAGAGGGAAGAGAAAAAAACAAACCTCAAATATACTATCCACACTCGGGAGGAAGAAAAAAGAAAGCAACCAAATATACGATCTACACAACGTATGCGAACACACACACACACACACACACACACACACACACACGCACACCACAGAGGGAAGAAGAAAACCATTATACACTATCCACACGGAGTGAAGAAATAACCCTTTATATATATACTATCAACAGAGAGTGAAGAAAATAACCCATTATATTCCATCAACACAGAGTGAAGAAGAAAAAGTTTTTTGAAAGCACCTAAGCCCTCACATGCAATGACCAACTCTGCCAAACACATACACTCCACCCCCACCCCCACTCCCAACACTACAAAACCCATTTAACCCGTTATTTTATGGCATCAGTGTGTGCTTTAGGAAACATCAAGACACAAAATGATGGATGAATAGACTGACTATTGTTTACGGACTTGCATGCCTAAAGAGCGTGCGTGAAGGAAAACATCCTTCCATTTCAATTCTGACTAAAACATGATCCAGAGGGATAGAGAGAGGTGAAAGAGCACAATTTCATAAAGTGTGAGTAAAAACAAAACACGCCATCCTTATTATACAATGTCAAGACCAAGAGACACTTACGTTTTCTTTCTGGTCTATTCTCTTTTAGAAGGTAGTATGAAATTTCACATCAGGGCCAACGTATCGGCTCACATTGTCAATTTTTCCATTTCCATGTCTTTACTGGCACAAGTTCTTCATCATCTTCAATTTCTTCTTCTTCTTCTTCTGAATCCCTCTTCTCTGTTTCGTCTTGTTTCTGTTTCTTCTCTTTTCTCGTAGGGCACTCTGAATTCCAGTGTCCTTTCTCCTGACAACGATATTAGGTATCTTGACTTTTGTATCTCTTTCTTAGACGAAGCAGGTATTTTGGAGACAAATACCCATTTACCTTTGCAGATATAGCAAACTTCATTAGCACACACTTTCGTATGACTCTCATCAAATCAACGACCAAAAGAGTAAGTTTTGTTGCCACTTTCGCCTGTGAATTATGCTTTCGTATGACTTTTAGCAAATATTTGACCAGCAGGTCGATCTCTGCTGACTCTTCCATCTTCTTGATCGTTTGAGAGTGGAATGAATACTCTGACGCTAAGACACTCTCCTTATATACAGGGACCTGCTGCGTATGAAACCTAGTCAAATGTAATTTTGCAATAAGATGAAACGATTTCATTGAGGAAGTAAAAGGCAATGATGTACCGTATCGCCTCACACAGAACCTGAAGTGTTAGCTCAGATCCGTGTCAGCGATTTCGAAGACGACATAACTGAGCTTTCATCAATGCTCTCCAGTTATGCCACAAAACCACGAGTCCTGATTCACGCCAAAAGAAATTTCGTTCGGTCCATAAAAAAGAGTGTTACATCTGAGAAACGCAAAAACGAACTTCCAGGAAACTGAAAACGACGGCTTACACCTACAACGTGAAATGTATGAGTTCAAGTAGTGCGTAAAACTTAGTCAAATTAAATTTTTATAGTCTAGACGAAACGATCTCTTTTCGAAGAAGAAAGCAGACACCAAGCGACAATGGCGATCCGTGTCACACAACACTTTTCAAAATGTATATGATCAGAGGTTTGTTCTAGCGATCTGCACGGTTAAATTAAGTGTTGATGTATTTTGTAATAAGACGGACACAATTTCCATGGGATCGCCCATGGAACCATTGTTCGTGCATTAGTTTAATTTTTTAAAATATTTTTTTTATATAAATCGCCTATAGGATAGACCCAGTAAAGCATGGCCATTCTCGTCACTGTGTGAATAGCTACTCAAGTCAATTCGAAGTGAACGCGGTAAGAAAATAAGTATAGCCAATGAAATGGCTTACAACGGGTGATGCATTGTTTTGTTCTAGGATTGTGTGGCATAATAATCCCTATGTTCTTGCGTTGTTACCATTACAGTGCAGACAGACTGAAATGTGAACTTACAAGCCCTCTTTGTGTGTGTTGTACCATTTCTTCTTACCACATCAAAATACTGAGCGTCACAGTATTGGTTCGCGTTTTCAAGCTGACCATTTTTTTTATATCTCACTTAAACATTTTAACATAAACACTCACACTCACATCGGTAAAGTCAGAACAGATGTGTTACAGTATTGAGGGGCATGTTATCTTTGTTTTTTCAAACTAATAAATTTGGGGTTTGTATGAAGTAAAGAGCCGAAAGTACAGTGAAACTCAAGGATGATGACCCAATCTGTCTGTCTATTGATGCGTGTATTTACTTAAGAAGAAATATGACCTCTAAAACACAAAGAGATACGGCAAGCATGATTAGAATAAACATAACGATGTTTTCCTTCACGCCCGTGTAATTTAGAGCTTCAATCCTCTTTGAAGACAAACTTGGTCTCCTTTTGTAGGGCTTGAAATAATAAAAAACCTGAAAAAATCTTAAGCACTTTGCTATAGATAATTTCATCAACAGACTAAACAACATAAATACCGTTACAACACTAGAAAGCCTTAAATCTTCTATCAAAAAGAAATGCATAAAAAAATTAAAGA
The DNA here is from genome assembly GCA_028554795.2 of Sinohyriopsis cumingii. NCBI lineage: Eukaryota > Metazoa > Mollusca > Bivalvia > Unionida > Unionidae > Sinohyriopsis > Sinohyriopsis cumingii. The sequence goes on along the minus strand of CM068833.1, from coordinate 94,273,692 downwards.
TAACGATAACTAACCAATGAAACCGAATTTAACAAAGGCAGTGACATGTGAAGAAATGGCTCTCACTTTGGAAAGGTAGGCGAACGTACTCTGTCATGCACCATCAACTTGAAAAAAAATTATAAACAGAGAGAAACCTGAATTCAAAATTCAGTTTTTTTTTTCTTCAAAATTGTTTCGTTTCTTTTTTCTTTTTTTTGTGGAACAAATCTAAGCACTAATATAGAGTGGAAAAGGGAAAATGCACATACAAGCTTTGATATTTCTGAAAAAAATGAGGGGATATTCCTAACGTTCATAATCACCTATATATGCTTGGACTTGTCTGTGACTTATCCACAAAACAAGATGTACATATTTCTGGTCAAGCTGCAAGTGTGTGCGTGTTTTTGAAAATGGTAAAAATTGGATATACAATTTTCTCGTGACACTTATAAAGTGAAGAGTCTGTGCAAGTGTCAAAAGCCAAAGTCATATAAGTTTTGTATTTTGTACGGCTTGTAAAGATTTCCACTTTAGAAAATGTGAAGTATCACAAGTTATTATCACAAACAGAAGTGGAACATAGGGGCTTGCAAGAAAGAAAATAACCCAGACAGTTGGTGTCATCAAGAGTGCTAGAGACCGTATCCGAACTTGCTTGCTTGCTTACTTGAATTAAAGTGATTTTCGCTCTAATGGAGCATATATCACTGTTTTAATAACGCACCGCGTGATTTTTAATTTCTCCTGGGGAAGGAAAGAGAGCCTCATCCCCAGGCTTTTATGTACTCACAGACTACTTTTAAATTTAGCCACTCAGGTGTAGGACTAACTAGTCCTTAACAACCTGACTGAAAGGCTTTAAACATGAGTGGGAATAGTCTCACCACACACTCATTTTTCTGTCCGAGCGTGGTAAAGGAATAAAAAAGGTGCTCAGAAAGACAGCCATGGGTGTTAAGTACTCAACAGAACGCTAGCCCGTACTTATTTCAAATCAAGTCCCGTTTTTGCTAATAGACAGTAAAAAGTACCAATAATGTGTTAACCACTTGTGCAATTAGTTCAAATCTAACGAGTCTGTTAAATTTCCTACTTCGTAACATATCTATCTAATATTAGTACTTAGTGTAGTGTACATAAAAATAGCCATACTGATCTTATTTAAATTATTATGTCTAAGAGACATATACCAGTTTGGTCACTGTTAGGTTTAAAAAGTTAAGTTTGTTGCGGTGTTCCAATGGGTCAAGTTTGTTTCGATAATAGTTTAGTCAAGGAGGGATACCAAGCCAAATATGGTTCCCTAGTTAATAAAAAGAAATCTTTTGGAGCCCTAAAAAAGGCTGTTTTTTCTGTTAGAAGGTGACACGTCTCTCTTTTGCTTTCACTTTCTTTCTCGCACTCCTAGTCTCATGATTCTTGATATCAGGAAATGCGTAGCCATGATGGGCGGCAATGTAAGCAGCGGCTTCTACCAGTTGACTGAGGGGGTATCCAGCGTAGGTTTGTTTGTAGAATTGGGGAAGAACTCTGACCCTAATCCCCATTGAGAAGGTCTTGGTTTAAAGGTGTCTAGAGATTTGTAGGCAACGTATTGTATGACTCTAATAAACTACCCTGCTTTGTTGACGTCATACAATGCTTGATCTAGTCCCATTTCGGTGTACTTCTCAACGAGTGTCAGCGTCCCCCTCCTCCTCCTCAACCGCCTCAATTTCCTCTTCTGGTTCTGATACTAATTCTTTAGTTGAGGTAGATAGTTTCAAGTCCGCTGCTATGGTGTCTGTCGCTGTTATTGTTGTTGTGGTTGTTCTTTCAGCTGAGATTGCCTGCAGTATCGGAGTGAGAAAAGAACGTTGTTGTTGTTGTAGTGTTTAACGCCATTTTTCAGCACGCGATAGGCTATACATGACGGCCAGTATTAATGGTGGAGGAAGAAGCCGGGAAAAACCCGGAAAGAACCACCGACCCACGAAAAGCTACTGGCAAGCTTTCTCACATACCCACATTAGCCGAATCCGAGACTCGAACCCACGCAGACAAAGGTGAGATGACAGTGATCCGTAACGGAGAGCGCTTTAGACCACTCGGCCACTCGGGGCCCCAGAAAAGAACGTAGTGCCTCCGATAATTACATTTGAGTTTGCCATACCGTTTGTCTAACATAATTGGCCCTTTGTTTTGCCACCACTCTTTCCGGGGCAGGTTGTTTGTTAGGTATAGTCGGATGTTGACTAGATGTTATTTGTGTTCTCGAGGTGGGTGGATTGCTAACTGGCTAGGTCTGCATTTCTTGCTCCCGCTACTGTTGCGTATATTTCTTCCCTCCACACCGAGTTCTGGGCCTAATTCTTTTAAATTCGTTGTAACCGAACTTACATTATCCATATTATCACCAACAAAAAAAAAAAGCACAAACCTAAAAGAAACACTCACTCACTTTTTTACAGAACATTACTATTTTTTAAAATTTTGATAAGCGACGGAAACGAAGGACTTAGAGTCGCACTTTCTAACCAAGATAAAGAAATCATGTGCTGATAGACTCACGTCTGTATTTTTTCTTCTAACTGACTAACATATCATAGGCAATGGAATGTTATTTCTTTTCGAGAGCATGGGGTAGCCCTGAATTTTTTTTTTGAACTTGAAGCTATGGCGGTCGCTTAGGTTATAAGATGGCGACCTTATCCTGTGAGAAAGCCTGTCGTCAGAGGAGGTCGCCATCTTATAACCTAAGCGACCGCCATAGCTTCAAGTACCGCCTCTAGCACTCTTGATGACACCAACTGTCTGGGTTATTTTCTTTCTTGCAAGCCCCTATGTTCCACTTCTGTTTGTGATAATAACTTGTGATACTTCACATTTTCTAAAGTGGAAATCTTTACAAGCCGTACAAAATACAAAACTTATATGACTTTGGCTTTTGACACTTGCACAGACTCTTCACTTTATAAGTGTCACGAGAAAATTGTATATCCAATTTTTACCATTTTCAAAAACACGCACACACTTGCAGCTTGACCAGAAATATGTACATCTTGTTTTGTGGATAAGTCACAGACAAGTCCAAGCATATATAGGTGATTATGAACGTTAGGAATATCCCCTCATTTTTTTCAGAAATATCAAAGCTTGTATGTGCATTTTCCCTTTTCCACTCTATATTAGTGCTTAGATTTGTTCCACAAAAAAAAGAAAAAAGAAACGAAACAATTTTGAAGAAAAAAAAAACTGAATTTTGAATTCAGGTTTCTCTCTGTTTATAATTTTTTTTCAAGTTGATGGTGCATGACAGAGTACGTTCGCCTACCTTTCCAAAGTGAGAGCCATTTCTTCACATGTCACTGCCTTTGTTAAATTCGGTTTCATTGGTTAGTTATCGTTATCTTTAATTTTTTTATGCATTTCTTTTTGATAGAAGATTTAAGGCTTTCTAGTGTTGTAACGGTATTTATGTTGTTTAGTCTGTTGATGAAATTATCTATAGCAAAGTGCTTAAGATTTTTTCAGGTTTTTTATTATTTCAAGCCCTACAAAAGGAGACCAAGTTTGTCTTCAAAGAGGATTGAAGCTCTAAATTACACGGGCGTGAAGGAAAACATCGTTATGTTCATTCTAATCATGCTTGCCGTATCTCTTTGTGTTTTAGAGGTCATATTTCTTCTTAAGTAAATACACGCATCAATAGACAGACAGATTGGGTCATCATCCTTGAGTTTCACTGTACTTTCGGCTCTTTACTTCATACAAACCCCAAATTTATTAGTTTGAAAAAACAAAGATAACATGCCCCTCAATACTGTAACACATCTGTTCTGACTCTACCGATGTGAGTGTGAGTGTTTATGTTAAAATGTTTAAGTGAGATATAAAAAAAATGGTCAGCTTGAAAACGCGAACCAATACTGTGACGCTCAGTATTTTGATGTGGTAAGAAGAAATGGTACAACACACACAAAGAGGGCTTGTAAGTTCACATTTCAGTCTGTCTGCACTGTAATGGTAACAACGCAAGAACATAGGGATTATTATGCCACACAATCCTAGAACAAAACAATGCATCACCCGTTGTAAGCCATTTCATTGGCTATACTTATTTTCTTACCGCGTTCACTTCGAATTGACTTGAGTAGCTATTCACACAGTGACGAGAATGGCCATGCTTTACTGGGTCTATCCTATAGGCGATTTATATAAAAAAAATATTTTAAAAAATTAAACTAATGCACGAACAATGGTTCCATGGGCGATCCCATGGAAATTGTGTCCGTCTTATTACAAAATACATCAACACTTAATTTAACCGTGCAGATCGCTAGAACAAACCTCTGATCATATACATTTTGAAAAGTGTTGTGTGACACGGATCGCCATTGTCGCTTGGTGTCTGCTTTCTTCTTCGAAAAGAGATCGTTTCGTCTAGACTATAAAAATTTAATTTGACTAAGTTTTACGCACTACTTGAACTCATACATTTCACGTTGTAGGTGTAAGCCGTCGTTTTCAGTTTCCTGGAAGTTCGTTTTTGCGTTTCTCAGATGTAACACTCTTTTTTATGGACCGAACGAAATTTCTTTTGGCGTGAATCAGGACTCGTGGTTTTGTGGCATAACTGGAGAGCATTGATGAAAGCTCAGTTATGTCGTCTTCGAAATCGCTGACACGGATCTGAGCTAACACTTCAGGTTCTGTGTGAGGCGATACGGTACATCATTGCCTTTTACTTCCTCAATGAAATCGTTTCATCTTATTGCAAAATTACATTTGACTAGGTTTCATACGCAGCAGGTCCCTGTATATAAGGAGAGTGTCTTAGCGTCAGAGTATTCATTCCACTCTCAAACGATCAAGAAGATGGAAGAGTCAGCAGAGATCGACCTGCTGGTCAAATATTTGCTAAAAGTCATACGAAAGCATAATTCACAGGCGAAAGTGGCAACAAAACTTACTCTTTTGGTCGTTGATTTGATGAGAGTCATACGAAAGTGTGTGCTAATGAAGTTTGCTATATCTGCAAAGGTAAATGGGTATTTGTCTCCAAAATACCTGCTTCGTCTAAGAAAGAGATACAAAAGTCAAGATACCTAATATCGTTGTCAGGAGAAAGGACACTGGAATTCAGAGTGCCCTACGAGAAAAGAGAAGAAACAGAAACAAGACGAAACAGAGAAGAGGGATTCAGAAGAAGAAGAAGAAGAAATTGAAGATGATGAAGAACTTGTGCCAGTAAAGACATGGAAATGGAAAAATTGACAATGTGAGCCGATACGTTGGCCCTGATGTGAAATTTCATACTACCTTCTAAAAGAGAATAGACCAGAAAGAAAACGTAAGTGTCTCTTGGTCTTGACATTGTATAATAAGGATGGCGTGTTTTGTTTTTACTCACACTTTATGAAATTGTGCTCTTTCACCTCTCTCTATCCCTCTGGATCATGTTTTAGTCAGAATTGAAATGGAAGGATGTTTTCCTTCACGCACGCTCTTTAGGCATGCAAGTCCGTAAACAATAGTCAGTCTATTCATCCATCATTTTGTGTCTTGATGTTTCCTAAAGCACACACTGATGCCATAAAATAACGGGTTAAATGGGTTTTGTAGTGTTGGGAGTGGGGGTGGGGGTGGAGTGTATGTGTTTGGCAGAGTTGGTCATTGCATGTGAGGGCTTAGGTGCTTTCAAAAAACTTTTTCTTCTTCACTCTGTGTTGATGGAATATAATGGGTTATTTTCTTCACTCTCTGTTGATAGTATATATATAAAGGGTTATTTCTTCACTCCGTGTGGATAGTGTATAATGGTTTTCTTCTTCCCTCTGTGGTGTGCGTGTGTGTGTGTGTGTGTGTGTGTGTGTGTGTGTGTGTGTGTGTGTGTGTGTTCGCATACGTTGTGTAGATCGTATATTTGGTTGCTTTCTTTTTTCTTCCTCCCGAGTGTGGATAGTATATTTGAGGTTTGTTTTTTTCTCTTCCCTCTGTGTGTGCGTGTGTGTGTGTGTGTGTGTGTGTGTGAGTCTGCGCGCGTATGTTGTGTGTGTGTGTGTGTGTGTGTATTGGTCTCTGTTTGTCCCTATAAAACTCACTTTATCCCTATCAGATACACTCTACCTACCTACCTACAGTAGCGCGTATTCAGGTCAGCCACTTGCAACACTGTTGCCATTGATCCCCTAGTGTTCAGTACAGTGACGTCACTGACGCTGGAAATTTTGAGACTATAAATATCGACTTGGGGATTTCCACATTTTGTAGCTATACATATATACTAGAATTCATAAACAGGAACGTCACTCAAGCTGAGGCTATAAAAAGATAGTGGGATTTTCCAAAGGAAAAACCCACAAGTTGGAGCTATAAATAAATAGTGGGATTTCATAGGAATTTCAGCTGATTATAGATACATAGGTATTTATCCACGATCGTCACAGAAGTTGATATTGTAAGTAGTTACTAATTTTATCCATTTTAGTCTAAACCATTGTAACTTAATTTTCGGGGATATGTTTATTTTCCTTTAAATTCTGGGACAATTTCGTCATTTTAACGTTACTTTTAGTCACATCCATTTTGTCGTTGAGCATTTCCTTGATTATAGCTATTTATAGCATCATTACAATTATGCAAATTTTTGAACACCCAAGCAAGATTTCAGGTCTTCGTAATGCTTTATATATAAATCCCACGCTTGTACTAGTGTATGTATGTTTCTGTCTCTGTTGTGTTTGACCCTCTACCATCATTGTCCCTAGATAGTCCCACCATGTTCAATTCCCCTTGACGCTATACAGATCCACCATGTTCAATTTCCATATGTTAAATTCCCTTGAGGCTATATCCCCCAGGGGTTTCCGTAATGTTAAATTTCCCATTGTCCCTAGACAGTCCCACGATCTATTCCCCATGTTAAATTTCCCATTGTCCCTAGACAGTCCCACGATCTATTCCCCATGTTAAATTCCCATTGTCCCTAGACAGACCCACACTATAGTCCCCTGTTCCATTCCCCTTGTCCCTAGACAAGCCCAAACTCTATTCCTCATGTTAATTTCCCTTGTCCCTAGACAAACCCAAACTCTATGTTAAATTCCCATTGTCCCTAGAGTGACCCACGATTTTTCTCCATGTTAAATTTCCATTGTCCCTAGAGTGACCCAGGGGTGTTTTTAATGCTAAGTCCCATTGTCCCTAGGGTGACCCCATTTGCTACTGATTTCCTTCAAACATCTTTTGTACTCCACTGCATCTGAAGCCCTTGGCGTCACTCTGCGAAAGACCGAGACTGGTTTGAGGAGAACTGTGAAGAAATAGAGTCCCTGCTAGAGGAGAAGCATCACCTACATCTTGCATAAAACATCGACCCCATGTCGGCTTCAGCAGAGTTCGCCAAGCTGTACAGAAGAAACTACGCGAGATGCAGGACACATGACTGAGTCGAAAATCTGATGATATCCAGTCCTTTGCCGACATACACGACATGAAGAATTGTAATAGTTCTCTTCGTGATGTTTATGGACCAATGACGTCAGGCACATCCCCACTCTTGCGGTTCGATGGCAGCACTCTCATAACCGGGAAGTAGAAGATACTGGATCGCTGGGCGGAACACTTTGACGGTATCCTCAACAGACCCTCTTCCATCAACGATGAAGCGATCAACCGTCTACCACAGGTGGAGATCAAAGATAGGTTGGTTGACCCTCCAACAGTGCTGGAAACTCATAAGGCCATTGAGCTCCTGTCAAGTGGAAAAGCTCAAGGAGCAGACACCGTCTCAGCTGAGATCTACAAGTCTGGTGGGCCTAAGTTAGTGGGAAGACTAACAGAGATGTTCTGTGACATGTGGAAGATGACACGAATACCCCAGGAATTAAAACATGCATCTATCATCCACCTTTACAAACGCAAAGGCAATCGCCAGTCCTGCGATAACCATAGAAGAATCTCTCTACCTGCATCGCTGACAATGTCCTCGCCAAACAACTGCTGAACAGACTCACTTAATACCTTGATCATGGCCTACTGCCAGAAAGCCAGTGTGGCTTCAGAAAGGTAGTAGGCACCATCGACATGATCTTTGCTGCCAGGCAGTTGCAAGAAAAATGTCTTGAACAAAATGTCCAGCTATACACCACCTTTTTGGACCTGACTAAGGGAGTCGACACTGTCAGTCGGGAATGCCTTTGGAAGATCATGGCCAAATGTCGAAGACCAGAAGTCTTCATTGAAATGGCGAGATAGGTTCATGATGGCATGCTTGCCAGAGTCAAGGACCACAGTAACTAATCCAAACACTTTGCAGTTACGAATGGTGTGAAACAAGGATGCGTCTTAGCCCCCAATCCGTTCAGCCTCATGTTCTCCGCAATGTTGATGGATGCTTTCAAGGACAGCAATGTTGGAGTTGGTCTCAGATACCGTCTGGATGGGAAGTCGCTCAACCAGAGGAGGCTGCAAGCCAAAACCAATGTCCAAGTTGAGAACATTCGCGACCTGCTGTTTGCAGAGAACTGTGCCTGTGCACGGATGCATGCATACAACAGAGAATGTACCTTTTTGCCACAGCGTGCCCCAACTTTGGACTCACCATCTCTACCAGCAACACCGAGGTTCTGCATCTGCCAGCTCCGGGAGAAGAATACCTGGAACCATCCATCACTTTCAATGGACATAAGCTCTTAGATGTAGCCAGGTTCACATACTTCGGTAGCACCCTCTCACAAGCAGTCCACGTAGACGATGAGGTCAACACTAGGATTGCCAAAGCCAGCACAACATTTGGTAGACTCCGCTCAAATGTCTGGGATAGGAGAGGCATCAAGCTTTCCACAAAACTCAAAGTATACGCTGCGGTTGTTCTCTCCACCCTCCACTATGCTTGCGAGACGTGGACTGTGTATAGTCGCCATGTTAAAAAACTGAACCACTTCCATATGAGCTTCCTGATGAAAGTACTGAAAATCAGATGGCAGAAGAAGGTACCAAACATAGAGATGCTGACTAAGGTCGGCATGCGAAGGAACTACACCAAGCTCTGCAAGGCAGAACTCCGATGGGCTGGCCATGTTGTCCGCATGCCGGTAGAACACCTACCTAAGATGGTCTTTTATGGAGAGCTGCAACAAGGCAAAATGTCTCACGATGGTACCAAAATAGATACAAGGACATCCTCACGGCCTCGCTGAAGAACCTGGGCATTGATCCTGATAGCTGGTAGAATGTCGCTAATAACCGATCTCCTTCGCGCAGTCAAGTCAACGCTGGTGCAGAAGACTTTTAGCAGAAAAAACTGGTGGACGCAGCTGAAAAACGTGATCTGCGCAAATCGAGATACATCTGTTCCGCAACTCCCGGCCAGCAACCTGCACATCCATGTCCCCACTGCAACACACTCTTGCGGGCCCGGAACAGCCATCTCAGACCCACCAACAGGACTTGGGAATCTTTATTTATATTATGTACAAATAAGAAATTTTGGGCTAAGAAGAAATGGAAGTATTTTATATGGAACTACATACATGAATATATAAGAATAATCGCTTTAGGTACATCTGTTGTAATGGTTCATCTTTTCAAAGAAAAAACATCTACACCATTCCATTAAACACGCCATTTTATGACCAATACAAAGGTCAACGAAAAAGTGCAAACTTGTCTGCTTAGGTTTTATTTGGTAGCTATCTAGCTGTTTTTAAATTATGATTTACAGTCCCTACTAGTTCTCAAATCTGAAAATTGTATTGTGTACTTGATAGATTATGTTGAGTCAGAGAAAATAAGACATTATTTTAATTGTTAGTAAACTCTATACAAACAATATTTCTTTATGAAAAGGAGAATATATTAATAAACACCTTTAAATCTCCCTGCATCTCCGTATACCTTATACTCAAATAAAAGTTTATTTCTTTCCATCGCAGTTTGCTTTTCAGCTATTTCTTCTATAATAAATACTTGTACATCATTTACACTAAAATGCTTTCAATGGACTGTATATCTTTTGTGTGATCAGACTACGTACCTTACATGGTATAAATTCAGAATGTTCACATTGCATAATTAAAACAGTATCAAACTATGTTGCCTTTAAATACAATGGCAACATCAGCAGCAATAATTTCAAATGTGATATCAAACAGTATAGCATGCAATAGAATAATGGAACATAGTACACATTACGTCGAAAATAATCTCCTTTCCCAGTCACATAACAGGGAATGAAAACTATTGGAGAACAACGGCAGCAAAAGGTATTGGGGATTGATATGGGTTAGGAAACGTCGTGTACAAGTTTCCTTGACTCCTTCCGTATATGTAAACACCACACCCTTAGTGAAATAGTAGTTGTTGTTTCTTACTGTGGACTTTTTGTGTCTTTTTGTGTGGGATGAGTTTTGTTGTTGTAGGTTATGGTGTTACTCTTTACAAGACAATTGTTTTAATACCAGCTTCTTAGGTTTTGTGGAAAATATAAAACTCAAAAGACGTTAATGTAAAACATAAGGTGAACTAGTATTGGACTAGTTTATTTTGCTCGCTAAATATTTGGTTTAGCTTTTATCAAATTATCTGAAGCCGTGATGATATAATAGTGCATGTGCGCATAATATTGCATAACGTTTGAATGTTAGGTTCAATTAAACCAGATATATTTCACTGCACATATTGGTGTACTTGTATTAATGAGGAACAACATTATATCAAAAAACAGATTGTGACGACAGAAAGCTGTAGATATATGTAATTTAAAAAAGACATTGTTCGTTGAACTGGTTTTAGTGCTTCAAATAATCGTACGACAATTCAAGAAAGGAAATTACAGCCATGATAGTTTATGATTCATACTTGAAACTCGTTTTTGTTTGATCTTGAAATTGAATAAGCATATGATTTTAAATCAGGTGCCTAAAAATTACTCCAGCTAGATGACCCATTCAATCAATAAGTTATACACAAAACGATTGTGATAAATATCATTACGTCGTCATTAAACTTGGAAGGATGTAGAAGTGTCCTTGTTAATGATGCTGATGGGATGTTACTTCAGATTCTTAATGTTCTCCTTGCACATTGTGGTCTACATCATTCATAACTGGTTGGCTAGTTAAGTTCATGTCCTTGTTTACAATTTAGAAGTTACTGGAAATGAAATAACGAATCTGATCCTGATGTATAATTGCGTAATTGTTTTTAGATTTGATAGCGAGTAACATAATTAATTATTTCGTTCTTAAATATTGGTAGAGGAATGGGTGTTCTAGATGTTTTCAGTTACTGTTTGCGATGATTTTTTTTAAAATTCTAGTTATACATTTGACTGACAAAGTGTTCATAAAATAATTATGTAATCACTAGGTTTAACCTTATTGTTCATTCATTTAAATTCATAGCTAATTGTGACTTTGTCATACATCAAGACTTTTAGCATATAAACACTGTACAGGGCGAATGGCACATCAGCACATTTAAGAACGGACTTCATTCGGACGAACACTTGAAGTCTCGGGGGATGTAAATATGCTTGAACATGTGATATGACCTTTAGGAATATTTTAAATTTAATTCACGATACTAGATCACTTCCTAGTTTTAACTTTGTATTTTAGACAGATACAGTTCTTTCCATTAAATTAGTTTACATACGTAGATACAAACATGCTTACCTACATACCTACCTACCTACCTACCTACCTACATACATACATACATACATACATACATACACACAAACACATACACACATACATAAATACATACATACATACCTACACACAAACACATACATACATACATACATACATACATACATACATACATACATACATACGTACATAAATACATACATACAAACATACATACATACATACATACATACATACATACATACATACATACATACATACATACATACATGCATACATACATACATACATACATACATACATACATACATACATACATACATACATACATACATGTTTGGTTCCAATTATGAATTCTGAAACAAGTTGACAATCCGTGATGACATCACGAAATAGATAAATTTGATTGCATACCTTGTTCATTTAATTAATGCATGGTAAGATGGGTTACTTTTAAAACATGATGATCAGGCCAATGTTCTGGTTCTCAAGACGTAGTAGTCTAATTCCCAGGATACGTAACGGTGAATGTGTAAGCTGCCATATATGAACAAATGATATGTGTATAATATATGCTTACGTTAAAATATTGGCGTTAATAGTCATCAGAGTAAGAAAGATGGATGGAGAGATAGATAGATAGACAGACAGATAGATAGATAGATAGATAGATAGATAGATAGATAGATAGATAGATAGATAGATAGATAGATAGATAGATAGATACATAGAGATATACATAGATATGTGGAAAGACATGAAAATTTATATAAGAATTGTAGAATTAAATCAGTTTTATTGAAAAGTCGATACAGAAGTTCTGAACCATTCTCGTGTAAATGATGGTCGAGTGCATTATTCGAATGGAGATGATTCGTTTGAAACTGAACATATTTAAATAAATTGAAAATCCGTGTTCACATTACGAAATAAAGAGAGGAATGTTGTCGCTTTGATAAATGCATAATACATTGTTTAAATTACCGAAAACTTGATATAGCCATTATATGATTGTCAAAGTTTAGTAGGTTCAAATGGGAAGGTCTAAAACTAACATTATTACTTACTCCAGGTGCAGGATTCCAATTTATTGTAACATATGTAGCAGTCGGGTATGGAAGATTTTAACAATTCTAGATACTTGATAACATATTATAGTTGATTTGTGTTTAATAGAAATGTAAAGGTTTGAGCATCGCTAGATGCAGGGTTCATATTTATCTGGACATTTGTAGTAAGTGGAATAGTGAACTTTCGACCATGATCTGATACAGGATTTCCAGTTATAGCGAGATTTGTATCATTTGGCACTGTGAGAGCATGACCAGTCCAAGCTGTCGAAATCCGTATTAATGTAGTTTTTGAAGGAAATGGAGGGTCAAAAGTTACAACACCCCTCGATTAATGAATCCAAATTATTATGATTTGTCAAACGTGGCACTGTAATGTTTTGACCGACTCCACATACGGGATTCCGAGTTATTGTAGTATTTGTAGGTAGTGGTACAGTAGAAGCTATACCATTCCTAGAGTCAGCATTTGCAGTTGTTCAAATAATTAGGTAACATTTTCTGCAAGTGGCAAATGCAAAATGCGACCTGATATTGGACTCCGAATAGAATCAACATATATTTATCAATTGAACAGAAAACGTTAGACAATTCCAAGCTTTATTATTCCAAGTTCTTCTGACATATGTGGCAAGCTTTACGGTAAGAGCTTGACCCACTCCAGATAAAAGAATACAAGATATTCCACCATTTGTGGCTATTTATAAAATTTCGACCGTCCCAGGACTTATATTTCCAACTTATCTTAACATTTGTTGCAATCCGTAATGACAAATTATGACCAGCTCCAGAAAGGTGATTTTAGGTTATAGTTGCATTTATGAGATACACGATTCCAAGCTTTTGAAGCATTTTGTAGCATGTTTAGCATGTTTAAATCTTTTGAAATTCCCAGATAAAGTAATTCTAGTTATAAAAACATTTTGTGGACATCGAACAGTCAAGGTTTGACAATTCCCAGCCGTAATATTTGTTGTAGGAGGAATTGAAATATTTGAACAAACTAAAGATGCAGGGCTCCAATGTCTTTTATAAGTTATATCAAGTGGCACTCACTGTAAGACTTTACCCAACTCCTGATAGAGAAACACAGGTTATAGTGACATTTGTGGAAGTGGTAACAATAAATTTGCCCAGCTCAAGATGTATGATTACGCGCCATTATAGCATTCGTTGCAGATGTCACTATAAGAAAGAGTTTGACCGGCTTAAGCTACGCATGCAGGATTCCGAGAGATTGTGGTATTGTTAGAAAGTTGAATAATACAATTATGACCAGCTCCAGATACAGGATTTATAGTAATATATGCATTCGTGGGAATTGGAGGAGTAAACGATATATCATTCACAGCTGCAGGATTCCGAGTTATGGTAGCACTGTAGGCGAAGGCATTGTACCGTTGCGCCCAGCATCAGAAACGGGACTCATACGGCTTATAGTGGGATATCTAGTATATGGAACAGTAGAAGTTTGATCAGAACCAAATGCACGATAACGGGGTGTAACGGGATGTCTAGTAGGTCGCACAGTAAAAGTTTTCTCAGCTGCAGCTACAGATTCATCAATCGGAGATATTGCCGGATTTTTAGAACTGGGTATAGCAGCATTTATAGTAGTTGGCACTCTAAAAGTGTGTCCAAGGTCAGTTAAATATCCAGGAGTCCGAGATATAGTCTCACTTGGACGAGGCTGAACTGTCCCAGTTGGACCTGTCCTAAACGCAGGAGACGTGGTTGCAGAAGTAAAAGATATAGAAGGTCTTGTTATAGGTATAGAGGCCATTGCAGGAGGTATACTGCCAGTTGAGTCTGCAGCAGGCCCAGATGTCGATTTGAGCGTTTCATTTGCAGCTCTAACAAGTCTATTTCCGATACAATTTCTTACATCTCTATGGGCTGTGAAAAGGAGACAATCTGAAACAACAACAAAAAACATTTTACAAACATCATGGTCAGCTGCTTGACAAAAGATAACAGAAGAACAGTTACACTCATTCTTCACAATCACTGGTGTCATCGGCATTTACTCGTCAAATTTGGATGATGACGATGAGTTGTGTCACCAGCCAATAGTCCATTCAAACTTTCGACAAAGGGAAATGGGTAAAGAGAAAAATTGTTTCGCCTTATCGCTTCCACTATAGATAACAAGGCGTGTGAATTTAAGATGGAAACCACGTTTTGTAATTTGAGAATCTACCTAATCCTAGGCTAGATGTACCGCAAAAGACAATACATAATAAACAACACTATTTTAAAGCAAAACCTTTTTCTACTTTACCTTATTAAAACAGTTCTGGTGACAAACATGTTCTTACAATTTAATGTTTTGGTGTATCATCACGTTTGAGAAGGAAATGATTTTATCGGATTCGAAATAATTGAAAACCAATATTATGTATACGACACTAAGGCTAAGAAATAAAACAAGTATTCGTTTATGCTTCCCTTTAACAATCAGCTTACTATGCATAGCGTTTAGTATATGATATTAATGAGTTTATTTTAAAATCTAAGTAAATAAATTTTAAAACATTGAATCACAGATTAAATAGTTGTCAACGGTGACCACACATTTTCTAGGGTACATTTCTGTAATTGCTCATGTCTTGCAATAGCACCCTTGGAATATGATGGCACTATAGCTGTTTTATAAACAATGACACTAGCTCAAAACGTAGACGCTAGAAAAAGTTGCTAAAGATGACGAATCTGCTAAGGAGTAACAACCAGACAGAATTAACTGATTAAATCAAATTCGGGAAATTCCTAGGTTCATGCGATGCCCTCTATATCGGCTCGGACACTATGCTCCAACGATGATATTATAGGAGAACAGTTGTACAGGCAGACATCAGTAATGGACAGGTCTTATATGGCATCATGAACATGTACAATAACTTCATCTTCAATAATTACTCGTTATGTTCTGGGTGTTATGTTCTGGTTAAACTCACGAAACAAATTCATAGCATGATCAATTTAATGAAACGCGTAAACACTTTAATTCGTGTATTGAAACAAGAGAATCACAATGTATGTACAGTTGACCGTAAATATGCCAGGTATATTTGTCCCGAGAATGTAATTGTGTCATGGCTTAAACTTAATTAACATTTGGAAAATGCTTAGAGAAGACAAATACACATACCACATATCAACAATAAAACGAATGTATTCGGAATAGCGTGATCATATAAAAATTTTCTTCTTAATGTAAATACTGTATAAATGATTCTTACGTTATCCTTAAATCTAAAGACAAACAGACGTAGAGACAAATCTAATTTACAGGAATAAAATACTAGGCATTGGCACTAATTTACACCAGGGTGTCTGCTCTTTGCCTATAATAACACTATCAAAAGTCTACTCATTCAAATTTATCCAATGAGAAATATTCAGTTTAAACTTTAGCACAAAAAACCTTGAAATTAATAATTAAAATACTGACATGACATCATTATGTTAATTTACAATTGTAATTCATAACCTGTTACATGACCCCTAGTTTGTAACTTTGATGCAGAAGTGAAGACATCTCTCTCGTCTATGTTAGTATTTTGGCTAATCTGCTGGATTAAAGACCGATGTATGAATTAAATTAAAATGTGCCCAATTACGTTGATATCTTCATATATTTATATTGCATTGACTTTAGCAACAAATGGAATACCTTGGTTCTGTTACTATACATCATTGGTGAGTTCTAAACAAATGTGTTTTTTTTTATCTTTAACCGAAAACTGGACTTGTTGATGATGATATGTCAAACGTTTTTGTTATATCTAAGTCTTCCTTACCTCCACCCCTCGCAAACTAAACTACCCAGCCTGATCCTTTGTACCTTTGATCAAGATTTAATATAGACACATTATATGAAGGACATATATTCATAAAGATGGTATAGATAAAGATACAGACAGACGTAAAGAATAAGCATACTGGAATGCTTACCAAGTGATTTTGCCAGAACCAAACTGGAACTGGTCACCGTCAGAGTGAGGTGCACAATGATCAGAGTACGCATTTTTTCTGTTTTTGTCTGAAAATAACAAATCAATAATTTGTTCATATTTGAGTAATATTACATCTTGGAAAAGTGACACTGGCTATTCCGAACAACCCATTCAATGCCTTTAAGCGAGATGCAGTACGTTTGAAGCTGTATCTCATTGAACATCCAGTTGTAATCGTAAGTAATATAGTTTGCGTTGTTGCTCATAACCATTCGAAACCAATTTCTTACCAGCAAATTCAAACCAGATCGGATGCATTTCGGCTGACTCACCCAATCCATTTTCTGTCCGAAATTTCACGAACCAAATATAATAACTTCCTAATGCAAAACCAACTTTGGTGAAATCCCATATTAAGTAATTTCCACCAATGTTTTTATGATGAAATTTCTTCCAAATTAATCAATTATTTATCACTTTCTTTGTCTCGAAATTTTTGATAAAAGATATAATGGCTTCTTAAAATGAGCTTGAGTCTGTTTATTTAAGAAATAGCTTTGTGTATGGCAACGTGCAATGTACTTGTGCTTGGTTACTTCACGGTTACCTGTCTATTATTTATGGGTTTGTTTGCGTGAAGATCAGCAGAGCGGGGATCACTGTAGCAAATAAGCATACTAACTGGTTTCCTATACGAGTGCAAGAGCCCAGTGGATTGCCACGTTGTTGATGATTTCGGATCATTTCTATGGAAAATAATTTTGATCATTCCTCAGGTGAGACTCCTTGTTGTACCATGCCTGTACTGGATTTGATATTTATGCCTATTCCTTTTATTGTTTTAGGCAATGAATGCCGTGTTGACTAATAGAACAAATGTGATTTTTCCCGTACTATTTATATTCATCTATATAGTGAGAGAGTGAAAGAAAGGGAGAGAGAGATTTCACAATAGTTTCTTCGTACATTTATATTTTTTAATCTAAATTTTATTAAATAACATATTTTAACGTAATAGTAGAATCATAAGGCAACTTGTAATTAAACATCTTGGATCATGCAATCTTAATACATTTAAACTAAGAAAAAGAAACAACAAAATCTTGTATCTACAAATGTACCGATACATTGAAAATGAGCTTTTTGTATTAATAATAAATACGGAAACTAGAAATGATATCTAATTAAAGTGAATAATAGATCGGAAGTACAACTATTGCAGCCTATATATAAACTTACATTGATTTTTCAGTCGCTTAGCAGGTGCTTACTTCCACAGCACGACGTTCATATTCTCAGACGGAGCTTTTATTTTGTGATCGTAGGGCATACTGTTACTCGTTAATGACCGTTTTAAACCGATTAAGATGGTTTGAATTGTATGGTTCGACTGTGACTAATTCATTATATAATACATGGCTTATGTTTCACTAATTCTCGTTTTGTAAGACAATGGGCTTATGTTTCACTAATTCTCGCTTTGTAAGACAATGGGCTTATGTTTCACTAATTCTCGCTTTGTAAGACAATGGGCTTATGTTTCACTAATTCTTGCTTTGTAAGACAATGACAATGCCAGAGTATATAATACCGTCAGGTTACAACACGCAGGAATTGAATTAAACTATTAATATTTCACTTTGCATGCATATACCTTAGCCTTGGACGATATAACATTTTGTTATCAACAATATCAGTTTAACTCTCATTTACAGCATTGTTATGTTATTAAAGCCATTGCTTCAATGGACTAAAATCCTTCTGAACTCTCTAGATTAGTGATTCTCAAACTGTGTCCTGAGGCCGCGTGAGATTTGCATGTGTGCCGTGCGAGTTTTGAAAAATAGTTAAAATTGATAACATTTTGAAACCTTGAACATATCGAAAAATTAAATGGTAAATCAATGTCGCTAAAGTTAAAAAAGTAACATAAAAACGCAATCTCTATCAATCTGTCATTCATTGGTTCCTTTCGTAACGCGAGACTTGTGCGAGATCTCGGGAGAACTCGATTGCTCTAATAATTTCGTTCTTGGACGTTGAAAAAACAAACTTTATATTCTCTCTTCATGATTAAATCTGGTGGCTGAAGGTTGAAATTCTCTTCGATTTATTCTGCAAATTAAATTCACTGAATTTTAGTCTTCAAGGACCATCAGAAGACATCATCTCTGCAACATCAAAACTGAAGTCATTTGATGAAATGTTGTCGCTGTGGCAAAGTAAGGTCTCGAAGGGAGTCCTCGACTGCTTTCCTACTGTCAACGAATCTCATTCAAACAAGAAAATTATCCCCGAAATTCTGGACACACTGAGAGACCTACAATCGGTACTGCAGCATTACTTCCCATCACATGCAAGCGATGGATATGGATGGGTGATCAATCCATTTGGCAACAACGAAACTACAAATATTACAACCGAAGAAGAAGAGCTCATTGATTTAAAAAACGATATATTTTTCCAGTCAACATTTCCCGAAAAGAGTCTGGAGGAGTTTTGGATCTCAATCAAAAAGTGATATCCTGCAGTCAGTTCAAAATCAATCAAAGTAATTCTGCCATTTGTGTCTTCGTGGTTTTGTGAGTTTGGATTTTCAGCATTGAATGAAATCAAATCGAAAAAGAGAGAGACTTCTTAAAATCGACGATGAAATGCGCGCCTGTTTGTCGACTTTGGAGCCTCGCTTCAATCTCATTTACTCTCGAAAGCAGGCACATCCTTCACATTAAATTTAAAATTAAATATATATATTTAAAAGTAAATAAGTTCTTCACCACAAAAATTGTTAAATCTTTTCAGGTGTGCCGTGAAAATTGTTAGATCTTTTTGGTGTGCCGCAAGACAAAAAATTTGAGAAACCCTGCTCTAGAACATTTGAAATGGTGAAGCTATCTTATCTTTCCTTTCTCTGAATAAAAGAAAGACGGAAAGAACAAACAGTACATTGAGGAAATACGCTTCAAAATTAACAAAAATGTTCGTTTTTTCCGTTCAGTTTTGAACATATTCTGATTGTTTTCTCGTAAATTTTAAGGGCATGAAACATTTTTATCGTATGCATATATTCGTGAGAGATATCTTTTGCATTATAATATTTATGTCTAGCTAGCTTACATTTTCCCCAAATATGGCTTACGATATACTTTATTGTGATATATTTGTTATTCTTCCTATTAGCAAATATTGTATTAGAATTGGTTAGAAGAGATGTGGAATTATCCTTGTCTATCAGCATTCCTAGTTTTCCCCACGTTGTGTAGTCTCTTCGTTAAAGCTTCCATCGAGTCTTTACATAGGCTAAATAGGAACATACCTTTTCTTATCAGATTTTCACAATCGTTTCTTGACACACTGAGACTCGGGCAAACA
This sequence comes from Sinohyriopsis cumingii, assembly GCA_028554795.2. Lineage (NCBI taxonomy): Eukaryota > Metazoa > Mollusca > Bivalvia > Unionida > Unionidae > Sinohyriopsis > Sinohyriopsis cumingii. Next base: position 94,253,667 of record CM068833.1, on the reverse strand, counting down.
GATCGGCCGTAAATAAAGACTTTTCTTTCTAACTTTCATATACGCACGTGGAAGCAGCTTTTTCGTTCCATTAGCCCTTTAAGAAATTGGTTATAGATCACATCTATCATATTTCGTAACTTGTGTGGTGTGGCCTTTCTAACAAATTCTCTTTTCTTTAAATAAATGAATTTCGATATGTTGGTCAGCGGTCTAAGTGGGGTAGTAGTTGTTTGCTTTTGCTTCATTACGTGAACTCTTTCCAGATGAATAATAAGGATGTCTAAATCTTTTTCTTATATCCAGGTGGAAGCAGTTTAATTCGTTTCAACACCTTTTTTTAGGAAATTGTTCATTGATTCAGTAAGTATTATGTGGTAACTTAAGTGGCCCTTTAATTTACGCGAGGAATTCCCGTGTGAGAACAACATTCGAAAATAAACTTTTAAACAAATTTTATATGATATTGAAGTAAATGTATTCTTCATTCGCTTTACAATTACTTTCTTTCCATAGATTTGTTTTAAAAAATTGTTTGGCGCGGATACCCTGTGAGCGCGGTAAACAATTGGGCCCAATAGGGACAATAGTCTTAATGCCGGCCTTTCTTACATGATGTCTTCTCCTTAAAATAAGGGAACTATGCTATGGTGGTCAGCAGTCGAAATCGGGCGCAAGATGTTCTCCTGTTTCTTCATTCTGTGAAATCTTGTCATATGACTTCCATCAGCACGGATGAATAAATCTTTTTCAATAAATTTTAGTATGATTAGTTTAGTCTTTTATACATGGTTATTAGTTTCCTTCTCAGCTATACCAGTGAATATTATTGTCACGCATACTTCTTCCTTTGGTCATGTATATATAATGTTAATTGTACTTAAATGATGTTAACCGGGAATATCCTTTTTCGCCAGACGACGAGGGGATTTCTAGGTTTGAATATAGTGAATATCTCCCGCCGTCGTTATGGAAATCATTATCATTTATATATAAAATTCAAATAGGCAATTTCTGTTTCAAGAACATATTTAATATAAAAAAGACAATATATTTATTTCCTGATAATTTCTATTGGCTTTAAAGAATTCTATTGGGTTTGACAATCATGTTTTTTCGACCTAATTCCAGAGCTTATCCAGCACATTCTCTTCTTAAATGGGTATCCTCTAAGTAGGAATAAAAGTGTTTCTGAAAGCAGTTTATATGATGAGATCACATACCGATGGATGCAAGAACAGACTAAGATTGTTACAATATTGCCTCATTTATGTTAATATTCCTAGTTTGTTTATCCTTAAATTTGTGTATCGCATAATCCAAAACAATGTATGGGCGGAATGGCTTAATCCGATTCCTTATTGACAAATGCTGTCCGATAAGCACCGTGTCGTCGTTCTAGATTCATCCATCTTTCGACGCAAGAGACATTAGAAGTGGGAAGTCGTAGGGCTGAGTCTAGTGCAAGTTTTTCTGCTATTCCAACAGGGGTTTTGGCGTATGGTTTCTACTATTCCAGTTGGTATTTGCTATTTGTTACCTGAATGCATATTGTTTTGAAGTTTGCTTAGATTCACTTAGGTCTGAAAGCCAAATAATACACCAAACGCTTGCAAAATAATTCTTTATTGAAGTAAACGTGTAGGACCAACGGTTGACTAGCTACCCCATTTATATCAACTCCCGTACCCAAGTCCTGCGGCGATGGGCGAGCTGCGAAGCGGCAGGGGTGGATGCATTGGCAGCCGTAGTGTCGGACCTGCACATAGGCGGCTCAGGCCATATGGTCGTCTTCCATTGATCTGAAGCAAAAAAGGATGTCGGCAGCCGTCTGAGCGACTATGCAGACATCTTCAGGATAGCGCTGCATACCTCCACGGCCTGAGGAAGGGGCTAGATAAAATGCCCTAAAAAATGCCTGCTTCATCTACCCCGACCAGCTTACCGCGGCTGGAGGGAATCCCATTCTTGCGGTCGAAACACAAAGAAAACCCAAAATGTTCCGCTCACTCTTGGTGCGTGGAACATACGCACTCTATTGGATCGTGCATAGGCTGACAGACCAGAGAGAAGAACTTGCCTGATTGCAAGAGGACTTGCTCGCTACAAGATAGAGATAGCAGCCCTAAGTGAAACTCGCTTGGTCGACGAGGGCCAACTGAATGAAGTTCGAGCTGGTTACACCTTTTTCTGGAGTGGGCGTGGCACCGATGAACGTCGGAGTCTGGAGTTGGATTCGCTGTCAAGTCGAGTTTGGTGAATAAGCTCTCCATCTTACCAAAGGGAATTAATGACCGGCTTATAATTGTGAAGCTACTGTAACATGGAAAAAAGCGAGCCACACTCATTAGTGCTTGTGCACGAACGATGACCTACTCGGGGGAAGCCAAAGACAGGTTCTACCAAGATCTATAAACTGATTGTTTCGGTAAGAAAGTCAGAAAAGCTGATCATTCTTGGTGATTTTAACACGAGAGGTGGCGCGGACCACATCTCGTGGAAGGGAGTTATTGGTAGACATAGATGTGGCAACTGCAACAGTAATGGACATCTACTCTTGAGAATGTGCGCAACATTTGATCTCCGGGTCACAAACACCCTCGTCCGTCTGCCTAACCGCAATAAAACAACTTGGATGCACCCACGGTCTAAGCATTGGCATCAGAATGACTACATCTTAGTTCGTATGAATGTCGGGCAGGATGTGCGTGTGACCAAGGCCATGTGTGGTGCTGAGTGCTGGACAGACCACAGATCAGTAGATCTCCAATATGAATCTAAAAATTCAACCTCCCAGACGCCCACAGGGAATTAAAGTCCCAAAACGACTCAACGTCTCCAGGCTGAAAGTCTGCAACAATGATCAAGCTGTCTGAAGCTTTGAAAAGCCAGCTAGAAACCACATACTCTGATACCGAACGACGTAGTGAAATGCTGGATGGCCTTCAAACATCTGTTGTACTCCACTGCATCTGAAGCCCTTGACGTCACTCTGCGAAAGACCGAGACTGGTTTGAGGAGAACTGTGAAGAAATAGAGTCCCTGCTAGAGGACAAGCATCACCTACATCTTGCATAAAACATCGACCCCATGTCGGCTTCAGCAGAGTTCGCCAAGCTGTGCAGAAGAAACTACGCGAGATGCAGGACACATGACTGAGTCGAAAATCTGATGATATCCAGTCCTTTGCCGACATACACGACATGAAGAATTGTAATAGTTCTCTTCGTGATGTTTATGGACCAATGACGTCAGGCACATCCCCACTCTTGCGGTTCGATGGCAGCACTCTCATAACCGAGAAGTAGAAGATACTGGATCGCTGGGCGGAACACTTTGACGGTATCCTCAACAGACCCTCTTCCATCAACGATGAAGCGATCAACCGTCTACCACAGGTGGAGATCAACGATAGGTTGGCTGACCCTCCAACAGTGCTGGAAACTCATAAGGCCATTGAGCTCCTGTCAAGTGGAAAAGCTCAAGGAGCAGACACCATCCCAGCTGAGATCTACAAGTCTGGTGGGCCTAAGTTAGTGGGAAGACTAACAGAGATGTTCTGTGACATGTGGAAGATGACACGAATACCCCAGGAATTAAAACATGCATCTATCATCCACCTTTACAAACGCAAAGGCAATCGCCAGTCCTGCGATAACCATAGAGGAATCTCTCTACCTGCATCGCTGACAATGTCCTCTCCAAACAACTGCTGAACAGACTCACTTAATACCTTGATCATGGCCTACTGCCAGAAAGCCAGTGTGGCTTCAGAAAGGTGGTAGGCACCATCGACATGATCTTTGCTGCCAGGCAGTTGCGAGAAAAATGTCTTGAACAAAATGTCCAGCTATACACCACCTTTTTGGACCTGACTAAGGGAGTCGACACTGTCAGCCGGGAATGCCTTTGGAAGATCATGGCCAAATGTCGATGACCAGAAGTCTTCATTGAAATGGCGAGATAGTTTCATGATGGCATGCTTACCAGAGTCAAGGACCACAGTAACTAATCCAAACCCTTTGCAGTTACGAATGGTGTGAAACAAGGATGCGTCTTAGCCCCCAGTCCGTTCAGCCTCATGTTCTCCGCAATGTTGATGGATGCTTTCAAGGACAGCAATGTTGGAGTTGGTCTCAGATAAAGTCTGGATGGGAAGTCGCTCAACCGGAGGAGGCTGCAAGCCAAAACCAATGTCCAAGTTGAGAATATTCGCGACCTGCTGTTTGCAGAGAACTGTGCCTGTGAAAGGAGGCTGGCATACAACAGAGAATGTACCTTTTTGCCACAGCGTGCTCCAACTTTGGACTCACCATCTCTACCAGCAACACCGAGGTTCTGCATCTGCCAGCTCCGGGAGAAGATTAGCTGGAACCATCCATCACTTTCAATGGACATAAGCTCTTAGATGTAGCCAGGTTCACATACTTAGGTAGCACCCTCTCACAAGCAGTCCACGTAGACGATGAGGTCAACACTAGGATTGCCAAAGCCAGCACAACATTTGGTAGACTCCGCTCAAATGTCTGGGATAGGAGAGGCATCAAGCTTTCCACAAAACTCAAAGTATACGCTGCGGTTGTTCTCGCCACCCTCCACTATGCTTGCGAGACGTGGACTGTGTTTAGTCGCCATGTTAAAAAACTGAACCACTTCCATATGAGCTTCCTGATGAAAGTACTGAAAATCAGATGGCAGAAGAAGGTACCAAACATAGAATTGCTCACTAAGGTCGGCATGCGAAGGAACTACACCAAGCTCTGCAAGGCAGAACTCCGATGGGCTGGCCATGTTGTCCGCATGCCGGTAGAACACCTACCTAAGATGGTCTTTTATGGAGAGCTGCAACAAGGCAAAATGTCTCACGATGGTACCAAAATAGATACAAGGACATCCTCACGGCCTCGCTGAAGAACCTGGGCATTGATCCTGATAGCTGGTAGAATGTCGCTAATAACCGATCTCCTTCGCGCAGTCAAGTCAACGCTGGTGCAGAAGACTTTTAGCAGAAAAAACTGGTGGACGAGGCTGAAAAACGTGATCTGCGCAAATCGAGATACATCTGTTCCGCAACTCCCGGCCAGCAACCTGCACATCCATGTCCCCACTGCAACACACTCTTGCGGGCCCGGATCAGCCATCTCAGACCCACCAAAATGACTTGGGAATCTTTATTTATATTATGTACAAATAAGAAATTTTGGGCTAAGAAAAAATGGAAGTATTTTATATGGAACTACATAAATGAATATATAAGAATAATCGCTTTATGTACATCTGTTATAATGGTTCATCTTTTCAAAGATAAAACATCTACACCATTCCATTAAACACGCCATTTTATGACCAATACTAAGGTCAACGAAAAAGTGCAAACTTGTCTGCTTAGGTTTTATTTGGTAGCTATCTAGCTGTTTTTAAATTATGATTTACTGTCCCTACTAGTTCTCAAATCTGAAAATTGTATTGTGTACTTGATAGATTATGTTGAGTCAGAGAAAATAAGACATTCTTTTAATTGCTAGTAAACTCTATACAAACAATATTTCTTTTATGAAAAGGAGAATATATTAATAAACACCTTTAAATCTCCCTGCATCTCCGTATACCTTATACTCAAATAAAAGTTTATTTCTTTCCATCGCAGTTTGCTTTTCAGCTATTTCTTCTATAATAAATACTTGTACATCATTTGCACTAAAATGCTTTCAATGGACTGTATATCTTTTGTGTGATCAGACTACGTACCTTACATGGTATAAATTCAGAATGTTCACATTGCATAATTAAAACAGTATCAAACTATGTTGCCTTTAAGTACAATGGCAACATCAGCAGCAATAATTTCAAATGTGATATCAAACAGTATAGCATGCAATAGAATAATGGAACATGGTACACATTACCTCGAAAATAATCTCCTTTCCCAGTCACATAACAGGGAATGAAAAATATTGGAGAACAACGGCAGTAAAAGGTATTGGGGATTGATATGGGTTAGGAAACGTCGTGTACAAGTTTCCTTGACTCCTCCCGTATATGTAAACACCACACCCTTAGTGAAATAGTAGTTGTTGTTTCTAACTGTGGACTTTTTGTGTCTTTTTGTGTGGGATGAGTTTTGTTGTTGTAGGTTATGGTGTTACTCTTTACAAGACAATTGTTTTAATACCAGCTTCTTAGGTTTTGTGGAAAATATAAAACTCAAAAGACGTTAATGTAAAACATAAGGTGAACTAGTATTGGACTAGTTTATTTTGCTCGCTAAATATTTGTTTTAGCTTTTATCGAATTATCTGAAGCCGTGATGATATAATAGTGCATGTGCGGATAATATTGCATAACGTTTGAATGTTAGGTTCAATTAAACCAGGTATATTTCACTGCACATATTGGTGTACTTGTATTAATGAGGAACAACATTATATCAAAAAAACAGATTGTGACGACAGAAAGCTGTAAATATATGTAATTTAAAAAAAGACATTGTTCGTTGAACTGGTTTTAGTGCTTCAAATAATCGTGCGACAATTCAAGAAAGGAAATTACAGCCATGATAGTTTATGATTCATACTTGAAACTCGTTTTTGTTTGATCTTGAAATTGAATAAGCATATGATTTTAAATCAGGTGCCTAAAAATTACTCCAGCTAGATGACCCATTCAATCAATAAGTTATACACAAAACGATTGTGATAAATATCATTGCGTCGTCATTAAACTTGGAAGGATGTAGAAGTGCCCTTGTTAATGATGCTGATGGGATGTTACTTCAGATTCTTAATGTTCTCCTTGCACATTGTGGTCTACATCATTCATAACTGGTTGGCTGCTTAAGTTCATGTCCTTGTTTACAATTTAGAAGGTACTGGAAATGAAATAACGAATCTGATCCTGATGTATAATTGCGTAATTGTTTTTATATTTGATAGCGAGTAACATAATTAATTATTTCGTTCTTAAATATTGGTAGAGGAATGGGTGTTCTAGATGTTTTCAGTTACTGTTTGCGATGATTTTTTTAAAATTCTAATTATACATTTGACTGACAAAGTGTTCATAAAATACTTATGTAATCACTAGGTTTAACCTTATTGTTAATTCATTTAAATTCATAGCTAATTGTGACTTTGTCATACATCAAGACTTTTAGCATATAAACACTGTACAGGGCGAATGGCAAATCAGCACATTTAAGAACGGACATCATTCGGACGAACACTTGAAGTCTCGGGGGATGTAAATATGCTTGAACATGTGATATGACCTTTAGGAATATTTTAAATTTAATTCACGATACTAGATCACTTCCTAGTTTTAACTTTGTATTTTAGACAGATACAGTTCTTTCCATTAAATTAGTTTACATACGTAGATACAAACATGCTTACCTACATACCTACCTACATACACATATACATACATACATACATACATACATACATACATACATACATACATACATACATACTTGCATACATACATACATACATACATACATACATACATACATACATACATACATACATACATGCATGCATACATACATACATACATACATACATACATACATACATACATACATACATACATACATACATGTTTAGTTCCAATTATGAATTCTGAAACAAATTGACAATCCGTGATGAGATCACGAATAGATAAATTTGATTGCATACCTTATTCATTTAATTAATGCATGGTAAGATGGGTTACTTTTAAAACATGATGATCAGGCCAGTGTTCTGGTTCTCAAGACGTAGTAGTCTAATTCGCAGGATACGTAACGGCGAATGTGTAAGCTGCCATATATGAACAAATGATATATGTATAATATATGCTTACGATAAAATATTGGCGTTAATAGTCATCAGAGTAAGAAAGATGGATGGATAGATAGATAGATATATAGATATATACATAGATATATGGAAAGACATGAAAATTAATATATGAATTGTACAATTAAATCAGTTTTATTGAAAAGTCGATACAGAGGTTCTGAACCATTCTCGTGTAAATGATGGTCGAGTGCATTGGTCGAATGGAGATGATTCGTTTGAAACTGAACATATTTAAATAAATTGAAAATCCGTATTCACATTACGAAATAAAGAGAGGAATGTTGTCGCTTTGATAAATGCATAATACGTTGTTTAAATTACCGAAAACTTGATATAGCCATTATATGGTTGTCAAAGTTTAGTAGGTTCAAATGGGAAGGTCTAAAACTAACATTATTACTTACTCCAGGTGCAGGATTTCAATTTATTGTAACATATGTAGCAGTCGGGTATGGAAGATTTTAACAATTCTAGATACTTGATAACATATTATATTTGATTTGTGTTGAATAGAAATGTAAAGGTTTGAGCATCGCTAGATGCAGGGTTCATATTTATTTGGACATTTGTAGTAAGTGGAATAGTGAACTTTCGACCATGATCTGATACAGGATTTCCAGTTATAGCGACATTTGTATCATTTGGCACTGTGAAAGCATGACCAGCCCAAGCTGTAGAAATCCGTATTAATGTAGTTTTTGAAGGAAATGGAGGGTCAAAAGTTACAACACCCCTCGATTAATGAATCCAAATTATTATGATTTGTCAAACGTGGCACTGTAATATTTTGACCGACTCCACATACGGGATTGCGAGTTATTGTAGTATTTGTAGGTAGTGGTACAGTAGAAGCTATACCATTCCTAGACTCAGCATTTGCAGTTGTTCAAATAATTAGGTAACATTTTCTGCAAGTGGCAAATGCATATTGCGACCTGATATTGGACTCCGAATAGAATCAACGTATATTTATCAATGGAACAGAAAACGTTAGACAAGTCCAAGCTTTATTATTCCATGTTCTTCTAACATATGTGGCATGTTTTACGGTAAGAATTTGACCCACTCCAGATAAAAGAATACAAGATATTCCACCATTTGTGGCTATTTATAAAATTTCGACCGTCCCAAGACTTATATTTCCAACTTATCTTAACATTTATTGCAATCCGTAATGACAAGTTATGACCAGCTCCAGAAAGAGGATTTTAGGTTATAGTTGCATTTATGAGATACACGATTCCATGCTTTTGAAGCATTTTTTAGCATGTTTAGCATGTTTACATCTTTTGAAATTCCCAGATAAAGTAATTCTAGTTATAAAAACATTTTGTGGAAGTCGAACAGTAAAGGTTTGACAATTCCCAGCCGTAATATTTGTTGTAGGAGGAATTGAAATATTTGAACAAACTAAAGATGCAGGGCTCCAATGTCTTTTATAAGTTATATCAAGTGGCACTCACTGTAAGACTTTACCCAACTCCTGATAGAGAAACACAGGTTATAGTGACATTTGTGGAAGTGGTAACAATAAATTTGCCCAGCTCAAGATGTATGATTACGCGCCATTATAACATTCGTTGTAGATGTCACTATAAGAAAGAGTTTGACCGGCTTAAGCTACGCATGCAGGATTCCGAGAGATTGTGGTATTGTTAGAAAGTTGAATAATACAATTATGACCAGCTCCAGATACAGGATTTATAGTGATATATGCATTCGTGGGAATTGGAGGAGTAAACGATATATCATTCACAGCTGCAGGATTCCGAGTTATGGTAGCATTGTAGGCGAAGGCATTGTACCGTTGCGCCCAGCATCAGAAATGGGACTCATACGGCTTGTAGAGGGATATCTAGTATATCGAACAGTAGAAGTTTGATCAGAACCAAATGCACGATAACGGGGTGTAACGGGATGTCTAGTAGGTCGCACAGTAAAAGTTTTCTCAGCTGCAGCTACAGATTCATCAATCGGAGATATTGCCGGATTTTTAGAACTGGGTATAGCAGCATTTATAGTAGTTGGCACTCTAAAAGTGTGTCCAAGGTCAGTTAAATATCCAGGAGTCCGAGATATAGTCTCACTTGGACGAGGCTGAACTGTCCCAGTTGGACCTGTCCTAAACGCAGGAGACGTGGTTGCAGAAGTAAAAGATATAGAAGGTCTTGTTATAGGTGTAGAGGCCATTGCAGGAGGTATGCTGCCAGTTGAGTCTGCAGCAGGCCCAGATGTCGATTTGAGCGTTTCATTTGCAGCTCTAACAAGTCTATTTCCTATACAATTTCTTACATCTCTATGGGCTGTGAAAAGGAGACAATCTGAAACAACAACAGAAAACATTTTACAAACATCATGGTCAGCTACTTGACAAAAGATAACAGAAGAACAGTTACACTCATTCTTCACAATCACTGGTGTCATCGGCATTTACTCGTCAAATTTGGATGATGACGATGAGTTGTGTCACCATCCAATAGTCCATTCAAACTTTCGACAAAGGGAAATGGGTAAAGAGAAAAATTGTTTCGCCTTATCGCTTCCACTATAGATAACAAGGCGTGTGAATTTAAGATGGAAGCCACGTTTTGTAATTTGAGAATCTACCTAATCCTAGGCTAGATGTACCGCAAAAGACAATACATAATATACAACACTATTTTAAAGCAAAACCTTTTTCTACTTTACCTTATTAAAACAGTTCTGGTGACAAACATGTTCTTACAATTTAATGTTTTGGTGTATCATCACGTTTGAGAAGGAAATGATTTTATCGGATTCGAAATAATTGAAAACCAATATTATGTATATACAACACTAAGGCTAAGAAAAAAAACAAGTATTCGTGTATGCTTCCCTTTAACAATCAGCTTACTATGTATAGCGTTTAGTATATAATATTAATGAGTTTATTTTAAAATCTAAGTAAATAAATTTTAAAACATTGAATCACAGATTAAATAGTTGTCAACGGTGACCACACATTTTCTAGGGTACATTTCTGTAATTGCTCATGTCTTGCAATAGCACCCTTGGAATATGATGGCACTATAGCTGTTTTATAAACAATGACACTAGCTCAAAACGTAGACGCTAGAAAAAGTTGCTAAAGATGACGAATCTGCTAAGGAGTAACAACCAGACAGAATTAACTGATTAAATCAAATTCGGGAAATTCCTAGGTTCATGCGATGCCCTCTATATCGGCTCGGACACTATGCTCCAACGATGATATTATAGGAGAACAGTTGTACAGGCAGACATCAGTAATGGACAGGTCTTATATGGCATCATGAACATGTACAATAACTTCCTCTTCAATAATTACTCGTTATGTTCTGGGTGTTATGTTCTGGTTAAACTCTCGAAACAAATTTATAGCATGATCAATTTAATGAAACTCGTAAACACTTTAATTCGTGTATTGAAACAAGAGAATCACAATGTATGTACAGTTGACCGTAAATATGCCAGGCATATTTGTCCCGAGAATGTAATTGTGTCATGGCTTAAACTTAATTAACATTTGGAAAATGCTTAGAGAAGACAAATACACATACCACATATCAACAATAAAACGAATTTATTCGGAATAGCGTGATCATTTAAAAACTTTCTTCTTAATGTAAATACTGTTTAAATGTTTCTTACGTTATCCCTAAATCTAAAGACAAACAAACGTAGAGACGAATCTAATTTACAGGAATAAAATACTAGGCATTGGCACTAATTTACACCATCATTATGTTAATTTAAATTTGTAATTCATAACCTGTTACATGACCCCTAGTTTGTAACTTTGATGCAGAAGTGAAGACATCTCTCTCGTCTATGTTAGTATTTTGGCTAATCTGCTGGATTAAAGACCGATGTATGAATTAAATTAAAACGTGCCCCATTACGTTGATATCTTCATATATTTATATTGCATTGACTTTAGCAACAAATGGAATGCCTTGGTTCTGTTACTATACATCATTGGTGAGTTCTAAACAAATGTGTTTTTTTTATATCTTTAACCGAAAACTGGACTTCTTGATGATGATATGTCAAACGTTTTTGTCATATCTAAGTCTTCCTTACCTCCACCCCTTGCAAACTAAACTACCCAGCCTGATCCTTTGTACCTTTGATCAAGATTTAATATAGACACATTATATGAAGGACATATGTTCATAAAGATGGTATGGATAAAGATGGAATGCTTACCAAGTGATTTTGCCAGAACGAAACTAGAACTGGTCACCGTCAGATAGAGGAAAACAACGATAAAAGTACTCATTTTTGCTGTTTTCGTCTGAAAATAAAAATCATTAATTTGTTCGTATTGTAGTAATATTACATCTTGGAAAAGTTACACTGGCTATTCCCAACAACGCATTCAATGCCTTTAATCGAGATGCAGTACGTTTGAAGCTGTATCTCTTTGTACAGCCAGTTGTAATCGCAAGTAATATAGTTTGCGTTGTTGCTCATAACCATTCGAAACCAATTTCTTACCAGCAAATTCAAACCAGATCGGATGCATTTCGTGAAATCCGATATTAAGTAATTTCCACCAATGTATTTATAATGAAATTTCTTCCAAATTAATCAATTATTTATCACTTTCTTTGTCACAAAATTTTTAATAAAATATATAATGGCTACTTAAAATGAGCTTGAGTCTGTTTATTTAAGAAATAGCTTTGTTTATGGCAACGTGCAATGTACTTGTGCTTGGTTACTTCACGGTTACCTGTCTATTATTTATGGGTTTGTTTGCGTGACGATCAGCAGAGCGGGGATCACTGTAGCAAATATGCATACTAACTGGTTTCCTATACGAGTGCAAGAGCCCAGTGGATTGCCACGTTGTTGATGATTTCGGATCATTTCTATGGAAAATAATTTTGATGATTCCTCGGGTGAGACTCCTTTTTGTGCCATGTCTGTACTGGATTTGATATTTATGCCTATTCCTCTCATTGTTTTAGGCAAGGAATGCGGTGTTGACTAGTAGAACAAATGTGATTTTTCCCGTACTATTTATATTGCATCTATGTAGTGACAGAGAGAAAAAGAAAGAGAGATAGAGATTTCACAATAGTTTCTTCGTACATTTAGATTGTTTAATCTAAACTTTAATAAATAACATATTTTTACGTAATAGTAGAATTAACAAGAACGAGTTTCCTAGGGCTTGTCAGGAGTTATTGCATTTAGAATGTTCACGTATCGTTGGCAAAACAAGAACGAATTTCCTAGGGCTTGTCAGGAGTTATTACACTGAGAATGTAAAACAAGAATGAATTTCCTAGGGCTTGTCAGGAGTTATTACATTGAGAATGTAAACGTATCGTTGGTAAAACAAGAACGAGTTTCCTAGGGCTTGTCAGGAGTTATTACATTTAGAATGTAAACGTATCGTTGGTAAAACAAGAACGAGTTTCCTAGGGCTTGTCAGGAGTTATTACATTGAGAATGTAAACGTATCGTTGGTAAAACAAGAACGAGTTTCCTAGGGCTTGTCAGGAGTTATTACTTTTAGAATGTAAACGTATCGCTGGTAAAACAAGAACGGGTTTGCTGGAGCTTGTCATAATGCATTCTATTTAGAATGAAGACGTATAACAATATATAAAAACAATTTGATACAATATTTGGCGGAAAAGAATATTTTGATTATCGTGCTTTGGATTTAATTTATAAGTAAGTCTCTATTTGGGTCTGAAATGAAATTAAAACAATTCAAACTAAAATCCAATTAAAAATGGAGTTAAGGAAATTTCTGCTTCAGAAAGCACTGATCAAAATCACAAATCAGAAAGAGAAAGGCGAATTTCCAATTGAAAAAGAAGAAAGAGGCAAATACAAATTTATAACAAGTAAATAGAGTACAAGAGAATAAATGAAAATGCGATCTCTCTCTCTTTCTCTCTCTCTCTCTCTCTCTCTCTCTGTGTATCGGCTGGCCCTGCGATTTATTTGTGTTTGGGGTTGTTGTTGTTGTTGTTGTTGTTTTATATTTTTTTTCTATTCTACTAATTTCTTTTCGACATTGCCTCACAAAATTGTTTTGTGGGTGCATATATGTCCGTAAAAGGAGTTTCTTTCTTAAATATCATGGGCACGATCGATTTACAACGGAAAATAATTAGAGCGTACAGTTTGTCACCTTGTTTGTGTACCTAAGTGGATGCACTATTCCTCTGTTGTAAGTTTGTTCTGTTGATCAGCATTTGCTTATTGAAGCAAGTTAAAAACTAAGACGTGTCCCTGTTTGCACCTGTTTCATGTTACCTAACACATGATTGCAATTGATTCATGAGTTATTATGTTTCTTTGCTTATTTTGTGGGTTTCAAGCCCATTTCAGCACATTATAGGCTACTCGGAAAGTTATAATCAATTGTTCTCACTATCGGAGCTTAGGGAGGTTTTAGATAAGGCCCATGATACATCCGCTGGGCCTGACGAAATACATTGCCAGTTTTTAAAACACCTTCCAGAATCATCTTTAACATCTCTTTTGAAACTCTTCAATGATTTATGGATTACTGGTAATGTACCAGAAATCTGGAAAGAAGCAACTGTAATACCAGTCCCAAACCCGGTAAAGATAGCGAAGACCCCAACAGCTATCGACCAATTGCACTCACAAGCTGTGTGTGCAAAACAATGGAACGAATGATCAATTCTCGGCTTGTCTGGTATTTGGAAACTAACAATTTAATATCTTCTTTCCAAAGTGGCTTTCGATATGGCCGGAGCACCAATGATCATCTGGTTAGACTAGAAACATTCATTCGCGATGCATTTATTAAGAAAGAACATTTAGTAGCGGTTTTCTTTGATTTAGAAAAGGCATATGACACGACATGGAAGTACGGGATACTAAATGACCTGAACGATCTAGGTCTAAAAGGCTGTCTGCCCTCTTTCATATCCAACTTTCTCTCCGACAGAGAATTCAAAGTACGAGTGGGCTCTACCCTCTCAGATCTGCACGAACAAGAGATGGGTATGCCCCAGGGCAGTATGTTATCTGTGACGCTCTTTAACATCAAAATTAATAGCATCACCAAGTGTTTGACTCCTGGTGTGGATTGCTCGTTATACGTTGATGATTTTCTAATATGTTATCGGTCAAGGCACATGCATACAATTGAAAGACAACTGCAGCAAAATATAAACAAAATTCAAAATTGGGCCAATGCAAACGGTTTCAAATTCTCGAAATCAAAAACGGTATGCATGCATTTCTGTCAGTTACGAAAACATCACGATGAACCGAACCTCACGTTGGATGGAACATATTCCAGTTGTTGAGGAAACCAAATTTTTAGGTATAATCTTTGACAGAAAACTGACCTTTATTCCACACCTAAAGAACTTAAAAGCTAAATGCTTAAAAGCACTTAACCTACTTAAAGTAGTAGCGCACACTTACTGCGGTGCTGATAGAAAAGTCATCCTAAATTTATACAGAACGTTTATTCGCTCCAAACTGGACTATGGTTGCGTTGTGTATGGTTCAGCCAGAAAATCGTATCTTAAAATGCTTGATCCAATTCATCATCAGGGAATAAGACTGGCTCTGGGAGTATTTAAAACATCCCCGTGTGAAAGCCTTCTAGCTGAGGCGAATGAACCACCGTTATCGCATCGTAGAGAAATGCTTTCCGCACAGTATGCTCTCAAATTAAAATCAAACCTTCTGAATCCTGCTTTTTCGGCTGTTTTTCAACCCAAATACAAAACTTTATACGAAAAAAAACCAAACGCCATACCTTCCTTTGGCATTAGAATATCATCCAGCCTTGACACTACAAATATAGATTTTTCTAAAATTCAGAAAACATCCATCTCTGAAACACTACCCTGGCTAATTAAACAACCAAAAGTACGTTTTACGCTACACGATGGAAAAAAATCCGAAACAAACCCTTCTATCTTGCACAACTCTTACCATGAACTCCTCACCGAATTTAAAAACTACACCAGAATTTACACTGATGGATCAAAGGATGAGGAAAAGGCTGCTGCAGCCTTTGTTTGTGGAAATCACACAACGCAAGTTCGCTTACCAAACGGAGCATCAAATTTTACAGCCGAAATCAGAGCAATAGACCTTGCTCTGCAACATATAGAAAAGAACCGTATTTTAAACTGTATCATCTTCTCCGACTCGCTATCAGTACTCCAGTCACTACACAATAGAAAACTGGAGAACCCATTATTGAAAAACATAGTCGTAAAAAATACCGAGCTGAGTGTCTCCCACAATATAATATACTGTTGGTTACCTAGCCACATTGGTATTAAAGGTAACGAAAAGCAGATCGCGCTGCTAAAATGGCCCTTTCTCAAGAACCAAACTGATTTTAAAATACCATATACTGATTTTAAACCTTGTATCAGAAAGTTCTTACGTCAGAAGTGGCAGGCATCATGGAATGATGCTGTAAATAACAAACTTCACGCAATCAAACCAACTCTAGGAGAATGGACTCCTTCCTACAGAACCATTCGTAGGGAGGAGGTAGTCATTGCAAGAATCCGAATTGGTCATACTTATATCACCCACACCCACATACTAAAAGGTGAAGACCCACCAGAGTGCGTTTCTTGCAATGAACCATTCACTGTCAAGCACTTTATGATAGAGTGCTTTGACCTACAACCTACGCGCGATCGTTATTACATTGTGCATGACATGAAAGAACCTTTTGATAATATAAACATCACTCGTATTATAGAGTTCTTGAAAGCTGTAAATATTTACTCTAAACTCTGACTTTTATGCTATCACCTTGTGCAGTTTTATGCAATATATATACCGTCCCATTTTAATACCTATTCATCTTTTTTACATCTCCCGTTGATCGGGAAGCTTTATTTTGCACGTAACCATCTTACCGTTTTTAATTTCAACCATTTGTTCTTTTATATCGCTGGTCGATATAGGACCTTTTATAATTTTTAAAAGATTATACAAATAACACTTTTTGTTTGGCGCTAAATAGCCTAAAAGTGCTGATGCGCCGTTAAAAAACAAACAATCAAGTGCTGATGCGCCGTTAAAAAACAAACAATCAATCAACATTATAGGCTACAAATGGCGGTTATTTTGTTTGGTTGAGCAAGACCTAGGGAAGAACCACCGACCCATGTATAGCTATTTACATGCTTTCTCACATACCCACGTTTACTGAGCCCGACTTAAGACGTAATTGCTATTTATCACAAAAGGTAGTGGGATCGTCAAGGGTCACCTTCTTCCAATATATATATATATATATATATATATATATATATATATATATATATATATATATATATATATATATATATACAAACACAATGCGTAGAACCACATGTTTTCACCATTACATGTGATTGAGTCTATATTGAATATTTATATACGCGTAAACTTTGCATGCACTTATGCACACATTAGACACATTCCTCCAACCTTGTGTTTCGTTTTCATATGGTCTTTTCAGATAGACTTTTTCAATACCGTTTGTTTGTCCATCGAGTGCATTTCCTCTGTTGGGATAAGGAAGATCAAATGAGATGATGCTAGTACACGATTCATATTTGTATCTTCCTCACCAACACATTCATGATTAGTGACGTTTATCCATCTCTGATAAACATTTCGTATATAGAACACCATGAATTTTCAGTTTTGTATCCAATTTTGTATTTAGTTTCAATGCTTCTGAAATTCTACTTCTTGCCTAATTTTACTTGCTCTAATGTCTATCTTTATAGTGTATATGTATCGTGTGTTCTTTGTTTTGTTCTTTCCTTTAATTAAACAAGTTTTGTCGTACTTATTGATGTATTAATTTACGTCATATTTTCATTCTCAATGTTTTTATTATCGCGAGGTTTTCAAAATCGTCCAGATGTATTAAACCCGTATATATCTTTACGTTCTTCTTACGTTAGAATTAGCTTTCTACTCCTTTGCTTTTAAAACCCGTATGATTTCAAGTAATATTCAATTATTCATAGTAGCACTGAGACTTTCAACTCCCCTTGCGATTTTAAAAACAGACAGCAATAAATCTTGTTTTATTTAAATTGCACAAGACTAAGTCACTTTAGTTAATTATTTAAAATTGTTAACACGGCAGTCTCCAGCGGGTCCTTAACACTGTCATGTTGTTAACGTTTCAAACCAAAAGGGAGTTTCTTTACTAACAAGGCGCCCATATTTGTGTGGGTGATTCTAAATTTTCAGACAACAGTAGTGGTTTATGTCATTATCTTCGACAAGCTCCGAATTCCCTTTTCAAATACTGACGCATTTTTAGTAAAGATATTCTCGTTTGGCTTGAAGTGCAAACACCACGTCAATGTTAGGAACCCCTTGACGATAATCGGCTAAACATTATTCATTACTGAAATAACCATTTTATGTGAACATTTATATCGTTGGCTTTTCATTGTCAAAATTGAAGAGAGGTGTTTGACAAACTGCCAGCGTATATTGGTCAATACTGACCTTTATAAAATCCTTAAATCGTGTTTCTTTAGTTTTCCCACATATGTTTTGGAAAGGAATTTACGGGGATGAAAAAAGTCTGATTTGGCGAAATCAGCATTGCATGTATGAAGTGTTCTTAAATGTGGTATGCCATAAATAATATTCCTGTAATTGTCGCCATCAGACCATGCTCTCTAAGACAGCATCCTCACATCTACATCATTAGAAATATACCACGACAGAAATCCGTTCACCAGCGTGTAAATAAATACATTTTAAATACGTCGCATTGCACCTTTACAATTAGCTCCAAAGGCAAATTGTCGAGGTTAAGCACACTATGAGAAGTAGATTTATCGGCTCTTTACATCTTCAAGGCATGATATACGACTATTGCTCCAAAAACAATTAAACCTAGTCTAATTTATATACATCTTACGCAAACATCAAACAAACGATTTCTGACCATTGTTTATGGAAGATATACTGTGTACGATTAATCTGAAACAAACTTTTTCTTCAAATGCAGCATCAGCTTTCACGTGCGAATCTTAGAATTAAACTGAATAATTACACTTACCACAGCACACCAGGCTATCGGGTTTATTCATGCGTTTTGGTTGATGTAACCCATTTGACGTTGTTATGGTCCTCTGCCCATTCCAATAACTATCATTGTGACATAATAGCTACCCACCAATGGTTGAATTTCATTCTTTCCAAATCAAATGACCATTCCCTGGACTACTCATGATTACCTTCCAAAACAGGTGAGGTTTTTGTTCCATATTTTATGAAGTACTATGGAAGGTAATCATGTTTTCGCGTTGTGCAAATGAGAGGATGGGGGGGGGAGGGGGAAGGAGCAAGCTGGAACCAAAATCTGTAATATGGTTTTCTTTTATTAATAACAATAAACTAACAATTAATGGATACTGAGTATAAAGGAATTTAGTACAAAATATGAATGATACTTTTCATTGACCAATAAGAAATCAGTAAGTTCCAATGATCTTTTCCCACCTCAAAATAGTTCAACTGGTCACGGATTCGTTAATGTGTGATCTACCGTCGTCTATTAAAACATGATCCATTTCACTCAAAGATGATATCGCAACTATAACATTACAACAAAGTTACCTTGTAGACGACTATAATACTCACATTTAAATGGATACTAAAAAAATATCACATTCTTTCATTATATATATATATATATATATATATATATATATATATATATATATATATATATATATATATATATATATATATATATATATATATATATATATATATATATATATATAACTTTACTAATATAGAACTTCAATAGTGACAATGAATTTCTGTTGACTTGACATATCAGATACAAGCGAACGAAACAATATCACAATGCTATCCATAATCCAACCACTCCCACCAGAAGAAATAAAATCTTTCTGCACAAGGTAATGGGCAATCTTAGCACCAGACGAAAAACTTTCCGATATTGGCTTGATGCAGTCTTGCTGTAATTGTTTTCTTTATGTCCAAGGACCTCAAGAAAACAGTCGTGAAGGTTTCTTAAACGCGGTATCTTGGTATTTCATGACCGATGCTTCAAAACATAATCCATACACGTTATACACATAAATATTCCTGTCCCAAATGACCAAATATTTACAAAACTGAATACCCCAAGAAATCCTTATGTTCAAAAGTAAGACATTATTATATGAAACAAATCCATGATGCGATAAAGTCTCCTGAAAATGCTGTACATTATGACGTCTGCTCCTAATTGAATAATTATGGGGTTTAAAACAAATATTTTTCCTGCAGCCATTCCCGGTAGTGAAACAAACAAATCTCTCAAATCTGACAAAGTTATATGCTGAGACGTAAATACAAATAGTACATACATTAGAATAGTTGCATACGTACATACGTACATACATACATACATACATACACACATACATACACACACACATACATACATACATACATACATACATACACGTGCATACACATGCATACATACATACATACATACATACATACATACATACATACATACATACATACATACATACATACATACATACATACATGCATACATACATACATACATACATACATACATACATACATACATACATACATACATACATACATGCATATTAAAATACACTTTTTAACAATTACAATAATAACTGCCATCGCCATCATTATTGTCATTGCCATCATGCTTTCTATTCAGTACAAGCAGCATTCGTCATTGCTTGACTAACCTCCAGGTGAAATCAGGAAACAAAGGTTAACGATTGTTCTGTTTAATACAAGAGGATCAAATAAGAGCTGATAGACTCACTTAATTTAATACCTTAATCATCTTACTTCGAAGCTGACAGGCTTCTAGAGTTATTTGACACTCTTTGCTTCCAGCAATACCAACACAAACTAATAGTCACCGGTTTCTTGTGAATCAATACTACTTCGCCACCAAAATCGATAATTACTCAGTCATCAGATGCAGATGGTGGGGAAATAAAATTTGGCATCTTTTCGTTTCGCTTTGTTTTTGTACTTTGTTTGCCGTAGGTGAAATTCACAAAATGTCAGTTAGAACTGAAATTGAAGTAATCTGGATTTCAATAATTATTCAGTCCGTTTAGAAACATTGTACATTCTTGTATGTATTAACATTCATTGTTTTCTACATTTCAAAACATGTTTGACAAGCTTAAATCAATGTTGCCATAGGGATTTCTGGCATCAAGGTTTTTCAGACTTTTACAAATGATGTTGATCCGCTATCAAAAACGGCCACCATTACTAAAAATAAACCCTTAAAAAGCTTGTTTTCAAAAGCTCAACAGAAATTTACTAAATTTGACAGAAAGCTTGCTATCATAATGGCTTTTCAGTTTTATACAGATGCTACTGCTCCATTATCAACAATGGCCACTACATGTATTACTAAAAATAGAAAGAATACTTAATTGACTTATTCTCAAAAGACCCTGAGCAGAATTACACCAGATTTAAAATAAACTGTTTTAGCAGAAAGGCCTTTAAATTTATACAAATATGCCCTTAAATTTATACAAATATGCCCATTCAAAATCAATCTGGCAATCATTACTAAAAGTTGAAAAGCCTAAAACATCTTTTTCAGTAACAAATGAACATGACTGGACCATTTTTGAAAGGAAGCAACCTGTTTGTATGCATATATAGATGACCTGATTAGATGTTTAAGCAGTTATTAAACTTTTTCTAAATTCTCAAAATTTTTGAACCTTTTTGGACAAAGATAATTTGGTCAATAGTGGGAGCATACCTGTTTTACAAACAGAAAGATTTTGCCATTGTTTCTGATGAAAAAGCCATACTTAATATAGTGTACAGACAGTTAGCAAAATTTGCATGAGTTCTAAGGTGAAAATGGTTAGAAACTCAATAGTAAATGTTGTTGAACATTTAAAGTTTGACCTCTTGACATGTGTTCATTATGTATGTTTTCTGTTAATATCGAGTGTTTTACAAATGCAAAGGATTTAGCTATCATCCAGATTGTTTTGTGTTTTACAAATGCAGAGGATTTAGTTATCAACCAGAGATGTTTTGTGTTTTACAAATGCAAAGGATTTAGTTATCAACCAGATATGTTTTGTGTTTTATCAGCTCATATGTTGCATCTTTAGGGAAATTCATGTTTTGCTAAACTGTTTTTATTGTAGTAAAAAAGTGACGTTAAAGACAAAGCAAAGTATTGAAAGCATGACAAATACAGAATATGTCTTTTCCTCAGGAGATCCATGTTGTAGCCAGACCTGCCAATCCTTATGATTTTGCCATAAGTCTTATGAAAATGACCCTTAAAATATGGACTTACAGAATAAAAAGAAAATACTCGGGAAATATGGTTGTTGCATTAAAATCCAGATAATTGGCTTGTCCATGTTTGATTTGGGTCTGGGTTTCATATTGCTTTAGTGTAATTAACCAGAGAACCAAACTAACTTTATAGTAGTACCTCAGATGCTTTGAACAGCACCTGTTTTTCCATTCAAAGCGTCATCATGATCAAACTGTTGATTATAAAAAAGAATTAAATGGTGTCGATCTACCGTTATATGTTCAAGACAAAAGGAACCAAATAAGCTCTTAAAGTTTTAATAGTCAGTACAATTGAAAAACAAAGGATTTTTAGATTGTTCTGAATAAAAGTACTAAAGGACACAATTACAATGTTTTGGACATGCCCATTTGAGTACGTCGCATGGCAGGAGATACAATTACTGTAATGTGCAGTAAAGAAAACAATTTGAAGAATTATATAAAGTTGAAAGATAGCATCAAGCCATTGAGCTACATAGGGTTTGGAACTAAAGTTTGTGCAATTGTAAATAAGGTCAGTGTGTACTTTTACAAAATTTCCGATGAACATAATGTTTACCACTGATGCATCAATTTGGAACTCGGAATTTTTAAATACATGTTTTCCAGCTTGACAATAGCAGTACATGATATTTTATTACGCCTTAATGAAAACTGGTCAGATGATCTTATTCTAGTTTGCGGGTCTGTGAAACTATAAAATTACTAAAGTTTGACAACATTGATATTCAGTACTATATCTTCAAGTCTGAAAATAAAACTCTTCACTTTCATGAACATGTATCAACACTTTCTTATTTATTGCAGAAGTTCCCAAAATATATGCAGCAAGCATATGGTTAGACTCCTGTGAAGGTCTGATTTGTACTGTAATTGATTGTTGGTCTTTTGCATTATGCTTGAATGTACTTTTAACTTTATAACTTAGATATGTCTCATTGATGCAACAGTTTGCTTAAATAATGTTCTTTAAAGAGATATCACTGAATAAAAGTTTCAATTTTACTTGATCATTTGATATTTTTACTTTTAGGAAGAAACGTATTCAGAATGCTTTTCTGCTTTTGTCTGTATTTTTTCACTTTGTGATGATGGCAAGAAACATGACATGGTCATTTAGTATGATTTATGAGTCATCAAACTAAACGCTGCTCAGACTACATCAATTATTGCCCTGAACTTGTGTTTCCATGCACGTTTATAGTCTCAGCATCGTGGAAGCATGGCATGGCGATAACTTTGTCTTCTGTGGGCATGTCCACATAATAGATTATGGTTGATATTATGTTTTTTTAATACTTTTTAGCCAAACAAAAGGCAGGCTTGACAAAAGGAGTCTTGCTGTTTTCTGGCATGTAGAGTCATAAATTGGGGAAGGGATCTTTTGTTCCACAAATGGAACTTTATTGTTAGGTACATTAAATCATGGATTTGAGAAGGGGTCTATTCTTCTACAGACTGAACATTGCCTTTCAGTTAAATCAAGACATGGATTCGAGAAGGAGTCTGTTGTTCTACAGACTGAACATTGCCTTTGAGTTAAATCAAGAAGTGGAATCGAGAAGGGGTCTGTTGTTCTACAGACTGAACATTGCCTTTCAGTTAAATCAAGACATGGATTCGAGAAGGGGTCTGTTGTTCTACAGATTGAACATTGCCTTTCAGTAAGTCAAGTCATGGATTGGGAAAGGGGTCTATTGTTCTACAGACAGAACAATGTTGGGTCTTTAAGCCCAAGGCAGATTTAGTATTACTTTCTAATGAAGCATATATCAAGTAAACAATGATAGAAGCAAATATGTTAAAACGATGCCAGGAAAATGCTAGAGATTAGCTTTAATGACTGGAGATTTCCTTGCATAATTTTAGCAAATGTTTACTTTCTATCTGATATTTGTTCAGAGCAGAAAAGACAAAGACAAGTGTAATTAATGTTGGGCATACAAGTTTCTCCTTCGAATATATTCCCCAATCACATTACATTAGGAATATTAGCCTGCTACCTCACACATCCAGCCATTATAAAGATAAAAACATCTTAGATACACAAAAGGCATTAACTGTTGCCCATTACCTTCCCTTGATAGCACCAGGTGTCGCCAGTTTTTAGCTTCAGTCTGTGCTGAGACACACGCAGTGCAAATGCCTATGACAATTCAGCCACTGTTTCAGTTCCTATGGACCATCCAACGTTCATTTTGCATTTACAATGTGGATTTATCAATCTACTGCAAGTTGCATGCTTTATTTGACAATTTCTGCCAATATTTTGAGAGATTTATTATTTGTGGAGACTTCATCTTGTAGGACCCCTGTCCCACCACGCTATCTTTGACCTTACAAGCTCATACATTTTACTTATTCGCTTACTCTGTCCTTTATGGAGCTCTTAATAATAAAATTCTTTAGTGATATTCTGTATATATTGTTTCTGATATACAGCATCTATACTATGTATTCATTGGGAGTCTGGGTGGCCGAGTGTGGTGTGTGTGACTGATTATCTCTGATGCATATCAAAACCATATCTCTACACAAAACATCATGTGATGAAGATATGTTCTTCTGTGCGAAAAAGACATTCGTCGTACTTTATAAGTTATTCATACTTACCACGAAGTGTGCATAACCAACAAAAGTATGAATAGAAGGATGTACGTGCAAGAAGTAACTATCCAGTCCAACAAATGTATGACTGAAGGGATGTACGTGACTGGAAATGTGTTGGATTCGACACCTGGACACGAGAAGTAACTGAATTTATATTTCAACAAAATTTTGGTCAATACTTTTGGTAAGGTCATGACTATTTCATCAGATTTCTTTGACTGGTGGCCTAGTGGTTAAAGCCTCTGTCTTGGATGCGGGAGGTTGTAGGTTTGATCCACGGCCGAGTCATACCAAAGACTTACAAAAATGATACAAACACCTGCCACGCTAGGCGCTCAACATTAAGAGGCTATTTAGTTCTTATGGACCCATCCAACATTCATTTTGCATTTACAATGTGGACTTATCGATCTACTGCAAGTTGCATGCTTTATTTGGCAATTTCTGCCAATATTTTGAGAGATTTATCACTTGTGGAGACTTCATCTTGTAGGACCCCTGTCCCACCACACTATCTTTGACCTTACAAGCTCTGTACGAGTTAGCATACATTTGACTTATTCGCTTACTTTGTCCTTTATGGAACTCTTAATAATAAAATTGTTTAGTGCTGCTTGATAATTATGCTTAGTTTATTCATATTTCATGCTGTTTTGATAGAATTATGGTTTAATTATTAACTAAGCATGCATCTTAAGTTTAAATTGTTTCTGCTGTAACAATTCACTGACCTGTTTGTTGCGACTGTTTTGAGCGACTTAGTAATTTCAACACATTACTAGTTTCTACTTTAGTTTATGTTTCTTGTGTCTTTTCAGCAAAATATCAATGAAACGTTCTATATGCAACTTTAAAGCATGGAAGTCTACCATGACTCCTGTTTTGTTTATTTTATGTATATATTGTTTCTGTTATGCAGCGTCTATAATATGTGGTTATGACAGTGTTTTGTTTTAGTGACATAGTAACTTCAACATCTTAATAGTTTCTAATTAATTTGTGTCTTTTGTGTCTTTTTCACACAATATTAATTTAAATGATCTATATGCAATTAGCATGGAAGTCTACTATGACTCCTGCTTTGTTATATTATGTATATATTGTTTCTGATATACAGCATCTATACTATGTAGTCATTGGGAGTCTGGGTGGCCGAGTGTGGTGTGTGTGACTAACTGTCTCTGATGTCGTTTGCAAACAGATGCATTGTGGGAAAATTATGAAAAGTACTTGCAAAAACGTGCATACCAAAACCGTATCTCGACACAAGACATCATTGTGCTAAAGGAGTTGCATGTGATGAAGATGTGTTGTGTTCTTTTGAGTGCAAAAGACATTCGTCGTACTTTATCAGTTATTCATACTTACCACGAAGTGTGCATAACCAACAAATGTATGAATAGAAGGATGTACATAACACTTAAACACAAGAGGTAACTAGCCAGTCGGATACACCAACAAATGTATGAATGAAGGGATGTACGTGACTGGAAATGTTTTGGATTCGACACTTGGACACGAGAAGTAACTGATTTATATTTCGACAAGATTTTGGTCGGTAATTTTGGACTTTGTGGTAAGGTCGTGACTATCTCATCAAATTTCTTTGACCGGTGGCCTAGTGGTTAGAGAGTCTGCCTTGGATGCAGGAGGTTGTGGGTTTGATCTCCGGTCGAGTCATATCAAAGACTTACAAATATGATACTAACACCTGCCACGCTAGGCGCTCAGCATTAAGAGGTTAATGCTATGACTGCTCGGCCTGGTGTCAGGATAATGTGACCCTGTGTGACATCATGCTACATGTCTGTGGCATGATTTCCCAGTACTAGACATCACTATAAACTGTCACAATGTGACATCGTAACAACATGACTGAAAAATTGTTAAAGCTACGTTAAAAATCCTAATCACACACAGAAATTTGTTTCAATGCTTGTTACATTTGTTTTTGTTTTTGTCTATAAGCTTTAGTTCTGAATTTTATACTGGTTTAATGGGGGCCCCGAAGTGGTCTAAGGCGCTCACCGTTACGGATCACTGCCGCCATCTCACCTGTGTCTGCGTCGCTTCGAGTGTCGGATTCGATTAATGTGTTTATGTGAGAAAGCTTGGCAGTAGCTTCTCGTGGGTTGGTGGTTCTTTCCGGGTGTTTTCCGGGTTCTTCCTAAACCATTAATACTGGCCGCCGTGTATAGCCTATCTTGTGCTGAGAAATGGCGTTAAACCCTATAACAACAACAACATACTGGTTTAATAGAGGAGCAAGAGAAACATAGTTATGTCGAATCGCAACGTTTTCCTCTTACTCTCTTTAAAGATACAACTTGTTTTAGCTCAGTGTATCAGATAGTTCATTAGATGTTCAGCTATTGGGTTGGCAATTAAATGCCTAATGACAGTGTCCCTTCTACGCTGGCATCTTTACATGGATCATACAACCGTGGTTTGTTAATACGTTCATGAACCGCTGACGTTCATGCTACTGTATACTCAGCAACATTAGAGGACATTTGTGTAAAGAGGGCTAAGGATCCATTACCTTGTCATACAAAATAATAAAACTAATATACATTAATGTACACAATTGTTGCATTAATGTTTAGTTCTTCATTTTTTATTGCAGTCATATTGATTATAAACCTTCTCTGGAATCATTCATGTTGGTAAAAGAATAAAACGTTGATATGAAATTGGCTTTGTAAATGTCCAATAAAATATTCAAGATGTAAAAGCATTTGAAAATGAATTCATTTTCGTTAATATCTGTGAATTAGTAAGCAACTTTTAAAAATGGTTATACTTACGAAGTAGAAGGGGATATTAATAAACTCAGAATATTTAATACTGATAAGTGTCTCCCTTGTGAAATAAACAATTAATCAACAATGTTTTCACCACAAATAAAATAGCAAGGTATAATCAGTAAAAATTAAAATGCCTAGGGCAAAGATTCCAGTACCAAATGGATAACAAACCTACTGCGTGAAGACTGTTTTGTTATTAAATTTAAAACTACCAAAATAGATTACAAAAATCCATTTGTTTCATATTGTGATTTTGATAATTAATATTTAGCCAATAAGAACTGTTAAATGAGGACAACTTCGATAGCGTCAAAGACTGCAAATTATGGTTGTAAAATAAAGACCGAAGAACGCCATGCAAAACAAAATAGCAAAACACGCATGGTTTGGATTTGGTCCTTATCTTAAATCGACTCACAAGGTGTATGATCCAGAGGTAAAACAACATAAATGCCATAATACATAGGTTAATTTTATGAATAGGTATAACTGATCACATAAACATTTTGATGAATTATGAACATGTAAGGCAGTTGAAATGATATTCCCTAATAACTATACACAATAAATACATGTAATTCCCAAGCCTGATGTCAGATCTGTGAAAGGTGAAAGGTCGGTAGTCAATGACGAAGAAGCCGTTACTACATTAATCACCAAAAAGAATTTGAACAAGACGAATTATTCAAATATCACTGGTTCCTAATTTTAGTAACAAGGCTTGACAACTAAATTAGCGAGATCAGGAGGACACAGAAAGAACTGCTAAGATGGAAAGAAATTTACTATGCCAAAAATATTTCAGGAACACTAGGAAAACGACCTATTTTTCTTCTTGTTCTTCTTCTTCTTACTATTATTATTATTATTATTATTATTATTATTATTTCATTCATTCGAATTATTTGTATAGCATATAGCTAAACTTTAACAATCAATCCACATTTTCAATTACTTAAAAATGCACTACATTTATGAGGTTATTCTGGCTGGAGGTTTATATAGCTAAACATTGCGTAAAAAGTGGTACAAATATATGTTTGGCCAACTGATTGATTGATCCAAGTTTCTCCAAGGACTCATTTGTCTTTATTGGTGGTTTTATAGTTTGTAAGTTGCTATTACAAAATCAGATAGCAAGATGGAGATACAAAGAACCATTTGTCGACAGACATAGACACGTTGAATGTTAGAGACAGTGTATACAACGATCGAAACGTATTCAGTTTCACACAAAAACTAAGTAAAATCAAATATAATAATTTTGAATTTTGTTATTCTTTAGATGCATGCAATGATACAGAAATAATATTAAGTGGATGGCATAAATACACTTCCAAATGGCCATTATTCTCCCATCTTCAATTTAACCGATATTTCATCATGACTTTCTTTTATTTTGTCCTACTCTCGACTATTTGGTTCATATTTCCCACAGGTATTGCATTATTGTCATCGTAAACATTTTCCATATTAACATATTAAACGATTATGTTGCTTCTTCTAAACTGTTGCCAACATTTATATTTGTGTACACTGATGCCTACAATTGAAACGTCATTCCGCATGCGTGTTTATGTTGTCTAAGACTCAATTTAAAAAGAAAAAAGCCTTGAAAGGTAATTTTTCATGTATTTTAATACAGCATGTACAATCCGTTAAAACTATTTTCATGACTCAAGTATTTTTTGTTACAGTAGTATTATATGATGCCATCAATAATCTGCTACTGACTGTGTGTCTGTCTGTCTATTTGTATCTTTCTCGCACGCTTGCGCTGTTGCAATTGTATTTAAATGGTACACATTTTGATAATATATTGAACAGTCTCTGATAATACCCTGTGGTTAGCTCGTTGTCGTTTCGGAAACGCTAAAATTGTCAATTGAAAACATTTTGAATGAAAATGGTGCACCAGATTCTATTATAGGTTATATAGTTGATTATTTAACAAAAAACATCATACATATTGGTTTGGTTTAGGTTGGAACCTTGCAGTATGCACAATGTTTTCAGAGAGTGAATATTTGATCGAAGTATTCTTGTTATCAACTAAACAGCGATTATCATCGTAAGGAGAAAAGTCAGAATTTTATTTTGTGACATTGTTTATCAGTGATGATATAATCTAATTATCTTCATTTCTGTATGAGTATTGTTTGGTTAAATAAGCAGTATTTTTTAATTTCTAATTTTACTCATTTTATCTTCTTTCGATTTTCCATCACTCTAAACCTTTAAAGGTATTGGGTATCCATCATTGATGTGAGGATCTAGTTTTGGTCCACTTCATAGATGAGCTCAATGAATTCCTTTTGATCGAATTGGGCACACACAAACACAAAGGCATATGCATTTTTAAATAAACAAATTTTGAGTGAATATATTATGAACGCAGACATTACACATTAATTAATTGTTTTGGTGGCAACCAATAATTTAGTGTCGTTACAGGAAGACGGGGAAGGAACATGTAGATTACCCTTTCCCGTGAACCCGTTCTTTGAAACAAACTTTTTCGCATAGTTTTGAGGTCTTATTGAAAGTTAAGATTGTTTTGAACAAAGTTTAAAGAGTCATCAGGAAGGTGAACGATGGCATTATATGACGTAAACAAAAGAAATCCTTCTTGGATATCTACAATTCCAGACTATGATATCGTGTGTACTTCACTCATACATACAGTTACCAGGTGACCACGGAATCCAAAGTCTGGTGCAAAAAGATTTGAAGATTGTGCTAAAACTATGTCAGCTGAATTAGTACAGCATAGAACATGTATGTACCTATTGCGTTAAAAATAATGAACGCAAGTGCCACAAAGAGGCTTCATGGTCTTTTTCTCTGATACATTCATATAAATCTTCTGATTTGAAAAGGCACACGGAATGTGTAAAATATTAAACGTTTGATCCTTACGTTTTGTAAAAATGTGTTATCAAAGGTTATCAGTAAAACTGATTGCTGTTTAGCAACCAAACAGTGAAGTTCGCAGTTTCGAAAAAGATTGTCAATTTTCGGAAATGACACTGAGACCAGTAATCAGCTATAATGGTGTCATGAAAGAGGTCAAGATTAGTAGTTTCCAAAGATAGAAAACATGTATTTATTGCTGTATGTCCTTGCTTTCATTACAACGCACATATGTTATTCGATACTTTGCCGTTTATTTGTCTTTTTGTAGTAAAGTAACCGTGTAAGGAACTATTCTCTCAAGCTCTCCAAGTAGTTGTTGTTGGCTATATTAAATGTCACATGGCTCATGTATGTGCATTTTCTCATTTTAAATTAAATATAAATTGTGCTTTTAAAATTCAACACTAGTTTTCTTTAACCAACTCCTGACTATTGAATGATCTGCACCTTAACTGTCATCAAGAAACTTCCAGACGAAAATTATCGATCTTTATGGTCTTTGACAATAGTGGTCATATGCTAAACTTTGGTCTACAAAAGAGCACGTTGAGTGCAATCGTCGCAAGATAGAGTAGTACAAATTTATTATCAAAACGTGTAGCTTTCATTGTGACATCACAATGCACAGCATTCAACCAGGATTCTACTGGATCACACCATTATATTCATTTCGTCCAAAAATGTATTGGTACCGTAACATTAATTTTTGACGTACGCACTTTGAGGGTGTCTAAATAATGACCTTCCAAAGGAATGTGGATGCATAGGAATCCAAATGAAGCTAATACGTGCCACTTAAAGGTATGCAGAATCAAATTCTAAAACAAAACTACACGTATTACATAAATAGTCGGTGTTTAATGCCTTCATGACCTGTGTGACTTGTATTATAGTTTATGCAATGTCTTAAACGTTTAACAAAGCTAATAGAAATACGTCGATGGTAGTGGAAGAATGAGCGATGGTATTATAAGAGCAACCATTAAACACAGAGAGACACAGCTGGACACTTACGAGAGGTGTTTAAAATGTCATGAATGTTAGTATCCTTTAATATAATGCTATTTATTAGTACACAGTACGCCACTGCATCCTGTCAGAGCACACCTATATTGCATCCTCTCAAAGCACACCCGACAGTGCATCTTCTCAAAGCACAACCTATAGTGCATCCACTCAAAGCACTCTCACTCCAAACCTCACTTGTAGCAGAATCAGTGTGGTATGGAGGATGTAACAAAGTTTTGAAAGCCTCTCATGATGGCGGAATTATGCACCGGTCTGATGTTATGGAGTAGCTGGATAACTCAGCTAACGGTTTGCAGAGGGGTATTTCGTACTATTCCAATTCCTTTGTAAAAGCATTGCCGATTCAAAATGTCCAACGATACTAATGTAGTCAGTCACAGGTACATGGGACTTTACATCGAACAATAATGCGTATAAAACTCTCCTGACAATGTCTCAGCTCAAAATTATATTATTTTCTATTTAGACTGGTTCGAAATTTATGTTTCATCACCTGTGATAATCTCATTCAAACGTCTCTTCCCAGTCTTTTTATATTTGGGGAGTAGCTGTTGGTCGAATTCAATCCGAATATGGTACATCTTTCATGGATTGTTGGTCATCTGTATATTGAAGAAATTATCTCAGATTTGTATATAATACATAATTGCAAAGGCAAACTTCCAGTTCAACATAGATGTACCATAAGTCTGCCATGCATCGGAGGTATGCTTTTTTGCACAGTGGGAGAAGTGCATTGTTAACAGAGATTTTTGCAGCAGTCATTTACACCGCACGCATATATCTGGATTTATGGTGTTTCTCCATGCAATTGCCGATCATTTTATGGGACTCTAGTACGACTATCGATCGGCATTACATGTATTGATAGTCTAAAAACAAACAGACACAACAATCATACTTATAGGTTACTGCATTTGTATCAGAAAACATGAACTAGTTTTTTTTTTTCTTCTGAAAAATACTTTACAACCTCGCGGAGTGAAGTAGTTTTCAGACAAAAAAACGAGTTCATATTTTCCCAGGCAAATAGAGTTACCTTTTTATTATATGTTCATTTTGTTTAATTACCTACGGCTTGATAGCAAAAGAGAGAGTATTGCCTTACAAAATAAGTATACAACTGTAGATTTATCAATATAAAATAACATTATTCATGTGCACAAAGTTCCGCCCAGCGACCTTTTAATTGTGTCGCATGCTCTACATCAGTTTCAAAATGAATTGTCGTTTTGGTCTGCTTGTAATTGAAATTTAGAGTCATATTGTGAATGAATGCGCATGGATTCTGCTGCTGTTTCGATCCAACTCAGTTGTATTTTCTGATTATGAGGGGCTGTATTATTGGGTCAACTCCGTGCAGTAAGTTGAATGGATTTCAGCTGGAATTGAAGGGTACTCGACATTCCAGTACAGCTTCTGTGTGTATCAGGTTTTGCAGGACTTATCGCTCGGATTTGAAGAACTAACTAAAAATGTACAATTTGAGGAAGTTGAAGATGCATAAATGTAACTATTTTTATTCCCTTTTTTATTACCAGCTACAGAAAATATGCTTATGTCCTGTCATTTGCATATCTCTGCTTAAGGACCCCAGCTATGACCTGTATCATACAGTGTTTTATCGCTGGCCTAACATTGTATCAAAATAGTTACAAGGGGAAAATTGAAAAGCAGCTCTTGTGTGACATTCCATTTACCCAGCGAAGATAATACCTTTTGGTCGCCTTGGATTATTGGCTATGAGGCTCTTAGTTTCCTACCAATTTTTCTCTAATTTAGTATTTGAAAGATTTTAAAATGGTAAGTTTCTGGCAGATGTGCAATAACCTTTGGCATCAATATGCTTTTCTGTACTATGATTTTAGATCCTAGAGTGCACTCGTCATAGTCTTAACAAGTTTAGTTTATGACTCAGTGTACTCATCCCTATCGTTAACGTTATCATCTATACTTTCAAATGGACGAAACAGCTGTTTAGTTGTTTCACAAACAAATTTAGCCAACCAAAACATAAAGCGTCTATTGCACGAATGTACAAAGTTTGTTTACAAAGTAGATCCTAATACACTATACTTTCATTAGGCACACGTATCGTGTATATGCGTGCAGTATGAAGGTGTTCAGTATTGTAAAATACTGCACGATTCTGACAACGTAAAATTAATGGAGACAAAAATGAACGTACAATAATAAAATATTCAGAACCATACAAATACCCCTCCTATATGCTTTTTGACAGTGACGCGGCATATTACTAGTATACAATGAGCTATCGCTGATTAAGGTATCCAGGAATCAACCGTCTAGTGTCTTATCTATGTGTTAATACAGTACGGGATTTCACGTATTCAATAGTTTTCTTTTCGAAGAAATTTATCATTTAAATTATGTCAATTAAAATATTTTTGAACATCATAAACATATTACAATTTTCTCTGACAATATAATCATATCTCACAGTATTGTCATGCCTTATATGTTTTTTTTTACGTTTATGCCTTGTTTGTACAATTACAGTATTATCGGACTTTATAAACATCTATTTTTTTTACGTTTCTGCCTTGTTTTAACCATTCTTCTTTCGAAAGATTATGAAACCTTAACTGTGCATATAACCTCACTCTTTGCGAAAGTTCTACATGAGGGAGGTTTATATTTCTTAGCACGCAAGGAGGATAAATTGCTTTGCTTAAAATTACCGAGGAATAGACATAAATTCAACTGCACATTGCACATTGTATCAGGAATTCAGTTTGTTTGGTAAATATGATTTGTGTCTTGGTAATATCCACTGCAATATTAACTTTCGATACAGGACTAATATGTATCAACTTAAATCGTATAGCAATATTTCTGACATGGTAACGACCTCTTCTTAAATCTTGTCCATATTTAGATAAGATGCCAACCAATGGCAATTTCAAGCTGCAATAATCAGTTGGATGTAGGGTGTGGCTTCCCTGGCCAAATCTTGGTTCTCTCTCTCTCTCTCTCTCTCTCTCTCTCTCTCTCTCTCTCTCTATATATATATATATATATATATATATATATATATATATATATATATATATATCGGTTCACCGATTTGTTGACTATATTAGTTCTATATTTCGTATCTAATTGGTACCATATTCCTAATGTTGTTGCAAAATGTTCCCAAAAGATGTTTTAATTAGCTGAAGAAAGCACTGTATCACCATTATTCTTTAGTTGAAAAATCAGAGACAAATAGTCTGTTATTATGTTCGTTTACCATCCGCATAGGACGACACAGGAACAAATAGGAAAATGATATGTCAATAATAAATATGGTGACCCTGTGTATGTATGTTGTCCTTGTACCCTATTTTTCTCATTGACTTCTTTTTAAAAAAAAAATCGATTGAAAAACCAACATCAACAGACAGAATATGTTGCTTCACTTTGCTACAGGACTTGTATGTGCTGACGTAATGGATTAAAGTTAACCTGTTATAATACCTCAGGGCAACAACTAAAAGAGAAATAAGATCGTCACTGATGTTAAGACTAGCAAGCAGCAAGACGTATCAGCAGTTCCAATATGCGTGTCAGAGACCAATCCATTTCTCAATCCGTGCATACACTTGTAATTATATCGAGTAAGTAGCATTTTAAAAATGTCCAAATTACTCTCTTCAGTGGAAGTATTATATATTGTAATAGTAACATGAACATTGGCCGGGGGTAGTCTAGATGAGTGTTAGTAATATAAGTTGTAATTTTAGTTCCATAACACACGAATTTGACCGGACGGAATGGCCCTCTCGATGAATGACACTAACATAAGGTAGCCATGATTAATGATAGCAAAGAACAAACAAAATCACCCATATTAATGATCGTCATTATGAATGATAGTAATACTGAGTGCAAAGTGTTAAACAAGAGGACACAAAATCACCCATATTAATAATCGTCATTATGAATGACAGTAATACTGAGTGCAAAGTGTTAGACAAGAGGACACAAAATCACCCATATTAACGATAGCCATTATGAATGATAGTAATGCTGAGTGAAAAGTGTTAGACAACAGGACACAAAATCACCCATATTAATGATTGTCATTATGAATGATAGTGATACTGAGTGCAAAGTGTTAGACAAGAGGACACAAAATCACCCATATTAATGATAGTCATTATGAATGATTGTAATACTGAGTGCAAAGTGTTAGACAAGAGGACACAAAATCATCCATATTAATGATAGTCGTTATGAATGATAGTGATACTGAGTGCAAAGTGTTAGACAAGAGGACACAAAATCACCCATATTAACGATAGCCATTATGAATGATAGTAATACTGAGTGAAAAGTGTTAGACAAGAGGACACAAAATCACCCATATTAATGATAGTCATTATGAATGATTGTAATACTGAGTGCAAAGTGTTAGACAAGAGGACACAAAATCATCCATATTAATGATAGTCGTTATGAATGATAGTGATACTGAGTGCAAAGTGTTAGACAAGAGGACACAAAATCACCCATATTAACGATAGCCATTATGAATGATAGTAATACTGAGTGAAAAGTGTTTGACAAGAGGACACAAAATCACCCATATTAATGATAGTCATTATGAATGATTGTAATACTGAGTGCAAAGTGTTAAACAAGAGGACACAAAATCACCCATATTAATAATCGTCATTATGAATGACAGTAATACTGAGTGCAAAGTGTTAGACAAGAGGACACAAAATCACTCATATTAAAGATAGTCATTATGAATGATAGTAATACTGAGTGCAAAGTGTTAGACAAGAGGACACAAAATCACCCATATTAACGATAGCCATTATGAATGATAGTAATACTGAGTGAAAAGTGTTAGACAACAGGACACAAAATCACCCATATTAATGATTGTCATTATGAATGATAGTGATACTGAGTGCAAAGTGTTAGACAAGAGGACACAAAATCACCCATATTAATGATAGTCATTATGAATGATTGTAATACTGAGTGCAAAGTGTTAGACAAGAGGATATAAAATCACCCATATTAATGATCGTCATTATGAATGATAGACAAGAGGACACAAAATCACCCATATTAATGATCTTCGTTATCAATGATAGTAATACTGAGTGCAAAGTGTTAGACAAGAGGACACAAAATCACCCATATTAATGATTGTCATTATGAATGATAGTAATACTGAGTGCAAAGTGTTAGACACAAATTCGACCATATTGATCTTCATGAACTTAACATTTTCTTAATTGTGAACGTTTAATGTAGAATAGAATCTATGAAAACTGGAAATCCGACAATAAAACTATCATCTAACCATTTTCGAGTACGTCCTGTTTTTAGACAATTTTATACCCAACATGGAAATATCATTTTTTTTTCTATCCAAGAATACCAAGATAACGATAATCGAAAATTTCGTAATCATTAATTGAATCTGAAAAGATTGAAATGTCCTAAGTTAATTTATCAACTAATTTTTACAATGAAGATGTCATGGATTAAGTCAAAATAAATAGCTTTCAGACGGTCACGACGATTGTAACTATTCATGAGTCTCTCGGGACTGTAATCAAACGTCCTACAACCATCCGTCTAAGAACACTAATACAGGTAATTCATGCAGGCCACACCTTGTATATGTACAGGTTGATTCACGTTCTGCTACGATAGATGAAGGTTTACATCGACAGACAACCTGCAGACCTTCCTCCTTTCAAAAAGTGGTGATCGGACTCCAGAAATATTACTTTCTATCATTACAAGACCCGATGGAACTATCCTGCCATTTCCCATTTCCTGCCATAATGACAACTCATCATCCATCTTTGGTTGACATATTCCTGGTGTAACCTGCTCGTGTAAAGAGACAGCCACCTCTTGAATGATCATTCTCTACAAATACTTCGTATATAATTCTGGTAATGTGAAAACGAACCTGTATCTATTTAAGAGACTAATCTTTCTCTCTTCCATGATTTAGCAGCCATCATCAAACTCTTATAATAGAAATCCTCTGATGATTTACTTTTCTCTTTAATTACGTTTTTTGTTGTTTATATCTAATTTCCGTTTCTCATTTTAAATGCCGAGTCGGTTAAGAATATTGTTCCGATTTAGAATAAACTTTTCAGCATGGAAGAATTCCCATAACCCTTAAGATGATCGATTTCCCTGAAAAATTAAACAGAGCTACGTTGACAGTCTTTAAACTTAACAAGTTTGAATAGAAAAACAAAAAAGTATTTGTATACGTATTTGTTTACGTAGATAAAAATAATTAATTCTCAAAACAAAAGCAAAATTCCCTAAAACATGAAGCTAGTTCTTAACCAATCCGACCCTACGAAAGGTTGATAATGACCAGCATTCAAGTCTAAATTATGAGATATTTCTTTCTTTGTATACTTCATAATAATATATTGTAATTCATCTGAAGAAGAAAACGGATATTCTGATGGTGGTGGCAATAATTTCATCGCAACATCGGCGATGTTACTTTTGAAAATACTTTCTTCCTAATTTTGCTCTTGTATATGCTATTGAAAATTGTGTTTCCATATTTAGCAAGTTTAGGCCCGTTTCACTTTTATTCTTTTTTTCCGCGCCTTCTCTCTCTCTCTCTCTCTCTCTCTCTCTCTCTCTCTCTCTCTTCTTTCCCTTTCTCGAAATCAGAATCTACAAATCGAAACATTGGAAGACTGTATAGGCTAGAATAGATTTATGTAACAAAAATATCTTCTAGAGGAGTAGTTAGTTTGAAGATTTGCTGCTAAACAGTCTTCTAATGATCTTGCGCATTGTCAAAAATCAAACGTTTGATTAGATCTAGTAAAGAAAAGATATAAATATCGATTTTAACTGTCATAATCATATCTGACAAACTTGAAAACCGGTGATAGGGAGTTTTCATTGGAAATCATAAATTAAATGTGATTCAAAATTTGGAATCAGCCCCTGTGTTGTCCGAACTATATTACGAGATTTGATTTTTAAGGCTATATAATTCCCGTTTGAGTACAGACAACAAAAACAAAATAAAAATTGCAGTATTTTTATATGAAAACCTAACATTATCAAAATATTCTGCTTAAGACCTTACACTCTGAAGTTTGTCAGATAATACCACCACAACAATATTCACGACATCAGTTCAGCAAGAAATACGTATAAATATTATTAATTTGTTTTAAAACATATAATCGGAAGTACTACATGCATGAGCAAAATTTGTGATAAAAGAGTCGCTGTTTTAACAGTATTTTATAACATCAGAAGTTCTTTTCATCTACGCAGAAATGCAACTATTAGTCGTACTGACACAAAATGACACCCCACCCCAACAAGAAAAAGTCCGATAGGAATTAACGTTTTGTGTCTTAACAGTAATAATTCAAAGAAAATCTACCGTTTATTAATTATAAGGAAATATTTCACTACACAACAATGTTTCAAAATTCACCCATCAAAGTCCTTATGTCTTCTAAAATTATAAATATCTTATATATATCTTATATATATATATATATATATATATATATATATATATATATATATATATATATATAATGTAAAAGCCTCCCCTCCCCATGTTCGTCTCCGTTTCCCACTCACTAATACGAGCATGACATCCACACGGTCAGTTAAGAATGACCTTCATTAAGACGTGGTGTTACTTCAACCCGAGTACGCCTAACTTTGCCAAACATGACCTGATGACCCAAATAAATTGTGTCATATCCATGTTCTCAGTGCTTGATGGGTATGCATCACTGACTGAAAGGGTGCTTGTAGGCTGTGAACTAAGACCAGCTATCTGGTTTTATCCGCTTACCTACATCAGTGGATGTGTTTCTAAAAAATCGCTTAATCCGTCCGCGGCCTGGAGGAATTTGCACATGGCTTCTAATCATGGGATTATTCGTTTACAATATGTAAAACTGTAAGAATGTATAAGTTGGAATCAGAGACCACGATGACCGTCCTTGTTCAGTTAATCGGTCACTCCAATACTTTTTGCGCTACAACAAATTCAACGAAAAGTTTATATTAAATTTAGATGTAATAACAGCTGTCTGTGGTCACATTCTGTCGTTTACATCAATTATATTGCCTATCGCTTGAAACAGAAATATTTTAATGGCATTTGCTGTGTTATTAATAATCACAGCACATTCGATTCCCTCAACTCTCACTCATCTGCAATGAAGTAGCTGTATTATGCATATATGGTGTGATAAGATGTAATCAAACATGTATGTATTTCTTCATTCGTAATGTATACTGACTGATACGTTATACACCGAGCTGGCAATTGATGGAGAAAGACCAAGAAACAGACAAAAATGCTACTTACACAATTTTATTACCATATGTGTTGTCGTATCAGAGCACTCGGGGTCATGCAAAAATTAACATTAGGCCGTAGGTGAACATGTGTACGGATATATGGACTCATATAAGAAATCCTACATTAAATCGGTCAATATGATTAACATGGGAATGGTATTAGTGGGACAATGTGTGTATAGGGAAACCAAGAGTTTTGCGAACAAAAGATAACATTGTTACAAGTGAATGACCTCCACTGGACCACAAAGGTGACATTGTTAGATTTGGCATCAATATTCACCACTATAGGTAAGTATGGGAATGCTATTACAGAGTCTAAATAGAGTATAGGTCAAAATAGATTATAGGTCAAACTAGATTATAGGATTAAAAGTGTTTAAATGGTCTAATAACATGGTTGAAATGAAAAAGAAATATTCAGAACAATACATACGTAATTAGACTCACAAACCAACTCACTACATGCGGTATAACAGTGTATGATGTGTGATTTGGACTTTTTTTAACGTAGCTTTAACAATTGTTCAGTCATATCGCTACGATGTCTGCAGTTTGGCAGTTTATAGTGATGTCTAGCACTGGGGCATCATGCCGCAGATATGCAGCACGATGTCCCACCCATTCACATTAACCTGACACCAGGCCGACCAGTCATAACACTAACCTCTTAATGCTGAGAGCCAAGCGAGACAGCTGTTAGTACCATTTTTGTAAGACTTTGGTATAACTCGGCCGGGGATCGAACCCACGACCTCACGCATCCGAGGCGGACGCTCTGACCACTTGGCCACCGGAGGACTGGTATAAGAGTATCATACCGAACATGTTATAATAAAGAAAAAAGATTCATGTATTAAAAAATATGGAAATTATGGAAATGATTTATAGGTCCACCTTATATATATATATATATATATATATATATATATATATATATATATATATATATATATATATATGTGTGTGTGTGTGTGTGTGTGTGTAATCAAAAGAGCATGATTCACAGAAAAAAATCATGACACATAGGAATAAGCGTGATTTCGATTCACAAAAACAAATAAGTGAATATGTGTGTGTGTGATTTAGATTTTTAACGTAGTTTTATTTTTCAGTCAAATCGCTGTGATGTTTGCAATGTGACAGTTTATAGTGTTGTCTAGTACTGAGGCATGATGCTGTTGACAGGTAGCAGCATGCCCCACCCAGTCACTTTATCCTGAAACCAGGCATACCAGTACACTAACTTTTAATGCTGAGCGCTTATCGAGGCAGCTTTTACTACCATGTTTTAAGTCTTTGGTATGACTCGGCCAGGATTCGAACTCGTGACCTCCTGCATCAGAGGCGGACGCTTTAACCACTTGGTCACCAGAAACAAATAAGTATGGTTCACACAATCAAATGATACAATGGAAAAATACGTATGGTTTACACAATCGTATGATACAAAGAAAAATAAGTATGGTTCGCACAAACATACGATACAAATTAAAATAACTATGATTCACACAACAATTAGTCATCGTAAACACATTTCTGTGTAAACGGCTCTTATTCAGAGTTCGGAATTCTCATATCACGGTGCTGCATAGGACTATAAATTCAGACAAATAAACATGTACACGACCAGGGTGAAAGTACCCGCGCACATCGTGCTATATGGGTATCTCGCCGCGAGCGAAGTACGAGATGCACGTATTGCCCAATTATCAAAAAAAAAAAATCCTAGGTAACGCTGTATACGTCTAAGAAACGAATTAACCAAATTGTTCAAAGACGTTACAAAATTATCTTTTTCCTTATTCTCTGACAGGTCTTATGGGAATGGTAATGTTAATCAGTGTGATAGTTTAAGTATGTTTCCATACTGAAAACATTATATGTATGTACGGGAAATATGAGTTCTCTCCAGCACCATGCTTCTGACCACTATACACACACACACACTATATATATATATATATATATATATATATATATATATATATATATATATATATATATATATATGAACCTATTGTTTCAAAAATGAAATCCAAAAATAATCTAAGAATAATCCACGGATTAAATTGCAAATGTCATAGAAATAAATGTTCTAATACTTTCAAGTTCGAATCCTGATAGAAAATCCAAAAGGGATGTCGATAACGTATGCTGTAATTAGTACTGTGCTTATCTACAGTTCCTAGTAGAAATACAAATAATAGCACTTCGGTGTTGGAAATCCAAATTAAATTTGCAAGCAACGTCTTTCCAAAATTTCTGTGCGAGCACTCCTAAAAGTATTTCCAGAGAAAAAAAAGAGTTAATCCTTTTGAAATCCAACTGATCTGAAGAAAATTATAACTAAAAATCTGGCTACAACAAAATAACTTTACATGAGTGTAAAAAGCCCAAAACTGAGAAATCTCTCTCAACGAATCTCTATTACAACTAAGAAATGCGCAGTAATGGAAAAAAACGGAATTGCGAAATCGAAAGGGGTGGGTGGGTCACATGATCGTGTTTATGTGACGTACACCCAAAATGAGCCTAACGAAAAGCAATCATCTTAAAATAAAATAGAACCTGTTTACGAAGGATGCTACAAATTCTGAAACAAGGTCAAGATTTAGATCAACACCTGCTTTTACAAAAGAAATGATTCAGGTCAACCATTTTTCTGGGAAAATATGTCCTCCAGTGAATAAATTTACATTATAATAGCATAGAATACAATTATTTAAAACTGACAAAGAATTAAATTAAAATAAATAGGAATTAAATCGGATATATGTAACAATATGTATATATATATATATATATATATATATATATATATATATATATATATATATATATATATATATATATGGGTAAAAAGAGTCGAACGTATGCAAGTTCAATGAGTTGAACATGTAAGGATCTTAAAACATAAACCTACTCACTGAAATAGAGTATATTGTAAAGAAAGGAATTAAATCACACGAACTTACTATCCAGAAAGGAACAGTTTCTAAAATGCAACCACAGGAATAAATTCCTATATGTTGTTATATTGTTCACACGCTTAGTTCAGCCTAGTGGTTAGAGCGTCCGTCTCGGATGTGGAAGGTTGTAGGTTCGATCCCCGGCTGAATCATACCAAAGACTTACAAAAATGGTACTAACAGCTGCCTCGCTTGGCGCACATCATTAAGAGGTTAGTGTTAAGACAGGTCGGCCTCGTGTCAGGATAATGTGACTGGGTGGGACATCATGCTACATGTCTACGGCATGATGCTCCAGTGCTAGACATCACTATAAACTGTCACATTGCAGATATTGTAGCGATATGACCGAAACATTGTTAAAGCTACGCTAAAAATCCAAATCACACACACGCACACACCCCCACACACACACACCCCACGCACACATGTAATATCATATACACGAATTTCTATGTGGCTGTTAATAACCTTTCGACAAAAAGAACCAGACTATGGATATTAACTAGAGAAGCAGCATTGGATTTGCCTTTCTACTGGATATTTGTCTAAAGGGAATATTAATGGCTGTTGAAATTATGCCTGATGTTTCTAAGAATTAAAATTCCCCGGTGCTTTTATTATTCACTTGGTTATAGCTATTAGCTGAGTCTATGTTTCTATACTGGTCAGATACCTTATTTGATTGGAAGAACGCTGTAGTAAAATAACTTTATCGATGCGAGTTTCTTAGCTCCTGTAAGTTGTCATTTAAACCACGCTTGTTTTGGAGTGCCTTGGAAGTAACATGTTTGTACCCACAAGCCCTCTTTTCATTAACCGATACTCTTAGCTTTTTTGCGTGTCACTGGTGTAAAACGGATGTATTCCTACAGACGTAACATGTTTCTGAATGTCCTTTAGGTAATTGAGTAGAAAAGTGGTCGCGAAGCTGTTGATAATAACGCTATAATAATAATAAGATTGCAGAAGACGGGATAATGAAAGTTCACAACGATTGCAGCGAATC
Source organism: Sinohyriopsis cumingii (assembly GCA_028554795.2). NCBI lineage: Eukaryota > Metazoa > Mollusca > Bivalvia > Unionida > Unionidae > Sinohyriopsis > Sinohyriopsis cumingii. Next base: position 94,209,770 of record CM068833.1, on the reverse strand, counting down.
AGTAAGTATAATACTGAAGCTGAATTAGTACAAATACGATTGATAGAAAGTGACATGTTAACATTTTGACGTATAAAGAATATACACACATTGTATAGTGTACAACTATATGATAAATAATAAATAGTATCCCCACTTTAAAAAAATTATGTCCCCGCCAACGTGACATGAATCAAACGTTTAAAAGAGAGACGGATCAATATATATCATATTTTAAAGCAAACAACTGACATTGATAGCAATGAATCTGGATAGGGTTGTGCGCAATAAAACAAGTTCTTAATATACTTAGAGGCTTTTCTGTGCTTTGTTCACATAAAGCTCCAATTTAAATAGCCCCATAAATATAGCAATAATTTTAAAAAAGTTTAAAAATGCAAATAAGCGATTGATTATATTAATTTAAAAAAACAACTAAAAGCTCCCCGACATAATAGAAAATAAATCTTCTTCTTCTTCTTCTTCTTCTTCTAATAATAATAATACTAATAATAATAATAATCTGTCGTTTTCCTATTATTTCTAGAAATATTTCTTCTTTGTTTAGTATGTTTCAATCAATCATAGCAGATCATTCATCTCCCCCCCCCATTGTGGTTAGTTTGGTTGTAAAGCCATGTGACTCTGATTTAAGCAATATTTGACTATTTTGTCTTGTCGAGACTCTTGAGGTAATTTTTAACATTCATGGTTTGTGAGGAAAAACTTCATATCCAGTTCTTCATGTTTTTGCCAGCAAAACATACTTGCACATTTCATAAGGTTTTTGGAGTTATTTGCAATTTCAAATTAAGTTATTAGATAGTGTAAGTTTCACACATGTTGTCTTAGATCAGCTTCTTGGTAAGTTTCATACATGACCTCACCTTTCCATAAAAAATCCACGAGACGTGAAAGAAAGAAAACAATCACAAGACCTTTCCACTTTCTCCTCACTTGCAACAAACGCGAAGGTCAATTTTGTGGAAATAACGAAATCCATATTTTTATGATTTAACGCTTTTAGGAGGTAGCTGAAGCCACTGTTCGTTATTTTAGGCATTCAATACAAAGAACCAAAATTGTTTATAAAATGTTACACAAAAGTAAATAAGAAATGAAGGAAAACTTATTTCAGCAATATTTATTCACCACTTCATAAACTTTACATGAATATCGTCCTACTAACGATATGAAAGATCACCAAAGACGTGGAAATAGATGGGACTTTTGACAAAAATGAGCGAATTCAGTCTAGAATAAGTTTAAACTAAAAACAAAACACTTCAACGTTAAAGGATATTTGACCTGAGAGCTAAACAATGTTATATAAAATATGGATTTAGTTAGTTTAAAGGTCAAGTAAAAATGAATAATTACAATATGGTGGCTTTAGAGCGCGATAAGTAAGTTGCTTTTGGTTGTCTTTAACTATAGGAAAACTCAAAGAGCAAGATGGTGATAAATGGAAACATTAAATGACATGTACAGATACGTTCAGTGTTAATATACAGAAATAAAGCTTTCACAATGATCAAGTAGAACATATACATTTTAAGACATAATTGATTACGAAAAAGCTAATATATTTATTTTTTGTTACTTTTTGCTCGTTAGATGCATACAAAGATACCAACACGAGATTGAATGGTTAACGTACGACAAAATAATTCAATATGATCAGTATTATTCCGCATTGAAATGAAGTTAATAGTTCAGTCTGATGTACAACTTTATCTTTTTCTCTTCTCATCTCCACTATTTGGTTCATCATTGCCACATGTACTGCATTATTGTCATCCATAACATTTTCTGCAGATATATTTGTCTTTGGAGTACAACACAGCTGGAACATTCGTCTATCACAACAACACATTAGTTACATGGTAAAGTTCATCCAGCCACACTATAAATAGACCTAATTAAAGAACATTATTGTCTGTAAAATATATGCTCTGTTGAAAAATAGTCTTAAACAGTAATGCTGCAATCTCAGTAAAATTTTCAAAGTTCTTAAATTCCGTTTGGATGAAGAATCCTAATGCAAACTTAGACTTTACAGTTACCATGACCACTATAATCGCATTATCAGGATGTTCTGAATGTATGTGTTACGTTATTTAATATTCAAATCAGAACTGACTTTATTTGATTATGACTGTTTCACTGGGCATGAGACACAAAATAAAAATTGCATTGTGTGTGCTTCTGTGGTTCATCTGGTTTATCTGCAGATACATTCATTGTTAGACACTAGATAAGGTATGTTTTGTTCAGCCCAAACTGTCATCGTGCGTACTGCACAAATGCGAACATATATAGTAGTGATAAGCGTAGGAATGATTAAAATATGAATGTTATTTGTGAAGAAATATTATGTTGTTTCTCTTCATTTGTGTATGCAAGCTGAATATGCAAATGAAACATAGTGGATAATCCTTCTGCATCCATTATTATATTTTCTAATACCAAATTGAGAGACAGAAAAACGTGTTCGGGTCAAATTATATTTTCCTTTTAAACACAGTATCAAGCTTTTTATCAGATATTTGAACACGAACCAAGCGTGTTATTTCTTGAAGTCGTATTAGATCCCCAAATTAACAACGCTCAGGCGAGACTTAAATATCATGCATACCAGTAGTTGTACATTAAATGCTCCTGCGCTTAATCCTTTTTTTTATTCCTTATGTCCTGCCTGATTGTGTTTGTTTTAAAAAACGAGTGCAGCGAAACATATTTGAACTGCAATATAGTATATTGTTTTAGCTTAAAAACATCAACCCAACAGTAATAAATTATGATTATAATAATGAGTTTCTACCATATATTTAAAGATGCATCTCTTACCTCTCCTTAAATAATCACTTTGGAGGGTATGCTTTTATATTCATCAGTTATCTGCTATTCAAAGACTTAAATCTAAATTCTTTAAATTATTTTAAAATAGCATAAACGTTTGTAGAAGAATAGAAAGCGAACGAATGATTCAAACCAATCACCATATGAATAAATCAAAATGGTTCCCTCAATCTTACGTTGAGGTAATCTAGTGACTTTCGATATATAGATAACAAATTTCTTCTGAAATTACCCATTGGAATTATTGTATCTGCTGTTTTAAGATGTACTTCACTAGGATCAACATTTTTAGAAGATACTTAATTTTTGTGAATACCTAATGCTAGTTATTACATTAACAAATATTATTGCTTATGTTGCCATTTTATTTAAATGCAACATAGTTTGATACTGCTTTTAGTATATAGTTGTTGTTGTTGTTGTAGGGTTTAACGCCATTTTGCAGCACACGATAGGCTATACATGGTGGCCAATATTAATGGTGGAGGAAGAGCCCGGGAAAACCTCGGAAAGAAATAATAGTGGTTCGAGTCTCGGATTCAGCCAGTGTGGGTATGTGAGAAAGCTTGCCAGTAGCTTCTCGTGGGTCGGTGGTGAGAGGTGAGATGACAGTGATCCGTAGCGGACAACGCTTTAGACCACTCGGCCACTCAGGGCCCCCAGTATATAGTGTTTGGATTCTGAAAATATAATATATGTAGTATATAGTATTGTGTGCAAGAGATACAAAATACATTGAAAATATTTTTCATGAAAATGATATACAAGTAATTATTATATAAGAAATATTTATAACGTTTACTAAAACGAAAATAAATAAACTTTTGTTCAATAATATGCTCAACGGATATTTAAATGTATTTAACATATTCTGGTTATCAACTTAATAACATATACAACCTTAAGAAGAAAGTGAAACATTATTTTATCAAATCTTGTATATCTCGTGAAGGCATTCATGCTATCTGTACACAGTTAAAACACATTTCTTAGCCCATGGTATTCCATATATTCTATCATTTGCATAACAGCTCATGTAAAAAAGCTGCATATCTTCTTACATTTACGTTCAATAATTTTCAAGTCTAAACATTAATGCACATATAACCTGCATCAGTCATTAACAAGTAATTCTGTTTTATATCGATTCTTTAGAGTATACCGTAGACGTCATAAACCTCTAGCTCTGATGAGAGATCATAAATTGGTGAAGCTAATTTTAGATTCTGTATCCTTGAACTCACTAATCTACATCTATTTTTCTTCTTTGAAATAAACCTTTGAAGTTTAAAATAGTTCTTTTCAAAAGTACATTTGTTTTTCTTTTACATTTCACATTTCGTTCGACTACAGAGCCACCCATTAATGCTAAAGGAAATACACACCCTTTATTGCTTCTTTGTAATAACATTAACATATTTGTCTTGATTTATTAGTCATGAGCATCGACCATACGTTTTAATTTGAAATATTTTGTAGCATCTTTCACAGAGTGGTATTCTACGTAGCTAATTCCAGATCAGATGAGATAAAAGAAGGAATAGCAAAGAAATGTTGCATAGTGAACACACTTTATGCATGATTCTGGAATGGACGGATAGCCAGGACGGTTACAGAGCAGGGGTGTATGTGCTTAGTCCTACTTACGATTAGGATGATCCGAGCTGCCGTGTTTACGTAAATGTATTAGCAACTAAGGTTAAATACCATCTGTTGTTAAAGAAGCCTTTGTTCATCCATCGCGAGCAAACATCGAATATATTAAATCGATCATATTGCCAGCTTTACTCCGTATTTCAGTTAGTTCATTATGTGTCTAGATGAGGATCCATGATACAAATCTACATAAAGATAATGATATACCGAATCTGTATTTATGTCCTATCTTTACAGAGCTAAACCGATAAAAACTATCTGGATCTCTGCTAAAGTTATAAATTTTCCACTTATTATTTTCCATCATCTATACTTTGACTAGTATAATAGGAGTATTTCAGCTTACTTGACATACTGTTTTAGTTTGATTCACATTTCTTTTAGTTGTTACCTATCATTACATTGATGGCTACCATAAACTTTGAGACTTGAAAGATATAAATGAGAGAAGAAGATAGAAGACTGTTTAAAAAGACAATATTTGAATTTCTAACGATACGTTGTTTACCTTCATACACCATGGGTCGGAGCCTACTCTTCCTTAGAAAAAAAAACATATGTATTTCATTTGTTTTACTAGATATATTAGGACAGATCGTGACGACCTATGAGGCATTGACTAGTTTCGAAGAAAGTACATTACCAAAACCTCATGGGCTCGGGAATAGATAAAACTTAGTCAACGCAGTTTCCAGCTGATCGTTTTGACAAGGCAATGGGCACATCATCAATCATTGTATAGATATTCCATGATGCCGCGGAGGATACAAAAGCTACACCTGCAGATATTCCTCAATGTATCAACAAATCATGTTTTCAACTTGCATGAAATGACGCCACAATGGAAGGAAAACGGTTCTTAAGCATTTTTATTGCCAATCCAACAACTGAACATCTTAATAAATAACCAATACACCTTGCTAATGTTTTACACATCCTTAATGAGAAAAGAGGTAAACATGAGATTATATAAACTCTGGGTTAACATTTCGCTTCTCTATTAAATGAGAATGGAATGTAGTACGAAAGCTTATCAACTACAGTAAAAGCAGATGTTACAAACATTTAATAGGTCTAAGGAAATGTTCACAACCGTACCACAAACTTAAACACCAGAAGAGAAAGGTTGTTCGAAATTTTAAACCAGCCAATGCATAAGATTGCAATAAACCATCATACACGAGAAAATTAGCAGCACGAGATTATCTAGACTGAGGCCATGGCACCCAGTAAAATCAGATTTGGAAGCTCAAAATATAACGTGAAATATGTTTAATAAAACCTCGGAAACTAGCGCTTCCTGCAGTTTCTCGAGTACTTTATGTTAATTAGATGGTGACTATTTTAGATCTACTATATATCCGAAAGTATACATAAAATAGTGTCGGTCATTCAGTTAACTTTAAATGGAGGTCAAAAATGGACAGAGAAAATCTGGTTCAATTTTGAGCAATCTTAAATATGCTCACGCACTGTTCATGCATAGTTCGTTCGTTGAAGACCTAATCAATAGTGTTGTTATGAAAACAAGAATAATAAAGGTTTCATCTTCAGTACTATGTGTAAGATGTAATTCCATTGCTCGATAGTCTCTGCCTCTGCACTGGATTATGTAATCCAGGATGATGATAACTTTGGAATGAGGATACGACCGGGAAAACCCCCAACTAATTGGTGACAAGGGGGAAGACTATCGAATGTGGTCAGAACATTTCTTATACATTCTGCTAGTATTTATGGCACATCTTTGACTTCATAGAGACTAGATGGGTAATATTGGTTATTGTGTATCAGAAGTGGGTAAATTAATATTCTAATCTGAATCAGCAATGTGCTGGTTGGGTATATTCCTCTAGACTTTTTGACCAATATACTCATCTTTGCGTTTATATACTAATTTGTTAAAACATTCCACTTCTGCGCTTCGTGCAACACTTTTGTACTCTTTTTAATATAAATGAATTTCGCCCACGGGAAAGAAAGCCTAGTTCTTTCAGCCAAGCAGTGAATTCATGTCCTTTGTCGAATGAATTTTCTAACGTTATTGTTCATCCATGCAGGATTTCCCAAATGCAATATTATTGTATTAGGGACATTAGAATGAGTTGCATGTGCTCTAGCGAACGATTGTATAACTACAAGGACTCTTCTGGAATATATCAGTGAAAAAACATATAAAGAATTAACGCTAAAAATCGTTTCGTTACAACTTGATCGTCATTAGAAATTGCGTATAGACTTTGGAACTATACTATTTTGGGATTATGATTAATTCAGTCATGGACATATGTAACTGTGATAGAGAGAGACTGATGTCACATCCGCTCATCATAAACTGTTGGCACAACAGGATATTCATTAGGATCACCCTATACTTTCGAGGGAACGTTTGGGATTATTTTTGATTGAAATCAGGAAACTATAAGTTTCTTTCCAATTTTCACTTTGTATTCTAGGAAATTAAATATATTTTTTTTTTAAATTTCTTGAACTCATTCATTTCGTTTACTTTCACTGTTACTTAGTTTAAGACTGTATATTCGTAATAGCGAAACTACTACTCATCTGTACATAAGCTACATATGTGTATTAATTATAGTAAAAATTTGCAAAAGAGCAGAGTCTTGAAATTCCTTGTACTTTACGGTAACTTCTCTTTGAATATTTGAGCAGAAAATATTAAATTCTAACAAATTAGATACTTTTCCGGCTTTATACGGTTAACATGATTCAAGCTGAGCCTCAGGCGGACATCACACAAAAAACTTAAGGATGTAATGTCAGGATAAATACACGCATAACAAAAGTTAAATAATTTATCGCTGACTGCATAATGCAAACCATTAATAGCATACTACAAAGTGCAATTAAAGTAATTCGGGCATTCTCATGAAACTCTCTTAACATTTCAAGGTACACATGTTTCACTAATTTTGTATAGTTAAACATTAGAAGTCCATCAAAAAGCAACTGAAGTGAATATTATTTTTGAAATTCTTGATGGTGTTTAAACGTTATAGGTCAGGCGCTCTTACACGTTCTGATTTCAACTGTTTCAATAAATAATTATCTTGCAGCCAGTTTATAATATTATATGGCTTCCAAATCTAAGCTTATTTCAGCAAACTGCAAAACAATACACATACAGATAACACATAGGACACTTTAGAGTGTATAGTGAAACCTATACGTCATAGCCCATAAATGAATTTGTATCAAGTTGAACCAAACAACTCACCACTTCTAATATTACTTGCAATGAACCGTGTTTGAGTGGACAACAAGGCCACAGTACTTATCTGACTAGATTTATTATGATTAGGAATCGGATGCAAGTCTTTCAAAGTACGGATGTTTAGGATTATACGATTTACAGAGACAAGGATAAACGAGCCAAGGAGATTAACGTTAGTGAGCCGTGGATCTGTGTGTCCCTAAAACGCTGGGAGAAACACTTTAGCCATACATTACAGCTTAACCATGTAGGGGAAAATATTTTGGTTAAGCTCTGGAGCTAGGTCACAAAAACATGATTGACATGCAATGTTGAACTCTTTAAAGCCAAACAATTTCATCAGGGAGATATATTGTCTGTTGTTTATTCCATCGGTTCTTGACACATACATTACATCTTGTAATTTGATATATAAATGATTTTGTTTCTCGGCTACTATGGCGGGATACATCAAATATATTCAAGAAATCACCGAGTCGCGTACTGAAAATAAGCTTCTAAGTTAACATATTATAATTAAAACTAACATTACATATTCAATTATATATATTGCAATATAGAAGACAAAGAAAACAACATTTCGAATACGCAATCACAGCTTACTTGAAGGGAAGATGAGTAAATATGCCCAGATATGAAAGATTGTTGCGCTTTGATGCAAAACTGAGCACTATGAATTTCATTATGTCATACAATGTGGCTATTTCGGAAAACAAACCTACTTCAACTCGTACCAAATCTGTTCTGTGAAAGGCCAAATATATCAAAGTTTAAAGAATTATTGTGCTCTGAAAAACTTGTCGTTTTTAGAAATCTGTCTAAAATGAAATATTATTTTATCAAACTTGTTTAAATTTCAAACTCTCTTTACTCAGTTCTTATTGTTCTTTCCTTCCTTCTTTATTTATGAATGTGAAAAGTACCATAGACTCATCATTGTAAAGTAATTATTTTCTTTGAGAGTTTCAACATTATCTTTACTCCCTTGAAGTAACGATTGTAATAACGTACCAACCAATGCTGTTACTTGCTGAAATTATTGTGAAAAATGTCTATTTTCCATGGCCGATGCATGCAAAGTGACACACTAATAGATTGTTTCATACGCTGCTTGTTGTAACCTGAGTGTAATACATAATTTGTCATTTTCATTGTCATACAAAGCGGGAATTAGTGCAATATACGTCCTGTTTTATCCAATGAATTAGGCCCAGTAGAACGATTAAAATTCAATCAACATAATCGGGATTAAACGGTCAATAGATAGTATCAACAATACCCTACGACTAGCATAAAAAGCTCAGAATGAGACTAGTCGGCCTCACTGTGGTAGCAAGCAGCTGCGAAGTTGCTGTAAAATCCAGGTAAGTTTATAGAGGCTGTCATAGTTGTAATTCTCATCTATTATTCACTTTATGTAGGTACATATTTAGTTTGCGTGTTTATCACTCACATTACAATCTCAGTTTTAATGTATCAGTACCTTGTTAGATAATCACGGTACGAATTAATTTACTTTAAATTAATTGGATAGATCGCATGTTCCAAAATCGTTGATTAAAGGTAGCTAACTGACTCTGCTATTCTAAGTATTTATTTACAAATATGTTATAAATTTCAGATCACATGAAAAAATCTAAGTGTGACAAAAGTATTTTGAAATCTGTCTGTCTGTGTGTTAGTCTGTCTGTATGTCTTCTATTTGGCTGTCTCTCTCTATCTCTCTGCTAAAAACGTAATATAAAGCTTTACGGTTCTCCTTCTTTTTTGAAAGTATGTTATTAATTTCACATTTGTTTTCCTACTCAACATTACAATCGTTAGAAAACAAAATGTAATAAAAAGGCTGACATGTAATAAATACAATAAAGGCATGGTATGTTTCTCTGTCTCACCTTAGGAATAATTAAAGTTATGTTGCATAGCAATATTCTGAAACCATTAACAAAACCGGAACCCACAGGGCACTTGCACACGTATAGCAAACTAGATAATATGTAAATCTGGTACAGAGGTGCACACTGTGCTGATCTTCACGTAAAAATGCATAAATTATAGAAAGGCAAACATTAAATAACCAGACACAAGTACATTGCGTCTTGCCATATTCAAAGTTATTTCTTAAAAAACAGACTCAATCTCATTTATGTAGCCATAGAGAATGTTAGCCATTACAAACAACAAGCGAGAAAGAAAACTTTATCTAATGTATTCATTTAGAAGTAAGAAGAAAATTTCATTATAAATGCATCGGTGAAAATTATTTCCTGTCTGCTTTCACCAAAGTTGTTTTCGCATCAGAAAAATAATATGTTCGGCTCGTAACATTTCGGTCAGAAAAAGTTGGTTTGTTGAGTCCGCTAAAATGCACCTGATCTGGTTGGAATTTAGTGGTACGAAATTGGTTTCAAATGGGTGTGAACCAACAACGCTTAATATCTTACTTACGATTACAACAGGATGTGAAGAGAGATACAGTTTCAAACATATGGTGTATCGCTTAATGGAATTGAGCGATTGTTTGGAATAGCCAGTGTCGCTTTCAAAGATGTAATATTAGTACAATATCAACAAATAATTGATTTGTTATTTTCAGACAAACTCAGAAAAAATGCGTACATTACTGTTCGTCGTTTACCTCTATCTGACAATGACAAGTTTGGCTGTGGCAAAATCACTAGGTAAGCATTCCACTATGTTGATTCTTTGCGTCTGTCCGTATCTTTATCTATGCTAGCTTTAGAAATATATGTCCATCATGTAATGTGTCTATAATGAGTCTTTACCAAAGATACAAAGTATCAGGTTGGATAGATTGGTATGTGAGGGGTGGCAGCGATTAGGTTCTAGAAATAAAAGAAACGTTCCATTTTCATTGTCATACAATGTTTGGTTGAAAATAATAAACCACGTTTGTTTAGAACTCACCAATGATGCTTAGAGACAGAACTAAGGCCTTCCAGTTTCTGCTAAAACCGAAGCAATACAATATACAAGGATATTAAGATACCTGGTCACGGACTGATTTGCTAAGCAAGTGATATTTCAATGTAATTATAAACTGGTCTTTACTCCAGAAGATTAGCCCAAATACTACCATAAACGGGAAAGATGTCATCATCACTGCATCTAAGTTTAACGATTTGGTGCCTGTAACATGTTACGGATTACAATTTAAACTAACAAAATGATGTCATATCAGGATTTTAATTATAAATTTTCATGGTTCGTCCTGTGAAATTTTGAATGAATATTTATCATTGGAGAAAGCTGATTAAGTACTTTTTCATATTATTTTCACAGACAAACCCCGGCGGAAATTAATGACGTTATATCGTATGTTATTTTAACTAGGAATTGTCTCCGTGTGTTTTTCTTTAGGTTTATGCCAAAAGTTTGAAACACTTACACCAGCATTTAGGAATAAAGTTTTGATATGATAATGAGACACTTTATATTTTTGTAGAATTTTTATATTTGGAATGTATTCTATTTTTCAAAGCAGTCAAAATGAAGATCTTCTTGACGTGTTTTCCATATTTTAAATATGTTTCAGCTATGAAAACTTACATATATGTCGAAAACGATGTCCACCTTTTGTTTCATAAAAATTATATTGTTTCAAGACAGGCGCATTACTTAAAGCATCTAAGCATTTCATCAGATTAATCAACATATGCATTTGTTTGGTGGGTATAACAGAGAACATGACGAAAAATAATACAATCTAAAGTAATTATGCAAAATCATGATGCCATAAAGCCCTATGATGATGCGGGTAGCAACGCTTTCTGGGTGGCCCCGAGTGGCCGAGTGGTCTAAAGCGCCCACCGTTCCGGATCACTGCCATCTCACCTCTGTTTGCGTGGGTTCGAGTCCAAGGCTCGGCTAGCGTGGGTACGTGGGAAAGCCTGCCAGTAGCTTCTCGTGGGTCGGTGGTTCTTCCCTGGGTTTTCCAGGGTTCTTCCTCCACCATTTATACTGGCCGCCATGTATAGCCTATCTTGTACTGAAAAATGGCTTTAAACCCTAGAACAACAACAAGAACAACAACAGCAACAACAACATAAAGACCTATATATTACTGACTTCTTCTTTTTCGAACCGTTATCCTATAATATCATCGTTATAGCATAGTGCAAGAGACAGCAATTCGCCGATATCGATTTTATCGGATCTTTCTGTCTGGTTGTCGCTCCTTAGCATATTGGTTTTCTTTAGCAACCTGGTTAGCGTCTACTGTTTATCAAACAATAATTTTCATTATATTCCAAGGGTTCAACTGCAAGAAAAGTACAATTAGCAGCAATGCGCATGCTATACCGTCATTGCTTGAAAAGAAAGCAATGTTTCAAAATTGAGTTAGTTAATAATACCCTATAAATGTCATATACTCAACACTATGCATATTAATCTGATTGATAAAGGCAATAATAACCAGATACTCGTTTTCTCTCCACCTTGGTGTCGCTCACATTTTTTTTTATATTCTATTTTGCGTATAAGATGAAATCCGTTCAGTCGCATGCAGGGTGGTTCACCAAATCATACTAATTTCTATGAATGTATTTTACATTAGAACTGTTTTAATGTTTCAAAATATTTTCTTTCAAATAAGTAGTGTTATGATGATCTTCATGATTGACAAGGATAAAGTAGTCTCACAATAAGTAGATTCTTGATTTAGGAAGCGCGAATTACATCTTATCTCAGAATTTCAGATTATTAGTTGTGGAAGTTGTAAAGCGCACACATTTTCTTCGTTACCGAATTCAATGTTTTTCCCTTTAAGAAAGTTTAAAAGGACTGTTGATGATGACAACAAAGTATCGTCATCATTTTGATATGACGGGAAAAAGCGATGACAGCATAGGTTGGGAAAAATTATGTTACTGTTTCTCAGTTATCTTTTTTTAAACAGTTGATCTATAGATGTGTAAAAATGAAGACTTTTTTTCCAGATTCTCTTCTTGGCACGCCTCAAGGAAATGTGAGAAACCGTATCGGAAAGAGACTTGTTAGAGCTGCAATTAGATCTCAAGAATCGACATCGGGACGTGTTCGAACCTCGACTATCAGTATAGATCCATCAAACGTATCTCTATATCCTTTAAATATTACTACAAGACAATCCCTTGGAATTGGGACAATTAACAATTTTAGCGATGTATCTCCAACAAAAAGTTACATATCTTTGACTTCCACTACCACACCGCCAACGGTAGGTTCAGATTCAACTCTTACTCTTACACTTCCTCGAAATGCAACTGTATCTCGGCATCCTGATTCTTTAGCTCACTCTGAACAAAATATTAGAGTGGCATCTACTACAAATACTAAAATAACCAATAATCGAGTATCTGAACCAGCTTTAACTCCTACTGTCTCATCCTCGGCAAAGTTCACTATACCCCGCATACCTGTATCCGAAGCTGTTCAAAATCTTGAAGTAGCACCCGCTTCAAATACAAAATTAGCAACCGATCCTGCATCTGAAGTTGGACCAAATACTACAGAGCCAACTACTATAAATAAGACATCTGAGAGTGTCCCAACGATTGTTCCACACAGCAGAAACGCTTCTATAACTAGATATGCTTTATTTGGAGCTGTTCAAACTTCTCCTGTTCCATTTCCTAAGCATGAAACCATAACCTGGAATCTAGTGTCACGAACGGGTCACAATTCCACGATTCCACTCCTTACAAATGCCACTACATCTCGAAATCCGGCAGCTGAAGCTCGAGTTAGAAAAGATCTTAGAGCTCCAACTACAACAAATTCTATTATAATCCGTAATCCTGCACCTGGAGGTGCACAGACTGCTACAGTTCAACATCCTACTAATGCTGCTATATTTGGAGCTAGTCGACATTCAACCGTGTCACCTGCTAAAAATAATACTATATCCCGTAATACAATCTCTGGAGTCGCTCAAACGCCTTCTGTTCCACTTTCTAAAAATGCTGCTATAACTCGCAATCCCTTCCCTGGAACAGGTCACAATGTCACTAATGCTAGTCCTACAACTGCCATTAAATCTCGGAATCCTACATCTGTAGGTGGAGAAGCAAAACAGTTTAGAGAGACAACTACTAAAATTTCTACTATACCGCAATATCCTACACCTATAACTGGTGAACATCGTAAAGTGCCACCTGCTTCAAATGCTAATATAACTAGGAACCCTGAACCTGGAGTTCGTCGGAATATTTCAGTGTCACCAACTACAGAAAATAAATTTGGAAAAGGGCAAAGTTCCACTGTTTCACCTTTTAAAAACGTCACTCTGTCGAAGAAGCTTTTATCTGGAACTAATGCAAACATCACTATTCCACTTCCTACCAATGCCACAATATCGCAGAATCCCGCAAAAGAAGCAGGAGCAAAAACATCTCTTAGAATGCCACCTACTACAAGAGTTACTATATCTCCTAATCCTGTATCGGGAGCTTCCAAAACGTCAACTGGTCCGGTTCGTAAATCTGTGTCTCGGAATCCTGCATCTGTAGCTGTTTCTGGACTAAATATTAGAGTGTCAACTACTACAAATGCTACTATATCCCGTTATGTTACAACTGGAGTTGGTCAAACGCCTTCTGTTCCACTTTCTAAAAATGCTGCTATAACTAGGATTCCTTTGTCTGGAACAGGTCACAATGTCACTAATCCACTTCCTACAACTGCCATTAAAGCTCGGAATCCTACATCTGTAGGTGGAGAAGTAAAACCGTTTAGAGACACAACTACTACAAATTCTACTATACCAAAATATCCTACACCTACAACTGGTGAACATCGTAAAGTGCCACCTGCTTCCAATGCTAATATAACTAGGAACTCTGAATCTGGAGTTGGTCGGAATATTTCAGTGCCACCATCTGCAAATATTACATTTGGGAAAGGGCAAAGTTCCACTGTTTCACCTCTTAAAAATGCCACTCTGTCGAAGAAACTTTTATCTGGAACTAGTGCAAATTTCACTATTCCACTTCCTACCAATGCCACAATATCGCAGAATCCCGCAAAAGGAGCAGGAGCCAAAACAACTCTTAGACTGCCATTTACTACAAGTGCTACTATATCTCGTATTCCTGTATCTGGAGCTTCTAAAACATCTACTGGTCCGCTTCTTAAATCTGTGTCTCGGAATCCTACATCTGTAGCTGTTTCTGGACTAAATATTAGAGTGTCAACTACTACAAATGCTACTATATCCCGTTATCTTACACCTGGAGTTGGTCAAACGCCTTCTGTTCCACTTTCTAAAAGTGCTGATATAATTAGGATTCCTTTGTCCGGAACAGGTCACAATAACACTAATCCACTTCCTACAACTGCCATTAAAGCTCGGAATCCTACATCTGTAGGTGGAGAAGCAAAACCGTTTAAAGACACAACTACTACAAATTCTACTATTCCAAAATATCCTACACCTACAACTGGTGAACATCGTAAAGTGCCACCTGCTTCAAATGCTAATATGACTAGGAACTCTGAACCTGGAGTTGGTCGGAATATTTCAGTGCCACCATCTACAAATATTACATTTGGGAAAGGGCAAAGTTCCACTGTTTCACCTCTTAAAAATGCCACTCTGTCGAAGAAACATTTATCTGGAACTAGTGCAAACTTCACTATTCCACTTCCTACCAATGCCACAATATCGAAGAATCCCGCAAAAGGAGCAGGAGCCAAAACAACACATCGACTGCCACCTACTACAAGTGCTACTACATCTCGTAATCCTGTATCGGGAGCTTCCAAAACATCTACTGGTCCGCTTCTTAAATCTGTGTCTCGGAATCCTGCATCTGCAGCTGTTTCTGGACTAAATATTAGAGTGTCAACTACTACAAATGCTACTATATCCCGTTATCTTACACCTGGAGTTGGTCAAACGCCTTCTGTTCCACTTTCTAAAAATGCTGCTATAACTAGGATTCCTTTGTCTGGAACAGGTCACAATGTCACTAATCCACTTCCTACAACTGCCATTAAAGCTCGGAATCCTACATCTGTAGGTGGAGAAGCAAAACCGTTTAGAGACACAACTACTACAAATTCTACTATTCCAAAATATCCTACACCTGCAACTGGTGAACATCGTAAAGTGCCACCTGCTTCAAATGCTAATATAACTAGGAACTCTGAATCTGGAGTTGGTCGGAATATTTCAGTGCCACCATCTACAAATACTACATTTGGGAAAGGGCAAAGTTCCACTGTTTCACCTCTTAAAAATGCCACTCTGTCGAAGAAACTTTTATCTGGAACTAGTGCAAATTTCACTATTCCACTTCCTACCAATGCCACAATATCGAAGAATCCCGCAAAAGGAGCAGGAGCCAAAACAACTCTTCGACTGCCATTTACTACAGGTGCTACTACATCTCGTAATCCTGTATCTGGAGCTTCCAAAACATCTACTGGTCCGCTTGCTAAATCTGTATCTCGGAATCCTGCATCTGCAGCTGTTTCTGGACTAAATATTAGAGTGTCAACTACTACAAATGCTACTATATCCCGTTATCTTACACCTGGAGTTGGTCAAACGCCTTCTGTTCCACTTTCTAAAAATGCTGCTATAACTAGGATTCCTTTGTCTGGAAGAGGTCACAATGTCACTAATCCACTTCCTACAACTGCCATTAAAGCTCGGAATCCTACATCTGTAGGTGGAGAAGTAAAACCGTTTAGAGACACAACTACTACAAATTCTACTATTCCAAAATATCCTACACCTACAACTGGTGAACATCGTAAAGTGCCACCTGCTTCAAATGCTAATATGACTAGGAACTCTGAACCTGGAGTTGGTCGGAATATTTCAGTGCCACCATCTACAAATATTACATTTGGGAAAGGGCAAAGTTCCACTGTTTCACCTCTTAAAAATGCCACTCTGTCGAAGAAACTTTTATCTGGAACTAGTGCAAATTTCACTATTCCACTTCCTACCAATGCCACAATATCGCAGAATCCCGCAAAAGGAGCAGGAGCCAAAACAACTCTTAGACTGCCATTTACTACAGGTGCTACTATATCTCGTAATCCTGTATCTGGAGCTTCCAAAACATCTACTGGTCCGATTGCTAAATCTGTATCTCGGAATCCTGCATCTGTAGCTGTTTCTGGACTAAATATTAGAGTGTCAACTACTACAAATGCTACTATATCCCGTTATCTTAGACCTGGAGTTGGTCAAACGCCTTCTGTTCCACTTTCTAAAAATGCTGCTATAACTAGGATTCCTTTGTCTGGAACAGGTCACAATAACACTAATCCACTTCCTACAACTGCCATTAAAGCTCGGAATCCTACATCTGTAGGTGGAGAAGCAAAACCGTTTAGAGACACAACTACTACAAATTCTACTATTCCAAAATATCCTAAACCTACAACTGGTGAACATCGTAAAGTGCCACCTGCTTCAAATGCTAATATAACTAGGAACTCTGAATCTGGAGTTGGTCGGAATATTTCAGTGCCACCAACTACGAATATTACATTTGGGAAAGGGCAAAGTTCCACTGTTTCACCTCTTAAAAATGCCACTCTGTCGAAGAAACTTTTATCTGGAACTAGTCCAAACTTCACTATTCCACTTCCTACCAATGCCACAATATCGAAGAATCCCGCAAAAGGAGCAGGAGCCAAAACAACTCCTCGACTGCCACCTACTACAAGTGCTACTATATCTCGTAATCCTGTATCTGGAGCTTCCAAAACATCTACTGGTCCGCTTCTTAAATCTGTGTCTCGGAATCCTGCATCTGCAGCTGTTTCTGGACTAAATATTAGAGTGTCAACTACTACAAATGCTACTATATCCCGTTATCTTACACCTGGAGTTGGTCAAACGCCTTCTGTTCCATTTTCTAAAAATGCTGCTATAACTAGGATTCCTTTGTCTGGAAGAGGTCACAATGTCACTAATCCACTTCCTACAACTGCCATTAAAGCTCGGAATCCTACATCTGTAGGTGGAGAAGTAAAACCGTTTAGAGACACAACTACTACAAATTCTACTATTCCAAAATATCCTACACCTACAACTGGTGAACATCGTAAAGTGCCACCTGCTTCAAATGCTAATATGACTAGGAACTCTGAATCTGGAGTTGGTCGGAATTTTTCAGTGCCACCATCTACAAATATTACATTTGGGAAAGGGCAAAGTTCCACTGTTTCACCTCTTAAAAATGCCACTCTGTCGAATAAACTTTTATCTGGAACTAGTGCAAATTTCACTATTCCACTTCCTACCAATGCCACAATATCGCAGAATCCCGCAAAAGGAGCAGGAGCCAAAACAACTCTTAGACTGCCATTTACTACAGGTGCTACTATATCTCGTAATCCTGTATCTGGAGCTTCCAAAACATCTACTGGTCCGATTGCTAAATCTGTATCTCGGAATCCTGCATCTGCAGCTGTTTCTGGACTAAATATTAGAGTGTCAACTACTAGAAATGCTACTATATCCCGTTATCTTACACCTGGAGTTGGTCAAACGCCTTCTGTTCCACTTTCTAAAAGTGCTGCTATAACTAGGATTCCTTTGTCTGGAACAGGTCACAATAACACTAATCCACTTCCTACAACTGCCATTAAAGCTCGGAATCCTACATCTGTAGGTGGAGAAGCAAAACCGTTTAGAGACACAACTACTACAAATTCTGCTATTCCAAAATATCCTACACCTACAACTGGTGAACATCGTAAAGTGCCACCTGCTTCAAATGCTAATATAACTAGGAACTCTGAATCTGGAGTTGGTCGGAATATTTCAGTGCCACCAACTACGAATATTACATTTGGGAAAGGGCAAAGTTCCACTGTTTCACCTCTTAAAAATGCTACTCTGTCGAAGAAACTTTTATCTGGAACTAGTCCAAACTTCACTATTCCACTTCCTAGCAATGCCACAATATCGAAGAATCCCGCAAAAGGAGCAGGAGCCAAAACAACTCTTCGACTGCCACCTACTACAAGTGCTGCTATATTTCGTAATCCTGTATCTGGAGCTTCCAAAACATCTACTGGTCCGCTTCTTAAATCTGTGTCTCGGAATCCTGCATCTGCAGCTGTTTCTGGACTAAATATTAGAGTGTCAACTACTACAAATGCTACTATATCCCGTTATCTTACACCTGGAGTTGGTCAAACGCCTTCTGTTCCACTTTCTAAAAGTGCTGCTATAACTAGGATTCCTTTGTCTGGAACAGGTCACAATAACACTAATCCACTTCCTACAACTGCCATTAAAGCTCGGAATCCTACATCTGTAGGTGGAGAAGCAAAACCGTTTAGAGACACAACTACTACAAATTCTACTATTCCAAAATATCCTAAACCTACAACTGGTGAACATCGTAAAGTGCCACCTGCTTCAAATGCTAATATAACTAGGAACTCTGAATCTGGAGTTGGTCGGAATATTTCAGTGCCACCAACTACGAATATTACATTTGGGAAAGGGCAAAGTTCCACTGTTTCACCTCTTAAAAATGCTACTCTGTCGAAGAAACTTTTATCTGGAACTAGTCCAAACTTCACTATTCCACTTCCTACCAATGCCACAATATCGAAGAATCCCGCAAAAGGAGCAGGAGCCAAAACAACTCTTCGACTGCCACCTACTACAAGTGCTGCTATATTTCGTAATCCTGTACCTGGAGCTTCCAAAACATCTACTGGTCCGCTTCTTAAATCTGTGTCTCGGAATCCTGCATCTGCAGCTGTTTCTGGACTAAATATTAGAGTGTCAACTACTACAAATGCTACTATATCCCGTTATCTTACACCTGGAGTTGGTCAAACGCCTTCTGTTCCACTTTCTAAAAGTACTGCTATAACTAGGATTCCTTTGTCCGGAACAGGTCACAATAACACTAATCCACTTCCTACAACTGCCATTAAAGCTCGGAATCCTACATCTGTAGGTGGAGAAGCAAAACCGTTTAGAGACACAACTACTACAAATTCTACTATTCCAAAATATCCTACACCTACAACTGGTGAACATCGTAAAGTGCCACCTGCTTCCAATGCTAATATAACTAGGAACTCTGAATCTGGAGTTGGTCGGAATATTTCAGTGCCACCATCTACAAATATTACATTTGGGAAAGGGCAAAGTTCCACTGTTTCACCTCTTAAAAATGCCACTCTGTCGAATAAACTTTTATCTGGAACTAGTGCAAATTTCACTATTCCACTTCCTACCAATGCCACAATATCGCAGAATCCCGCAAAAGGAGCAGGAGCCAAAACAACTCTTAGACTGCCATTTACTACAGGTGCTACTATATCTCGTAATCCTGTATCTGGAGCTTCCAAACCATCTACTGGTCCGCTTGCTAAATCTGTATCTCGGAATCCTGCATCTGTAGCTGTTTCTGGACTAAATATTAGAGTGTCAACTGCTACAAATGCTACTATACCCCGTTATGTTACACCTGGAGTTAGTCAAACTTCGTCTATTCCACTTTCTAAAAATGCTGCTATTACTAGGATTCCTTTGTCTGGAACAGTTCACAATGTCACTAATCCACTTCCTACAACTGCCTTTAAATATCAGAATCCTACATATGTAGGTGGAGAAGCAAAAGAGTTTAGAGAGACAACTACTACATATGCAATTCTGTCGAAGAAGCTTTTATCTGGAACTAATGCAAATTTTACTATTCCCCTTCCTAGCAATGCCACAATATCGCAGAATCCCGCAAAAGGAGCTGGAGCCAAAACAACTTAGACTGCCACCTACTACAAATGCTACTTTACCTCGTAATCCTGTGTCAGGAGCCTCGAAAACGTCTACTATTTCACTTCCTACAACTATATCTCGGCATCCTGTATCTATAGCTGTTTCTACAAATGTTACTATAACCCGTTATGTTACACCTGGAACTGGTCAAACGTCTTCTGTTATACTTTCTAAAAATACTACTATAGCTAGGATTCCTTTACGAGAAACTGTTTACAATTTCACTATTCCACTTTCGACAAATTCTTCTATATCTCTAGATTCTGCATCTTTACCTGGAGCTATAACAAATCGTAGAATGCAATCAACTACAAATTATACTATATCTCGTAATCCTGCATTTGGAATAGATGAAACGTCTACTGTTCCACTTCCTAATTATCCTACTACACCCACACAACCTTCATCCGAAACTGGTCACCTTTTCACTATTTTGCTTCCAACAAATGCCACTATTCCCCGTAATCCTACATCTGGGGCTCTTGGGACATATACTGTTCCACCTTCTACAAATGCAACTATTGCCCATATTCCTGTCTCTGAATCTCGTCTAAATCGTAATGTGCCACCCGCATAAAATTATAACACAACTAGGAACCCTGCATCTGGAGTTGGACTCAATATTTCCTTGCCACCTGCTACAAATATTTCATCTGGGAGAGGTCAAACATTTTTTGTTGCATTTCCTACAAATGTTGCTATAACTCGTAATCTTGTATCTAAAGGTGTTCATAATTTTGTTATGTTTCTGTCTACAATCGCCTCTATACCTCGCAATCTTGCTGTGGTAGATGGAGCCGGTCATACAATTAAAGTGCCACCTTCTACGAATTTTTCTATAACACGTTATCCTATAACTGAAGCTGGTAATAGGTCCACTGTCCCACGTCCTTCAAATGCCACTATAACTGAGAATCATTTAGTTGGAATAGGTCAGACTTCATTATTCCACTGCCTGCAGCTATGTCTAGAGATAGAAATAAATCTTAAAGTGCCACCTACTACAAATGTTACTGTGCACCTAATTTCAGCATCTGGATATGCTCAAACTGTTACAGATCGTTCTCCTACAATTGCCAGTATAACCCATATTCCAGTACCTTGAATTGGTCTAAATCGGAATGCTCCACCTGTTGCAAAGCTACAATAACAAGAAACCCTACATATGTTGATGGCCGAAATCTTTCAATTCCAACTACAACAAGTATTTCATCTGGGTATGGTCAAACGTTTAGTGTTCCACTTCCTACAATAACTACTGGGCATCCTGTATCTGGTTCTGATCACAATTTCACTATTCCATTTCCTGTAACTGGTATTATGCCTAGGAATCCTTCATCTGCAGGTCACATTCTTACAAAACCACCTACTACAACTGCTACAATAACTTAGAATCCTCCATTTCTGGTTGGTCACAATGTTAATGCTTCAATAAAATATTTTGTACTATAACAAAGAATCCTGTCTCTGAAGCTGGTCTACAATCTTACAGTGCCACCGCCTACTACTACTTTTATACCTCGGAATTCTGAATCTGTGAATAGTCCAAAGTTTAATGTTCCCCTTTCTACAAAAGCTACTATAACTAGGAATCGTGTATCTGCAGCTAGGTACACTCATTCAGCGCGACGTGCTTCAAATTATCCAGTAACTGATTCCTCCACCTGTAGATGATCGAAATTACATTGCCGCGTCTTGCAAATTCTACAATAACTTTGGATCCTGCATCTGATGCTTTTCAAAACTTGAATGTTCTACTTCCTAAACAGTCTGTTATAACTATAAACACTGAGTCTGGCACACATCAAATCCTCTAGTGGCAAAAGATGCTACAATAACTTGGAATAAGACTTCCGATATGACTGTCAACTAGTTAAAGCTAGTTAAAAATCCAGATCAAATCACAATGCACATCATAACATGTTATCTCCAGTTGCTCCAAATGCTACAATGTCATGGTACGGTCGAAAATTTATAATTAGCCACAAACGGTACTATACCTTGTAATCTTGTATCTGGAGCTGGTCGTAATCTTACAGTAACACTCGATACAAAAGATACAATGACTTGGAATCATATATATATATATATATACATATATTTGTGTGTGTGTGTCTTATTAAACGTTTACTGTTATATTTGCTAATACATGCTAGTAGAACTCGGAATTCTGTATTTGGTCAAAATGTTCAGCTTCCATTTACAACAAGTGTTAAGTGATTGTTAGGACAACTACAAATTCTGAACATGAGATGGTAAACCTTCTATAGCTCGGTTTTCAACAAATGCCAATATTCCTCTTAATCCCGTACATGGTCTCTACCATTCCTTCCAGTACTAACTGATACAATTGGAAAGCATTCATGTAGGAATGGTCAACCATTTGGTGTTCCATTACCTTTTAATACTACAGTGATTGGAATCGTGCATCTATGGCTGGTTATAATCTTACAGTTCCACGTGATACGAATGTCACTATAACTGAAATCCTGAATCAGGTCATGGTCTGAAATTAATTACTCTTTAACTTGCTACAGATACCATTAAATACATAGGAAACCTTCATCTAGCGATGATCAGACATTTACTTTTCCATTTGCCACAAATAATAAGGAATCCTATATCTGGAGCTGGTTAAAGTCGTACAGTTCCGCCTGCTATAAAATACTGCAATAAATTGGAAACCTGTCGCTGGGCCTGGTCAAATGCCACTACTAGGCTTTGAAATTCTTGGTATGACCGTCTCTAAATGTTTAGTTACTTAACCTAGATATTATGATCATGCATTTCACAAATCAATCATATTACACTCTTTTTCGTAATGTGACTACGGATTTTCAATTTATGTAAAGGTTCAATTTAAAACTAAACACATCTATTGTATGCTGTGATATTTTAGATGCCAATTATTACGAAACTATGTTTCGACGTTTCAATAAACACTGCACGAAAACCGCATTTACTGTAATACTTTCTTAGCTATTTCTCCGTCCGTCCGTTGATCCCTATCTATTTTGATATAAGTCTGTCTGCATGCACGCGGGTATGTATGTATATATGTATGTTTATATGTATGTATGTATGTAAGTATGTAATCTAAGTAAATGAAAAATGGAATACCCACTAGTTTTGTAGAATTTAACAAATAATTTATTGGTCTAACATGCGAAACTAAAAGTTGAAAGCAAGTTACAGTATTGTGGATTAAATGCCAATTAGTCCTAAAAGTGACGTCACAAGTTCAACTTATGTGCATTGCACATTAGTTCATGTGCTGTTTCGAATGCAGTCCTATCAGGAGTGTGCTTATCTGTCATTCTATAATGTACTGACTTTCCATTAGCCTTGATCAAAGTTGATATAATAACGGTATATATTTATAACAAAAATATGACTAAGAATGCCTCTAAATGAATTCACAATAATCCCAAAATAAACTTTTTATCCTTCAATTTATGAGCATTTTATTATCCCAATGAATAGTTAAAATGATTGAATTCTCTGAAAAAATGAAAACTAAAAGATTGGTTGCACAACTTATGTTTAAAAACAAGAATAAATAATTATATTGCACGCTACGTTATTTGAAAAACTAAGACGCAATAAAACATCCAGGATGAAAGTAAAGAGTTAATTTCTACAACATTCTAACTTGTAAACAATGTCATGTTCATTTGCAGCCAACCAGTATAAAATAATTTAGTGAAGAATATACAAGGAGAAAATTAACGACCTGAACACAAATCCCTTCAATATCATAAACAGGTTCACTTCAATAATAATCCAAGGTGAAAAGGTCACAATATATTTAAGAAAATCACCATGCGCATGATTTGAAGTATAACATATAATCTGTATATATAATTAACCTGACCATCACGTAAATATGCTGATTTGTTATTCTTTAATGTTTTATAATTTATCATGAAAACCTGGAGAACACCATGTCATTAACATATGATGCACTAATTAGCAATATAACGACTTATTTAAAAACGACAATGGAACAAATTAGCGAAGAAACATGCGAAAAATGGAAGGCACGCAAGCTTTCTTGAAATTGTCTGGAAGATAATCTTGTGTCAAAGGGATTACCGTGATAGCAATGCAACATGATCTACCTGAATGGATGCCTGGATCGAATGACAACACGTCACAATGTGATGAATGATAATTCATATAAAATGAATTAATAAAAATAATATATAACAAATATAGCGATCCTTTCAAGCTCCAAATATGAGTCTCCTTCAAATACTCTATCCAAACATTCACAAATAAGAAAACTAACAAATGATTTAAATGAAAGCGAGATTCACATAATCTCATGTAATCAAAATAAAGATTCTCATAATCTTATGTAAACAAAATGACTCAAATGTACTCATTTGAAACAACCAATGGAAACAAACATGACTCCGTTATTTGTACAGCCGTATGATTTATATACTTTTGTAAAATTTGCTAAATGTGTCCACTGACAACCCACACAGCTCACCCGAATTCTTGGGTTGGCCCTGACTTGTATTGGTCGTGCACACCCTTCATGGATCCGCCACGCGCACAAGTTTGCAAACTAGCGGTTTCGTCTTCCTCAGCTTCCATATCGACACACAGACTGTCAGAGAGATAGCCTGAGATACCAAAACACATAAATACGCATCGACAGCACACATTTTTCCTATCTTGGGTTGTCCGACTTGTATTGGCTACATCCTTCCTTCATGTATCCACCATGCGCACAGACATTATGTACAGACAGCTACAGACAGCTCTGAACAGGTTCAGACAGCCCTAAACAGCTATAATAAAACAACACTGGTCATAATACTAGGTTCAGAATTAATATATCTCTCATATATATATATATATATATATATATATATATATATATATATATATATATATATATATATATATATATATATATATATATATCTGTGTGTGTGTGTGTGTTACTAAATTAAGCTCTAATAGCAACTTTTAATTCAAAAGTTCACAACGTGTCATTTTCTGTGTAGTAATAAATCCATCCTTTCACGATACATTAAAAACTGAATACGCTTCACATATCAAATAAAATACAAATTTAACACTTACCCTATGGGGAACGTTCACTCCTTGACAAGATCCATAGACCATTGTGTCACTTAGAAACTTTCCTTAAATCCACAGGAGAGTGAGTATTAGTCAGGGTAAAATACCCGTGCTTACCGTGCTTTTAGTGAATCTCTCGGCAATCTTATCTACGACGAGATACATGTTAGTTCAGTTGATTCCCCAGAGAAAGCAATTATTTACCCTAGGTAACATTGTTCGCATGTACGACGAAAATCGTTCTAAGGCGAAACAAAGTTATTTATTGCCTTATTCTGTGACAAGCAAAAATACAAAGACTAATGGAAACCCTCAAGGATCTGTTGCAGAAAAACACAAACAGCAGAAAAATAGGAGACTTATAAGAGTACAAAACAAGAAAACATGAAGGAAAGAATAAAGAAAACAAGGAAATCGAATGAGGAAATTAAGCTGTATTAAACGTTTCTAAACGCATTCTATATTATGGCGATTACATTCTTCTAGGTTTGTGTGATTTGGATTTGTAACGTAGCTTTTCAGTCATATGTCTGCAGTGTTGCCGTTCATAGCGATGTCTAGCACTGGGGCATCAAGCTGCAGACATGTAGCATAATGTCCCACCCAGTCACGTTATTCTGACACCAGGCCGACCATTCCTAACACTAACCTCTCACTGCTGAGCGTCTAGCGAGGCAGCTGTATATATCATTTTTGTAAGTCTTTGGTATGACTCGACCGGGGTTCGAACCCTCTTAAAACCATATGTTTTATTAAGATGTTTAGACGATATCTTTACATGATTTGGAGTAATTGATTAGAACACCGTTATTATTTCATAAACAGTTTTAAAAAATTACATCCAACAATGCAATTTGCATTTAATGTGTCTGAAAATAAAGTATCATTTTTGGACGTAGAGATCGTGAAAAATGAAAATAATGACATCACTACCATGATTCATGTTAAAAAGGACCAATTTTTATTAGTATGTTGAATATTCTACATGACATCCTAAATCATGGAAAGACCGATTGCCATAGAGTCAAGCAAAAATATATAAATAATTATGACGCTTTTTAAAATCATCTTCGACAGAGTTAGGTCAGCAGTTTTGAATATAAATGACCATGTTTAAATCATTAAATAGAAATGACCCTATTGACGTCATTAAATAGAAATGACCTTATTGACGTCATTAAATAGAAATGACCCTATAGACATTAAATAGAAATGACCTTATTGACATCATTAAATAGAATGACCCTATTAACGCCATTAAATATAAATGATACTATTGACATCATTAATACTGCTTTCCGACAAATATCCTGTCTTACACAATTTGAATCTTTACAATGTAAAATCAAAAAAGAAAGAAATGAAGATATAATTTCTTTTGTGCTTGGACATACTCCAAGTCTGACTAATATAGGCAAAATTATTAATTACATATTGGGATTTATTAAGATTATCATGCAAAGCTAGTGTTAATTCGCTACACGGAAGCAAACACACACTTGCTTATAAAATGAGTAAAATCTTAAAGATTTCCTAATTAATTCTAAATTAGAAAATAACATCATATACAAAATGATAATCAACTAAAGGGAATAGACCTAGATGTTCGTACTGTTCTTTTATTAATGAAAATTCTTCTTTCAATAGTAATAATACGAAATAAACTTTTAACATGCATTGTGACTCTAATTGTGCAATATTAAATATTATTTATTTGATCACATGCCAAAAAATGTGGCAACCAATATATTGCACAAGCCAGCCAACAAATATCTAAACGCTTGAATCAATATAGATCAGACATACAAAAATTATATCGATCAATCATTTTCATCTCATGTCGTCGCACATTTTAACAAGAGTTCCCATACTTAGAAAGATTTCTCCTTTCAATATGTTGGTATAATTAATTATAAGATGGAACTTCTGGTAAAGGAAACCTATTGGATTCACCGTCTTAATATGGTTTATCCAAAAGGTCTAAATTCCAAACGCCATACGACATTCATTAATCATTCCTTTATAATTATGCACCCTGTTTACAATTAGTTAAAAATATTGTTATATTATTCTAATTTAAAGAAGAACTTAAACAGTAAAAGTATAAACTAATGTCATAAAAATAAGTTTAGCAATTCTTTAAAAAAATGCATTTTTTAAATAATTCTCGAAATATTGTGAATAATTATTTATAAAATAATTAGTTATAACTATTATGCACACCGTAAATTTTATTATATAAATATAGTTCTGATGAAACATTGAACATTCGTCAATAATATATCAAGATAAAATATAAGTTCATATTATTTTTTAAATATCTTCTTAAATGTGCATTATACATAATAAAAATATTAATACAATATTTATCTCTATTCAGACATACATATTATATATATATATATATATATATATATATATATATATATATATATATATATATATATATATATATATATATATATATATATATATATATTCCCATTTTTATAAATGTATTAACACTAGAAATTGAAGGAAAGAAAAGAAGTGTCCTGAAACAGCAAAATCGTCTGTATCTGTATTTAAATCACTTAAATACCATTGCAATGTAGCTTAGTCAGTTGGACGTAATCTTATCCATAATTGAGTTCACTTTCTACTTGACATGAGTTGACTTTATACTTTATTTTGTAAACAAACATCTAAAATAATCTCTACGTATAATGGCTGAATATAAGTTGTATCGCTTAATATTCACATGTGTACCCGTTCTAGTCCAAGTTCTGTATTATTATGTTTAGTAATAGGTTCGAATAATAATAAACCTTTTCATTTTATAAACTACAGGATCATTTTGGAAGGTACTCTCCATTTGGTAATATTTTCGTTTTATTATAATATGCTAATTGTCACCTGAGATCAAATTAAATGCCAACGTTTATTAACTGGATGACACATTTAATGTTTTAAAAATTATATACTCCTAAAATGATAAAATAAAGAAAACAATATTTTTTACATACGTTGGAAATGTATAGTTATTTGTCCGTGTTTCATTCAGTATTCATGTAATAATAAATTCAAATTACAGCAGTTTAATACTATCGTAGATATGTTATATATATATATATATATATATATATATATATATATATATATATATATATATATATATATATATATATGTTCATGTTTCTTGAAATATTTCGAAGATAATGATTAGCTTCTACAGCTGAGAAACGCAAAGAAATACTTCCAATTCAAAGTTATTACGTTAGTCACGCAAATATTTCGCTCATGTACATGGTTTTGATATGAGAGATTATAAATAATTCAGTTTACTAAAAGTTATCTACTTACATTCACGCTGGTGAATATTGAGATCATAAATTTCTCGATACGACAAGAATGATGATTTCCCAAACAAAATGTGTCATATTTTCAATGAAACAATCTAGAGATGTCGGTTTCACATTAAATCGTTTGATAAAATGATGTCGATGTCAAACTAAATATATTGATGAAATGGAAAGTTGAAAATCTCAATACACATGAGGTAAATATAATAGTTGGTGTTATGTTCTGAAGTTTTCTTGGATATTTTTCATTGCACATATCTTTTCAAGTATGATTAAGTTGATAATTGTAGCTTTGTTTCAAGTCAATATATGGAATCTACATAAAAAATGCAGGGCACCTTTAGTTGCTTGAACTGCAATTTATTTAACATTATACCAATATAAAAGCTAGTTCTTTTTGTTGTTGTTGTTTTGCGCTAAACGCCATTTCTCAGTGCAGGATATGCTATTCGTAGGGGTCATTGTAACTGGTAGACGAAGAACCCTGCAAAATCACGGTAAGCTACTGGGTGCTTTTAAAATTATCCACATTTGCAAACATGAAATTCGAACACCCGCAGACAGAGATGACAGCGATCGATAAAGACGATCACTTTACACCACTCGGGAACCAAGGACATCTTGAAAGTCATCCAACATTACGGGCAAAACTTCCATATTGTATGAGCGAATCAGACGGCAGTGGTATTTCGTACTTAATGTAGAACAGGATTACGAAAAGATGTGTGTTGAGAGGTAACAATGTAGTTCGTTGACTTTAGTAGGACTGTTTTCTCCCGCACTGCAAATTAAGCCTATATTTAGTATCCGGCTAAAGATCGGATCATGACATTTCCATCTTTCGATACGTCTGTATATAAAGAGATATGGCAAGGATAGCATGTAATATATCGTGAAATTGGAGATAATTGTTCCCAAATTTTTGCAATGGGCCGTAAATTGCAAAAAGCCTCTAAATTACTCAAACAATACCTGTTAAAGTATGTACAATGAGAATGATCATATCAACAAATTCAATAATATTACCTCCAGTGAGACATTTGCCATTAGCCGTGTACAATGTTTATATGCCAACAGTCTTGATGTACGACAAAGGCACACTTACAAATGCCTCTAAACAAATTAACAGTAAGGCCCAAAATAATGATTACTTCGTTCATCGTTATGAACAGTTTGTCAGTAAAATGAACAATTATAATTTTTAAAAATTATCGCAAACAACAACTGAAAACATATAGAACACCGATTCCTCTACCGATATTTAAAAACGAAATAAATAATTATGTTGCTCACTACCATATATAAAAACAACTACGCAATATTAGGATCAGATTCGTTATTTCATTTCCAGAACATTCTAAATTGTCAACAAGGACATGAGTTTAAGCAGCCAACCAGTCATGAATAATGTAGACCAGAATGTACAAGGAGAACATCAACAACCTGATGTAAAATACCATCATCATCATTAGCATCGGCACTTATACGTCCTACCAAGTTTAAAGGCGACACAATGATTTTTACCCCAACCTTCTTAGGTATAATTTACTGACTGATGGGGTCAGAGAGCTGGTGGAATATTTACACACCTGATTTAAAATCATAAGCTTATTCATTTACAAGATGAAAAACAAAACGAGTTTCAAGTCTGAATCACAAACTATTATGGCTGTAATTTTCTTTCATGAATTGTCGCACGATTACTTGATGCACTAAAACCAGTTCAACGAACAATGTATTTTTAAATTACATATATCAACAGCAGTCTGTCGTCACATCATGTAGTTTTCATCAGTTATGTTGTCCATTACTTGAAATATAAATATTATCTTGGCATTTTATATGTTACAATAATTACAACACACCCGATTCCCTCAACTCTCACGCACCTGAAATGTAGTGGATTCATTATCCGTCCGTGCTGTGATTTGATGCATGCAAACATGTTTTATTTCTTACATCGTCATGTATACTGATATGTTATCACGGACCTTGCAATAGATGGGTAAAAGGCCTAAAAACTGGCAGAAAAACACAGCAACAGTGGTCGACCTTATATTGAACTTTAAAGGAATTTTAAAAAAATCACTATTTTCATGATTCAAAAAATGTGACAATTCTATTTTCTTTCGCACGAATCAACAAAAAGTTTGACTTCAATCTGTTTTTAGTCATAAGGTTATTCCTCATTAATACAAGTAAACCAATATGCGGAATGAAATATATCTGGTTTAACGAACTTAACATTTAAAGATTATGTAATAGTATGCGCACATGCACTCGTATATCATCACGGTTTCAGATAATTCGACGAAAGCTAAAACCAATATTTATCAACCACAAAACACCTAGTCCAATGCTAGTTCACCTTATGTTTTTCATTAACGCCATTTGAGTTTTAAATTTTCCATAAAAAACAAAAGAAGGCTGGTATTAAAACAACTGTCTTGCAAAGAGTAACATCATAACCTACAACAACAAAACTCATCCCACACAAAACGA
This sequence comes from Sinohyriopsis cumingii, assembly GCA_028554795.2. Classification (NCBI taxonomy): domain Eukaryota; kingdom Metazoa; phylum Mollusca; class Bivalvia; order Unionida; family Unionidae; genus Sinohyriopsis; species Sinohyriopsis cumingii. The sequence goes on along the minus strand of CM068833.1, from coordinate 94,178,326 downwards.
CACCAAAAATCCAGTCAAAAACAACATTTAGTACTTCACCAAAGGTGTGGTGTTAACATATACTGGAAGTGTCAAGGAAATTTGCACACGACGTGTCCTCACTCTTATCAATACTCCCATCACATTTACTACCGCCATTCTGCGATATGTTTCATTCCCTTAAAGATGACTGGGTAAGGATATTGTTTTATACTTAACGTGCGCTTGTACCAAATTCCGTTTCTCTATTGCATGCTATACTGTTAGATATCACATTTGAAATTATTGCTGCTGATGTTGCTATTGCATTAAAAAGAAACATAGTTTGATACTGCTTTTAGTATACAATGTGAACGTTCTGAAGTTTTACTATGCAAAGTACGTAGCCTTATGACTCAAAAGATAAGAAAGTGTCCATTGAAATAAATTTAGTGGAAATGCTGTACATGCAATTATTATAGAATACGTTGTTGAAAAGCGAAAAAAGATAAAATGAAATAGACTTTTATTTGATTATAAGGTACACGGAGGTGCAGGGAGATTTAAAGGTGTTTGTTAAACTAATGTTAGTTTTAAAAAAAATAACGCTTTTCATCTTAAGGAGAAAGAAACATTGTTTACCTGCACAAAGTATATCTCGCGATGTAATTCTCATCTGAGAATAGTTGAACTAACTCTTGAATGGTATTCCAGATACATAAGCATTCTTATAATAGTGTGTGTCGCAATCCTGATTATTTTGTTACATTGCTTTCAATACGTTACACATCTAAACAATAACGCAGAGTAACTCTGCATCAGTCATTAACAAAGTAATTCTACAACTATATCGGCTATTTAGAGTATAATGTAAACGTCACAGATTTCTAGCACTGTATGGCCACTATAAATTGATTTATAAAATTTTGCGTTCAATTGTCTTGAATAACTAATCAAAATTCTATATATATATTATTCTTGTTTTTCATGAGAAATGTCACTTTGAAGTTTACACTATTTCTTGTCAAAGGTATATTACTTTGGTTTCTTAAAGTTTAATACTCAGAAACATCGACGAAACCTTTTATTTTGAAATGTTTCGTAACATCCTTTACAAACTGGTATTCCGCGTATTTAATTCCAGATCAGATGAAATAAATGAAGCAATTGTCGAAATAGAACATGCGTGGGCATCTATATATGGGTAGGTGTGTGTGTAAAGCTGGAAGTAGAAGAAACGAAAGGCAAGAAAAAATCAAATGATACAAGAATGAAACAGTCGCTTGATCATAGATGTTAGACCTTAGAAATATTATGAATTATAGTTGCAATAACATCTAACAACGATGCTGTTGTCGGCCGCAATAGTGAGTTTCAATAAAGAATTCCTATTCATATAAAATATAATTAAATAGCTTTACAAAGGAAGAGTGGTGAAGTTTAAGCAGAAATTCCTTAACATCCAACAAATTAGATACTTTACAGAACTTATACGATTGACGTGGTTCAAATTAAGGTCACGGCCGTATTTTACATTAGGCAAGAAACTTATGAAAGCAAGTGCACGTAAAGTATTTCAGTCAATCTGACAAAACAGGCATAGTCTTTGTTATGGAAAACATTTTTCACTGTTTTTGTATTGAAATCAATTAGCAGGCCTTCAAAATACAATCAGAAATGAACATTACTATGAATATTATTAACGGTGTGGTATAAGGTCATTTGGTCTTACACGTTTACTCCAAAAAAGAATTATTTTGCGAGCGTTTTGAGTATTATATGGTTTTCAGACCTAAGCGAATCTAGCAAACGTCAAAACGATATGTATGCAGGTAACAAATAGCAAATACCCATTGGTATAGTGAAAACCATACGCAGAAACTCGTATGGAACAGAAGATAAACTTGTTTTAGACTCAGCCTTACGACTTCCCACTTCTAATGTATCTTGTGTCGAAACGTATCTGAATCCAAATCGACACTACGGTGCTTATCTGACAGCATTCATCAATCAAATGATAAGAAATCGGATTAAGCCATGCCGCGCCTAGAGTTCTTTTGTATTATGCGATTTACAAAGACCAGGATAAACAAATGAAGGAGATTAACATAAGTGGGGCAATGATGTAACGATCTTAGTCTGTTCTTGCTTCCATTGGTATGTAATCTCATCATATAAACTGCTGTCAGAAACACTTTGAATCCTGTTTAGAGGACAACCATTTAAGAGGAGAATGTGTTGGATAAGCTCTGGAATTAGGTCGCGAAAACATGAATGCCAAACCCAATCGAATTCTTTAAAGCCAATAGAAATTATCAGAAAATAAATATATTGTCTGCTTTACATTAATTACATTGCTGACAAAGAAATTACATAGTTAAATTTAATATATAAATGACATTGATTTCCATAATTAAAATGATTTCCATAACCACGGCGGGAGATATTCAATATATTCAAACATAGAAATCCCCTCGTCGTTTAATATATATATATATATATATATATATATATTTATATATATATATATATATATATATATATATATATATATATATATATATATATATATATATATATATATATATATATATGGCTAAAAGAAGAAGTATGCGTGACAGCATAGTATTTACTGGTATAGATGAGTCGGAAACTGATAACCATTTATAAAAGATTCAATTAATCATTCGAGAATTTATGAAAATGACTTAGACATTGGTGCTGATAGAATTTATATGTAAAGATTTCACAGAATGATGAAACAGGAGAACAACTGGCGCCCGGTTTCGACCGCGAATCACCATAGCATAAATCACTTATTTTAAGGATAATACATCATGTAAGAGAGGCAAGAACACACACAGGGCCGGCCTTGAGACTTTTGGTCTGATTGGGCCCAATCGTAATCCGCGCTCACAAGGTCTCCGCGCGATACGATGTGTCTAAATAAATTTATAGAAGGAAATCAATTTTAATGCGAAGAAAGAAGATTTGTACATGAATATCATTTAAAATTTGTTTTAGTGTTTATTTCCCAATGCTGTGCTCACAGTAGGTATGCTCACGTACATTAAGGGGGGGGGGGCACTTTAGTTGCCATATAAGACCTATTGGGTTAATGAACAATTGCCAGAAAAAGGTATTTGAATGAAGAAAACTGCTTCATCCTGCATATAGGAGAAATATTTAGATATCCATAGAGCAACTAGTACCCCACACAGACCGCTGACCAACATAGCGAAATACATTTATTTAAAGGAAAGATATTTTGTTAGAGAGGCAAAACCACACAAGTTGCGAAATGAGATAAATGTGATCTATGACCAATTTCTTAAAGAGTTATTATAACGAAAATAAATGGCATCTACGTGCCTATATGAAGGTTAGTAAGAAAAGCGTTCATTCACGCCAGTCCGTTTGCCTGAGTCTCAAAGTATCAAAAAAGACTGATTGTGGAAATCTGATAAGAAAGGTATGTTCATAGAAAACTATGCAAAGACTCTATGGAAGCTTTAACGAAGAGACTACACAACGTCGGGAAAACCAGGAATACTGATAGACAAAGATAATTGCACATCTCTTCTAACCAATTCTAGTACAATATTTGCTAATAGGAAGAATAACAAATATATCACAATAAAGCATACCGTAAGCCATATTTGGGGAAAATGTAAGCTAGCTAGACATAAATATTATAATGCAAAAGAAATCACTCACGAATATATGCACCCGAAAAAATGACATGTTTCCTGCCCTTAAAATTTACGAGAAAACAATCAGAAAATGTTCAAAACTGAACGGAAAAAAACTAATATATTCGTTAATTTTCAAGCGTACTTCCTCAATGTACCGTTTGTTCTTTCGGTCTTTTATTTATTCAGGGAAAGGAGAAATAAGATAGTTTCACCATTTCAAATGTTCTATAGAGTTTAAAATGATTTTATTCCATTGAAGCAATTTCTTTAATAACATAACAGTGCTTCAAATGTTGGTTAAACTGAAATTGTTGATAACAAAATATTATATCGTCCAAGTTTAAGGTATATGCATGCAAAGTGAAATACTAATAGCTTAATTCATGTCCTGCGTGTTGTAACCTGACGGTATTATATACTCTGGCATTGTCATTGTCTTACAAAGCGAGAATTAGTGAAACGTAAGCCCATTGTCTTACAAAGCGAGAATTAGTGAAACATAAGCCATATATTATCTAACGAATTAGTCAAAGTCGAACCATACAATTACATCCGACTTAATCGGTTTAAAACGGTCATTAACGAGTAACAGTATGCCTTACGAGCACAAAATAAAAGCTCAGTCTGAGAGTAATGAACGTCGTACTGTGGAAGTATACACTTGCTACGCTACAGAACAGTCAAGGTAAGGTTGTATAGAGCCTGCCATAGTTGTACTTCCCATCTGTTATTCACTTTATTTAGATAACATTTCTAGTTTCGTATTTATTATTAACACTAAAATCTCATTTTCAATATATCGGTGAATTTCTAGATACGAGATTTTCTTGTTTCTTTTTTATACTTTTGATTCTACTATTATTTAAAATATGTAATTTATTAAAGCTCAGATTAAACTATCTAAATGTAAGAAGAAACTATTGCGAAATCCCTCAATCTCACTCAAATCACAGTTGCCTTAGTAGTCAACACAGCATTCTCTACCAAAAAACAATAAAACGAAAAGGCATAAATATCAAATCCAGTACAGGCATGGCCCGACAAGGAGTCTCACCTAAGGAATCATCAAAATTATTTTCCATAAAAATGCGCCGAAATCATCAACAACGCGGTAATCCACTGGGTTCTCGCACTCGTATATGAAACCAGTTAATATGTAAATCTGCTACATCGAGTCCCGCTCTGCTGATCTTCACGCATAAAACCCATAAATAATAGACAGGTAACCGTGAAATAGCCAGGCACAAGTGCATCGCATGTTGTCATACACAAAGCTATTTCTTAAATAAACATACTCAGGGTCATTTTAAGTAGCCATTATATATTTACACAAAAAGACTCGTGACAAAGAAAATAATAAATAATTAATTAATTGGGAAGTAATTTCATTATAAATACATCGGTGGAAATTATAACGTGTCTGATTTTACCAAAGTTGTTTTTGCATTAGACAGATATTATATTTGGTTCGTAAAATGTCGGACATCAGATGGATTGGGTGAGTCAGCAGAAATGCATCTGATCTGGTTTGATTCTGTTGATAAGAAATTGGGTTCTAATGGTTGTGAGCAGCAACGCAAACTATATTACTTAAGATTACAATGGGCTGTACAAAGACATACAGCTTCAAACTTACTGCATCTCGCTTAAAGGCATTGAATGCGTTGTTCGGAATAGCCAGTGTCACTTTTCGAAGATGTAATATTACTACAAGATGAGCAAATTATTGATTTTTTATTTTCAGACAAAAACAGAAAAAATGCGTACTCTGATCGTTGTTTTCCTCTATCTGACCGTGACCAGTTCCAGTTTGGTTCTGGCAAAATCACTTGGTAAGCATTCCAGTATACTTATTCTTTACGTCTGTCTGTATCTTTATCTATACCAGCTTTATGAATATATTTCCTTCATATAATGTGTCTATATTAAATCTTGTTCAAAGGTTCAAAGGATCAGGCTCAGTAGCTTAGTTTGTGAGGGGTGGAGGCAAGGAAGACTTAGCGATAACAAAAACGTTTGACATATCATCATTAACAAGTCCAGTTTTCGGTTAAAGATAAAAAAGCACATTTGTTTAAAACTCACCAATGATGTATAGTAACAGAACCAAGGCATTCCATTTGTTGCTAAAGTCAATGCAGTATAAATATATGAAGATATCAACGTAATTGGGCGCTGACTGATTTTATATGTAAGTGATATTTCAATTTAATTCATAGATCGGTCTTTAATCCAGCAGATTAGCCAAAATAGTAACATAGACAGGAAACATATCTTCACGTCTGCATCAAAGTTACAAACTAGACGTCAATATTTTAGTTGTTAATTTCAAGGTTCTTTATGCTAAAGTTTAAACAGAATATTTCTCATTGGATAAATTTGAATAAAGACTTTTGATAGTGTTATTATAGGCAAAGAGCAGACACCCTGGTATAAATTAGCGCCAATGCCTCGTATTTCATTCCTGCCAATTAGATCCGTCTCTACATTTGTTTGTCTTTAGATTTAAGAATAACTTAAGAAACATTTAAACAGTATTTACATTAAGAAGAAAGTTTTTATATGATCATGCTATTCCGAATATATTCGTATAATTTTGTATATGTGGTATATTTATTTCTCAATACAGTCTACAAGAAAACTGTCTTCTCTAATCATTTCCAAAATGTTAATTAAGTTTCAGCCATGATACAATTACATTCTCGGGACGAATATGCCTGGCATATTTTCGGTCAACTGCTCTTACATTATGATTCTCTTGTTTCAATACACGAATTAAAGTGTTTACCCGTTTCATTAAATTAATCATGCCATGAATTTGTTTCGTGAGTTTAACCCAGAACATAACGAACAGTTAATGAAGAGGAAATTATTTTGCATGTTCATGATGCCATATAATACCTGTCCATTACTGATGTCTTCATGTATAACTGTTCTCTTATAATATCATCGTTGGAGCATAGTGTCCGAGCCGATACAGAGGGCATCGCATGAACCTAGGAATTTCCCGAATTTGATTTAATCAGTTAATTCTGTCTGGTTGTTACTCCTTAGCAGATTCGTCATATTTTGCAAATTTTTCTAGCATCTATATTTTGAGCTAGTGACATTGTTTATAAACCAGCAAGAGTGACATCATATTCCAAGGGTGCTATTGCAAGACATTAGCAATTACCAGAAATGTATCCTAGAAAATGTGTGGCCACCGTTGACAACTATTTCATCTTTGATTCAATGTTTTAAAATTTATTTAGTTAGATTTTAAAATAAACTCATTAATATCACATACTCAACGCTATGCATAGTAAGCTGATTGTTAAAGGGAAGCAGAAACGAATACTCGTTTTTTCATAGCCTTAGTGTCGTATGCAAAATATTGGTTTTCAATTATCTCGAATGCGATAAAATCATTTCAGTCTCAAACGTCATGATACACCAAAACATTAAATTGCAAGGACATGTTTGTCACCAGAACTGTTTTAATAAGGTAATATACAAAAAGGTTTTGCTTTAAAATAGTGTATATTAACGGAAGCAAGCGTAGTTTATTCATAGAGGTACATAAGGAGGAGGTTTTCTTTCTCTTTTGCGTTAGATCGAGCCTAGGATTAGGTAGATTTTCAAATTGCTAAACGTGGCTTCCATCTTAAATTCACACGTCTTGTTATCTATTGTGGAAGCGATAAAGCGAAACAATTTTTGTCGTTACCCAATTCCCTTTGTCGAACGTTTGAATGGACTATTGGATGGTGACACAACTCATCGTCACTATCCAGATTTGACGAGTAAATGGTGATGACACCAGTGATTGTAAAAAATGAATGTAACTGTCCTTCTGTTATATTTTGTCGAGAAGCTGATCAAGAGGATGGTTAAAATGTTGAGTTTTTGTTTCAGATTGTCTCCTTTTCACAGCCCATGGAGATGTAAGAAATTGTATTGGAAAGAGACTTGTTAGAGCTGCAAATGAAACGCTCACATCGATATCTGTGCCTGCTGCAGACTCAACTGGCAGTGTACCTCCTGCAACAGCCTCTATACCTATAACAAGACCGTCTATATCTTTTACTTCTGCAACCACGTCTCCTGCGTTTAGGACAGGTCCAACTGGGACAGTTCAGCCTCGTCCAAGTGAGACTATATCTCCGACTCCTGGATTTTTAACTGACTCTGGACACAATTTGAGAGTGCCAACTACTACAAATGCTCCTATACCCAGTTCTAAAAATCCGGCAATATCTCCGATTGATGAATCTGTAGCTGCAGCTGAGAAAACCTTTACTGTACGACCTACTAGACATCCCGTTACACCCCGTTATCGTGCATCTGGTTCTGATAAAACTTCTACTGTTCGATATACTAGATATCCCACTACAAGCCGTATGAGTACCGTTTTTGATGCTGGGCGCAATGGTACAATGCCTTTGCCTACAATGCTACCATAACTCGGAATCTTGCAGCTGTGAATGATATATCGTTTACTCCTCCAATTCCCACTAATGCATATATTACCATAAATCCTGTATCTGGAGCTGGTCATAATTGTATTATTCAACTTTCTAAAAAAAACACAATCTCTCGGAATCCTGTATGCGCAGCTTGAGCTGGACAAACTCTTTCTTAAAGTGACATCTGCTACAAATGCTACAATGGCACGTAATCACACATCTTGAGCTGGACAAATGTATTGTTCCCACTTTTCTATCAGGAAGCATGCATCTGGAGTTTGTTCAAATAATTCAGTTCCACCTACAACAAATATTACGGCTGTGAATTGTCAAACATTTACTGTTCGACTTTAACCAAATGCTTTTATAACTAGAATTACTATATCTGGGAATTTCAAATAATCTAAGAGTAACACATGCTAAAAAATGCTTCTAAAGCTTTGAATTGTGTATCCCATAAATGCTATTAATCTAAAATCCTTTATCTGGAGCTAGTCATAATCTGTCACTGCCGTTTGCAACAAATCCTAAGATAAGTTGGAAATATAAGTCCTGGGACGGTCGAAATTTTATAATTAGCCACAAATGGTGGAATATCTTTTATTCTTTTATCTGGAGAGGGTTGTAGTTTTACCGTATAACTTGCTACATATGCTAGAAGAACTGGGAATTATAAAGCTCGGACTTGTCTAACGTTTTCTGTTCCATTGATAATATATGTTGCTTCTACTCGGAGTCAAATATCAGGTCGCAATTTGCATTTGCCACTTGCAGAAAATGTGACCTAATTCTTTGAACAACTGCAAATGCTGAGTCTAGGAACGGTATAGCTTCTACTGTAGCACTACCTACAAATACTACAATAACTCGGAATCCCGAATGTGGAGTCGGTCAAAATATTACACTGCCACGTTTGACAAATCTTAATAATTTGGATTCATCCATCGAGGGGTGGTGTAACTTTTGATGCTCCATTTCCTTCAAATACTACATTAATACGGATTTGTACAGCCTGGGCTGGTCATACTCTCACAGTTCCAAATGATACAAATGCCGCTATAACTGGAAATCCTGTATCAGATCATGGTCGAAAGTTCAATATTCCACTTACTACAAATGTCACTATAAATATGAATTCTGCATCTAGCTATGCTCAAACTTTTACTTTTCTATTAAACACAAATCAAATATAGTATGTAATCAAGTTTATGGAGATTATTAAAATCTTCCATACCCGACTGCTACATATGTTACAATAAATTGGAATCCTGCACCTGGAGTAAGTAATAATGTTAGTTTTAGACCTTCCCATTTGAACCTACTAAACTTTGACAATCATACAACGGCTATCTCAAGTTTTCGGTAATTTAAACAATGTATTATGCATTTATCAAAGCGACAACATTCCTCTCTCTATTTCGTAATGCGAATACGGATTTTCAATTTATTTAAATATGTTCAGTTTCAAACGAATCTTCTCTATTCCACCAATGCACTCGACCATCATTTACACGAAAATGGTTCAGAAACTCTGTATCTTTTCAATAAAACTGGTTTAATTCTACAATTCTTATATTAATCTTCATGTCTATCCATCTATCTATGTGTCTATCTATCAACCTATCTATCTATCTCTCTATATATCTATATATCTATTTATCTATATATCTATCTATCTATTTATCGATCTATCTATCTATATATATCTATCTATGTATGTATCAATCAATCTATCTATCAATCAATCTATCTATCTATCTATCTATCTATATATCTATATATCTATCTATCTATCTATTTATCTATCTATCTATCTATCTATCTATCTATCTATCTATCTATCTATCTATCTATCTATGCATCTGTCTTACTCTGATGACTATTAATGCCAATATTGTAACGGAAGTATATCTTATATCTTATACACATATCATTTATTCATATATGGCAGGTCACACATTCAGCGTTACGTATCCTGCAAATTAGACTACTAAGTCTTGAGAACCAGAACATTGGTCTGATCATCATGTTTTCAAAGTAACCCATCTAGCTATGCATTAATTAAATGAATAAGGTATGCAATAAAATTTATCTATTTCGTGATGTCATCCCGGATTGTCAACTTCAGAATTCAAAATTGCAACCAAACATGTATGTGTATATGAATGTATGTATGTATGTATGTATGTATGTATGTATGTATGTATGTATGTATGTATGTATGTATGTATGTATGTATGTATGTATGTATGTATGTTGCATGTATGTATGCATGTATGTATGTATGACTGACTGACTGACTGACTGACTGACTTTATTTCCTCTTTAAAAAGAGATTACATCAGAATAAACAAATTCATGATAATACAAGATCATAAAATAAAACAGAAAATTGACAAAAATACAATAGTAATACTGTGTCAGCTACCGTATTGACAAAACGAAATATCTCACTGCCTGCAATTATGCAAATCTGCAGTCATTTGGCGGAGCAAGGCACTAATCTTTTAACAGTTGCTTGATGATGATAATATTTCGAAAAGTTAATGTCTATAGTGTTATGTGCTTAACATTAAGTTCGAGATAGTAACGAAAAATGAAATGAAAATCTTTTAACAGTGTAATTCTATATGTAGTTTTTTTTTCTTTATATGACGCAAGTATTTATGCATATATATACTTGTTTGCGCGTATGCGTGCGTGCATGCATTTATCTATGACTGACTGTCTAAATGACTTAGTTACCTCTACAACAAAGAGTATATCAGGTTGCTAAGATACATATTATACATATCATAGGATTATGAGACACATCATAGACGAGAACGCAAGCATGATATATACATCGTCAACTAATGTGTTTACAAAATGAGATATATAAATACAGAAAACCATATAGAAATCTCTTGGAAATAAACATAAACAAATACATAAACAAATACATAAACACACACACAAACAGCTGTCATACAACAAAATTTGCGGATTTGACAAGAAGACTTTGGCCTTTAATTGTTTATATTTAATGTTAATTTACTACTTACTTTTAATATCATGTTAGGGCATGTTAGTTGATAGTAGGGCACACATTTTATTGTAGAATGAAGCTATGCTGTTTGCGGTCACCAGCATGAGCGTATCTGATACGTCATCGTCAATAGACGACATGCAGTCAACCCTGCTTCCAAGAAGTGTCTCCAACAATATATCGTCTTCTTGATTGAATAAGTTAACCCCGTCTCTCACTTCTAAAGAGTCAATCACTCTCTCAAAGAAAACGTTTCGTTCCTCAAGCAGCATTTCGCAGCCTAAAATAAGATGTTTCGCTCTGTCGCCAGTCTCTTTTCCACAGAGTTTGCATACCATAACTTTACCAACAGGCATGATATATAGTTTCATTACTTCAGAGAGAGGCCATAACATGGATGGAAATTTACGCCCAAGAAACCATATATTACTTGGTTTTAAGTCCAAATGAATGTTTCTGAAGTGAATTAAATCATCCCTTAGTTCCATATTTGCTCTCCAGGTAGTTTCTTCATGGTTTTGGATAATATCAATAATATGTCGATTCCAGATGAGTTTTTCTTCAGTTTGTACTCTTTCTGCATAGTCTAAAAGAACACTTCCCATACCATATTTCTTAGTTATTTTGTCAATATCAGGTATAAATCCCGTCTGTTTTAGCGGGTTGTTCAGATACTGACATAGGCGCATAATGAAAATCTTTTTCCAGATAAAAGTCCAATCGCCCTTACACAATCGGTTGAAAAAGAGCAATTTCATCCTATCTATGTATGCTTCCATTGACCAGAGTCCTAAGGTACTACTCGTTGCCTCCGTAGGCGAATATTTATCGAAAGCTTGAATACGTCGCGCTGCATATCTCTGGCATAACTCAAGTTCTTCTATATTTGAGTTTGTGATACCTGACCATAGTTCACATCCATATAGGACCGAGGGTAGAATAATTCTTTTCCAAATCTTCAGACTTGTTAGAGGGTTCATTCCTCCATCTCTGATACCAATAAAATATAAAGAGTTTAACAAGTGTTTGCCTTTATCACATGCTTCCTTTATCGCGTCGTTTGGTTTTAAGTTGTATTTTAGAGGTATGCCGGCATACTTCTTACTTTTGACTGCCGGAATTGGATCTCACAATTTTAAGTATATGTACATCCCAAGAGATTTCAAGCGTTCGTCCGATGTAAGTCCATTCTTAAATGTGCTGATTTGACAACAGCCCTGTACAGTGTTTATATGCTAACAGTCTTGATGTATGACAAAGTCACAATTAGCTATGACTTCAAATGAATTAACAATTAGGTTCAACCTAGTGATTACATACTTATTTTATGAGCACAGTGTCAGTCAAATTAATGCTGTCTTTGGCAATCCTAGTGTTAACCTCATCTTCTATGTGGACTGCTTGTGAGAGGGTGCTACCGAAGTATGTGAACCTGTCTACAGTTTTGAGCTAATGGCCATTGACAGAGATGGATGGTTCCATGTAATCGTCTGCAGGAGCTGGCTGATGGAGAACCTCGATCCTGCTGCTAGAGATGGTGAGTCCGAAGTTGGAGTACGCTGTGGAAAAAAGGTACATTCTATGTTGTATGCCTGCCTCTGTGCACAGGCACAGTTATCTGCAAACAGCAGGTCGCGAATGTTCTCAACTTGGACATTGGTTTTGGCTTGGAGCCTCCTCCGGTTGAGCGACTTCCCAGCCAGACGCTATCTGAGACCTACTCCAACATTGCTGTCCTTGAAAGCATCCATCAACATTGAGGAGAACATGAGGCTGAATGGAGTAGGGAATAAGACGCATGCTTGTTTCACACCATTCGTAACTGCAAAGGGTTTGGAATAGTTACCCTAGTCCTGGACTCTGGAAAGCATGCCATCATGAAACTGTCTCGCCATTTCAATGAAGACTTCTGCACATCGAAATTTGGCCATGATCTTCCAAAGGCCTTCGCGGCTGACAGTGTCGACTACCTTAGTCAGGTCCACGAAGGTGGTGTATAGCTGGACATTTTGTTCAAGATATTGTCCTTGCATCTGCCTGGCAGCAAAGGTCATGTCGATGGTGCCTCTCTCCTTTCTGAAGCCACACTGCCTTTCTGACAGTAGGCCATGCTCAAGTTGTTATGTGAGTCTGTTCAGCAGTAGCCTGGCTAGGATCTTGCCAGCGATGCAGAGTAGAGAGATTCCTCTATGGATGTCGCGGGACTGGCGATTTCCTTTGCATTTGTAAAGGTGAACGATAGATGCATCTTTGAATTCATGGGGCATGCGTTTCATATTCCACATGCCACAAAACATCTCTGTTAGTCTTCCCACTAACTTAGGCCCACCAGACTTGTAGATCTATGCTCCTTGAGCTTTTTTACTAGACAGGAGCTCAAATGCCTTATGAGTTTCAGGCACTTTTGGAGGGTCAGCCAACCTATCGTTGATCTCCACCTGTGGTAGACTGTTGATCGCTTCATCGTTGATGGAAGAGGGTCTGTTGAGCATACCGTCAAAGTGTTCCGCCCAGCGATCCAGTATCTTCTACTTCTCGGTTATGAGAGTGCTGCCATCGGACCGCAAGAGTGGGGATGTGCCTGACGTTTCTGGGCCACAAACATCACGAAGAGCACTATATAAATTCTTCAGGTCGTGTCTGTCGGCAAAGGACTGGATATCATCAGCCTTTCGGCTCAGCCAATTGTCCTGCATCTCGCGTAGTTTCTTCTGCACAGCTTGCAGCGGACCTGGGATCGATGTTGTATGCACGATGGAGATGATGCTTCTCGTCTTGGGGCTTTCGCGCAGTGACGCCAAGGGCTTCAGATGCAGTGGAGTACAACAGATGTTTGAAGGCCATCCAGCATTTCTCTACGTCGTTGGTATCAGAGTCTGTGATTTCTAGCTGGCTTGTCAAAGCTTCAGACAGCTTGCTCATTGTTACAGACTTTCAGCGTGGGGACGTTGAGTCGTTTTGGGACTTTAATTCCCTGTGGGCGTCTGGGAGGTTGAATTTTTATATTCATATTGCAGATCAGTAGCCTGTGGTCTGTCTAGCAGTCAGCACAACATATGGCCTTTTGTCACAATGTCATTCCTACGAACTGAGATGTAGTCATTCTGGTGCCAATGCTTAGACCGTGGGTGCATCCAAGTTATTTTATTGCGGTTAGGCAGACGGAAGATGTTGTTTGTGACCAGTATTTCAAATGTTGCGCACATTCGCAAGAGTAAATATCCATTGCTGTTGCAGTTGCCACTTTCATGTATACCAATAACTTCCTTCCACGAGATGTGGTCCGCTCCAACTCTGGCGTTAAAATCACCAAGAATGAACAGCCTGTCTGACTTTGGTACCGAAACTATCAGTTTCCAGATCCTGGTAGAACTTGTCTTTGGCTTCCTCCGAGTATGTCATGGTTGGTGCGCAATCACTAATGAGTGTGGTTCGCTTTTTTCCATGTAATGGCACCTTCGGCATTATAAGCCGGTCATTAATTCCTTTTGGTAAGATGGAGAGCTTATTCACCAAACTAAACTTGACAGTGAATCCTACTCCAGACTCCCGACGTTTATCGGTGCCACGATAACTCCAGAAAAAGGTGTAACGAGCTCCAACTTCAGTCAGTTGTCCCTCGTCGGCCAAGCGAGTTTAACTTAGGGCTGCTATCTCTATCTTGTAGCGAGAAAGTTCTCTTGCAATCAGGGCAGTTCTTCTCTCTGGTCTGTCAGCCTATGCACGATCCAATAGAGTGCCTAAGTTTCACGCACCAAGAATGAGCGGAAAAGTTTGGGATTTCTTTGTATTTCGATCGCAAGAATGGGATTCCCTCCAACCGCGGTACGCTGGTCGGGGTAGATGAAGCAGGCATATTTTAGGGCACATTTTCTAGCCCCTTGCTCAGGCTATGGAGGTAAGCAGCGCTATCCTGAAGAGGTCTGCTTAGTCGCTCAGACGGCTGCCGACATCCATTTCTGTTTCAGATCAATAGAATACGACCATATGGCCTGAGCCGCCTGCGTACACGTCCGCCACTACGGCTACCAGTGCATCCACACCTGCCGCTTTGCAGCTCGCCCATCGCCGCATGACTTGGGTACGGGTGATGACATAAATGAGTTGCGCGTCAGTTGGATTAAAGTGAGGAAGAGTTCCGCTGCGTCAGCCTCACTCTCTCGTCCAGGCTCTACTTTGTCCAGTTGCAAGACGTGGTCAAGACGGCTGAAATGGAGACTGGATGCAGTGGATGACGTGTCGTGCCGTGATCTTAGCGCTCCACATCGCTTTGCTGGGTCCGCCTTTATGCCCGTTGAGCAGCTAATGGTTCCTCCGCGCAGTCCACCGATTCCATTCTTCACATGCAATGGTAGACAATCCCTGGATCACCGGGGGTCTGAAACCCATCAGTTACTCTCAACCTGGTTTGGCCGGCCAGTCGAAGCCGTTGTCCGTGGTGTGGCCTCTCCGCATGCTACAACTTCTTGGAGCCACAGGTGAGAGTTGGGCGCCAAGTGGAGACCAAAGGTGGACTAGCTACCCCCCGAGGAAGTAAAACTACTACCCCCACCTGATATTGTTTTTTGCTGGAGATAGTATTTCAATGTTGTAATCTGGAATATTTCACTATATGAATATTGAAAGAAATGGTGGCAAATAGCTTTTCCTTATAAACATGACATAAATAATGGTTTGATAGTGATTTCTCAATAAACATCTTATCACAGCAGACTGGTTATTATCCAAAAGCTTAAACTGTATGTATATCTAAAATAGACCTTTTAAATATACTTTCGTCTGGAAAAGATCATTTTGAAAATATATAAGGAATACGTGCTAAGACTTCTTTCGTAATAACTTCATATTGGAACAGTAATATTTCTAGTGCCATTACCGAAAAGGAAGCTAGTTTTATTATGCATTTCCATATTGTGTATAGTAATATTGTTTAAGTTTGTTGACTGTTATAATTTGTAAAAATCATATCACATATCTAATTTTTTCATATTTGTAGAATATAATTACCATTTGTAAACAAGATATGTCGTAACTAGTTGATGTCATTCATTTTAGATTATATTTGAAGAAAATGATCATTTCTAAGCAACATGATCATATTGATTTAAATTATTAGCTAATAATTAAGTAAAGAGCCACGTCTTTGTTATACCTCGGTTATTAATTCATTATGATGATTGAGGTTTTTGTTCCCCAAAAGATGCAACCAAGGTTATTTAGATTCAAATTATTCATTCCTATTTTGAGATCTGTCTAGTGGAATTAATGTTTTTCAGCTTGGCGATACATTCAGAATGACGAATTCGAAATACATTCTATGTGACGATTTCATGTCTAGAAAGTGAAATTGGTAAGCATATTGCAGAACCAGATGAAAACACATTGTCTCTGTTTATCGCGTAAGGTTATCTATTTGAAGAACTACGGAATAATTTCTTAGACTGCGGTGAACAAAGAGATAACCAAATATATGACCAATCTTTACGAATCTTTGACTGCTGCGGTGACCTAGAGGGAAGAGCGTCCGCCTCGGATGCAGAATGTTACGGGTTTGAGCCACGGCTAAATCACAAAAAGGCTTTTCAAAATTGCATTAACAGCTGTCGCGCTAGGCGCTCAGTAATAATATATTCGTGTTAAGAATGGTCGGCCTAGAATCCGGATAATGTAACTGTGTGAGACATTATGCTATATGTCTGCTGAATGTTGTCCCAGTGCTAGTTCCAGTGTTAGACATCAATATTAAACGCCACATTGCAGACATCGTAGCGATAGGACTGAAAATGTTTTAATGCTAATTTAAAACTAAAAATCAAAGACACACACACACACACACACACACACAAATAAATACGACTGCAAACATTTGCTTCATTTATCAAATCGATATTTTCCAATAATCTACAAAATTATCTTGAGGAAAAGATATGAACCGGAGTTTTGGCATGAGACTGACCTAGTCTTAATTAAGGAAAACATTTTCCACTTTTCTTTTATGAAATCAATTAGCAGTCCATCAAAACAAAATCAGAAATGAATATTATTATAAATATTCTTAACGGAGTGTTATTAGGTCATTTGGTCTTACACGTTTACTTCAATAAAGAATTATTTTGCAAGCGTTTTGTGTATTATCTGGTTTTCAGACGTAAGTGAATCTAAGCAAACTTCTAAACAATATGCATACAGGTAACAAATAGCAAACGCCAACTGGAATAGTGGAAACCATATGCCAAAATCCCTGTTGGAATAGCAGAAAAACTTGCACTAGACTCAGCCTTACGACTTCCCACTTCTAATGTCTCTTGCGTCGAAAGATGGCTGAATCCAGAACGACGACACGGTGCTTATCGGACAGCATTTGTCAATCGCATGATAAGGAATCGGATTAAGCCATTCCGCCCCTACAATTGTTTTGGATTATGCGATACACAAAGATAAGGATAAACAAACTAGGGAGATTAACATAAGTGAGACAATATTGTAACAATCTTAGTCTGTTCTTGCATCCATCGGTATGTAATCTCATCATATAAACTGCTTTCAGGAACACTTTGATTCCTACTTAGGGGATACCCATTTAGGAAGAGAATGTGCTGGATATGCTTTGGAATTAGGTCGAAAAAACATGATTGTCAAACCCAATCGAATTATTTAAAGCCAAGAAATGTTCAGGAAAAAAATATATTGTCTGGTTTATATTAAATATGTTCTTGAAACAGAAACTGCATATTTGAATTTTATATATAAATGATAATGATTTCCATAAAGACGGCGAGAGATATTCACTATACTCAAACCTAGAAATCCCCTCGTCGTCTGGCGAAAAAGGATATTCCCGGTTAACGTTATTTAAGTACAATTAACATTATATATACATGACCAAAAGAAGTAGTATGCGTGACAATAATATTCGCTGGTATAGCTGAGAAGGAAACTAATAACCATTTTAAAAGACTAGACTAATCATTGTAAATATTTTTGAAAAAGATTTAGGCATCCGTGCTGATGGACTTCATATGAAAAGATTTCACATAATGAAGAAACAGGAGAACAACTTGTGCCCGAAATCGACCGCTGACCACCATAGCATTATTCCCTTATTTTAAGGAGAAAACATCATGTAAGAAAGGCAAGACCACACACAGGGCCGGCATTAAGACTATTGTCCCGATTAGGCCCAATTGTTTACCGCGCTCACAGGGTCAGCGCGCCAAACAATTTTTTTAAAACACATCTATAGAGGGAAAGTAATTGTAAAGCGAATGAAGAATACCTTTACTTCAATATCATATAAAATTTGTTTAAAAGTTTATTTTTTGAATGCTGTTCTCACACGGGGCCTGCTCGCGTAAATTAAAGGGCCACTTAAGTTACCACATAATACTTACTGAATCAATGAACAATTTCCTAAAAATAGGTATTGAAACGAATTAAACTGCTTCCACCTGGGTATAAGAAAAAGATTCAGACATCCTTAGTATTCATCTGGAAAGAGTTCACGTAATGAAGCAAAAGCAAACAACTACTACTCCACTTAGACCGCTGAGCAACATATCGAAATTCATTTATTTAAAGAAAAGAGAATTTGTTAGAAAGGCCACACCACACAAGTTACGAAATATGATAGATGTGATCTATAAACAATTTCTTAAAGAGCTAATGGAACGAAAAAGCTGCTTTCACGTGCGTATATGAAAGCTAGAAAGAAAAGTCTTCATTCACGGCCGATCTGTTTGCCCGAGTCTCAGTGTGTCAAGAAACGATTGTGAAAATCTGATAAGAAAGGTATGTTCATAGCAAAACTATGTAAAGACTCGATGGAAGCTTTAAAGAAGAGTTTAACGCCATTTTTCAGCCCACAATAGGCTATACATGGCGGCCAGTATTGATGGTGGAGGAAGAACCCGGGAAAACCGCCAGAAAGAACCACCGACACACGAGAAGCTACTAGCTACTAGCAGGCTTTGTCACATACCCACATTCCCCGAATCTGAGACTCGAACCCACGAAGACAGAGGTGAGATGGCAGTGATCCGTAACGAAGAGCGCTTTAGACCACTGGACCACTCGGGGCCCCATTTAACGAAGAGACTACACAACGTGGGAAAAACTAGGAATACTGATAGACAAAGATAATTACATATCTCTTCTAACCAATTCTAATACAATATTTGCTAATAGGAAGAATAACAAGCATATCACAATAAAGTATATCGTAAGCCATATTTGGAGAAAATGTAAGCTAGCTAGATGTAATTATTATGATGCAAAAGAAATCACTCACGAATGTATGCATACGGAAACAATGACATGTTTCCTGCCCTTAAAATTTACGAGACAACAATCAGAAAATGTTCAAAACTGAACGGAAAAAACTAACATTTTCGTTAATTTCGAAGCGTATTTCCTTAATGTACTGTTTGTTCTTTCCGCCTTTCTTTTATTCAGAGAAAGGAAAGATAAGATAGCTTCACCATTTCGAATGTTCTAGAGAGTTCAAAAGGATTTAGTCCATTGAAGCAATGACTTTAATAACGTAACAATATGTAAATGGGAGTTAAACTGATCTAGTTGATAACAAAATGTAATATCGTCCAATGCTAAGGTATATGCATGCAAAGTAAAATACTAATAGATTCATTCAAGTCCTGCGTGTTGTAACCTGATGGTACTATATAATCTGGCATTGTCAGCCTTACAACGCTGGAATTAGTGAAACATAAGCCATGTATTATCTAATGAATTAGTCACAGTCGAGCCATACAATTCCAAACAACTTAATCGGTTTAAAACGGTCATTAACGAGTAACAGTATGCCCTACGATCACAAAATAAAAGCTCCGTCTGAGAGTATGAACGTCGTAGTGTGGAAGTAAGCACCTGCTAAGCGACTGAAAAATCAATGTAAGTTTATATATAGGCTGCAATAGTTGTACTTCCGATCTGTTATTCACTTTAATTAGATATCATTTCTAGTTTCCGTTTTTATTATTAACACTGAAAGCTCATTTTCAATGTATCGGTACATTTGTAGATACAAGATTTTGTTGTTTCTTTTTCTTACTTTAAATGTATTAAGATTGCATGATCCAAGATGTTTAATTACAAGTTGCCTTATGATTCTACTATTACGTTAAAATATGTTATTGATTAAAGTTTAGATTAAACAATCTAAATGTACGAAGAAACTATTGTGAAATCTCTCTCTCTCTCTCTTTCTTTCACTCTCTCACTACATAGATGGAATATAAATAGTACGGGGAAAATCACATTTGTTCTACTAGTCAACACCGCATTCATTGCCTAAAACAATAAAAGGAATAGGCACAAATATCAAATCCAATACGGGCATGGCACGACAAGGAATCTCAGCTAAGGAATCATCAAAATTATTTTCCATAGAAATGATCCGAAATCGTCAACAACGCGCCAGTCCACGGGCTCTTGCACTCGTATAGGAAACCAGTTAGTATGCATATTTGCTACAGTGATCCCCGCTCTGCTGATCTTCACGCATAACCTCCATAAATAATAGACAGGTAACCGTGAAATAACCAAGCACAAGTACATTGCACGTTGCCATACACAATGCTATTTCTTAAATAAATAGACTCAAGCTCATTTTAAGTAGCCATTATATATTTTTTAAAAATTCGTTACGAAGAAAGTGATAAATAATTGATTCATTTGGAAGTAATTTCATTATAAATACATTGGTGGAAATTATATCCTGTCTGATTTCACCAAAGTTGGCTTTGCATTAGGAAGATATTATATTTGGTTCGTGAAATTTCGGACAGAAGATGGATTGGGTGAGTCAGCCGAAATGCATCCGATCTGGTTTGAATTTGCTGGTAAGAAATTGGTTTCGAATGGTTTTGAGCAACAACGCAAACTATATTACTTACGATTACAACTGGCTGTGCAAAGAGATACAGCTTCAAACGTACTGCATCTCGCTTAAAGGCATTGACTGGGTTGTTCGGAATAGCCAGTGTCACTTTTCCAAGATGTAATATTACTCAAATAGGAACAATTATTGATTTGCTATTTTCAGACAAAAACAGAAAAAATGCGTACTCTGATCATTGTGTACCTCACTCTGACGGTGACCAGTTCCAGTTTGGTCCTGGCAAAATCACTTGGTAAGCATTCCAGTAGGCTGCTCTTTCCGTCTGTCTGTATCTTTATCTATACTAGCTTTATGAATATATGTCCTTCATATAATATGTCTATATTGAATATTGATCAAAGGTACAAAGGATCAGGTTGGCCAGATTAGTTTGTGAGGGGTGGGAGCGAGGAGATGCTAGAGATAAACATGTTTCAAATATCGTTATCAACAAATCCAGTTTTCGGTTGAAGATACGAAACCACATTTGTTTAGAACTCACCAATGATGTATTGTAACAGAACCAAGGCATTATATTTGCTGCTAACTTCGAAACAATAGAAATATATGAATATGTCAACGTAATTGGTCACTGATTTATTTGCTAAGCAAGTGATATTTCAATGTAATTCATAGACTGGTCTTTATTCCAGCAGATTAGCCAACATACTAAGACAGACGAGAGAGATGTCTTCACGTCTGCATCAAAGTTTTACACTATGGGACATGTAACAGGTTATGAATTACAATTGTAAACAAACATAATGATGTCATGTCTGTATTTTAATTATAACTTTCAAGGTTCTTTATGCTAAAGTTTAAGCAGAATATTTATCATTGGAGAAAGCTGAATGAGTAGACTTTTGATAGTGTTATTATAAGCAAAGAGCAGACACCCTGGTGTAAATTAGTGCCAATGCCTCGTATTGTATTCATGCAAATTAGACTCGTGTCCACTTTTCTTTGTCTTTTGATTAAAGTATAACGTCAAAAACATTTAAACAGTATTTACATTAAGAAGGAAGTCTTAATATGATCATGCTGTTAAAATATATTCGTATCATTGATGATATGTGGTATGTTTATTTGTCAATGCAACCTACAAGTAAACTGCCTTCTTGACATGTTTTCCAAATGTTAATTAAGTTTCGTCCATGAAAAAATTACATTCCCCGAGAAAAAAATGAATATCAAATTTTCGGTCAACTGTTCTAGCATAATAATTCTCTTTTTTCACGACACTAATCAATTTGTTTGGTGAGTTTAACCCAGCAAATAACGAATAGTAATTGATGCCATATAATACCTGTCCATTACTGATGTCTTCATGTACAACTGTTCTCCTATATTATCATCGTTGGAGCATAGTGTCCGAGCCAGTATGGAAGGCATCGCATAAAACCCATGAATTTCCCGACTTTTATTTAAGCGGGTAATTCGTTCTGGTTGTTACTCGTTAGCAGATTAGTGTTCTTAAACAACTTGTCTAGCAGCAACGTTTTGCACTAGTGACAATATTTATCAAACAAAAATAGTACCTTCATATTCCATGCTTGCTATTACAAGACATGCTCAATTAGCTACAATGTACCCTAGAACATGTGTTGACACCGTTCACAACTATTTAGTCTCTGATTCAATGTTTTAAAATTTATTTAGTTAGATTTTGTTTATAAGCTCAACAATATGATATACTCAATGTTATGCATACTAAGCTGATTGTTAAAGGGAAGACAAAACGAATGCTCGTATTTTCTCCGCCTTAGTGTCGTTTTCCAACGAATTGTTTTCAATTGTCTCGAATCCGATAAAAGCAGTTCAGTCTCCAACCGGATGATACATCAAAACATTAAAATGTAAGAATATGTTTTTCACCAGAACTGTCTGAATACTATAGTATACAAAAAGGTTTTGCTTTAAGATAGTGTTGCATATTAGCGGAAGCAAGCGTATTTTGTTCATAGTGATACACAAGGAGGAGGTTGTCTCTCTTTTACGGTAGATCTAGCCTCGGATTAAGTAGATTCTCAAATTACAAAACGTGGCGTCCATCTTACATAAGACAGCGTTGTTCTTCTTTTCGACTGGACTATTGAATGGTGACAGGAATCATCGTCGTCATCCGGATTTGACGAGCAAATGCCGATGACACCGGTAATTGTGAAAAATGAGTGTAAATGTCCTTCTGTTATCTTTTGTCAAGCAGCTGAACAAGAGGTTAGTAAAAACAATGTTTTTTTTTCTTCAGATTGTCTCCTTTTCACAGCCCACGGAGATGTAAGAAACTGTATCGGAAAAAGACTTGTTAGAGCTGCAAATGAAACGCTCAAATCGACATCTGGGCCTACTGCAAACTCGACTGGCAGTATAACTCCAGCAATGACCTCTCTACCTATAACAATACCTCATATATCTTTTACTTCTGCAACCACGTCTCGAGAATTTAGGAATGGTCCATCTGTGACAGTTCAGCCTCATCCAATTGAGACTATATCTCGGAATCCAGGATCTGTAACTGACGTTGGACACACTTTTAGAGTGCCAAATAGTACAAATGCTGCTATATCCAGTTCTATAAATCCCGCAATATCTACGAATTCTGCATCTGTAGCTGGAGCTGGAAAAGCTTTGACAGAGAGACCTACTAGAAATCCCGTTGCATCCCGTAATCCTGCATCTGGCTCTGGTCAAACTTCTACTGTTCGATATACTAGATATCCCACTACAAGCCGAATGAGCACCGTTTCTGATCCTGATCGCAATCGTACAATGTCTTCGCCTACAAAGAAACAGTAACTCGGAATCCTGCATCTGCGAAAGGTCTATAGTTTACTCCTCCAATTCCATCGAATGCATATATAATTAAAATCCTGTATCTGGAGCTGGTCATACTTTTGTTATTCAACTTTCTAAAAAATACCACAATCTCTCGGAATCCTGCATGCGCAGCTTGAGCAGGACAAACTCTTTCTTATAGTGCCATCTGCTACAAATGCTACAATGGAACGTAATCATACATATTGAGCTGGATAAATGTATTGTTCCCACTTCCACAAATGTCAGTATAACCTGTGTCTCTATCAGGAAACCTGCATCCGGAGTTTGTTCAAATAATTCAGATCCACCTACAACAAATCTTACGGCTGGGAATGGTCAAACTTTTACTGTTCGACTTTCACCAAATGCTTTTATAACAATAATACTAGCTAAATAATTCTTCGAAAGCTCGGAATCGTGTATCCCATAAATGCTACTATAATCTAAAATCCTCTATCTGGAGCTGGTCATAATCTTTCATTACCGATTGCAACATATGCTAAGATAAGTTGGAAATATACGTCCTGGGACGGTCGAAATTTTATAATTAGCCACAAATGGTGGAATATCTTGTATTCTTTTATCTGGAGAGGGTTGTAGTTTTACCGTATAACTTGCCACATATGCTAGAAGAACTGGGAATTATAACGCTCGGACTTGTCTAACGTTTTCTGTTCCATTGATAATATATGTTGCTTCTACTCGGAGTCAAATATCAGGTTGCAATTTGCATTTGCCACTTGCAGAAAATATTACCTAATTCTTTGAACAACTGCAAATGCTGAGTCTAGGAATAGTATACCTTCTACTGTACCACTACCTACAAATACTACAATAACTCGGAATCCCGAATGTAGAGTCGGTCAAAATATTACAGTGCCACGTTTGACAAATCTTAATAATTTGGATTCATCCATCGAGGGGTGGTGTAACTTTTGATGCTCCATTTCCTTCAAATACTACATTAATACGGATTTGTACAGTCTGGACTGGTCATACTCTCACAGTGCCAAATGATACAAATGCCGCTACAACTGGAAATCCTGTATCAGATCATGGTCGAAAGTTCAATATTCCACTTACTACAAATGTCACTATAAATATGAATTCTGCATCTAGCTATGCTCAAACTTTTACTTTTCTATTAAACACAAATCAAATATAGTATGTAATCAAGTATATGGAGATTATTAAAATCTTCCATACCCGACTGCTACATATGTTGCAATAAATTGGAATCCTGCACCTGGAGTAAGTAATAATGTTAGTTTTAGACCTTCCCATTTGAACCTACTAAACTTTGACAATCATACAATGGCTATCTCAAGTTTTCGGTAATTTCAACAATGTAGTATGCATTTATCAAAGCGACAACATTCCTCTCTCTATTTCGTAATGCGAATACGGATTTTCAGTTTAT
This sequence comes from Sinohyriopsis cumingii, assembly GCA_028554795.2. Lineage (NCBI taxonomy): Eukaryota > Metazoa > Mollusca > Bivalvia > Unionida > Unionidae > Sinohyriopsis > Sinohyriopsis cumingii. The sequence continues at coordinate 94,153,065 of CM068833.1, read as the reverse complement.
TTAAATATGTTCAGTTCAAACGAATCCTGTATATTCCACCAATTCACTCGACCATCATTTACACGAGAATGGTTCAGAAACTCTGTATCTTTTCATTAAAACTGGTTCAATTCTACAATTCTTATATTAATCTTCATGTCTATCCGTCTATATATGTGTCTATCTATCAATCTATCTATCTATCTCTCTATATATATATCTATATATCTATCTATCTATCTATCTATCTATTTACCTATATATATATCTATCTATGTCTCGATCTATCTGTCTATATATATCTCTATATAACTATCTATGTATGTATCAATCAATCTATCTATCTTTCAATCTATCTATCTATCTATCTATCTATCTATCTATCTATCTATCTATCTATCTATCTCTCTTACTCTTGTGACTATTAATGCCAACATTGTAACGGAAGTATATCTTATACACATATAATGTGTTCATATATGGCAGGTCACACATTCCGCGTTACGTATCCTGCAAATTAGATACTAAGTCTTGAGAACCAGAACATTGGTCTGATCATCATGTTTTCAAAGTAACCCATCTAACTATGCATTAATTAAATGAATAAGGTATGCATTCAAATTTATCTATTTCGTGATGTCATCCCGGATTGTCAACTTCAGAATTCAAAATTGCAACAAAACATGTATGTATATATGTATGTATGTATGTATGTATGTATGTATGTATGTATGTATGTAGTATGTATGTATGTATGTATGTATGTATGTATGTATGTATGTATGTATGTATGTATGTATGTTGTACGTATGTATGTATGTATATATATAGGTATGTATGTATGTATGTATGTATGCATATATGTATGTATGTATGTATGTATGTATGTATGTACGTATGTTTGTAAACTAAGTAAATGAAAAAGGAATACCCAAAAGTTTTATAGAATATTATAAATACAGTATTTGTCTAAAATACAAAGTTAAAACTTAGAAGTTAACTAGTATCGTGAATTAATTTCCAAATAGTCCTAAAGGTGATGTCACAATTTTAAGCATATGTACATCCCAAGAGACTTCAAGCGTTCGTCCGATGTAAGTCCATTCTTAAATGTGCTGATTTGACATCAGCCCTGTACAGTGTTTATATGCTAACAGTCTTGATGTATGACAAAGTCACAATTAACTATGACTTTAAATGTATTAACAGTAAGGTTCAACCTAGTGATTACATAGTTATTTTATGAACACAGTGTCAGTCAAATGAATAATTAGAATTTTCAAAAATCATCGCAAGCAATAACTGAAAACATCTAGAACACCGATTCCTCTACCGATATTTAAAAACGAAATAAATAATTATGTTGCTCACTGCCATATATAAAAACAATTTCGCAATTAGATATCAGGATCAGATTCGTTATTTCATTTCCAGAACATTCTAAATTGTCAACAAGGACATGACCTTAAGCAGCCAACCAGTCATAAATAATGTAGACCAGAATTTACAAGGAGAACATCAACAACCTGAAGTAAAATACCATCAGCATCTTAATCAAGGGCACTTCTACAACCTTCCAAGTTTGATGGCGACGTAATAATATTTACCCCAATCTTTTTGGGTATAATTTACTGACTGAATGAGACATTGAGCTGGTGGAATTTTTACACACCTGATTTAAACTAATAAGATTATTCAATTTCAAGATGGTAAAATAAACGAGTTTCAAATTTGAATCAGAAACTATGATGGCTGCAAGTTTCTTTCTTGCATGGTCGCACGATTATCTGAAGCACTAAAACCAGTTCAACGAACAATGTCTTTTTAAATTATATATTTACAGCTTTCTGTCGTCACATCATGTAGTTTTCACAAGTTAATTTGTCCGTTACTTGAAATAGAAATATTTGTATTGGCGTTTGCTATGTTACAAATAATTAAAACAAGCCTGATTCCCTTAACTCTCACGCATCTGAAACGTAGTGGATACATTATGCGTCCGTGTTGTGATATGATGCATGTAAAAATGTTTTATTTCGTACATCATCATATATACTGACATGTTATTACGGACCTTGCAATAGTTGGGAAAAATAAATAGAAACTGGGAGAAAAGACATAGCAACTGTGGTCGTCATTATCTTGAATTTCAAAGGAAACAAAAGAAATCTCTATTTTCATGATTCAACATATGTGACATTTCTATTTTCTTTCGCACGAATCAGCAAAAAGTTTGACTTCAATGTATTTAGATATAAAGTTATTCCGCATTAATACCAGTACACATATATGCGCAATGAAATATATCTGGTTTAAATGAACCTAACATTGAAAGGTTATGCAATATTATGCGCACATGCACTCTATATCATCACGGTTTCAGATAATTCGATAAAATCTAAAACAAATATTTAACGAGCAAAACAAACCAGTCCAATACTAGTTCACCGTATGTTTTACAATAACGTCATTTGAGTTTGATAATTTCCACAAAACCAAAGAAGGCAGCTATTAAAACAGCTGTCTTGTAAAGAGGAACATCATAACCTACAACAACAAAACTCATATATATATAGATCGTCAATCGGTGGCGATCATGACCATTTAATGTCATCGATCCACTGGTGGTGGGTCCGGAGATGGCTGATCAGTCCGATCCGGGCCTGGAAGAGTCCGTTGCCGTGGGGACATGGATGTGCAGGTTGCTGGCCGGGAGGTGCGGAACTGATGTACCTGGATTTGCGCAGATTACGTTTATCAGCAGCGTCCACCAGTCTTTCCTGCTAAAAGGCTTCTGCACCAGCGTTAACATGACTGTGCCATGCAAATCGGTTATTAGCGACACTCTCCCATCTATCAGGATCAATGCCTAGGTTCTACAGCGAAGCCTTGAGGGTGTCCTTGTATCTCTTTTTTAACCACCGTGAGACCTTTTGCTTGTTGCATCTCTCCATAAAATACCTTCTTAGGTAGGAAATTCTACCGGCATGTGGACAACATGACTAGCCCATCGGAGTTGTGCCTTGCACAGCTTCGTGTGGATGCTTGTCATGCCGACCTTAGCGAGCATCTCTGTGTTTCGTACCTTGTCCTGCCATCTGATTTTCAGTAGTTTCATCAGGAGCTCATATGAAAGTGGTTCAGGTTTCTAACATGGCGACTATACACAGTCCATGTCTCGCAAGCATAGAGGAGGGGTGGGGAGAACAACCGCTGCGTAGACTTTGTGTTTGGTGGCAAGCTTGATGCCTCTGCTATCCCAGACATTTGAGCGGAGTCTACCAACTGCTATGCTGTCTTTGGCAATCCTAGTGTTAACCTCATCTTCTATGTGGACTGCTTGTGAGAGGGTGCTACCGAAGTATGTGAACCTGTCTACATTTTTGAGCTAATGGCCATTGACAGAGATGGATGGTTATATGTAATCTTCTCCAGGAGCTGGCTGATGCAGAACCTCGGTCTTGCTGGTAGAGATGGTGAGTCCGAAGTTGGAGTACGCTGTGGAAAAAAGGTACATTCTATGTTGCATGCCTGCCTCTGTGCACAGGCACAGTTATCTGCAAACAGCAGGTCGCGAATGTTCTCAACTTGGACATTGGTTTTGGTTTGGAGCCTCCTCCGGTTGAGCGACTTCCCAGCCAGACGCTATCTGAGACCTACTCCAACATTGCTGTCCTTGAAAGCATCCATCAACATTGCGGAGAACATGAGGCTGAATGGAGTAGGGGCTAAGACGCATGCTTGTTTCACACCATTCGTAACTGCAAAGGGTTTGGAATAGTTACCCTAGTCCTGGACTCTGGCAAGCATGCCATCATGAAACTGTCTCGCCATTTCAATGAAGACTTCTGGACATCGAAATTTGGCCATGATCTTCCAAAGGCCTTCGCGACTGACAGTGTCGACTGCCTTAGTCAGGTCCACGAAGGTGGTGTATAGCTGGACATTTTGTTCAATATATTGTTCTTGCATCTGTCTGGCAGCAAAGGTCATGTCGATGGTGCCTCTCCCCTTTCTAAAGCCATACTGCCTTTCTGGCAGTAGGCCATGATCAAGGTGTTATGTGAGTCTGTTCAGCGGTAGCCTGGCTAGCATCTTGCCAGCGATGCAGAGTACAGAAATTTCTCTATGGATGTCGCAGGACTGGCGATTTCCTTTGCATTTGTAAAGGTGAACGATAGATGCATCTTTGAATTCATGGGGCATGCGTTTCATACTCCACATGCCACAAAACATCTCTGTTAGTCTTCCCACTAACTTAGGCCCACCAGACTTGTAGATCTATGCTCCTTGAGCTTTTTTACTAGCTTTTATTGCGGTTAGGCAGACGGAAGATGTTGTTTGTGACCAGTATTTCAAATGTTGCGCACATTCTCAAGAGTAAATATCCATTGCTGTTGCAGTTGCCACTTTTATGTATACCAATAACTCCCTTCCACGAGATTTGGTCCGCTGCAACTCTGGCGTTAAAATCACCAAGAATGATCAGCCTGTCTGACTTTGGTACCGAAACTATCAGTTTCCAGATCCTGGTAGAACTTGTCTTTGGCTTACTCCGAGTAGGTCATGGTTGGTGCACAATCACTAATGAGTGTGGTTCGCTTTTTTCCATGTAATGGTAGCTTCAGCATTATAAGCCGGTCATTAATTCCTTTTGGTAAGATGGAGAGCTTATTCACCAAACTAAACTGGACAGCGAATCCAACTCCAGACTCCCGACGTTTATCGGTGCCACGAAAACTCCAGAAAAAGGTGTAACGAGCTCCAACTTCAGTCAGTTGGCCCTCGTCGGCCAAGCGAGTTTAACTTAGGGCTGCTATCTCTATCTTGTAGCGAGCAAGTTCTCTTGCAATCAGGGCAGTTCTTTTCTCTGGTCTGTCAGCCTATGCACGATCCAAAGGTGATGAAAAGGTCTGCTTAGTCGCTCAGACGGCTGCCGACATCCATTTCTGCTTCAGATCAATAGAATACGACCATATGGCCTGAGCCGCCTGCATACACGACGCCGCATGACTTGGGTACGGGTGATGACATCAATGAGTTGCGCGTCAGTTGGATTAAAGTGAGGAAGAGTTCCGCTGCATCGGCCTCACTCTCGTCCAGGCTCTACTTTGTCCAGTTGCAAGACGTGGTCAAGACGGCTGAAATGAAGACTGGATGCAGTGGATGACCAAGGTGTCCTACGTGTCGTGCCGTGCTCTTAGCGCTCCACATCGCTTTGCTGGGTCCGCCTTTATGCCCGTTGAACAGCTGATGGTTACTGCGCGCAGTCCACCGGTTCCAGTCTTCACATGCAATGGTAGACAATCCCTGGATCACCGGGGGTCTGAAACCCATCAGTTACACTCAACCTGGTTTGGCCGGCCAGTCGAAGCCGTTGTCCGTGGTGTGGCCCCTCCGCATGCTACAACTTCTTGAAGCCACAGGTGAGAGTTGAGCGCCAAGTGGAGACCAAAGGTGGATTAGCTACCTCCGAGGAAATAAAACTACTACCCCCACCTGATATTGTTTTTTGCTCGAGATAGTAATTCAATGTTGTAATCTGGAATATTTCATTATATGAATGTTGAAAGAAATAGTGGCAAATAGCTTTTCCTTATAAACATGACATAAATAATGGTTTGATAGTGATTTCTCAATAAACATCTTATCACAACAGACTGGTTATTATCCAAAAGCTTAAACTGTATGTATATCTAAAATAGACCTTTTAAATATACTTTCGTCTGGAAAAGATCATTTTGAAAATATATAAGGAATACGTGCTAAGACTTCTTTCGTAATAACTTCATATTGGAATAGTAATATTTCTAGTGCCATTACCGAAAAAGAAGCGAGTTTTATTATGCATTTCCATATTGTGTATAGGAATTTTGTTTAAGTTTGTTGACTGTTGTAATTTGTAAAAATCATATCACATATCTAATTTTTTCATATTTGTAGAATATAATCACCATTTGTAAACAAGATATGTCGTAACTAGTTGAAGTCATTCATTTTAGATTATATTTTAAGAAAATGATCATTTCTAAGCAACATGTTCATATTGATTTAAATTATTAGCTAATAATTAAGTAAAGAGCCACGTCTTTGTTATAGCTCGATTATTAATTCATTATGATGATTGAGGTTTTTGTTCCCCAAAAGATGCAACCAAGGTTATTTAGATTCAAATTATTCATTCCTATTTTGAGACCTGTCTAGTGGAATTAATGTTTTTCAGCTTGGCGATACATTCAGAATGACGAATTCGAAATACATTCTATGTGACGCTTTCATGTCTAGAAAGTGAAATTGGTAAGAACATTGCAGAACCAGATGAAAACACATTGTCTCTGTTTATCGCGTAAGGCTATCTATTTGAAGAACTACGGAATAATTTCTTCGACTGCGGTGCACAAACAGATAAACAAATATTTGACCAATCTTTACGAATCTTTGACTGCTCCGGTGACCTAGGGGTTAGAGCGTCCGCCTCGGATGCAGAATGTTGCGGGTTTGAGCCACGGCTGAATCACACCAAAGCCTTTTCAAAAATGCATTAACAGCTGTCGCGCGAGGCGCTCAGTAATAATATATTCGTGTTAAGATATGTCTGCTGAATGTTGTCCCAGTGCTAGTTCCAGTGTTAGACATCAATATTAAATGCCACATTGCAGACATCGTAGCGACAGGACTGAAAATGTTTTAATGCTAAGTTTTAAAAATAAAAATCAAAGACACACACACACAAATAAATACAACTGCAAACATTTGCTTCATTTATCAAATCGATATTTTCCGATAATCCAGAAAATTATCTTGAGGAAACGATATGAACCGGAGCTATGGCATCGTTTACATTATCATTTTCCAATGAACATAGCCGCACTCAGAATTTATCCAACAAATTAGATACGTTACAGATTTTATACGATTGACGTGCTTCAAATTAAGGTCACGGCCGTCTTTTAAATTAAGCAACAAAATTATGAAAGCAAGATATGACGGGACAACTGAACACAGGCTTAACAAAAGGTCAAGATTTTAACACAGATTGTATGATTAGAAATATTAATGGCTAACTAAAGCAAGTGCAAGTGAAGTATTTCAGTCATTCTGATGAGACTGACCGAGTCTTTATTAAGGAAAACATTTTCCACTTTTCTTTTATGAAATCAATTAGCAGTCCATCAAAACAAAATCAGAAATGAATATTATTATAAATATTCTTAAAGGAGTGTTATTAGGTCATTTGGTCTTACACGTTTACTTCAATAACGAATTATTTTGCAAGCGTTTTGTGTATTATCTGGTTTTCAGACGTAAGTGAATCTAAGCAAACTTCTAAACAATATGCATACAGGTAACAAATAGCAAACGCCAACTGGAATAATGGAAACCATATGCCAAACCCCTGTTGGAATAGCAGAAAAACTTGTACTAGACTCAGCCCTACGACTTCCCACTTCTAATGTCTCTTGCGTCGAAAGATGGCTGAATCTAGAACGACGACACGGTGCTTATCGGACAGCATTTGTCAATCGCATGATAAGGAATCAGATTAAGCCATTCCGCCCCTACAATTGTTTTGGATTATGCGATACACAAAGATAAGGATAAACAAACTAGGGAGATTAACATAAGTGAGACAATATTGTAACAATCTTAGTCTGTTCTTGCATCCATCGGTATGTAATCTCATCATATAAACTGCTTTCAAAAACACTTTGATTCCTACTTAGAGGATACCCATTTAGGAAGAGAATGTGCTGGATATGCTTTGGAATTAGGTTTAAAAAACATGATTGTCAAACCCAATCGAATTATTTAAAGCCAAGAAATTTTCAGGAAAAAAATATATTGTCTGGTTTATATTAAATATGTTCTTGAAACAGAAATTGCATATTTGAATTTTATATATAAATGATAATGATTTCCATAAAGACGGCGGGAGATATTCACTATATCCAAACCTAGAAAGCCCCTCGTCGTCTGGCGAAAAAGGATATTCCCGGTTAACGTCATTTAAGTACAATTAACATTATATATACATGACCAAAAGAAGTATGCGTGACAATAATATTCACTGGTATAGCTGAGAAGGAAACTAATAACCATTTATAAAAGACTAGAGTAATCATACTAAACATTTTTTGAAAAAGATTTATTCATCCGTGCTGATGGAATTCATATGAAAAGATTTCACATAATGAAGAAACAGGAGAACAACTTGTGCCCGATTTCGACCGCTGACCACCATAGCATAATTCCCTTATTTTAAGGAGAAGACATCATGTAAGAAAGGCAAGACCACACACAGGGCCGGCATTAAGACTATTGTCCCGATTAGGCCCAACTGTTTACCGCGCTCACAGGGTCAGCGCGCCAAACAATTTTTTTAAAGCACATCTATAGAGGGAAAGTAATTGTAAAGTGAATGAAGAATACCTTTACTTCAATATCATATAAAATTTGTTTACAAGTTTATTTTTTGAATGCTGTTCTCACACGGGGCCTGCTCGCGTAAAATAAAGGGCCACTTAAGTTACCACATAATACTTACTGAATGAATGAACAATTTCCTAAAAATAGGTATTGAAACGAATTAAAGTGCTTCCACCTGGGTATAAGAAAAAGATTCAGACATCCTTAGTATTCATCTGGAAAGAGTTCACGTAATGAAGCAAAAGCAAACAACTACTACTCCACTTAGACCGCTGAGCAACATATCGAAATTCATTTATTTAAAGAAAAGAGAATTTGTTAGAAAGGCCACACCACACAAGTTACGAAATATGGTAGACGTGATCTATAAACAATTTCTTAAAGAGCTAATGGAACGAAAAAGCTGCTTTCACGTGCGTATATGAAAGCTAGAAAGAAAAGTCTTCATTCACGGCCGATCTGTTTGCCCGAGTCTCGGTGTGTCAAGAAACGATTGTGAAAATCTGATAAGAAAGGTATGTTCATAGCAAAACTATGTAAAGACTCGATGGAAGCTTTAAAGAAGAGTTTAACGCCATTTTTCAGCCCACAACAGGCTATACATGGCGGCCAGTATTGATGGTGGAGGAAGAACCCGGGAAAACCGCCAGAATGAACCACCGACCCACGAGAAGCTACTAGAAGGCTTTGTCACATACCCACATTCCCCGAATCTGAGACTCGAACCCACGAAGACAGAGGTGAGATGGCAGTGATCCGTAACGAAGAGCGCTTTAGACCACTGGGCCACGCGGGGCCCCATTTAACGAAGAGACTACACAACGTGGGAAAAACTAGGAATACTGATAGACAAAGATAATTGCATATCTCTTCTAACCAATTCTAATACAATATTTGCTAATAGGAAGAATAACAAATATATCACAATAAAGTATATCGTAAGCCATATTTGGAGAAAATGTAAGCTAGCTAGATGTAAATATTATGATGCAAAAGAAATCACTCACGAATGTATGCATACGGAAACAATGACATGTTTCCTGCCCTTAAAATTTACGAGACAACAATCAGAAAATGTTCAAAACTGAACGGAAAAAAACTAACATTTTCGTTAATTTCGAAGCGTATTTCCTTAATGTACTGTTTGTTCTTTCCGCCTTTCTTTTATACAGAGAAAGGAAAGATAAGATAGCTTCACCATTTCAAATGTTCTAGAGAGTTCAAAAGGATTTAGTCCATTGAAGCAATGACTTTAATAACGTAAGAATCTGTAAAATGGGAGTTAAACTGATCTTGTTGATAACAAAATGTAATATCGTCCAATGCTAAGGTATATGCATGCAAAGTGAAATGCTAATAGATTCATTCAAGTCCTGCGTGTTGTAACCTGATGGTACTATATAATCTGGCATTGTCAGTCTTACAAAGCTGGAATTAGTGAAACATAAGCCATGTATTATCTAATGAATTAGTCACAGTCGAGCCACAAATACAACCAACTTAATCGGTTTAAAACGGTCATTAACGAGTAACAGTATGCCCTACGATCACAAAATAAAAGCTCCGTCTGAGAGTATGAACGTCGTAGTGTGGAAGTAAGCACCTGCTAAGCGACTGAAAAATCAATGTAAGTTTATATATAGGCTGCAATAGTTGTACTTCCGATCTGTTATTCACTTTAATTAGATATCATTTCTAGTTTCCGTTTTTATTATTAACACTGAAAGCTCATTTTCAATGTATCGGTACATTTGTAGATACAAGATTTTGTTGTTTCTTTTTCTTACTTTAAATGTATTAAGATTGCATGATCCAAGATGTTTAATTACAAGTTGCCTTATGATTCTACTATTACGTTAAAATATGTTATTGATTAAAGTTTAGATTAAACAATCTAAATGTACGAAGAAACTATTGTGAAATCTCTCTCTCTCTTTCTTTCACTCTCTCACTACATAGATGGAATATAAATAGTACGGGGAAAATCACATTTGTTCTACTAGTCAACACCGCATTCATTGCCTAAAACAATAAAAGGAATAGGCACAAATATCAAATCCAATACGGGCATGGCACGACAAGGAATCTCAGCTAAGGAATCATCAAAATTATTTTCCATAGAAATGTTCCGAAATCATCAACAACGCGCCAGTCCACGGGCTCTTGCACTCGTATAGGAAACCAGTTAGTATGCATATTTGCTACAGTGATCCCCGCTCTGCTGATCTTCACGCATAACCTCCATAAATAATAGACAGGTAACCGTGAAATAACCAAGCACAAGTACATTGCACGTTGCCATACACAATGCTATTTCTTAAATAAATAGACTCAAGCTCATTTTAAGTAGCCATTATATATTTTTTAAAAATTCGTTACGAAGAAAGTGATAAATAATTGATTCATTTGGAAGTAATTTCATTATAAATACATTGGTGGAAATTATATCCTGTCTGATTTCACCAAAGTTGGCTTTGCATTAGGAAGATATTATATTTGGTTCGTGAAATTTCGGACAGAAGATGGATTGGGTGAGTCAGCCGAAATGCATCCGATCTGGTTTGAATTTGCTGGTAAGAAATTGGTTTCGAATGGTTTTGAGCAACAACTGGCTGTGCAAAGAGATACAGCTTCAAACGTACTGCATTTCGCTTAAAGGCATTGAATGGGTTCTTCGGAATAGCCAGTGTCACTTTTCCAAGATGTAATATTACTCAAATATGAACAAATTATTGATTTGCTATTTTCAGACAAAAACAGAAAAAATGCGTACTCTGATCATTGTGTACCTCACTCTGACGGTGACCAGTTCCAGTTTGGTCCTGGCAAAATCACTTGGTAAGCATTCCAGTAGGCTGCTTTTTCCGTCTGTCTGTATCTTTATCTGTACTAGCTTTAGGAATATATGTCCTTCATATAATATGTCTATATTGAATATTGATCAAGGGTACAAAGGATCAGGTTGGCCAGATTAGTTTGTGAGGGGTGGGAGCGAGGAGATGCTAGAGATAAACATGTTTCAAATATCGTTATCAACAAATCCAGTTTTCGGTTGAAGATAAGAAACCACATTTGTTTAGAACTCACCAATGATGTATTGTAACAGAACCAAGGCATTATATTTGCTGCTAACTTCGAAACAATAGAAATATATGAATATGTCAACGTAATTGGTCACTGATTTATTTGCTAAGCAAGTGATATTTCAATGTAATTCATAGACTGGTCTTTATTCCAGCTGATTAGCCAACATACTAAGACAGACGAGAGAGATGTCTTCACGTCTGCATCAAAGTTTTACACTATGGGACATGTAACAGGTTATGAATTACAATTGTAAACAAACATAATGATGTCATGTCTGTATTTTAATTATAACTTTCAAGGTTCTTTATGCTAAAGTTTAAGCAGAATATTTATCATTGGAGAAAGCTGAATGAGTAGACTTTTGATGGTGTTATTATAAGCAAAGAGCAGACACCCTGGTGTAAATTAGTGCCAATGCCTCGTATTATATTCATGCAAATTAGACTCGTGTCCACTTTTCTTTGTCTTTTGATTAAAGTATAACGTCAAAAACATTTAAACAGTATTTACATTAAGAAGGAAGTCTTAATATGATCATGCTGTTCCGAATATATTCGTATCATTGATGATATGTGGTATGTTTATTTGTCAATGCAACCTACAAGTAAACTGCCTTCTTGACATGTTTTCCAAATGTTAATTAAGTTTCGTCCATGAGAAAATTACATTCCCCGAGAAAAAAATGAATATCAAATTTTCGGTCAACTGTTCTAGCATAATAATTCTCTTTTTTCACTACACTAATTAATTTGTTTGGTGAGTTTAACCCAGCAAATAACGAATAGTAATTAATGCCATATAATACCTGTCCATTACTGATGTCTTCATGTACAACTGTTCTCCTATATTATCATCGTTGGAGCATAGTGTCCGAGCCAGTATGGAAGGCATCGCATAAAACCCATGAAATTCCCGACTTTTATTTAATCGGGTAATTCGTTCTGGTTGTTACTCGTTAGCAGATTAGTGTTCTTAAACAACTTGTCTAGCAGCAACGTTTTGCACTAGTGACAATATTTATCAAACAACAATAGTGCCTTCATATTCCATGCTTGCTATTACAAGACATGCTCAATTAGCTACAATGTACCCTAGAACATGTGTTGACACCGTTCACAACTATTTAGTCTCTGATTCAATGTTTTAAAATTTATTTAGTTAGATTTTGTTTATAAGCTCAACAATATGATATACTCAATGTTATGCATACTAAGCTGATTGTTAAAGGGAAGACAAAACGAATGCTCGTATTTTCTCTGCCTTAGTGTCGTTTTCCAACGAATTGTTTTCAATTGTCTCGAATCCGATAAAAGCAGTTCAGTCTCCAACCGGATGATACATCAAAACATTAAAATGTAAGAATATGTTTTTCACCAGAACTGTCTGAATACTATAGTATACAAAAAGGTTTTGCTTTAAGATAGTGTTGCATATTAGCGGAAGCAAGCGTATTTTGTTCATAGTGATACACAAGGAGGAGGTTGTCTCTCTTTTACGGTAGATCTAGCGTAGTATTAAGTAGATTCTCAAATTACAAAACGTGGCGTCCATCTTACATAAGTCAGTGTTGTTCTTCTTTTCGACTGGACTATTGAATGGTGACAGGAATCATCGTCGTCATCAGAATTTGACGAGCAAATGCCGATGACACCGGTAATTGTGAAAAATGAGTGTACATGTCCTTCTGTTATCTTTTGTCAAGCAGCTGAACAAGAGGTTAGTAAAAACAATGTTTTTTTTTCTTCAGATTGTCTCCTTTTCACAGCCCACGGAGATGTAAGAAACTGTATCGGAAAAAGACTTGTTAGAGCTGCAAATGAAACGCTCAAATCGACATCTGGGCCTACTGCAAACTCGACTGGCAGTATAACTCCAGCAATGACCTCTCTACCTATAACAATACCTCATATATCTTTTACTTCTGCAACCACGTCTCGAGAATTTAGGAATGGTCCATCTGTGACAGTTCAGCCTCATCCAATTGAGACTATATCTCGGAATCCAGGATCTGTAACTGACGTTGGACACACTTTTAGAGTGCCAAATAGTACAAATGCTGCTATATCCAGTTCTATAAATCCCGCAATATCTACGAATTCTGCATCTGTAGCTGGAGCTGGAAAAGTTTTGACAGAGAGACCTACTAGAAATCCCGTTGCATCCCGTAATCCTGCATCTGGCTCTGGTCAAACTTCTACTGTTCGATATACTAGATATCCCACTACAAGCCGAATGAGCACCGTTTCCGATTCTGATCGCAATGGTACAATGTCTTCGCCTATAAAGAAACAGTAACTCGGAATCCTGCATCTGCGAAAGGTCTATAGTTTACTCCTCCAATTCCATCGAATGCATATATAATTAAAATCCTGTAACTGGAGCTGGTCATACTTTTGTTATTCAACTTTCTAAAAAATACCACAATCTCTCGGAATCCTGCATGCGCAGCTTGAGCAGGACAAACTCTTTCTTATAGTGCCATCTGCTACAAATGCTACAATGGAACGTAATCATACATATTGAGCTGGATAAATGTATTGTTCCCACTTCCACAAATGTCAGTATAACCTGTGTCTCTATCAGGAAACCTGCATCCGGAGTTTGTTCAAATAATTCAGATCCACCTACAACAAATCTTACGGCTGGGAATGGTCAAACTTTTACTGTTCGACTTTCACCAAATGCTTTTATAACAATAATACTAGCTAAATAATTCTTCGAAAGCTCGGAATCGTGTATCCCATAAAGGCTACTATAATCTAAAATCCTCTATCTGGAGCTGGTCATAATCTTTCATTACCGATTGCAACATATGCTAAGATAAGTTGGAAATATACGTCCTGGGACGGTCGAAATTTTATAATTAGCCACAAATGGTGGAATATCTTGTATTCTTTTATCTGGAGAGGGTTGTAGTTTTACCGTATAACTTGCCACATATGCTAGAAGAACTGGGAATTATAAAGCTCGGACTTGTCTAACGTTTTCTGTTCCATTGATAATATATGTTGCTTCTACTTGGAGTCAAATATCAGGTCGCAATTTGCATTTGCCACTTGCAGAAAATGTTACCTAATTCTTTGAACAACTGCAAATGCTGAGTCTAGGAATAGTATACCTTCTACTGTACCACTACCTACAAATACTACAATAACTCGGAATCCCGAATGTAGCGTCGGTCAAAATATTACAGTGCCACGTTTGACAAATCTTAATAATTTGGATTCATCCATCGAGGGGTGGTGTAACTTTTGATGCTCCATTTCCTTCAAATACTACATTAATACGGATTTGTACAGTCTGGACTGGTCATACTCTCACAGTGCCAAATGATACAAATGCCGCTACAACTGGAAATCCTGTATCAGATCATGGTCGTAAGTTCAATATTCCACTTACTACAAATGTCACTATAAATATGAATTCTGCATCTAGCTATGCTCAAACTTTTACTTTTCTATTAAACACAAATCAAATATAGTATGTAATCAAGTATATGGAGATTATTAAAATCTTCCATACCCGACTGCTACATATGTTACAATAAATTGGAATCCTGCACCTGGAGTAAGTAATAATGTTAGTTTTAGACCTTCCCATTTGAACCTACTAAACTTTGACAATCATACAATGGCTATCTCAAGTTTTCGGTAATTTAAACAATGTAGTATGCATTTATCAAAGCGACAACATTCCTCTCTCTATTTCGTAATGCGAATACGGATTTTCAATTTGTTTAAATATGTTCAGTTTCAAACGAATCCTCTATATTCCACCAATTCACTCGACCATCATTTACACGAGAATGGTTCAGAAACTCTGTATCTTTTCATTAAAACTGGTTTAACTCTACAATTCTTATATTAATCTTCATGTCTATCCATCTATCTATGTGTCTATCTATCAATCTATCTATCTATCTCTCTATATATCTATCTATCTATCTATATATCTATCTATCTATTTACCTATATATCTATCTATATATTTATCGATCTATCTGTCTATATATATCTCTATATAACTATCTATGTATGTATCAATCAATCTATCTATCTATCAATCTATCTATCTATCTATCTATCTATCTATCTATCTATCTATCTATCCATCTCTCTTACTCTGGTGACTATTAATGCCAACATTGTAACGGAAGTATATCTTATACACATATAATTTGTTCATATATGGCAGGTCACACATTCAGCGTTACGTATCCTGCAAATTAGATACTAAGTCTTGAGAACCAGAACATTGGTCTGATCATCATGTTTTCAAAGTAACCCATCTAACTATGCATTAATTAAATGAATAAGGTATGCATTCAAATTTATCTATTTCGTGATGTCATCCCGGATTGTCAACTTCAGAATCCAAAATTGCAACCAAACATGTATGTATGTATGTATGTATGTATGTATGTATGTATGTATGTATGTATGTATGTATGCATGTATGTATGTATGTTGTATGTATGTATGGATGTATGTATGTATGTATGTATGTATGTATGTATGTATGTATGTATGCATGTATGTTGTACGTATGTATGTATGTATGTATGTATGTACGTATGTTTGTAAACTAAGTAAATGAAAAAGGAATACCCAAAAGTTTTATAGAATATTATAAATACAGTATTTGTCTAAAATACAAAGTTAAAACTTAGAAGTTAACTAGTATCGTGAATTAATTTCCAAATAGTCCTAAAGGTGATATCACAATTTTAAGCATATGTACATCCCAAGAGACTTCAAGCGTTCGTCCGATGTAAGTCCATTCTTAAATGTGCTGATTTGACGTCAGCCCTGTACAGTGTTTATATGCTAACAGTCTTGATGTATGACAAAGTCACAATTAACTATGACTTTAAATGTATTAACAGTAAGGTTCAACCTAGTGATTACATAGTTATTTTATGAACACAGTGTCAGTCAAATGAATAATTAGAATTTTCAAAAATCATCGCAAGCAATAACTGAAAACATCTAGAACACCGATTCCTCTACCGATATTTAAAAACGAAATAAATAATTATGTTGCTCACTGCCATATATAAAAACAATTTCGCAATTAGATATCAGAATCAGATTCGTTATTTCATTTCCAGAACATTCTAAATTGTCAACAAGGACATGACCTTAAGCAGCCAACCAGTCATAAATAATGTAGACCAGAATTTACAAGGAGAACATCAACAACCTGAAGTAAAATACCATCAGCATCTTAATCAAGGGCACTTCTACAACCTTCCAAGTTTGATGGCGACGTAATAATATTTACACCAATCCTTTTGGGTATAATTTACTGACTGAATGGGACATTGAGCTGGTGGAATTTTTACACACCTGATTTAAAATAATAAGCTTATTCAATTTCAAGATGTTAAAATAAACGAGTTTCAAATTTGAATCAGAAACTATGATGGCTGCAAGTTTCTTTCTTGCATGGTCGCACGATTATCTGAAGCACTAAAACCAGTTCAACGAACAATGTCTTTTTAAATTATATATTTACAGCTTTCTGTCGTCACATCATGTAGTTTTCACAAGTTAATTTGTCCGTTACTTGAAATAGAAATATTTGTATTGGCGTTTGCTATGTTACAAATAATTAAAATAAGCCTGATTCCCTTCACTCTCACGCATCTGAAACGTAGTGGATACATTATGCGTCCGTGTTGTGATATGATGCATGTAAAACTGTTTTATTTCGTACATCATCATATATACTGACATGTTATTACGGACCTTGCAATAGTTGGGAAAAATAAATAGAAACTGGGAGAAAAGACATAGCAACTGTGGTCGTCATTATCTTGAATTTCAAAGGAAATAAAAGAAATCTCTATTTTCATGATTCAACATATGTCACATTTCTATTTTCTTTCGCACGAATCAGCAAAAAGTTTGACTTCAATGTATTTAGATATAAAGTTATTCCGCATTAATACCAGTACACATATATGCGCAATGAAATATATCTGGTTTAAATGAACCTAACATTGAAAGGTTATGCAATATTATGCGCACATGCACTCTATATCATCACGGTCTCAGATAATTCGATAAAATCTAAAACAAATATTTAAGGAGCAAAATAAACTAGTCCAATACTAGTTCACCTTATGTTTTACAATAACGTCATTTGAGTTTGATAATTTCCACAAAACCAAAGAAGGCAGCTATTAAAACAGCTGTCTTGTAATGAGTAACATCATAACCTACAACAAGAAAACTCATCCCACACAAAACGACACAAAAAGACCATAGTAAGAAACAACAACTACTATTTCACTAAGGGTGTGGTGTTTACATATACGGGATGTGTCAAGGAAATTTGCGCACGACGTTTACTCACCTATATATATATATATATATATATATATATATATATATATATATATATATATATATATATATATATATATATATATATATATATATATATATATATATATATATATATATATATATATATATATATATAATGTTCGTCAATCGGTGGCGATCATGACCATTTAATGTCATCGATCCACTGGTGGTGGGTCCGGAGATGGCTGATCAGTCCGATCCGGGCCTGGAAGAGTCCGTTGCCGTGGGGACATGGATGTGCAGGTTGCTGGCCGGGAGGTGCGGAACTGATGTACCTGGATTTGCGCAGATTACGTTTATCAGCAGCGTCCACCAGTCTTTCCTGCTAAAGGGCTTCTGCACCAGCGTTGACATGACTGTGCCATGCAGATCGGTTATTAGCGACACTCTCCCAGCTATCAGGATCAATGCCTAGGTTCTACAGCGAAGCCTTGAGGGTGTCCTTGTATCTCTTTTTTAACCACCGTGAGACCTTTTGCTTGTTGCATCTCTCCATAAAATACCTTCTTAGGTAGGAAATTCTACCGGCATGTGGACAACATGACTAGCCCATCGGAGTTGTGCCTTGCACAGCTTGGTGTGGATGCCTGTCATGCCGACCTTAGCGAGCATCTCTATGTTTCGTACCTTGTCCTGCCATCTGATTTTCAGTAGTTTCAGGAGGAGCTCATATGAAAGTGGTTCAGGTTTTTAACATGGCGACTATACACAGTCCACGTCCCGGAGATGGCTGATCAGTCCGATCCGGGCCTGGAAGAGTCCGTTGCCGTGGGGACATGGATGTGCAGGTTGCTGGCCGGGAGTTGCGGAACTGATGTACCTGGATTTGCGCAGATTACGTTTATCAGCAGCGTCCACCAGTCTTTCCTGCTAAAAGGCTTCTGCACCAGCGTTGACTTGACTCTGCCAAGCAGATCGGTTATTAGCGACACTCTCCCAGCTATCAGGATCAATGCCTAGGTTCTTCAGCGAAGGGTGTCCTTGTATCTCTTTTTTAACCACCGTGAGACCTTTTGCTTGTTGCATCTCTCCATAAAATACCTTCTTAGGTAGGAAATTCTACCGGCATGTGGACAAAATGACTAGCCCATCGGAGTTGTGCCTTGCACAGCTTGGTGTGGATACTTGTCATGCCGACCTTAGCGAGCATCTCTGTGTTTCGTACCTTGTCCTGCCATCTGATTTTCAGTAGTTTCATCAGGAGCTCATATGAAAGTGGTTCAGGTTTTTAACATGGCTACTATACAGAGTCCATATCTCGCAAGCATAGAGGAGGGTGGGGAGAACAACCGCTGCGTAGACTTTGTGTTTGGTGGCAAGCTTGATGCCTCTGCTATCCCAGACATTTGAGCGGAGTCTACCAACTGCTATGCTGTCTTTGGCAATCCTAGTGTTAACCTCATCTTCTATGTGGACTGCTTGTGAGAGGGTGCTACCGAAGTATGTGAACCTGTCTACATTTTTGAGCTAATGGCCATTAACAGAGATGGATGGTTATACGTAATCTTCTCCAGGAGCTGGCTGATACAGAACCTCGGTCTTGCTGGTAGAGATGGTGAGTCCGAAGTTGGAGTACGCTGTGGAAAAAAGGTACATTCTATGTTGTATGCCTGCCTCTGTGCACAGGCACAGTTATCTGCAAACAGCAGGTCGCGAATGTTCTCAACTTGGACATTGGTTTTGGCTTGGAGCCTCCTCCGGTTGAGCGACTTCCCAGCCAGACGCTATCTGAGACCTACTCCAACATTGCTGTCCTTGAAAGCATCCATCAACATTGCGGAGAAGATGAGGCTGAATGGAGTAGGGGCTAAGACGCATGCTTGTTTCACAACATTCGTAACTGCAAAGGGTTTGGAATAGTTACCCTAGCCCTGGACTCTGGCAAACATGCCATCATGAAACTGTCTCGCCATTTCAATGAAGACTTCTGGACATCGAAATTTGGCCATGATCTTCCAAAGGCCTTCGCGGCTCACAGTGTCGACTGCCTTAGTCAGGTCCACGAAGGTGGTGTATAGCTGGACATTTTGTTCAATATATTGTTCTTGCATCTGCCTGGCAGCAAAGGTCATGTCGATGGTGCCTCTCCCCTTTCTGAAGCCATACTGCCTTTCTGGCAGTAGGCCATGATCAAGGTGTTATGTGAGTCTGTTTAGCGGTAGCCTGGCTAGCATCTTGCCAGCGATGCAGAGTACAGAAATTCCTCTATGGATGTCGCAGGACTGGCGATTTCCTTTGCATTTGTAAAGGTGAACGATAGATGCATCTTTAAATTCATGGGGCATGCGTTTCATATTCCACATGCCACAAAACATCTCTGTTAGTCTTCCCACTAACTTAGGCCCACCAGACTTGTAGATCTATGCTCCTTGAGCTTTTTTACTAGCTTTTATTGCGGTTAGGCAGACGGAAGATGTTGTTTGTGACCAGTATTTCAAATGTTGCGCACATTCTCAAGAGTAAATATCCATTGCTGTTGCAGTTGCCACTTTCATGTATACCAATAACTCCCTTCCACGAGATTTGGTCCGCTGCAACTCTGGCGTTAAAATCACCAAGAATGATCAGCCTATCTGACTTTGGTACCGAAACTATCAGTTTCCAGATCCTGGTAGAACTTGTCTTTAGCTTCATCCGAGTAGGTCATGGTTGGTGCACAATCACTAATGAGTGTGGTTCGCTTTTTTCCATGTAATGGTAGCTTCAGCATTATAAGCCGGTCATTAATTCCTTTTGGTAAGATGGAGAGCTTATTCACCAAACTAAACTGGACAGCGAATCCAACTCCAGACTCCCGACGTTTATCGGTGCCACGAAAACTCCATTAAAAGGTGTAACGAGCTCCAACTTCAGTCAGTTGGCCCTCGTCGGCCAAGCGAGTTTAACTTAGGGCTGCTATCTCTATCTTGTAGCGAGCAAGTTCTCTTGCAATCAGGGCAGTTCTTCTCTCTGGTCTGTCAGCCTATGCACGATCCAATAGAGTGCCTAAGTTCCACGCACCAGGAATGAGCGGAAAAGTTTGGGTTTTCTTTGTATTTCGATCGCAAGAATGGGATTCCCTCCAACCGCGGTAAGCTGGTCGGTGTAGATGAAGCAGGGATATTTTAGGGCACATTTTCTAGCCCCTTCCTCAGGCTATGGAGGTAAGCAGCGCTATCCTGAAAAGGTCTGCTTAGTCGCTCAGACGGCTGCCGACATCCATTTCTGCTTCAGATCAATAGAATACGACCATATGGCCTGAGCCGCCTGCATACACGTCCGCCACTACGGCTACCAGTGCATCCACACCTGCCGCTTTGCAGCTCGCCCACCGCCGCATGACTTGGGTACGGGTGATGACATCAATGAGTTGCGCGTCAGTTGGATTAAAGTGAGGAAGAGTTCCGCTGCGTAAGCCTCACTCTCTCGTCCAGGCTCTACTTTGTCCAGTTGCAAGACGTGGTCAAGACGGCTGAAATGAAGACTGGATGCAGCGGATGACCAAGGCATCCTACGTGTCGTGCCGTGCTCTTAGCGCACCACATCGCTTTGCTGGGTCCGCCTTTATGCGCGTTGAACAGCTGATGGTTCCTGCGCGCAGTCCACCGGTTCCAGTCTTCACATGCAATGGTAGACAATCCCTGGATCACCGGGGGTCTGAAACCCATCAGTTACTCTCAACCTGGTTTGGCTGGCCAGTCGAAGCCGTTGTCCGTGGTGTGGCCCCTCCGCATGCTACAACTTCTTGAAGCCACAGGTGAGATTTCAGCGCCAAGTGGAGACCAAAGGTGGACTAGCTACCTCCGAGGAAATAAAACTACTACCCCCACCTGATATTGTTTTTTGCTCGAGGTAGTAATTCAATGTTGTAATCTGGAATATTTCATTATATGAATGTTGAAAGAAATAGTGGCAAATAGCTTTTCCTTATAAACATGACATAAATAATGGTTTGATAGTGATTTCTCAATAAACATCTTATCACAGCAGACTGGTTATTATCCAAAAGCTTAAACTGTATGTATATCTAAAATAGACCTTTTAAATATACTTTCGTCTGGAAAAGATCATTTTAAAAATATATCAGGAATACGTGCTAAGATTTCTTTCGTAATAACTTCATATTGGAATAGTAATATTTCTAGTGCCATTACCGAAAAGGAAGCGAGTTTTATTATGCATTTCCATATTGTGTATAGGAATTTTGTTTAAGTTTGTTGACTGTTGTAATTTGTAAAAATCATATCACATATCTAATTTTTTCATATTTGTAGAATATAATCACCATTTGTAAACAAGATATGTCGTAACTAGTTGAAGTCATTCATTTTAGATTATATTTTAAGAAAATGATCATTTCTAAGCAACATGTTCATATTGATTTAAATTATTAGCTAATAATTAAGTAAAGAGCCACGTCTTTGTTATAGCTCGGTTATTAATTCATTATGATGATTGAGGTTTTTGTTCCCCAAAAGATGCAACCAAGGTTATTTAGATTCAAATTATTCATTCCTATTTTGAGATCTGTCTAGTGGAATTAATGTTTTTCAGCTTGGCGATACATTCAGAATGACGAATTCGAAATACATTCTATGTGACGATTTCATGTCTAGAAAGTGAAATTGGTAAGAACATTGCAGAACCAGATGAAAACACATTGTCTCTGTTTATCGCGTAAGGCTATCTATTTGAAGAACTACGGAATAATTTCTTCGACTGCGGTGCACAAACAGATAAACAAATATTTGACCAATCTTTACGAATCTTTGACTGCTCCGGTGACCTAGGGGTTAGAGCGTCCGCCTCGGATGCAGAATGTTGCGGGTTTGAGCCACGGCTGAATCACACCAAAGCCTTTTCAAAATTGCATTAACAGCTGTCGCGCGAGGCGCTCAGTAATAATATATTCGTGTTAAGATATGTCTGCTGAATGTTGTCCCAGTGCTAGTTCCAGTGTTAGACATCAATATTAAACGCCACATTGCAGACATCGTAGCGATAGGACTGAAAATGTTTTAATGCTAAGTTAAAAATAAAAATCAAAGACACACACACACAAATAAATACGACTGCAAACATTTGCTTCATTTATCAAATCGATATTTTCCGATAATCCAGAAAATTATCTTGAGGAAACGATATGAACCGGAGCTATGGCATCGTTTACATTATCATTTTCCAATGAACATAGCCGCACTCAGACTTTATCCAACAAATTAGATACTTTACAGATTTTATACGATTGACGTGCTTCAAATTAAGGTCACGGCCGTCTTTTAAATTAAGCAACAAAATTATGAAAGCAAGATATGACGGGACAACTGAACACAGGCTTAACACAAGGTCAAGAATATAACACTGGTTGTATGATTAGAAACATTAATGGCTAACTAAAGCAAGTGCAAGAGAAGTATTTCAGTCATTCTGATGAGACTGACCTAGTCTTAATTAAGGAAGGAAAACATTTTCCACTTTTCTTTTATGAAATCAATTAGCAGTCCATCAAAACAAAATCAGAAATGAATATTATTATAAATATTCTTAACGGAGTGTTATTAGGTCATTTGGTCTTACACGTTTACTTCAATAAAGAATTATTTTGCAAGCGTTTTGTGTATTATCTGGTTTTCAGACGTAAGTGAATCTAAGCAAACTTCTAAACAATATGCATACAGGTAACAAATAGCAAACGCCAACTGGAATAGTGGAAACCATATGCCAAAACCCCTGTTGGAATAGCAGAAAAACTTGTACTAGACTCAGCCCTACGACTTCCCACTTCTAATGTCTCTTGCGTGGAAAGATGGCTGAATCTAGAACGACGACACGGTGCTTATCGGACAGCATTTGTCAATCGCATGATAAGGAATCGGATTAAGCCATTCCGCCCCTACAATTGTTTTGGATTATGCGATACTCAAAGATAAGGATAAACAAACTAGGGAGATTAACATAAGTGAGACAATATTGTAACAATCTTAGTCTGTTCTTGCATCCATCGGTATGTAATCTCATCATATAAACTGCTTTCAGAAACACTTTGATTCCTACTTAGAGGATACCCATTTAGGAAGAGAATGTGCTGGATATGCTTTGGAATTAGGTCGAAAAAACATGATTGTCAAACCCAATCAAATTATTTAAAGCCAAGAAATTTTCAGGAAAAAAATATATTGTCTGGTTTATATTAAATACGTTCTTGAAACAGAAATTGCATATTTGAATTTTATATATAAATGATAATGATTTCCATAAAGACGGCGGGAGATATTCACTATATTCAAACCTAGAAATCCCCTCGTCGTCTGGCGAAAAAGGATATTCCCGGTTAACGTCATTTAAGTACAATTAACATTATATATACATGACCAAAAGGAGTATGCGTGACAATAATATTCACTGGTATAGCTGAGAAGGAAACTAATAACCATTTATAGAAGACTAGAGTAATCATACTAAAATTTTCTGAAAAAGATTTATTCATCCGTGCTGATGGAATTCATATGAAAAGCTAGCTAGATGTAAATATTATGATGCAAAAGAAATCACTCACGAATGTATGCATACGGAAACAATGACATGTTTCCTGCCCTTAAAATGTACGAGACAACAATCAGAAAATGTTCAAAACTGAACGGAAAAAAACTAATATTTTCGTTAACTTCGAAGCGTATTTCCTTAATGTACTGTTTGTTCTTTCCGCCTTTCTTTTATTCAGAGAAAGGAAAGATAAGATAGCTTCACCATTTCAAATGTTCTAGAGAGTTCAAAAGGATTTAGTCCATTGAAGCAATGACTTTAATAACGTAACAATCTGTAAAATGGGAGTCAAAGTGATCTTGTTGATAACAAAATGTAATATCGTCCAATGCTAAGGTATATGCATGCAAAGTGAAATGCTAATAGATTCATTCAAGTCCTGCGTGTTGTAACCTGATGGTACTATATAATCTGGCATTGTCAGTCTTACAAAGCTGGAATTAGTGAAACATAAGCCATGTATTATCTAATGAATTAGTCACAGTCGAGCCATACAATTCCAACCAACTTAATCGGTTTAAAACGGTCATTAACGAGTAACAGTTTGCCCTACGATCACAAAATAAAAGCTCCGTCTGAGAGTATGAACGTCGTAGTGTGGAAGTAAGCACCTGCTAAGCGACTGAAAAATCAATGTAAGTTTATATATAGGCTGCAATAATTGTACTTCCGATCTGTTATTCACTTTAATTAGATATCATTTCTAGTTTCCGTTTTTATTATTAACACTGAAAGCTCATTTTCAATGTATCGGTACATTTGTAGATACAAGATTTTGTTGTTTCTTTTTCTTACTTTAAATGTATTAAGATTGCATGATCCAAGATGTTTAATTACAAGTTGCATTAT
Organism: Sinohyriopsis cumingii; assembly: GCA_028554795.2. NCBI lineage: Eukaryota > Metazoa > Mollusca > Bivalvia > Unionida > Unionidae > Sinohyriopsis > Sinohyriopsis cumingii. Next base: position 94,127,827 of record CM068833.1, on the reverse strand, counting down.
GATTCTACTATTACGTTAAAATATGTTATTTATTAAAGTTTAGATTAAACAATCTAAATGTACGAAGAAACTATTGTGAAATCTCTCTCTCTCTCTCTTTCACTCTCTCACTACATAGATGGAATATAAATAGTACGGGGAAAATCACATTTGTTCTACTAGTCAACACCGCATTCATTGCCTAAAACAATAAAAGGAATAGGCACAAATATCAAATCCAATACGGGCATGGCACGACAAGGAATCTCAGCTAAGGAATCATCAAAATTATTTTCCATAGAAATGATCCGAAATCGTCAACAACGCGCCAGTCCACGGGCTCTTGCACTCGTATAGGAAACCAGTTAGTATGCATATTTGCTACAGTGATCCCCGCTCTGCTGATCTTCACGCATAACCTCCATAAATAATAGACAGGTAACCGTGAAATAACCAAGCACAAGTACATTGCACGTTGCCATACACAATGCTATTTCTTAAATAAATAGACTCAAGCTCATTTTAAGTAGCCATTATATATTTTTTAAAAATTCGTTACGAAGAAAGTGATAAATAATTGATTCATTTGGAAGTAATTTCATTATAAATACATTGGTGGAAATTATATCCTGTCTGATTTCACCAAAGTTGGCTTTGCATTAGGAAGATATTATATTTGGTTCGTGAAATTTCGGACAGAAGATGGATTGGGTGAGTCAGCCGAAATGCATCCGATCTGGTTTGAATTTGCTGGTAAGAAATTGGTTTCGAATGGTTTTGAGCAACAACGCAAACTATATTACTTACGATTACAACTGGCTGTGCAAAGAGATACAGCTTCAAACGTACTGCATCTCGCTTAAAGGCATTGACTGGGTTGTTCGGAATAGCCAGTGTCACTTTTCCAAGATGTAATATTACTCAAATAGGAACAATTATTGATTTGCTATTTTCAGACAAAAACAGAAAAAATGCGTACTCTGATCATTGTGTACCTCACTATGACGGTGACCAGTTCCAGTTTGGTCCTGGCAAAATCACTTGGTAAGCATTCCAGTAGGCTCCTTTTTCCGTCTGTCTGTATCTTTATCTATACTAGCTTTAGGAATATATGTCCTTCATATAATATGTCTATATTGAATATTGATCAAAGGTACAAAGGATCAGGTTGGCCAGATTAGTTTGTGAGGGGTGGGAGCGAGGAGATCCTAGAGATAAACATGTTTCAAATATCGTTATCAACAAATCCAGTTTTCGGTTGAAGATAAGAAACCACATTTGTTTAGAACTCACCAATGATGTATTGTAACAGAACCAAGGCATTATATTTGCTGCTAACTTCGAAACAATATAAATATATGAATATGTCAACGTAATTGGTCACTGATTTATTTGCTAAGCAAGTGATATTTCAATGTAATTCATAGACTGGTCTTTATTCCAGCAGATTAGCCAACATACTAAGACAGACGATAGAGATGTCTTCACGTCTGCATCAAAGTTTTACACTATGGGACATGTAACAGGTTATGAATTACAATTGTAAACAAACATAATGATGTCATGTCTGTATTTTAATTATAACTTTCAAGGTTCTTTATGCTAAAGTTTAAGCAGAATATTTATCATTGGAGAAAGCTGAATGAGTAGACTTTTGATGGTGTTATTATAAGCAAAGAGCAGACACCCTGGTGTAAATTAGTGCCAATGCCTCGTATTGTATTCATGCAAATTAGACTCGTGTCCACTTTTCTTTGTCTTTTGATTAAAGTATAACGTCAAAAACATTTAAACAGTATTTACATTAAGAAGGAAGTCTTAATATGATCATGCTGTTAAAATATATTCGTATCATTGATGATATGTGGTATGTTTATTTGTCAATGCAACCTACAAGTAAACTGCCTTCTTGACATGTTTTCCAAATGTTAATTAAGTTTCGTCCATGAAAAAATTACATTCCCCGAGAAAAAAATGAATATCAAATTTTCGGTCAACTGTTCTAGCATAATAATTCTCTTTTTTCACGACACTAATCAATTTGTTTGGTGAGTTTAACCCAGCAAATAACGAATAGTAATTGATGCCATATAATACCTGTCCATTACTGATGTCTTCATGTACAACTGTTCTCCTATATTATCATCGTTGGAGCATAGTGTCCGAGCCAGTATGGAAGGCATCGCATAAAACCCATGAATTTCCCGACTTTTATTTAAGCGGGTAATTCGTTCTGGTTGTTACTCGTTAGCAGATTAGTGTTCTTAAACAACTTGTCTAGCAGCAACGTTTTGCACTAGTGACAATATTTATCAAACAACAATAGTGCCTTCATATTCCATGCTTGCTATTACAAGACATGCTCAATTAGCTACAATGTACCCTAGAACATGTGTTGACACCGTTCACAACTATTTAGTCTCTGATTCAATGTTTTAAAATTTATTTAGTTAGATTTTGTTTATAAGCTCAACAATATGATATACTCAATGTTATGCATACTAAGCTGATTGTTAAAGGGAAGACAAAACGAATGCTCGTATTTTCTCTGCCTTAGTGTCGTTTTCCAACGAATTGTTTTCAATTGTCTCGAATCCGATAAAAGCAGTTCAGTCTCCAACCGGATGATACATCAAAACATTAAAATGTAAGAATATGTTTTTCACCAGAACTGTCTGAATACTATAGTATACAAAAAGGTTTTGCTTTAAGATAGTGTTGCATATTAGCGGAAGCAAGCGTATTTTGTTCATAGTGATACACAAGGAGGAGGTTGTCTCTCTTTTACGGTAGATCTAGCCTCGGATTAAGTAGATTCTCAAATTACAAAACGTGGCGTCCATCTTACATAAGACAGCGTTGTTCTTCTTTTCGACTGGACTATTGAATGGTGACAGGAATCATCGTCGTCATCCGGATTTGACGAGCAAATGCCGATGACACCGGTAATTGTGAAAAATGAGTGTAAATGTCCTTCTGTTATCTTTTGTCAAGCAGCTGAACAAGAGGTTAGTAAAAACAATGTTTTTTTTCTTCTTCAGATTGTCTCCTTTTCACAGCCCACGGAGATGTAAGAAACTGTATCGGAAAAAGACTTGTTAGAGCTGCAAATGAAACGCTCAAATCGACATCTGGGCCTACTGCAAACTCGACTGGCAGTATAACTCCAGCAATGACCTCTCTACCTATAACAATACCTCATATATCTTTTACTTCTGCAACCACGTCTCGAGAATTTAGGAATGGTCCATCTGTGACAGTTCAGCCTCATCCAATTGAGACTATATCTCGGAATCCAGGATCTGTAACTGACGTTGGACACACTTTTAGAGTGCCAAATAGTACAAATGCTGCTATATCCAGTTCTATAAATCCCGCAATATCTACGAATTCTGCATCTGTAGCTGGAGCTGGAAAAGCTTTGACAGAGAGACCTACTAGAAATCCCGTTGCATCCCGTAATCCTGCATCTGGCTCTGGTCAAACTTCTACTGTTCGATATACTAGATATCCCACTACAAGCCGAATGAGCACCGTTTCTGATCCTGATCGCAATCGTACAATGTCTTCGCCTACAAAGAAACAGTAACTCGGAATCCTGCATCTGCGAAAGGTCTATAGTTTACTCCTCCAATTCCATCGAATGCATATATAATTAAAATCCTGTATCTGGAGCTGGTCATACTTTTGTTATTCAACTTTCTAAAAAATACCACAATCTCTCGGAATCCTGCATGCGCAGCTTGAGCAGGACAAACTCTTTCTTATAGTGCCATCTGCTACAAATGCTACAATGGAACGTAATCATACATATTGAGCTGGATAAATGTATTGTTCCCACTTCCACAAATGTCAGTATAACCTGTGTCTCTATCAGGAAACCTGCATCCGGAGTTTGTTCAAATAATTCAGATCCACCTACAACAAATCTTACGGCTGGGAATGGTCAAACTTTTACTGTTCGACTTTCACCAAATGCTTTTATAACAATAATACTAGCTAAATAATTCTTCGAAAGCTCGGAATCGTGTATCCCATAAATGCTACTATAATCTAAAATCCTCTATCTGGAGCTGGTCATAATCTTTCATTACCGATTGCAACATATGCTAAGATAAGTTGGAAATATACGTCCTGGGACGGTCGAAATTTTATAATTAGCCACAAATGGTGGAATATCTTGTATTCTTTTATCTGGAGAGGGTTGTAGTTTTACCGTATAACTTGCCACATATGCTAGAAGAACTGGGAATTATAACGCTCGGACTTGTCTAACGTTTTCGGTTCCATTGATAATATATGTTGCTTCTACTCGGAGTCAAATATCAGGTTGCAATTTGCATTTGCCACTTGCAGAAAATATTACCTAATTCTTTGAACAACTGCAAATGCTGAGTCTAGGAATAGTATACCTTCTACTGTACCACTACCTACAAATACTACAATAACTCGGAATCCCGAATGTAGAGTCGGTCAAAATATTACAGTGCCACGTTTGACAAATCTTAATAATTTGGATTCATCCATCGAGGGGTGGTGTAACTTTTGATGCTCCATTTCCTTCAAATACTACATTAATACGGATTTGTACAGTCTGGACTGGTCATACTCTCACAGTGCCAAATGATACAAATGCCGCTACAACTGGAAATCCTGTATCAGATCATGGTCGAAAGTTCAATATTCCACTTACTACAAATGTCACTATAAATATGAATTCTGCATCTAGCTATGCTCAAACTTTTACTTTTCTATTAAACACAAATCAAATATAGTATGTAATCAAGTATATGGAGATTATTAAAATCTTCCATACCCGACTGCTACATATGTTGCAATAAATTGGAATCCTGCACCTGGAGTAAGTAATAATGTTAGTTTTAGACCTTCCCATTTGAACCTACTAAACTTTGACAATCATACAATGGCTATCTCAAGTTTTCGGTAATTTCAACAATGTAGTATGCATTTATCAAAGCGACAACATTCCTCTCTCAATTTCGTAATGCGAATACGGATTTTCAGTTTATTTAAATATATTCAGTTCAAACGAATCCTCTATATTCCACCAATTCACTCGACCATCATTTACACGAGAATGGTTCAGAAACTCTGTATCTTTTCATTAAAACTGGTTCAATTCTACAATTCTTATATTAATCTTCATGTCTATCCGTCTATCTATGTGTCTATCTATCAATCTATCTATCTATCTCTCTATATATCTATCTATATATATATCTATCTATCTATCTATCTATCTATCTATTTACCTATATATATATCTATCTATTTCTCGATCTATCTGTCTATATATATCTCTATATAACTATCTATGTATGTATCAATCAATCTATCTATCTTTCAATCTATCTATCTATCTATCTATCTATCTATCTATCTATCTATCTATCTATCTATCTATCTATCTATCTCTCTTACTCTGGTGACTATTAATGCCAACATTGCAACGGAAGTATATCTTATACACATATAATGTGTTCATATATGGCAGGTCACACATTCCGCGTTACGTATCCTGCAAATTAGATACTAAGTCTTGAGAACCAGAACATTGGTCTGATCATCATGTTTTCAAAGTAACCCATCGAACTATGCATTAATTAAATGAATAAGGTATGCATTCAAATTTATCTATTTCGTGATGTCATCCCGGAATGTCAACTTCAGAATTCAAAATTGCAACCAAACATGTATGTATGTATGTATGTATGTATGTATGTATGTATGTATGTATGTAGTATGTATGTATGTATGTATGTATGTATGTATGTATGTATGTATGTATGTATGTATGTATGTTGTACGTATGTATGTATGTATGTATGTATGTATGTATGTATGTATGTATGTATGTATGTATGTACGTATGTTTGTAAACTAAGTAAATGAAAAAGGAATACCCAAAAGTTTTATAGAATATTATAAATACAGTATTTGTCTAAAATACAAAGTTAAAACTTAGAAGTTAACTAGTATCGTGAATTAATTTCCAAATAGTCCTAAAGGTGATATCACAATTTTAAGCATATGTACATCCCAAAAGACTTCAAGCGTTCGTCCGATGTAAGTCCATTCTTAAATGTGCTGATTTGACATCAGCCCTGTACAGTGTTTATATGCTAACAGTCTTGATGTATGACAAAGTCACAATTAACTATGACTTTAAATGTATTAACAGTAAGGTTCAACCTAGTGATTGCATAGTTATTTTATGAACACAGTGTCAGTCAAATGAATAATTAGAATTTTCAGAAATCATCGCAAGCAATAACTGAAAACATCTAGAACACCGATTCCTCTACCGATATTTAAAAACGAAATAAATAATTATGTTGCTCACTGCCATATATAAAAACAATTTCGCAATTAGATATCAGGATCAGATTCGTTATTTCATTTCCAGAACATTCTAAATTGTCAACAAGGACATGACCTTAAGCAGCCAACCAGTCATAAATAATGTAGACCAGAATTTACAAGGAGAACATCAACAACCTGAAGTAAAATACCATCAGCATCTTAATCAAGGGCACTTCTACAACCTTCCAAGTTTGATGGCGACGTAATAATATTTACCCCAATCTTTTTGGGTATAATTTACTGACTGAATGGGACATTGAGCTGGTGGAATTTTTACACACCTGATTTAAACTAATAAGATTATTCAATTTCAAGATGGTAAAATAAACGAGTTTCAAATTTGAATCAGAAACTATGATGGCTGCAAGTTTCTTTCTTGCATGGTCGCACGATTATCTGAAGCACTAAAACCAGTTCAACGAACAATGTGTTTTTAAATTACATATATTTACAGCTTTCTGTCGTCACATCATGTAGTTTTCACAAGTTAATTTGTCCGTTACTTGAAATAGAAATATTTGTATTGGCGTTTGCTATGTTACAAATAATTAAAACAAGCCTGATTCCCTTAACTCTCACGCATCTGAAATGTAGTGGATACATTATGCGTCCGTGTTGTGATATGATGCATGTAAAAATGTTTTATTTCGTACATCATCATAAATACTGACATGTTATTACGGACCTTGCAATAGTTGGGACAAATAAATAGAAACTGGGAGAAAAGACATAGCAACTGTGGTCGTCATTATCTTGAATTTCAAAGGAAATAAAAGAAATCTCTATTTTCATGATTCAACATATGTGACATTTCTATTTTCTTTCGCACGAATCAGCAAAAAGTTTGACTTCAATGTATTTAGATATAAAGTTATTCCGCATTAATACCAGTACACATATATGCGCAATGAAATATATCTGGTTTAAATGAACCTAACATTGAAAGGTTATGCAATATTATGAGCACATGCACTCTATATCATCACGGTTTCAGATAATTCGATAAAATCTAAAACAAATATTTAACGAGCAAAACAAACTAGTCCAACACTAGTTCACCTTATGTTTTACAATAACGTCATTTGAGTTTGATAATTTCCACAAAACCAAAGAAGGCAGCTATTAAAACAGCTGTCTTGTAAAGAGTAACATCATAACCTACAACAACAAAACTCATATATATATAGATCGTCAATCGGTGGCGATCATGACCATTTAATGTCATCGATCCACTGGTGGTGGGTCCGGAGATGGCTGATCAGTTCGATCCGGGCCTGGAAGAGTCCGTTGCCGTGGGGACATGGATGTGCAGGTTGCTGGCCGGGAGGTGCGGAATTGATGTACCTGGATTTACGCAGATTACGTTTATCAGCAGCGTCCACCAGTCTTTCCTGCTAAAAGGCTTCTGCACCAGCGTTGACATGACTGTGCCATGCAGATCGGTTATTAGCGACACTCTCCCATCTATCAGGATCAATGCCTAGGTTCTACAGCGAAGCCTTGAGGGTGTCCTTATATCTCTTTTTTAACCACCGTGAGACCTTTTGCTTGTTGCATCTCTCCATAAAATACCTTCTTAGGTAGGAAATTCTACCGGCATGTGGACAACATGACTAGCCCATCGGAGTTGTGCCTTGCACAGCTTGGCGTGGATGCTTGTCATTCCCACCTTAGCGAGCATCTCTGTGTTTCGTACCTTGTCCTGCCATCTGATTTTCAGTAGTTTCATCAGGAGCTCATATGAAAGTGGTTCAGGTTTTTAACATGGCGATTATACACAGTCCATGTCTCGCAAGCATAGAGGAGGGTGGGGAGAACAACCGCTGCGTAGACTTTGTGTTTGGTGGCAAGCTTGATGCCTCTGCTATCCCAGACATTTGAGCGGAGTCTACCAACTGCTATGCTGTCTTTGGCAATCCTAGTGTTAACCTCATCTTCTATGTGGACTGCTTGTGAGAGGGTGCTACCGAAGTATGTGAACCTGTCTACATTTTTGAGCTAATGGCCATTGACAGAGATGGATGGTTATATGTAATCTTCTCCAGGAGCTGGCTGATGCAGAACCTCGGTCTTGCTGGTAGAGATGGTGAGTCCGAAGTTGGAGTACGCTGTGGAAAAAAGGTACATTCTATGTTGTATGCCTGCCTCTGTGCACAGGCACAGTTATCTGCAAACAGCAGGTCGCGAATGTTCTCAACTTGGACATTGGTTTTGGCTTGGAGCCTCCTCCGGTTGAGCGACTTCCCAGCCAGACGCTATCTGAGACCTACTCCAACATTGCTGTCCTTGAAAGCATCCATCAACATTGCGGAGAAGATGAGGCTGAATGGAGTAGGGGCTAAGACGCATGCTTGTTTCACACCATTCGTAACTGCAAAGGGTTTGGAATAGTTACCCTAGTCCTGGACTCTGGCAAGCATGCCATCATGAAACTGTCTCGCCATTTCAATGAAGACTTCTGGACATCGAAATTTGGCCATGATCTTCCAAAGGCCTTCGCGACTGACAGTGTCGACTGCCTTAGTCAGGTCCACGAAGGTGGTGTATAGCTGGACATTTTGTTCAATATATTGTTCTTGCATCTGTCTGGCAGCAAAGGTCATGTCGATGGTGCCTCTCCCCTTTCTGAAGCCATACTGCCTTTCTGGCAGTAGGCCATGATCAAGGTGTTATGTGAGTCTGTTTAGCGGTAGCCTGGCTAGCATCTTGCCAGCGATGCAGAGTACAGAAATTCCTCTATGGATGTCGCAGGACTGGCGATTTCCTTTGCATTTGTAAAGGTGAACGATAGATGCATCTTTGAATTCATGGGGCATGCGTTTCATACTCCACATACCACAAAACATCTCTGTTAGTCTTCCCACTAACTTAGGCCCACCAGACTTGTAGATCTATGCTCCTTGAGCTTTTTTACTAGCTTTTATTGCGGTTAGGCAGACGGAAGATGTTGTTTGTGACCAGTATTTCAAATGTTGCGCACATTCTCAAGAGTAAATATCCATTGCTGTTGCAGTTGCCACTTTCATGTATACCAATAACTCCCTTCCACGAGATTTGGTCCGCTCCAACTCTGGCGTTAAAATCACCAAGAATGATCAGCCTGTCTGACTTTGGTACCGAAACTATCAGTTTCCAGATCCTGGTAGAACTTGTCTTTGGCTTACTCCGAGTAGGTCATGGTTGGTGCACAATCACTAATGAGTGTGGTTCGCTTTTTTCCATGTAATGGTAGCTTCAGCATTATAAGCCGGTCATTAATTCCTTTTGGTAAGATGGAGAGCTTATTCACCAAACTAAACTGGACAGCGAATCCAACTCCAGACTCCCGACGTTTATCGGTGCCACGAAAACTCCAGAAAAAGGTGTAACGAGCTCCAACTTCAGTCAGTTGGCCCTCGTCGGCCAAGCGAGTTTAACTTAGGGCTGCTATCTCTATCTTGTAGCGAGCAAGTTCTCTTGCAATCAGGGCAGTTCTTTTCTCTGGTCTGTCAGCCTATGCACGATCCAAAGGTGATGAAAAGGTCTGCTTAGTCGCTCAGACGGCTGCCGACATCCATTTCTGCTTCAGATCAATAGAATACGACCATATGGCCTGAGCCGCCTGCATACACGTCGCCGCATGACTTGGGTACGGGTGATGACATAAATGAGTTGCGCGTCAGTTGGATTAAAGTGAGGAAGAGTTCCGCTGCATCGGCCTCACTCTCGTCCAGGCTCTACTTTGTCCAGTTGCAAGACGTGGTCAAGACGGCTGAAATGAAGACTGGATGCAGCGGATGACCAAGGCGTCCTACGTGTCGTGCCGTGCTCTTAGCGCTCCACATCGCTTTGCTGGGTCCGCCTTTATGCCCGTTGAACAGCTGATGGTTCCTGCGCGCAGTCCACCGGTTCCAGTCTTCACATGCAATGGTAGACAATCCCTGGATCACCGGGGGTCTGAAACCCATCTGTTACACTCAACCTGGTTTGGCCGGCCAGTCGAAGCCGTTGTCCGTGGTGTGGCCCCTCCGCATGCTACAACTTCTTGAAGCCACAGGTGAGAGTTCAGCGCCAAGTGGAGACCAAAGGTGGACTAGCTACCTCCGAGGAAATAAAACTACTACCCCACCTGATATTGTTTTTTGCTCGAGATAGTAATTCAATGTTGTAATCTGGAATATTTCATTATATGAATGTTGAAAGAAATAGTGGCAAATAGCTTTTCCTTATAAACATGACATAAATAATGGTTTGATAGTGATTTCTCAATAAACATCTTATCACAGCAGACTGGTTATTATCCAAAAGCTTAAACTGTATGTATATCTAAAATAGACCTTTTAAATATACTTTCGTCTGGAAAAGATCATTTTGAAAATATATAAGGAATACGTGCTAAGACTTCTTTCGTAATAACTTCATATTGGAATAGTAATATTTCTAGTGCCATTACCGAAAAGGAAGCGAGTTTTATTATGCATTTCCATATTGTGTATAGGAATTTTGTTTAAGTTTCTTGACTGTTTTAATTTGTAAAAATCATATCACATATCTAATTTTTTCATATTTGTAGAATATAATCACCATTTGTAAACAAGATATGTCGTAACTAGTTGAAGTCATTCATTTTAGATTATATTTTAAGAAAATGATCATTTCTAAGCAACATGTTCATATTGATTTAAATTATTAGCTAATAATTAAGTAAAGAGCCACGTCTTTCTTATAGCTCGGTTATTAATTCATTATGATGATTGAGGTTTTTGTTCCCCAAAAGATGCAACCAAGGTTATTTAGATTCAAATTATTCATTCCTATTTTGAGATCTGTCTAGTGGAATTAATGTTTTTCAGCTTGGCGATACATTCAGAATGACGAATTCGAAATACATTCTATGTGACGATTTCATGTCTAGAAAGTGAAATTGGTAAGAACATTGCAGAACCAGATGAAAACATTGTCTCTGTTTAGCGCGTAAGGCTATCTATTTGAAGAACTACGGAATAATTTCTTCGACTGCGGTGCACAAACAGATAAACAAATATTTGACCAATCTTTACGAATCTTTGACTGCTCCGGTGACCTAGGGGTTAGAGCGTCCGCCTCGGATGCAGAATGTTGCGGGTTTGAGCCACGGCTGAATCACACCAAAGCCTTTTCAAAATTGCATTAACAGCTGTCGCGCGAGGCGCTCAGTAATAATATATTCGTGTTAAGATATGTCTGCTGAATGTTGTCCCAGTGCTAGTTCCAGTGTTAGACATCAATATTAAACGCCACATTGCAGACATCGTAGCGATAGGACTGAAAATGTTTTAATGCTAAGTTAAAAATAAAAATCAAAGACACACACACACACAAATAAATACGACTGCAAACATTTGCTTCATTTATCAAATCGATATTTTCCGATAATCCAGAAAATTATCTTGAGGAAACGATATGAACCGGAGCTATGGCATCGTTTACATTATCATTTTCCAATGAACATACCGCACTCAGAATTTATCCAACAAATTAGATACGTTACAGATTTTATACGATTGACGTGCTTCAAATTAAGGTCACGGCCGTCTTTTAAATTAAGCAACAAAATTATGAAAGCAAGATATGACGGGACAACTGAACACAGGCTTAACAAAAGGTCAAGATTTTAACACTGATTGTATGATTAGAAATATTAATGGCTAACTAAAGCAAGTGCAAGAGAAGTATTTCAGTCATTCTGATGAGACTGACCTAGTCTTTATTAAGGAAAACATTTTCCACTTTTCTTTTATGAAATCAATTAGCAGTCCATCAAAACAAAATCAGAAATGAATATTATTATAAATATTCTTAACGGAGTGTTATTAGGTCATTTGGTCTTACACGTTTACTTCAATAAAGAATTATTTTGCAAGCGTTTTGTGTATTATCTGGTTTTCAGACGTAAGTGAATCTAAGCAAACTTCTAAACAATATGCATACAGGTAACAAATAGCAAACGCCAACTGGAATAGTGGAAACCATATGCCAAAACCCCTGTTGGAATAGCAGAAAAACTTGTACTAGATTCAGCCCTACGAATCCACACTTCTAATGTCTCTTGCGTCGAAAGATGGCTGAATCTAGAACGACGACACGGCGCTTATCGGACAGCATTTGTCAATCGCATGATAAGGAATCGGATTAAGCCATTCCGCCCCTACAATTGTTTTGGATTATGCGATACACAAAGATAAGGATAAACAAACTAGGGAGATTAACATAAGTGAGACAATATTGTAACAATCTTAGTCTGTTCTTGCATCCATCGGTATGTAATCTCATCATATAAACTGCTTTCAGAAACACTTTGATTCCTACTTAGAGGATACCCATTTAGGAAGAGAATGTGCTGGATATGCTTTGGAATTAGGTCGAGAAAACATGATTGTCAAACCCAATCGAATTATTTAAAGTCAAGAAATTTTCAGGAAAAAAAATATATTGTCTGGTTTATATTAAATATGTTCTTGAAACAGAAATTGCATATTTGAATTTTATATATAAATGATAATGATTTCCATAAAGACGGCGGGAGATATTCACTATATTCAAACCTAGAAATCCCCTCGTCGTCTGGCGAAAAAGGATATTCCCGGTTAACGTCATTTAAGTACAATTAACATTATATATACATGACCAAAAGAAGTATGCGTGACAATAATATTCACTGGTATAGCTGAGAAGGAAACTAATAACCATTTATAAAAGACTAGAGTAATCATACTAAATTTTTTTGAAAAAGATTTATTCATCCGTGCTGATGGAATTCATATGAAAAGATTTCACATAATGAAGAAACAGGAGAACAACTTGTGCCCGATTTCGACCGCTGACCACCATAGCATAATTCCCTTATTTTAAGGAGAAAACATCATGTAAGAAAGGCAAGACCACACACAGGGCCGGCATTAAGACTATTGTCCCGATTAGGCCCAATTGTTTACCACGCTCACAGGGTCAGCGCGCCAAACAATTTTTTTAAAACACATCTATAGAGGGAAAGTAATTGTAAAGCGAATGAAGAATACCTTTACTTCAATATCATATAAAATTTGTTTAAAAGTTTATTTTTTGAATGCTGTTCTCACACGGGGCCTGCTCGCGTAAATTAAAGGGCCACTTAAGTTACCACATAATACTTACTGAATCAATGAACAATTTCCTAAAAATAGGTATTGAAACGAATTAAACTGCTTCCACCTGGGTATAAGAAAAAGATTCAGACATCCTTAGTATTCATCTGGAAAGAGTTCACGTAATGAAGCAAAAGCAAACAACTACTACTCCACTTAGACCGCTGAGCAACATATCGAAATTCATTTATTTAAAGAAAAGAGAATTTGTTAGAAAGGCCACACCACACAAGTTACGAAATATGGTAGATGTGATCTATAAACAATTTCTTAAAGAGCTAATGGAACGAAAAAGCTGCTTTCACGTGCGTATATGAAAGCTAGAAAGAAAAGTCTTCATTCACGGCCGATCTGTTTGCCCGAGTCTCGGTGTGTCAAGAAACGATTGTGAAAATCTGATAAGAAAGGTATGTTCATAGCAAAACTATGTAAAGACTCGATGGAAGCTTTAAAGAAGAGTTTAACGCCATTTTTCAGCCCACAACAGGCTATACATGGCGGCCAGTATTGATGGTGGAGGAAGAACCCGGGAAAACCGCCAGAAAGAACCACCGACCCACGAGAAGCTACTAGCAGGCTTTGTCACATACCCACATTCCCCGAATCTGAGACTCGAACCCACGAAGACAGAGGTGAGATGGCAGTGATCCGTAACGAAGAGCGCTTTAGACCACTGGGCCACTCGGGGCCCCATTTAACGAAGAGACTACACAACGTGGGAAAAACTAGGAATACTGATAGACAAAGATAATTGCATATCTCTTCTAACCAATTCTAATACAATATTTGCTAATAGGAAGAATAACAAATATATCACAATAAAGTATATCGTAAGCCATATTTGGAGAAAATGTAAGCTAGCTAGATGTAAATATTATGATGCAAAAGAAATCACTCACGAATGTATGCATACGGAAACAATGACATGTTTCCTGCCCTTAAAATTTACGAGACAACAATCAGAAAATGTTCAAAACTGAACGAAAAAAAACTAACATTTTCGTTAATTTCGAAGCGTATTTCCTTAATGTACTGTTTGTTCTTTCCGCCTTTCTTTTATACAGAGAAAGGAAAGATAAGATAGCTTCACCATTTCAAATGTTCTAGAGAGTTCAAAAGGATTTAGTCCATTGAAGCAATGACTTTAATAACGTAAGAATCTGTAAAATGGGAGTTAAACTGATCTTGTTGATAACAAAATGTAATATCGTCCAATGCTAAGGTATATGCATGCAAAGTGAAATGCTAATAGATTCATTCAAGTCCTGCGTGTTGTAACCTGATGGTACTATATAATCTGGCATTGTCAGTCTTACAAAGCTGGAATTAGTGAAACATAAGCCATGTATTATCTAATGAATTAGTCACAGTCGAGCCATACAATTCCAACCAACTTAATCGGTTTAAAACGGTCATTAACGAGTAACAGTATGCCCTACGATCACAAAATAAAAGCTCCGTCTGAGAGTATGAACGTCGTAGTGTGGAAGTAAGCACCTGCTAAGCGACTGAAAAATCAATGTAAGTTTATATATAGGCTGCAATAGTTGTACTTCCGATCTGTTATTCACTTTAATTAGATATCATTTCTAGTTTCCGTTTTTATTATTAACACTGAAAGCTCATTTTCAATGTATCGGTACATTTGTAGATACAAGATTTTGTTGTTTCTTTTTCTTACTTTAAATGTATTAAGATTGCATGATCCAAGATGTTTAATTACAAGTTGCCTTATGATTCTACTATTACGTTAAAATATGTTATTGATTAAAGTTTAGATTAAACAATCTAAATGTACGAAGAAGCTATTGTGAAATCTTTCTCTCTCTTTCTTTCACTCTCTCACTACATAGATGGAATATAAATAGTACGGGGAAAATCACATTTGTTCTACTAGTCAACACCGCATTCATTGCCTAAAACAATAAAAGGAATAGGCACAAATATCAAATCCAATACGGGCATGGCACGACAAGGAATCTCAGCTAAGGAATCATCAAAATTATTTTCCATAGAAATGATCCGAAATCGTCAACAACGCGCCAGTCCACGGGCTCTTGCACTCGTATAGGAAACCAGTTAGTATGCATATTTGCTACAGTGATCCCCGCTCTGCTGATCTTCACGCATAACCTCCATAAATAATAGACAGGTAACCGTGAAATAACCAAGCACAAGTACATTGCACGTTGCCATACACAATGCTATTTCTTAAATAAATAGACTCAAGCTCATTTTAAGTAGCCGTTATATATTTTTTAAAAATTCGTTACGAAGAAAGTGATAAATAATTGATTCATTTGGAAGTAATTTCATTATAAATACATTGGTGGAAATTATATCCTGTCTGATTTCACCAAAGTTGGCTTTGCATTAGGAAGATATTATATTTGGTTCTTGAAATTTCGGACAGAAGATGGATTGGGTGAGTCAGCCGAAATGCATCCGATCTGGTTTGAATTTGCTGGTAAGAAATTGGTTTCGAATGGTTTTGAGCAACAACGCAAACTATATTACTTACGATTACAACTGACTGTGCAAAGAGATACAGCTTCAAACGTACTGCATCTCGCTTAAAGGCATTGAATGGGTTGTTCGGAATAGCCAGTGTCACTTTTCCAAGATGTAATATTACTCAAATATGAACAAATTATTGATTTGCTATTTTCAGACAAAAACAGAAAAAATGCGTACTCTGATCATTGTGTACCTCACTGTGACGGTGACCAGTTCCAGTTTGGTCCTGGCAAAATCACTTGGTAAGCATTCCAGTAGGCTGCTCTTTCCGTCTGTCTGTATCTTTATCTATACTAGCTTTAGGAATATATGTCCTTCATATAATATGTCTATATTGAATATTGATCAAAGGTACAAAGGATCAGGTTGGCCAGATTAGTTTGTGAGGGGTGGGAGCGAGGAGATCCTAGAGATAAACATGTTTCAAATATCGTTATCAACAAATCCAGTTTTCGGTTGAAGATACGAAACCACATTTGTTTAGAACTCACCAATGATGTATTGTAACAGAACCAAGGCATTATATTTGCTGCTAACTTCGAAACAATAGAAATATATGAATATGTCAACGTAATTGGTCACTGATTTATTTGCTAAGCAAGTGATATTTCAATGTAATTCATAGACTGGTCTTTATTCCAGCAGATTAGCCAACATACTAAGACAGACGAGAGAGATGTCTTCACGTCTGCATCAAAGTTTTACACTATGGGACATGTAACAGGTTATGAATTACAATTGTAAACAAACATAATGATGTCATGTCTGTATTTTAATTATAACTTTCAAGGTTCTTTATGCTAAAGTTTAAGCAGAATATTTATCATTGGAGAAAGCTGAATGAGTAGACTTTTGATAGTGTTATTATAAGCAAAGAGCAGACACCCTGGTGTAAATTAGTGCCAATGCCTCGTATTGTATTCATGCAAATTAGACTCGTGTCCACTTTTCTTTGTCTTTTGATTAAAGTATAACGTCAAAAACATTTAAACAGTATTTACATTAAGAAGGAAGTCTTAATATGATCATGCTGTTCCGAATATATTCGTATCATTGATGATATGTGGTATGTTTATTTGTCAATGCAACCTACAAGTAAACTGCCTTCTTGACATGTTTTCCAAATGTTAATTAAGTTTCGTCCATGAAAACATTACATTCCCCGAGAAAAAAATGAATATCAAATTTTCGGTCAACTGTTCTAGCATAATAATTCTCTTTTTTCACTACACTAATTAATTTGTTTGGTGAGTTTAACCCAGCAAATAACGAATAGTAATTGATGCCATATAATACCTGTCCATTACTGATGTCTTCATGTACAACTGTTCTCCTATATTATCATCGTTGGAGCATAGTGTCCGAGCCAGTATGGAAGGCATCGCATAAAACCCATGAATTTTCCGACTTTTATTTAATCGGGTAATTCGTTCTGGTTGTTACTCGTTAGCAGATTAGTGTTCTTAAACAACTTGTCTAGCAACAACGTTTTGCACTAGTGACAATATTTATCAAACAACAATAGTGCCTTCATATTCCATGCTTGCTATTGCAAGACATGCTCAATTAGCTACAATGTACCCTAGAACATGTGTTGACACCGTTCACAACTATTTAGTCTCTGATTCAATGTTTTAAAATTTATTTAGTTAGATTTTGTTTATAAGCTCAACAATATGATATACTCAATGTTATGCATACTAAGCTGATTGTTAAAGGGAAGACAAAACGAATGCTCGTATTTTCTCCGCCTTAGTGTCGTTTTCCAACGAATTGTTTTCAATTGTCTTGAATCCGAGAAAATCAGTTCAGTCTCCAACCGGATGATACATCAAAACATTAAAATGTAAGAACATGTTTTTCACCAGAACTGTCTTAATACTATAATATACAAAAAAGTTTTGCTTTAAGATAGTGCTGCATATTAGCGGAAGCAAGCGTATTTTGTTCATAGTGATACACAAGGAGGAGGTTGTCTCTCTTTTACGGTAGATCTAGCCTCGGATTAAGTAGATTCCCAAATTACAAAACGTGGCGTCCATCTTACATAAGTCAGTGTTGTTCTTCTTTTCGACTGGACTATTGAATGGTGACAGGAATCATCGTCGTCATCAGGATTTGACGAGCAAATGCCGATGACACCGGTAATTGTGAAAAATGAGTGTAAATGTCCTTCTGTTATCTTTTGTCAAGCAGCTGAACAAGAGGTTAGTAAAAACAATGTTTTTTTTCTTCTTCAGATTGTCTCCTTTTCACAGCCCACGGAGATGTAAGAAACTGTATCGGAAAAAGACTTGTTAGAGCTGCAAATGAAACGCTCAAATCAACATCTGGGCCTACTGCAAACTCGACTGGCAGTCTAACTCCAGCAATGACCTCTCTACCTATAACAATACCTCAGATATCTTTTACTTCTGCAACCACGTCTCGAGAATTTAGGAATGGTCCATCTGTGACAGTTCAGCCTCATCCAATTGAGACTATATCTCGGAATCCAGGATCTGTAACTGACGTTGGACACACTTTTAGAGTGCCAAATAGTACAAATGCTGCTATATCCAGTTCTATAAATCCCGCAATATCTACGAATTCTGCATCTGTAGCTGGAGCTGGAAAAGCTTTGACAGAGAGACCTACTAGAAATCCCGTTGCATCCCGTAATCCTGCATCTGGCTCTGGTCAAACTTCTACTGTTCGATATACTAGATATCCCACTACAAACCGAATGAGCACCGTTTCTGATCCTGATCGCAATCGTACAATGCCTTCGCCTACAAAGAAACAGTAACTCGGAATCCTGCATCTGCGAATGGTCTATAGTTTACTCCTCCAATTCCATCGAATGCATATATAACTATAAATCCTGTATCTGGAGCTGGTCATACTTTTGTTATTCAACTTTCTAAAAAATACCACAATCTCTCGGAATCCTGCATGCGCAGCTTGAGCAGGACAAACTCTTTCTTATAGTGCCATCTGCTACAAATGCTACAATGGAACGTAATCATACATATTGAGCTGGATAAATGTATTGTTCCCACTTCCACAAATGTCAGTATAACCTGTGTCTCTATCAGGAAACCTGCATCCGGAGTTTGTTCAAATAATTCAGATCCACCTACAACAAATCTTACGGCTGGGAATGGTCAAACTTTTACTGTTCGACTTTCACCAAATGCTTTTATAACAATAATACTAGCTAAATAATTCTTCGAAAGCTCGGAATCGTGTATCCCATAAATGCTACTATAATCTAAAATCCTCTATCTGGAGCTGGTCATAATCTTTCATTACCGATTGCAACATATGCTAAGATAAGTTGGAAATATACGTCCTGGGACGGTCGAAATTTTATAATTAGCCACAAATGGTGGAATATCTTGTATTCTTTTATCTGGAGAGGGTTGTAGTTTTACCGTATAACTTGCCACATATGCTAGAAGAACTGGGAATTATAACGCTCGGACTTGTCTAACGTTTTCGGTTCCATTGATAATATATGTTGCTTCTACTCGGAGTCAAATATCAGGTTGCAATTTGCATTTGCCACTTGCAGAAAATATTACCTAATTCTTTGAACAACTGCAAATGCTGAGTCTAGGAATAGTATACCTTCTACTGTACCACTACCTACAAATACTACAATAACTCGGAATCCCGAATGTAGAGTCGGTCAAAATATTACAGTGCCACGTTTGACAAATCTTAATAATTTGGATTCATCCATCGAGGGGTGGTGTAACTTTTGATGCTCCATTTCCTTCAAATACTACATTAATACGGATTTGTACAGTCTGGACTGGTCATACTCTCACAGTGCCAAATGATACAAATGCCGCTACAACTGGAAATCCTGTATCAGATCATGGTCGAAAGTTCAATATTCCACTTACTACAAATGTCACTATAAATATGAATTCTGCATCTAGCTATGCTCAAACTTTTACTTTTCTATTAAACACAAATCAAATATAGTATGTAATCAAGTATATGGAGATTATTAAAATCTTCCATACCCGACTGCTACATATGTTGCAATAAATTGGAATCCTGCACCTGGAGTAAGTAATAATGTTAGTTTTAGACCTTCCCATTTGAACCTACTAAACTTTGACAATCATACAATGGCTATCTCAAGTTTTCGGTAATTTCAACAATGTAGTATGCATTTATCAAAGCGACAACATTCCTCTCTCAATTTCGTAATGCGAATACGGATTTTCAGTTTATTTAAATATGTTCAGTTCAAACGAATCCTCTATATTCCACCAATTCACTCGACCATCATTTACACGAGAATGGTTCAGAAACTCTGTATCTTTTCATTAAAACTGGTTCAATTCTACAATTCTTATATTAATCTTCATGTCTATCCGTCTATCTATGTGTCTATCTATCAATCTATCTATCTATCTCTCTATATATCTATCTATATATATATCTATCTATCTATCTATCTATCTATCTATCTATCTATCTATTTACCTATATATATATCTATCTATTTCTCGATCTATCTGTCTATATATATCTCTATATAACTATCTATGTATGTATCAATCAATCTATCTATCTTTCAATCTATCTATCTATCTATCTATCTATCTATCTATATATCTATCTATCTATCTCTCTTACTCTGGTGACTATTAATGCCAACATTGCAACGGAAGTATATCTTATACACATATAATGTGTTCATATATGGCAGGTCACACATTCCGCGTTACGTATCCTGCAAATTAGATACTAAGTCTTGAGAACCAGAACATTGGTCTGATCATCATGTTTTCAAAGTAACCCATCGAACTATGCATTAATTAAATGAATAAGGTATGCATTCAAATTTATCTATTTCGTGATGTCATCCCGGAATGTCAACTTCAGAATTCAAAATTGCAACCAAACATGTATGTATGTATGTATGTATGTATGTATGTATGTATGTATGTATGTATGTATGTAGTATGTATGTATGTATGTATGTATGTATGTATGTATGTATGTATGTATGTATGTTGTACGTATGTATGTATGTATGTATGTATGTATGTATGTATGTATGTATGTACGTATGTTTGTAAACTAAGTAAATGAAAAAGGAATACCCAAAAGTTTTATAGAATATTATAAATACAGTATTTGTCTAAAATACAAAGTTAAAACTTAGAAGTTAACTAGTATCGTGAATTAATTTCCAAATAGTCCTAAAGGTGATATCACAATTTTAAGCATATGTACATCCCAAAAGACTTCAAGCGTTCGTCCGATGTAAGTCCATTCTTAAATGTGCTGATTTGACATCAGCCCTGTACAGTGTTTATATGCTAACAGTCTTGATGTATGACAAAGTCACAATTAACTATGACTTTAAATGTATTAACAGTAAGGTTCAACCTAGTGATTGCATAGTTATTTTATGAACACAGTGTCAGTCAAATGAATAATTAGAATTTTCAGAAATCATCGCAAGCAATAACTGAAAACATCTAGAACACCGATTCCTCTACCGATATTTAAAAACGAAATAAATAATTATGTTGCTCACTGCCATATATAAAAACAATTTCGCAATTAGATATCAGGATCAGATTCGTTATTTCATTTCCAGAACATTCTAAATTGTCAACAAGGACATGACCTTAAGCAGCCAACCAGTCATAAATAATGTAGACCAGAATTTACAAGGAGAACATCAACAACCTGAAGTAAAATACCATCAGCATCTTAATCAAGGGCACTTCTACAACCTTCCAAGTTTGATGGCGACGTAATAATATTTACCCCAATCTTTTTGGGTATAATTTACTGACTGAATGGGACATTGAGCTGGTGGAATTTTTACACACCTGATTTAAACTAATAAGATTATTCAATTTCAAGATGGTAAAATAAACGAGTTTCAAATTTGAATCAGAAACTATGATGGCTGCAAGTTTCTTTCTTGCATGGTCGCACGATTATCTGAAGCACTAAAACCAGTTCAACGAACAATGTGTTTTTAAATTACATATATTTACAGCTTTCTGTCGTCACATCATGTAGTTTTCACAAGTTAATTTGTCCGTTACTTGAAATAGAAATATTTGTATTGGCGTTTGCTATGTTACAAATAATTAAAACAAGCCTGATTCCCTTAACTCTCACGCATCTGAAATGTAGTGGATACATTATGCGTCCGTGTTGTGATATGATGCATGTAAAAATGTTTTATTTCGTACATCATCATAAATACTGACATGTTATTACGGACCTTGCAATAGTTGGGACAAATAAATAGAAACTGGGAGAAAAGACATAGCAACTGTGGTCGTCATTATCTTGAATTTCAAAGGAAATAAAAGAAATCTCTATTTTCATGATTCAACATATGTGACATTTCTATTTTCTTTCGCACGAATCAGCAAAAAGTTTGACTTCAATGTATTTAGATATAAAGTTATTCCGCATTAATACCAGTACACATATATGCGCAATGAAATATATCTGGTTTAAATGAACCTAACATTGAAAGGTTATGCAATATTATGAGCACATGCACTCTATATCATCACGGTTTCAGATAATTCGATAAAATCTAAAACAAATATTTAACGAGCAAAACAAACTAGTCCAACACTAGTTCACCTTATGTTTTACAATAACGTCATTTGAGTTTGATAATTTCCACAAAACCAAAGAAGGCAGCTATTAAAACAGCTGTCTTGTAAAGAGTAACCTACAACAACAAAACTCATATATATATAGATCGTCAATCGGTGGCGATCATGACCATTTAATGTCATCGATCCACTGGTGGTGGGTCCGGAGATGGCTGATCAGTTCGATCCGGGCCTGGAAGAGTCCGTTGCCGTGGGGACATGGATGTGCAGGTTGCTGGCCGGGAGGTGCGGAATTGATGTACCTGGATTTACGCAGATTACGTTTATCAGCAGCGTCCACCAGTCTTTCCTGCTAAAAGGCTTCTGCACCAGCGTTGACATGACTGTGCCATGCAGATCGGTTATTAGCGACACTCTCCCATCTATCAGGATCAATGCCTAGGTTCTACAGCGAAGCCTTGAGGGTGTCCTTGTATCTCTTTTTTAACCACCGTGAGACCTTTTGCTTGTTGCATCTCTCCATAAAATACCTTCTTAGGTAGGAAATTCTACCGGCATGTGGACAACATGACTAGCCCATCGGAGTTGTGCCTTGCACAGCTTGGCGTGGATGCTTGTCATTCCCACCTTAGCGAGCATCTCTGTGTTTCGTACCTTGTCCTGCCATCTGATTTTCAGTAGTTTCATCAGGAGCTCATATGAAAGTGGTTCAGGTTTTTAACATGGCGATTATACACAGTCCATGTCTCGCAAGCATAGAGGAGGGTGGGGAGAACAACCGCTGCGTAGACTTTGTGTTTGGTGGCAAGCTTGATGCCTCTGCTATCCCAGACATTTGAGCGGAGTCTACCAACTGCTATGCTGTCTTTGGCAATCCTAGTGTTAACCTCATCTTCTATGTGGACTGCTTGTGAGAGGGTGCTACCGAAGTATGTGAACCTGTCTACATTTTTGAGCTAATGGCCATTGACAGAGATGGATGGTTATATGTAATCTTCTCCAGGAGCTGGCTGATGCAGAACCTCGGTCTTGCTGGTAGAGATGGTGAGTCCGAAGTTGGAGTACGCTGTGGAAAAAAGGTACATTCTATGTTGTATGCCTGCCTCTGTGCACAGGCACAGTTATCTGCAAACAGCAGGTCGCGAATGTTCTCAACTTGGACATTGGTTTTGGCTTGGAGCCTCCTCCGGTTGAGCGACTTCCCAGCCAGACGCTATCTGAGACCTACTCCAACATTGCTGTCCTTGAAAGCATCCATCAACATTGCGGAGAAGATGAGGCTGAATGGAGTAGGGGCTAAGACGCATGCTTGTTTCACACCATTCGTAACTGCAAAGGGTTTGGAATAGTTACCCTAGTCCTGGACTCTGGCAAGCATGCCATCATGAAACTGTCTCGCCATTTCAATGAAGACTTCTGGACATCGAAATTTGGCCATGATCTTCCAAAGGCCTTCGCGACTGACAGTGTCGACTGCCTTAGTCAGGTCCACGAAGGTGGTGTATAGCTGGACATTTTGTTCAATATATTGTTCTTGCATCTGTCTGGCAGCAAAGGTCATGTCGATGGTGCCTCTCCCCTTTCTGAAGCCATACTGCCTTTCTGGCAGTAGGCCATGATCAAGGTGTTATGTGAGTCTGTTTAGCGGTAGCCTGGCTAGCATCTTGCCAGCGATGCAGAGTACAGAAATTCCTCTATGGATGTCGCAGGACTGGCGATTTCCTTTGCATTTGTAAAGGTGAACGATAGATGCATCTTTGAATTCATGGGGCATGCGTTTCATACTCCACATACCACAAAACATCTCTGTTAGTCTTCCCACTAACTTAGGCCCACCAGACTTGTAGATCTATGCTCCTTGAGCTTTTTTACTAGCTTTTATTGCGGTTAGGCAGACGGAAGATGTTGTTTGTGACCAGTATTTCAAATGTTGCGCACATTCTCAAGAGTAAATATCCATTGCTGTTGCAGTTGCCACTTTCATGTATACCAATAACTCCCTTCCACGAGATTTGGTCCGCTCCAACTCTGGCGTTAAAATCACCAAGAATGATCAGCCTGTCTGACTTTGGTACCGAAACTATCAGTTTCCAGATCCTGGTAGAACTTGTCTTTGGCTTACTCCGAGTAGGTCATGGTTGGTGCACAATCACTAATGAGTGTGGTTCGCTTTTTTCCATGTAATGGTAGCTTCAGCATTATAAGCCGGTCATTAATTCCTTTTGGTAAGATGGAGAGCTTATTCACCAAACTAAACTGGACAGCGAATCCAACTCCAGACTCCCGACGTTTATCGGTGCCACGAAAACTCCAGAAAAAGGTGTAACGAGCTCCAACTTCAGTCAGTTGGCCCTCGTCGGCCAAGCGAGTTTAACTTAGGGCTGCTATCTCTATCTTGTAGCGAGCAAGTTCTCTTGCAATCAGGGCAGTTCTTTTCTCTGGTCTGTCAGCCTATGCACGATCCAAAGGTGATGAAAAGGTCTGCTTAGTCGCTCAGACGGCTGCCGACATCCATTTCTGCTTCAGATCAATAGAATACGACCATATGGCCTGAGCCGCCTGCATACACGTCGCCGCATGACTTGGGTACGGGTGATGACATAAATGAGTTGCGCGTCAGTTGGATTAAAGTGAGGAAGAGTTCCGCTGCATCGGCCTCACTCTCGTCCAGGCTCTACTTTGTCCAGTTGCAAGACGTGGTCAAGACGGCTGAAATGAAGACTGGATGCAGCGGATGACCAAGGCGTCCTACGTGTCGTGCCGTGCTCTTAGCGCTCCACATCGCTTTGCTGGGTCCGCCTTTATGCCCGTTGAACAGCTGATGGTTCCTGCGCGCAGTCCACCGGTTCCAGTCTTCACATGCAATGGTAGACAATCCCTGGATCACCGGGGGTCTGAAACCCATCTGTTACACTCAACCTGGTTTGGCCGGCCAGTCGAAGCCGTTGTCCGTGGTGTGGCCCCTCCGCATGCTACAACTTCTTGAAGCCACAGGTGAGAGTTCAGCGCCAAGTGGAGACCAAAGGTGGACTAGCTACCTCCGAGGAAATAAAACTACTACCCCACATGATATTGTTTTTTGCTCGAGATAGTAATTCAATGTTGTAATCTGGAATATTTCATTATATGAATGTTGAAAGAAATAGTGGCAAATAGCTTTTCCTTATAAACATGACATAAATAATGGTTTGATAGTGATTTCTCAATAAACATCTTATCACAGCAGACTGGTTATTATCCAAAAGCTTAAACTGTATGTATATCTAAAATAGACCTTTTAAATATACTTTCGTCTGGAAAAGATCATTTTGAAAATATATAAGGAATACGTGCTAAGACTTCTTTCGTAATAACTTCATATTGGAATAGTAATATTTCTAGTGCCATTACCGAAAAGGAAGCGAGTTTTATTATGCATTTCCATATTGTGTATAGGAATTTTGTTTAAGTTTCTTGACTGTTTTAATTTGTAAAAATCATATCACATATCTAATTTTTTCATATTTGTAGAATATAATCACCATTTGTAAACAAGATATGTCGTAACTAGTTGAAGTCATTCATTTTAGATTATATTTTAAGAAAATGATCATTTCTAAGCAACATGTTCATATTGATTTAAATTATTAGCTAATAATTAAGTAAAGAGCCACGTCTTTCTTATAGCTCGGTTATTAATTCATTATGATGATTGAGGTTTTTGTTCCCCAAAAGATGCAACCAAGGTTATTTAGATTCAAATTATTCATTCCTATTTTGAGATCTGTCTAGTGGAATTAATGTTTTTCAGCTTGGCGATACATTCAGAATGACGAATTCGAAATACATTCTATGTGACGATTTCATGTCTAGAAAGTGAAATTGGTAAGAACATTGCAGAACCAGATGAAAACATTGTCTCTGTTTAGCGCGTAAGGCTATCTATTTGAAGAACTACGGAATAATTTCTTCGACTGCGGTGCACAAACAGATAAACAAATATTTGACCAATCTTTACGAATCTTTGACTGCTCCGGTGACCTAGGGGTTAGAGCGTCCGCCTCGGATGCAGAATGTTGCGGGTTTGAGCCACGGCTGAATCACACCAAAGCCTTTTCAAAATTGCATTAACAGCTGTCGCGCGAGGCGCTCAGTAATAATATATTCGTGTTAAGATATGTCTGCTGAATGTTGTCCCAGTGCTAGTTCCAGTGTTAGACATCAATATTAAACGCCACATTGCAGACATCGTAGCGATAGGACTGAAAATGTTTTAATGCTAAGTTAAAAATAAAAATCAAAGACACACACACACACAAATAAATACGACTGCAAACATTTGCTTCATTTATCAAATCGATATTTTCCGATAATCCAGAAAATTATCTTGAGGAAACGATATGAACCGGAGCTATGGCATCGTTTACATTATCATTTTCCAATGAACATACCGCACTCAGAATTTATCCAACAAATTAGATACGTTACAGATTTTATACGATTGACGTGCTTCAAATTAAGGTCACGGCCGTCTTTTAAATTAAGCAACAAAATTATGAAAGCAAGATATGACGGGACAACTGAACACAGGCTTAACAAAAGGTCAAGATTTTAACACTGATTGTATGATTAGAAATATTAATGGCTAACTAAAGCAAGTGCAAGAGAAGTATTTCAGTCATTCTGATGAGACTGACCTAGTCTTTATTAAGGAAAACATTTTCCACTTTTCTTTTATGAAATCAATTAGCAGTCCATCAAAACAAAATCAGAAATGAATATTATTATAAATATTCTTAACGGAGTGTTATTAGGTCATTTGGTCTTACACGTTTACTTCAATAAAGAATTATTTTGCAAGCGTTTTGTGTATTATCTGGTTTTCAGACGTAAGTGAATCTAAGCAAACTTCTAAACAATATGCATACAGGTAACAAATAGCAAACGCCAACTGGAATAGTGGAAACCATATGCCAAAACCCCTGTTGGAATAGCAGAAAAACTTGTACTAGATTCAGCCCTACGAATCCACACTTCTAATGTCTCTTGCGTCGAAAGATGGCTGAATCTAGAACGACGACACGGCGCTTATCGGACAGCATTTGTCAATCGCATGATAAGGAATCGGATTAAGCCATTCCGCCCCTACAATTGTTTTGGATTATGCGATACACAAAGATAAGGATAAACAAACTAGGGAGATTAACATAAGTGAGACAATATTGTAACAATCTTAGTCTGTTCTTGCATCCATCGGTATGTAATCTCATCATATAAACTGCTTTCAGAAACACTTTGATTCCTACTTAGAGGATACCCATTTAGGAAGAGAATGTGCTGGATATGCTTTGGAATTAGGTCGAGAAAACATGATTGTCAAACCCAATCGAATTATTTAAAGCCAAGAAATTTTCAGGAAAAAAAATATATTGTCTGGTTTATATTAAATATGTTCTTGAAACAGAAATTGCATATTTGAATTTTATATATAAATGATAATGATTTCCATAAAGACGGCGGGAGATATTCACTATATTCAAACCTAGAAATCCCCTCGTCGTCTGGCGAAAAAGGATATTCCCGGTTAACGTCATTTAAGTACAATTAACATTATATATACATGACCAAAAGAAGTATGCGTGACAATAATATTCACTGGTATAGCTGAGAAGGAAACTAATAACCATTTATAAAAGACTAGAGTAATCATACTAAAATTTTTTGAAAAAGATTTATTCATCCGTGCTGATGGAATTCATATGAAAAGATTTCACATAATGAAGAAACAGGAGAACAACTTGTGCCCGATTTCGACCGCTGACCACCATAGCATAATTCCCTTATTTTAAGGAGAAAACATCATGTAAGAAAGGCAAGACCACACACAGGGCCGGCATTAAGACTATTGTCCCGATTAGGCCCAATTGTTTACCACGCTCACAGGGTCAGCGCGCCAAACAATTTTTTTAAAACACATCTATAGAGGGAAAGTAATTGTAAAGCGAATGAAGAATACCTTTACTTCAATATCATATAAAATTTGTTTAAAAGTTTATTTTTTGAATGCTGTTCTCACACGGGGCCTGCTCGCGTAAATTAAAGGGCCACTTAAGTTACCACATAATACTTACTGAATCAATGAACAATTTCCTAAAAATAGGTATTGAAACGAATTAAACTGCTTCCACCTGGGTATAAGAAAAAGATTCAGACATCCTTAGTATTCATCTGGAAAGAGTTCACGTAATGAAGCAAAAGCAAACAACTACTACTCCACTTAGACCGCTGAGCAACATATCGAAATTCATTTATTTAAAGAAAAGAGAATTTGTTAGAAAGGCCACACCACACAAGTTACGAAATATGGTAGATGTGATCTATAAACAATTTCTTAAAGAGCTAATGGAACGAAAAAGCTGCTTTCACGTGCGTATATGAAAGCTAGAAAGAAAAGTCTTCATTCACGGCCGATCTGTTTGCCCGAGTCTCGGTGTGTCAAGAAACGATTGTGAAAATCTGATAAGAAAGGTATGTTCATAGCAAAACTATGTAAAGACTCGATGGAAGCTTTAAAGAAGAGTTTAACGCCATTTTTCAGCCCACAACAGGCTATACATGGCGGCCAGTATTGATGGTGGAGGAAGAACCCGGGAAAACCGCCAGAAAGAACCACCGACCCACGAGAAGCTACTAGCAGGCTTTGTCACATACCCACATTCTCCGAATCTGAGACTCGAACCCACGAAGACAGAGGTGAGATGGCAGTGATCCGTAACGAAGAGCGCTTTAGACCACTGGGCCACTCGGGGCCCCATTTAACGAAGAGACTACACAACGTGGGAAAAACTAGGAATACTGATAGACAAAGATAATTGCATATCTCTTCTAACCAATTCTAATACAATATTTGCTAATAGGAAGAATAACAAATATATCACAATAAAGTATATCGTAAGCCATATTTGGAGAAAATGTAAGCTAGCTAGATGTAAATATTATGATGCAAAAGAAATCACTCACGAATGTATGCATACGGAAACAATGACATGTTTCCTGCCCTTAAAATTTACGAGACAACAATCAGAAAATGTTCAAAACTGAACGAAAAAAAACTAACATTTTCGTTAATTTCGAAGCGTATTTCCTTAATGTACTGTTTGTTCTTTCCGCCTTTCTTTTATACAGAGAAAGGAAAGATAAGATAGCTTCACCATTTCAAATGTTCTAGAGAGTTCAAAAGGATTTAGTCCATTGAAGCAATGACTTTAATAACGTAACAATCTGTAAAATGGGAGTTAAACTGATCTTGTTGATAACAAAATGTAATATCGTCCAATGCTAAGGTATATGCATGCAAAGTGAAATGCTAATAGATTCATTCAAGTCCTGCGTGTTGTAACCTGATGGTACTATATAATCTGGCATTGTCAGTCTTACAAAGCTGGAATTAGTGAAACATAAGCCATGTATTATCTAATGAATTAGTCACAGTCGAGCCATACAATTCCAACCAACTTAATCGGTTTAAAACGGTCATTAACGAGTAACAGTATGCCCTACGATCACAAAATAAAAGCTCCGTCTGAGAGTATGAACGTCGTAGTGTGGAAGTAAGCACCTGCTAAGCGACTGAAAAATCAATGTAAGTTTATATATAGGCTGCAATAGTTGTACTTCCGATCTGTTATTCACTTTAATTAGATATCATTTCTAGTTTCCGTTTTTATTATTAACACTGAAAGCTCATTTTCAATGTATCGGTACATTTGTAGATACAAGATTTTGTTGTTTCTTTTTCTTACTTTAAATGTATTAAGATTGCATGATCCAAGATGTTTAATTACAAGTTGCCTTATGATTCTACTATTACGTTAAAATATGTTATTGATTAAAGTTTAGATTAAACAATCTAAATGTACGAAGAAGCTATTGTGAAATCTCTCTCTCTCTTTCTTTCACTCTCTCACTACATAGATGGAATATAAATAGTACGGGGAAAATCACATTTGTTCTACTAGTCAACACCGCATTCATTGCCTAAAACAATAAAAGGAATAGGCACAAATATCAAATCCAATACGGGCATGGCACGACAAGGAATCTCAGCTAAGGAATCATCAAAATTATTTTCCATAGAAATGATCCGAAATCGTCAACAACGCGCCAGTCCACGGGCTCTTGCACTCGTATAGGAAACCAGTTAGTATGCATATTTGCTACAGTGATCCCCGCTCTGCTGATCTTCACGCATAACCTCCATAAATAATAGACAGGTAACCGTGAAATAACCAAGCACAAGTACATTGCACGTTGCCATACACAATGCTATTTCTTAAATAAATAGACTCAAGCTCATTTTAAGTAGCCGTTATATATTTTTTAAAAATTCGTTACGAAGAAAGTGATAAATAATTGATTCATTTGGAAGTAATTTCATTATAAATACATTGGTGGAAATTATATCCTGTCTGATTTCACCAAAGTTGGCTTTGCATTAGGAAGATATTATATTTGGTTCTTGAAATTTCGGACAGAAGATGGATTGGGTGAGTCAGCCGAAATGCATCCGATCTGGTTTGAATTTGCTGGTAAGAAATTGGTTTCGAATGGTTTTGAGCAACAACGCAAACTATATTACTTACGATTACAACTGACTGTGCAAAGAGATACAGCTTCAAACGTACTGCATCTCGCTTAAAGGCATTGAATGGGTTGTTCGGAATAGCCAGTGTCACTTTTCCAAGATGTAATATTACTCAAATATGAACAAATTATTGATTTGCTATTTTCAGACAAAAACAGAAAAAATGCGTACTCTGATCATTGTGTACCTCACTGTGACGGTGACCAGTTCCAGTTTGGTCCTGGCAAAATCACTTGGTAAGCATTCCAGTAGGCTGCTCTTTCCGTCTGTCTGTATCTTTATCTATACTAGCTTTAGGAATATATGTCCTTCATATAATATGTCTATATTGAATATTGATCAAAGGTACAAAGGATCAGGTTGGCCAGATTAGTTTGTGAGGGGTGGGAGCGAGGAGATCCTAGAGATAAACATGTTTCAAATATCGTTATCAACAAATCCAGTTTTCGGTTGAAGATACGAAACCACATTTGTTTAGAACTCACCAATGATGTATTGTAACAGAACCAAGGCATTATATTTGCTGCTAACTTCGAAACAATAGAAATATATGAATATGTCAACGTAATTGGTCACTGATTTATTTGCTAAGCAAGTGATATTTCAATGTAATTCATAGACTGGTCTTTATTCCAGCAGATTAGCCAACATACTAAGACAGACGAGAGAGATGTCTTCACGTCTGCATCAAAGTTTTACACTATGGGACATGTAACAGGTTATGAATTACAATTGTAAACAAACATAATGATGTCATGTCTGTATTTTAATTATAACTTTCAAGGTTCTTTATGCTAAAGTTTAAGCAGAATATTTATCATTGGAGAAAGCTGAATGAGTAGACTTTTGATAGTGTTATTATAAGCAAAGAGCAGACACCCTGGTGTAAATTAGTGCCAATGCCTCGTATTGTATTCATGCAAATTAGACTCGTGTCCACTTTTCTTTGTCTTTTGATTAAAGTATAACGTCAAAAACATTTAAACAGTATTTACATTAAGAAGGAAGTCTTAATATGATCATGCTGTTCCGAATATATTCGTATCATTGATGATATGTGGTATGTTTATTTGTCAATGCAACCTACAAGTAAACTGCCTTCTTGACATGTTTTCCAAATGTTAATTAAGTTTCGTCCATGAAAACATTACATTCCCCGAGAAAAAAATGAATATCAAATTTTCGGTCAACTGTTCTAGCATAATAATTCTCTTTTTTCACTACACTAATTAATTTGTTTGGTGAGTTTAACCCAGCAAATTACGAATAGTAATTCATGCCATATAATACCTGTCCATTACTGATGTCTTCATGTACAACTGTTCTCCTATATTATCATCGTTGGAGCATAGTGTCCGAGCCAGTATGGAAGGCATCGCATAAAACCCATGAATTTTCCGACTTTTATTTAATCGGGTAATTCGTTCTGGTTGTTACTCGTTAGCAGATTAGTGTTCTTAAACAACTTGTCTAGCAACAACGTTTTGCACTAGTGACAATATTTATCAAACAACAATAGTGCCTTCATATTCCATGCTTGCTATTGCAAGACATGCTCAATTAGCTACAATGTACCCTAGAACATGTGTTGACACCGTTCACAACTATTTAGTCTCTGATTCAATGTTTTAAAATTTATTTAGTTAGATTTTGTTTATAAGCTCAACAATATGATATACTCAATGTTATGCATACTAAGCTGATTGTTAAAGGGAAGACAAAACGAATGCTCGTATTTTCTCCGCCTTAGTGTCGTTTTCCAACGAATTGTTTTCAATTGTCTTGAATCCGAGAAAATCAGTTCAGTCTCCAACCGGATGATACATCAAAACATTAAAATGTAAGAACATGTTTTTCACCAGAACTGTCTTAATACTATAATATACAAAAAAGTTTTGCTTTAAGATAGTGCTGCATATTAGCGGAAGCAAGCGTATTTTGTTCATAGTGATACACAAGGAGGAGGTTGTCTCTCTTTTACGGTAGATCTAGCCTCGGATTAAGTAGATTCCCAAATTACAAAACGTGGCGTCCATCTTACATAAGTCAGTGTTGTTCTTCTTTTCGACTGGACTATTGAATGGTGACAGGAATCATCGTCGTCATCAGGATTTGACGAGCAAATGCCGATGACACCGGTAATTGTGAAAAATGAGTGTAAATGTCCTTCTGTTATCTTTTGTCAAGCAGCTGAACAAGAGGTTAGTAAAAACAATGTTTTTTTTCTTCTTCAGATTGTCTCCTTTTCACAGCCCACGGAGATGTAAGAAACTGTATCGGAAAAAGACTTGTTAGAGCTGCAAATGAAACGCTCAAATCAACATCTGGGCCTACTGCAAACTCGACTGGCAGTCTAACTCCAGCAATGACCTCTCTACCTATAACAATACCTCAGATATCTTTTACTTCTGCAACCACGTCTCGAGAATTTAGGAATGGTCCATCTGTGACAGTTCAGCCTCATCCAATTGAGACTATATCTCGGAATCCAGGATCTGTAACTGACGTTGGACACACTTTTAGAGTGCCAAATAGTACAAATGCTGCTATATCCAGTTCTATAAATCCCGCAATATCTACGAATTCTGCATCTGTAGCTGGAGCTGGAAAAGCTTTGACAGAGAGACCTACTAGAAATCCCGTTGCATCCCGTAATCCTGCATCTGGCTCTGGTCAAACTTCTACTGTTCGATATACTAGATATCCCACTACAAACCGAATGAGCACCGTTTCTGATCCTGATCGCAATCGTACAATGCCTTCGCCTACAAAGAAACAGTAACTCGGAATCCTGCATCTGCGAATGGTCTATAGTTTACTCCTCCAATTCCATCGAATGCATATATAACTATAAATCCTGTATCTGGAGCTGGTCATACTTTTGTTATTCAACTTTCTAAACAATACCACAATCTCTCGGAATCCTGCATGCGCAGCTTGAGCAGGACAAACTCTTTCTTATAGTGCCATCTGCTACAAATGCTACAATGGAACGTAATCATACATCTTGAGCTGGATAAATGTATTGTTCCCACTTCGACAAATGTCAGTATAACCTGTGTCTCTCTCAGGAAGAATGCATCCGGAGTTTGTTCAAATAATTCAGATCCACCTACAACAAATCTTACGGCTGGGAATGGTCAAACCTTTACTGTTCGACTTTCACCAAATGCTTTTATAGCTAGAATTCCTGTATCTGCGAATGTAAAAGAATCTAACAATAATACTAGCTAAATAATTCTTCGAAAGCTCGGAATCGTGTATCCCATAAAGGCTACTATAATCTAAAATCCTCTATCTGGAGCTGGTCATAATCTTTCATTACCGATTGCAACATATGCTAAGATAAGTTGGAAATATACGTCCTGGGACGGTCGAAATTTTATAATTAGCCACAAATGGTGGAATATCTTGTATTCTTTTATCTGGAGAGGGTTGTAGTTTTACCGTATAACTTGCCACATATACTTGAAGAACTGGGAATTATAAAGCTCGGACTTGTCTAACGTTTTCTGTTCCATTGATAATATACGTTGCTTCTACTCGGAGTCAAATATCAGGTCGCAATTTGCATTTGCCACTTGCAGAAAATGTTACCTAATTCTTTGAACAACTGCAAATGCTGAGCCTAGGAATAGTATAGCTTCTACTGTACCACTACCTACAAATACTACAATAACTCGGAATCCCGAATGTAGCGTCGGTCAAAATATTACAGTGCCACGTTTGACAAATCTTAATAATTTGGATTCATCCATCAAGGGGTGGTGTAACTTTTGATGCTCCATTTCCTTCAAATACTACATTAATACGGATTTGTACAGTCTGGACTGGTCATACTCTCACAGTGCCAAATGATACAAATGCCGCTATAACTGGAAATCCTGTATCAGATCATGGTCGAAAGTTCAATATTCCACTTACTACAAATGTCACTATAAATATGAATTCTGCATCTAGCTATGCTCAAACGTTTACTTTTCTATTAAACACAAATCAAATATAGTATGTAATCAAGTATATGGAGATTATTAAAATCTTCCATACCCGACTGCTACATATGTTACAATAAATTGGAATCCTGCACCTGGAGTAAGTAATAATGTTAGTTTTAGACCTTCCCATTTGAACCTACTAAACTTTGACAATCATACAATGGCTATCTCAAGTTTTCGGTAATTTAAACAATGTAGTATGCATTTATCAAAGCGACAACATTCCTCTCTCTATTTCGTAATGCGAATACGGATTTTCAATTTATTTAAATATGTTCAGTTTCAAACGAATCCTCTAAATTCCACCAATTCACTCGACCATCATTTACACGAGAATGGTTCAGAAACTCTGTATCTTTTCATTAAAACTGGTTTAATTCTACAATTCTTATATTAATCTTCATGCCTATCCATCTATCTATGTGTATATCTATCAATCTATCTATCTATCTCTCTATATATCTATCTATCTATCTATATATATATCTATCTATTTACCTCTATATCTGTCTATCTATTTATCGATCTATCTGTCTATATATCTCTATATAACTATCTATGTGTGTATCAATCAATCTATCTATCTATCAATCTATCTATCTATCTATCTATCTATCTATATATCTATCTATCTATCTATATATCTATCTATCTATCTATCTATCTATCAATCTATCTATCTATCTATCTATCTCTCTTACTCTGATGACTATTAATGCCAACATTGTAACGGAAGTATATCTTATACACATATCATTTGTTCATATATGGCAGGTCACACATTCAGCGTTACGTATCCTGCAAATTAGATACTAAGTCTTGAGAACCAGAACATTGGTCTGATCATCATGTTTTCAAAGTAACCCATCTAACTATGCATTAATTAAATGAATAAGGTATGCATTCAAATTTATCTATTTCGTGATGTCATCCCGGATTGTCAACTTCAGAATTCAAAATTGCAACCAAACATGTATGTATGTATGTATGTATGTATGTATGTATGTATGTATGTATGTATGTATGTACGTATGTATGTATGTATGTATGTATGTTGTATGTATGTATGTATGTATGTATGTATGTATGTATGTTGTACGTATGTATGTATGTATGTATGTATGTATGTATGTATGTTTGTAAACTAAGTAAATGAAAAAGGAATACCCAAAAGTTTTATAGAATATTATAAATACAGTATTTGTCTAAAATACAAAGTTAAAACTTAGAAGTTAACTAGTATCGTGAATTAATTTCCAAATAGTCCTAAAGGTCATATCACAATTTTAAGCATATGTACATCCCAAGAGACTTCAAGCGTTCGTCCGATGTAAGTCCATTCTTAAATGTGCTGATTTGACATCAGCCCTGTACAGTGTTTATATGCTAACAGTCTTGATGTATGACAAAGTCACAATTAACTATGACTTTAAATGTATTAACAGTAAGTTTCAACCTAGTGATTACATAGTTATTTTATGAACACAGTGGCAGTCAAATGAATAATTAGAATTTTCAAAAATCATCGCAAGCAATAACTGAAAACATCCAGAACACCGATTCCTCTACCGATATTTAAAAACGAAATAAATAACTATGTTGCTCACTGCCATATATAAAAACAACTTCGCAATTAGATATCAGGATCAGATTCGTTATTTCATTTCCAGAACATTCTAAATTGTCAACAAGGACATGACCTTAAGCAGCCAACCAGTCATAAATAATGTAGACCAGAATTTACAAGGAGAACATCAACAACCTGAAGTAAAATACCATCAGCATCTTAATCAAGGGCACTTCTACAACCTTCCAAGTTTGATGGCGACGTAATTATATTTCCCCCAATCTTTTTGGGTATAATTTACTGACTGAATGGGACACTGAGCTGGTGGAACTTTTACACACCTGATATAAAATCATAAGCTTATTCAATTTCAAGATGGTAAAATAAACGAGTTTCAAATTTGAATCAGAAACTATGCTGCAAGTTTCTTTCTTGCATGGTCGCACGATTATCTGAAGCACTAAAACCAGTTCAACGAACAATGTCCTTTTAAATTACATATATTTACAGCTTTCTGTCGTCACATCATGTAGTTTTCACAAGTTAATTTGTCCGTTACTTGAAATAGAAATATTTTTATTGGCGTTTGCTATGTTACAAATAATTAAAACAAGCCTGATTCCCTTAACTCTCACGCATCTGAAATGTAGTGGATACATTATGCGTCCGTGTTGTGATATGATGCATGTAAAAATGTTTTATTTCGTACATCATCATATATACTGACATGTTATTACGGACCTTGCAATAGTTGGGAAAAATAAATAGAAACTGGGAGAAAAGACATAGCAACTGTGGTCGTCATTATCTTGAATTTCAAAGGAAATAAAAGAAATCTCTATTTTCATGATTCAACATATGTCACATTTCTATTTTCTTTCGCACGAATCAGCAAAAAGTTTGACTTCAATGTATTTAGATATAAAGTTATTCCGCATTAATACCAGTACACATATATGCGCAATGAAATATATCTGGTTTAAATGAACCTAACATTGAAAGGTTATGCAATATTATGCGCACATGCACTCTTATATCATCACGGCTTCAGATCATTCGATAAAATCTAAAACAAATATTTAACAAGCAAAATAAAGTAGTCCAATACTAGTTCACCTTATGTTTTACAATAACGTCATTTGAGTTTGATAATTTCCACAAAACCAAAGAAGGCAGTTATTAAAACAGCTGTCTTGTAAAGAGTAACATCATAACCTACAACAAGAAAACTCATCCCACACAAAACGACACAAAAAGACCATAGTAAGAAACAACAACTACTATTTCACTAAGGGTGTGGTGTTTACATATACGGGATGTGTCAAGGAAATTTGCGCACGACGTTTACTCACCCATATCAATACCCCAACACCTTTTGCTGCCGTTGTTCTCCGATATGTTTCATTCCCTGTTATGTGACTGGGTAAGGAGATTGTTTTCAACGTAACGTGTACCATATTCCATTATTCCAATTGCATGCTATACTGTTAGATATCACATTTGAAATTATTGCTGCTGATGTTGCCATTGTATTTAAAGGCAACATAGTTTGATACTGTTTTTATTATACAATGTGAATGTTCTGAACTTAAACAATGAAAAGTACGTAGTCGGATGACTCAAAAGATATAAAGTCCATTGAAAGCATTTTATTGCAAATGATATACAAGCATTTATTATAGAAGAAATAGTGAAAAGCAAAATGCGATAAAAAGAAATAAACTTTTATTTGAGTATAAGGTACATGCAGATGCAGGGAGATTTAAAGATGTTTATTAATATATCCTCCTTTTCAAAACAAATAACGCTTATCATCTTAAGGAGAAAGAG
Source organism: Sinohyriopsis cumingii (assembly GCA_028554795.2). NCBI lineage: Eukaryota > Metazoa > Mollusca > Bivalvia > Unionida > Unionidae > Sinohyriopsis > Sinohyriopsis cumingii. The sequence goes on along the minus strand of CM068833.1, from coordinate 94,089,188 downwards.
AAACATTGTTTACCTACACAAATTATATCTCGGGATGGAATTCATGTCATGTGAGAATAATTCAACCACCTCTTTGAATGACATTCCATATACATAATCATTCTTATAATAGTGTATTTCGCAATCCTGCGTATTTTGTTACATTACGTTGATTACGTTACACGTCACGTCACAACGCTAATGCAGAGCAAGCCTAAATCATTACTTGACAAAGCAATTCTACGACTATATCGGTTATTTAGAGTATAATGATAACGTCAGAAATTTCTAGCACAGTAAGTCGACTGTAAGTTGATTTATATAATTTTGTGTTAAATTTGCTTGAATAACTAATCCAACGTCTACATCTATTATTCTTGTTTTTCATGTGAAATGTCACTTTGAAGTTTACACGATTTCTTGTCCAAAGTACATTTCTCTTGTTTCTTTAAAAATTTTAATTCCTTTTGAATACAGACCCAGTCATCAACGTCAAACAAAGTTAAGCACATTTCTTGTTATTTTACGTTTCTTTTACGAGAAATGTTTGCGTGTGTCTGTGCGTGTATTTTCGGTTTGGTATTCTGGGAGTGATTGTTTGTTACTTATAACGTTGTGTGAACCATTGCTCGACGTACTGAGACGTTTAGGCAATGTACTCGTTCCTAAACAAACGTCGTGGATTCCAAACATGCTTTTCGATACATTGATTAATTATGATATTGAATTCAGTGAATTAAAGTTTACAATTGCATAGATTTTACCCACAAATAACGTCAACAATGCATACCTGTCTATCTATCTATCGATGGATAGATATATAGATAGATACATACAAAGATAGACAGATAGATAGATTAATAAATCGTCATTCATTCATATATATATATATATATATATATATATATATATATATATATATATATATATATATATATATATATATATATATATATATATATATATATATATATATTCATTTATTCCGTATTTTTCCTCCTTTTTGAGATGATTAACATTGAGATATATACAGACACGAAATTGCTACGGACAAAACTTACAATAACATTTATAAATCACACATACAATTCATATACTCACATACAAATTACATATTCCTACAGACCTAAATGGCAATTCCTTTTCCATGTGTATTGTTTGTATAGCGTTTACTACCAATTAAAAGATAAGTCTCGTTTTCTCTGATTCAACATAATCTATCAGGTACACAACACAATTTTCAGATTTGAGAACTACTAGGGACTTTACATTATAATTTAAAAGCAGTTATATAGCTACCTAATCTATGCTATGCTGATAAGCTTAAACTTTTTCTTTGACCTTGGTATTGGCCATAACATGGCATGTTTAATGGAATGATGTACATGTTTTATCTTTGAAAAGAATAAGCCACACAAGCACACACACACACACGGATATATATATATATATATATATATATATATATATATATATATATATATATATATATATATATATATATAATGTTCGTCCATCGGTGGCGATCATGACCATTTAATGTCATCGATCCACTGGTGGTGGGTCCGGAGATGGCTGATCAGTCCGATCCGGGCCTGGAAAAGTCCGTTGCCGTGGGGACATGGATGTGCAGGTTCCTGGCCGGGAGTTGCGGAACTGATGTACCTGGATTTGCGCAGATTACGTTTATCAGCAGCGTCCACCAGTCTTTCCTGCTAAAAGGCTTCTCCACCAGCGTTGACTTGACTCTGCCAAGCAGATCGGTTATTAGCGACACTCTCCCAGCTATCAGGATCAATGCCTAGGTTCTTCAGCGAAGGGTGTCCTTGTATCTCTTTTTTAACCACCGTGAGACATTTTGCTTGTTGCATCTCTCCATAAAATACCTTCTTAGGTAGGAAATTCTACCGGCACGTGGACAACATGACTAGCCCATCGGAGTTGTGCCTTGCACAGCTTGGTGTGGATGCTTGTCATGCCGACCTTAGCGAGCATCTCTGTGTTTCGTACCTTGTCCTGCCATCTGATTTTCAGTAGTTTCATCAGGAGCTCATATGAAAGTGGTTCAGGTTTTTAACATGGCGACTATACACAGTCCATGTCTCGCAAGCATAGAGGAGGGTGGGGAGAACAACCGCTGCGTAGACTTTGTGTTTGGTTGCAAGCTTGATGCCTCTGCTATCTCAGACATTTGAGCGGAGTCTACCGAATGCTATGCTGTCTTTGGCAATCCTAGTGTTAACCTCATCTTCTATGTGGACTGCTTGTGAGTGGGTGCTACCGAAGTATGTGAACCTGTCTACATGTTTGAGCTAATGGCCATTGACAGAGATGGATGGTTATATGTAATCTTCTCCAGGAGCTGGCTGATGCAGAACCTCGGTCTTGCTGGTAGAGATGGTGAGTCCGAAGTTGGAGTACGCTGTGGAAAAAAGGTACATTCTATGTTGTATGCCTGCCTCTGTGCACAGGCACAGTTATCTGCAAACAGCAGGTCGCGAATGTTCTCAACTTGGACATTGGTTTTGGCTTGGAGCCTCCTCCGGTTGAGCGACTTCCCATCCAGACGCTATCTGAGACCTACTCCAACATTGCTGTCCTTGAAAGCATCCATCAACATTGCGGAGAAGATGAGGCTGAATGGAGTAGGGGCTAAGACGCATGCTTGTTTCACACCATTCGTAACTGCAAAGGGTTTGGAATAGTTACCCTAGTCCTGGACTCTGGCAAACATTCCATCATGAAACTGTCTCGCCATTTCAATGAAGACTTCTGGACATCGAAATTTGGCCATGATCTTCCAAAGGCCTTCGCGGCTGACAGTGTCGACTGCCTTAGTCAGGTCCACGAAGGTGGTGTATAGCTGGACATTTTGTTCAATATATTGTTCTTGCATCTGCCTGGCAGCAAAAGTCATGTCGATGGTGCCTCTCTCCTTTCTGAAGCCATGCTGCCTTTCTGGCAGTAGGCCCTGATCAAGGTGTTATGTGAGTCTGTTCAGCAGTAGCCTGGCTAGGATCTTGCCAGCGATGCAGAGTAGAGAGATTCCTCTATGGATGTCGCAGGACTGGCGATTTCCTTTGCATTTGTAAAGGTGAACGATAGATGCATCTTTGAATTCATGGGGCATGCGTTTCATATTCCACATGCCACAAAACATCTCTGTTAGTCTTCCCACTAACTTAGGCCCACCAGACTTGTAGATCTATTCTCCTTGAGCTTTTTTACTAGACAGGAGCTCAAATGCCTTATGAGTTTCAGGCACTTTTGGAGGGTCAGCCAACCTATCGTTGATCTCCACCTGTGGTAGACGGTTGATCGCTTCATCGTTGATTGAAGATTTTCTGTTGAGGATACCATCAAAGTGTTCCGCCCAACGATCCAGTATCTTCTCCTTCTCCGTTATGAGAGTGCTGCCATCGGAGTTCAAGAGTGGGGCTGTGTCTGACGTTACTGGGCCACAAACATCACGAAGAGCACTATATAAATTCTTCAGGTCGTGTCTGTCGGCAAAGGACTGGATATCATCAGCCTTTCGGCTCAGCCAATTGTCCTGCATCTCGCGTAGTTTCTTCTGCACAGCTTGCAGCGGACCTGGGATCGATGTTGTATGCACGATGGAGATGATGCTTCTCGTCTTGGGGCTTTCGCGCAGTGACGCCAAGGGCTTCAGATGCAGTGGAGTACAACAGATGTTTGAAGGCCATCCAGCATTTCTCTACGTCGTTGGTATCAGAGTCTGTGATTTCTAGCTGGCTTATCAAAGCTTCAGACAGCTTGCTCAATGTTACAGACTTTCAGCGTAGGGACGTAGAGTGGTTTTGGGACTTTAATTCCCTGTGGGCGTTTGGGACGTTGAATTTTTATATTCATATTGCAGATCAGTAGCCTGTGGTCTGTCTAGCAGTCAGCACAACATACGGCCTTTTGTCACACTGTCATTCCTACGAACTGAGATGTAGTCATTCTGATGCCAATGCTTAGACCGTGGGTGCATCCAAGTTGTTTTATTGCGGTTAGGCAGACGGAAGATGTTGTTTGTGACCAGTATTTCAAATGTTGCGCACATTCTCAAGAGTAAATATCCATTGCTGTTGCAGTTGCCACTTTCATGTATACCAATAACTCCCTTCCACGTGGTGTGGTCCGCTCCAACTCTGGCGTTAAAATCACCAAGAATGATCAGCCTGTCTGACTTTGGTACCGAAACTATCAGTTTCCAGATCCTGGTACAACTTGTCTTTGGCTTCCTCCGAGTAGGTCATGGTTGGTGCGCAATCACTAATGAGTGTGGTTCGCTTTTTTCCATGTAATGGTAGCTTCAGCATTATAAGCCGGTCATTAATTCCTTTTGGTAAGATGGAGAGCTTATTCACCAAACTAAAGTGGACAGCGAATCCAACTCCAGACTCCCGACGTTTATCGGTGCCACGAAAACTCCAGAAAAAGGTGTAACGAGCTCCAACTTCAGTCAGTTGGCCCTCGTCGGCCAAGCGAGTTTAACTTAGGGCTGCTATCTCTATCTTGTAGCGAGCAAGTTCTCTTGCAATCAGGGCAGTTCTTCTCTCTGGTCTGTCAGCCTATGCACGATCCAATAGAGTGCCTAAGTTCCACGCACCAAGAATGAGCGGAAAAGTTTGGGTTTTCTTTGTATTTCGATCGCAAGAATGGGATTCCTTCCAACCGCTGTAAGCTGGTCGGGGTAGATGAAGCAGGCATATTTTAGGGCACATTTTCTAGCCCCTTCCTCAGGCTATGGAGGTATGCAGCTCTATCCTGAAGAGGTCTGCTTAGTCGCTCAGACGGCTGCGACATCCATTTCTGCTTCAGATCAATAGAATACGACCATATGGCCTGAGCCGCCTGCATACACGTCCGCCACTACGGCTACCAGTGCATCCACACCTGCCGCTTTGCAGCTCGCCCATCGCCGCATGACTTGGGTACGGGTGATGACATAAATGAGTTGCGCGTCAGTTGGATTAAAGTGAGGAAGAGTTCCGCTGCGTCAGCCTCACTCTCTCGTCCAGGCTCTACTTTGTCCAGTTGCAAGACGTGGTCAAGACGGCTGAAATGAAGACTGGATGCAGTGGATGACCAAGGCGTCCTACGTGTCGTGCCGTGCTCTTAGCGCTCCACATCGCTTTGCTGGGTCCGCCTTTATGCCCGTTGAACAGCTGATGGTTCCTCCGCGCAGTCCACCGGTTCCAGTCTTCACATGCAATGGTAGACAATCCCTGGATCACAGGGGGTCTGAAACCCATCAGTTACACTCAACCTGGTTTGGCCGGCCAGTCGAAGCCGTTGTCCGTGGTGTGGCCCCTCCGCATGCTACAACTTTTTGAAGCCACAGGTGAGAGTTGAGCGCCAAGTGGAGACCAAAGGTGGACTAGCTACCCCCGAGGAAATAAAGCTACTACCCCCACTTGATATTGTTTTTTGCTCGAGATAGTATTTCAGTGTTGTAATCTGGAATATTTCATTATATGAATGTTGAAAGAAATAGTGGCAAATAGCTTTTCCTTATAAACATGACATAAATAATGGTTTGATAGTGATTTCTCAATAAACATCTTATCACAGCAGACTGGTTATTATCCAAAAGCTTAAACTGTATGTATATCTAAAATAGACCTTTTAAATATACTTTCGTCTGGAAAAGATCATTTTGAAAATATATAAGGAATACGTGCTAAGACTTCTTTCGTAATAACTTCATATTGGAATAGTAATATTTCTAGTGCCCTTACCGAAAAGGAAGCGAGTTTTATTATGCATTTCCATATTGTGTATAGGAATTTTGTTTAAGTTTCTTGACTGTTGTAATTTGTAAAAATCATATCACATATCTAATTTTTTCATATTTGTAGAATATAATCACCATTTGTAAACAAGATATGTCGTAACTAGTTGAAGTCATTCATTTTAGATTATATTTTAAGAAAATGATCATTTCTAAGCAACATGTTCATATTGATTTAAATTATTAGCTAATAATTAAGTAAAGAGCCACGTCTTTGTTATAGCTCGGTTATTAATTCATTATGATGATTGAGGTTTTTGTTCCCCAAAAGATGCAACCAAGGTTATTTAGATTCAAATTATTCATTCCTATTTTGAGATCTGTCTAGTGGAATTAATGTTTTTCAGCTTGGCGATACATTCAGAATGACGAATTCGAAATACATTCTATGTGACGATTTCATGTCTAGAAAGTGAAATTGGTAAGAACATTGCAGAACCAGATGAAAACACATTGTCTCTGTTTATCGCGTAAGGCTATCTATTTGAAGAACTACGGAATAATTTCTTCGACTGCGGTGCACAAACAGATAAACAAATATTTGACCAATCTTTACGAATCTTTGACTGCTCCGGTGACCTAGGGGTTAGAGCGTCCGCCTCGGATGCAGAATGTTGCGGGTTTGAGCCACGGCTGAATCACACCAAAGCCTTTTCAAAATTGCAGTAATAGCTGTCGCGCGTAATAATATATTCGTGTTAAGATATGTCTGCTGAATGTTGTCCCAGTGCTAGTTCCAGTGTTAGACATCAATATTAAACGCCACATTGCAGACATTGTAGCGATAGGACTGAAAATGTTATAATGCTAAGTTAAAAATAAAAATCAAAGACACACACACACAAATAAATACGACTGCAAACATTTGCTTCATTTATCAAATCGATATTTTCCGATAATCCAGAAAATTATCTTGAGGAAACGATATGAACCGGAGCTATGGCATCGTTTACATTATCATTTTCCAATGAACATACCGCACTCAGAATTTATCCAACAAATTAGATACGTTACAGATTTTATACGATTGACGTGCTTCAAATTAAGGTCACGGCCGTCTTTTAAATTAAGCAACAAAATTATGAAAGCAAGATATGACGGGACAACTGAACACAGGCTTAACAAAAGGTCAAGAATTTAACACTGATTGTATGATTAGAAATATTAATGGCTAACTAAAGCAAGTGCAAGAGAAGTTTTTCAGTCATTCTGATGAGACTGACCTAGTCTTTATTAAGGAAAACATTTTCCACTTTTCTTTTATGAAATCAATTAGCAGTCCATCAAAACAAAATCAGAAATGAATATTATTATAAATATTCTTAACGTAGTGTTATTAGGTCATTTGGTCTTACACGTTTACTTCAATAAAGAATTATTTTGCAAGCGTTTTGTGTATTATCTGGTTTTCAGACGTAAGTGAATCTAAGCAAACTTCTAAACAATATGCATACAGGTAACAAATAGCAAACGCCAACTGGAATAGTGGAAACCATATGCCAAAACCCCTGTTGGAATAGCAGAAAAACTTGTACTAGACTCAGCCCTACGACTTCCCACTTCTAATGTCTCTTGCGTCGAAAGATGGCTGAATCTAGAACGACGACACGGTGCTTATCGGACAGCATTTGTCAATCGCATGATAAGGAATCGGATTAAGCCATTCCGCCCTACAATTGTTTTGGATTATGCGATACACAAAGATAAGGATAAACAAACTAGGGAGATTAACATAAGTGAGACAATATTGTAACAATCTTAGTCTGTTCTTGCATCCATCGGTACGTAATATCATCATATAAACTGCTTTCAGAAACATTTTGATTCCTACTTAGAGGATACCCATTTAGGAAGAGAATGTGCTGGATATGCTTTGGAATTAGGTCGAGAAAACATGATTGTCAAACCCAATCGAATTATTTAAAGCCAAGAAATTTTCAGGAAAAAAATATATTGTCTGGTTTATATTAAATATGTTCTTGAAACAGAAATTGCATATTTGAATTTTATATATAAATGATAATGATTTCCATAAAGACGGCGAGAGATATTCACTATATTCAAGCCTAGAAATCCCCTCGTCGTCTGGCGAAAAAGGATATTCCCGGTTAACGTCATTTAAGTACAATTAACATTATATATACATGATCAAAAGAAGTATGCGTGACAATAATATTCACTGGTATAGCTGAGAAGGAAACTAATAACCATTTATAAAAGACTAGAGTAATCATACTAAAATTTTTTGAAAAAGATTTATTCATCCGTGCTAATGGAATTCATATGAAAAGATTTCACATAATGAAGAAACAGGAGAACAACTTGTGCCCGATTTCGACCGCTGACCACCATAGCAGAATTCCCTTATTTTTCATGTAAGAAAGGCAAGACCACACACAGGGCCGGCATTAAGACTATTGTCCCGATTAGGCCCAATTGTTTACCGCGCTCACAGGGTCAGCGCGCCAAACAATTTTTTTAAAACACATCTGTAGAGGGAAAGTAATTGTAAAGCGAATGAAGAATACCTTTACTTCAATATCATATAAAATTTGTTTAAAAGTTTATTTTTTGAATGCTGTTCTCACACGGGACCTGCTCGCGTAAATTAAAGGGCCACTTAAGTTACCACATAATACTTACTGAATCAATGAACAATTTCCTAAAAATAGGTATTGAAACGAATTAAACTGCTTCCACCTGGGTATAAGAAAAAGATTCAGACATCCTTAGTATTCATCTGGAAAGAGTTCACGTAATGAAGCAAAAGCAAACAACTACTACTCCACTTAGACCGCTGAGCAACATATCGAAATTCATTTATTTAAAGAAAAGAGAATTTGTTAGAAAGGCCACACCACACCACACAAGTTACGAAATATGATAGATGTGATCTATAAACAATTTCTTAAAGAGCTAATGGAACGAAAAAGCTGCTTTCAATTGCGTATATGAAAGCTAGAAAGAAAAGTCTTCATTCACGGCCGATCTGTTTGCCCGAGTCTCAGTGTGTCAAGAAACGATTGTGAAAATCTGATAAGAAAGGTATGTTCATAGCAAAACTATGTAAAGACTCGATGGAAGCTTTAAAGAAGAGTTTAACGCCATTTTTCAGCACACGATAAGCTATACATGGCGGCCAGTATTGATGGTGGAGGAAGAACCCGGGAAAACCGCCAGAAAGAACCACCGACCCACGAGAAGCTACTAGCAGGCTTTGTCACATACCCACATTCTCCGAATCTGAGACTCGAACCCACGAAGACAGAGGTGAGATGGCAGTGATCCGTAACGAAGAGCGCTTTAGACCACTGGGCCACTCGGGGCCCCATTTAACGAAGAGACTACACAACGTGGGAAAAACTAGGAATACTGATAGACAAAGATAATTACATATCTCTTCTAACCAATTCTAATACAATATTTGCTAATAGGAAGAATAACAAATATATCACAATAAAGTATATCGTAAGCCATATTTGGAGAAAATGTAAGCTAGCCAGATGTAAATATTATGATGCAAAAGAAATCACTCACGAATGTATGCATACGGAAACAATGACATGTTTCCTGCCCTTAACATTTACGAGACAACAATCAGAAAATGTTCAAAACTGAACGGAAAAAACTAACATTTTCGTTAATTTCGAAGCGTATTTCCTTAATGTACTGTTTGTTCTTTCCGCCTTTCTTTTATTCAGAGAAAGGAAAGATAAGATAGCTTCACCATTTCAAATGTTCTAGAGAGTTCAAAAGGATTTAGTCCATTGAAGCAATGACTTTAATAACGTAACAATCTGTAAATGGGAGTTAAACTGATCTTGTTGATAACAAAATGTAATATCGTCCAATGCTAAGGTATATGCATGCAAAGTGAAATACTAATAGATTCATTCAAGTCCTGCGTGTTGTAACCTGATGGTACTATATAATCTGGCATTGTCAGACTTACAAAGCTGGAATTAGTGAAACATAAGCCATGTATTATCTAATGAATTAGTCACAGTCCAACCAACTTAATCGGTTTAAAACGGTCATTAACGAGTAACAGTTTGCCCTACGATCACAAAATAAAAGCTCCGTCTGAGAGTATGAACGTCGTAGTGTGGAAGTAAGCACCTGCTAAGCGACTGAAAAATCAATGTAAGTTTATATATAGGCTGCAATAGTTGTACTTCCGATCTGTTATTCACTTTAATTAGATATCATTTCTAGTTTCCGTTTTTATTATTAACACTGAAAGCTCATTTTCAATGTATCGGTACATTTGTAGATACAAGATTTTGTTGTTTCTTTTTCTTACTTTAAATGTATTAAGATTGCATGATCCAAGATGTTTAATTACAAGTTGCATTATGATTCTACTATTACGTTAAAATATGTTATTTATTAAAGTTTAGATTAAACAATCTAAATGTACGAAGAAACTATTGTGAAATCTCTCTCTCTCTCTTTCTTTCACTCTCTCACTACATAGATGGAATATAAATAGTACGGGGAAAATCACATTTGTTCTACTAGTCAACACCGCATTCATTGCCTAAAACAATAAAAGGAATAGGCACAAATATCAAATCCAATACGGGCATGGCACGACAAGGAATCTCAGCTAAGGAATCATCAAAATTATTTTCCATAGAAATGATCCGAAATCATCAACAACGCGCCAGTCCACCGGCTCTTGCAATCGTATAGGAAACCAGTTATTATGCATATTTGCTACAGTGATCTCCGCTCTGCTGATCTGCACGCATAAACTCCATAAATAATAGACAGGTAACCGTGAAATAACCAAGCACAAGTACATTGCACGTTGCCATACACAATGCTATTTCTAAAATAAATAGACTCAAGCTCATTTTAAGTAGCCATTATATATTTTTTAAAAATTCGTTACGAAGAAAGTGATAAATAATTGATTCATTTGGAAGTAATTTCATTATAAATACATTGGTGGAAATTATATCCTGTCTGATTTCACCAAAGTTGGCTTTGCATTAGGAAGATATTATATTTGGTTCGTGAAATTTCGGACAGAAGATGGATTGGGTGAGTCAGCCGAAATGTATCCGATCTGGTTTGAATTTGCAGGTAAGAAATTGGTTTCGAATGGTTTTGAGCAACAACGCAAACTATATTACTTACGATTACAACTGGCTGTGCAAAGAGATACAGCTTCAAACGTACTGCATCTCGCTTAAAGGCATTGAATGGGTTGTTCGGAATAGCCAGTGTCACTTTTCCAAGATGTAATATTACTCAAATATGAACAAATTATTGATTTGTTATTTTCAGACAAAAACAGAAAAAATGCGTACTCTGATCATTGTGTACCTCTCTCTGACGGTGACCAGTTCCAGTTTGGTCCTGGCAAAATCACTTGGTAAGCATTCCAGTAGGCTGCTTTTTCCGTCTGTCTGTATCTTTATCTGTACTAGCGTTAGGAATATATGTCCTTCATATAATATGTCTATACTGAATATTGATCAAAGGTACAAAGGATCAGGTTGGCCAGATTAGTTTGTGAGGGGTGGGAGCGAGGAGATCCTAGAGATAAACATGTTTCAAATATCGTTATCAACAAATCCAGTTTTCGGTTGAAGATAAGAAACCACATTTGTTTAGAACTCACCAATGATGTATTGTAACAGAACCAAGGCATTATATTTGCTGCTAACTTCGAAACAATAGAAATATATGAATATGTCAACGTAATTGGTCACTGATTTATTTGCTAAGCAAGTGATATTTCAATGTAATTCATAGACTGGTCTTTATTCCAGCAGATTAGCCAACATACTAAGACAGACGATAGAGATGTCTTCACGTCTGCATCAAAGTTTTACACTATGGGACATGTAACAGGTTATGAATTACAATTGTAAACAAACATAATGATGTCATGTCTGTATTTTAATTATAACTTTCAAGCTTCTTTATGCTAAAGTTTAAGCAGAATATTTATCATTGGAGAAAGCTGAATGAGTAGACTTTTGATAGTGTTATTATAAGCAAAGAGCAGACACCCTGGTGTAAATTAGTGCCAATGCCTCGTATTGTATTCATGCAAATTAGACTCGTGTCCACTTTTCTTTGTCTTTTGATTAAAGTATAACGTCAAAAACATTTAAACAGTATTTACATTAAGAAGGAAGTCTTAATATGATCATGCTGTTCCGAATATATTCGTATCATTGATGATATGTAGTATGTTTATTTGTCAATGCAATCTACAAGTAAACTGCCTTCTTGACATGTTTTCCAAATGTTAATTAAGTTTCGTCCATGAAAACATTACATTCCCCGAGAAAAAAATGAATATCAAATTTTCGGTCAACTGTTCTAGCATAATGATTCTCTTTTTTCACTACACTAATCAATTTGTTTGGTGAGTTTAACCCAGCAAATAACGAATAGTAATTGATACCATATAATACCTGACCATTACTGATGTCTTCATGTACAACTGTTCTCCTATATTATCATCGTTGGAGCATAGTGTCCGAGCCAGTATGGAAGGCATCGCATAAAACCCATGAATTTCCCGACTTTTATTTAATCGGGTAATTCGTTCTGGTTGTTACTCGTTAGCAGATTAGTGTTCTTAAACAACTTGTCTAGCAGCAACGTTTTGCACTAGTGACAATATTTATCAAACAACAATAGTGCCTTCATATTCCATGCTTGCTATTGCAAGACATGCTCAATTAGCTACAATGTACCCTAGAACATGTGTTGACACCGTTCACAACTATTTAGTCTCTGATTCAATGTTTTAAAATTTATTTAGTTAGATTTTGTTTATAAGCTCAACAATATGATATACTCAGTGCTATGCATACTAAGCTGATTGTTAAAGGGAAGACAAAACGAATGCTTGTATTTTCTCCGCCTTAGTGTCGTTTTCCAACGAATTGTTTTCAATTGTCTTGAATCCGATAAAATCAGTTCAGTCTCCAACCGGATGATACATCAAAACATTAAAATGTAAGAACATGTTTTTCACCAGAACTGTCTTAATACTATAATATACAAAAAGGTTTTGCTTTAAGATACTGCTGCATATTAGCGGAAGCAAGCGTATTTTGTTCATAGTGATACACAAGGAGGAGGTTGTCTCTCTTTTACGGTAGATCTAGCCTCGGATTAAGTAGATTCTCAAATTACAAAACGTCGCGTCCATCTTACATAAGTCAGTGTTGTTCTTCTTTTCGACTGGACTATTGAATGGTGACAGGAATCTTCGTCGTCATCAGGATTTGACGAGCAAATGCCGATGACACCGGTAATTGTGAAAAATGAGTGTAAATGTCCTTCTGTTATCTTTTGTCAAGCAGCTGAACAAGAGGTTAGTAAAAACAATGTTCTTTTTCTTCTTCAGATTGTCTCCTTTTCACAGCCCACGGAGATGTAAGAAACTGTATCGGAAAAAGACTTGTTAGAGCTGCAAATGAAACGCTCAAATCGACATCTGGGCCTACTGCAAACTCGTCTGGCAGTATAACTCCAGCAATGACCTCTCTACCTATAACAATACCTCATATATCTTTTACTTCTGCAACCACGTCTCGAGAATTTAGGAATGGTCCATCTGTGACAGTTCAGCCTCATCCAATTGAGACTATATCTCGGAATCCAGGATCTGTAACTGACGTTGGACACACTTTTAGAGTGCCAAATAGTACAAATGCTGCTATATCCAGTTCTATAAATCCCGCAATATCTACGAATTCTGCATCTGTAGCTGGAGCTGGAAAAGCTTTGACAGAGAGACCTACTAGAAATCCCGTTGCATCCCGTAATCCTGCATCTGGCTCTGGTCAAACTTCTACTGTTCGATATACTAGATATCCCACTACAAGCCGAATGAGCACCGTTTCTGATCCTGATCGCATTCATACAATGCCTTCGCCTACAAAGAAACAGTAACTCGGAATCCTGCATCTGCGAATGGTCTATAGTTTACTCCTCCAATTCCATCGAATGCATATATAACTATAAATCCTGTATCTGGAGCTGGTCATACTTTTGTTATTCAACTTTCTAAAAAATACCACAATCTCTCGGAATCCTGCATGCGCAGCTTGAGCAGGACAAACTCTTTCTTATAGTGCCATCTGCTACAAATGCTACAATGGAACGTAATCATACATCTTGAGCTGGATAAATGTATTGTTCCCACTTCGACAAGTGTCAGTATAACCTGTGTCTCTATCAGGAAAAATGCATCCGGAGTTTGTTCAAATAATTCAGATCCACCTACAACAAATCTTACGGCTGGGAATGGTCAAACCTTTACTGTTCGACTTTCACCAAATGCTTTTATAACTAGAATTCCTGTATCTGCGAATGTAAAAGAATCTAACAATAATACTAGCTAAATAATTCTTCGAAAGCTCGGAATCGTGTATCCCATAAATGCTACTATAATCTAAAATCCTCTATCTGGAGCTGGTCATAATCTTTCATTACCGATTGCAACATATGCTAAGATAAGTTGGAAATATACGTCCTGGGACGGTCGAACTTTTATAATTAGCCACAAATGGTGGAATATCTTGTATTCTTTTATCTGGAGAGGGGTGTAGTTTTACCGTATAACTTGCCATATATGCTAGAAGAACTGGGAATTATAAAGCTCGGACTTGTCTAACGTTTTCGGTTCCATTGATAATATACGTTGCTTCTACTCGGAGTCAAATATCAGGTCGCAATTTGCATTTGCGACTTGCAGAAAATGTTACCTAATTCTTTGAACAACTGCAAATGCTGAGCCTAGGAATAGTATAGCTTCTACTGTACCACTACCTACAAATACTACAATAACTCGGAATCCCGAATGTAGAGTCGGTCAAAATATTACAGTGCCACGTTTGACAAATCTTAATAATTTGGATTCATCCATCAAGGGGTGGTGTAACTTTTGATGCTCCATTTCCTTCAAATACTACATTAATACGGATTTGTACAGTCTGGACTGGTCATACTCTCACAGTGCCAAATGATACAAATGCCGCTATAACTGGAAATCCTGTATCAGATCATGGTCGAAAGTTCAATATTCCACTTACTACAAATGTCACTATAAATATGAATTCTGCATCTAGCTATGCTCAAACTTTTACTTTTCTATTAAACACAAATCAAATATAGTATGTAATCAAGTATATGGAGATTATTAAAATCTTCCATACCCGACTGCTACATATGTTACAATAAATTGGAATCCTGCACCTGGAGTAAGTAATAATGTTAGTTTTAGACCTTCCCATTTGAACCTACTAAACTTTGACAATCATACAATGGCTATCTCAAGTTTTCGGTAATTTAAACAATGTAGTATGCATTTATCAAAGCGACAACATTCCTCTCTCTATTTCGTAATGCGAATACGGATTTTCAATTTATTTAAATATGTTCAGTTTCAAACGAATCCTCTATATTCCACCAATTCACTCGACCATCATTTACACGAGAATGGTTCAGAAACTCTGTATCTTTTCATTAAAACTGGTTTAATTCTACAATTCTTATATTAATCTTCATGCCAATCCATCTATCTATGTGTATATCTATCAATCTATCTATCTATCTCTCTATATATCTATCTATCTATCTATCTATATATACATATATATATATATATATATATATATATATATATATATATATATATATATATATATATATATATATATATATATCTATTT
This sequence comes from Sinohyriopsis cumingii, assembly GCA_028554795.2. Taxonomy (NCBI): domain Eukaryota; kingdom Metazoa; phylum Mollusca; class Bivalvia; order Unionida; family Unionidae; genus Sinohyriopsis; species Sinohyriopsis cumingii. The sequence continues at coordinate 94,073,696 of CM068833.1, read as the reverse complement.
ACCTATAGATCTGTCTATCTATTTATCGATCTATCTGTCTATATATCTCTATATAACTATCTATGTGTGTATCAATCAATCTATCTATCTATCAATCTATCTATCTATCTATCTATCTATCTATCTATCCATCTCTCTTACTCTGATGACTATTAATGCCAACATTGTAACGGAAGTATATCTTATACACATATCATTTGTTCATATATGGCAGGTCACACATTCAGCGTTACGTATCCTGCAAATTAGATACTAAGTCTTGAGAACCAGAACATTGGTCTGATCATCATGTTTTCAAAGTAACCCATCTAACTATGCATTAATTAAATGAATAAGGTATGCATTCAAATTTATCTATTTCGTGATGTCATCCCGGATTGTCAAATTCAGAATTCAAAATTGCAACCAAACATGTATGTATGTATGTATGTATGTATGTATGTATGTATGTACGTATGTATGTATCTATGTATGTATGTATGTATGTATGTATGTATGTATGTATGTATGTATGTATGTATGTATGTACGTATGTATGTACGTATGTATGTTGTATGTATGTATGTATGTATGTATGTATGTATGTATGCATGTATGTATGTATGTTGTACGTATGTATGTATGTATGTATGTATGTATGTATGTATGTATGTATGTTTGTAAACTAAGTAAATGAAAAAGGAATACCCAAAAGTTTTATAGAATATTATAAATACAGTATTTGTCTAAAATACAAAGTTAAAACTTAGAAGTTAACTAGTATCGTGAATTAATTTCCAAATAGTCCTAAAGGTGATATCACAATTTTAAGCATATGTACATCCCAAGAGACTTCAAGCGTTCGTCCGATGTAAGTCCATTCTTAAATGTGCTGATTTGACATCAGCCCTGTACAGTGTTTATATGCTAACAGTCTTGATGTATGACAAAGTCACAATTAACTATGACTTTAAATGTATTAACAGTAAGTTTCAACCTAGTGATTACATAGTTATTTTATGAACACAGTGGCAGTCAAATGAATAATTAGAATTTTCAAAAATCATCGCAAGCAATAACTGAAAACATCCAGAACACCGATTCCTCTACCGATATTTAAAAACGAAATAAATAACTATGTTGCTCACTGCCATATATAAAAACAACTTCGCAATTAGATATCAGGATCAGATTCGTTATTTCATTTCCAGAACATTCTAAATTGTCAACAAGGACATGACCTTAAGCAGCCAACCAGTCATAAATAATGTAGACCAGAATTTACAAGGAGAACATCAACAACCTGAAGTAAAATACCATCAGCATCTTAATCAAGGGCACTTCTACAACCTTCCAAGTTTGATGGCGACGTAATTATATTTCCCCCAATCTTTTTGGGTATAATTTACTGACTGAATGGGACACTGAGCTGGTGGAACTTTTACACACCTGATATAAAATCATAAGCTTATTCAATTTCAAGATGGTAAAATAAACGAGTTTCAAATTTGAATCAGAAACTATGCTGCAAGTTTCTTTCTTGCATGGTCGCACGATTATCTGAAGCACTAAAACCAGTTCAACGAACAATGTCCTTTTAAATTACATATATTTACAGCTTTCTGTCGTCACATCATGTAGTTTTCACAAGTTAATTTGTCCGTTACTTGAAATAGAAATATTTTTATTGGCGTTTGCTATGTTACAAATAATTAAAACAAGCCTGATTCCCTTAACTCTCACGCATCTGAAATGTAGTGGATACATTATGCGTCCGTGTTGTGATATGATGCATGTAAAAATGTTTTATTTCGTACATCATCATATATACTGACATGTTATTACGGACCTTGCAATAGTTGGGAAAAATAAATAGAAACTGGGAGAAAAGACATAGCAACTGTGGTCGTCATTATCTTGAATTTCAAAGGAAATAAAAGAAATCTCTATTTTCATGATTCAACATATGTCACATTTCTATTTTCTTTCGCACGAATCAGCAAAAAGTTTGACTTCAATGTATTTAGATATAAAGTTATTCCGCATTAATACCAGTACACATATATGCGCAATGAAATATATCTGGTTTAAATGAACCTAACATTGAAAGGTTATGCAATATTATGCGCACATGCACTCTTATATCATCACGGCTTCAGATCATTCGATAAAATCTAAAACAAATATTTAACAAGCAAAATAAAGTAGTCCAATACTAGTTCACCTTATGTTTTACAATAACGTCATTTGAGTTTGATAATTTCCACAAAACCAAAGAAGGCAGCTATTAAAACAGCTGTCTTGTAAAGAGTAACATCATAACCTACAACAAGAAAACTCATCCCACACAAAACGACACAAAAAGACCATAGTAAGAAACAACAACTACTATTTCACTAAGGGTGTGGTGTTTACATATACGGGATGTGTCAAGGAAATTTGCGCACGACGTTTACTCACCCATATCAATACCCCAACACCTTTTGCTGCCGTTGTTCTCCGATATGTTTCATTCCCTGTTATGTGACTGGGTAAGGAGATTGTTTTCAACGTAACGTGTACCATATTCCATTATTCCAATTGCATGCTATACTGTTAGATATCACATTTGAAATTATTGCTGCTGATGTTGCCATTGTATTTAAAGGCAACATAGTTTGATACTGTTTTTATTATACAATGTGAATGTTCTGAACTTAAACAATGAAAAGTACGTAGTCGGATGACTCAAAAGATATAAAGTCCATTGAAAGCATTTTATTGCAAATGATATACAAGCATTTATTATAGAAGAAATAGTGAAAAGCAAAATGCGATAAAAAGAAATAAACTTTTATTTGAGTATAAGGTACATGCAGATGCAGGGAGATTTAAAGATGTTTATTAATATATCCTCCTTTTCAAAACAAATAACGCTTATCATCTTAAGGAGAAAGAGAAACATTGTTTACCTACACAAATTATATCTCGGGATGGAATTCATGTCATGTGAGAATAATTCAACCACCTCTTTGAATGACATTCCATATACATAATCATTCTTATAATAGTGTATTTCGCAATCCTGCGTATTTTGTTACATTACGTTGATTACGTTACACGTCACGTCACAACGCTAATGCAGAGCAAGCCTAAATCATTACTTGACAAAGCAATTCTACGACTATATCGGTTATTTAGAGTATAATGATAACGTCAGAAATTTCTAGCACAGTAAGTCGACTGTAAGTTGATTTATATAATGTTGTGTTAAATTTGCTTGAATAACTAATCCAACGTCTACATCTATTATTCTTGTTTTTCATGTGAAATGTCACTTTGACGTTTACACGATTTCTTGTCCAAAGTACATTTCTCTTGTTTCTTTAAAAATTTTAATTCCTTTTGAATACAGACCCAGTCATCAACGTCAAATAAAGTTAAGCACATTTCTTGTTATTTTACGTTTCTTTTACGAGAAATGTTTGCGTGTGTGTCTGTGCGTGTATTTTCGCTTTGGTATTCTGGGAGTGATTGTTTGTTACTTATAACGTTGTGTGAACCATTGCTCGACGTACTGAGACGTTTAGGCAATGTACTCGTTCCTAAACAAACGTCGTGGATTCCAAACATGCTTTTCGATACATTGATTAATTATGATATTGAATTCAGTGAATTAAAGTTTACAATTGCATAGATTTTACCCACAAATAACGTCAACAATGCATACCTGTCTATCTATCTATCGATGGATAGATATATAGATAGATACATACAAAGATAGACAGATAGATAGATTAATAGATCTTCATTCATTCATTTATATATATATATATATATATATATATATATATATATATATATATATATATATATATATATATATATATATATATATATTCATTTATTCCGTATTTTTCCTCCTTTCTGAGATGATCAACATTGAGATAAATACAGACACGAAATTGCTACGGACAAAACTTACAATAACATTTATAAATCACACATACAATTCATATACTCACATACAAATTACATATTCCTACAGACCTAAATGGCAATTCCTTTTCCATGTGTATTGTTTGTATAGCGTTTACTACCAATTAAAAGATAAGTCTCGTTTTCTCTGATTCAACATAATCTATCAGGTACACAACACAATTTTCAGATTTGAGAACTACTAGGGACTTTACATCATAATTTAAAAGCAGTTATATAGCTACCTAATCTATGCTATGCCGATAAGTTTGAACTTTTTCTTTGACCTTGGTATTGGCCATAAAATGGCGTGTTTAATGGAATGATGTACATGTTTTATCTTTTTTAACCACCGTGAGACCTTTTGCTTGTTGCATCTCTCCATAAAATACCTTCTTGGGTAGGAAATTCTACCGGCATGTGGACAACATGACTAGCCCATCGGAGTTGTGCCTTGCACAGCTTGGTGTGGATGCTTGTCATGCCGACCTTAGCGAGCATCTCTGTGTTTCGTACCTTGTCCTGCCATCTGATTTTCAGTAGTTTCATCAGGAGCTCATATGAAAGTGGTTCAGGTTTTTAACATGGCGACTATACACAGTCCATGTCTCGCAAGCATAGAGGAGGGTGGGGAGAACAACCGCTGCGTAGACTTTGTGTTTGGTTGCAAGCTTGATGCCTCTGCTATCTCAGACATTTGAGCGGAGTCTACCAACTGCTATGCTGTCTTTGGCAATCCTAGTGTTAACCTCATCTTCTATGTGGACTGCTTGTGAGAGGGTGCTACCGAAGTATGTGAACCTGTCTACATTTTTGAGCTAATGGCCATTAACAGAGATGGATGGTTATACGTAATCTTCTCCAGGAGCTGGCTGATGCAGAACCTCGGTCTTGCTGGTAGAGATGGTGAGTCCGAAGTTGGAGTACGCTGTGGAAAAAAGGTACATTCTATGTTGTATGCCTGCCTCTGTGCACAGGCACAGTTATCTGCAAACAGCAGGTCGCGAATGTTCTCAACTTGGACATTGGTTTTGGCTTGGAGCCTCCTCCGGTTGAGCGACTTCCCATCCAGACGCTATCTGAGACCTACTCCAACATTGCTGTCCTTGAAAGCATCCATCAACATTGCGGAGAAGATGAGGCTGAATGGAGTAGGGGCTAAGACGCATGCTTGTTTCACACCATTCGTAACTGCAAAGGGTTTGGAATAGTTACCCTAGTCCTGGACTCTGGCAAACATGCCATCATGAAACTGTCTCGCCATTTCAATGAAGACTTCTGGACATCGAAATTTGGCCATGATCTTCCAAAGGCCTTCGCGGCTGACAGTGTCGACTGCCTTAGTCAGGTCCACGAAGGTGGTGTATAGCTGGACATTTTGTTCAATATATTGTTCTTGCATCTGCCTGGCAGCAAAAGTCATGTCGATGGTGCCTCTCTCCTTTCTGAAGCCATGCTGCCTTTCTGGCAGTAGGCCATGATCAAGGTGTTATGTGAGTCTGTTCAGCAGTAGCCTGGCTAGGATCTTGCCAGCGATGCAGAGTAGAGAGATTCCTCTATGGATGTCGCAGGACTGGCGATTTCCTTTGCATTTGTAAAGGTGAACGATAGATGCATCTTTGAATTCATGGGGCATGCGTTTCATATTCCACATGCCACAAAACATCTCTGTTAGTCTTCCCACTAACTTAGGCCCACCAGACTTGTAGATCTATGATCCTTGAGCATTTTTACTAGACAGGAGCTCAAATGCCTTATGAGTTTCAGGCACTTTTGGAGGGTCAGCCAACCTATCGTTGATCTCCACCTGTGGTAGACGGTTGATCGCTTCATCGTTGATTGAAGATTTTCTGTTGAGGATACCATCAAAGTGTTCCGCCCAACGATCCAGTATCTTCTCCTTCTCCGTTATGAGAGTGCTGCCATCGGAGTTCAAGAGTGGGGCTGTGTCTGACGTTACTGGGCCACAAACATCACGAAGAGCACTATATAAATTCTTCAGGTCGTGTCTGTCGGCAAAGGACTGGATATCATCAGCCTTTCGGCTCAGCCAATTGTCCTGCATCTCGCGTAGTTTCTTCTGCACAGCTTGCAGCGGACCTGGGATCGATGTTGTATGCACGATGGAGATGATGCTTCTCGTCTTGGGGCTTTCGCGCAGTGACGCCAAGGGCTTCAGATGCAGTGGAGTACAACAGATGTTTGAAGGCCATCCAGCATTTCTCTACGTCGTTGGTATCAGAGTCTGTGATTTCTAGCTGGCTTATCAAAGCTTCAGACAGCTTGCTCAATGTTACAGACTTTCAGCGTAGGGACGTAGAGTGGTTTTGGGACTTTAATTCCCTGTGGGCGTTTGGGACGTTGAATTTTTATATTCATATTGCAGATCAGTAGCCTGTGGTCTGTCTAGCAGTCAGCACAACATACGGCCTTTTGTCACACTGTCATTCCTACGAACTGAGATGTAGTCATTCTGATGCCAATGCTTAGACCGTGGGTGCATCCAAGTTGTTTTATTGCGGTTAGGCAGACGGAAGATGTTGTTTGTGACCAGTATTTCAAATGTTGCGCACATTCTCAAGAGTAAATATCCATTGCTGTTGCAGTTGCCACTTTCATGTATACCAATAACTCCCTTCCACGTGGTGTGGTCCGCTCCAACTCTGGCGTTAAAATCACCAAGAATGATCAGCCTGTCTGACTTTGGTACCGAAACTATCAGTTTCCAGATCCTGGTACAACTTGTCTTTGGCTTCCTCCGAGTAGGTCATGGTTGGTGCGCAATCACTAATGAGTGTGGTTCGCTTTTTTCCATGTAATGGTAGCTTCAGCATTATAAGCCGGTCATTAATTCCTTTTGGTAAGATGGAGAGCTTATTCACCAAACTAAAGTGGACAGCGAATCCAACTCCAGACTCCCGACGTTTATCGGTGCCACGAAAACTCCAGAAAAAGGTGTAACGAGCTCCAACTTCAGTCAGTTGGCCCTCGTCGGCCAAGCGAGTTTAACTTAGGGCTGCTATCTCTATCTTGTAGCGAGCAAGTTCTCTTGCAATCAGGGCAGTTCTTCTCTCTGGTCTGTCAGCCTATGCACGATCCAATAGAGTGCCTAAGTTCCACGCACCAAGAATGAGCGGAAAAGTTTGGGTTTTCTTTGTATTTCGATCGCAAGAATGGGATTCCTTCCAACCGCTGTAAGCTGGTCGGGGTAGATGAAGCAGGCATATTTTAGGGCACATTTTCTAGCCCCTTCCTCAGGCTATGGAGGTATGCAGCTCTATCCTGAAGAGGTCTGCTTAGTCGCTCAGACGGCTGCGACATCCATTTCTGCTTCAGATCAATAGAATACGACCATATGGCCTGAGCCGCCTGCATACACGTCCGCCACTACGGCTACCAGTGCATCCACACCTGCCGCTTTGCAGCTCGCCCATCGCCGCATGACTTGGGTACGGGTGATGACATAAATGAGTTGCGCGTCAGTTGGATTAAAGTGAGGAAGAGTTCCGCTGCGTCAGCCTCACTCTCTCGTCCAGGCTCTACTTTGTCCAGTTGCAAGACGTGGTCAAGACGGCTGAAATGAAGACTGGATGCAGTGGATGACCAAGGCGTCCTACGTGTCGTGCCGTGCTCTTAGCGCTCCACATCGCTTTGCTGGGTCCGCCTTTATGCCCGTTGAACAGCTGATGGTTCCTCCGCGCAGTCCACCGGTTCCAGTCTTCACATGCAATGGTAGACAATCCCTGGATCACAGGGGGTCTGAAACCCATCAGTTACACTCAACCTGGTTTGGCCGGCCAGTCGAAGCCGTTGTCCGTGGTGTGGCCCCTCCGCATGCTACAACTTTTTGAAGCCACAGGTGAGAGTTGAGCGCCAAGTGGAGACCAAAGGTGGACTAGCTACCCCCGAGGAAATAAAGCTACTACCCCCACTTGATATTGTTTTTTGCTCGAGATAGTATTTCAGTGTTGTAATCTGGAATATTTCATTATATGAATGTTGAAAGAAATAGTGGCAAATAGCTTTTCCTTATAAACATGACATAAATAATGGTTTGATAGTGATTTCTCAATAAACATCTTATCACAGCAGACTGGTTATTATCCAAAAGCTTAAACTGTATGTATATCTAAAATAGACCTTTTAAATATACTTTCGTCTGGAAAAGATCATTTTGAAAATATATAAGGAATACGTGCTAAGACTTCTTTCGTAATAACTTCATATTGGAATAGTAATATTTCTAGTGCCATTACCGAAAAGGAAGCGAGTTTTATTATGCATTTCCATATTGTGTATAGGAATTTTGTTTAAGTTTCTTGACTGTTTTAATTTGTAAAAATCATATCACATATCTAATTTTTTCATATTTGTAGAATATAATCACCATTTGTAAACAAGATATGTCGTAACTAGTTGAAGTCATTCATTTTAGATTATATTTTAAGAAAATGATCATTTCTAAGCAACATGTTCATATTGATTTAAATTATTAGCTAATAATTAAGTAAAGAGCCACGTCTTTGTTATAGCTCGGTTATTAATTCATTATGATGATTGAGGTTTTTGTTCCCCAAAAGATGCAACCAAGGTTATTTAGATTCAAATTATTCATTCCTATTTTGAGATCTGTCTAGTGGAATTAATGTTTTTCAGCTTGGCGATACATTCAGAATGACGAATTCGAAATACATTCTATGTGACGATTTCATGTCTAGAAAGTGAAATTGGTAAGAACATTGCAGAACCAGATGAAAACACATTGTCTCTGTTTATCGCGTAAGGCTATCTATTTGAAGAACTACGGAATAATTTCTTCGACTGCGGTGCACAAACAGATAAACAAATATTTGACCAATCTTTACGAATCTTTGACTGCTCCGGTGACCTAGGGGTTAGAGCGTCCGCCTCGGATGCAGAATGTTGCGGGTTTGAGCCACGGCTGAATCACACCAAAGCCTTTTCAAAATTGCAGTAATAGCTGTCGCGCGTAATAATATATTCGTGTTAAGATATGTCTGCTGAATGTTGTCCCAGTGCTAGTTCCAGTGTTAGACATCAATATTAAACGCCACATTGCAGACATTGTAGCGATAGGACTGAAAATGTTTTAATGCTAAGTTAAAAATAAAAATCAAAGACACACACACACAAATAAATACGACTGCAAACATTTGCTTCATTTATCAAATCGATATTTTCCGATAATCCAGAAAATTATCTTGAGGAAACGATATGAACCGGAGCTATGGCATCGTTTACATTATCATTTTCCAATGAACATACCGCACTCAGAATTTATCCAACAAATTAGATACGTTACAGATTTTATACGATTGACGTGCTTCAAATTAAGGTCACGGCCGTCTTTTAAATTAAGCAACAAAATTATGAAAGCAAGATATGACGGGACAACTGAACACAGGCTTAACAAAAGGTCAAGAATTTAACACTGATTGTATGATTAGAAATATTAATGGCTAACTAAAGCAAGTGCAAGAGAAGTTTTTCAGTCATTCTGATGAGACTGACCTAGTCTTTATTAAGGAAAACATTTTCCACTTTTCTTTTATGAAATCAATTAGCAGTCCATCAAAACAAAATCAGAAATGAATATTATTATAAATATTCTTAACGTAGTGTTATTAGGTCATTTGGTCTTACACGTTTACTTCAATAAAGAATTATTTTGCAAGCGTTTTGTGTATTATCTGGTTTTCAGACGTAAGTGAATCTAAGCAAACTTCTAAACAATATGCATACAGGTAACAAATAGCAAACGCCAACTGGAATAGTGGAAACCATATGCCAAAACCCCTGTTGGAATAGCAGAAAAACTTGTACTAGACTCAGCCCTACGACTTCCCACTTCTAATGTCTCTTGCGTCGAAAGATGGCTGAATCTAGAACGACGACACGGTGCTTATCGGACAGCATTTGTCAATCGCATGATAAGGAATCGGATTAAGCCATTCCGCCCTACAATTGTTTTGGATTATGCGATACACAAAGATAAGGATAAACAAACTAGGGAGATTAACATAAGTGAGACAATATTGTAACAATCTTAGTCTGTTCTTGCATCCATCGGTACGTAATATCATCATATAAACTGCTTTCAGAAACATTTTGATTCCTACTTAGAGGATACCCATTTAGGAAGAGAATGTGCTGGATATGCTTTGGAATTAGGTCGAGAAAACATGATTGTCAAACCCAATCGAATTATTTAAAGCCAAGAAATTTTCAGGAAAAAAATATATTGTCTGGTTTATATTAAATATGTTCTTGAAACAGAAATTGCATATTTGAATTTTATATATAAATGATAATGATTTCCATAAAGACGGCGAGAGATATTCACTATATTCAAGCCTAGAAATCCCCTCGTCGTCTGGCGAAAAAGGATATTCCCGGTTAACGTCATTTAAGTACAATTAACATTATATATACATGATCAAAAGAAGTATGCGTGACAATAATATTCACTGGTATAGCTGAGAAGGAAACTAATAACCATTTATAAAAGACTAGAGTAATCATACTAAAATTTTTTGAAAAAGATTTATTCATCCGTGCTAATGGAATTCATATGAAAAGATTTCACATAATGAAGAAACAGGAGAACAACTTGTGCCCGATTTCGACCGCTGACCACCATAGCAGAATTCCCTTATTTTTCATGTAAGAAAGGCAAGACCACACACAGGGCCGGCATTAAGACTATTGTCCCGATTAGGCCCAATTGTTTACCGCGCTCACAGGGTCAGCGCGCCAAACAATTTTTTTAAAACACATCTATAGAGGGAAAGTAATTGTAAAGCGAATGAAGAATACCTTTACTTCAATATCATATAAAATTTGTTTAAAAGTTTATTTTTTGAATGCTGTTCTCACACGGGACCTGCTCGCGTAAATTAAAGGGCCACTTAAGTTACCACATAATACTTACTGAATCAATGAACAATTTCCTAAAAATAGGTATTGAAACGAATTAAACTGCTTCCACCTGGGTATAAGAAAAAGATTCAGACATCCTTAGTATTCATCTGGAAAGAGTTCACGTAATGAAGCAAAAGCAAACAACTACTACTCCACTTAGACCGCTGAGCAACATATCGAAATTCATTTATTTAAAGAAAAGAGAATTTGTTAGAAAGGCCACACCACACCACACAAGTTACGAAATATGATAGATGTGATCTATAAACAATTTCTTAAAGAGCTAATGGAACGAAAAAGCTGCTTTCAATTGCGTATATGAAAGCTAGAAAGAAAAGTCTTCATTCACGGCCGATCTGTTTGTACGAGTCTCAGTGTGTCAAGAAACGATTGTGAAAATCTGATAAGAAAGGTATGTTCATAGCAAAACTATGTAAAGACTCGATGGAAGCTTTAAAGAAGAGTTTAACGCCATTTTTCAGCACACGATAAGCTATACATGGCGGCCAGTATTGATGGTGGAGGAAGAACCCGGGAAAACCGCCAGAAAGAACCACCGACCCACGAGAAGCTACTAGCAGGCTTTGTCACATACCCACATTCTCCGAATCTGAGACTCGAACCCACGAAGACAGAGGTGAGATGGCAGTGATCCGTAACGAAGAGCGCTTTAGACCACTGGGCCAGTCGGGGCCCCATTTAACGAAGAGACTACACAACGTGGGAAAAACTAGGAATACTGATAGACAAAGATAATTACATATCTCTTCTAACCAATTCTAATACAATATTTGCTAATAGGAAGAATAACAAATATATCACAATAAAGTATATCGTAAGCCATATTTGGAGAAAATGTAAGCTAGCCAGATGTAAATATTATGATGCAAAAGAAATCACTCACGAATGTATGCATACGGAAACAATGACATGTTTCCTGCCCTTAACATTTACGAGACAACAATCAGAAAATGTTCAAAACTGAACGGAAAAAACTAACATTTTCGTTAATTTCGAAGCGTATTTCCTTAATGTACTGTTTGTTCTTTCCGCCTTTCTTTTATTCAGAGAAAGGAAAGATAAGATAGCTTCACCATTTCAAATGTTCTAGAGAGTTCAAAAGGATTTAGTCCATTGAAGCAATGACTTTAATAACGTAACAATCTGTAAATGGGAGTTAAACTGATCTTGTTGATAACAAAATGTAATATCGTCCAATGCTAAGGTATATGCATGCAAAGTGAAATACTAATAGATTCATTCAAGTCCTGCGTGTTGTAACCTGATGGTACTATATAATCTGGCATTGTCAGACTTACAAAGCTGGAATTAGTGAAACATAAGCCATGTATTATCTAATGAATTAGTCACAGTCCAACCAACTTAATCGGTTTAAAACGGTCATTAACGAGTAACAGTTTGCCCTACGATCACAAAATAAAAGCTCCGTCTGAGAGTATGAACGTCGTAGTGTGGAAGTAAGCACCTGCTAAGCGACTGAAAAATCAATGTAAGTTTATATATAGGCTGCAATAGTTGTACTTCCGATCTGTTATTCACTTTAATTAGATATCATTTCTAGTTTCCGTTTTTATTATTAACACTGAAAGCTCATTTTCAATGTATCGGTACATTTGTAGATACAAGATTTTGTTGTTTCTTTTTCTTACTTTAAATGTATTAAGATTGCATGATCCAAGATGTTTAATTACAAGTTGCATTATGATTCTACTATTACGTTAAAATATGTTATTTATTAAAGTTTAGATTAAACAATCTAAATGTACGAAGAAACTATTGTGAAATCTCTCTCTCTCTCTTTCTTTCACTCTCTCACTACATAGATGGAATATAAATAGTACGGGGAAAATCACATTTGTTCTACTAGTCAACACCGCATTCATTGCCTAAAACAATAAAAGGAATAGGCACAAATATCAAATCCAATACGGGCATGGCACGACAAGGAATCTCAGCTAAGGAATCATCAAAATTATTTTCCATAGAAATGATCCGAAATCATCAACAACGCGCCAGTCCACCGGCTCTTGCAATCGTATAGGAAACCAGTTATTATGCATATTTGCTACAGTGATCTCCGCTCTGCTGATCTGCACGCATAAACTCCATAAATAATAGACAGGTAACCGTGAAATAACCAAGCACAAGTACATTGCACGTTGCCATACACAATGCTATTTCTAAAATAAATAGACTCAAGCTCATTTTAAGTAGCCATTATATATTTTTTAAAAATTCGTTACGAAGAAAGTGATAAATAATTGATTCATTTGGAAGTAATTTCATTATAAATACATTGGTGGAAATTATATCCTGTCTGATTTCACCAAAGTTGGCTTTGCATTAGGAAGATATTATATTTGGTTCGTGAAATTTCGGACAGAAGATGGATTGGGTGAGTCAGCCGAAATGTATCCGATCTGGTTTGAATTTGCAGGTAAGAAATTGGTTTCGAATGGTTTTGAGCAACAACGCAAACTATATTACTTACGATTACAACTGGCTGTGCAAAGAGATACAGCTTCAAACGTACTGCATCTCGCTTAAAGGCATTGAATGGGTTGTTCGGAATAGCCAGTGTCACTTTTCCAAGATGTAATATTACTCAAATATGAACAAATTATTGATTTGTTATTTTCAGACAAAAACAGAAAAAATGCGTACTCTGATCATTGTGTACCTCTCTCTGACGGTGACCAGTTCCAGTTTGGTCCTGGCAAAATCACTTGGTAAGCATTCCAGTAGGCTGCTTTTTCCGTCTGTCTGTATCTTTATCTGTACTAGCGTTAGGAATATATGTCCTTCATATAATATGTCTATACTGAATATTGATCAAAGGTACAAAGGATCAGGTTGGCCAGATTAGTTTGTGAGGGGTGGGAGCGAGGAGATCCTAGAGATAAACATGTTTCAAATATCGTTATCAACAAATCCAGTTTTCGGTTGAAGATAAGAAACCACATTTGTTTAGAACTCACCAATGATGTATTGTAACAGAACCAAGGCATTATATTTGCTGCTAACTTCGAAACAATAGAAATATATGAATATGTCAACGTAATTGGTCACTGATTTATTTGCTAAGCAAGTGATATTTCAATGTAATTCATAGACTGGTCTTTATTCCAGCAGATTAGCCAACATACTAAGACAGACGATAGAGATGTCTTCACGTCTGCATCAAAGTTTTACACTATGGGACATGTAACAGGTTATGAATTACAATTGTAAACAAACATAATGATGTCATGTCTGTATTTTAATTATAACTTTCAAGCTTCTTTATGCTAAAGTTTAAGCAGAATATTTATCATTGGAGAAAGCTGAATGAGTAGACTTTTGATAGTGTTATTATAAGCAAAGAGCAGACACCCTGGTGTAAATTAGTGCCAATGCCTCGTATTGTATTCATGCAAATTAGACTCGTGTCCACTTTTCTTTGTCTTTTGATTAAAGTATAACGTCAAAAACATTTAAACAGTATTTACATTAAGAAGGAAGTCTTAATATGATCATGCTGTTCCGAATATATTCGTATCATTGATGATATGTAGTATGTTTATTTGTCAATGCAATCTACAAGTAAACTGCCTTCTTGACATGTTTTCCAAATGTTAATTAAGTTTCGTCCATGAAAACATTACATTCCCCGAGAAAAAAATGAATATCAAATTTTCGGTCAACTGTTCTAGCATAATGATTCTCTTTTTTCACTACACTAATCAATTTGTTTGGTGAGTTTAACCCAGCAAATAACGAATAGTAATTGATACCATATAATACCTGACCATTACTGATGTCTTCATGTACAACTGTTCTCCTATATTATCATCGTTGGAGCATAGTGTCCGAGCCAGTATGGAAGGCATCGCATAAAACCCATGAATTTCCCGACTTTTATTTAATCGGGTAATTCGTTCTGGTTGTTACTCGTTAGCAGATTAGTGTTCTTAAACAACTTGTCTAGCAGCAACGTTTTGCACTAGTGACAATATTTATCAAACAACAATAGTGCCTTCATATTCCATGCTTGCTATTGCAAGACATGCTCAATTAGCTACAATGTACCCTAGAACATGTGTTGACACCGTTCACAACTATTTAGTCTCTGATTCAATGTTTTAAAATTTATTTAGTTAGATTTTGTTTATAAGCTCAACAATATGATATACTCAGTGCTATGCATACTAAGCTGATTGTTAAAGGGAAGACAAAACGAATGCTTGTATTTTCTCCGCCTTAGTGTCGTTTTCCAACGAATTGTTTTCAATTGTCTTGAATCCGATAAAATCAGTTCAGTCTCCAACCGGATGATACATCAAAACATTAAAATGTAAGAACATGTTTTTCACCAGAACTGTCTTAATACTATAATATACAAAAAGGTTTTGCTTTAAGATAGTGCTGCATATTAGCGGAAGCAAGCGTATTTTGTTCATAGTGATACACAAGGAGGAGGTTGTCTCTCTTTTACGGTAGATCTAGCCTCGGATTAAGTAGATTCTCAAATTACAAAACGTCGCGTCCATCTTACATAAGTCAGTGTTGTTCTTCTTTTCGACTGGACTATTGAATGGTGACAGGAATCTTCGTCGTCATCAGGATTTGACGAGCAAATGCCGATGACACCGGTAATTGTGAAAAATGAGTGTAAATGTCCTTCTGTTATCTTTTGTCAAGCAGCTGAACAAGAGGTTAGTAAAAACAATGTTCTTTTTCTTCTTCAGATTGTCTCCTTTTCACAGCCCACGGAGATGTAAGAAACTGTATCGGAAAAAGACTTGTTAGAGCTGCAAATGAAACGCTCAAATCGACATCTGGGCCTACTGCAAACTCGTCTGGCAGTATAACTCCAGCAATGACCTCTCTACCTATAACAATACCTCATATATCTTTTACTTCTGCAACCACGTCTCGAGAATTTAGGAATGGTCCATCTGTGACAGTTCAGCCTCATCCAATTGAGACTATATCTCGGAATCCAGGATCTGTAACTGACGTTGGACACACTTTTAGAGTGCCAAATAGTACAAATGCTGCTATATCCAGTTCTATAAATCCCGCAATATCTACGAATTCTGCATCTGTAGCTGGAGCTGGAAAAGCTTTGACAGAGAGACCTACTAGAAATCCCGTTGCATCCCGTAATCCTGCATCTGGCTCTGGTCAAACTTCTACTGTTCGATATACTAGATATCCCACTACAAGCCGAATGAGCACCGTTTCTGATCCTGATCGCATTCATACAATGCCTTCGCCTACAAAGAAACAGTAACTCGGAATCCTGCATCTGCGAATGGTCTATAGTTTACTCCTCCAATTCCATCGAATGCATATATAACTATAAATCCTGTATCTGGAGCTGGTCATACTTTTGTTATTCAACTTTCTAAAAAATACCACAATCTCTCGGAATCCTGCATGCGCAGCTTGAGCAGGACAAACTCTTTCTTATAGTGCCATCTGCTACAAATGCTACAATGGAACGTAATCATACATCTTGAGCTGGATAAATGTATTGTTCCCACTTCGACAAGTGTCAGTATAACCTGTGTCTCTATCAGGAAAAATGCATCCGGAGTTTGTTCAAATAATTCAGATCCACCTACAACAAATCTTACGGCTGGGAATGGTCAAACCTTTACTGTTCGACTTTCACCAAATGCTTTTATAACTAGAATTCCTGTATCTGCGAATGTAAAAGAATCTAACAATAATACTAGCTAAATAATTCTTCGAAAGCTCGGAATCGTGTATCCCATAAATGCTACTATAATCTAAAATCCTCTATCTGGAGCTGGTCATAATCTTTCATTACCGATTGCAACATATGCTAAGATAAGTTGGAAATATACGTCCTGGGACGGTCGAACTTTTATAATTAGCCACAAATGGTGGAATATCTTGTATTCTTTTATCTGGAGAGGGTTGTAGTTTTACCGTATAACTTGCCATATATGCTAGAAGAACTGGGAATTATAAAGCTCGGACTTGTCTAACGTTTTCGGTTCCATTGATAATATACGTTGCTTCTACTCGGAGTCAAATATCAGGTCGCAATTTGCATTTGCGACTTGCAGAAAATGTTACCTAATTCTTTGAACAACTGCAAATGCTGAGCCTAGGAATAGTATAGCTTCTACTGTACCACTACCTACAAATACTACAATAACTCGGAATCCCGAATGTAGAGTCGGTCAAAATATTACAGTGCCACGTTTGACAAATCTTAATAATTTGGATTCATCCATCAAGGGGTGGTGTAACTTTTGATGCTCCATTTCCTTCAAATACTACATTAATACGGATTTGTACAGTCTGGACTGGTCATACTCTCACAGTGCCAAATGATACAAATGCCGCTATAACTGGAAATCCTGTATCAGATCATGGTCGAAAGTTCAATATTCCACTTACTACAAATGTCACTATAAATATGAATTCTGCATCTAGCTATGCTCAAACTTTTACTTTTCTATTAAACACAAATCAAATATAGTATGTAATCAAGTATATGGAGATTATTAAAATCTTCCATACCCGACTGCTACATATGTTACAATAAATTGGAATCCTGCACCTGGAGTAAGTAATAATGTTAGTTTTAGACCTTCCCATTTGAACCTACTAAACTTTGACAATCATACAATGGCTATCTCAAGTTTTCGGTAATTTAAACAATGTAGTATGCATTTATCAAAGCGACAACATTCCTCTCTCTATTTCGTAATGCGAATACGGATTTTCAATTTATTTAAATATGTTCAGTTTCAAACGAATCCTCTATATTCCACCAATTCACTCGACCATCATTTACACGAGAATGGTTCAGAAACTCTGTATCTTTTCATTAAAACTGGTTTAATTCTACAATTCTTATATTAATCTTCATGCCAATCCATCTATCTATGTGTATATCTATCAATCTATCTATCTATCTCTCTATATATCTATCTATATATACATATATATATATATATATATATATATATATATATATATATATATATATATATATATATATATATATATATATATATATCTATTTACCTATAGATCTGTCTATCTATTTATCGATCTATCTGTCTATATATCTCTATATAACTATCTATGTGTGTATCAATCAATCTATCTATCTATCAATCTATCTATCTATCTATCTATCTATCTATCTATCCATCTCTCTTACTCTGATGACTATTAATGCCAACATTGTAACGGAAGTATATCTTATACACATATCATTTGTTCATATATGGCAGGTCACACATTCAGCGTTACGTATCCTGCAAATTAGATACTAAGTCTTGAGAACCAGAACATTGGTCTGATCATCATGTTTTCAAAGTAACCCATCTAACTATGCATTAATTAAATGAATAAGGTATGCATTCAAATTTATCTATTTCGTGATGTCATCCCGGATTGTCAAATTCAGAATTCAAAATTGCAACCAAACATGTATGTATGTATGTATGTATGTATGTATGTACGTATGTATGTATGTATGTATGTATGTATGTATGTATGTATGTATGTATGTATGTATGTATGTATGTATGTATGTATGTATGTATGTACGTATGTATGTATCTATGTATGTATGTATGTATGTATGTATGTATGTATGTATGTATGTATGTATGTATGTATGTACGTATGTATGTACGTATGTATGTTGTATGTATGTATGTATGTATGTATGTATGTATGTATGTATGTATGCATGTATGTATGTATGTTGTACGTATGTATGTATGTATGTATGTATGTATGTATGTATGTATGTATGTATGTATGTTTGTAAACTAAGTAAATGAAAAAGGAATACCCAAAAGTTTTATAGAATATTATAAATACAGTATTTGTCTAAAATACAAAGTTAAAACTTAGAAGTTAACTAGTATCGTGAATTAATTTCCAAATAGTCCTAAAGGTGATATCACAATTTTAAGCATATGTACATCCCAAGAGACTTCAAGCGTTCGTCCGATGTAAGTCCATTCTTAAATGTGCTGATTTGACATCAGCCCTGTACAGTGTTTATATGCTAACAGTCTTGATGTATGACAAAGTCACAATTAACTATGACTTTAAATGTATTAACAGTAAGTTTCAACCTAGTGATTACATAGTTATTTTATGAACACAGTGGCAGTCAAATGAATAATTAGAATTTTCAAAAATCATCGCAAGCAATAACTGAAAACATCCAGAACACCGATTCCTCTACCGATATTTAAAAACGAAATAAATAACTATGTTGCTCACTGCCATATATAAAAACAACTTCGCAATTAGATATCAGGATCAGATTCGTTATTTCATTTCCAGAACATTCTAAATTGTCAACAAGGACATGACCTTAAGCAGCCAACCAGTCATAAATAATGTAGACCAGAATTTACAAGGAGAACATCAACAACCTGAAGTAAAATACCATCAGCATCTTAATCAAGGGCACTTCTACAACCTTCCAAGTTTGATGGCGACGTAATTATATTTCCCCCAATCTTTTTGGGTATAATTTACTGACTGAATGGGACACTGAGCTGGTGGAACTTTTACACACCTGATATAAAATCATAAGCTTATTCAATTTCAAGATGGTAAAATAAACGAGTTTCAAATTTGAATCAGAAACTATGCTGCAAGTTTCTTTCTTGCATGGTCGCACGATTATCTGAAGCACTAAAACCAGTTCAACGAACAATGTCCTTTTAAATTACATATATTTACAGCTTTCTGTCGTCACATCATGTAGTTTTCACAAGTTAATTTGTCCGTTACTTGAAATAGAAATATTTTTATTGGCGTTTGCTATGTTACAAATAATTAAAACAAGCCTGATTCCCTTAACTCTCACGCATCTGAAATGTAGTGGATACATTATGCGTCCGTGTTGTGATATGATGCATGTAAAAATGTTTTATTTCGTACATCATCATATATACTGACATGTTATTACGGACCTTGCAATAGTTGGGAAAAATAAATAGAAACTGGGAGAAAAGACATAGCAACTGTGGTCGTCATTATCTTGAATTTCAAAGGAAATAAAAGAAATCTCTATTTTCATGATTCAACATATGTCACATTTCTATTTTCTTTCGCACGAATCAGCAAAAAGTTTGACTTCAATGTATTTAGATATAAAGTTATTCCGCATTAATACCAGTACACATATATGCGCAATGAAATATATCTGGTTTAAATGAACCTAACATTGAAAGGTTATGCAATATTATGCGCACATGCACTCTTATATCATCACGGCTTCAGATCATTCGATAAAATCTAAAACAAATATTTAACAAGCAAAATAAAGTAGTCCAATACTAGTTCACCTTATGTTTTACAATAACGTCATTTGAGTTTGATAATTTCCACAAAACCAAAGAAGGCAGCTATTAAAACAGCTGTCTTGTAAAGAGTAACATCATAACCTACAACAAGAAAACTCATCCCACACAAAACGACACAAAAAGACCATAGTAAGAAACAACAACTACTATTTCACTAAGGGTGTGGTGTTTACATATACGGGATGTGTCAAGGAAATTTGCGCACGACGTTTACTCACCCATATCAATACCCCAACACCTTTTGCTGCCGTTGTTCTCCGATATGTTTCATTCCCTGTTATGTGACTGGGTAAGGAGATTGTTTTCAACGTAACGTGTACCATATTCCATTATTCCAATTGCATGCTATACTGTTAGATATCACATTTGAAATTATTGCTGCTGATGTTGCCATTGTATTTAAAGGCAACATAGTTTGATACTGTTTTTATTATACAATGTGAATGTTCTGAACTTAAACAATGAAAAGTACGTAGTCGGATGACTCAAAAGATATAAAGTCCATTGAAAGCATTTTATTGCAAATGATATACAAGCATTTATTATAGAAGAAATAGTGAAAAGCAAAATGCGATAAAAAGAAATAAACTTTTATTTGAGTATAAGGTACATGCAGATGCAGGGAGATTTAAAGATGTTTATTAATATATCCTCCTTTTCAAAACAAATAACGCTTATCATCTTAAGGAGAAAGAGAAACATTGTTTACCTACACAAATTATATCTCGGGATGGAATTCATGTCATGTGAGAATAATTCAACCACCTCTTTGAATGACATTCCATATACATAATCATTCTTATAATAGTGTATTTCGCAATCCTGCGTATTTTGTTACATTACGTTGATTACGTTACACGTCACGTCACAACGCTAATGCAGAGCAAGCCTAAATCATTACTTGACAAAGCAATTCTACGACTATATCGGTTATTTAGAGTATAATGATAACGTCAGAAATTTCTAGCACAGTAAGTCGACTGTAAGTTGATTTATATAATGTTGTGTTAAATTTGCTTGAATAACTAATCCAACGTCTACATCTATTATTCTTGTTTTTCATGTGAAATGTCACTTTGACGTTTACACGATTTCTTGTCCAAAGTACATTTCTCTTGTTTCTTTAAAAATTTTAATTCCTTTTGAATACAGACCCAGTCATCAACGTCAAATAAAGTTAAGCACATTTCTTGTTATTTTACGTTTCTTTTACGAGAAATGTTTGCGTGTGTGTCTGTGCGTGTATTTTCGCTTTGGTATTCTGGGAGTGATTGTTTGTTACTTATAACGTTGTGTGAACCATTGCTCGACGTACTGAGACGTTTAGGCAATGTACTCGTTCCTAAACAAACGTCGTGGATTCCAAACATGCTTTTCGATACATTGATTAATTATGATATTGAATTCAGTGAATTAAAGTTTACAATTGCATAGATTTTACCCACAAATAACGTCAACAATGCATACCTGTCTATCTATCTATCGATGGATAGATATATAGATAGATACATACAAAGATAGACAGATAGATAGATTAATAGATCTTCATTCATTCATTTATATATATATATATATATATATATATATATATATATATATATATATATATATATATATATATATATATATATATATATATATATATATATATATATTCATTTATTCCGTATTTTTCCTCCTTTCTGAGATGATCAACATTGAGATAAATACAGACACGAAATTGCTACGGACAAAACTTACAATAACATTTATAAATCACACATACAATTCATATACTCACATACAAATTACATATTCCTACAGACCTAAATGGCAATTCCTTTTCCATGTGTATTGTTTGTATAGCGTTTACTACCAATTAAAAGATAAGTCTCGTTTTCTCTGATTCAACATAATCTATCAGGTACACAACACAATTTTCAGATTTGAGAACTACTAGGGACTTTACATCATAATTTAAAAGCAGTTATATAGCTACCTAATCTATGCTATGCCGATAAGTTTGAACTTTTTCTTTGACCTTGGTATTGGCCATAAAATGGCGTGTTTAATGGAATGATGTACATGTTTTATCTTTTTTAACCACCGTGAGACCTTTTGCTTGTTGCATCTCTCCATAAAATACCTTCTTGGGTAGGAAATTCTACCGGCATGTGGACAACATGACTAGCCCATCGGAGTTGTGCCTTGCACAGCTTGGTGTGGATGCTTGTCATGCCGACCTTAGCGAGCATCTCTGTGTTTCGTACCTTGTCCTGCCATCTGATTTTCAGTAGTTTCATCAGGAGCTCATATGAAAGTGGTTCAGGTTTTTAACATGGCGACTATACACAGTCCATGTCTCGCAAGCATAGAGGAGGGTGGGGAGAACAACCGCTGCGTAGACTTTGTGTTTGGTTGCAAGCTTGATGCCTCTGCTATCTCAGACATTTGAGCGGAGTCTACCAACTGCTATGCTGTCTTTGGCAATCCTAGTGTTAACCTCATCTTCTATGTGGACTGCTTGTGAGAGGGTGCTACCGAAGTATGTGAACCTGTCTACATTTTTGAGCTAATGGCCATTAACAGAGATGGATGGTTATACGTAATCTTCTCCAGGAGCTGGCTGATGCAGAACCTCGGTCTTGCTGGTAGAGATGGTGAGTCCGAAGTTGGAGTACGCTGTGGAAAAAAGGTACATTCTATGTTGTATGCCTGCCTCTGTGCACAGGCACAGTTATCTGCAAACAGCAGGTCGCGAATGTTCTCAACTTGGACATTGGTTTTGGCTTGGAGCCTCCTCCGGTTGAGCGACTTCCCATCCAGACGCTATCTGAGACCTACTCCAACATTGCTGTCCTTGAAAGCATCCATCAACATTGCGGAGAAGATGAGGCTGAATGGAGTAGGGGCTAAGACGCATGCTTGTTTCACACCATTCGTAACTGCAAAGGGTTTGGAATAGTTACCCTAGTCCTGGACTCTGGCAAACATGCCATCATGAAACTGTCTCGCCATTTCAATGAAGACTTCTGGACATCGAAATTTGGCCATGATCTTCCAAAGGCCTTCGCGGCTGACAGTGTCGACTGCCTTAGTCAGGTCCACGAAGGTGGTGTATAGCTGGACATTTTGTTCAATATATTGTTCTTGCATCTGCCTGGCAGCAAAAGTCATGTCGATGGTGCCTCTCTCCTTTCTGAAGCCATGCTGCCTTTCTGGCAGTAGGCCATGATCAAGGTGTTATGTGAGTCTGTTCAGCAGTAGCCTGGCTAGGATCTTGCCAGCGATGCAGAGTAGAGAGATTCCTCTATGGATGTCGCAGGACTGGCGATTTCCTTTGCATTTGTAAAGGTGAACGATAGATGCATCTTTGAATTCATGGGGCATGCGTTTCATATTCCACATGCCACAAAACATCTCTGTTAGTCTTCCCACTAACTTAGGCCCACCAGACTTGTAGATCTATGATCCTTGAGCATTTTTACTAGACAGGAGCTCAAATGCCTTATGAGTTTCAGGCACTTTTGGAGGGTCAGCCAACCTATCGTTGATCTCCACCTGTGGTAGACGGTTGATCGCTTCATCGTTGATTGAAGATTTTCTGTTGAGGATACCATCAAAGTGTTCCGCCCAACGATCCAGTATCTTCTCCTTCTCCGTTATGAGAGTGCTGCCATCGGAGTTCAAGAGTGGGGCTGTGTCTGACGTTACTGGGCCACAAACATCACGAAGAGCACTATATAAATTCTTCAGGTCGTGTCTGTCGGCAAAGGACTGGATATCATCAGCCTTTCGGCTCAGCCAATTGTCCTGCATCTCGCGTAGTTTCTTCTGCACAGCTTGCAGCGGACCTGGGATCGATGTTGTATGCACGATGGAGATGATGCTTCTCGTCTTGGGGCTTTCGCGCAGTGACGCCAAGGGCTTCAGATGCAGTGGAGTACAACAGATGTTTGAAGGCCATCCAGCATTTCTCTACGTCGTTGGTATCAGAGTCTGTGATTTCTAGCTGGCTTATCAAAGCTTCAGACAGCTTGCTCAATGTTACAGACTTTCAGCGTAGGGACGTAGAGTGGTTTTGGGACTTTAATTCCCTGTGGGCGTTTGGGACGTTGAATTTTTATATTCATATTGCAGATCAGTAGCCTGTGGTCTGTCTAGCAGTCAGCACAACATACGGCCTTTTGTCACACTGTCATTCCTACGAACTGAGATGTAGTCATTCTGATGCCAATGCTTAGACCGTGGGTGCATCCAAGTTGTTTTATTGCGGTTAGGCAGACGGAAGATGTTGTTTGTGACCAGTATTTCAAATGTTGCGCACATTCTCAAGAGTAAATATCCATTGCTGTTGCAGTTGCCACTTTCATGTATACCAATAACTCCCTTCCACGTGGTGTGGTCCGCTCCAACTCTGGCGTTAAAATCACCAAGAATGATCAGCCTGTCTGACTTTGGTACCGAAACTATCAGTTTCCAGATCCTGGTACAACTTGTCTTTGGCTTCCTCCGAGTAGGTCATGGTTGGTGCGCAATCACTAATGAGTGTGGTTCGCTTTTTTCCATGTAATGGTAGCTTCAGCATTATAAGCCGGTCATTAATTCCTTTTGGTAAGATGGAGAGCTTATTCACCAAACTAAAGTGGACAGCGAATCCAACTCCAGACTCCCGACGTTTATCGGTGCCACGAAAACTCCAGAAAAAGGTGTAACGAGCTCCAACTTCAGTCAGTTGGCCCTCGTCGGCCAAGCGAGTTTAACTTAGGGCTGCTATCTCTATCTTGTAGCGAGCAAGTTCTCTTGCAATCAGGGCAGTTCTTCTCTCTGGTCTGTCAGCCTATGCACGATCCAATAGAGTGCCTAAGTTCCACGCACCAAGAATGAGCGGAAAAGTTTGGGTTTTCTTTGTATTTCGATCGCAAGAATGGGATTCCTTCCAACCGCTGTAAGCTGGTCGGGGTAGATGAAGCAGGCATATTTTAGGGCACATTTTCTAGCCCCTTCCTCAGGCTATGGAGGTATGCAGCTCTATCCTGAAGAGGTCTGCTTAGTCGCTCAGACGGCTGCGACATCCATTTCTGCTTCAGATCAATAGAATACGACCATATGGCCTGAGCCGCCTGCATACACGTCCGCCACTACGGCTACCAGTGCATCCACACCTGCCGCTTTGCAGCTCGCCCATCGCCGCATGACTTGGGTACGGGTGATGACATAAATGAGTTGCGCGTCAGTTGGATTAAAGTGAGGAAGAGTTCCGCTGCGTCAGCCTCACTCTCTCGTCCAGGCTCTACTTTGTCCAGTTGCAAGACGTGGTCAAGACGGCTGAAATGAAGACTGGATGCAGTGGATGACCAAGGCGTCCTACGTGTCGTGCCGTGCTCTTAGCGCTCCACATCGCTTTGCTGGGTCCGCCTTTATGCCCGTTGAACAGCTGATGGTTCCTCCGCGCAGTCCACCGGTTCCAGTCTTCACATGCAATGGTAGACAATCCCTGGATCACAGGGGGTCTGAAACCCATCAGTTACACTCAACCTGGTTTGGCCGGCCAGTCGAAGCCGTTGTCCGTGGTGTGGCCCCTCCGCATGCTACAACTTTTTGAAGCCACAGGTGAGAGTTGAGCGCCAAGTGGAGACCAAAGGTGGACTAGCTACCCCCGAGGAAATAAAGCTACTACCCCCACTTGATATTGTTTTTTGCTCGAGATAGTATTTCAGTGTTGTAATCTGGAATATTTCATTATATGAATGTTGAAAGAAATAGTGGCAAATAGCTTTTCCTTATAAACATGACATAAATAATGGTTTGATAGTGATTTCTCAATAAACATCTTATCACAGCAGACTGGTTATTATCCAAAAGCTTAAACTGTATGTATATCTAAAATAGACCTTTTAAATATACTTTCGTCTGGAAAAGATCATTTTGAAAATATATAAGGAATACGTGCTAAGACTTCTTTCGTAATAACTTCATATTGGAATAGTAATATTTCTAGTGCCCTTACCGAAAAGGAAGCGAGTTTTATTATGCATTTCCATATTGTGTATAGGAATTTTGTTTAAGTTTCTTGACTGTTTTAATTTGTAAAAATCATATCACATATCTAATTTTTTCATATTTGTAGAATATAATCACCATTTGTAAACAAGATATGTCGTAACTAGTTGAAGTCATTCATTTTAGATTATATTTTAAGAAAATGATCATTTCTAAGCAACATGTTCATATTGATTTAAATTATTAGCTAATAATTAAGTAAAGAGCCACGTCTTTGTTATAGCTCGGTTATTAATTCATTATGATGATTGAGGTTTTTGTTCCCCAAAAGATGCAACCAAGGTTATTTAGATTCAAATTATTCATTCCTATTTTGAGATCTGTCTAGTGGAATTAATGTTTTTCAGCTTGGCGATACATTCAGAATGACGAATTCGAAATACATTCTATGTGACGATTTCATGTCTAGAAAGTGAAATTGGTAAGAACATTGCAGAACCAGATGAAAACACATTGTCTCTGTTTATCGCGTAAGGCTATCTATTTGAAGAACTACGGAATAATTTCTTCGACTGCGGTGCACAAACAGATAAACAAATATTTGACCAATCTTTACGAATCTTTGACTGCTCCGGTGACCTAGGGGTTAGAGCGTCCGCCTCGGATGCAGAATGTTGCGGGTTTGAGCCACGGCTGAATCACACCAAAGCCTTTTCAAAATTGCAGTAATAGCTGTCGCGCGTAATAATATATTCGTGTTAAGATATGTCTGCTGAATGTTGTCCCAGTGCTAGTTCCAGTGTTAGACATCAATATTAAACGCCACATTGCAGACATTGTAGCGATAGGACTGAAAATGTTTTAATGCTAAGTTAAAAATAAAAATCAAAGACACACACACACAAATAAATACGACTGCAAACATTTGCTTCATTTATCAAATCGATATTTTCCGATAATCCAGAAAATTATCTTGAGGAAACGATATGAACCGGAGCTATGGCATCGTTTACATTATCATTTTCCAATGAACATACCGCACTCAGAATTTATCCAACAAATTAGATACGTTACAGATTTTATACGATTGACGTGCTTCAAATTAAGGTCACGGCCGTCTTTTAAATTAAGCAACAAAATTATGAAAGCAAGATATGACGGGACAACTGAACACAGGCTTAACAAAAGGTCAAGAATTTAACACTGATTGTATGATTAGAAATATTAATGGCTAACTAAAGCAAGTGCAAGAGAAGTTTTTCAGTCATTCTGATGAGACTGACCTAGTCTTTATTAAGGAAAACATTTTCCACTTTTCTTTTATGAAATCAATTAGCAGTCCATCAAAACAAAATCAGAAATGAATATTATTATAAATATTCTTAACGTAGTGTTATTAGGTCATTTGGTCTTACACGTTTACTTCAATAAAGAATTATTTTGCAAGCGTTTTGTGTATTATCTGGTTTTCAGACGTAAGTGAATCTAAGCAAACTTCTAAACAATATGCATACAGGTAACAAATAGCAAACGCCAACTGGAATAGTGGAAACCATATGCCAAAACCCCTGTTGGAATAGCAGAAAAACTTGTACTAGACTCAGCCCTACGACTTCCCACTTCTAATGTCTCTTGCGTCGAAAGATGGCTGAATCTAGAACGACGACACGGTGCTTATCGGACAGCATTTGTCAATCGCATGATAAGGAATCGGATTAAGCCATTCCGCCCTACAATTGTTTTGGATTATGCGATACACAAAGATAAGGATAAACAAACTAGGGAGATTAACATAAGTGAGACAATATTGTAACAATCTTAGTCTGTTCTTGCATCCATCGGTACGTAATATCATCATATAAACTGCTTTCAGAAACATTTTGATTCCTACTTAGAGGATACCCATTTAGGAAGAGAATGTGCTGGATATGCTTTGGAATTAGGTCGAGAAAACATGATTGTCAAACCCAATCGAATTATTTAAAGCCAAGAAATTTTCAGGAAAAAAATATATTGTCTGGTTTATATTAAATATGTTCTTGAAACAGAAATTGCATATTTGAATTTTATATATAAATGATAATGATTTCCATAAAGACGGCGAGAGATATTCACTATATTCAAGCCTAGAAATCCCCTCGTCGTCTGGCGAAAAAGGATATTCCCGGTTAACGTCATTTAAGTACAATTAACATTATATATACATGATCAAAAGAAGTATGCGTGACAATAATATTCACTGGTATAGCTGAGAAGGAAACTAATAACCATTTATAAAAGACTAGAGTAATCATACTAAAATTTTTTGAAAAAGATTTATTCATCCGTGCTAATGGAATTCATATGAAAAGATTTCACATAATGAAGAAACAGGAGAACAACTTGTGCCCGATTTCGACCGCTGACCACCATAGCAGAATTCCCTTATTTTTCATGTAAGAAAGGCAAGACCACACACAGGGCCGGCATTAAGACTATTGTCCCGATTAGGCCCAATTGTTTACCGCGCTCACAGGGTCAGCGCGCCAAACAATTTTTTTAAAACACATCTATAGAGGGAAAGTAATTGTAAAGCGAATGAAGAATACCTTTACTTCAATATCATATAAAATTTGTTTAAAAGTTTATTTTTTGAATGCTGTTCTCACACGGGACCTGCTCGCGTAAATTAAAGGGCCACTTAAGTTACCACATAATACTTACTGAATCAATGAACAATTTCCTAAAAATAGGTATTGAAACGAATTAAACTGCTTCCACCTGGGTATAAGAAAAAGATTCAGACATCCTTAGTATTCATCTGGAAAGAGTTCACGTAATGAAGCAAAAGCAAACAACTACTACTCCACTTAGACCGCTGAGCAACATATCGAAATTCATTTATTTAAAGAAAAGAGAATTTGTTAGAAAGGCCACACCACACCACACAAGTTACGAAATATGATAGATGTGATCTATAAACAATTTCTTAAAGAGCTAATGGAACGAAAAAGCTGCTTTCAATTGCGTATATGAAAGCTAGAAAGAAAAGTCTTCATTCACGGCCGATCTGTTTGTACGAGTCTCAGTGTGTCAAGAAACGATTGTGAAAATCTGATAAGAAAGGTATGTTCATAGCAAAACTATGTAAAGACTCGATGGAAGCTTTAAAGAAGAGTTTAACGCCATTTTTCAGCACACGATAAGCTATACATGGCGGCCAGTATTGATGGTGGAGGAAGAACCCGGGAAAACCGCCAGAAAGAACCACCGACCCACGAGAAGCTACTAGCAGGCTTTGTCACATACCCACATTCTCCGAATCTGAGACTCGAACCCACGAAGACAGAGGTGAGATGGCAGTGATCCGTAACGAAGAGCGCTTTAGACCACTGGGCCAGTCGGGGCCCCATTTAACGAAGAGACTACACAACGTGGGAAAAACTAGGAATACTGATAGACAAAGATAATTACATATCTCTTCTAACCAATTCTAATACAATATTTGCTAATAGGAAGAATAACAAATATATCACAATAAAGTATATCGTAAGCCATATTTGGAGAAAATGTAAGCTAGCCAGATGTAAATATTATGATGCAAAAGAAATCACTCACGAATGTATGCATACGGAAACAATGACATGTTTCCTGCCCTTAACATTTACGAGACAACAATCAGAAAATGTTCAAAACTGAACGGAAAAAACTAACATTTTCGTTAATTTCGAAGCGTATTTCCTTAATGTACTGTTTGTTCTTTCCGCCTTTCTTTTATTCAGAGAAAGGAAAGATAAGATAGCTTCACCATTTCAAATGTTCTAGAGAGTTCAAAAGGATTTAGTCCATTGAAGCAATGACTTTAATAACGTAACAATCTGTAAATGGGAGTTAAACTGATCTTGTTGATAACAAAATGTAATATCGTCCAATGCTAAGGTATATGCATGCAAAGTGAAATACTAATAGATTCATTCAAGTCCTGCGTGTTGTAACCTGATGGTACTATATAATCTGGCATTGTCAGACTTACAAAGCTGGAATTAGTGAAACATAAGCCATGTATTATCTAATGAATTAGTCACAGTCCAACCAACTTAATCGGTTTAAAACGGTCATTAACGAGTAACAGTTTGCCCTACGATCACAAAATAAAAGCTCCGTCTGAGAGTATGAACGTCGTAGTGTGGAAGTAAGCACCTGCTAAGCGACTGAAAAATCAATGTAAGTTTATATATAGGCTGCAATAGTTGTACTTCCGATCTGTTATTCACTTTAATTAGATATCATTTCTAGTTTCCGTTTTTATTATTAACACTGAAAGCTCATTTTCAATGTATCGGTACATTTGTAGATACAAGATTTTGTTGTTTCTTTTTCTTACTTTAAATGTATTAAGATTGCATGATCCAAGATGTTTAATTACAAGTTGCATTATGATTCTACTATTACGTTAAAATATGTTATTTATTAAAGTTTAGATTAAACAATCTAAATGTACGAAGAAACTATTGTGAAATCTCTCTCTCTCTCTTTCTTTCACTCTCTCACTACATAGATGGAATATAAATAGTACGGGGAAAATCACATTTGTTCTACTAGTCAACACCGCATTCATTGCCTAAAACAATAAAAGGAATAGGCACAAATATCAAATCCAATACGGGCATGGCACGACAAGGAATCTCAGCTAAGGAATCATCAAAATTATTTTCCATAGAAATGATCCGAAATCATCAACAACGCGCCAGTCCACCGGCTCTTGCAATCGTATAGGAAACCAGTTATTATGCATATTTGCTACAGTGATCTCCGCTCTGCTGATCTGCACGCATAAACTCCATAAATAATAGACAGGTAACCGTGAAATAACCAAGCACAAGTACATTGCACGTTGCCATACACAATGCTATTTCTAAAATAAATAGACTCAAGCTCATTTTAAGTAGCCATTATATATTTTTTAAAAATTCGTTACGAAGAAAGTGATAAATAATTGATTCATTTGGAAGTAATTTCATTATAAATACATTGGTGGAAATTATATCCTGTCTGATTTCACCAAAGTTGGCTTTGCATTAGGAAGATATTATATTTGGTTCGTGAAATTTCGGACAGAAGATGGATTGGGTGAGTCAGCCGAAATGTATCCGATCTGGTTTGAATTTGCAGGTAAGAAATTGGTTTCGAATGGTTTTGAGCAACAACGCAAACTATATTACTTACGATTACAACTGGCTGTGCAAAGAGATACAGCTTCAAACGTACTGCATCTCGCTTAAAGGCATTGAATGGGTTGTTCGGAATAGCCAGTGTCACTTTTCCAAGATGTAATATTACTCAAATATGAACAAATTATTGATTTGTTATTTTCAGACAAAAACAGAAAAAATGCGTACTCTGATCATTGTGTACCTCTCTCTGACGGTGACCAGTTCCAGTTTGGTCCTGGCAAAATCACTTGGTAAGCATTCCAGTAGGCTGCTTTTTCCGTCTGTCTGTATCTTTATCTGTACTAGCGTTAGGAATATATGTCCTTCATATAATATGTCTATACTGAATATTGATCAAAGGTACAAAGGATCAGGTTGGCCAGATTAGTTTGTGAGGGGTGGGAGCGAGGAGATCCTAGAGATAAACATGTTTCAAATATCGTTATCAACAAATCCAGTTTTCGGTTGAAGATAAGAAACCACATTTGTTTAGAACTCACCAATGATGTATTGTAACAGAACCAAGGCATTATATTTGCTGCTAACTTCGAAACAATAGAAATATATGAATATGTCAACGTAATTGGTCACTGATTTATTTGCTAAGCAAGTGATATTTCAATGTAATTCATAGACTGGTCTTTATTCCAGCAGATTAGCCAACATACTAAGACAGACGATAGAGATGTCTTCACGTCTGCATCAAAGTTTTACACTATGGGACATGTAACAGGTTATGAATTACAATTGTAAACAAACATAATGATGTCATGTCTGTATTTTAATTATAACTTTCAAGCTTCTTTATGCTAAAGTTTAAGCAGAATATTTATCATTGGAGAAAGCTGAATGAGTAGACTTTTGATAGTGTTATTATAAGCAAAGAGCAGACACCCTGGTGTAAATTAGTGCCAATGCCTCGTATTGTATTCATGCAAATTAGACTCGTGTCCACTTTTCTTTGTCTTTTGATTAAAGTATAACGTCAAAAACATTTAAACAGTATTTACATTAAGAAGGAAGTCTTAATATGATCATGCTGTTCCGAATATATTCGTATCATTGATGATATGTAGTATGTTTATTTGTCAATGCAATCTACAAGTAAACTGCCTTCTTGACATGTTTTCCAAATGTTAATTAAGTTTCGTCCATGAAAACATTACATTCCCCGAGAAAAAAATGAATATCAAATTTTCGGTCAACTGTTCTAGCATAATGATTCTCTTTTTTCACTACACTAATCAATTTGTTTGGTGAGTTTAACCCAGCAAATAACGAATAGTAATTGATACCATATAATACCTGTCCATTACTGATGTCTTCATGTACAACTGTTCTCCTATATTATCATCGTTGGAGCATAGTGTCCGAGCCAGTATGGAAGGCATCGCATAAAACCCATGAATTTCCCGACTTTTATTTAATCGGGTAATTCGTTCTGGTTGTTACTCGTTAGCAGATTAGTGTTCTTAAACAACTTGTCTAGCAGCAACGTTTTGCACTAGTGACAATATTTATCAAACAACAATAGTGCCTTCATATTCCATGCTTGCTATTGCAAGACATGCTCAATTAGCTACAATGTACCCTAGAACATGTGTTGACACCGTTCACAACTATTTAGTCTCTGATTCAATGTTTTAAAATTTATTTAGTTAGATTTTGTTTATAAGCTCAACAATATGATATACTCAGTGCTATGCATACTAAGCTGATTGTTAAAGGGAAGACAAAACGAATGCTTGTATTTTCTCCGCCTTAGTGTCGTTTTCCAA
The DNA here is from genome assembly GCA_028554795.2 of Sinohyriopsis cumingii. NCBI lineage: Eukaryota > Metazoa > Mollusca > Bivalvia > Unionida > Unionidae > Sinohyriopsis > Sinohyriopsis cumingii. The sequence goes on along the minus strand of CM068833.1, from coordinate 94,040,480 downwards.
CGAATTGTTTTCAATTGTCTTGAATCCGATAAAATCAGTTCAGTCTCCAACCGGATGATACATCAAAACATTAAAATGTAAGAACATGTTTTTCACCAGAACTGTCTTAATACTATAATATACAAAAAGGTTTTGCTTTAAGATAGTGCTGCATATTAGCGGAAGCAAGCGTATTTTGTTCATAGTGATACACAAGGAGGAGGTTGTCTCTCTTTTACGGTAGATCTAGCCTCGGATTAAGTAGATTCTCAAATTACAAAACGTCGCGTCCATCTTACATAAGTCAGTGTTGTTCTTCTTTTCGACTGGACTATTGAATGGTGACAGGAATCTTCGTCGTCATCAGGATTTGACGAGCAAATGCCGATGACACCGGTAATTGTGAAAAATGAGTGTAAATGTCCTTCTGTTATCTTTTGTCAAGCAGCTGAACAAGAGGTTAGTAAAAACAATGTTCTTTTTCTTCTTCAGATTGTCTCCTTTTCACAGCCCACGGAGATGTAAGAAACTGTATCGGAAAAAGACTTGTTAGAGCTGCAAATGAAACGCTCAAATCGACATCTGGGCCTACTGCAAACTCGTCTGGCAGTATAACTCCAGCAATGACCTCTCTACCTATAACAATACCTCATATATCTTTTACTTCTGCAACCACGTCTCGAGAATTTAGGAATGGTCCATCTGTGACAGTTCAGCCTCATCCAATTGAGACTATATCTCGGAATCCAGGATCTGTAACTGACGTTGGACACACTTTTAGAGTGCCAAATAGTACAAATGCTGCTATATCCAGTTCTATAAATCCCGCAATATCTACGAATTCTGCATCTGTAGCTGGAGCTGGAAAAGCTTTGACAGAGAGACCTACTAGAAATCCCGTTGCATCCCGTAATCCTGCATCTGGCTCTGGTCAAACTTCTACTGTTCGATATACTAGATATCCCACTACAAGCCGAATGAGCACCGTTTCTGATCCTGATCGCATTCATACAATGCCTTCGCCTACAAAGAAACAGTAACTCGGAATCCTGCATCTGCGAATGGTCTATAGTTTACTCCTCCAATTCCATCGAATGCATATATAACTATAAATCCTGTATCTGGAGCTGGTCATACTTTTGTTATTCAACTTTCTAAAAAATACCACAATCTCTCGGAATCCTGCATGCGCAGCTTGAGCAGGACAAACTCTTTCTTATAGTGCCATCTGCTACAAATGCTACAATGGAACGTAATCATACATCTTGAGCTGGATAAATGTATTGTTCCCACTTCGACAAGTGTCAGTATAACCTGTGTCTCTATCAGGAAAAATGCATCCGGAGTTTGTTCAAATAATTCAGATCCACCTACAACAAATCTTACGGCTGGGAATGGTCAAACCTTTACTGTTCGACTTTCACCAAATGCTTTTATAACTAGAATTCCTGTATCTGCGAATGTAAAAGAATCTAACAATAATACTAGCTAAATAATTCTTCGAAAGCTCGGAATCGTGTATCCCATAAATGCTACTATAATCTAAAATCCTCTATCTGGAGCTGGTCATAATCTTTCATTACCGATTGCAACATATGCTAAGATAAGTTGGAAATATACGTCCTGGGACGGTCGAACTTTTATAATTAGCCACAAATGGTGGAATATCTTGTATTCTTTTATCTGGAGAGGGTTGTAGTTTTACCGTATAACTTGCCATATATGCTAGAAGAACTGGGAATTATAAAGCTCGGACTTGTCTAACGTTTTCGGTTCCATTGATAATATACGTTGCTTCTACTCGGAGTCAAATATCAGGTCGCAATTTGCATTTGCGACTTGCAGAAAATGTTACCTAATTCTTTGAACAACTGCAAATGCTGAGCCTAGGAATAGTATAGCTTCTACTGTACCACTACCTACAAATACTACAATAACTCGGAATCCCGAATGTAGAGTCGGTCAAAATATTACAGTGCCACGTTTGACAAATCTTAATAATTTGGATTCATCCATCAAGGGGTGGTGTAACTTTTGATGCTCCATTTCCTTCAAATACTACATTAATACGGATTTGTACAGTCTGGACTGGTCATACTCTCACAGTGCCAAATGATACAAATGCCGCTATAACTGGAAATCCTGTATCAGATCATGGTCGAAAGTTCAATATTCCACTTACTACAAATGTCACTATAAATATGAATTCTGCATCTAGCTATGCTCAAACTTTTACTTTTCTATTAAACACAAATCAAATATAGTATGTAATCAAGTATATGGAGATTATTAAAATCTTCCATACCCGACTGCTACATATGTTACAATAAATTGGAATCCTGCACCTGGAGTAAGTAATAATGTTAGTTTTAGACCTTCCCATTTGAACCTACTAAACTTTGACAATCATACAATGGCTATCTCAAGTTTTCGGTAATTTAAACAATGTAGTATGCATTTATCAAAGCGACAACATTCCTCTCTCTATTTCGTAATGCGAATACGGATTTTCAATTTATTTAAATATGTTCAGTTTCAAACGAATCCTCTATATTCCACCAATTCACTCGACCATCATTTACACGAGAATGGTTCAGAAACTCTGTATCTTTTCATTAAAACTGGTTTAATTCTACAATTCTTATATTAATCTTCATGCCAATCCATCTATCTATGTGTATATCTATCAATCTATCTATCTATCTCTCTATATATCTATCTATCTATCTATCTATATATACATATATATATATATATATATATATATATATATATATATATATATATATATATATATATATATATATATATATATATATATATATATATATATCTATTTACCTATAGATCTGTCTATCTATTTATCGATCTATCTGTCTATATATCTCTATATAACTATCTATGTGTGTATCAATCAATCTATCTATCTATCAATCTATCTATCTATCTATCTATCTATCTATCTATCCATCTCTCTTACTCTGATGACTATTAATGCCAACATTGTAACGGAAGTATATCTTATACACATATCATTTGTTCATATATGGCAGGTCACACATTCAGCGTTACGTATCCTGCAAATTAGATACTAAGTCTTGAGAACCAGAACATTGGTCTGATCATCATGTTTTCAAAGTAACCCATCTAACTATGCATTAATTAAATGAATAAGGTATGCATTCAAATTTATCTATTTCGTGATGTCATCCCGGATTGTCAAATTCAGAATTCAAAATTGCAACCAAACATGTATGTATGTATGTATGTATGTATGTATGTACGTATGTATGTATGTATGTATGTATGTATGTATGTATGTATGTATGTATGTATGTATGTATGTATGTATGTATGTATGTACGTATGTATGTATCTATGTATGTATGTATGTATGTATGTATGTATGTATGTATGTATGTATGTATGTATGTACGTATGTATGTACGTATGTATGTTGTATGTATGTATGTATGTATGTATGTATGTATGTATGCATGTATGTATGTATGTTGTACGTATGTATGTATGTATGTATGTATGTATGTATGTATGTATGTATGTATGTATGTTTGTAAACTAAGTAAATGAAAAAGGAATACCCAAAAGTTTTATAGAATATTATAAATACAGTATTTGTCTAAAATACAAAGTTAAAACTTAGAAGTTAACTAGTATCGTGAATTAATTTCCAAATAGTCCTAAAGGTGATATCACAATTTTAAGCATATGTACATCCCAAGAGACTTCAAGCGTTCGTCCGATGTAAGTCCATTCTTAAATGTGCTGATTTGACATCAGCCCTGTACAGTGTTTATATGCTAACAGTCTTGATGTATGACAAAGTCACAATTAACTATGACTTTAAATGTATTAACAGTAAGTTTCAACCTAGTGATTACATAGTTATTTTATGAACACAGTGGCAGTCAAATGAATAATTAGAATTTTCAAAAATCATCGCAAGCAATAACTGAAAACATCCAGAACACCGATTCCTCTACCGATATTTAAAAACGAAATAAATAACTATGTTGCTCACTGCCATATATAAAAACAACTTCGCAATTAGATATCAGGATCAGATTCGTTATTTCATTTCCAGAACATTCTAAATTGTCAACAAGGACATGACCTTAAGCAGCCAACCAGTCATAAATAATGTAGACCAGAATTTACAAGGAGAACATCAACAACCTGAAGTAAAATACCATCAGCATCTTAATCAAGGGCACTTCTACAACCTTCCAAGTTTGATGGCGACGTAATTATATTTCCCCCAATCTTTTTGGGTATAATTTACTGACTGAATGGGACACTGAGCTGGTGGAACTTTTACACACCTGATATAAAATCATAAGTTTATTCAATTTCAAGATGGTAAAATAAACGAGTTTCAAATTTGAATCAGAAACTATGCTGCAAGTTTCTTTCTTGCATGGTCGCACGATTATCTGAAGCACTAAAACCAGTTCAACGAACAATGTCCTTTTAAATTACATATATTTACAGCTTTCTGTCGTCACATCATGTAGTTTTCACAAGTTAATTTGTCCGTTACTTGAAATAGAAATATTTTTATTGGCGTTTGCTATGTTACAAATAATTAAAACAAGCCTGATTCCCTTAACTCTCACGCATCTGAAATGTAGTGGATACATTATGCGTCCGTGTTGTGATATGATGCATGTAAAAATGTTTTATTTCGTACATCATCATATATACTGACATGTTATTACGGACCTTGCAATAGTTGGGAAAAATAAATAGAAACTGGGAGAAAAGACATAGCAACTGTGGTCGTCATTATCTTGAATTTCAAAGGAAATAAAAGAAATCTCTATTTTCATGATTCAACATATGTCACATTTCTATTTTCTTTCGCACGAATCAGCAAAAAGTTTGACTTCAATGTATTTAGATATAAAGTTATTCCGCATTAATACCAGTACACATATATGCGCAATGAAATATATCTGGTTTAAATGAACCTAACATTGAAAGGTTATGCAATATTATGCGCACATGCACTCTTATATCATCACGGCTTCAGATCATTCGATAAAATCTAAAACAAATATTTAACAAGCAAAATAAAGTAGTCCAATACTAGTTCACCTTATGTTTTACAATAACGTCATTTGAGTTTGATAATTTCCACAAAACCAAAGAAGGCAGCTATTAAAACAGCTGTCTTGTAAAGAGTAACATCATAACCTACAACAAGAAAACTCATCCCACACAAAACGACACAAAAAGACCATAGTAAGAAACAACAACTACTATTTCACTAAGGGTGTGGTGTTTACATATACGGGATGTGTCAAGGAAATTTGCGCACGACGTTTACTCACCCATATCAATACCCCAACACCTTTTGCTGCCGTTGTTCTCCGATATGTTTCATTCCCTGTTATGTGACTGGGTAAGGAGATTGTTTTCAACGTAACGTGTACCATATTCCATTATTCCAATTGCATGCTATACTGTTAGATATCACATTTGAAATTATTGCTGCTGATGTTGCCATTGTATTTAAAGGCAACATAGTTTGATACTGTTTTTATTATACAATGTGAATGTTCTGAACTTAAACAATGAAAAGTACGTAGTCGGATGACTCAAAAGATATAAAGTCCATTGAAAGCATTTTATTGCAAATGATATACAAGCATTTATTATAGAAGAAATAGTGAAAAGCAAAATGCGATAAAAAGAAATAAACTTTTATTTGAGTATAAGGTACATGCAGATGCAGGGAGATTTAAAGATGTTTATTAATATATCCTCCTTTTCAAAACAAATAACGCTTATCATCTTAAGGAGAAAGAGAAACATTGTTTACCTACACAAATTATATCTCGGGATGGAATTCATGTCATGTGAGAATAATTCAACCACCTCTTTGAATGACATTCCATATACATAATCATTCTTATAATAGTGTATTTCGCAATCCTGCGTATTTTGTTACATTACGTTGATTACGTTACACGTCACGTCACAACGCTAATGCAGAGCAAGCCTAAATCATTACTTGACAAAGCAATTCTACGACTATATCGGTTATTTAGAGTATAATGATAACGTCAGAAATTTCTAGCACAGTAAGTCGACTGTAAGTTGATTTATATAATTTTGTGTTAAATTTGCTTGAATAACTAATCCAACGTCTACATCTATTATTCTTGTTTTTCATGTGAAATGTCACTTTGACGTTTACACGATTTCTTGTCCAAAGTACATTTCTCTTGTTTCTTTAAAAATTTTAATTCCTTTTGAATACAGACCCAGTCATCAACGTCAAATAAAGTTAAGCACATTTCTTGTTATTTTACGTTTCTTTTACGAGAAATGTTTGCGTGTGTGTCTGTGCGTGTATTTTCGCTTTGGTATTCTGGGAGTGATTGTTTGTTACTTATAACGTTGTGTGAACCATTGCTCGACGTACTGAGACGTTTAGGCAATGTACTCGTTCCTAAACAAACGTCGTGGATTCCAAACATGCTTTTCGATACATTGATTAATTATGATATTGAATTCAGTGAATTAAAGTTTACAATTGCATAGATTTTACCCACAAATAACGTCAACAATGCATACCTGTCTATCTATCTATCGATGGATAGATATATAGATAGATACATACAAAGATAGACAGATAGATAGATTAATAGATCTTCATTCATTCATTTATATATATATATATATATATATATATATATATATATATATATATATATATATATATATATATATATATATATATATATATATATATTCATTTATTCCGTATTTTTCCTCCTTTCTGAGATGATCAACATTGAGATAAATACAGACACGAAATTGCTACGGACAAAACTTACAATAACATTTATAAATCACACATACAATTCATATACTCACATACAAATTACATATTCCTACAGACCTAAATGGCAATTCCTTTTCCATGTGTATTGTTTGTATAGCGTTTACTACCAATTAAAAGATAAGTCTCGTTTTCTCTGATTCAACATAATCTATCAGGTACACAACACAATTTTCAGATTTGAGAACTACTAGGGACTTTACATCATAATTTAAAAGCAGTTATATAGCTACCTAATCTATGCTATGCCGATAAGTTTGAACTTTTTCTTTGACCTTGGTATTGGCCATAAAATGGCGTGTTTAATGGAATGATGTACATGTTTTATCTTTTTTAACCACCGTGAGACCTTTTGCTTGTTGCATCTCTCCATAAAATACCTTCTTGGGTAGGAAATTCTACCGGCATGTGGACAACATGACTAGCCCATCGGAGTTGTGCCTTGCACAGCTTGGTGTGGATGCTTGTCATGCCGACCTTAGCGAGCATCTCTGTGTTTCGTACCTTGTCCTGCCATCTGATTTTCAGTAGTTTCATCAGGAGCTCATATGAAAGTGGTTCAGGTTTTTAACATGGCGACTATACACAGTCCATGTCTCGCAAGCATAGAGGAGGGTGGGGAGAACAACCGCTGCGTAGACTTTGTGTTTGGTTGCAAGCTTGATGCCTCTGCTATCTCAGACATTTGAGCGGAGTCTACCAACTGCTATGCTGTCTTTGGCAATCCTAGTGTTAACCTCATCTTCTATGTGGACTGCTTGTGAGAGGGTGCTACCGAAGTATGTGAACCTGTCTACATTTTTGAGCTAATGGCCATTAACAGAGATGGATGGTTATACGTAATCTTCTCCAGGAGCTGGCTGATGCAGAACCTCGGTCTTGCTGGTAGAGATGGTGAGTCCGAAGTTGGAGTACGCTGTGGAAAAAAGGTACATTCTATGTTGTATGCCTGCCTCTGTGCACAGGCACAGTTATCTGCAAACAGCAGGTCGCGAATGTTCTCAACTTGGACATTGGTTTTGGCTTGGAGCCTCCTCCGGTTGAGCGACTTCCCATCCAGACGCTATCTGAGACCTACTCCAACATTGCTGTCCTTGAAAGCATCCATCAACATTGCGGAGAAGATGAGGCTGAATGGAGTAGGGGCTAAGACGCATGCTTGTTTCACACCATTCGTAACTGCAAAGGGTTTGGAATAGTTACCCTAGTCCTGGACTCTGGCAAACATGCCATCATGAAACTGTCTCGCCATTTCAATGAAGACTTCTGGACATCGAAATTTGGCCATGATCTTCCAAAGGCCTTCGCGGCTGACAGTGTCGACTGCCTTAGTCAGGTCCACGAAGGTGGTGTATAGCTGGACATTTTGTTCAATATATTGTTCTTGCATCTGCCTGGCAGCAAAAGTCATGTCGATGGTGCCTCTCTCCTTTCTGAAGCCATGCTGCCTTTCTGGCAGTAGGCCATGATCAAGGTGTTATGTGAGTCTGTTCAGCAGTAGCCTGGCTAGGATCTTGCCAGCGATGCAGAGTAGAGAGATTCCTCTATGGATGTCGCAGGACTGGCGATTTCCTTTGCATTTGTAAAGGTGAACGATAGATGCATCTTTGAATTCATGGGGCATGCGTTTCATATTCCACATGCCACAAAACATCTCTGTTAGTCTTCCCACTAACTTAGGCCCACCAGACTTGTAGATCTATGATCCTTGAGCATTTTTACTAGACAGGAGCTCAAATGCCTTATGAGTTTCAGGCACTTTTGGAGGGTCAGCCAACCTATCGTTGATCTCCACCTGTGGTAGACGGTTGATCGCTTCATCGTTGATTGAAGATTTTCTGTTGAGGATACCATCAAAGTGTTCCGCCCAACGATCCAGTATCTTCTCCTTCTCCGTTATGAGAGTGCTGCCATCGGAGTTCAAGAGTGGGGCTGTGTCTGACGTTACTGGGCCACAAACATCACGAAGAGCACTATATAAATTCTTCAGGTCGTGTCTGTCGGCAAAGGACTGGATATCATCAGCCTTTCGGCTCAGCCAATTGTCCTGCATCTCGCGTAGTTTCTTCTGCACAGCTTGCAGCGGACCTGGGATCGATGTTGTATGCACGATGGAGATGATGCTTCTCGTCTTGGGGCTTTCGCGCAGTGACGCCAAGGGCTTCAGATGCAGTGGAGTACAACAGATGTTTGAAGGCCATCCAGCATTTCTCTACGTCGTTGGTATCAGAGTCTGTGATTTCTAGCTGGCTTATCAAAGCTTCAGACAGCTTGCTCAATGTTACAGACTTTCAGCGTAGGGACGTAGAGTGGTTTTGGGACTTTAATTCCCTGTGGGCGTTTGGGACGTTGAATTTTTATATTCATATTGCAGATCAGTAGCCTGTGGTCTGTCTAGCAGTCAGCACAACATACGGCCTTTTGTCACACTGTCATTCCTACGAACTGAGATGTAGTCATTCTGATGCCAATGCTTAGACCGTGGGTGCATCCAAGTTGTTTTATTGCGGTTAGGCAGACGGAAGATGTTGTTTGTGACCAGTATTTCAAATGTTGCGCACATTCTCAAGAGTAAATATCCATTGCTGTTGCAGTTGCCACTTTCATGTATACCAATAACTCCCTTCCACGTGGTGTGGTCCGCTCCAACTCTGGCGTTAAAATCACCAAGAATGATCAGCCTGTCTGACTTTGGTACCGAAACTATCAGTTTCCAGATCCTGGTACAACTTGTCTTTGGCTTCCTCCGAGTAGGTCATGGTTGGTGCGCAATCACTAATGAGTGTGGTTCGCTTTTTTCCATGTAATGGTAGCTTCAGCATTATAAGCCGGTCATTAATTCCTTTTGGTAAGATGGAGAGCTTATTCACCAAACTAAAGTGGACAGCGAATCCAACTCCAGACTCCCGACGTTTATCGGTGCCACGAAAACTCCAGAAAAAGGTGTAACGAGCTCCAACTTCAGTCAGTTGGCCCTCGTCGGCCAAGCGAGTTTAACTTAGGGCTGCTATCTCTATCTTGTAGCGAGCAAGTTCTCTTGCAATCAGGGCAGTTCTTCTCTCTGGTCTGTCAGCCTATGCACGATCCAATAGAGTGCCTAAGTTCCACGCACCAAGAATGAGCGGAAAAGTTTGGGTTTTCTTTGTATTTCGATCGCAAGAATGGGATTCCTTCCAACCGCTGTAAGCTGGTCGGGGTAGATGAAGCAGGCATATTTTAGGGCACATTTTCTAGCCCCTTCCTCAGGCTATGGAGGTATGCAGCTCTATCCTGAAGAGGTCTGCTTAGTCGCTCAGACGGCTGCGACATCCATTTCTGCTTCAGATCAATAGAATACGACCATATGGCCTGAGCCGCCTGCATACACGTCCGCCACTACGGCTACCAGTGCATCCACACCTGCCGCTTTGCAGCTCGCCCATCGCCGCATGACTTGGGTACGGGTGATGACATAAATGAGTTGCGCGTCAGTTGGATTAAAGTGAGGAAGAGTTCCGCTGCGTCAGCCTCACTCTCTCGTCCAGGCTCTACTTTGTCCAGTTGCAAGACGTGGTCAAGACGGCTGAAATGAAGACTGGATGCAGTGGATGACCAAGGCGTCCTACGTGTCGTGCCGTGCTCTTAGCGCTCCACATCGCTTTGCTGGGTCCGCCTTTATGCCCGTTGAACAGCTGATGGTTCCTCCGCGCAGTCCACCGGTTCCAGTCTTCACATGCAATGGTAGACAATCCCTGGATCACAGGGGGTCTGAAACCCATCAGTTACACTCAACCTGGTTTGGCCGGCCAGTCGAAGCCGTTGTCCGTGGTGTGGCCCCTCCGCATGCTACAACTTTTTGAAGCCACAGGTGAGAGTTGAGCGCCAAGTGGAGACCAAAGGTGGACTAGCTACCCCCGAGGAAATAAAGCTACTACCCCCACTTGATATTGTTTTTTGCTCGAGATAGTATTTCAGTGTTGTAATCTGGAATATTTCATTATATGAATGTTGAAAGAAATAGTGGCAAATAGCTTTTCCTTATAAACATGACATAAATAATGGTTTGATAGTGATTTCTCAATAAACATCTTATCACAGCAGACTGGTTATTATCCAAAAGCTTAAACTGTATGTATATCTAAAATAGACCTTTTAAATATATTTTCGTCTGGAAAAGATCATTTTGAAAATATATAAGGAATACGTGCTAAGACTTCTTTCGTAATAACTTCATATTGGAATAGTAATATTTCTAGTGCCCTTACCGAAAAGGAAGCGAGTTTTATTATGCATTTCCATATTGTGTATAGGAATTTTGTTTAAGTTTCTTGACTGTTTTAATTTGTAAAAATCATATCACATATCTAATTTTTTCATATTTGTAGAATATAATCACCATTTGTAAACAAGATATGTCGTAACTAGTTGAAGTCATTCATTTTAGATTATATTTTAAGAAAATGATCATTTCTAAGCAACATGTTCATATTGATTTAAATTATTAGCTAATAATTAAGTAAAGAGCCACGTCTTTGTTATAGCTCGGTTATTAATTCATTATGATGATTGAGGTTTTTGTTCCCCAAAAGATGCAACCAAGGTTATTTAGATTCAAATTATTCATTCCTATTTTGAGATCTGTCTAGTGGAATTAATGTTTTTCAGCTTGGCGATACATTCAGAATGACGAATTCGAAATACATTCTATGTGACGATTTCATGTCTAGAAAGTGAAATTGGTAAGAACATTGCAGAACCAGATGAAAACACATTGTCTCTGTTTATCGCGTAAGGCTATCTATTTGAAGAACTACGGAATAATTTCTTCGACTGCGGTGCACAAACAGATAAACAAATATTTGACCAATCTTTACGAATCTTTGACTGCTCCGGTGACCTAGGGGTTAGAGCGTCCGCCTCGGATGCAGAATGTTGCGGGTTTGAGCCACGGCTGAATCACACCAAAGCCTTTTCAAAATTGCAGTAATAGCTGTCGCGCGTAATAATATATTCGTGTTAAGATATGTCTGCTGAATGTTGTCCCAGTGCTAGTTCCAGTGTTAGACATCAATATTAAACGCCACATTGCAGACATTGTAGCGATAGGACTGAAAATGTTTTAATGCTAAGTTAAAAATAAAAATCAAAGACACACACACACAAATAAATACGACTGCAAACATTTGCTTCATTTATCAAATCGATATTTTCCGATAATCCAGAAAATTATCTTGAGGAAACGATATGAACCGGAGCTATGGCATCGTTTACATTATCATTTTCCAATGAACATACCGCACTCAGAATTTATCCAACAAATTAGATACGTTACAGATTTTATACGATTGACGTGCTTCAAATTAAGGTCACGGCCGTCTTTTAAATTAAGCAACAAAATTATGAAAGCAAGATATGACGGGACAACTGAACACAGGCTTAACAAAAGGTCAAGAATTTAACACTGATTGTATGATTAGAAATATTAATGGCTAACTAAAGCAAGTGCAAGAGAAGTTTTTCAGTCATTCTGATGAGACTGACCTAGTCTTTATTAAGGAAAACATTTTCCACTTTTCTTTTATGAAATCAATTAGCAGTCCATCAAAACAAAATCAGAAATGAATATTATTATAAATATTCTTAACGTAGTGTTATTAGGTCATTTGGTCTTACACGTTTACTTCAATAAAGAATTATTTTGCAAGCGTTTTGTGTATTATCTGGTTTTCAGACGTAAGTGAATCTAAGCAAACTTCTAAACAATATGCATACAGGTAACAAATAGCAAACGCCAACTGGAATAGTGGAAACCATATGCCAAAACCCCTGTTGGAATAGCAGAAAAACTTGTACTAGACTCAGCCCTACGACTTCCCACTTCTAATGTCTCTTGCGTCGAAAGATGGCTGAATCTAGAACGACGACACGGTGCTTATCGGACAGCATTTGTCAATCGCATGATAAGGAATCGGATTAAGCCATTCCGCCCTACAATTGTTTTGGATTATGCGATACACAAAGATAAGGATAAACAAACTAGGGAGATTAACATAAGTGAGACAATATTGTAACAATCTTAGTCTGTTCTTGCATCCATCGGTACGTAATATCATCATATAAACTGCTTTCAGAAACATTTTGATTCCTACTTAGAGGATACCCATTTAGGAAGAGAATGTGCTGGATATGCTTTGGAATTAGGTCGAGAAAACATGATTGTCAAACCCAATCGAATTATTTAAAGCCAAGAAATTTTCAGGAAAAAAATATATTGTCTGGTTTATATTAAATATGTTCTTGAAACAGAAATTGCATATTTGAATTTTATATATAAATGATAATGATTTCCATAAAGACGGCGAGAGATATTCACTATATTCAAGCCTAGAAATCCCCTCGTCGTCTGGCGAAAAAGGATATTCCCGGTTAACGTCATTTAAGTACAATTAACATTATATATACATGATCAAAAGAAGTATGCGTGACAATAATATTCACTGGTATAGCTGAGAAGGAAACTAATAACCATTTATAAAAGACTAGAGTAATCATACTAAAATTTTTTGAAAAAGATTGATTCATCCGTGCTAATGGAATTCATATGAAAAGATTTCACATAATGAAGAAACAGGAGAACAACTTGTGCCCGATTTCGACCGCTGACCACCATAGCAGAATTCCCTTATTTTTCATGTAAGAAAGGCAAGACCACACACAGGGCCGGCATTAAGACTATTGTCCCGATTAGGCCCAATTGTTTACCGCGCTCACAGGGTCAGCGCGCCAAACAATTTTTTTAAAACACATCTATAGAGGGAAAGTAATTGTAAAGCGAATGAAGAATACCTTTACTTCAATATCATATAAAATTTGTTTAAAAGTTTATTTTTTGAATGCTGTTCTCACACGGGACCTGCTCGCGTAAATTAAAGGGCCACTTAAGTTACCACATAATACTTACTGAATCAATGAACAATTTCCTAAAAATAGGTATTGAAACGAATTAAACTGCTTCCACCTGGGTATAAGAAAAAGATTCAGACATCCTTAGTATTCATCTGGAAAGAGTTCACGTAATGAAGCAAAAGCAAACAACTACTACTCCACTTAGACCGCTGAGCAACATATCGAAATTCATTTATTTAAAGAAAAGAGAATTTGTTAGAAAGGCCACACCACACCACACAAGTTACGAAATATGATAGATGTGATCTATAAACAATTTCTTAAAGAGCTAATGGAACGAAAAAGCTGCTTTCAATTGCGTATATGAAAGCTAGAAAGAAAAGTCTTCATTCACGGCCGATCTGTTTGTACGAGTCTCAGTGTGTCAAGAAACGATTGTGAAAATCTGATAAGAAAGGTATGTTCATAGCAAAACTATGTAAAGACTCGATGGAAGCTTTAAAGAAGAGTTTAACGCCATTTTTCAGCACACGATAAGCTATACATGGCGGCCAGTATTGATGGTGGAGGAAGAACCCGGGAAAACCGCCAGAAAGAACCACCGACCCACGAGAAGCTACTAGCAGGCTTTGTCACATACCCACATTCTCCGAATCTGAGACTCGAACCCACGAAGACAGAGGTGAGATGGCAGTGATCCGTAACGAAGAGCGCTTTAGACCACTGGGCCAGTCGGGGCCCCATTTAACGAAGAGACTACACAACGTGGGAAAAACTAGGAATACTGATAGACAAAGATAATTACATATCTCTTCTAACCAATTCTAATACAATATTTGCTAATAGGAAGAATAACAAATATATCACAATAAAGTATATCGTAAGCCATATTTGGAGAAAATGTAAGCTAGCCAGATGTAAATATTATGATGCAAAAGAAATCACTCACGAATGTATGCATACGGAAACAATGACATGTTTCCTGCCCTTAACATTTACGAGACAACAATCAGAAAATGTTCAAAACTGAACGGAAAAAACTAACATTTTCGTTAATTTCGAAGCGTATTTCCTTAATGTACTGTTTGTTCTTTCCGCCTTTCTTTTATTCAGAGAAAGGAAAGATAAGATAGCTTCACCATTTCAAATGTTCTAGAGAGTTCAAAAGGATTTAGTCCATTGAAGCAATGACTTTAATAACGTAACAATCTGTAAATGGGAGTTAAACTGATCTTGTTGATAACAAAATGTAATATCGTCCAATGCTAAGGTATATGCATGCAAAGTGAAATACTAATAGATTCATTCAAGTCCTGCGTGTTGTAACCTGATGGTACTATATAATCTGGCATTGTCAGACTTACAAAGCTGGAATTAGTGAAACATAAGCCATGTATTATCTAATGAATTAGTCACAGTCCAACCAACTTAATCGGTTTAAAACGGTCATTAACGAGTAACAGTTTGCCCTACGATCACAAAATAAAAGCTCCGTCTGAGAGTATGAACGTCGTAGTGTGGAAGTAAGCACCTGCTAAGCGACTGAAAAATCAATGTAAGTTTATATATAGGCTGCAATAGTTGTACTTCCGATCTGTTATTCACTTTAATTAGATATCATTTCTAGTTTCCGTTTTTATTATTAACACTGAAAGCTCATTTTCAATGTATCGGTACATTTGTAGATACAAGATTTTGTTGTTTCTTTTTCTTACTTTAAATGTATTAAGATTGCATGATCCAAGATGTTTAATTACAAGTTGCATTATGATTCTACTATTACGTTAAAATATGTTATTTATTAAAGTTTAGATTAAACAATCTAAATGTACGAAGAAACTATTGTGAAATCTCTCTCTCTCTCTTTCTTTCACTCTCTCACTACATAGATGGAATATAAATAGTACGGGGAAAATCACATTTGTTCTACTAGTCAACACCGCATTCATTGCCTAAAACAATAAAAGGAATAGGCACAAATATCAAATCCAATACGGGCATGGCACGACAAGGAATCTCAGCTAAGGAATCATCAAAATTATTTTCCATAGAAATGATCCGAAATCATCAACAACGCGCCAGTCCACCGGCTCTTGCAATCGTATAGGAAACCAGTTATTATGCATATTTGCTACAGTGATCTCCGCTCTGCTGATCTGCACGCATAAACTCCATAAATAATAGACAGGTAACCGTGAAATAACCAAGCACAAGTACATTGCACGTTGCCATACACAATGCTATTTCTAAAATAAATAGACTCAAGCTCATTTTAAGTAGCCATTATATATTTTTTAAAAATTCGTTACGAAGAAAGTGATAAATAATTGATTCATTTGGAAGTAATTTCATTATAAATACATTGGTGGAAATTATATCCTGTCTGATTTCACCAAAGTTGGCTTTGCATTAGGAAGATATTATATTTGGTTCGTGAAATTTCGGACAGAAGATGGATTGGGTGAGTCAGCCGAAATGTATCCGATCTGGTTTGAATTTGCAGGTAAGAAATTGGTTTCGAATGGTTTTGAGCAACAACGCAAACTATATTACTTACGATTACAACTGGCTGTGCAAAGAGATACAGCTTCAAACGTACTGCATCTCGCTTAAAGGCATTGAATGGGTTGTTCGGAATAGCCAGTGTCACTTTTCCAAGATGTAATATTACTCAAATATGAACAAATTATTGATTTGTTATTTTCAGACAAAAACAGAAAAAATGCGTACTCTGATCATTGTGTACCTCTCTCTGACGGTGACCAGTTCCAGTTTGGTCCTGGCAAAATCACTTGGTAAGCATTCCAGTAGGCTGCTTTTTCCGTCTGTCTGTATCTTTATCTGTACTAGCGTTAGGAATATATGTCCTTCATATAATATGTCTATACTGAATATTGATCAAAGGTACAAAGGATCAGGTTGGCCAGATTAGTTTGTGAGGGGTGGGAGCGAGGAGATCCTAGAGATAAACATGTTTCAAATATCGTTATCAACAAATCCAGTTTTCGGTTGAAGATAAGAAACCACATTTGTTTAGAACTCACCAATGATGTATTGTAACAGAACCAAGGCATTATATTTGCTGCTAACTTCGAAACAATAGAAATATATGAATATGTCAACGTAATTGGTCACTGATTTATTTGCTAAGCAAGTGATATTTCAATGTAATTCATAGACTGGTCTTTATTCCAGCAGATTAGCCAACATACTAAGACAGACGATAGAGATGTCTTCACGTCTGCATCAAAGTTTTACACTATGGGACATGTAACAGGTTATGAATTACAATTGTAAACAAACATAATGATGTCATGTCTGTATTTTAATTATAACTTTCAAGCTTCTTTATGCTAAAGTTTAAGCAGAATATTTATCATTGGAGAAAGCTGAATGAGTAGACTTTTGATAGTGTTATTATAAGCAAAGAGCAGACACCCTGGTGTAAATTAGTGCCAATGCCTCGTATTGTATTCATGCAAATTAGACTCGTGTCCACTTTTCTTTGTCTTTTGATTAAAGTATAACGTCAAAAACATTTAAACAGTATTTACATTAAGAAGGAAGTCTTAATATGATCATGCTGTTCCGAATATATTCGTATCATTGATGATATGTAGTATGTTTATTTGTCAATGCAATCTACAAGTAAACTGCCTTCTTGACATGTTTTCCAAATGTTAATTAAGTTTCGTCCATGAAAACATTACATTCCCCGAGAAAAAAATGAATATCAAATTTTCGGTCAACTGTTCTAGCATAATGATTCTCTTTTTTCACTACACTAATCAATTTGTTTGGTGAGTTTAACCCAGCAAATAACGAATAGTAATTGATACCATATAATACCTGTCCATTACTGATGTCTTCATGTACAACTGTTCTCCTATATTATCATCGTTGGAGCATAGTGTCCGAGCCAGTATGGAAGGCATCGCATAAAACCCATGAATTTCCCGACTTTTATTTAATCGGGTAATTCGTTCTGGTTGTTACTCGTTAGCAGATTAGTGTTCTTAAACAACTTGTCTAGCAGCAACGTTTTGCACTAGTGACAATATTTATCAAACAACAATAGTGCCTTCATATTCCATGCTTGCTATTGCAAGACATGCTCAATTAGCTACAATGTACCCTAGAACATGTGTTGACACCGTTCACAACTATTTAGTCTCTGATTCAATGTTTTAAAATTTATTTAGTTAGATTTTGTTTATAAGCTCAACAATATGATATACTCAGTGCTATGCATACTAAGCTGATTGTTAAAGGGAAGACAAAACGAATGCTTGTATTTTCTCCGCCTTAGTGTCGTTTTCCAACGAATTGTTTTCAATTGTCTTGAATCCGATAAAATCAGTTCAGTCTCCAACCGGATGATACATCAAAACATTAAAATGTAAGAACATGTTTTTCACCAGAACTGTCTTAATACTATAATATACAAAAAGGTTTTGCTTTAAGATACTGCTGCATATTAGCGGAAGCAAGCGTATTTTGTTCATAGTGATACACAAGGAGGAGGTTGTCTCTCTTTTACGGTAGATCTAGCCTCGGATTAAGTAGATTCTCAAATTACAAAACGTCGCGTCCATCTTACATAAGTCAGTGTTGTTCTTCTTTTCGACTGGACTATTGAATGGTGACAGGAATCTTCGTCGTCATCAGGATTTGACGAGCAAATGCCGATGACACCGGTAATTGTGAAAAATGAGTGTAAATGTCCTTCTGTTATCTTTTGTCAAGCAGCTGAACAAGAGGTTAGTAAAAACAATGTTCTTTTTCTTCTTCAGATTGTCTCCTTTTCACAGCCCACGGAGATGTAAGAAACTGTATCGGAAAAAGACTTGTTAGAGCTGCAAATGAAACGCTCAAATCGACATCTGGGCCTACTGCAAACTCGTCTGGCAGTATAACTCCAGCAATGACCTCTCTACCTATAACAATACCTCATATATCTTTTACTTCTGCAACCACGTCTCGAGAATTTAGGAATGGTCCATCTGTGACAGTTCAGCCTCATCCAATTGAGACTATATCTCGGAATCCAGGATCTGTAACTGACGTTGGACACACTTTTAGAGTGCCAAATAGTACAAATGCTGCTATATCCAGTTCTATAAATCCCGCAATATCTACGAATTCTGCATCTGTAGCTGGAGCTGGAAAAGCTTTGACAGAGAGACCTACTAGAAATCCCGTTGCATCCCGTAATCCTGCATCTGGCTCTGGTCAAACTTCTACTGTTCGATATACTAGATATCCCACTACAAGCCGAATGAGCACCGTTTCTGATCCTGATCGCATTCATACAATGCCTTCGCCTACAAAGAAACAGTAACTCGGAATCCTGCATCTGCGAATGGTCTATAGTTTACTCCTCCAATTCCATCGAATGCATATATAACTATAAATCCTGTATCTGGAGCTGGTCATACTTTTGTTATTCAACTTTCTAAAAAATACCACAATCTCTCGGAATCCTGCATGCGCAGCTTGAGCAGGACAAACTCTTTCTTATAGTGCCATCTGCTACAAATGCTACAATGGAACGTAATCATACATCTTGAGCTGGATAAATGTATTGTTCCCACTTCGACAAGTGTCAGTATAACCTGTGTCTCTATCAGGAAAAATGCATCCGGAGTTTGTTCAAATAATTCAGATCCACCTACAACAAATCTTACGGCTGGGAATGGTCAAACCTTTACTGTTCGACTTTCACCAAATGCTTTTATAACTAGAATTCCTGTATCTGCGAATGTAAAAGAATCTAACAATAATACTAGCTAAATAATTCTTCGAAAGCTCGGAATCGTGTATCCCATAAATGCTACTATAATCTAAAATCCTCTATCTGGAGCTGGTCATAATCTTTCATTACCGATTGCAACATATGCTAAGATAAGTTGGAAATATACGTCCTGGGACGGTCGAACTTTTATAATTAGCCACAAATGGTGGAATATCTTGTATTCTTTTATCTGGAGAGGGTTGTAGTTTTACCGTATAACTTGCCATATATGCTAGAAGAACTGGGAATTATAAAGCTCGGACTTGTCTAACGTTTTCGGTTCCATTGATAATATACGTTGCTTCTACTCGGAGTCAAATATCAGGTCGCAATTTGCATTTGCGACTTGCAGAAAATGTTACCTAATTCTTTGAACAACTGCAAATGCTGAGCCTAGGAATAGTATAGCTTCTACTGTACCACTACCTACAAATACTACAATAACTCGGAATCCCGAATGTAGAGTCGGTCAAAATATTACAGTGCCACGTTTGACAAATCTTAATAATTTGGATTCATCCATCAAGGGGTGGTGTAACTTTTGATGCTCCATTTCCTTCAAATACTACATTAATACGGATTTGTACAGTCTGGACTGGTCATACTCTCACAGTGCCAAATGATACAAATGCCGCTATAACTGGAAATCCTGTATCAGATCATGGTCGAAAGTTCAATATTCCACTTACTACAAATGTCACTATAAATATGAATTCTGCATCTAGCTATGCTCAAACTTTTACTTTTCTATTAAACACAAATCAAATATAGTATGTAATCAAGTATATGGAGATTATTAAAATCTTCCATACCCGACTGCTACATATGTTACAATAAATTGGAATCCTGCACCTGGAGTAAGTAATAATGTTAGTTTTAGACCTTCCCATTTGAACCTACTAAACTTTGACAATCATACAATGGCTATCTCAAGTTTTCGGTAATTTAAACAATGTAGTATGCATTTATCAAAGCGACAACATTCCTCTCTCTATTTCGTAATGCGAATACGGATTTTCAATTTATTTAAATATGTTCAGTTTCAAACGAATCCTCTATATTCCACCAATTCACTCGACCATCATTTACACGAGAATGGTTCAGAAACTCTGTATCTTTTCATTAAAACTGGTTTAATTCTACAATTCTTATATTAATCTTCATGCCAATCCATCTATCTATGTGTATATCTATCAATCTATCTATCTATCTCTCTATATATCTATCTATCTATCTATCTATCTATATATACATATATATATATATATATATATATATATATATATATATATATATATATATATATATATATATATATATATATATATATATATATATATATATATATATATATATATATATATATATATATATATATATATCTATTTACCTATAGATCTGTCTATCTATTTATCGATCTATCTGTCTATATATCTCTATATAACTATCTATGTGTGTATCAATCAATCTATCTATCTATCAATCTATCTATCTATCTATCTATCTATCTATCTATCTATCCATCTCTCTTACTCTGATGACTATTAATGCCAACATTGTAACGGAAGTACATCTTATACACATATCATTTGTTCATATATGGCAGGTCACACATTCAGCGTTACGTATCCTGCAAATTAGATACTAAGTCTTGAGAACCAGAACATTGGTCTGATCATCATGTTTTCAAAGTAACCCATCTAACTATGCATTAATTAAATGAATAAGGTATGCATTCAAATTTATCTATTTCGTGATGTCATCCCGGATTGTCAAATTCAGAATTCAAAATTGCAACCAAACATGTATGTATGTATGTATGTATGTATGTATGTATGTATGTACGTATGTATGTATGTATGTATGTATGTATGTATGTATGTATGTATGTATGTATGTATGTATGTATGTATGTATGTATGTATGTATGTATGTACGTATGTATGTATCTATGTATGTATGTATGTATGTATGTATGTATGTATGTATGTACGTATGTATGTACGTATGTATGTTGTATGTATGTATGTATGTATGTATGTATGTATGTATGCATGTATGTATGTATGTTGTACGTATGTATGTATGTATGTATGTATGTATGTATGTATGTATGTATGTATGTATGTTTGTAAACTAAGTAAATGAAAAAGGAATACCCAAAAGTTTTATAGAATATTATAAATACAGTATTTGTCTAAAATACAAAGTTAAAACTTAGAAGTTAACTAGTATCGTGAATTAATTTCCAAATAGTCCTAAAGGTGATATCACAATTTTAAGCATATGTACATCCCAAGAGACTTCAAGCGTTCGTCCGATGTAAGTCCATTCTTAAATGTGCTGATTTGACATCAGCCCTGTACAGTGTTTATATGCTAACAGTCTTGATGTATGACAAAGTCACAATTAACTATGACTTTAAATGTATTAACAGTAAGTTTCAACCTATTGATTACATAGTTATTTTATGAACACAGTGGCAGTCAAATGAATAATTAGAATTTTCAAAAATCATCGCAAGCAATAACTGAAAACATCCAGAACACCGATTCCTCTACCGATATTTAAAAACGAAATAAATAACTATGTTGCTCACTGCCATATATAAAAACAACTTCGCAATTAGATATCAGGATCAGATTCGTTATTTCATTTCCAGAACATTCTAAATTGTCAACAAGGACATGACCTTAAGCAGCCAACCAGTCATAAATAATGTAGACCAGAATTTACAAGGAGAACATCAACAACCTGAAGTAAAATACCATCAGCATCTTAATCAAGGGCACTTCTACAACCTTCCAAGTTTGATGGCGACGTAATTATATTTCCCCCAATCTTTTTGGGTATAATTTACTGACTGAATGGGACACTGAGCTGGTGGAACTTTTACACACCTGATATAAAATCATAAGCTTATTCAATTTCAAGATGGTAAAATAAACGAGTTTCAAATTTGAATCAGAAACTATGCTGCAAGTTTCTTTCTTGCATGGTCGCACGATTATCTGAAGCACTAAAACCAGTTCAACGAACAATGTCCTTTTAAATTACATATATTTACAGCTTTCTGTCGTCACATCATGTAGTTTTCACAAGTTAATTTGTCCGTTACTTGAAATAGAAATATTTTTATTGGCGTTTGCTATGTTACAAATAATTAAAACAAGCCTGATTCCCTTAACTCTCACGCATCTGAAATGTAGTGGATACATTATGCGTCCGTGTTGTGATATGATGCATGTAAAAATGTTTTATTTCGTACATCATCATATATACTGACATGTTATTACGGACCTTGCAATAGTTGGGAAAAATAAATAGAAACTGGGAGAAAAGACATAGCAACTGTGGTCGTCATTATCTTGAATTTCAAAGGAAATAAAAGAAATCTCTATTTTCATGATTCAACATATGTCACATTTCTATTTTCTTTCGCACGAATCAGCAAAAAGTTTGACTTCAATGTATTTAGATATAAAGTTATTCCGCATTAATACCAGTACACATATATGCGCAATGAAATATATCTGGTTTAAATGAACCTAACATTGAAAGGTTATGCAATATTATGCGCACATGCACTCTTATATCATCACGGCTTCAGATCATTCGATAAAATCTAAAACAAATATTTAACAAGCAAAATAAAGTAGTCCAATACTAGTTCACCTTATGTTTTACAATAACGTCATTTGAGTTTGATAATTTCCACAAAACCAAAGAAGGCAGCTATTAAAACAGCTGTCTTGTAAAGAGTAACATCATAACCTACAACAAGAAAACTCATCCCACACAAAACGACACAAAAAGACCATAGTAAGAAACAACAACTACTATTTCACTAAGGGTGTGGTGTTTACATATACGGGATGTGTCAAGGAAATTTGCGCACGACGTTTACTCACCCATATCAATACCCCAACACCTTTTGCTGCCGTTGTTCTCCGATATGTTTCATTCCCTGTTATGTGACTGGGTAAGGAGATTGTTTTCAACGTAACGTGTACCATATTCCATTATTCCAATTGCATGCTATACTGTTAGATATCACATTTGAAATTATTGCTGCTGATGTTGCCATTGTATTTAAAGGCAACATAGTTTGATACTGTTTTTATTATACAATGTGAATGTTCTGAACTTAAACAATGAAAAGTACGTAGTCGGATGACTCAAAAGATATAAAGTCCATTGAAAGCATTTTATTGCAAATGATATACAAGCATTTATTATAGAAGAAATAGTGAAAAGCAAAATGCGATAAAAAGAAATAAACTTTTATTTGAGTATAAGGTACATGCAGATGCAGGGAGATTTAAAGATGTTTATTAATATATCCTCCTTTTCAAAACAAATAACGCTTATCATCTTAAGGAGAAAGAGAAACATTGTTTACCTACACAAATTATATCTCGGGATGGAATTCATGTCATGTGAGAATAATTCAACCACCTCTTTGAATGACATTCCATATACATAATCATTCTTATAATAGTGTATTTCGCAATCCTGCGTATTTTGTTACATTACGTTGATTACGTTACACGTCACGTCACAACGCTAATGCAGAGCAAGCCTAAATCATTACTTGACAAAGCAATTCTACGACTATATCGGTTATTTAGAGTATAATGATAACGTCAGAAATTTCTAGCACAGTAAGTCGACTGTAAGTTGATTTATATAATTTTGTGTTAAATTTGCTTGAATAACTAATCCAACGTCTACATCTATTATTCTTGTTTTTCATGTGAAATGTCACTTTGACGTTTACACGATTTCTTGTCCAAAGTACATTTCTCTTGTTTCTTTAAAAATTTTAATTCCTTTTGAATACAGACCCAGTCATCAACGTCAAATAAAGTTAAGCACATTTCTTGTTATTTTACGTTTCTTTTACGAGAAATGTTTGCGTGTGTGTCTGTGCGTGTATTTTCGCTTTGGTATTCTGGGAGTGATTGTTTGTTACTTATAACGTTGTGTGAACCATTGCTCGACGTACTGAGACGTTTAGGCAATGTACTCGTTCCTAAACAAACGTCGTGGATTCCAAACATGCTTTTCGATACATTGATTAATTATGATATTGAATTCAGTGAATTAAAGTTTACAATTGCATAGATTTTACCCACAAATAACGTCAACAATGCATACCTGTCTATCTATCTATCGATGGATAGATATATAGATAGATACATACAAAGA
This sequence comes from Sinohyriopsis cumingii, assembly GCA_028554795.2. NCBI lineage: Eukaryota > Metazoa > Mollusca > Bivalvia > Unionida > Unionidae > Sinohyriopsis > Sinohyriopsis cumingii. The sequence goes on along the minus strand of CM068833.1, from coordinate 94,015,740 downwards.
TAGACAGATAGATAGATTAATAGATCTTCATTCATTCATTTATATATATATATATATATATATATATATATATATATATATATATATATATATATATATATATATATATATATATATATATATATATATATATTCATTTATTCCGTATTTTTCCTCCTTTCTGAGATGATCAACATTGAGATAAATACAGACACGAAATTGCTACGGACAAAACTTACAATAACATTTATAAATCACACATACAATTCATATACTCACATACAAATTACATATTCCTACAGACCTAAATGGCAATTCCTTTTCCATGTGTATTGTTTGTATAGCGTTTACTACCAATTAAAAGATAAGTCTCGTTTTCTCTGATTCAACATAATCTATCAGGTACACAACACAATTTTCAGATTTGAGAACTACTAGGGACTTTACATCATAATTTAAAAGCAGTTATATAGCTACCTAATCTATGCTATGCCGATAAGTTTGAACTTTTTCTTTGACCTTGGTATTGGCCATAAAATGGCGTGTTTAATGGAATGATGTACATGTTTTATCTTTTTTAACCACCGTGAGACCTTTTGCTTGTTGCATCTCTCCATAAAATACCTTCTTGGGTAGGAAATTCTACCGGCATGTGGACAACATGACTAGCCCATCGGAGTTGTGCCTTGCACAGCTTGGTGTGGATGCTTGTCATGCCGACCTTAGCGAGCATCTCTGTGTTTCGTACCTTGTCCTGCCATCTGATTTTCAGTAGTTTCATCAGGAGCTCATATGAAAGTGGTTCAGGTTTTTAACATGGCGACTATACACAGTCCATGTCTCGCAAGCATAGAGGAGGGTGGGGAGAACAACCGCTGCGTAGACTTTGTGTTTGGTTGCAAGCTTGATGCCTCTGCTATCTCAGACATTTGAGCGGAGTCTACCAACTGCTATGCTGTCTTTGGCAATCCTAGTGTTAACCTCATCTTCTATGTGGACTGCTTGTGAGAGGGTGCTACCGAAGTATGTGAACCTGTCTACATTTTTGAGCTAATGGCCATTAACAGAGATGGATGGTTATACGTAATCTTCTCCAGGAGCTGGCTGATGCAGAACCTCGGTCTTGCTGGTAGAGATGGTGAGTCCGAAGTTGGAGTACGCTGTGGAAAAAAGGTACATTCTATGTTGTATGCCTGCCTCTGTGCACAGGCACAGTTATCTGCAAACAGCAGGTCGCGAATGTTCTCAACTTGGACATTGGTTTTGGCTTGGAGCCTCCTCCGGTTGAGCGACTTCCCATCCAGACGCTATCTGAGACCTACTCCAACATTGCTGTCCTTGAAAGCATCCATCAACATTGCGGAGAAGATGAGGCTGAATGGAGTAGGGGCTAAGACGCATGCTTGTTTCACACCATTCGTAACTGCAAAGGGTTTGGAATAGTTACCCTAGTCCTGGACTCTGGCAAACATGCCATCATGAAACTGTCTCGCCATTTCAATGAAGACTTCTGGACATCGAAATTTGGCCATGATCTTCCAAAGGCCTTCGCGGCTGACAGTGTCGACTGCCTTAGTCAGGTCCACGAAGGTGGTGTATAGCTGGACATTTTGTTCAATATATTGTTCTTGCATCTGCCTGGCAGCAAAAGTCATGTCGATGGTGCCTCTCTCCTTTCTGAAGCCATGCTGCCTTTCTGGCAGTAGGCCATGATCAAGGTGTTATGTGAGTCTGTTCAGCAGTAGCCTGGCTAGGATCTTGCCAGCGATGCAGAGTAGAGAGATTCCTCTATGGATGTCGCAGGACTGGCGATTTCCTTTGCATTTGTAAAGGTGAACGATAGATGCATCTTTGAATTCATGGGGCATGCGTTTCATATTCCACATGCCACAAAACATCTCTGTTAGTCTTCCCACTAACTTAGGCCCACCAGACTTGTAGATCTATGATCCTTGAGCATTTTTACTAGACAGGAGCTCAAATGCCTTATGAGTTTCAGGCACTTTTGGAGGGTCAGCCAACCTATCGTTGATCTCCACCTGTGGTAGACGGTTGATCGCTTCATCGTTGATTGAAGATTTTCTGTTGAGGATACCATCAAAGTGTTCCGCCCAACGATCCAGTATCTTCTCCTTCTCCGTTATGAGAGTGCTGCCATCGGAGTTCAAGAGTGGGGCTGTGTCTGACGTTACTGGGCCACAAACATCACGAAGAGCACTATATAAATTCTTCAGGTCGTGTCTGTCGGCAAAGGACTGGATATCATCAGCCTTTCGGCTCAGCCAATTGTCCTGCATCTCGCGTAGTTTCTTCTGCACAGCTTGCAGCGGACCTGGGATCGATGTTGTATGCACGATGGAGATGATGCTTCTCGTCTTGGGGCTTTCGCGCAGTGACGCCAAGGGCTTCAGATGCAGTGGAGTACAACAGATGTTTGAAGGCCATCCAGCATTTCTCTACGTCGTTGGTATCAGAGTCTGTGATTTCTAGCTGGCTTGTCAAAGCTTCAGACAGCTTGCTCATTGTTACAGACTTTCAGCGTGGGGACGTTGAGTGGTTTTGGGACTTTAATTCCCTGTGGGCGTTTGGGAGGTTGAATTTTTATATTCATATTGCAGATCAGTAGCCTGTGGTCTGTCTAGCAGTCAGCACAAAATACGGCCTTTTGTCACACTGTCATTCCTGCGAACTGAGATGTAGTCATTCTGATGTCAATGCTTAGACCGTGGGTGCATCCAAGTTGTTTTATTGCGGTTAGGCAGACGGAAGATGTTGTTTGTGACCAGTATTTCAAATGTTGCGCACATTCTCAAGAGTAAATATCCATTGCTGTTGCAGTTGCCACTTTCATGTATACCAATAACTCCCTTCCACGTGGTGTGGTCCGCTCCAACTCTGGCTTTAAAATCACCAAGAATGATCAGCCTGTCTGACTTTGGTACCGAAACTATCAGTTTCCAGATCCTGGTACAACTTGTCTTTGGCTTCCTCCGAGTAGGTCATGGTTGGTGCGCAATCACTAATGAGTGTGGTTCGCTTTTTTCCATGTAATGGTAGTTTCAGCATTATAAGCCGGTCATTAATTCCTTTTGGTAAGATGGAGAGCTTATTCACCAAACTAAACTGGACAGCGAATCCAACTCCAGACTCCCGACGTTTATCGGTGCCACGAAAACTCCATTAAAAGGTGTAACGAGCTCCAACTTCAGTCAGTTGGCCCTCGTCGGCCAAGCGAGTTTAACTTAGGGCTGCTATCTCTATCTTGTAGCGAGCAAGTTCTCTTGCAATCAGGGCAGTTCTTCTCTCTGGTCTGTCAGCCTATGCACGATCCAATAGAGTGCCTAAGTTCCACGCACCAAGAATGAGCGGAAAAGTTTGGGTTTTCTTTGTATTTCGATCGCAAGAATGGGATTCCTTCCAACCGCTGTAAGCTGGTCGGGGTAGATGAAGCAGGCATATTTTAGGGCACATTTTCTAGCCCCTTCCTCAGGCTATGGAGGTATGCAGCTCTATCCTGAAGAGGTCTGCTTAGTCGCTCAGACGGCTGCGACATCCATTTCTGCTTCAGATCAATAGAATACGACCATATGGCCTGAGCCGCCTGCATACACGTCCGCCACTACGGCTACCAGTGTATCCACACCTGCCGCTTTGCAGCTCGCCCATCGCCGCATGACTTGGGTACGGGTGATGACATAAATGAGTTGCGCGTCAGTTGGATTAAAGTGAGGAAGAGTTCCGCTGCGTCAACCTCACTCTCTCGTCCAGGCTCTACTTTGTCCAGTTGCAAGACGTGGTCAAGACGGCTGAAATGAAGACTGGATGCAGTGGATGACCAAGGCGTCCTACGTGTCGTGCCGTGCTCTTAGCGCTCCACATCGCTTTGCTGGGTCCGCCTTTATGCCCGTTGAACAGCTGATGGTTCCTCCGCGCAGTCCACCGGTTCCAGTCTTCACATGCAATGGTAGACAATCCCTGGATCACCGGGGGTCTGAAACCCATCAGTTACACTCAACCTGGTTTGGCCGGCCAGTCGAAGCCGTTGTCCGTGGTGTGGCCCCTCCGCATGCTACAACTTTTTGAAGCCACAGGTGAGAGTTGAGCGCCAAGTGGAGACCAAAGGTGGACTAGCTACCCCCGAGGAAATAAAGCTACTACCCCCACTTGATATTGTTTTTTGCTCGAGATAGTATTTCAGTGTTGTAATCTGGAATATTTCATTATATGAATGTTGAAAGAAATAGTGGCAAATAGCTTTTCCTTATAAACATGACATAAATAATGGTTTGATAGTGATTTCTCAATAAACATCTTATCACAGCAGACTGGTTATTATCCAAAAGCTTAAACTGTATGTATATCTAAAATAGACCTTTTAAATATACTTTCGTCTGGAAAAGATCATTTTGAAAATATATAAGGAATACGTGCTAAGACTTCTTTCGTAATAACTTCATATTGGAATAGTAATATTTCTAGTGCCATTACCGAAAAGGAAGCGAGTTTTATTATGCATTTCCATATTGTGTATAGGAATTTTGTTTAAGTTTCTTGACTGTTTTAATTTGTAAAAATCATATCACATATCTAATTTTTTCATATTTGTAGAATATAATCACCATTTGTAAACAAGATATGTCGTAACTAGTTGAAGTCATTCATTTTAGATTATATTTTAAGAAAATGATCATTTCTAAGCAACATGTTCATATTGATTTAAATTATTAGCTAATAATTAAGTAAAGAGCCACGTCTTTGTTATAGCTCGGTTATTAATTCATTATGATGATTGAGGTTTTTGTTCCCCAAAAGATGCAACCAAGGTTATTTAGATTCAAATTATTCATTCCTATTTTGAGATCTGTCTAGCGGAATTACTGTTTTTCAGCTTGGCGATACATTCAGAATGACGAATTCGAAATACATTCTATGTGACGATTTCATGTCTAGAAAGTGAAATTGGTAAGAACATTGCAGAACCAGATGAAAACACATTGTCTCTGTTTATCGCGTAAGGCTATCTATTTGAAGAACTACGGAATAATTTCTTCGACTGCGGTGCACAAACAGATAAACAAATATTTGACCAATCTTTACGAATCTTTGACTGCTCCGGTGACCTAGGGGTTAGAGCGTCCGCCTCGGATGCAGAATGTTGCGGGTTTGAGCCACGGCTGAATCACACCAAAGCCTTTTCAAAATTGCATTAACAGCTGTCGCGCGAGGCGCTCAGTAATAATATATTCGTGTTAAGATATGTCTGCTGAATGTTGTCCCAGTGCTAGTTCCAGTGTTAGACATCAATATTAAACGCCACATTGCAGACATTGTAGCGATAGGACTGAAAATGTTTTAATGCTAAGTTAAAAATAAAAATCAAAGACACACACACACAAATAAATACGACTGCAAACATTTGCTTCATTTATCAAATCGATATTTTCCGATAATCCAGAAAATTATCTTGAGGAAACGATATGAACCGGAGCTATGGCATCGTTTACATTATCATTTTCCAATGAACATACCGCACTCAGAATTTATCCAACAAATTAGATACGTTACAGATTTTATACGATTGACGTGCTTCAAATTAAGGTCACGGCCGTCTTTTAAATTAAGCAACAAAATTATGAAAGCAAGATATGACGGGACAACTGAACACAGGCTTAACAAAAGGTCAAGAATTTAACACTGATTGTATGATTAGAAATATTAATGGCTAACTAAAGCAAGTGCAAGAGAAGTTTTTCAGTCATTCTGATGAGAATGACCTAGTCTTTATTAAGAAAAACATTTTCCACATTTCTTTTATGAAATCAATTAGCAGTCCATCAAAACAAAATCAGAAATGAATATTATTATAAATATTCTTAACGTAGTGTTATTAGGTCATTTGGTCTTACACGTTTACTTCAATAAAGAATTATTTTGCAAGCGTTTTGTGTATTATCTGGTTTTCAGACGTAAGTGAATCTAAGCAAACTTCTAAACAATATGCATACAGGTAACAAATAGCAAACGCCAACTGGAATAGTGGAAACCATATGCCAAAACCCCTGTTGGAATAGCAGAAAAACTTGTACTAGACTCAGCCCTACGACTTCCCACTTCTAATGTCTCTTGCGTCGAAAGATGGCTGAATCTAGAACGACGACACGGTGCTTATCGGACAGCATTTGTCAATCGCATGATAAGGAATCGGATTAAGCCATTCCGCCCTACAATTGTTTTGGATTATGCGATACACAAAGATAAGGATAAACAAACTAGGGAGATTAACATAAGTGAGACAATATTGTAACAATCTTAGTCTGTTCTTGCATCCATCGTACGTAATCTCATCATATAAACTGTTTTCAGAAACATTTTGATTCCTACTTAGAGGATACCCATTTAGGAAGAGAATGTGCTGGATATGCTTTGGAATTAGGTCGAGAAAACATGATTGTCAAACCCAATCGAATTATTTAAAGCCAAGAAATTTTCAGGAAAAATATATATTGTCTGGTTTATATTAAATATGTTCTTGAAACAGAAATTGCATATTTGAATTTTATATATAAATGATAATGATTTCCATAAAGACGGCGAGAGATATTCACTATATTCAAGCCTAGAAATCCCCTCGTCGTCTGGCGAAAAAGGATATTCCCGGTTAACGTCATTTAAGTACAATTAACATTATATATACATGATCAAAAGAAGTATGCGTGACAATAATATTCACTGGTATAGCTGAGAAGGAAACTAATAACCATTTATAAAAGACTAGAGTAATCATACTAAAATTTTTTGAGAAAGATTTATTCATCCGTGCTAATGGAATTCATATGAAAAGATTTCACATAATGAAGAAACAGGAGAACAACTTGTGCCCGATTTCGACCGCTGACCACCATAGCATAATTCCCTTATTTTTCATGTAAGAAAGGCAAGACCACACACAGGGCCGGCATTAAGACTATTGTCCCGATTAGGCCCAATTGTTTACCGCGCTCACAGGGTCAGCGCGCCAAACAATTTTTTTAAAACACATCTATAGAGGGAAAGTAATTGTAAAGCGAATGAAGAATACTTTTACTTCAATATCATATAAAATTTGTTTAAAAGTTTATTTTTTGAATGCTGTTCTCACACGGGGCCTGCTCGCGTAAATTAAAGGGCCACTTAAGTTACCACATAATACTTACTGAATCAATGAACAATTTCCTAAAAATAGGTATTGAAACGAATTAAACTGCTTCCACCTGGGTATAAGAAAAAGATTCAGACATCCTTAGTATTCATCTGGAAAGAGTTCACGTAATGAAGCAAAAGCAAACAACTACTACTCCACTTAGACCGCTGAGCAACATATCGAAATTCATTTATTTAAAGAAAAGAGAATTTGTTAGAAAGGCCACACCACACCACACAAGTTACGAAATATGATAGATGTGATCTATAAACAATTTCTTAAAGAGCTAATGGAACGAAAAAGCTGCTTTCAATTGCGTATATGAAAGCTAGAAAGAAAAGTCTTCATTCACGGCCGATCTGTTTGCCCGAGTCTCAGTGTGTCAAGAAACGATTGTGAAAATCTGATAAGAAAGGTATGTTCATAGCAAAACTATGTAAAGACTCGATGGAAGCTTTAAAGAAGAGTTTAACGCCATTTTTCAGCACACGATAGGCTATACATGGCGGCCAGTATTGATGGTGGAGGAAGAACCCGGGAAAACCGCCAGAAAGAACCACCGACCCACGAGAAGCTACTAGCAGGCTTTGTCACATACCCACATTCTCCGAATCTGAGACTCGAACCCACGAAGACAGAGGTGAGATGGCAGTGATCCGTAACGAAGAGCACTGGGCCACTCGGGGCCACTCGGGGCCCCATTTAACGAAGAGACTACACAACGTGGGAAAAACTAGGAATACTGATAGACAAAGATAATTACATATCTCTTCTAACCAATTCTAATACAATATTTGCTAATAGGAAGAATAACAAATATATCACAATAAAGTATATCGTAAGCCATATTTGGAGAAAATGTAAGCTAGCCAGATGTAAATATTATGATGCAAAAGAAATCACTCACGAATGTATGCATACGGAAACAATGACATGTTTCCTGCCCTTAACATTTACGAGACAACAATCAGAAAATGTTCAAAACTGAACGGAAAAAACTAACATTTTCGTTAATTTCGAAGCGTATTTCCTTAATGTACTGTTTGTTCTTTCCGCCTTTCTTTTATTCAGAGAAAGGAAAGATAAGATAGCTTCACCATTTCAAATGTTCTAGAGAGTTCAAAAGGATTTAGTCCATTGAAGCAATGACTTTAATAACGTAACAATCTGTAAATGGGAGTTAAACTGATCTTGTTGATAACAAAATGTAATATCGTCCAATGCTAAGGTATATGCATGCAAAGTGAAATACTAATAGATTCATTCAAGTCCTGCGTGTTGTAACCTGATGGTACTATATAATCTGGCATTGTCAGACTTACAAAGCTGGAATTAGTGAAACATAAGCCATGTATTATCTAATGAATTAGTCACAGTCCAACCAACTTAATCGGTTTAAAACGGTCATTAACGAGTAACAGTTTGCCCTACGATCACAAAATAAAAGCTCCGTCTGAGAGTATGAACGTCGTAGTGTGGAAGTAAGCACCTGCTAAGCGACTGAAAAATCAATGTAAGTTTATATATAGGCTGCAATAGTTGTACTTCCGATCTGTTATTCACTTTAATTAGATATCATTTCTAGTTTCCGTTTTTATTATTAACACTGAAAGCTCATTTTCAATGTATCGGTACATTTGTAGATACAAGATTTTGTTGTTTCTTTTTCTTACTTTAAATGTATTAAGATTGCATGATCCAAGATGTTTAATTACAAGTTGCATTATGATTCTACTATTACGTTAAAATATGTTATTTATTAAAGTTTAGATTAAACAATCTAAATGTACGAAGAAACTATTGTGAAATCTCTCTCTCTCTCTTTCTTTCACTCTCTCACTACATAGATGGAATATAAATAGTACGGGGAAAATCACATTTGTTCTACTAGTCAACACCGCATTCATTGCCTAAAACAATAAAAGGAATAGGCACAAATATCAAATCCAATACGGGCATGGCACGACAAGGAATCTCAGCTAAGGAATCATCAAAATTATTTTCCATAGAAATGATCCGAAATCATCAACAACGCGCCAGTCCACGGGCTCTTGCAATCGTATAGGAAACCAGTTAGTATGCATATTTGCTACAGTGATCTCCGCTCTGCTGATCTGCACGCATAAACTCCATAAATAATAGACAGGTAACCGTGAAATAACCAAGCACAAGTACATTGCACGTTGCCATACACAATGCTATTTCTAAAATAAATAGACTCAAGCTCATTTTAAGTAGCCATTATATATTTTTTAAAAATTCGTTACGAAGAAAGTAATAAATAATTGATTCATTTGGAAGTAATTTCATTATAAATACATTGGTGGAAATTATATCCTGTCTGATTTCACCAAAGTTGGCTTTGCATTAGGAAGATATTATATTTGGTTCGTGAAATTTCGGACAGAAGATGGATTGGGTGAGTCAGCCGAAATGTATCCGATCTGGTTTGAATTTGCTGGTAAGAAATTGGTTTCGAATGGTTTTGAGCAACAACGCAAACTATATTACTTACGATTACAACTGGCTGTGCAAAGAGATACAGCTTCAAACGTACTGCATCTCGCTTAAAGGCATTGAATGGGTTGTTCGGAATAGCCAGTGTCACTTTTCCAAGATGTAATATTACTCAAATATGAACAAATTATTGATTTGTTATTTTCAGACAAAAACAGAAAAAATGCGTACTCTGATCATTGTGTACCTCTCTCTGACGGTGACCAGTTCCAGTTTGGTCCTGGCAAAATCACTTGGTAAGCATTCCAGTAGGCTGCTTTTTCCGTCTGTCTGTATCTTTATCTGTACTAGCGTTAGGAATATATGTCCTTCATATAATATGTCTATATTGAATATTGATCAAAGGTACAAAGGATCAGGTTGGCCAGATTAGTTTGTGAGGGGTGGGAGCAAGGAGATCCTAGAGATAAACATGTTTCAAATATCGTTATCAACAAATCCAGTTTTCGGTTGAAGATAAGAAACCACATTTGTTTAGAACTCACCAATGATGTATTGTAACAGAACCAAGGCATTATATTTGCTGCTAACTTCGAAACAATAGAAATATATGAATATGTCAACGTAATTGGTCACTGATTTATTTGCTAAGCAAGTGATATTTCAATGTAATTCATAGACTGGTCTTTATTCCAGCAGATTAGCCAACATACTAAGACAGACGATAGAGATGTCTTCACGTCTGCATCAAAGTTTTACACTATGGGACATGTAACAGGTTATGAATTACAATTGTAAACAAACATAATGATGTCATGTCTGTATTTTAATTATAACTTTCAAGCTTCTTTATGCTAAAGTTTAAGCAGAATATTTATCAGTGGAGAAAGCTGAATGAGTAGACTTTTGATAGTGTTATTATAAGCAAAGAGCAGACACCCTGGTGTAAATTAGTGCCAATGCCTCGTATTGTATTCATGCAAATTAGACTCGTGTCCACTTTTCTTTGTCTTTTGATTAAAGTATAACGTCAAAAACATTTAAACAGTATTTACATTAAGAAGGAAGTCTTAATATGATCATGCTGTTCCGAATATATTCGTATCATTGATGATATGTAGTATGTTTATTTGTCAATGCAATCTACAAGTAAACTGCCTTCTTGACATGTTTTCCAAATGTTAATTAAGTTTCGTCCATGAAAACATTACATTCCCCGAGAAAAAAATGAATATCAAATTTTCGGTCAACTGTTCTAGCATAATGATTCTCTTTTTTCACTACACTAATCAATTTGTTTGGTGAGTTTAACCCAGCAAATAACGAATAGTAATTGATACCATATAATACCTGTCCATTACTGATGTCTTCATGTACAACTGTTCTCCTATATTATCATCGTTGGAGCATAGTGTCCGAGCCAGTATGGAAGGCATCGCATAAAACCCATGAATTTCCCGACTTTTATTTAATCGGGTAATTCGTTCTGGTTGTTACTCGTTAGCAGATTAGTGTTCTTAAACAACTTGTCTAGCAACAACGTTTTGCACTAGTGACAATATTTATCAAACAACAATAGTGCCTTCATATTCCATGCTTGCTATTGCAAGACATGCTCAATTAGCTACAATGTACCCTAGAACATGTGTTGACACCGTTCACAACTATTTAGTCTCTGATTCAATGTTTTAAAATTTTTTTAGTTAGATTTTGTTTATAAGCTCAACAATATGATATACTCAATGTTATGCATACTAAGCTGATTGTTAAAGGGAAGACAAAACGAATGCTTGTATTTTCTCCGCCTTAGTGTCGTTTTCCAACGAATTGTTTTCAATTGTCTTTAATCCGAGAAAATCAGTTCAGTCTCCAACCGGATGATACATCAAAACATTAAAATGTAAGAACATGTTTTTCACCAGAACTGTCTTAATACTATAATATACAAAAAGGTTTTGCTTTAAGATAGTGCTGCATATTAGCGGAAGCAAGCGTATTTTGTTCATAGTGATACACAAGGAGGAGGTTGTCTCTCTTTTACGGTAGATCTAGCCTCGGATTAAGTAGATTCTCAAATTACAAAACGTGGCGTCCATCTTACATAAGTCAGTGTTGTTCTTCTTTTCGACTGGACTATTGAATGGTGACAGGAATCTTCGTCGAGCAAATGCCGATGACACCGGTAATTGTGAAAAATGAGTGTAAATGTCCTTCTGTTATCTTTTGTCAAGCAGCTGAACAAGAGGTTAGTAAAAACAATGTTTTTTTTCTTCTTCAGATTGTCTCCTTTTCACAGCCCACGGAGATGTAAGAAACTGTATCGGAAAAAGACTTGTTAGAGCTGCAAATGAAACGCTCAAATCGACATCTGGGCCTACTGCAAACTCGTCTGGCAGTATAACTCCAGCAATGACCTCTCTACCTATAACAATACCTCATATATCTTTTACTTCTGCAACCACGTCTCGAGAATTTAGGAATGGTCCATCTGTGACAGTTCAGCCTCATCCAATTGAGACTATATCTCGGAATCCAGGATCTGTAACTGACGTTGGACACACTTTTAGAGTGCCAAATAGTACAAATGCTGCTATATCCAGTTCTATAAATCCCGCAATATCTACGAATTCTGCATCTGTAGCTGGAGCTGGAAAAGCTTTGACAGAGAGACCTACTAGAAATCCCGTTGCATCCCGTAATCCTGCATCTGGCTCTGGTCAAACTTCTACTGTTCGATATACTAGATATCCCACTACAAGCCGAATGAGCACCGTTTCTGATCCTGATCGCATTCATACAATGCCTTCGCCTACAAAGAAACAGTAACTCGGAATCCTGCATCTGCGAATGGTCTATAGTTTACTCCTCCAATTCCATCGAATGCATATATAACTATAAATCCTGTATCTGGAGCTGGTCATACTTTTGTTATTCAACTTTCTAAAAAATACCACAATCTCTCGGAATCCTGCATGCGCAGCTTGAGCAGGACAAACTCTTTCTTATAGTGCCATCTGCTACAAATGCTACAATGGAACGTAATCATACATCTTGAGCTGGATAAATGTATTGTTCCCACTTCGACAAATGTCAGTATAACCTGTGTCTCTATCAGGAAAAATGCATCCGGAGTTTGTTCAAATAATTCAGATCCACCTACAACAAATCTTACGGCTGGGAATGGTCAAACCTTTACTGTTCGACTTTCACCAAATGCTTTTATAACTAGAATTCCTGTATCTGCGAATGTAAAAGAATCTAACAATAATACTAGCTAAATAATTCTTCGAAAGCTCGGAATCGTGTATCCCATAAATGCTACTATAATCTAAAATCCTCTATCTGGAGCTGGTCATAATCTTTCATTACCGATTGCAACATATGCTAAGATAAGTTGGAAATATACGTCCTGGGACGGTCGAAATTTTATAATTAGCCACAAATGGTGGAATATCTTGTATTCTTTTATCTGGAGAGGGTTGTAGTTTTACCCTATAACTTGCCATATATGCTAGAAGAACTGGGAATTATAAAGCTCGGACTTGTCTAACGTTTTCGGTTCCATTGATAATATACGTTGCTTCTACTCGGAGTCAAATATCAGGTCGCAATTTGCATTTGCCACTTGCAGAAAATGTTACCTAATTCTTTGAACAACTGCAAATGCTGAGCCTAGGAATAGTATAGCTTCTACTGTACCACTACCTACAAATACTACAATAACTCGGAATCCCGAATGTAGAGTCGGTCAAAATATTACAGTGCCACGTTTGACAAATCTTAATAATTTGGATTCATCCATCAAGGGGTGGTGTAACTTTTGATGCTCCATTTCCTTCAAATACTACATTAATACGGATTTGTACAGTCTGGACTGGTCATACTCTCACAGTGCCAAATGATACAAATGCCGCTATAACTGGAAATCCTCTATCAGATCATGGTCGAAAGTTCAATATTCCACTTACTACAAATGTCACTATAAATATGAATTCTGCATCTAGCTATGCTCAAACTTTTACTTTTCTATTAAACACAAATCAAATATAGTATGTAATCAAGTATATGGAGATTATTAAAATCTTCCATACCCGACTGCTACATATGTTACAATAAATTGGAATCCTGCACCTGGAGTAAGTAATAATGTTAGTTTTAGACCTTCCCATTTGAACCTACTAAACTTTGACAATCATACAATGGCTATCTCAAGTTTTCGGTAATTTAAACAATGTAGTATGCATTTATCAAAGCGACAACATTCCTCTCTCTATTTCATAATGCGAATACGGATTTTCAATTTATTTAAATATGTTCAGTTTCAAACGAATCCTCTATATTCCACCAATTCACTCGACCATCATTTACACGAGAATGGTTCAGAAACTCTGTATCTTTTCATTAAAACTGGTTTAATTCTACAATTCTTATATTAATCGTCATGCCTATCCATCTATCTATGTGTATATCTATCAATCTATCTATCTATCTCTCTATATATCTATCTATCTATCTATATATATATCTATCTATTTACCTATATATCTGTCTATCTATTTATCGATCTATCTGTCTATATATCTCTATATAACTATCTATGTGTGTATCAATCAATCTATCTATCTATCAATCTATCTATCTATCTATATATCTATCTATCTATCTATCTATCTATCTATCTATCTATCCATCTCTCTTACTCTGATGACTATTAAAGCCAACATTGTAACGGAAGTATATCTTATACACATATCATTTGTTCATATATGGCAGGTAACACATTCAGCGTTACGTATCCTGCAAATTAGATACTAAGTCTTGAGAACCAGAACATTGGTCTGATCAGCATGTTTTCAAAGTAATCCATCTAACTATGCATTAATTAAATGAATAAGGTATGCATTCAAATTTATCTATTTCGTGATGTCATCCCGGATTGTCAACTTCAGAATTCAAAATTGCAACCAAACATGTATGTATGTATGTATGTATGTATGTATGTATGTATGTATGTATGTATGTACGTATGTATGTATGTATGTATGTTGTATGTATGTATGTATGTATGTATGTTTGTATGTATGTATGTTGTACGTATGTATGTATGGATGTATGTATGTATGTATGTATGTATGTATGTATGTATGTATGTTGTACGTATGTATGTATGTATGTATGTATGTATGTATGTATGTATGTATGTATGTATGTATGTATGTATGTTTGTAAACTAAGTAAATGAAAAAGGAATACCCAAAAGTTTTATAGAATATTATAAATACAGTATTTGTCTAAAATACAAAGTTAAAACTTAGAAGTTAACTAGTATCGTGAATTAATTTCCAAATAGTCCTAAAGGTGATATCACAATTTTAAGCGTATGTACATCCCAAGAGACTTCAAGCGTTCGTCCGATGTAAGTCCATTCTTAAATGTGCTGATTTGACATCAGCCCTGTACAGTGTTTATATGCTAACAGTCTTGATGTATGACAAAGTCACAATTAACTATGACTTTAAATGTATTAACAGTAAGTTTCAACCTAGTGACTACATAGTTATTTTATGAACACAGTGGCAGTCAAATGAATAATTAGAATTTTCAAAAATCATCGCAAGCAATAACTAAAAACATCCAGAACACCGATTCCTCTACCGATATTTAAAAACGAAATAAATAACTATGTTGCTCACTGCCATATATAAAAACAACTTCGCTATTCGATATCAGGATCAGATTCGTTATTTCATTTCCAGAACATTCTAAATTGTCAACAAGGACATGACCTTAAGCAGCCAACCAGTCATAAATAATGTAGACCAGAATTTACAAGGAGAACATCAACAACCTGAAGTAAAATACCATCAGCATCTTAATCAAGGGCACTTCTACAACCTTCCAAGTTTGATGGCGACGTAATTATATTTCCCCCAATCTTTTTGGGTATAATTTACTGACTGAATGGGACACTGAGCTGGTGGAACTTTTACACACCTGATATAAAATCATAAGCTTATTCAATTTCAAGATGGTAAAATAAACGAGTTTCAAATTTGAATCAGAAACTATGCTGCAAGTTTCTTTCTTGCATGGTCGCACGATTATCTGAAGCACTAAAACCAGTTCAACGAACAATGTCCTTTTAAATTACATATATTTACAGCTTTCTGTCGTCACATCATGTAGTTTTCACAAGTTAATTTGTCCGTTACTTGAAATAGAAATATTTTTATTGGCGTTTGCTATGTTACAAATAATTAAAACAAGCCTGATTCCCTTAACTCTCACGCATCTGAAATGTAGTGGATACATTATGCGTCCGTGTTGTGATATGATGCATGTAAAAATGTTTTATTTCGTACATCATCATATATACTGACATGTTATTACGGACCTTGCAATAGTTGGGAAAAATAAATAGAAACTGGGAGAAAAGACATAGCAACTGTGGTCGTCATTATCTTGAATTTCAAAGGAAATAAAAGAAATCTCTATTTTCATGATTCAACATATGTCACATTTCTATTTTCTTTCGCACGAATCAGCAAAAAGTTTGACTTCAATGTATTTAGATATAAAGTTATTCCGCATTAATACCAGTACACATATATGCGCAATGAAATATATCTGGTTTAAATGAACCTAACATTGAAAGGTTATGCAATATTATGCGCACATGCACTCTTATATCATCACGGCTTCAGATCATTCGATAAAATCTAAAACAAATATTTAACAAGCAAAATAAAGTAGTCCAATACTAGTTCACCTTATGTTTTACAATAACGTCATTTGAGTTTGATAATTTCCACAAAACCAAAGAAGGCAGTTATTAAAACAGCTGTCTTGTAAAGAGTAACATCATAACCTACAACAAGAAAACTCATCCCACACAAAACGACACAAAAAGACCATAGTAAGAAACAACAACTACTATTTCACTAAGGGTGTGGTGTTTACATATACGGGATGTGTCAAGGAAATTTGCGCACGACGTTTACTCACCCATATCAATACCCCAACACCTTTTGCTGCCGTTGTTCTCCGATATGTTTCATTCCCTGTTATGTGACTGGGTAAGGAGATTGTTTTCGACGTAACGTGTACCATATTCCATTATTCCAATTGCATGCTATACTGTTAGATATCACATTTGAAATTATTGCTGCTGATGTTGCCATTGTATTTAAAGGCAACATAGTTTGATACTGTTTTTATTATACAATGTGAATGTTCTGAACTTAAACAATGAAAAGTACGTAGTCGGATGACTCAAAAGATATAAAGTCCATTGAAAGCATTTTATTGCAAATGATATACAAGCATTTATTATAGAAGAAATAGTGAAAAGCAAAATGCGATAAAAAGAAATAAACTTTTATTTGAGTATAAGGTACATGCAGATGCAGGGAGATTTAAAGGTGTTTATTAATATATCCTCCTTTTCAAAACAAATAACGCTTATCATCTTAAGGAGAAAGAGAAACATTGTTTACCTACACAAATTATATCTCGGGATGGAATTCATGTCATGTGAGAATAATTCAACCACCTCTTTGAATGACATTCCATATACATAATCATTCTTATAATAGTGTATTTCGCAATCCTGCGTATTTTGTTACATTACGTTGATTACGTTACACGTCACGTCACAACGCTAATGCAGAGCAAGCCTAAATCATTACTTGACAAAGCAATTCTACGACTATATCGGTTATTTAGAGTATAATGATAACGTCAGAAATTTCTAGCACAGTAAGTCGACTGTAAGTTGATTTATATAATTTTGTGTTAAATTTGCTTGAATAACTAATCCAACGTCTACATCTATTATTCTTGTTTTTCATGTGAAATGTCACTTTGACGTTTACACGATTTCTTGTCCAAAGTACATTTCTCTTGTTTCTTTAAAAATTTTAATTCCTTTTGAATACAGACCCAGTCATCAACGTCAAATAAAGTTAAGCACATTTCTTGTTATTTTACGTTTCTTTTACGAGAAATGTTTGCGTGTGTGTCTGTGCGTGTATTTTCGCTTTGGTATTCTGGGAGTGATTGTTTGTTACTTATAACGTTGTGTGAACCATTGCTCGACGTACTGAGACGTTTAGGCAATGTACTCGTTCCTAAACAAACGTCGTGGATTCCAAACATGCTTTTCGATACATTGATTAATTATGATATTGAATTCAGTGAATTAAAGTTTACAATTGCATAGATTTTACCCACAAATAACGTCAACAATGCATACCTGTCTATCTATCTATCGATGGATAGATATATAGATAGATACATACAAAGATAGACAGATAGATAGATTAATAGATCTTCATTCATTCATTTATATATATATATATATATATATATATATATATATATATATATATATATATATATATATATATATATATATATATATATATATATATATATATATATATATATATATATATATTCATTTATTCCGTATTTTTCCTCCTTTCTGAGATGATTAACATTGAGATAAATACAGACACGAAATTGCTACGGACAAAACTTACAATAACATTTATAAATCACACATACAATTCATATACTCACATACAAATTACATATTCCTACAGACCTAAATGGCAATTCCTTTTCCATGTGTATTGTTTGTATAGCGTTTACTACCAATTAAAAGATAAGTCTCGTTTTCTCTGATTCAACATAATCTATCAGGTACACAACACAATTTTCAGATTTGAGAACTACTAGGGACTTTACATCATAATTTAAAAGCAGTTATATAGCTACCTAATCTATGCTATGCCGATAAGTTTGAACTTTTTCTTTGACCTTGGTATTGGCCATAAAATGGCGTGTTTAATGGAATGATGTACATGTTTTATCTTTTTTAACCACCGTGAGACCTTTTGCTTGTTGCATCTCTCCATAAAATACCTTCTTGGGTAGGAAATTCTACCGGCATGTGGACAACATGACTAGCCCATCGGAGTTGTGCCTTGCACAGCTTGGTGTGGATGCTTGTCATGCCGACCTTAGCGAGCATCTCTGTGTTTCGTACCTTGTCCTGCCATCTGATTTTCAGTAGTTTCATCAGGAGCTCATATGAAAGTGGTTCAGGTTTTTAACATGGCGACTATACACAGTCCATGTCTCGCAAGCATAGAGGAGGGTGGGGAGAACAACCGCTGCGTAGACTTTGTGTTTGGTTGCAAGCTTGATGCCTCTGCTATCTCAGACATTTGAGCGGAGTCTACCGAATGCTATGCTGTCTTTGGCAATCCTAGTGTTAACCTCATCTTCTATGTGGACTGCTTGTGAGTGGGTGCTACCGAAGTATGTGAACCTGTCTACATGTTTGAGCTAATGGCCATTGACAGAGATGGATGGTTATATGTAATCTTCTCCAGGAGCTGGCTGATGCAGAACCTCGGTCTTGCTGGTAGAGATGGTGAGTCCGAAGTTGGAGTACGCTGTGGAAAAAAGGTACATTCTATGTTGTATGCCTGCCTCTGTGCACAGGCACAGTTATCTGCAAACAGCAGGTCGCGAATGTTCTCAACTTGGACATTGGTTTTGGCTTGGAGCCTCCTCCGGTTGAGCGACTTCCCATCCAGACGCTATCTGAGACCTACTCCAACATTGCTGTCCTTGAAAGCATCCATCAACATTGCGGAGAAGATGAGGCTGAATGGAGTAGGGGCTAAGACGCATGCTTGTTTCACACCATTCGTAACTGCAAAGGGTTTGGAATAGTTACCCTAGTCCTGGACTCTGGCAAACATGCCATCATGAAACTGTCTCGCCATTTCAATGAAGACTTCTGGACATCGAAATTTGGCCATGATCTTCCAAAGGCCTTCGCGGCTGACAGTGTCGACTGCCTTAGTCAGGTCCACGAAGGTGGTGTATAGCTGGACATTTTGTTCAATATATTGTTCTTGCATCTGCCTGGCAGCAAAAGTCATGTCGATGGTGCCTCTCTCCTTTCTGAAGCCATGCTGCCTTTCTGGCAGTAGGCCATGATCAAGGTGTTATGTGAGTCTGTTCAGCAGTAGCCTGGCTAGGATCTTGCCAGCGATGCAGAGTAGAGAGATTCCTCTATGGCTGTCGCAGGACTGGCGATTTCCTTTGCATTTGTAAAGGTGAACGATAGATGCATCTTTGAATTCATGGGGCATGCGTTTCATATTCCACATGCCACAAAACATCTCTGTTAGTCTTCCCACTAACTTAGGCCCACCAGACTTGTAGATCTATGATCCTTGAGCTTTTTTACTAGACAGGAGCTCAAATGCCTTATGAGTTTCAGGCACTTTTGGAGGGTCAGCCAACCTATCGTTGATCTCCACCTGTGGTAGACGGTTGATCGCTTCATCGTTGATTGAAGATTTTCTGTTGAGGATACCATCAAAGTGTTCCGCCCAACGATCCAGTATCTTCTCCTTCTCCGTTATGAGAATGCTGCCATCGGAGTTCAAGAGTGGGGCTGTGTCTGACGTTACTGGGCCACAAACATCACGAAGAACACTATATAAATTCTTCAGGTCGTGTCTGTCGGCAAAGGACTGGATATCATCAGCCTTTCGGCTCAGCCAATTGTCCTGCATCTCGCGTAGTTTCTTCTGCACAGCTTGCAGCGGACCTGGGGTCGATGTTGTATGCACGATGGAGATGATGCTTCTCGTCTTGGGGCTTTCGCACAGTGACGCCAAGGGCTTCAGATGCAGTGGAGTACAACAGATGTTTGAAGGCCATCCAGCATTTCTCTACGTCGTTGGTATCAGAGTCTGTGATTTCTAGCTGGCTTGTCAAAGCTTCAGACAGCTTGCTCATTGTTACAGACTTTCAGCGTGGGGACGTTGAGTGGTTTTGGGACTTTAATTCCCTGTGGGCGTTTGGGAGGTTGAATTTTTATATTCATATTGCAGATCAGTAGCCTGTGGTCTGTCTAGCAGTCAGCACAACATACGGCCTTTTGTCACACTGTCATTCCTACGAACTGAGATGTAGTCATTCTGATGCCAATGCTTAGACCGTGGGTGCATCCAAGTTGTTTTATTGCGGTTAGGCAGACGGAAGATGTTGTTTGTGACCAGTATTTCAAATGTTGCGCACATTCTCAAGAGTAAATATCCATTGCTGTTGCAGTTGCCACTTTCATGTATACCAATAACTCCCTTCCACGTGGTGTGGTCCGCTCCAACTCTGGCGTTAAAATCACCAAGAATGATCAGCCTGTCTGACTTTGGTACCGAAACTATCAGTTTCCAGATCCTGGTACAACTTGTCTTTGGCTTCCTCCGAGTAGGTCATGGTTGGTGCGCAATCACTAATGAGTGTGGTTCGCTTTTTTCCATGTAATGGTAGCTTCAGCATTATAAGCCGGTCATTAATTCCTTTTGGTAAGATGGAGAGCTTATTCACCAAACTAAAGTGGACAGCGAATCCAACTCCAGACTCCCGACGTTTATCGGTGCCACGAAAACTCCATTAAAAGGTGTAACGAGCTCCAACTTCAGTCAGTGGCCCTCGTCGGCCAAGCGAGTTTAACTTAGGGCTGCTATCTCTATCTTGTAGCGAGCAAGTTCTCTTGCAATCAGGGCAGTTCTTCTCTCTGGTCTGTCAGCCTATGCACGATCCAATAGAGTGCCTAAGTTCCACGCACCAAGAATGAGCGGAAAAGTTTGGGTTTTCTTTGTATTTCGATCGCAAGAATGGGATTCCTTCCAACCGCTGTAAGCTGGTCGGGGTAGATGAAGCAGGCATATTTTAGGGCACATTTTCTAGCCCCTTCCTCAGGCTATGGAGGTATGCAGCTCTATCCTGAAGAGGTCTGCTTAGTCGCTCAGACGGCTGCGACATCCATTTCTGCTTCAGATCAATAGAATACGACCATATGGCCTGAGCCGCCTGCATACACGTCCGCCACTACGGCTACCAGTGCATCCACACCTGCCGCTTTGCAGCTCGCCCATCGCCGCATGACTTGGGTACGGGTGATGACATAAATGAGTTGCGCGTCAGTTGGATTAAAGTGAGGAAGAGTTCCGCTGCGTCAGCCTCACTCTCTCGTCCAGGCTCTACTTTGTCCAGTTGCAAGACGTGGTCAAGACGGCTGAAATGAAGACTGGATGCAGTGGATGACCAAGGCGTCCTACGTGTCGTGCCGTGCTCTTAGCGCTCCACATCGCTTTGCTGGGTCCGCCTTTATGCCCGTTGAACAGCTGATGGTTCCTCCGCGCAGTCCACCGGTTCCAGTCTTCACATGCAATGGTAGACAATCCCTGGATCACCGGGGGTCTGAAACCCATCAGTTACACTCAACCTGGTTTGGCCGGCCAGTCGAAGCCGTTGTCCGTGGTGTGGCCCCTCCGCATGCTACAACTTTTTGAAGCCACAGGTGAGAGTTGAGTGCCAAGTGGAGACCAAAGGTGGACTAGCTACCCCCGAGGAAATAAAGCTACTACCCCCACTTGATATTGTTTTTTGCTCGAGATAGTATTTCAGTGTTGTAATCTGGAATATTTCATTATATGAATGTTGAAAGAAATAGTGGCAAATAGCTTTTCCTTATAAACATGACATAAATAATGGTTTGATAGTGATTTCTCAATAAACATCTTATCACAGCAGACTGGTTATTATCCAAAAGCTTAAACTGTATGTATATCTAAAATAGACCTTTTAAATATACTTTCGTCTGGAAAAGATCATTTTGAAAATATATAAGGAATACGTGCTAAGACTTCTTTCGTAATAACTTCATATTGGAATAGTAATATTTCTAGTGCCATTACCGAAAAGGAAGCGAGTTTTATTATGCATTTCCATATTGTGTATAGGAATTTTGTTTAAGTTTCTTGACTGTTTTAATTTGTAAAAATCATATCACATATCTAATTTTTTCATATTTGTAGAATATAATCACCATTTGTAAACAAGATATGTCGTAACTAGTTGAAGTCATTCATTTTAGATTATATTTTAAGAAAATGATCATTTCTAAGCAACATGTTCATATTGATTTAAATTATTAGCTAATAATTAAGTAAAGAGCCACGTCTTTGTTATAGCTCGGTTATTAATTCATTATGATGATTGAGGTTTTTGTTCCCCAAAAGATGCAACCAAGGTTATTTAGATTCAAATTATTCATTCCTATTTTGAGATCTGTCTAGCGGAATTACTGTTTTTCAGCTTGGCGATACATTCAGAATGACGAATTCGAAATACATTCTATGTGACGATTTCATGTCTAGAAAGTGAAATTGGTAAGAACATTGCAGAACCAGATGAAAACACATTGTCTCTGTTTATCGCGTAAGGCTATCTATTTGAAGAACTACGGAATAATTTCTTCGACTGCGGTGCACAAACAGATAAACAAATATTTGACCAATCTTTACGAATCTTTGACTGCTCCGGTGACCTAGGGGTTAGAGCGTCCGCCTCGGATGCAGAATGTTGCGGGTTTGAGCCACGGCTGAATCACACCAAAGCCTTTTCAAAATTGCAGTAATAGCTGTCGCGCGTAATAATATATTCGTGTTAAGATATGTCTGCTGAATGTTGTCCCAGTGCTAGTTCCAGTGTTAGACATCAATATTAAACGCCACATTGCAGACATTGTAGCGATAGGACTGAAAATGTTTTAATGCTAAGTTAAAAATAAAAATCAAAGACACACACACACAAATAAATACGACTGCAAACATTTGCTTCATTTATCAAATCGATATTTTCCGATAATCCAGAAAATTATCTTGAGGAAACGATATGAACCGGAGCTATGGCATCGTTTACATTATCATTTTCCAATGAACATACCGCACTCAGAATTTATCCAACAAATTAGATACGTTACAGATTTTATACGATTGACGTGCTTCAAATTAAGGTCACGGCCGTCTTTTAAATTAAGCAACAAAATTATGAAAGCAAGATATGACGGGACAACTGAACACAGGCTTAACAAAAGGTTAAGAATTTAACACTGATTGTATGATTAGAAATATTAATGGCTAACTAAAGCAAGTGCAAGAGAAGTTTTTCAGTCATTCTGATGAGACTGACCTAGTCTTTATTAAGGAAAACATTTTCCACTTTTCTTTTATGAAATCAATTAGCAGTCCATCAAAACAAAATCAGAAATGAATATTATTATAAATATTCTTAACGTAGTGTTATTAGGTCATTTGGTCTTACACGTTTACTTCAATAAAGAATTATTTTGCAAGCGTTTTGTGTATTATCTGGTTTTCAGACGTAAGTGAATCTAAGCAAACTTCTAAACAATATGCATACAGGTAACAAATAGCAAACGCCAACTGGAATAGTGGAAACCATATGCCAAAACCCCTGTTGGAATAGCAGAAAAACTTGTACTAGACTCAGCCCTACGACTTCCCACTTCTAATGTCTCTTGCGTCGAAAGATGGCTGAATCTAGAACGACGACACGGTGCTTATCGGACAGCATTTGTCAATCGCATGATAAGGAATCGGATTAAGCCATTCCGCCCTACAATTGTTTTGGATTATGCGATACACAAAGATAAGGATAAACAAACTAGGGAGATTAACATAAGTGAGACAATATTGTAACAATCTTAGTCTGTTCTTGCATCCATCGGTACGTAATCTCATCATATAAACTGTTTTCAGAAACATTTTGATTCCTACTTAGAGGATACCCATTTAGGAAGAGAATGTGCTGGATATGCTTTGGAATTAGGTCGAGAAAACATGATTGTCAAACCCAATCGAATTATTTAAAGCCAAGAAATTTTCAGGAATAAAATATATTGTCTGGTTTATATTAAATATGTTCTTGAAACAGAAATTGCATATTTGAATTTTATATATAAATGATAATGATTTCCATAAAGACGGCGAGAGATATTCACTATATTCAAGCCTAGAAATCCCCTCGTCGTCTGGCGAAAAAGTATATTCCCGGTTAACGTCATTTAAGTACAACTAACATTATATATACATGATCAAAAGAAGTATGCGTGACAATAATATTCACTGGTATAGCTGAGAAGGAAACTAATAACCATTTATAAAAGACTAGAGTAATCATACTAAAATTTTTTGAAAAAGATTTATTCATCCGTGTTAATGGAATTCATATGAAAAGATTTCACATAATGAAGAAACAGGAGAACAACTTGTGCCCGATTTCGACCGCTGACCACCATAGCATAATTCCCTTATTTTTCATGTAAGAAAGGCAAGACCACACACAGGGCCGGCATTAAGACTATTGTCCCGATTAGGCCCAATTGTTTACCGCGCTCACAGGGTCAGCGCGCCAAACAATTTTTTTAAAACACATCTATAGAGGGAAAGTAATTGTAAAGCGAATGAAGAATACCTTTACTTCAATATCATATAAAATTTGTTTAAAAGTTTATTTTTTGAATGCTGTTCTCACACGGGACCTGCTCGCGTAAATTAAAGGGCCACTTAAGTTACCACATAATACTTACTGAATCAATGAACAATTTCCTAAAAATAGGTATTGAAACGAATTAAAGTGCTTCCACCTGGGTATAAGAAAAAGATTCAGACATCCTTAGTATTCATCTGGAAAGAGTTCACGTAATGAAACAAAAGCAAACAACTACTACTCCACTTAGACCGCTGAGCAACATATCGAAATTCATTTATTTAAAGAAAAGAGAATTTGTTAGAAAGGCCACACCACACCACACAAGTTACGAAATATGATAGATGTGATCTATAAACAATTTCTTAAAGAGCTAATGGAACGAAAAAGCTGCTTTCAATTGCGTATATGAAAGCTAGAAAGAAAAGTCTTCATTCACGGCCGATCTGTTTGTACGAGTCTCAGTGTGTCAAGAAACGATTGTGAAAATCTGATAAGAAAGGTATGTTCATAGCAAAACTATGTAAAGACTCGATGGAAGCTTTAAAGAAGAGTTTAACGCCATTTTTCAGCACACGATAGGCTATACATGGCGGCCAGTATTGATGGTGGAGGAAGAACCCGGGAAAACCGCCAGAAAGAACCACCGACCCACGAGAAGCTACTAGCAGGCTTTGTCACATACCCACATTCTCCGAATCTGAGACTCGAACCCACGAAGACAGAGGTGAGATGGCAGTGATCCGTAACGAAGAGCGCTTTAGACCACTGGGCCAGTCGGGGCCCCATTTAACGAAGAGACTACACAACGTGGGAAAAACTAGGAATACTGATAGACAAAGATAATTACATATCTCTTCTAACCAATTCTAATACAATATTTGCTAATAGGAAGAATAACAAATATATCACAATAAAGTATATCGTAAGCCATATTTGGAGAAAATGTAAGCTAGCCAGATGTAAATATTATGATGCAAAAGAAATCACTCACGAATGTATGCATACGGAAACAATGACATGTTTCCTGCCCTTAACATTTACGAGACAACAATCAGAAAATGTTCAAAACTGAACGGAAAAAACTAACATTTTCGTTAATTTCGAAGCGTATTTCCTTAATGTACTGTTTGTTCTTTCCGCCTTTCTTTTATTCAGAGAAAGGAAAGATAAGATAGCTTCACCATTTCAAATGTTCTAGAGAGTTCAAAAGGATTTAGTCCATTGAAGCATAATAACGTAACAATCTGTAAATGGGAGTTAAACTGATCTTGTTGATAACAAAATGTAATATCGTCCAATGCTAAGGTATATGCATGCAAAGTGAAATACTAATAGATTCATTCAAGTCCTGCGTGTTGTAACCTGATGGTACTATATAATCTGGCATTGTCAGACTTACAAAGCTGGAATTAGTGAAACATAAGCCATGTATTATCTAATGAATTAGTCACAGTCCAACCAACTTAATCGGTTTAAAACGGTCATTAACGAGTAACAGTTTGCCCTACGATCACAAAATAAAAGCTCCGTCTGAGAGTATGAACGTCGTAGTGTGGAAGTAAGCACCTGCTAAGCGACTGAAAAATCATTGTAAGTTTATATATAGGCTGCAATAGTTGTACTTCCGATCTGTTATTCACTTTAATTAGATATCATTTCTAGTTTCCGTTTTTATTATTAACACTGAAAGCTCATTTTCAATGTATCGGTACATTTGTAGATACAAGATTTTGTTGTTTCTTTTTCTCACTTTAAATGTATTAAGATTGCATGATCCAAGATGTTTAATTACAAGTTGCATTATGATTCTACTATTACGTTAAAATATGTTATTTATTAAAGTTTAGATTAAACAATCTAAATGTACGAAGAAACTATTGTGAAATCTCTCTCTCTCTCTCTTTCTTTCACTCTCTCACTACATAGATGGAATATAAATAGTACGGGGAAAATCACATTTGTTCTACTAGTCAACACCGCATTCATTGCCTAAAACAATAAAAGGAATAGGCACAAATATCAAATCCAATACGGGCATGGCACGACAAGGAATCTCAGCTAAGGAATCATCAAAATTATTTTCCATAGAAATGATCCGAAATCATCAACAACGCGCCAGTCCACGGGCTCTTGCAATCGTATAGGAAACCAGTTAGTATGCATATTTGCTACAGTGATCTCCGCTCTGCTGATTTGCACGCATAAACTCCATAAATAATAGACAGGTAACCGTGAAATAACCAAGCACAAGTACATTGCACGTTGCCATACACAATGCTATTTCTAAAATAAATAGACTCAAGCTCATTTTAAGTAGCCATTATATATTTTTTAAAAATTCGTTACGAAGAAAGTGATAAATAATTGATTCATTTGGAAGTAATTTCATTATAAATACATTGGTGGAAATTATATCCTGTCTGATTTCACCAAAGTTGGCTTTGCATTAGGAAGATATTATATTTGGTTCGTGAAATTTCGGACAGAAGATGGATTGGGTGAGTCAGCCGAAATGTATCCGATCTGGTTTGAATTTGCTGGTAAGAAATTGGTTTCGAATGGTTTTGAGCAACAACGCAAACTATATTACTTACGATTACAACTGGCTGTGCAAAGAGATACAGCTTCAAACGTACTGCATCTCGCTTAAAGGCATTGAATGGGTTGTTCGGAATAGCCAGTGTCACTTTTCCAAGATGTAATATTACTCAAATATGAACAAATTATTGATTTGTTATTTTCAGACAAAAACAGAAAAAATGCGTACTCTGATCATTGTGTACCTCTCTCTGACGGTGACCAGTTCCAGTTTGGTCCTGGCAAAATCACTTGGTAAGCATTCCAGTAGGCTGCTTTTTCCGTCTGTCTGTATCGTTATCTGTACTAGCGTTAGGAATATATGTCCTTCATATAATATGTCTATATTGAATATTGATCAAAGGTACAAAGGATCAGGTTGGCCAGATTAGTTTGTGAGGGGTGGGAGCGAGGAGATCCTAGAGATAAACATGTTTCAAATATCGTTATCAACAAATCCAGTTTTCGGTTGAAGATAAGAAACCACATTTGTTTAGAACTCACCAATGATGTATTGTAACAGAACCAAGGCATTATATTTGCTGCTAACTTCGAAACAATAGAAATATATGAATATGTCAACGTAATTGGTCACTGATTTATTTGCTAAGCAAGTGATATTTCAATGTAATTCATAGACTGGTCTTTATACCAGCAGATTAGCCAACATACTAAGACAGACGATAGAGATGTCTTCACGTCTGCATCAAAGTTTTACACTATGGGACATGTAACAGGTTATGAATTACAATTGTAAACAAACATAATGATGTCATGTCTGTATTTTAATTATAACTTTCAAGCTTCTTTATGCTAAAGTTTAAGCAGAATATTTATCAGTGGAGAAAGCTGAATGAGTAGACTTTTGATAGTGTTATTATAAGCAAAGAGCAGACACCCTGGTGTAAATTAGTGCCAATGCCTCGTATTGTATTCATGCAAATTAGACTCGTGTCCACTTTTCTTTGTCTTTTGATTAAAGTATAACGTCAAAAACATTTAAACAGTATTTACATTAAGAAGGAAGTCTTAATATGATCATGCTGTTCCGAATATATTCGTATCATTGATGATATGTAGTATGTTTATTTGTCAATGCAATCTACAAGTAAACTGCCTTCTTGACATGTTTTCCAAATGTTAATTAAGTTTCGTCCATGAAAACATTACATTCCCCGAGAAAAAAATGAATATCAAATTTTCGGTCAACTGTTCTAGCATAATGATTCTCTTTTTTCACTACACTAATCAATTTGTTTGGTGAGTTTAACCCAGCAAATAACGAATAGTAATTGATACCATATAATACCTGTCCATTACTGATGTCTTCATGTACAACTGTTCTCCTATATTATCATCGTTGGAGCATAGTGTCCGAGCCAGTATGGAAGGCATCGCATAAAACCCATGAATTTCCCGACTTTTATTTAATCGGGTAATTCGTTCTGGTTGTTACTCGTTAGCAGATTAGTGTTCTTAAACAACTTGTCTAGCAGCAACGTTTTGCACTAGTGACAATATTTATCAAACAACAATAGTGCCTTCATATTCCATGCTTGCTATTGCAAGACATGCTCAATTAGCTACAATGTACCCTAGAACATGTGTTGACACCGTTCGCAACTATTTAGTCTCTGATTCAATGTTTTAAAATTTATTTAGTTAGATTTTGTTTATAAGCTCAACAATATGATATACTCAATGTTATGCATACTAAGCTGATTGTTAAAGGGAAGACAAAACTAATGCTTGTATTTTCTCCGCCTTAGTGTCGTTTTCCAACGAATTGTTTTCAATTGTCTTGAATCCGATAAAATCAGTTCAGTCTCCAACCGGATGATACATCAAAACATTAAAATGTAAGAACATGTTTTTCACCAGAACTGTCTTAATACTATAATATACAAAAAGGTTTTGCTTTAAGATAGTGCTGCATATTAGCGGAAGCAAGCGTATTTTGTTCATAGTGATACACAAGGAGGAGGTTGTCTCTCTTTTACGGTAGATCTAGCCTCGGATTAAGTAGATTCTCAAATTACAAAACGTCGCGTCCATCTTACATAAGTCAGTGTTGTTCTTCTTTTCGACTGGACTATTGAATGGTGACAGGAATCTTCGTCGAGCAAATGCCGATGACACCGGTAATTGTGAAAAATGAGTGTAAATGTCCTTCTGTTATCTTTTGTCAAGCAGCTGAACAAGAGGTTAGTAAAAACAATGTTTTTTTTCTTCTTCAGATTGTCTCCTTTTCACAGCCCACGGAGATGTAAGAAACTGTATCGGAAAAAGACTTGTTAGAGCTGCAAATGAAACGCTCAAATCGACATCTGGGCCTACTGCAAACTCGTCTGGCAGTATAACTCCAGCAATGACCTCTCTACCTATAACAATACCTCATATATCTTTTACTTCTGCAACCACGTCTCGAGAATTTAGGAATGGTCCATCTGTGACAGTTCAGCCTCATCCAATTGAGACTATATCTCGGAATCCAGGAACTGTAACTGACGTTGGACACACTTTTAGAGTGCCAAATAGTACAAATGCTGCTATATCCAGTTCTATAAATCCCGCAATATCTACGAATTCTGCATCTGTAGCTGGAGCTGGAAAAGCTTTGACAGAGAGACCTACTAGAAATCCCGTTGCATCCCGTAATCCTGCATCTGGCTCTGGTCAAACTTCTACTGTTCGATATACTAGATATCCCACTACAAGCCGAATGAGCACCATTTCTGATCCTGATCGCAATCATACAATGCCTTCGCCTACAAAGAAACAGTAACTCGGAATCCTGCATCTGCGAATGGTCTATAGTTTACTCCTCCAATTCCATCGAATGCATATATAACTATAAATCCTGTATCTGGAGCTGGTCATACTTTTGTTATTCAACTTTCTAAAAAATACCACAATCTCTCGGAATCCTGCATGCGCAGCTTGAGCAGGACAAACTCTTTCTTATAGTGCCATCTGCTACAAATGCTACAATGGAACGTAATCATACATCTTGAGCTGGATAAATGTATTGTTCCCACTTCGACAAATGTCAGTATAACCTGTGTCTCTATCAGGAAAAATGCATCCGGAGTTTGTTCAAATAATTCAGATCCACCTACAACAAATCTTACGGCTGCGAATGGTCAAACCTTTACTGTCCGACTTTCACCAAATGCTTTTATAACTAGAATTCCTGTATCTGCGAATGTAAAAGAATCTAACAATAATACTAGCTAAATAATTCTTCGAAAGCTCGGAATCGTGTATCCCATAAATGCTACTATAATCTAAAATCCTCTATCTGGAGCTGGTCATAATCTTTCATTACCGATTGCAACATATGCTAAGATAAGTTGGAAATATACGTCCTGGGACGGTCGAAATTTTATAATTAGCCACAAATGGTGGAATATCTTGTATTCTTTTATCTGGAGAGGGTTGTAGTTTTACCCTATAACTTGCCATATATGCTAGAAGAACTGGGAATTATAAAGCTCGGACTTGTCTAACGTTTTCTGTTCCATTGATAATATACGTTGCTTCTACTCGGAGTCAAATATCAGGTCGCAATTTGCATTTGCCACTTGCAGAAAATGTTACCTAATTCTTTGAACAACTGCAAATGCTGAGCCTAGGAATAGTATAGCTTCTACTGTACCACTACCTACAAATACTACAATAACTCGGAATCCCGAATGTAGAGTCGGTCAAAATATTACAGTGCCACGTTTGACAAATCTTAATAATTTGGATTCATCCATCAAGGGGTGGTGTAACTTTTGATGCTCCATTTCCTTCAAATACTACATTAATACGGATTTGTACAGTCTGGACTGGTCATACTCTCACAGTGCCAAATGATACAAATGCCGCTATAACTGGAAATCCTGTATCAGATCATGGTCGAAAGTTCAATATTCCACTTACTACAAATGTCACTATAAATATGAATTCTGCATCTAGCTATGCTCAAACTTTTACTTTTCTATTAAACACAAATCAAATATAGTATGTAATCAAGTATATGGAGATTATTAAAATCTTCCATACCCGACTGCTACATATGTTACAATAAATTGGAATCCTGCACCTGGAGTAAGTAATAATGTTAGTTTTAGACCTTCCCATTTGAACCTACTAAACTTTGACAATCATACAATGGCTATCTCAAGTTTTCGGTAATTTAAACAATGTAGTATGCATTTATCAAAGCGACAACATTCCTCTCTCTATTTCATAATGCGAATACGGATTTTCAATTTATTTAAATATGTTCAGTTTCAAACGAATCCTCTATATTCCACCAATTCACTCGACCATCATTTACACGAGAATGGTTCAGAAACTCTGTATCTTTTCATTAAAACTGGTTTAATTCTACAATTCTTATATTAATCTTCATGCCTATCCATCTATCTATGTGTATATCTATCAATCTATCTATCTATCTCTCTATCTATATATCTATATATATATATATATATATATATATATATATATATATATATATATATATATATATATATATATATATATCCATCTATTTACCTATATATCTGTCTATCTATTTATCGATCTATCTGTCTATATATCTCTATATAACTATCTATGTATGTATCAATCAATCTATCTATCTATCTATCTATCTATCTATCTATCTATCTATCTATCTATCTATCTATCTATCTATCTCTGATGACTATTAATGCCAACATTGTAACGGGAGTATATCTTATACACATATCATTTGTTCATATATGGCAGGTCACACATTCAGCGTTACGTATCCTGCAAATTAGATACTAAGTCATGAGAACCAGAACATTGGTCTGATCATCATGTTTTCAAAGTAACCCATCTAACTATGCATTAATTAAATGAATAAGGTATGCATTCAAATTTATCTATTTCGTGATGCATCCCGGATTGTCAACTTCAGAATTCAAAATTGCAACCAAACATGTATGTATGTATGTATGTATGTATGTATGTATGTATGTATGTATGTATGTATCTATGTATGTATGTATGGATGTATGTATGTTGTATGTATGTATGTATTTATGTATGTATGTATGTATGTATGTATGTATGTATGTTGTACGTATGTATGTATGTATGTATGTATGTATGTATGTATGTATGTATGTATGTATGTATGTTTGTAAACTAAGTAAATGAAAAAGGAATACCCAAAAGTTTTATAGAATATTATAAATACAGTATTTGTCTAAAATACAAAGTTAAAACTTAGAAGTTAACTAGTATCGTGAATTAATTTCCAAATAGTCCTAAAGGTGATATCACAATTTTAAGCATATGTACATCCCAAGAGACTTCAAGCGTTCGTCCGATGTAAGTCCATTCTTAAATGTGCTGATTTGACATCAGCCCTGTACAGTGTTTATATGCTAACAGTCTTGATGTATGACAAAGTCACAATTAACTATGACTTTAAATGTATTAACAGTAAGTTTCAACCTAGTGATTACATAGTTATTTTATGAACACAGTGGCAGTCAAATGAATAATTAGAATTTTCAAAAATCATCGCAAGCAATAACTGAAAACATCTAGAACACCGATTCCTCTACCGATATTTAAAAACGAAATAAATAACTATGTTGCTCACTGCCATATATAAAAACAATTTCGCAATTAGATATCAGGATCAGATTCGTTATTTCATTTCCAGAACATTCTAAATTGTCAACAAGGACATGACCTTAAGCAGCCAACCAGTCATAAATAATGTAGACCAGAATTTACAAGGAGAACATCAACAACCTGAAGTAAAATACCATCAGCATCTTAATCAAGGGCACTTCTACAACCTTCCAAGTTTGATGGCGACGTAATTATATTTCCCCCAATCTTTTTGGGTATAATTTACTGACTGAATGAGACACTGAGCTGGTGGAATTTTTACACACCTGATATAAAATCATAAGCTTATTCAATTTCAAGATGGTAAAATAAACGAGTTTCAAATTTGAATCAGAAACTATGATGGCTGCAAGTTTCTTTCTTGCATGGTCGCACGATTATCTGAAGCACTAAAACCAGTTCAACGAACAATGTCTTTTTAAATTACATATATTTACAGCTTTCTGTCGTCACATCATGTAGTTTTCACAAGTTAATTTGTCCGTTACTTGAAATAGAAATATTTTTACTGGCGTTTGCTATGTTACAAATAATTAAAACAAGCCTGATTCCCTTAACTCTCACGCATCTGAAATGTAGTGGATACATTATGCGTCCGTGTTGTGATATGATGCATGTAAAAATGTTTTATTTCGTACATCATCATATATACTGACATGTTATTACGGACCTTGCAATAGTTGGGAAAAATAAATAGAAACTGGGAGAAAAGACATAGCAACTGTGGTCGTCATTATCTTGAATTTCAAAGGAAATAAAAGAAATCTCTATTTTCATGATTCAACATATGTCACATTTCTATTTTCTTTCGCACGAATCAGCAAAAAGTTTGACTTCAATGTATTTAGATATAAAGTTATTCCGCATTAATACCAGTACACATATATGCGCAATGAAATATATCTGGTTTAAATGAACCTAACATTGAAAGGTTATGCAATATTATGCGCACATGCACTCTTATATCATCACGGCTTCAGATCATTCGATAAAATCTAAAACAAATATTTAACAAGCAAAATAAAGTAGTCCAATACTAGTTCACCTTATGTTTTACAATAACGTCATTTGAGTTTGATAATTTCCACAAAACCAAAGAAGGCAGCTATTAAAACAGCTGTCTTGTAAAGAGTAACATCATAACCTACAACAAGAAAACTCATCCCACACAAAACGACACAAAAAGACCATAGTAAGAAACAACAACTACTATTTCACTAAGGGTGTGGTGTTTACATATACGGGATGTGTCAAGGAAATTTGCGCACGACGTTTACTCACCCATATCAATACCCCAACACCTTTTGCTGCCGTTGTTCTCCGATATGTTTCATTCCCTGTTATGTGACTGGGTAAGGAGATTGTTTTCAACGTAACGTGTACCATATTCCATTATTCCAATTGCATGCTATACTGTTAGATATCACATTTGAAATTATTGCTGCTGATGTTGCCATTGTATTTAAAGGCAACATAGTTTGATACTGTTTTTATTATACAATGTGAATGTTCTGAACTTAAACAATGAAAAGTACGTAGTCGGATGACTCAAAAGATATAAAGTCCATTGAAAGCATTTTATTGCAAATGATATACAAGCATTTATTATAGAAGAAATAGTGAAAAGCAAAATGCGATAAAAAGAAATAAACTTTTATTTGAGTATAAGGTACATGCAGATGCAGGGAGATTTAAAGATGTTTATTAATATATCCTCCTTTTCAAAACAAATAACGCTTATCATCTTAAGGAGAAAGAGAAACATTGTTTACCTACACAAATTATATCTCGGGATGGAATTCATGTCATGTGAGAATAATTCAACCACCTCTTTGAATGACATTCCATATACATAATCATTCTTATAATAGTGTATTTCTCAATCCTGCGTATTTTGTTACATTACGTTGATTACGTTACACGTCACGTCACAACGCTAATGCAGAGCAAGCCTAAATCATTACTTGACAAAGCAATTCTACGACTATATCGGTTATTTAGAGTATAATGATAACGTCAGAAATTTCTAGCACAGTAAGTCGACTGTAAGTTGATTTATATAATTTTGTGTTAAATTTGCTTGAATAACTAATCCAACGTCTACATCTATTATTCTTGTTTTTCATGTGAAATGTCACTTTGAAGTTTACACGATTTCTTGTCCAAAGTACATTTCTCTTATTTCTTTAAAAAATTTAATTCCTTTTGAATACAGACCCAGTCATCAACGTCAAATAAAGTTAAGCACATTTCTTGTTATTTTACGTTTCTTTTACGAGAAATGTTTGCGTGTGTGTCTGTGCGTGTATTTTCGCTTTGGTATTCTGGGAGTGATTGTTTGTTACTTATAACGTTGTGTGAACCATTGCTCGACGTACTGAGACGTTTAGACAATGTACTCGTTCCTAAACAAACGTCCTGGATTCCAAACATGCTTTTCGATACATTGATTAATTATGATATTGAATTCAGTGAATTAAAGTTTACAATTGCATAGATTTTACCCACAAGTAACGTCAACAATGCATACCTGTCTATCTATCTATCGATGGATAGATATATAGATAGATACATACAAAGATAGATAGATAGATAGCTTAATAGATCTTCATTCATTCATTTATATATATATATATATATATATATATATATATATATATATATATATATATATATATATATATATATATATATATATATATATATTCATTTATTCCGTATTTTTCCTCCTTTCTGAGATGATTAACATTGAGATATATACAGACACGAAATTGCTACGGACAAAACTTACAATAACATTTATAAATCACACATACAATTCATATACTCACATACAAATTACATATTCCTACAGACCTAAATGGCAATTCCTTTTCCATGTGTATTGTTTGTATAGCGTTTACTACCAATTAAAAGATAAGTCTCGTTTTCTCTGATTCAACATAATCTATCAGGTACACAACACAATTTTCAGATTTGAGAACTACTAGGGACTTTACATCATAATTTAAAAGCAGTTATATAGCTACCTCATCTATGCTATGCCGATAAGTTTAAACTTTTTCTTTGACCTTGGTATTGGCCATAAAATGGCGTGTTTAATGGAATGATGTACATGTTTTATCTTTGAAAAGAATAAGCCACACAAGCACACACACACACACGTATATATATATATATATATATATATATATATATATATATATATATATATATATATATATATATATATATATATATATATATAATGTTCGTCCATCGGTGGCGATCATGACCATTTAATGTCATCGATCCACTGGTGGTGGGTCCGGAGATGGCTGATCAGTCCGATCCGGGCCCGGAAAAGTCCGTTGCCGTGGGGACATGGATGTGCAGGTTGCTGGCCGGGAGTTGCGGAACTGATGTACCTGGATTTGCGCAGATTACGTTTATCAGCAGCGTCCACCAGTCTTTCCTGCTAAAAGGCTTCTGCACCAGCGTTGACTTGACTGTGCCAAGCAGATCGGTTATTAGCGACACTCTCCCAGCTATCAGGATCAATGCCTAGGTTCTTCAGCGAAGGGTGCCCTTGTATCTCTTTTTTAACCACCGTGAGACCTTTTGCTTGTTGCATCTCTCCATAAAATACCTTCTTAGGTAGGAAATTCTACCGGCATGTGGACAACATGACTAGCCCATCGGAGTTGTGCCTTGCACAGCTTGCTGTGGATACTTGTCATGCCGACCTTAGCGAGCATCTCTGTGTTTCGTACCTTGTCCTGCCATCTGATTTTCAGTAGTTTCATCAGGAGCTCATATGAAAGTGGTTCAGGTTTTTAACATGGCTACTATACAGAGTCCATGTCTCGCAAGCATAGAGGAGGGTGGGGAGAACAACCGCTGCGTAGACTTTGTGTTTGGTTGCAAGCTTGATGCCTCTGCTATCTCAGACATTTGAGCGGAGTCTACCGAATGCTATGCTGTCTTTGGCAATCCTAGTGTTAACCTCATCTTCTATGTGGACTGCTTGTGAGTGGGTGCTACCGAAGTATGTGAACCTGTCTACATGTTTGAGCTAATGGCCATTGACAGAGATGGATGGTTATATGTAATCTTCTCCAGGAGCTGGCTGATGCAGAACCTCGGTCTTGCTGGTAGAGATGGTGAGTCCGAAGTTGGAGTACGCTGTGGAAAAAAGGTACATTCTATGTTGTATGCCTGCCTCTGTGCACAGGCACAGTTATCTGCAAACAGCAGGTCGCGAATGTTCTCAACTTGGACATTGGTTTTGGCTTGGAGCCTCCTCCGGTTGAGCGACTTCCCATCCAGACGCTATCTGAGACCTACTCCAACATTGCTGTCCTTGAAAGCATCCATCAACATTGCGGAGAAGATGAGGCTGAATGGAGTAGGGGCTAAGACGCATGCTTGTTTCACACCATTCGTAACTGCAAAGGGTTTGGAATAGTTACCCTAGTCCTGGACTCTGGCAAACATGCCATCATGAAACTGTCTCGCCATTTCAATGAAGACTTCTGGACATCGAAATTTGGCCATGATCTTCCAAAGGCCTTCGCGGCTGACAGTGTCGACTGCCTTAGTCAGGTCCACGAAGGTGGTGTATAGCTGGACATTTTGTTCAATATATTGTTCTTGCATCTGCCTGGCAGCAAAAGTCATGTCGATGGTGCCTATCTCCTTTCTGAAGCCATGCTGCCTTTCTGGCAGTAGGCCATGATCAAGGTGTTATGTGAGTCTGTTCAGCAGTAGCCTGGCTAGGATCTTGCCAGCGATGCAGAGTAGAGAGATTCCTCTATGGATGTCGCAGGACTGGCGATTTCCTTTTCATTTGTAAAGGTGAACGATAGATGCATCTTTGAATTCATGGGGCATGCGTTTCATATTCCACATGCCACAAAACATCTCTGTTAGTCTTCCCACTAACTTAGGCCCACCAGACTTGTAGATCTATGATCCTTGAGCTTTTTTACTAGACAGGAGCTCAAATGCCTTATGAGTTTCAGGCACTTTTGGAGGGTCAGCCAACCTATCGTTGATCTCCACCTGTGGTAGACGGTTGATCGCTTCATCGTTGATTGAAGATTTTCTGTTGAGGATACCATCAAAGTGTTCCGCCCAACGATCCAGTATCTTCTCCTTCTCCGTTATGAGAATGCTGCCATCGGAGTTCAAGAGTGGGGCTGTGTCTGACGTTACTGGGCCACAAACATCACGAAGAGCACTATATAAATTCTTCAGGTCGTGTCTGTTGGCAAAGGACTGGATATCATCAGCCTTTCGGCTCAGCCAATTGTCCTGCATCTCGCGTAGTTTCTTCTGCACAGCTTGCAGCGGACCTGGGATCGATGTTGTATGCACGATGGAGATGATGCTTCTCGTCTTGGGGCTTTCGCGCAGTGACGCCAAGGGCTTCAGATGCAGTGGAGTACAACAGATGTTTGAAGGCCATCCAGCATTTCTCTACGTCGTTGGTATCAGAGTCTGTGATTTCTAGCTGGCTTGTCAAAGCTTCAGACAGCTTGCTCATTGTTACAGACTTTCAGCGTGGGGACGTTGAGTGGTTTTAGGACTTTAATTCCCTGTGGGCGTTTGGGAGGTTGAATTTTTATATTCATATTGCAGATCAGTAGCCTGTGGTCTGTCTAGCAGTCAGCACAACATACGGCCTTTTGTCACACTGTCATTCCTACGAACTGAGATGTAGTCATTCTGATGCCAATGCTTAGACCGTGGGTGCATCCAAGTTGTTTTATTGCGGTTAGGCAGACGGAAGATGTTGTTTGTGACCAGTATTTCAAATGTTGCGCACATTCTCAAGAGTAAATATCCATTGCTGTTGCAGTTGCCACTTTCATGTATACCAATAACTCCCTTCCACGTGGTGTGGTCCGCTCCAACTCTGGCGTTAAAATCACCAAGAATGATCAGCCTGTCTGACTTTGGTACCGAAACTATCAGTTTCCAGATCCTGGTACAACTTGTCTTTGGCTTCCTCCGAGTAGGTCATGGTTGGTGCGCAATCACTAATGAGTGTGGTTCGCTTTTTTCCATGTAATGGTAGCTTCAGCATTATAAGCCGGTCATTAATTCCTTTTGGTAAGATGGAGAGCTTATTCACCAAACTAAAGTGGACAGCGAATCCAACTCCAGACTCCCGACGTTTATCGGTGCCACGAAAACTCCATTAAAAGGTGTAACGAGCTCCAACTTCAGTCAGTTGGCCCTCGTCGGCCAAGCGAGTTTAACTTAGGGCTGCTATCTCTATCTTGTAGCGAGCAAGTTCTCTTGCAATCAGGGCAGTTCTTCTCTCTGGTCTGTCAGCCTATGCACGATCCAATAGAGTGCCTAAGTTCCACGCACCAAGAATGAGCGGAAAAGTTTGGGTTTTCTTTGTATTTCGATCGCAAGAATGGGATTCCTTCCAACCGCTGTAAGCTGGTCGGGGTAGATGAAGCAGGCATATTTTAGGGCACATTTTCTAGCCCCTTCCTCAGGCTATGGAGGTATGCAGCTCTATCCTGAAGAGGTCTGCTTAGTCGCTCAGACGGCTGCGACATCCATTTCTGCTTCAGATCAATAGAATACGACCATATGGCCTGAGCCGCCTGCATACACGTCCGCCACTACGGCTACCAGTGCATCCACACCTGCCGCTTTGCAGCTCGCCCATCGCCGCATGACTTGGGTACGGGTGATGACATAAATGAGTTGCGCGTCAGATGGATTAAAGTGAGGAAGAGTTCCGCTGCGTCAGCCTCACTCTCTCGTCCAGGCTCTACTTTGTCCAGTTGCAAGACGTGGTCAAGACGGCTGAAATGAAGACTGGATGCAGTGGATGACCAAGGCGTCCTACGTGTCGTGCCGTGCTCTTAGCGCTCCACATCGCTTTGCTGGGTCCGCCTTTATGCCCGTTGAACAGCTGATGGTTCCTCCGCGCAGTCCACCGGTTCCAGTCTTCACATGCAATGGTAGACAATCCCTGGATCACCGGGGGTCTGAAACCCATCAGTTACACTCAACCTGGTTTGGCCGGCCAGTCGAAGCCGTTGTCCGTGGTGTGACCCCTCCGCATGCTACAACTTTTTGAAGCCACAGGTGAGAGTTGAGCGCCAAGTGGAGACCAAAGGTGGACTAGCTACCCCCGAGGAAATAAAGCTACTACCCCCACTTGATATTGTTTTTTGCTCGAGATAGTATTTCAGTGTTGTAATCTGGAATATTTCATTATATGAATGTTGAAAGAAATAGTGGCAAATAGCTTTTCCTTATAAACATGACATAAATAATGGTTTGATAGTGATTTCTCAATAAACATCTTATCACAGCAGACTGGTTATTATCCAAAAGCTTAAACTGTATGTATATCTAAAATAGACCTTTTAAATATACTTTCGTCTGGAAAAGATCATTTTGAAAATATATAAGGAATACGTGCTAAGACTTCTTTCGTAATAACTTCATATTGGAATAGTAATATTTCTAGTGCCATTACCGAAAAGGAAGCGAGTTTTATTATGCATTTCCATATTGTGTATAGGAATTTTGTTTAAGTTTCTTGACTGTTTTAATTTGTAAAAATCATATCACATATCTAATTTTTTCATATTTGTAGAATATAATCACCATTTGTAAACAAGATATGTCGTAACTAGTTGAAGTCATTCATTTTAGATTATATTTTAAGAAAATGATCATTTCTAAGCAACATGTTCATATTGATTTAAATTATTAGCTAATAATTAAGTAAAGAGCCACGTCTTTGTTATAGCTCGGTTATTAATTCATTATGATGATTGAGGTTTTTGTTCCCCAAAAGATGCAACCAAGGTTATTTAGATTCAAATTATTCATTCCTATTTTGAGATCTGTCTAGCGGAATTACTGTTTTTCAGCTTGGCGATACATTCAGAATGACGAATTCGAAATACATTCTATGTGACGATTTCATGTCTAGAAAGTGAAATTGGTAAGAACATTGCAGAACCAGATGAAAACACATTGTCTCTGTTTATCGCGTAAGGCTATCTATTTGAAGAACTACGGAATAATTTCTTCGACTGCCGTGCACAAACAGATAAACAAATATTTGACCAATCTTTACGAATCTTTGACTGCTCCGGTGACCTAGGGGTTAGAGCGTCCGCCTCGGATGCAGAATGTTGCGGGTTTGAGCCACGGCTGAATCACACCAAAGCCTTTTCAAAATTGCAGTAATAGCTGTCGCGCGTAATAA
This sequence comes from Sinohyriopsis cumingii, assembly GCA_028554795.2. Lineage (NCBI taxonomy): Eukaryota > Metazoa > Mollusca > Bivalvia > Unionida > Unionidae > Sinohyriopsis > Sinohyriopsis cumingii. The sequence continues at coordinate 93,974,257 of CM068833.1, read as the reverse complement.
TATATTCGTGTTAAGATATGTCTGCTGAATGTTGTCCCAGTGCTAGTTCCAGTGTTAGACATCAATATTAAACGCCACATTGCAGACATTGTAACGATAGGACTGAAAATATTTTAATGCTAAGTTAAAAATAAAAATCAAAGACACACACACACAAATAAATACGACTGCAAACATTTGCTTCATTTATCAAATCGATATTTTCCGATAATCCAGAAAATTATCTTGAGGAAACGATATGAACCGGAGCTATGGCATCGTTTACATTATCATTTTCCAATGAACATACCGCACTCAGAATTTATCCAACAAATTAGATACGTTACAGATTTTATACGATTGACGTGCTTCAAATTAAGGTCACGGCCGTCTTTTAAATTAAGCAACAAAATTATGAAAGCAAGATATGACGGGACAACTGAACACAGGCTTAACAAAAGGTCAAGAATTTAACACTGATTGTATGATTAGAAATATTAATGGCTAACTAAAGCAAGTGCAAGAGAAGTTTTTCAGTCATTCTGATGAGACTGACCTAGTCTTTATTAAGGAAAACATTTTCCACTTTTCTTTTATGAAATCAATTAGCAGTCCATCAAAACAAAATCAGAAATGAATATTATTATAAATATTCTTAACGTAGTGTTATTAGGTCATTTGGTCTTACACGTTTACTTCAATAAAGAATTATTTTGCAAGCGTTTTGTGTATTATCTGGTTTTCAGACGTAAGTGAATCTAAGCAAACTTCTAAACAATATGCATACAGGTAACAAATAGCAAACGCCAACTGGAATAGTGGAAACCATATGCCAAAACCCCTGTTGGAATAGCAGAAAAACTTGTACTAGACTCAGCCCTACGACTTCCCACTTCTAATGTCTCTTGCGTCGAAAGATGGCTGAATCTAGAACGACGACACGGTGCTTATCGGACAGCATTTGTCAATCGCATGATAAGGAATCGGATTAAGCCATTCCGCCCTACAATTGTTTTGGATTATGCGATACACAAAGATAAGGATAAACAAACTAGGGAGATTAACATAAGTGAGACAATATTGTAACAATCTTAGTCTGTTCTTGCATCCATCGGTACGTAATCTCATCAAATAAACTGCTTTCAGAAACATTTTGATTCCTACTTAGAGGATACCCATTTAGGAAGAGAATGTGCTGGATATGCTTTGGAATTAGGTCGAGAAAACATGATTGTCAAACCCAATCGAATTATTTAAAGCCAAGAAATTTTCAGGAATAAAATATATTGTCTGGTTTATATTAAATATGTTCTTGAAACAGAAATTGCATATTTGAATTTTATATATAAATGATAATGATTTCCATAAAGACGGCGAGAGATATTCACTATATTCAAGCCTAGAAATCCCCTCGTCGTCTGGCGAGAAAGGATATTCCCGGTTAACGTCATTTAAGTACAACTAACATTATATATACATGATCAAAAGAAGTATGCGTGACAATAATATTCACTGGTATAGCTGAGAAGGAAACTAATAACCATTTATAAAAGACTAGAGTAATCATACTAAAATTTTTTGAAAAAGATTTATTCATCCGTGCTAATGGAATTCATATGAAAAGATTTCACATAATGAAGAAACAGGAGAACAACTTGTGCCCGATTTCGACCGCTGACCACCATAGCATAATTCCCTTATTTTTCATGTAAGAAAGGCAAGACCACACACAGGGCCGGCATTAAGACTATTGTCCCGATTAGGCCCAATTGTTTACCGCGCTCACAGGGTCAGCGCGCCAAACAATTTTTTTAAAACACATCTATAGAGGGAAAGTAATTGTAAAGCGAATGAAGAATACCTTTACTTCAATATCATATAAAATTTGTTTAAAAGTTTATTTTTTGAATGCTGTTCTCACACGGGGCCTGCTCGCGTAAATTAAAGGGCCACTTAAGTTACCACATAATACTTACTGAATCAATGAACAATTTCCTAAAAATAGGTATTGAAACGAATTAAAGTGCTTCCACCTGGGTATAAGAAAAAGATTCAGACATCCTTAGTATTCATCTGGAAAGAGTTCACGTAATGAAACAAAAGCAAACAACTACTACTCCACTTAGACCGCTGAGCAACATATCGAAATTCATTTATTTAAAGAAAAGATAATTTGTTAGAAAGGCCACACCACACCACACAAGTTACGAAATATGACAGATGTGATCTATAAACAATTTCTTAAAGAGCTAATGGAACGAAAAAGCTGCTTTCAATTGCGTATATGAAAGCTAGAAAGAAAAGTCTTCATTCACGGCCGATCTGTTTGTACGAGTCTCAGTGTGTCAAGAAACGATTGTGAAAATCTGATAAGAAAGGTATGTTCATAGCAAAACTATGTAAAGACTCGATGGAAGCTTTAAAGAAGAGTTTAACGCCATTTTTCAGCACACGATAGGCTATACATGGCGGCCAGTATTGATGGTGGAGGAAGAACCCGGGAAAACCGCCAGAAAGAACCACCGACCCACGAGAAGCTACTAGCAGGCTTTGTCACATACCCACATTCTCCGAATCTGAGACTCGAACCCACGAAGACAGAGGTGAGATGGCAGTGATCCGTAACGAAGAGCGCTTTAGACCACTGGGCCAGTCGGGGCCCCATTTAACGAAGAGACTACACAACGTGGGAAAAACTAGGAATACTGATAGACAAAGATAATTACATATCTCTTCTAACCAATTCTAATACAATATTTGCTAATAGGAAGAATAACAAATATATCACAATAAAGTATATCGTAAGCCATATTTGGAGAAAATGTAAGCTAGCCAGATGTAAATATTATGATGCAAAAGAAATCACTCACGAATGTATGCATACGGAAACAATGACATGTTTCCTGCCCTTAACATTTACGAGACAACAATCAGAAAATGTTCAAAACTGAACGGAAAAAACTAACATTTTCGTTAATTTCGAAGCGTATTTCCTTAATGTACTGTTTGTTCTTTCCGCCTTTCTTTTATTCAGAGAAAGGAAAGATAAGATAGCTTCACCATTTCAAATGTTCTAGAGAGTTCAAAAGGATTTAGTCCATTGAAGCAATGACTTTAATAACGTAACAATCTGTAAATGGGAGTTAAACTGATCTTGTTGATAACAAAATATAATATCGTCCAATGCTAAGGTATATGCATGCAAAGTGAAATACTAATAGATTCATTCAAGTCCTGCGTGTTGTAACCTGATGGTACTATATAATCTGGCATTGTCAGACTTACAAAGCTGGAATTAGTGAAACATAAGCCATGTATTATCTAATGAATTAGTCACAGTCCAACCAACTTAATCGGTTTAAAACGGTCATTAACGAGTAACAGTTTGCCCTACGATCACAAAATAAAAGCTCCGTCTGAGAGTATGAACGTCGTAGTGTGGAAGTAAGCACCTGCTAAGCGACTGAAAAATCATTGTAAGTTTATATATAGGCTGCAATAGTTGTACTTCCGATCTGTTATTCACTTTAATTAGATATCATTTCTAGTTTCCGTTTTTATTATTAACACTGAAAGCTCATTTTCAATGTATCGGTACATTTGTAGATACAAGATTTTGTTGTTTCTTTTTCTTACTTTAAATGTATTAAGATTGCATGATCCAAGATGTTTAATTACAAGTTGCATTATGATTCTACTATTACGTTAAAATATGTTATTTATTAAAGTTTAGATTAAACAATCTAAATGTACGAAGAAACTATTGTGAAATCTCTCTCTCTCTCTCTTTCTTTCACTCTCTCACTACATAGATGGAATATAAATAGTACGGGGAAAATCACATTTGTTCTACTAGTCAACACCGCATTCATTGCCTAAAACAATAAAAGGAATAGGCACAAATATCAAATCCAATACGGGCATGGCACGACAAGGAATCTCAGCTAAGGAATCATCAAAATTATTTTCCATAGAAATGATCCGAAATCATCAACAACGCGCCAGTCCACGGGCTCTTGCAATCGTATAGGAAACCAGTTAGTATGCATATTTGCTACAGTGATCTCCGCTCTGCTGATCTGCACGCATAAACTCCATAAATAATAGACAGGTAACCGTGAAATAACCAAGCACAAGTACATTGCACGTTGCCATACACAATGCTATTTCTAAAATAAATAGACTCAAGCTCATTTTAAGTAGCCATTATATATTTTTTAAAAATTCGTTACGAAGAAAGTGATAAATAATTGATTCATTTGGAAGTAATTTCATTATAAATACATTGGTGGAAATTATATCCTGTCTGATTTCACCAAAGTTGGCTTTGCATTAGGAAGATATTATATTTGGTTCGTGAAATTTCGGACAGAAGATGGATTGGGTGAGTCAGCCGAAATGTATCCGATCTGGTTTGAATTTGCTGGTAAGAAATTGGTTTCGAATGGTTTTGAGCAACAACGCAAACTATATTACTTACGATTACAACTGGCTGTGCAAAGAGATACAGCTTCAAACGTACTGCATCTCGCTTAAAGGCATTGAATGGGTTGTTCGGAATAGCCAGTGTCACTTTTCCAAGATGTAATATTACTCAAATATGAACAAATTATTGATTTGTTATTTTCAGACAAAAACAGAAAAAATGCGTACTCTGATCATTGTGTACCTCTCTCTGACGGTGACCAGTTCCAGTTTGGTCCTGGCAAAATCACTTGGTAAGCATTCCAGTAGGCTGCTTTTTCCGTCTGTCTGTATCGTTATCTGTACTAGCGTTAGGAATATATGTCCTTCATATAATATGTCTATATTGAATATTGATCAAAGGTACAAAGGATCAGGTTGGCCAGATTAGTTTGTGAGGGGTGGGAGCGAGGAGATCCTAGAGATAAACATGTTTCAAATATCGTTATCAACAAATCCAGTTTTCGGTTGAAGATAAGAAACCACATTTGTTTAGAACTCACCAATGATGTATTGTAACAGAACCAAGGCATTATATTTGCTGCTAACTTCGAAACAATAGAAATATATGAATATGTCAACGTAATTGGTCACTGATTTATTTGCTAAGCAAGTGATATTTCAATGTAATTCATAGACTGGTCTTTATTCCAGCAGATTAGCCAACATACTAAGACAGACGATAGAGATGTCTTCACGTCTGCATCAAAGTTTTACACTATGGGACATGTAACAGGTTATGAATTACAATTGTAAACAAACATAATGATGTCATGTCTGTATTTTAATTATAACTTTCAAGCTTCTTTATGCTAAAGTTTAAGCAGAATATTTATCAGTGGAGAAAGCTGAATGAGTAGACTTTTGATAGTGTTATTATAAGCAAAGAGCAGACACCCTGGTGTAAATTAGTGCCAATGCCTCGTATTGTATTCATGCAAATTAGACTCGTGTCCACTTTTCTTTGTCTTTTGATTAAAGTATAACGTCAAAAACATTTAAACAGTATTTACATTAAGAAGGAAGTCTTAATATGATCATGCTGTTCCGAATATATTCGTATCATTGATGATATGTAGTATGTTTATTTGTCAATGCAATCTACAAGTAAACTGCCTTCTTGACATGTTTTCCAAATGTTAATTAAGTTTCGTCCATGAAAACATTACATTCCCCGAGAAAAAAATGAATATCAAATTTTCGGTCAACTGTTCTAGCATAATGATTCTCTTTTTTCACTACACTAATCAATTTGTTTGGTGAGTTTAACCCAGCAAATAACGAATAGTAATTGATACCATATAATACCTGTCCATTACTGATGTCTTCATGTACAACTGTTCTCCTATATTATCATCGTTGGAGCATAGTGTCCGAGCCAGTATGGAAGGCATCGCATAAAACCCATGAATTTCCCGACTTTTATTTAATCGGGTAATTCGTTCTGGTTGTTACTCGTTAGCAGATTAGTGTTCTTAAACAACTTGTCTAGCAGCAACGTTTTGCACTAGTGACAATATTTATCAAACAACAATAGTGCCTTCATATTCCATGCTTGCTATTGCAAGACATGCTCAATTAGCTACAATGTACCCTAGAACATGTGTTGACACCGTTCACAACTATTTAGTCTCTGATTCAATGTTTTAAAATTTATTTAGTTAGATTTTGTTTATAAGCTCAACAATATGATATACTCAATGTTATGCATACTAAGCTGATTGTTAAAGGGAAGACAAAACTAATGCTTGTATTTTCTCCGCCTTAGTGTCGTTTTCCAACGAATTGTTTTCAATTGTCTTGAATCCGATAAAATCAGTTCAGTCTCCAACCGGATGATACATCAAAACATTAAAATGTAAGAACATGTTTTTCACCAGAACTGTCTTAATACTATAATATACAAAAAGGTTTTGCTTTAAGATAGTGCTGCATATTAGCGGAAGCAAGCGTATTTTGTTCATAGTGATACACAAGGAGGAGGTTGTCTCTCTTTTACGGTAGATCTAGCCTCGGATTAAGTAGATTCTCAAATTACAAAACGTGGCGTCCATCTTACATAAGTCAGTGTTGTTCTTCTTTTCGACTGGACTATTGAATGGTGACAGGAATCTTCGTCGAGCAAATGCCGATGACACCGGTAATTGTGAAAAATGAGTGTAAATGTCCTTCTGTTATCTTTTGTCAAGCAGCTGAACAAGAGGTTAGTAAAAACAATGGTTTTTTTTCTTCTTCAGATTGTCTCCTTTTCACAGCCCACGGAGATGTAAGAAACTGTATCGGAAAAAGACTTGTTAGAGCTGCAAATGAAACGCTCAAATCGACATCTGGGCCTACTGCAAACTCGTCTGGCAGTATAACTCCAGCAATGACCTCTCTACCTATAACAATACCTCATATATCTTTTACTTCTGCAACCACGTCTCGAGAATTTAGGAATGGTCCATCTGTGACAGTTCAGCCTCATCCAATTGAGACTATATCTCGGAATCCAGGAACTGTAACTGACGTTGGACACACTTTTAGAGTGCCAAATAGTACAAATGCTGCTATATCCAGTTCTATAAATCCCGCAATATCTACGAATTCTGCATCTGTAGCTGGAGCTGGAAAAGCTTTGACAGAGAGACCTACTAGAAATCCCGTTGCATCCCGTAATCCTGCATCTGGCTCTGGTCAAACTTCTACTGTTCGATATACTAGATATCCCACTACAAGCCGAATGAGCACCATTTCTGATCCTGATCGCAATCATACAATGCCTTCGCCTACAAAGAAACAGTAACTCGGAATCCTGCATCTGCGAATGGTCTATAGTTTACTCCTCCAATTCCATCGAATGCATATATAACTATAAATCCTGTATCTGGAGCTGGTCATACTTTTGTTATTCAACTTTCTAAAAAATACCACAATCTCTCGGAATCCTGCATGCGCAGCTTGAGCAGGACAAACTCTTTCTTATAGTGCCATCTGCTACAAATGCTACAATGGAACGTAATCATACATCTTGAGCTGGATAAATGTATTGTTCCCACTTCGACAAATGTCAGTATAACCTGTGTCTCTATCAGGAAAAATGCATCCGGAGTTTGTTCAAATAATTCAGATCCACCTACAACAAATCTTACGGCTGCGAATGGTCAAACCTTTACTGTCCGACTTTCACCAAATGCTTTTATAACTAGAATTCCTGTATCTGCGAATGTAAAAGAATCTAACAATAATACTAGCTAAATAATTCTTCGAAAGCTCGGAATCGTGTATCCCATAAATGCTACTATAATCTAAAATCCTCTATCTGGAGCTGGTCATAATCTTTCATTACCGATTGCAACATATGCTAAGATAAGTTGGAAATATACGTCCTGGGACGGTCGAAATTTTATAATTAGCCACAAATGGTGGAATATCTTGTATTCTTTTATCTGGAGAGGGTTGTAGTTTTACCCTATAACTTGCCATATATGCTAGAAGAACTGGGAATTATAAAGCTCGGACTTGTCTAACGTTTTCTGTTCCATTGATAATATACGTTGCTTCTACTCGGAGTCAAATATCAGGTCGCAATTTGCATTTGCCACTTGCAGAAAATGTTACCTAATTCTTTGAACAACTGCAAATGCTGAGCCTAGGAATAGTATAGCTTCTACTGTACCACTACCTACAAATACTACAATAACTCGGAATCCCGAATGTAGAGTCGGTCAAAATATTACAGTGCCACGTTTGACAAATCTTAATAATTTGGATTCATCCATCAAGGGGTGGTGTAACTTTTGATGCTCCATTTCCTTCAAATACTACATTAATACGGATTTGTACAGTCTGGACTGGTCATACTCTCACAGTGCCAAATGATACAAATGCCGCTATAACTGGAAATCCTGTATCAGATCATGGTCGAAAGTTCAATATTCCACTTACTACAAATGTCACTATAAATATGAATTCTGCATCTAGCTATGCTCAAACTTTTACTTTTCTATTAAACACAAATCAAATATAGTATGTAATCAAGTATATGGAGATTATTAAAATCTTCCATACCCGACTGCTACATATGTTACAATAAATTGGAATCCTGCACCTGGAGTAAGTAATAATGTTAGTTTTAGACCTTCCCATTTGAACCTACTAAACTTTGACAATCATACAATGGCTATCTCAAGTTTTCGGTAATTTAAACAATGTAGTATGCATTTATCAAAGCGACAACATTCCTCTCTCTATTTCATAATGCGAATACGGATTTTCAATTTATTTAAATATGTTCAGTTTCAAACGAATCCTCTATATTCCACCAATTCACTCGACCATCATTTACACGAGAATGGTTCAGAAACTCTGTATCTTTTCATTAAAACTGGTTTAATTCTACAATTCTTATATTAATCTTCATGCCTATCCATCTATCTATGTGTATATCTATCAATCTATCTATCTATCTCTCTATCTATCTATCTATCTATATATATATATATATATATATATATATATATATATATATATATATATATATATATATATATATATATATATATATATATATATATATCTATTTACCTATATATCTGTCTATCTATTTATCGATCTATCTGTCTATATATCTCTATATAACTATCTATGTATGTATCAATCAATCTATCTATCTATCTATCTATCTATCTATCTATCTATCTATCTATCTATCTATCTATCTATCTATCTATCTATCTCTGATGACTATTAATGCCAACATTGTAACGGGAGTATATCTTATACACATATCATTTGTTCATATATGGCAGGTCACACATTCAGCGTTACGTATCCTGCAAATTAGATACTAAGTCATGAGAACCAGAACATTGGTCTGATCATCATGTTTTCAAAGTAACCCATCTAACTATGCATTAATTAAATGAATAAGGTATGCATTCAAATTTATCTATTTCGTGATGCATCCCGGATTGTCAACTTCAGAATTCAAAATTGCAACCAAACATGTATGTATGTATGTATGTATGTATGTATGTATGTATGTATGTATGTATGTATCTATGTATGTATGTATGGATGTATGTATGTTGTATGTATGTATGTATTTATGTATGTATGTATGTATGTATGTATGTATGTTGTACGTATGTATGTATGTATGTATGTATGTATGTATGTATGTATGTATGTATGTATGTTTGTAAACTAAGTAAATGAAAAAGGAATACCCAAAAGTTTTATAGAATATTATAAATACAGTATTTGTCTAAAATACAAAGTTAAAACTTAGAAGTTAACTAGTATCGTGAATTAATTTCCAAATAGTCCTAAAGGTGATATCACAATTTTAAGCATATGTACATCCCAAGAGACTTCAAGCGTTCGTCCGATGTAAGTCCATTCTTAAATGTGCTGATTTGACATCAGCCCTGTACAGTGTTTATATGCTAACAGTCTTGATGTATGACAAAGTCACAATTAACTATGACTTTAAATGTATTAACAGTAAGTTTCAACCTAGTGATTACATAGTTATTTTATGAACACAGTGGCAGTCAAATGAATAATTAGAATTTTCAAAAATCATCGCAAGCAATAACTGAAAACATCTAGAACACCGATTCCTCTACCGATATTTAAAAACGAAATAAATAACTATGTTGCTCACTGCCATATATAAAAACAATTTCGCAATTAGATATCAGGATCAGATTCGTTATTTCATTTCCAGAACATTCTAAATTGTCAACAAGGACATGACCTTAAGCAGCCAACCAGTCATAAATAATGTAGACCAGAATTTACAAGGAGAACATCAACAACCTGAAGTAAAATACCATCAGCATCTTAATCAAGGGCACTTCTACAACCTTCCAAGTTTGATGGCGACGTAATTATATTTCCCCCAATCTTTTTGGGTATAATTTACTGACTGAATGGGACACTGAGCTGGTGGAATTTTTACACACCTGATATAAAATCATAAGCTTATTCAATTTCAAGATGGTAAAATAAACGAGTTTCAAATTTGAATCAGAAACTATGATGGCTGCAAGTTTCTTTCTTGCATGGTCGCACGATTATCTGAAGCACTAAAACCAGTTCAACGAACAATGTCTTTTTAAATTACATATATTTACAGCTTTCTGTCGTCACATCATGTAGTTTTCACAAGTTAATTTGTCCGTTACTTGAAATAGAAATATTTTTACTGGCGTTTGCTATGTTACAAATAATTAAAACAAGCCTGATTCCCTTAACTCTCACGCATCTGAAATGTAGTGGATACATTATGCGTCCGTGTTGTGATATGATGCATGTAAAAATGTTTTATTTCGTACATCATCATATATACTGACATGTTATTACGGACCTTGCAATAGTTGGGAAAAATAAATAGAAACTGGGAGAAAAGACATAGCAACTGTGGTCGTCATTATCTTGAATTTCAAAGGAAATAAAAGAAATCTCTATTTTCATGATTCAACATATGTCACATTTCTATTTTCTTTCGCACGAATCAGCAAAAAGTTTGACTTCAATGTATTTAGATATAAAGTTATTCCGCATTAATACCAGTACACATATATGCGCAATGAAATATATCTGGTTTAAATGAACCTAACATTGAAAGGTTATGCAATATTATGCGCACATGCACTCTTATATCATCACGGCTTCAGATCATTCGATAAAATCTAAAACAAATATTTAACAAGCAAAATAAAGTAGTCCAATACTAGTTCACCTTATGTTTTACAATAACGTCATTTGAGTTTGATAATTTCCACAAAACCAAAGAAGGCAGCTATTAAAACAGCTGTCTTGTAAAGAGTAACATCATAACCTACAACAAGAAAACTCATCCCACACAAAACGACACAAAAAGACCATAGTAAGAAACAACAACTACTATTTCACTAAGGGTGTGGTGTTTACATATACGGGATGTGTCAAGGAAATTTGCGCACGACGTTTACTCACCCATATCAATACCCCAACACCTTTTGCTGCCGTTGTTCTCCGATATGTTTCATTCCCTGTTATGTGACTGGGTAAGGAGATTGTTTTCAACGTAACGTGTACCATATTCCATTATTCCAATTGCATGCTATACTGTTAGATATCACATTTGAAATTATTGCTGCTGATGTTGCCATTGTATTTAAAGGCAACATAGTTTGATACTGTTTTTATTATACAATGTGAATGTTCTGAACTTAAACAATGAAAAGTACGTAGTCGGATGACTCAAAAGATATAAAGTCCATTGAAAGCATTTTATTGCAAATGATATACAAGCATTTATTATAGAAGAAATAGTGAAAAAATGCGATAAAAAGAAATAAACTTTTATTTGAGTATAAGGTACATGCAGATGCAGGGAGATTTAAAGGTGTTTATTAATATATCCTCCTTTTCAAAACAAATAACGCTTATCATCTTAAGGAGAAAGAGAAACATTGTTTACCTACACAAATTATATCTCGGGATGGAATTCATGTCATGTGAGAATAATTCAACCACCTCTTTGAATGACATTCCATATACATAATCATTCTTATAATAGTGTATTTCTCAATCCTGCGTATTTTGTTACATTACGTTGATTACGTTACACGTCACGTCACAACGCTAATGCAGAGCAAGCCTAAATCATTACTTGACAAAGCAATTCTACGACTATATCGGTTATTTAGAGTATAATGATAACGTCAGAAATTTCTAGCACAGTAAGTCGACTGTAAGTTGATTTATATAATTTTGTGTTAAATTTGCTTGAATAACTAATCCAACGTCTACATCTATTATTCTTGTTTTTCATGTGAAATGTCACTTTGAAGTTTACACGATTTCTTGTCCAAAGTACATTTCTCTTATTTCTTTAAAAAATTTAATTCCTTTTGAATACAGACCCAGTCATCAACGTCAAATAAAGTTAAGCACATTTCTTGTTATTTTACGTTTCTTTTACGAGAAATGTTTGCGTGTGTGTCTGTGCGTGTATTTTCGCTTTGGTATTCTGGGAGTGATTGTTTGTTACTTATAACGTTGTGTGAACCATTGCTCGACGTACTGAGACGTTTAGACAATGTACTCGTTCCTAAACAAACGTCCTGGATTCCAAACATGCTTTTCGATACATTGATTAATTATGATATTGAATTCAGTGAATTAAAGTTTACAATTGCATAGATTTTACCCACAAGTAACGTCAACAATGCATACCTGTCTATCTATCTATCGATGGATAGATATATAGATAGATACATACAAAGATAGATAGATAGATAGATTAATAGATCTTCATTCATTCATTTATATATATATATATATATATATATATATATATATATATATATATATATATATATATATATATATATATATATATATATATATATATATATATATATATATATTCATTTATTCCGTATTTTTCCTCCTTTCTGAGATGATTAACATTGAGATATATACAGACACGAAATTGCTACGGACAAAACTTACAATAACATTTATAAATCACACATACAATTCATATACTCACATACAAATTACATATTCCTACAGACCTAAATGGCAATTCCTTTTCCATGTGTATTGTTTGTATAGCGTTTACTACCAATTAAAAGATAAGTCTCGTTTTCTCTGATTCAACATAATCTATCAGGTACACAACACAATTTTCAGATTTGAGAACTACTAGGGACTTTACATCATAATTTAAAAGCAGTTATATAGCTACCTCATCTATGCTATGCCGATAAGTTTAAACTTTTTCTTTGACCTTGGTATTGGCCATAAAATGGCGTGTTTAATGGAATGATGTACATGTTTTATCTTTGAAAAGAATAAGCCACACAAGCACACACACACACACGTATATATATATATATATATATATATATATATATATATATATATATATATATATATATATATATATATATATATATATATATATATATATATATATATACAATGTTCGTCCATCGGTGGCGATCATGACCATTTAATGTCAAAGATCCACTGGTGGTGGGTCCGGAGATGGCTGATCAGTCCGATCCGGGCCCGGACAAGTCCGTTGCCGTGGGGACATGGATGTGCAGGTTGCTGGCCGGGAGTTGCGGAACTGATGTACCTGGATTTGCGCAGATTACGTTTATCAGCAGCGTCCACCAGTCTTTCCTGCTAAAAGGCTTCTGCACCAGCGTTGACTTGACTGTGCCAAGCAGATCGGTTATTAGCGACACTCTCCCAGCTATCAGGATCAATGCCTAGGTTCTTCAGCGAAGGGTGCCCTTGTATCTCTTTTTTAACCACCGTGAGACCTTTTGCTTGTTGCATCTCTCCATAAAATACCTTCTTAGGTAGGAAATTCTACCGGCATGTGGACAACATGACTAGCCCATCGGAGTTGTGCCTTGCACAGCTTGCTGTGGATACTTGTCATGCCGACCTTAGCGAGCATCTCTGTGTTTCGTACCTTGTCCTGCCATCTGATTTTCAGTAGTTTCATCAGGAGCTCATATGAAAGTGGTTCAGGTTTTTAACATGGCTACTATACAGAGTCCATGTCTCGCAAGCATAGAGGAGGGTGGGGAGAACAACCGCTGCGTAGACTTTGTGTTTGGTTGCAAGCTTGATGCCTCTGCTATCTCAGACATTTGAGCGGAGTCTACCGAATGCTATGCTGTCTTTGGCAATCCTAGTGTTAACCTCATCTTCTATGTGGACTGCTTGTGAGTGGGTGCTACCGAAGTATGTGAACCTGTCTACATGTTTGAGCTAATGGCCATTGACAGAGATGGATGGTTATATGTAATCTTCTCCAGGAGCTGGCTGATGCAGAACCTCGGTCTTGCTGGTAGAGATGGTGAGTCCGAAGTTGGAGTACGCTGTGGAAAAAAGGTACATTCTATGTTGTATGCCTGCCTCTGTGCACAGGCACAGTTATCTGCAAACAGCAGGTCGCGAATGTTCTCAACTTGGACATTGGTTTTGGCTTGGAGCCTCCTCCGGTTGAGCGACTTCCCATCCAGACGCTATCTGAGACCTACTCCAACATTGCTGTCCTTGAAAGCATCCATCAACATTGCGGAGAAGATGAGGCTGAATGGAGTAGGGGCTAAGACGCATGCTTGTTTCACACCATTCGTAACTGCAAAGGGTTTGGAATAGTTACCCTAGTCCTGGACTCTGGCAAACATGCCATCATGAAACTGTCTCGCCATTTCAATGAAGACTTCTGGACATCGAAATTTGGCCATGATCTTCCAAAGGCCTTCGCGGCTGACAGTGTCGACTGCCTTAGTCAGGTCCACGAAGGTGGTGTATAGCTGGACATTTTGTTCAATATATTGTTCTTGCATCTGCCTGGCAGCAAAAGTCATGTCGATGGTGCCTCTCTCCTTTCTGAAGCCATGCTGCCTTTCTGGCAGTAGGCCATGATCAAGGTGTTATGTGAGTCTGTTCAGCAGTAGCCTGGCTAGGATCTTGCCAGCGATGCAGAGTAGAGAGATTCCTCTATGGATGTCGCAGGACTGGCGATTTCCTTTGCATTTGTAAAGGTGAACGATAGATGCATCTTTGAATTCATGGGGCATGCGTTTCATATTCCACATGCCACAAAACATCTCTGTTAGTCTTCCCACTAACTTAGGCCCACCAGACTTGTAGATCTATGATCCTTGAGCTTTTTTACTAGACAGGAGCTCAAATGCCTTATGAGTTTCAGGCACTTTTGGAGGGTCAGCCAACCTATCGTTGATCTCCACCTGTGGTAGACGGTTGATCGCTTCATCGTTGATTGAAGATTTTCTGTTGAGGATACCATCAAAGTGTTCCGCCCAACGATCCAGTATCTTCTCCTTCTCCGTTATGAGAATGCTGCCATCGGAGTTCAAGAGTGGGGCTGTGTCTGACGTTACTGGGCCACAAACATCACGAAGAGCACTATATAAATTCTTCAGGTCGTGTCTGTCGGCAAAGGACTGGATATCATCAGCCTTTCGGCTCAGCCAATTGTCCTGCATCTCGCGTAGTTTCTTCTGCACAGCTTGCAGCGGACCTGGGATCGATGTTGTATGCACGATGGAGATGATGCTTCTCGTCTTGGGGCTTTCGCGCAGTGACGCCAAGGGCTTCAGATGCAGTGGAGTACAACAGATGTTTGAAGGCCATCCAGCATTTCTCTACGTCGTTGGTATCAGAGTCTGTGATTTCTAGCTGGCTTGTCAAAGCTTCAGACAGCTTGCTCATTGTTACAGACTTTCAGCGTGGGGACGTTGAGTGGTTTTGGGACTTTAATTCCCTGTGGGCGTTTGGGAGGTTGAATTTTTATATTCATATTGCAGATCAGTAGCCTGTGGTCTGTCTAGCAGTCAGCACAACATACGGCCTTTTGTCACACTGTCATTCCTACGAACTGAGATGTAGTCATTCTGATGCCAATGCTTAGACCGTGGGTGCATCCAAGTTGTTTTATTGCGGTTAGGCAGACGGAAGATGTTGTTTGTGACCAGTATTTCAAATGTTGCGCACATTCTCAAGAGTAAATATCCATTGCTGTTGCAGTTGCCACTTTCATGTATACCAATAACTCCCTTCCACGTGGTGTGGTCCGCTCCAACTCTGGCGTTAAAATCACCAAGAATGATCAGCCTGTCTGACTTTGGTACCGAAACTATCAGTTTCCAGATCCTGGTACAACTTGTCTTTGGCTTCCTCCGAGTAGGTCATGGTTGGTGCGCAATCACTAATGAGTGTGGTTCACTTTTTTCCATGTAATGGTAGCTTCGGCATTATAAGCCGGTCATTAATTCCTTTTGGTAAGATGGAGAGCTTATTCACCAAACTAAAGTGGACAGCGAATCCAACTCCAGACTCCCGACGTTTATCGGTGCCACGAAAACTCCATTAAAAGGTGTAACGAGCTCCAACTTCAGTCAGTTGGCCCTCGTCGGCCAAGCGAGTTTAACTTAGGGCTGCTATCTCTATCTTGTAGCGAGCAAGTTCTCTTGCAATCAGGGCAGTTCTTCTCTCTGGTCTGTCAGCCTATGCACGATCCAATAGAGTGCCTAAGTTCCACGCACCAAGAATGAGCGGAAAAGTTTGGGTTTTCTTTGTATTTCGATCGCAAGAATGGGATTCCTTCCAACCGCTGTAAGCTGGTCGGGGTAGATGAAGCAGGCATATTTTAGGGCACATTTTCTAGCCCCTTCCTCAGGCTATGGAGGTATGCAGCTCTATCCTGAAGAGGTCTGCTTAGTCGCTCAGACGGCTGCGACATCCATTTCTGCTTCAGATCAATAGAATACGACCATATGGCCTGAGCCGCCTGCATACACGTCCGCCACTACGGCTACCAGTGCATCCACACCTGCCGCTTTGCAGCTCGCCCATCGCCGCATGACTTGGGTACGGGTGATGACATAAATGAGTTGCGCGTCAGTTGGATTAAAGTGAGGAAGAGTTCCGCTGCGTCAGCCTCACTCTCTCGTCCAGGCTCTACTTTGTCCAGTTGCAAGACGTGGTCAAGACGGCTGAAATGAAGACTGGATGCAGTGGATGACCAAGGCGTCCTACGTGTCGTGCCGTGCTCTTAGCGCTCCACATCGCTTTGCTGGGTCCGCCTTTATGCCCGTTGAACAGCTGATGGTTCCTCCGCGCAGTCCACCGGTTCCAGTCTTCACATGCAATGGTAGACAATCCCTGGATCACCGGGGGTCTGAAACCCATCAGTTACACTCAACCTGGTTTGGCCGGCCAGTCGAAGCCGTTGTCCGTGGTGTGGCCCCTCCGCATGCTACAACTTTTTGAAGCCACAGGTGAGAGTTGAGCGCCAAGTGGAGACCAAAGGTGGACTAGCTACCCCCGAGGAAATAAAGCTACTACCCCCACTTGATATTGTTTTTTGCTCGAGATAGTATTTCAGTGTTGTAATCTGGAATATTTCATTATATGAATGTTGAAAGAAATAGTGGCAAATAGCTTTTCCTTATAAACATGACATAAATAATGGTTTGATAGTGATTTCTCAATAAACATCTTATCACAGCAGACTGGTTATTATCCAAAAGCTTAAACTGTATGTATATCTAAAATAGACCTTTTAAATATACTTTCGTCTGGAAAAGATCATTTTGAAAATATATAAGGAATACGTGCTAAGACTTCTTTCGTAATAACTTCATATTGGAATAGTAATATTTCTAGTGCCATTACCGAAAAGGAAGCGAGTTTTATTATGCATTTCCATATTGTGTATAGGAATTTTGTTTAAGTTTCTTGACTGTTTTAATTTGTAAAAATCATATCACATATCTAATTTTTTCATATTTGTAGAATATAATCACCATTTGTAAACAAGATATGTCGTAACTAGTTGAAGTCATTCATTTTAGATTATATTTTAAGAAAATGATCATTTCTAAGCAACATGTTCATATTGATTTAAATTATTAGCTAATAATTAAGTAAAGAGCCACGTCTTTGTTATAGCTCGGTTATTAATTCATTATGATGATTGAGGTTTTTGTTCCCCAAAAGATGCAACCAAGGTTATTTAGATTCAAATTATTCATTCCTATTTTGAGATCTGTCTAGCGGAATTACTGTTTTTCAGCTTGGCGATACATTCAGAATGACGAATTCGAAATACATTCTATGTGACGATTTCATGTCTAGAAAGTGAAATTGGTAAGAACATTGCAGAACCAGATGAAAACACATTGTCTCTGTTTATCGCGTAAGGCTATCTATTTGAAGAACTACGGAATAATTTCTTCGACTGCGGTGCACAAACAGATAAACAAATATTTGACCAATCTTTACGAATCTTTGACTGCTCCGGTGACCTAGGGGTTAGAGCGTCCGCCTCGGATGCAGAATGTTGCGGGTTTGAGCCACGGCTGAATCACACCAAAGCCTTTTCAAAATTGCAGTAATAGCTGTCGCGCGTAATAATATATTCGTGTTAAGATATGTCTGCTGAATGTTGTCCCAGTGCTAGTTCCAGTGTTAGACATCAATATTAAACGCCACATTGCAGACATTGTAACGATAGGACTGAAAATGTTTTAATGCTAAGTTAAAAATAAAAATCAAAGACACACACACACAAATAAATACGACTGCAAAAATTTGCTTCATTTATCAAATCGATATTTTCCGATAATCCAGAAAATTATCTTGAGGAAACGATATGAACCGGAGCTATGGCATCGTTTACATTATCATTTTCCAATGAACATACCGCACTCAGAATTTATCCAACAAATTAGATACGTTACAGATTTTATACGATTGACGTGCTTCAAATTAAGGTCACGGCCGTCTTTTAAATTAAGCAACAAAATTATGAAAGCAAGATATGACGGGACAACTGAACACAGGCTTAACAAAAGGTCAAGAATTTAACACTGACTGTATGATTAGAAATATTAATGGCTAACTAAAGCAAGTGCAAGAGAAGTTTTTCAGTCATTCTGATGAGACTGACCTAGTCTTTATTAAGGAAAACATTTTCCACTTTTCTTTTATGAAATCAATTAGCAGTCCATCAAAACAAAATCAGAAATGAATATTATTATAAATATTCTTAACGTAGTGTTATTAGGTCATTTGGTCTTACACGTTTACTTCAATAAAGAATTATTTTGCAAGCGTTTTGTGTATTATCTGGTTTTCAGACGTAAGTGAATCTAAGCAAACTTCTAAACAATATGCATACAGGTAACAAATAGCAAACGCCAACTGGAATAGTGGAAACCATATGCCAAAACCCCTGTTGGAATAGCAGAAAAACTTGTACTAGACTCAGCCCTACGACTTCCCACTTCTAATGTCTCTTGCGTCGAAAGATGGCTGAATCTAGAACGACGACACGGTGCTTATCGGACAGCATTTGTCAATCGCATGATAAGGAATCGGATTAAGCCATTCCGCCCTACAATTGTTTTGGATTATGCGATACACAAAGATAAGGATAAACAAACTAGGGAGATTAACATAAGTGAGACAATATTGTAACAATCTTAGTCTGTTCTTGCATCCATCGGTACGTAATCTCATCATATAAACTGCTTTCAGAAACATTTTGATTCCTACTTAGAGGATACCCATTTAGGAAGAGAATGTACTGGATATGCTTTGGAATTAGGTCGAGAAAACATGATTGTCAAACCCAATCGAATTATTTAAAGCCAAGAAATTTTCAGGAATAAAATATATTGTCTGGTTTATATTAAATATGTTCTTGAAACAGAAATTGCATATTTGAATTTTATATATAAATGATAATGATTTCCATAAAGACGGCGAGAGATATTCACTATATTCAAGCCTAGAAATCCCCTCGTCGTCTGGCGAAAAAGGATATTCCCGGTTAACGTCATTTAAGTACAACTAACATTATATATACATGATCAAAAGAAGTATGCGTGACAATAATATTCACTGGTATAGCTGAGAAGGAAACTAATAACCATTTATAAAAGACTAGAGTAATCATACTAAAATTTTTTGAAAAAGATTTATTCATCCGTGCTAATGGAATTCATATGAAAAGATTTCACATAATGAAGAAACAGGAGAACAACTTGTGCCCGATTTCGACCGCTGACCACCATAGCATAATTCCCTTATTTTTCATGTAAGAAAGGCAAGACCACACACAGGGCCGGCATTAAGACTATTGTCCCGATTAGGCCCAATTGTTTACCGCGCTCACAGGGTCAGCGCGCCAAACAATTTTTTTAAAACACATCTATAGAGGGAAAGTAATTGTAAAGCGAATGAAGAATACCTTTACTTCAATATCATATAAAATTTGTTTAAAAGTTTATTTTTTGAATGCTGTTCTCACACGGGGCCTGCTCGCGTAAATTAAAGGGCCACTTAAGTTACCACATAATACTTACTGAATCAATGAACAATTTCCTAAAAATAGGTATTGAAACGAATTAAACTGCTTCCACCTGGGTATAAGAAAAAGATTCAGACATCCTTAGTATTCATCTGGAAAGAGTTCACGTAATGAAACAAAAGCAAACAACTACTACTCCACTTAGACCGCTGAGCAACATATCGAAATTCATTTATTTAAAGAAAAGAGAATTTGTTAGAAAGGCCACACCACACCACACAAGTTACGAAATATGATAGATGTGATCTATAAACAATTTCTTAAAGAGCTAATGGAACGAAAAAGCTGCTTTCAATTGCGTATATGAAAGCTAGAAAGAAAAGTCTTCATTCACGGCCGATCTGTTTGTACGAGTCTCAGTGTGTCAAGAAACGATTGTGAAAATCTGATAAGAAAGGTATGTTCATAGCAAAACTATGTAAAGACTCGATGGAAGCTTTAAAGAAGAGTTTAACGCCATTTTTCAGCACACGATAGGCTATACATGGCGGCCAGTATTGATGGTGGAGGAAGAACCCGGGAAAACCGCCAGAAAGAACCACCGACCCACGAGAAGCTACTAGCAGGCTTTGTCACATACCCACATTCTCCGAATCTGAGACTCGAACCCACGAAGACAGAGGTGAGATGGCAGTGATCCGTAACGAAGAGCGCTTTAGACCACTGGGCCACTCGGGGCCCCATTTAACGAAGAGACTACACAACGTGGGAAAAACTAGGAATACTGATAGACAAAGATAATTACATATCTCTTCTAACCAATTCTAATACAATATTTGCTAATAGGAAGAATAACAAATATATCACAATAAAGTATATCGTAAGCCATATTTGGAGAAAATGTAAGCTAGCCAGATGTAAATATTATGATGCAAAAGAAATCACTCACGAATGTATGCATACGTAAACAATGACATGTTTCCTGCCCTTAACATTTACGAGACAACAATCAGAAAATGTTCAAAACTGAACGGAAAAAACTAACAGTTTCGTTAATTTCGAAGCGTATTTCCTTAATGTACTGTTTGTTCTTTCCGCCTTTCTTTTATTCAGAGAAAGGAAAGATAAGATAGCTTCACCATTTCAAATGTTCTAGAGAGTTCAAAAGGATTTAGTCCATTGAAGCAATGACTTTAATAACGTAACAATCTGTAAATGGGAGTTAAACTGATCTTGTTGATAACGAAATATAATATCGTCCAATGCTAAGGTATATGCATGCAAAGTGAAATACTAATAGATTCATTCAAGTCCTGCGTGTTGTAACCTGATGGTACTATATAATCTGGCATTGTCAGACTTACAAAGCTGGAATTAGTGAAACATAAGCCATGTATTATCTAATGAATTAGTCACAGTCCAACCAACTTAATCGGTTTAAAACGGTCATTAACGAGTAACAGTTTGCCCTACGATCACAAAATAAAAGCTCCGTCTGAGAGTATGAACGTCGTAGTGTGGAAGTAAGCACCTGCTAAGCGACTGAAAAATCAATGTAAGTTTATATATAGGCTGCAATAGTTGTACTTCCGATCTGTTATTCACTTTAATTAGATATCATTTCTAGTTTCCGTTTTTATTATTAACACTGAAAGCTCATTTTCAATGTATCGGTACATTTGTAGATACAAGATTTTGTTGTTTCTTTTTCTTACTTTAAATGTATTAAGATTGCATGATCCAAGATGTTTAATTACAAGTTGCATTATGATTCTACTATTACGTTAAAATATGTTATTTATTAAAGTTTAGATTAAACAATCTAAATGTACGAAGAAACTATTGTGAAATCTCTCTCTCTCTCTTTCTTTCACTCTCTCACTACATAGATGGAATATAAATAGTACGGGGAAAATCACATTTGTTCTACTAGTCAACACCGCATTCATTGCCTAAAACAATAAAAGGAATAGGCACAAATATCAAATCCAATACGGGCATGGCACGACAAGGAATCTCAGCTAAGGAATCATCAAAATTATTTTCCATAGAAATGATCCGAAATCATCAACAACGCGCCAGTCCACGGGCTCTTGCAATCGTATAGGAAACCAGTTAGTATGCATATTTGCTACAGTGATCTCCGCTCTGCTGATCTGCACGCATAAACTCCATAAATAATAGACAGGTAACCGTGAAATAACCAAGCACAAGTACATTGCACGTTGCCATACACAATGCTATTTCTAAAATAAATAGACTCAAGCTCATTTTAAGTAGCCATTATATATTTTTTAAAAATTCGTTACGAAGAAAGTAATAAATAATTGATTCATTTGGAAGTAATTTCATTATAAATACATTGGTGGAAATTATATCCTGTCTGATTTCACCAAAGTTGGCTTTGCATTAGGAAGATATTATATTTGGTTCGTGAAATTTCGGACAGAAGATGGATTGGGTGAGTCAGCCGAAATGTATCCGATCTGGTTTGAATTTGCTGGTAAGAAATTGGTTTCGAATGGTTTTGAGCAACAACGCAAACTATATTACTTACGATTACAACTGGCTGTGCAAAGAGATACAGCTTCAAACGTACCGCATCTCGCTTAAAGGCATTGAATGGGTTGTTCGGAATAGCCAGTGTCACTTTTCCAAGATGTAATATTACTCAAATATGAACAAATTATTGATTTGTTATTTTCAGACAAAAACAGAAAAAATGCGTACTCTGATCATTGTGTACCTCTCTCTGACGGTGACCAGTTCCAGTTTGGTCCTGGCAAAATCACTTGGTAAGCATTCCAGTAGGCTGCTTTTTCCGTCTGTCTGTATCTTTATCTGTACTAGCGTTAGGAATATGTCCTTCATATAATATGTCTATATTGAATATTGATCAAAGGTACAAAGGATCAGGTTGGCCAGATTAGTTTGTGAGGGGTGGGAGCGAGGAGATCCTAGAGATAAACATGTTTCAAATATCGTTATCAACAAATCCAGTTTTCGGTTGAAGATAAGAAACCACATTTGTTTAGAACTCACCAATGATGTATTGTAACAGAACCAAGGCATTATATTTGCTGCTAACTTCGAAACAATAGAAATATATGAATATGTCAACGTAATTGGTCACTGATTTATTTGCTAAGCAAGTGATATTTCAATGTAATTCATAGACTGGTCTTTATTCCAGCAGATTAGCCAACATACTAAGACAGACGATAGAGATGTCTTCACGTCTGCATCAAAGTTTTACACTATGGGACATGTAACAGGTTATGAATTACAATTGTAAACAAACATAATGATGTCATGTCTGTATTTTAATTATAACTTTCAAGCTTCTTTATGCTAAAGTTTAAGCAGAATATTTATCATTGGAGAAAGCTGAATGAGTAGACTTTTGATAGTGTTATTATAAGCAAAGAGCAGACACACTGGTGTAAATTAGTGCCAATGCCTCGTATTGTATTCATGCAAATTAGACTCGTGTCCACTTTTCTTTGTCTTTTGATTAAAGTATAACGTCAAAAACATTTAAACAGTATTTACATTAAGAAGGAAGTCTTAATATGATCATTCTGTTCCGAATATATTCGTATCATTGATGATATGTAGTATGTTTATTTGTCAATGCAATCTACAAGTAAACTGCCTTCTTGACATGTTTTCCAAATGTTAATTAAGTTTCGTCCATGAAAACATTACATTCCCCGAGAAAAAAATGAATATCAAATTTTCGGTCAACTGTTCTAGCATAATGATTCTCTTTTTTCACTACACTAATCAATTTGTTTGGTGAGTTTAACCCAGCAAATAACGAATAGTAATTGATACCATATAATACCTGTCCATTACTGATGTCTTCATGTACAACTGTTCTCCTATATTATCATCGTTGGAGCATAGTGTCCGAGCCAGTATGGAAGGCATCGCATAAAACCCATGAATTTTCCGACTTTTATTTAATCGGGTAATTCGTTCTGGTTGTTACTCGTTAGCAGATTAGTGTTCTTAAACAACTTGTCTAGCAACAACGTTTTGCACTAGTGACAATATTTATCAAACAACAATAGTGCCTTCATATTCCATGCTTGCTATTGCAAGACATGCTCATTTAGCTACAATGTACCCTAGAACATGTGTTGACACCGTTCACAACTATTTAGACTCTGATTCAATGTTTTAAAATTTATTTAGTTAGATTTTGTTTATAAGCTCAACAATATGATATACTCAATGTTATGCATATTAAGCTGATTGTTAAAGGGAAGACAAAACTAATGCTTGTATTTTCTCCGCCTTAGTGTCGTTTTCCAACGAATTGTTTTCAATTGTCTTGAATCCGATAAAATCAGTTCAGTCTCCAACCGGATGATACATCAAAACATTAAAATGTAAGAACATGTTTTTCACCAGAACTGTCTTAATACTATAATATACAAAAAGGTTTTGCTTTAAGATAGTGCTGCATATTAGCGGAAGCAAGCGTATTTTGTTCATAGTGATACACAAGGAGGAGGTTGTCTCTCTTTTACGGTAGATCTAGCCTCGGATTAAGTAGATTCTCAAATTACAAAACGTGGCGTCCATCTTACATAAGTCAGTGTTGTTCTTCTTTTCGACTGGACTATTGAATGGTGACAGGAATCTTCGTCGAGCAAATGCCGATGACACCGGTAATTGTGAAAAATGAGTGTAAATGTCCTTCTGTTATCTTTTGTCAAGCAGCTGAACAAGAGGTTAGTAAAAACAATGTTTTTTTTTCTTCTTCAGATTGTCTCCTTTTCACAGCCCACGGAGATGTAAGAAACTGTATCGGAAAAAGACTTGTTAGAGCTGCAAATGAAACGCTCAAATCGACATCTGGGCCTACTGCAAACTCGTCTGGCAGTATAACTCCAGCAATGACCTCTCTACCTATAACAATACCTCATATATCTTTTACTTCTGCAACCACGTCTCGAGAATTTAGGAATGGTCCATCTGTGACAGTTCAGCCTCATCCAATTGAGACTATATCTCGGAATCCAGGAACTGTAACTGACGTTGGACACACTTTTAGAGTGCCAAATAGTACAAATGCTGCTATATCCAGTTCTATAAATCCCGCAATATCTACGAATTCTGCATCTGTAGCTGGAGCTGGAAAAGCTTTGACAGAGAGACCTACTAGAAATCCCGTTGCATCCCGTAATCCTGCATCTGGCTCTGGTCAAACTTCTACTGTTCGATATACTAGATATCCCACTACAAGCCGAATGAGCACCATTTCTGATCCTGATCGCAATCATACAATGCCTTCGCCTACAAAGAAACAGTAACTCGGAATCCTGCATCTGCGAATGGTCTATAGTTTACTCCTCCAATTCCATCGAATGCATATATAACTATAAATCCTGTATCTGGAGCTGGTCATACTTTTGTTATTCAACTTTCTAAAAAATACCACAATCTCTCGGAATCCTGCATGCGCAGCTTGAGCAGGACAAACTCTTTCTTATAGTGCCATCTGCTACAAATGCTACAATGGAACGTAATCATACATCTTGAGCTGGATAAATGTATTGTTCCCACTTCGACAAATGTCAGTATAACCTGTGTCTCTATCAGGAAAAATGCATCCGGAGTTTGTTCAAATAATTCAGATCCACCTACAACAAATCTTACGGCTGCGAATGGTCAAACCTTTACTGTCCGACTTTCACCAAATGCTTTTATAACTAGAATTCCTGTATCTGCGAATGTAAAAGAATCTAACAATAATACTAGCTAAATAATTCTTCGAAAGCTCGGAATCGTGTATCCCATAAATGCTACTATAATCTAAAATCCTCTATCTGGAGCTGGTCATAATCTTTCATTACCGATTGCAACATATGCTAAGATAAGTTGGAAATATACGTCCTGGGACGGTCGAAATTTTATAATTAGCCACAAATGGTGGAATATCTTGTATTCTTTTATCTGGAGAGGGTTGTAGTTTTACCCTATAACTTGCCATATATGCTAGAAGAACTGGGAATTATAAAGCTCGGACTTGTCTAACGTTTTCGGTTCCATTGATAATATACGTTGCTTCTACTCGGAGTCAAATATCAGGTCGCAATTTGCATTTGCCACTTGCAGAAAATGTTACCTAATTCTTTGAACAACTGCAAATGCTGAGCCTAGGAATAGTATAGCTTCTACTGTACCACTACCTACAAACACTACAATAACTCGGAATCCCGAATGTAGAGTCGGTCAAAATATTACAGTGCCACGTTTGACAAATCTTAATAATTTGGATTCATCCATCAAGGGGTGGTGTAACTTTTGATGCTCCATTTCCTTCAAATACTACATTAATACGGATTTGTACAGTCTGGACTGGTCATACTCTCACAGTGCCAAATGATACAAATGCCGCTATAACTGGAAATCCTGTATCAGATCATGGTCGAAAGTTCAATATTCCACTTACTACAAATGTCACTATAAATATGAATTCTGCATCTAGCTATGCTCAAACTTTTACTTTTCTATTAAACACAAATCAAATATAGTATGTAATCAAGTATATGGAGATTATTAAAATCTTCCATACCCGACTGCTACATATGTTACAATAAATTGGAATCCTGCACCTGGAGTAAGTAATAATGTTAGTTTTAGACCTTCCCATTTGAACCTACTAAACTTTGACAATCATACAATGGCTATCTCAAGTTTTCGGTAATTTAAACAATGTAGTATGCATTTATCAAAGCGACAACATTCCTCTCTCTATTTCATAATGCGAATACGGATTTTCAATTTATTTAAATATGTTCAGTTTCAAACGAATCCTCTATATTCCACCAATTCACTCGACCATCATTTACACGAGAATGGTTCAGAAACTCTGTATCTTTTCATTAAAACTGGTTTAATTCTACAATTCTTATATTAATCTTCATGCCTATCCATCTATCTATGTGTATATCTATCAATCTATCTATCTATCTCTCTATCTATCTATCTATCTATATATATATATATATATATATATATATATATATATATATATCTATTTACCTATATATCTGTCTATCTATTTATCGATCTATCTGTCTATATATCTCTATATAACTATCTATGTATGTATCAATCAATCTATCTATCTATCTATCTATCTATCTATCTATCTATCTATCTATCTATCTCTGATGACTATTAATGCCAACATTGTAACGGGAGTATATCTTATACACATATCATTTGTTCATATATGGCAGGTCACACATTCAGCGTTACGTATCCTGCAAATTAGATACTAAGTCATGAGAACCAGAACATTGGTCTGATCATCATGTTTTCAAAGTAACCCATCTAACTATGCATTAATTAAATGAATAAGGTATGCATTCAAATTTATCTATTTCGTGATGCATCCCGGATTGTCAACTTCAGAATTCAAAATTGCAACCAAACATGTATGTATGTATGTATGTATGTATGTATGTATGTATGTATGTATGTATGTATGTATCTATGTATGTATGTATGGATGTATGTATGTTGTATGTATGTATGTATTTATGTATGTATGTATGTATGTATGTATGTTGTACGTATGTATGTATGTATGTATGTATGTATGTATGTATGTATGTATGTACGTTTGTAAACTAAGTAAATGAAAAAGGAATACCCAAAAGTTTTATAGAATATTATAAATACAGTATTTGTCTAAAATACAAAGTTAAAACTTAGAAGTTAACTAGTATCGTGAATTAATTTCCAAATAGTCCTAAAGGTGATATCACAATTTTAAGCATATGTACATCCCAAGAGACTTCAAGCGTTCGTCCGATGTAAGTCCATTCTTAAATGTGCTGATTTGACATCAGCCCTGTACAGTGTTTATATGCTAACAGTCTTGATGTATGACAAAGTCACAATTAACTATGACTTTAAATGTATTAACAGTAAGTTTCAACCTAGTGATTACATAGTTATTTTATGAACACAGTGGCAGTCAAATGAATAATTAGAATTTTCAAAAATCATCGCAAGCAATAACTGAAAACATCTAGAACACCGATTCCTCTACCGATATTTAAAAACGAAATAAATAACTATGTTGCTCACTGCCATATATAAAAACAATTTCGCAATTAGATATCAGGATCAGATTCGTTATTTCATTTCCAGAACATTCTAAATTGTCAACAAGGACATGACCTTAAGCAGCCAACCAGTCATAAATAATGTAGACCAGAATTTACAAGGAGAACATCAACAACCTGAAGTAAAATACCATCAGCATCTTAATCAAGGGCACTTCTACAACCTTCCAAGTTTGATGGCGACGTAATTATATTTCCCCCAATCTTTTTGGGTATAATTTACTGACTGAATGGGACACTGAGCTGGTGGAATTTTTACACACCTGATATAAAATCATAAGCTTATTCAATTTCAAGATGGTAAAATAAACGAGTTTCAAATTTGAATCAGAAACTATGATGGCTGCAAGTTTCTTTCTTGCATGGTCGCACGATTATCTGAAGCACTAAAACCAGTTCAACGAACAATGTCTTTTTAAATTACATATATTTACAGCTTTCTGTCGTCACATCATGTAGTTTTCACAAGTTAATTTGTCCGTTACTTGAAATAGAAATATTTTTACTGGCGTTTGCTATGTTACAAATAATTAAAACAAGCCTGATTCCCTTAACTCTCACGCATCTGAAATGTAGTGGATACATTATGCGTCCGTGTTGTGATATGATGCATGTAAAAATGTTTTATTTCGTACATCATCATATATACTGACATGTTATTACGGACCTTGCAATAGTTGGGAAAAATAAATAGAAACTGGGAGAAAAGACATAGCAACTGTGGTCGTCATTATCTTGAATTTCAAAGGAAATAAAAGAAATCTCTATTTTCATGATTCAACATATGTCACATTTCTATTTTCTTTCGCACGAATCAGCAAAAAGTTTGACTTCAATGTATTTAGATATAAAGTTATTCCGCATTAATACCAGTACACATATATGCGCAATGAAATATATCTGGTTTAAATGAACCTAACATTGAAAGGTTATGCAATATTATGCGCACATGCACTCTTATATCATCACGGCTTCAGATCATTCGATAAAATCTAAAACAAATATTTAACAAGCAAAATAAAGTAGTCCAATACTAGTTCACCTTATGTTTTACAATGACGTCATTTGAGTTTGATAATTTCCACAAAACCAAAGAAGGCAGCTATTAAAACAGCTGTCTTGTAAAGAGTAACATCATAACCTACAACAAGAAAACTCATCCCACACAAAACGACACAAAAAGACCATAGTAAGAAACAACAACTACTATTTCACTAAGGGTGTGGTGTTTACATATACGGGATGTGTCAAGGAAATTTGCGCACGACGTTTACTCACCCATATCAATACCCCAACACCTTTTGCTGCCGTTGTTCTCCGATATGTTTCATTCCCTGTTATGTGACTGGGTAAGGAGATTGTTTTCAACGTAACGTGTACCATATTCCATTATTCCAATTGCATGCTATACTGTTAGATATCACATTTGAAATTATTGCTGCTGATGTTGCCATTGTATTTAAAGGCAACATAGTTTGATACTGTTTTTATTATACAATGTGAATGTTCTGAACTTAAACAATGAAAAGTACGTAGTCGGATGACTCAAAAGATATAAAGTCCATTGAAAGCATTTTATTGCAAATGATATACAAGCATTTATTATAGAAGAAATAGTGAAAAAATGCGATAAAAAGAAATAAACTTTTATTTGAGTATAAGGTACATGCAGATGCAGGGAGATTTAAAGGTGTTTATTAATATATCCTCCTTTTCAAAACA
Organism: Sinohyriopsis cumingii; assembly: GCA_028554795.2. Classification (NCBI taxonomy): domain Eukaryota; kingdom Metazoa; phylum Mollusca; class Bivalvia; order Unionida; family Unionidae; genus Sinohyriopsis; species Sinohyriopsis cumingii. The sequence goes on along the minus strand of CM068833.1, from coordinate 93,944,089 downwards.
AATAACGCTTATCATCTTAAGGAGAAAGAGAAACATTGTTTACCTACACAAATTATATCTCGGGATGGAATTCATGTCATGTGAGAATAATTCAACCACCTCTTTGAATGACATTCCATATACATAATCATTCTTATAATAGTGTATTTCTCAATCCTGCGTATTTTGTTACATTACGTTGATTACGTTACACGTCACGTCACAACGCTAATGCAGAGCAAGCCTAAATCATTACTTGACAAAGCAATTCTACGACTATATCGGTTATTTAGAGTATAATGATAACGTCAGAAATTTCTAGCACAGTAAGTCGACTGTAAGTTGATTTATATAATTTTGTGTTAAATTTGCTTGAATAACTAATCCAACGTCTACATCTATTATTCTTGTTTTTCATGTGAAATGTCACTTTGAAGTTTACACGATTTCTTGTCCAAAGTACATTTCTCTTATTTCTTTAAAAAATTTAATTCCTTTTGAATACAGACCCAGTCATCAACGTCAAATAAAGTTAAGCACATTTCTTGTTATTTTACGTTTCTTTTACGAGAAATGTTTGCGTGTGTGTCTGTGCGTGTATTTTCGCTTTGGTATTCTGGGAGTGATTGTTTGTTACTTATAACGTTGTGTGAACCATTGCTCGACGTACTGAGACGTTTAGACAATGTACTCGTTCCTAAACAAACGTCCTGGATTCCAAACATGCTTTTCGATACATTGATTAATTATGATATTGAATTCAGTGAATTAAAGTTTACAATTGCATAGATTTTACCCACAAGTAACGTCAACAATGCATACCTGTCTATCTATCTATCGATGGATAGATATATAGATAGATACATACAAAGATAGATAGATAGATAGATTAATAGATCTTCATTCATTCATTTATATATATATATATATATATATATATATATATATATATATATATATATATATATATATATATATATATATATATATATATATATATTCATTTATTCCGTATTTTTCCTCCTTTCTGAGATGATTAACATTGAGATATATACAGACACGAAATTGCTACGGACAAAACTTACAATAACATTTATAAATCACACATACAATTCATATACTCACATACAAATTACATATTCCTACAGACCTAAATGGCAATTCCTTTTCCATGTGTATTGTTTGTATAGCGTTTACTACCAATTAAAAGATAAGTCTCGTTTTCTCTGATTCAACATAATCTATCAGGTACACAACACAATTTTCAGATTTGAGAACTACTAGGGACTTTACATCATAATTTAAAAGCAGTTATATAGCTACCTCATCTATGCTATGCCGATAAGTTTAAACTTTTTCTTTGACCTTGGTATTGGCCATAAAATGGCGTGTTTAATGGAATGATGTACATGTTTTATCTTTGAAAAGAATAAGCCACACAAGCACACACACACACACGTATATATATATATATATATATATATATATATATATATATATATATATATATATATATATATATATATATATATATATATATATATATATATATATATATATATATATATATATATACAATGTTCGTCCATCGGTGGCGATCATGACCATTTAATGTCATCGATCCACTGGTGGTGGGTCCGGAGATGGCTGATCAGTCCGATCCGGGCCCGGAAAAGTCCGTTGCCGTGGGGACATGGATGTGCAGGTTGCTGGCCGGGAGTTGCGGAACTGATGTACCTGGATTTGCGCAGATTACGTTTATCAGCAGCGTCCACCAGTCTTTCCTGCTAAAAGGCTTCTGCACCAGCGTTGACTTGACTGTGCCAAGCAGATCGGTTATTAGCGACACTCTCCCAGCTATCAGGATCAATGCCTAGGTTCTTCAGCGAAGGGTGCCCTTGTATCTCTTTTTTAACCACCGTGAGACCTTTTGCTTGTTGCATCTCTCCATAAAATACCTTCTTAGGTAGGAAATTCTACCGGCATGTGGACAACATGACTAGCCCATCGGAGTTGTGCCTTGCACAGCTTGCTGTGGATACTTGTCATGCCGACCTTAGCGAGCATCTCTGTGTTTCGTACCTTGTCCTGCCATCTGATTTTCAGTAGTTTCATCAGGAGCTCATATGAAAGTGGTTCAGGTTTTTAACATGGCTACTATACAGAGTCCATGTCTCGCAAGCATAGAGGAGGGTGGGGAGAACAACCGCTGCGTAGACTTTGTGTTTGGTTGCAAGCTTGATGCCTCTGCTATCTCAGACATTTGAGCGGAGTCTACCGAATGCTATGCTGTCTTTGGCAATCCTAGTGTTAACCTCATCTTCTATGTGGACTGCTTGTGAGTGGGTGCTACCGAAGTATGTGAACCTGTCTACATGTTTGAGCTAATGGCCATTGACAGAGATGGATGGTTATATGTAATCTTCTCCAGGAGCTGGCTGATGCAGAACCTCGGTCTTGCTGGTAGAGATGGTGAGTCCGAAGTTGGAGTACGCTGTGGAAAAAAGGTACATTCTATGTTGTATGCCTGCCTCTGTGCACAGGCACAGTTATCTGCAAACAGCAGGTCGCGAATGTTCTCAACTTGGACATTGGTTTTGGCTTGGAGCCTCCTCCGGTTGAGCGACTTCCCATCCAGACGCTATCTGAGACCTACTCCAACATTGCTGTCCTTGAAAGCATCCATCAACATTGCGGAGAAGATGAGGCTGAATGGAGTAGGGGCTAAGACGCATGCTTGTTTCACACCATTCGTAACTGCAAAGGGTTTGGAATAGTTACCCTAGTCCTGGACTCTGGCAAACATGCCATCATGAAACTGTCTCGCCATTTCAATGAAGACTTCTGGACATCGAAATTTGGCCATGATCTTCCAAAGGCCTTCGCGGCTGACAGTGTCGACTGCCTTAGTCAGGTCCACGAAGGTGGTGTATAGCTGGACATTTTGTTCAATATATTGTTCTTGCATCTGCCTGGCAGCAAAAGTCATGTCGATGGTGCCTCTCTCCTTTCTGAAGCCATGCTGCCTTTCTGGCAGTAGGCCATGATCAAGGTGTTATGTGAGTCTGTTCAGCAGTAGCCTGGCTAGGATCTTGCCAGCGATGCAGAGTAGAGAGATTCCTCTATGGATGTCGCAGGACTGGCGATTTCCTTTGCATTTGTAAAGGTGAACGATAGATGCATCTTTGAATTCATGGGGCATGCGTTTCATATTCCACATGCCACAAAACATCTCTGTTAGTCTTCCCACTAACTTAGGCCCACCAGACTTGTAGATCTATGATCCTTGAGCTTTTTTACTAGACAGGAGCTCAAATGCCTTATGAGTTTCAGGCACTTTTGGAGGGTCAGCCAACCTATCGTTGATCTCCACCTGTGGTAGACGGTTGATCGCTTCATCGTTGATTGAAGATTTTCTGTTGAGGATACCATCAAAGTGTTCCGCCCAACGATCCAGTATCTTCTCCTTCTCCGTTATGAGAATGCTGCCATCGGAGTTCAAGAGTGGGGCTGTGTCTGACGTTACTGGGCCACAAACATCACGAAGAGCACTATATAAATTCTTCAGGTCGTGTCTGTCGGCAAAGGACTGGATATCATCAGCCTTTCGGCTCAGCCAATTGTCCTGCATCTCGCGTAGTTTCTTCTGCACAGCTTGCAGCGGACCTGGGATCGATGTTGTATGCACGATGGAGATGATGCTTCTCGTCTTGGGGCTTTCGCGCAGTGACGCCAAGGGCTTCAGATGCAGTGGAGTACAACAGATGTTTGAAGGCCATCCAGCATTTCTCTACGTCGTTGGTATCAGAGTCTGTGATTTCTAGCTGGCTTGTCAAAGCTTCAGACAGCTTGCTCATTGTTACAGACTTTCAGCGTGGGGACGTTGAGTGGTTTTGGGACTTTAATTCCCTGTGGGCGTTTGGGAGGTTGAATTTTTATATTCATATTGCAGATCAGTAGCCTGTGGTCTGTCTAGCAGTCAGCACAACATACGGCCTTTTGTCACACTGTCATTCCTACGAACTGAGATGTAGTCATTCTGATGCCAATGCTTAGACCGTGGGTGCATCCAAGTTGTTTTATTGCGGTTAGGCAGACGGAAGATGTTGTTTGTGACCAGTATTTCAAATGTTGCGCACATTCTCAAGAGTAAATATCCATTGCTGTTGCAGTTGCCACTTTCATGTATACCAATAACTCCCTTCCACGTGGTGTGGTCCGCTCCAACTCTGGCGTTAAAATCACCAAGAATGATCAGCCTGTCTGACTTTGGTACCGAAACTATCAGTTTCCAGATCCTGGTACAACTTGTCTTTGGCTTCCTCCGAGTAGGTCATGGTTGGTGCGCAATCACTAATGAGTGTGGTTCACTTTTTTCCATGTAATGGTAGCTTCAGCATTATAAGCCGGTCATTAATTCCTTTTGGTAAGATGGAGAGCTTATTCACCAAACTAAAGTGGACAGCGAATCCAACTCCAGACTCCCGACGTTTATCGGTGCCACGAAAACTCCATTAAAAGGTGTAACGAGCTCCAACTTCAGTCAGTTGGCCCTCGTCGGCCAAGCGAGTTTAACTTAGGGCTGCTATCTCTATCTTGTAGCGAGCAAGTTCTCTTGCAATCAGGGCAGTTCTTCTCTCTGGTCTGTCAGCCTATGCACGATCCAATAGAGTGCCTAAGTTCCACGCACCAAGAATGAGCGGAAAAGTTTGGGTTTTCTTTGTATTTCGATCGCAAGAATGGGATTCCTTCCAACCGCTGTAAGCTGGTCGGGGTAGATGAAGCAGGCATATTTTAGGGCACATTTTCTAGCCCCTTCCTCAGGCTATGGAGGTATGCAGCTCTATCCTGAAGAGGTCTGCTTAGTCGCTCAGACGGCTGCGACATCCATTTCTGCTTCAGATCAATAGAATACGACCATATGGCCTGAGCCGCCTGCATACACGTCCGCCACTACGGCTACCAGTGCATCCACACCTGCCGCTTTGCAGCTCGCCCATCGCCGCATGACTTGGGTACGGGTGATGACATAAATGAGTTACGCGTCAGTTGGATTAAAGTGAGGAAGAGTTCCGCTGCGTCAGCCTCACTCTCTCGTCCAGGCTCTACTTTGTCCAGTTGCAAGACGTGGTCAAGACGGCTGAAATGAAGACTGGATGCAGTGGATGACCAAGGCGTCCTACGTGTCGTGCCGTGCTCTTAGCGCTCCACATCGCTTTGCTGGGTCCGCCTTTATGCCCGTTGAACAGCTGATGGTTCCTCCGCGCAGTCCACCGGTTCCAGTCTTCACATGCAATGGTAGACAATCCCTGGATCACCGGGGGTCTGAAACCCATCAGTTACACTCAACCTGGTTTGGCCGGCCAGTCGAAGCCGTTGTCCGTGGTGTGGCCCCTCCGCATGCTACAACTTTTTGAAGCCACAGGTGAGAGTTGAGCGCCAAGTGGAGACCAAAGGTGGACTAGCTACCCCCGAGGAAATAAAGCTACTACCCCCACTTGATATTGTTTTTTGCTCGAGATAGTATTTCAGTGTTGTAATCTGGAATATTTCATTATATGAATGTTGAAAGAAATAGTGGCAAATAGCTTTTCCTTATAAACATGACATAAATAATGGTTTGATAGTGATTTCTCAATAAACATCTTATCACAGCAGACTGGTTATTATCCAAAAGCTTAAACTGTATGTATATCTAAAATAGACCTTTTAAATATACTTTCGTCTGGAAAAGATCATTTTGAAAATATATAAGGAATACGTGCTAAGACTTCTTTCGTAATAACTTCATATTGGAATAGTAATATTTCTAGTGCCATTACCGAAAAGGAAGCGAGTTTTATTATGCATTTCCATATTGTGTATAGGAATTTTGTTTAAGTTTCTTGACTGTTTTAATTTGTAAAAATCATATCACATATCTAATTTTTTCATATTTGTAGAATATAATCACCATTTGTAAACAAGATATGTCGTAACTAGTTGAAGTCATTCATTTTAGATTATATTTTAAGAAAATGATCATTTCTAAGCAACATGTTCATATTGATTTAAATTATTAGCTAATAATTAAGTAAAGAGCCACGTCTTTGTTATAGCTCGGTTATTAATTCATTATGATGATTGAGGTTTTTGTTCCCCAAAAGATGCAACCAAGGTTATTTAGATTCAAATTATTCATTCCTATTTTGAGATCTGTCTAGCGGAATTACTGTTTTTCAGCTTGGCGATACATTCAGAATGACGAATTCGAAATACATTCTATGTGACGATTTCATGTCTAGAAAGTGAAATTGGTAAGAACATTGCAGAACCAGATGAAAACACATTGTCTCTGTTTATCGCGTAAGGCTATCTATTTGAAGAACTACGGAATAATTTCTTCGACTGCGGTGCACAAACAGATAAACAAATATTTGACCAATCTTTACGAATCTTTGACTGCTCCGGTGACCTAGGGGTTAGAGCGTCCGCCTCGGATGCAGAATGTTGCGGGTTTGAGCCACGGCTGAATCACACCAAAGCCTTTTCAAAATTGCAGTAATAGCTGTCGCGCGTAATAATATATTCGTGTTAAGATATGTCTGCTGAATGTTGTCCCAGTGCTAGTTCCAGTGTTAGACATCAATATTAAACGCCACATTGCAGACATTGTAACGATAGGACTGAAAATATTTTAATGCTAAGTTAAAAATAAAAATCAAAGACACACACACACAAATAAATACGACTGCAAACATTTGCTTCATTTATCAAATCGATATTTTCCGATAATCCAGAAAATTATCTTGAGGAAACGATATGAACCGGAGCTATGGCATCGTTTACATTATCATTTTCCAATGAACATACCGCACTCAGAATTTATCCAACAAATTAGATACGTTACAGATTTTATACGATTGACGTGCTTCAAATTAAGGTCACGGCCGTCTTTTAAATTAAGCAACAAAATTATGAAAGCAAGATATGACGGGACAACTGAACACAGGCTTAACAAAAGGTCAAGAATTTAACACTGATTGTATGATTAGAAATATTAATGGCTAACTAAAGCAAGTGCAAGAGAAGTTTTTCAGTCATTCTGATGAGACTGACCTAGTCTTTATTAAGGAAAACATTTTCCACTTTTCTTTTATGAAATCAATTAGCAGTCCATCAAAACAAAATCAGAAATGAATATTATTATAAATATTCTTAACGTAGTGTTATTAGGTCATTTGGTCTTACACGTTTACTTCAATAAAGAATTATTTTGCAAGCGTTTTGTGTATTATCTGGTTTTCAGACGTAAGTGAATCTAAGCAAACTTCTAAACAATATGCATACAGGTAACAAATAGCAAACGCCAACTGGAATAGTGGAAACCATATGCCAAAACCCCTGTTGGAATAGCAGAAAAACTTGTACTAGACTCAGCCCTACGACTTCCCACTTCTAATGTCTCTTGCGTCGAAAGATGGCTGAATCTAGAACGACGACACGGTGCTTATCGGACAGCATTTGTCAATCGCATGATAAGGAATCGGATTAAGCCATTCCGCCCTACAATTGTTTTGGATTATGCGATACACAAAGATAAGGATAAACAAACTAGGGAGATTAACATAAGTGAGACAATATTGTAACAATCTTAGTCTGTTCTTGCATCCATCGGTACGTAATCTCATCATATAAACTGCTTTCAGAAACATTTTGATTCCTACTTAGAGGATACCCATTTAGGAAGAGAATGTGCTGGATATGCTTTGGAATTAGGTCGAGAAAACATGATTGTCAAACCCAATCGAATTATTTAAAGCCAAGAAATTTTCAGGAATAAAATATATTGTCTGGTTTATATTAAATATGTTCTTGAAACAGAAATTGCATATTTGAATTTTATATATAAATGATAATGATTTCCATAAAGACGGCGAGAGATATTCACTATATTCAAGCCTAGAAATCCCCTCGTCGTCTGGCGAAAAAGGATATTCCCGGTTAACGTCATTTAAGTACAACTAACATTATATATACATGATCAAAAGAAGTATGCGTGACAATAATATTCACTGGTATAGCTGAGAAGGAAACTAATAACCATTTATAAAAGACTAGAGTAATCATACTAAAATTTTTTGAAAAAGATTTATTCATCCGTGCTAATGGAATTCATATGAAAAGATTTCACATAATGAAGAAACAGGAGAACAACTTGTGCCCGATTTCGACCGCTGACCACCATAGCATAATTCCCTTATTTTTCATGTAAGAAAGGCAAGACCACACACAGGGCCGGCATTAAGACTATTGTCCCGATTAGGCCCAATTGTTTACCGCGCTCACAGGGTCAGCGCGCCAAACAATTTTTTTAAAACACATCTATAGAGGGAAAGTAATTGTAAAGCGAATGAAGAATACCTTTACTTCAATATCATATAAAATTTGTTTAAAAGTTTATTTTTTGAATGCTGTTCTCACACGGGGCCTGCTCGCGTAAATTAAAGGGCCACTTAAGTTACCACATAATACTTACTGAATCAATGAACAATTTCCTAAAAATAGGTATTGAAACGAATTAAACTGCTTCCACCTGGGTATAAGAAAAAGATTCAGACATCCTTAGTATTCATCTGGAAAGAGTTCACGTAATGAAACAAAAGCAAACAACTACTACTCCACTTAGACCGCTGAGCAACATATCGAAATTCATTTATTTAAAGAAAAGATAATTTGTTAGAAAGGCCACACCACACCACACAAGTTACGAAATATGATAGATGTGATCTATAAACAATTTCTTAAAGAGCTAATGGAACGAAAAAGCTGCTTTCAATTGCGTATATGAAAGCTAGAAAGAAAAGTCTTCATTCACGGCCGATCTGTTTGTACGAGTCTCAGTGTGTCAAGAAACGATTGTGAAAATCTGATAAGAAAGGTATGTTCATAGCAAAACTATGTAAAGACTCGATGGAAGCTTTAAAGAAGAGTTTAACGCCATTTTTCAGCACACGATAGGCTATACATGGCGGCCAGTATTGATGGTGGAGGAAGAACCCGGGAAAACCGCCAGAAAGAACCACCGACCCACGAGAAGCTACTAGCAGGCTTTGTCACATACCCACATTCTCCGAATCTGAGACTCGAACCCACGAAGACAGAGGTGAGATGGCAGTGATCCGTAACGAAGAGCGCTTTAGACCACTGGGCCACTCGGGGCCCCATTTAACGAAGAGACTACACAACGTGGGAAAAACTAGGAATACTGATAGACAAAGATAATTACATATCTCTTCTAACCAATTCTAATACAATATTTGCTAATAGGAAGAATAACAAATATATCACAATAAAGTATATCGTAAGCCATATTTGGAGAAAATGTAAGCTAGCCAGATGTAAATATTATGATGCAAAAGAAATCACTCACGAATGTATGCATACGGAAACAATGACATGTTTCCTGCCCTTAACATTTACGAGACAACAATCAGAAAATGTTCAAAACTGAACGGAAAAAACTAACATTTTCGTTAATTTCGAAGCGTATTTCCTTAATGTACTGTTTGTTCTTTCCGCCTTTCTTTTATTCAGAGAAAGGAAAGATAAGATAGCTTCACCATTTCAAATGTTCTAGAGAGTTCAAAAGGATTTAGTCCATTGAAGCAATGACTTTAATAACGTAACAATCTGTAAATGGGAGTTAAACTGATCTTGTTGATAACAAAATATAATATCGTCCAATGCTAAGGTATATGCATGCAAAGTGAAATACTAATAGATTCATTCAAGTCCTGCGTGTTGTAACCTGATGGTACTATATAATCTGGCATTGTCAGACTTACAAAGCTGGAATTAGTGAAACATAAGCCATGTATTATCTAATGAATTAGTCACAGTCCAACCAACTTAATCGGTTTAAAACGGTCATTAACGAGTAACAGTTTGCCCTACGATCACAAAATAAAAGCTCCGTCTGAGAGTATGAACGTCGTAGTGTGGAAGTAAGCACCTGCTAAGCGACTGAAAAATCATTGTAAGTTTATATATAGGCTGCAATAGTTGTACTTCCGATCTGTTATTCACTTTAATTAGATATCATTTCTAGTTTCCGTTTTTATTATTAACACTGAAAGCTCATTTTCAATGTATCGGTACATTTGTAGATACAAGATTTTGTTGTTTCTTTTTCTTACTTTAAATGTATTAAGATTGCATGATCCAAGATGTTTAATTACAAGTTGCATTATGATTCTACTATTACGTTAAAATATGTTATTTATTAAAGTTTAGATTAAACAATCTAAATGTACGAAGAAACTATTGTGAAATCTCTCTCTCTCTCTTTCTTTCACTCTCTCACTACATAGATGGAATATAAATAGTACGGGGAAAATCACATTTGTTCTACTAGTCAACACCGCATTCATTGCCTAAAACAATAAAAGGAATAGGCACAAATATCAAATCCAATACGGGCATGGCACGACAAGGAATCTCAGCTAAGGAATCATCAAAATTATTTTCCATAGAAATGATCCGAAATCATCAACAACGCGCCAGTCCACGGGCTCTTGCAATCGTATAGGAAACCAGTTAGTATGCATATTTGCTACAGTGATCTCCGCTCTGCTGATCTGCACGCATAAACTCCATAAATAATAGACAGGTAACCGTGAAATAACCAAGCACAAGTACATTGCACGTTGCCATACACAATGCTATTTCTAAAATAAATAGACTCAAGCTCATTTTAAGTAGCCATTATATATTTTTTAAAAATTCGTTACGAAGAAAGTAATAAATAATTGATTCATTTGGAAGTAATTTCATTATAAATACATTGGTGGAAATTATATCCTGTCTGATTTCACCAAAGTTGGCTTTGCATTAGGAAGATATTATATTTGGTTCGTGAAATTTCGGACAGAAGATGGATTGGGTGAGTCAGCCGAAATGTATCCGATCTGGTTTGAATTTGCTGGTAAGAAATTGGTTTCGAATGGTTTTGAGCAACAACGCAAACTATATTACTTACGATTACAACTGGCTGTGCAAAGAGATACAGCTTCAAACGTACCGCATCTCGCTTAAAGGCATTGAATGGGTTGTTCGGAATAGCCAGTGTCACTTTTCCAAGATGTAATATTACTCAAATATGAACAAATTATTGATTTGTTATTTTCAGACAAAAACAGAAAAAATGCGTACTCTGATCATTGTGTACCTCTCTCTGACGGTGACCAGTTCCAGTTTGGTCCTGGCAAAATCACTTGGTAAGCATTCCAGTAGGCTGCTTTTTCCGTCTGTCTGTATCTTTATCTGTACTAGCGTTAGGAATATATGTCCTTCATATAATATGTCTATATTGAATATTGATCAAAGGTACAAAGGATCAGGTTGGCCAGATTAGTTTGTGAGGGGTGGGAGCGAGGAGATCCTAGAGATAAACATGTTTCAAATATCGTTATCAACAAATCCAGTTTTCGGTTGAAGATAAGAAACCACATTTGTTTAGAACTCACCAATGATGTATTGTAACAGAACCAAGGCATTATATTTGCTGCTAACTTCGAAACAATAGAAATATATGAATATGTCAACGTAATTGGTCACTGATTTATTTGCTAAGCAAGTGATATTTCAATGTAATTCATAGACTGGTCTTTATTCCAGCAGATTAGCCAACATACTAAGACAGACGATAGAGATGTCTTCACGTCTGCATCAAAGTTTTACACTATGGGACATGTAACAGGTTATGAATTACAATTGTAAACAAACATAATGATGTCATGTCTGTATTTTAATTATAACTTTCAAGCTTCTTTATGCTAAAGTTTAAGCAGAATATTTATCATTGGAGAAAGCTGAATGAGTAGACTTTTGATAGTGTTATTATAAGCAAAGAGCAGACACACTGGTGTAAATTAGTGCCAATGCCTCGTATTGTATTCATGCAAATTAGACTCGTGTCCACTTTTCTTTGTCTTTTGATTAAAGTATAACGTCAAAAACATTTAAACAGTATTTACATTAAGAAGGAAGTCTTAATATGATCATGCTGTTCCGAATATATTCGTATCATTGATGATATGTAGTATGTTTATTTGTCAATGCAATCTACAAGTAAACTGCCTTCTTGACATGTTTTCCAAATGTTAATTAAGTTTCGTCCATGAAAACATTACATTCCCCGAGAAAAAAATGAATATCAAATTTTCGGTCAACTGTTCTAGCATAATGATTCTCTTTTTTCACTACACTAATCAATTTGTTTGGTGAGTTTAACCCAGAAAATAACGAATAGTAATTGATACCATATAATACCTGTCCATTACTGATGTCTTCATGTACAACTGTTCTCCTATATTATCATCGTTGGAGCATAGTGTCCGAGCCAGTATGGAAGGCATCGCATAAAACCCATGAATTTTCCGACTTTTATTTAATCGGGTAATTCGTTCTGGTTGTTACTCGTTAGCAGATTAGTGTTCTTAAACAACTTGTCTAGCAACAACGTTTTGCACTAGTGACAATATTTATCAAACAACAATAGTGCCTTCATATTCCATGCTTGCTATTGCAAGACATGCTCATTTAGCTACAATGTACCCTAGAACATGTGTTGACACCGTTCACAACTATTTAGACTCTGATTCAATGTTTTAAAATTTATTTAGTTAGATTTTGTTTATAAGCTCAACAATATGATATACTCAATGTTATGCATATTAAGCTGATTGTTAAAGGGAAGACAAAACTAATGCTTGTATTTTCTCCGCCTTAGTGTCGTTTTCCAACGAATTGTTTTCAATTGTCTTGAATCCGATAAAATCAGTTCAGTCTCCAACCGGATGATACATCAAAACATTAAAATGTAAGAACATGTTTTTCACCAGAACTGTCTTAATACTATAATATACAAAAAGGTTTTGCTTTAAGATAGTGCTGCATATTAGCGGAAGCAAGCGTATTTTGTTCATAGTGATACACAAGGAGGAGGTTGTCTCTCTTTTACGGTAGATCTAGCCTCGGATTAAGTAGATTCTCAAATTACAAAACGTGGCGTCCATCTTACATAAGTCAGTGTTGTTCTTCTTTTCGACTGGACTATTGAATGGTGACAGGAATCTTCGTCGAGCAAATGCCGATGACACCGGTAATTGTGAAAAATGAGTGTAAATGTCCTTCTGTTATCTTTTGTCAAGCAGCTGAACAAGAGGTTAGTAAAAACAATGTTTTTTTTTCTTCTTCAGATTGTCTCCTTTTCACAGCCCACGGAGATGTAAGAAACTGTATCGGAAAAAGACTTGTTAGAGCTGCAAATGAAACGCTCAAATCGACATCTGGGCCTACTGCAAACTCGTCTGGCAGTATAACTCCAGCAATGACCTCTCTACCTATAACAATACCTCATATATCTTTTACTTCTGCAACCACGTCTCGAGAATTTAGGAATGGTCCATCTGTGACAGTTCAGCCTCATCCAATTGAGACTATATCTCGGAATCCAGGAACTGTAACTGACGTTGGACACACTTTTAGAGTGCCAAATAGTACAAATACTGCTATATCCAGTTCTATAAATCCCGCAATATCTACGAATTCTGCATCTGTAGCTGGAGCTGGAAAAGCTTTGACAGAGAGACCTACTAGAAATCCCGTTGCATCCCGTAATCCTGCATCTGGCTCTGGTCAAACTTCTACTGTTCGATATACTAGATATCCCACTACAAGCCGAATGAGCACCATTTCTGATCCTGATCGCAATCATACAATGCCTTCGCCTACAAAGAAACAGTAACTCGGAATCCTGCATCTGCGAATGGTCTATAGTTTACTCCTCCAATTCCATCGAATGCATATATAACTATAAATCCTGTATCTGGAGCTGGTCATACTTTTGTTATTCAACTTTCTAAAAAATACCACAATCTCTCGGAATCCTGCATGCGCAGCTTGAGCAGGACAAACTCTTTCTTATAGTGCCATCTGCTACAAATGCTACAATGGAACGTAATCATACATCTTGAGCTGGATAAATGTATTGTTCCCACTTCGACAAATGTCAGTATAACCTGTGTCTCTATCAGGAAAAATGCATCCGGAGTTTGTTCAAATAATTCAGATCCACCTACAACAAATCTTACGGCTGGGAATGGTCAAACCTTTACTGTCCGACTTTCACCAAATGCTTTTATAACTAGAATTCCTGTATCTGCGAATGTAAAAGAATCTAACAATAATACTAGCTAAATAATTCTTCGAAAGCTCGGAATCGTGTATCCCATAAATGCTACTATAATCTAAAATCCTCTATCTGGAGCTGGTCATAATCTTTCATTACCGATTGCAACATATGCTAAGATAAGTTGGAAATATACGTCCTGGGACGGTCGAAATTTTATAATTAGCCACAAATGGTGGAATATCTTGTATTCTTTTATCTGGAGAGGGTTGTAGTTTTACCGTATAACTTGCCATATATGCTAGAAGAACTGGGAATTATAAAGCTCGGACTTGTCTAACGTTTTCGGTTCCATTGATAATATACGTTGCTTCTACTCGGAGTCAAATATCAGGTCGCAATTTGCATTTGCCACTTGCAGAAAATGTTACCTAATTCTTTGAACAACTGCAAATGCTGAGCCTAGGAATAGTATAGCTTCTACTGTACCACTACCTACAAACACTACAATAACTCGGAATCCCGAATGTAGAGTCGGTCAAAATATTACAGTGCCACGTTTGACAAATCTTAATAATTTGGATTCATCCATCAAGGGGTGGTGTAACTTTTGATGCTCCATTTCCTTCAAATACTACATTAATACGGATTTGTACAGTCTGGACTGGTCATACTCTCACAGTGCCAAATGATACAAATGCCGCTATAACTGGAAATCCTGTATCAGATCATGGTCGAAAGTTCAATATTCCACTTACTACAAATGTCACTATAAATATGAATTCTGCATCTAGCTATGCTCAAACTTTTACTTTTCTATTAAACACAAATCAAATATAGTATGTAATCAAGTATATGGAGATTATTAAAATCTTCCATACCCGACTGCTACATATGTTACAATAAATTGGAATCCTGCACCTGGAGTAAGTAATAATGTTAGTTTTAGACCTTCCCATTTGAACCTACTAAACTTTGACAATCATACAATGGCTATCTCAAGTTTTCGGTAATTTAAACAATGTAGTATGCATTTATCAAAGCGACAACATTCCTCTCTCTATTTCATAATGCGAATACGGATTTTCAATTTATTTAAATATGTTCAGTTTCAAACGAATCCTCTATATTCCACCAATTCACTCGACCATCATTTACACGAGAATGGTTCAGAAACTCTGTATCTTTTCATTAAAACTGGTTTAATTCTACAATTCTTATATTAATCTTCATGCCTATCCATCTATCTATGTGTATATCTATCAATCTATCTATCTATCTATCTATCTATCATATATATATATATATATATATATATATATATATATATATATATATATATATATATATATATATATATATATATATATCTATTTACCTATATATCTGTCTATCTATTTATCGATCTATCTGTCTATATATCTCTATATAACTATCTATGTATGTATCAATCAATCTATCTATCTATCTATCTATCTATATATCTATCTATCTATCTATCTATCTATCTATCTATCTATCTATCTCTCTTACTCTGATGACTATTAATGCCAACATTGTAACGGAAGTATATCTTATACACATATCATTTGTTCATATATGGCAGGTCACACATTCAGCGTTACGTATCCTGCAAATTAGATACTAAGTCATGAGAACCAGAACATTGGTCTGATCATCATGTTTTCAAAGTAACCCATCTAACTATGCATTAATTAAATGAATAAGGTATGCATTCAAATTTATCTATTTCGTGATGCATCCCGGATTGTCAACTTCAGAATTCAAAATTGCAACCAAACATGTATGTATGTATGTATGTATGTATGTATGTATGTATGTATGTATGTATGTATGTATTTGTGTATGTATGTATGGATGTATGTATGTTGTATGTATGTATGTATTTATGTATGTATGTATGTATGTATGTATGTATGTATGTATGTATGTATGTTGTACGTATGTATGTATGTATGTATGTATGTATGTATGTATGTATGTATGTATGTTTGTAAACTAAGTAAATGAAAAAGGAATACCCAAAAAATTTATAGAATATTATAAATACAGTATTTGTCTAAAATACAAAGTTAAAACTTAGAAGTTAACTAGTATCGTGAATTAATTTCCAAATAGTCCTAAAGGTGATATCACAATTTTAAGCATATGTACATCCCAAGAGACTTCAAGCGTTCGTCCGATGTAAGTCCATTCTTAAATGTGCTGATTTGACATCAGCCCTGTACAGTGTTTATATGCTAACAGTCTTGATGTATGACAAAGTCACAATTAACTATGACTTTAAATGTATTAACAGTAAGTTTCAACCTAGTGATTACATAGTTATTTTATGAACACAGTGGCAGTCAAATGAATAATTAGAATTTTCAAAAATCATCGCAAGCAATAACTGAAAACATCTAGAACACCGATTCCTCTACCGATATTTAAAAACGAAATAAATAACTATGTTGCTCACTGCCATATATAAAAACAATTTCGCAATTAGATATCAGGATCAGATTCGTTATTTCATTTCCAGAACATTCTAAATTGTCAACAAGGACATGACCTTAAGCAGCCAACCAGTCATAAATAATGTAGACCAGAATTTACAAGGAGAACATCAACAACCTGAAGTAAAATACCATCAGCATCTTAATCAAGGGCACTTCTACAACCTTCCAAGTTTGATGGCGACGTAATTATGTTTCCCCCAATCTTTTTGGGTATAATTTACTGACTGAATGGGACACTGAGCTGGTGGAACTTTTACACACCTGATATAAAATCATAAGCTTATTCAATTTCAAGATGGTAAAATAAACGAGTTTCAAATTTGAATCAGAAACTATGCTGCAAGTTTCTTTCTTGCATGGTCGCACGATTATCTGAAGCACTAAAACCAGTTCAACGAACAATGTCTTTTTAAATTACATATATTTACAGCTTTCTGTCGTCACATCATGTAGTTTTCACAAGTTATTTTGTCCGTTACTTGAAATAGAAATATTTTTATTGGCGTTTGCTATGTTACAGATAATTAAAACAAGCCTGATTCCCTTAACTCTCACGTATCAGAAATGTAGTGGATACATTATGCGTCCGTGTTGTGATATGATGCATGTAAAAATGTTTTATTTCGTACATCATCATATATACTGACATGTTATTACGGACCTTGCAATAGTTGGGAAAAATAAATAGAAACTGGGAGAAAAGACATAGCAACTGTGGTCGTCATTATCTTGAATTTCAAAGGAAATAAAAGAAATCTCTATTTTCATGATTCAACATATGTCACATTTCTATTTTCTTTCGCACGAATCAGCAAAAAGTTTGACTTCAATGTATTTAGATATAAAGTTATTCCGCATTAATACCAGTACACATATATGCGCAATGAAATATATCTGGTTTAAATGAACCTAACATTGAAAGGTTATGCAATATTATGCGCACATGCACTCTTATATCATCACGGCTTCAGATCATTCGATAAAATCTAAAACAAATATTTAACAAGCAAAATAAAGTAGTCCAATACTAGTTCACCTTATGTTTTACAATAACGTCATTTGAGTTTGATAATTTCCACAAAACCAAAGAAGGCAGCTATTAAAACAGCTGTCTTGTAAAGAGTAACATCATAACCTACAACAAGAAAACTCATCCCACACAAAACGACACAAAAAGACCATAGTAAGAAACAACAACTACTATTTCACTAAGGGTGTGGTGTTTACATATACGGGATGTGTCAAGGAAATTTGCGCACGACGTTTACTCACCCATATCAATACCCCAACACCTTTTGCTGCCGTTGTTCTCCGATATGTTTCATTCCCTGTTATGTGACTGGGTAAGGAGATTGTTTTCAACGTAACGTGTACCATATTCCATTATTCCAATTGCATGCTATACTGTTAGATATCACATTTGAAATTATTGCTGCTGATGTTGCCATTGTATTTAAAGGCAACATAGTTTGATACTGTTTTTATTATACAATGTGAATGTTCTGAACTTAAACAATGAAAAGTACGTAGTCGGATGACTCAAAAGATATAAAGTCCATTGAAAGCATTTTATTGCAAATGATATACAAGCATTTATTATAGAAGAAATAGTGAAAAAATGCGATAAAAAGAAATAAACTTTTATTTGAGTATAAGGTACATGCAGATGCAGGGAGATTTAAAGGTGTTTATTAATATATCCTCCTTTTCAAAACAAATAACGCTTATCATCTTAAGGAGAAAGAGAAACATTGTTTACCTACACAAATTATATCTCGGGATGGAATTCATGTCATGTGAGAATAATTCAACCACCTCTTTGAATGACATTCCATATACATAATCATTCTTATAATAGTGTATTTCTCAATCCTGCGTATTTTGTTACATTACGTTGATTACGTTACACGTCACGTCACAACGCTAATGCAGAGCAAGCCTAAATCATTACTTGACAAAGCAATTCTACGACTATATCGGTTATTTAGAGTATAATGATAACGTCAGAAATTTCTAGCACAGTAAGTCGACTGTAAGTTGATTTATATAATTTTGTGTTAAATTTGCTTGAATAACTAATCCAACGTCTACATCTATTATTCTTGTTTTTCATGTGAAATGTCACTTTGAAGTTTACACGATTTCTTGTCCAAAGTACATTTCTCTTATTTCTTTAAAAAATTTAATTCCTTTTGAATACAGACCCAGTCATCAACGCCAAATAAAGTTAAGCACATTTCTTGTTATTTTACGTTTCTTTTACGAGAAATGTTTGCGTGTGTGTCTGTGCGTGTATTTTCGCTTTGGTATTCTGGGAGTGATTGTTTGTTACTTATAACGTTGTGTGAACCATTGCTCGACGTACTGAGACGTTTAGACAATGTACTCGTTCCTAAACAAACGTCCTGGATTCCAAACATGCTTTTCGATACATTGATTAATTATGATATTGAATTCAGTGAATTAAAGTTTACAATTGCATAGATTTTACCCACAAGTAACGTCAACAATGCATACCTGTCTATCTATCTATCGATGGATAGATATATAGATAGATACATACAAAGATAGATAGATAGATAGATTAATAGATCTTCATTCATTCATTTATATATATATATATATATATATATATATATATATATATATATATATATATATATATATATATATATATATATATATATATATATATATATATATATATATTCATTTATTCCGTATTTTTCCTCCTTTCTGAGATGATTAACATTGAGATATATACAGACACGAAATTGCTACGGACAAAACTTACAATAACATTTATAAATCACACATACAATTCATATACTCACATACAAATTACATATTCCTACAGACCTAAATGGCAATTCCTTTTCCATGTGTATTGTTTGTATAGCGTTTACTACCAATTAAAAGATAAGTCTCGTTTTCTCTGATTCAACATAATCTATCAGGTACACAACACAATTTTCAGATTTGAGAACTACTAGGGGCTTTACATGATAATTCAAAAGCAGTTATATAGCTACCTCATCTATGCTATGCCGATAAGTTTAAACTTTTTCTTTGACCTTGGTATTGGCCATAAAATGGCGTGTTTAATGGAATGATGTACATGTTTTATCTTTGAAAAGAATAAGCCACACAAGCACACACACACACACGTATATATATATATATATATATATATATATATATATATATATATATATATATATATATATATATATATATATATATATATAATGTTCGTCCATCGGTGGCGATCAGATTTGAGAACTACTAGGGACTTTACATCATAATTTAAAAGCAGTTATATAGCTACCTCATCTATGCTATGCCGATAAGTTTAAACTTTTTCTTTGACCTTGGTATTGGCCATAAAATGGCGTGTTTAATGGAATGATGTACATGTTTTATCTTTGAAAAGAATAAGCCACACAAGCACACACACACACACGTATATATATATATATATATATATATATATATATATATATAATGTTCGTCCATCGGTGGCGATCAGATTTGAGAACTACTAGGGACTTTACATCATAATTTAAAAGCAGTTATATAGCTACCTCATCTATGCTATGCCGATAAGTTTAAACTTTTTCTTTGACCTTGGTATTGGCCATAAAATGGCGTGTTTAATGGAATGATGTACATGTTTTATCTTTGAAAAGAATAAGCCACACAAGCACACACACACACACGTATATATATATATATATATATATATATATATATATATATATATATATATATATATATATATATATATATATATATATATATATATATATATATATATATATATATATATATATATATATATATATATATATATATATATATATATATATATATATATATAATGTTCGTCCATCGGTGGCGATCATGACCATTTAATGTCATCGATCCACTGGTGGTGGGTCCGGAGATGGCTGATCAGTCCGATCCGGGCCCGGAAAAGTCCGTTGCCGTGGGGACATGGATGTGCAGGTTGCTGGCCGGGAGTTGCGGAACTGATGTACCTGGATTTGCGCAGATTACGTTTATCAGCAGCGTCCACCAGTCTTTCCTGCTAAAAGGCTTCTGCACCAGCGTTGACTTGACTGTGCCAAGCAGATCGGTTATTAGCGACACTCTCCCAGCTATCAGGATCAATGCCTAGGTTCTTCAGCGAAGGGTGCCCTTGTATCTCTTTTTTAACCACCGTGAGACCTTTTGCTTGTTGCATCTCTCCATAAAATACCTTCTTAGGTAGGAAATTCTACCGGCATGTGGACAACATGACTAGCCCATCGGAGTTGTGCCTTGCACAGCTTGCTGTGGATACTTGTCATGCCGACCTTAGCGAGCATCTCTGTGTTTCGTACCTTGTCCTGCCATCTGATTTTCAGTAGTTTCATCAGGAGCTCATATGAAAGTGGTTCAGGTTTTTAACATGGCTACTATACAGAGTCCATGTCTCGCAAGCATAGAGGAGGGTGGGGAGAACAACCGCTGCGTAGACTTTGTGTTTGGTTGCAAGCTTGATGCCTCTGCTATCTCAGACATTTGAGCGGAGTCTACCGAATGCTATGCTGTCTTTGGCAATCCTAGTGTTAACCTCATCTTCTATGTGGACTGCTTGTGAGTGGGTGCTACCGAAGTATGTGAACCTGTCTACATGTTTGAGCTAATGGCCATTGACAGAGATGGATGGTTATATGTAATCTTCTCCAGGAGCTGGCTGATGCAGAACCTCGGTCTTGCTGGTAGAGATGGTGAGTCCGAAGTTGGAGTACGCTGTGGAAAAAAGGTACATTCTATGTTGTATGCCTGCCTCTGTGCACAGGCACAGTTATCTGCAAACAGCAGGTCGCGAATGTTCTCAACTTGGACATTGGTTTTGGCTTAGAGCCTCCTCCGGTTGAGCGACTTCCCATCCAGACGCTATCTGAGACCTACTCCAACATTGCTGTCCTTGAAAGCATCCATCAACATTGCGGAGAAGATGAGGCTGAATGGAGTAGGGGCTAAGACGCATGCTTGTTTCACACCATTCGTAACTGCAAAGGGTTTGGAATAGTTACCCTAGTCCTGGACTCTGGCAAACATGCCATCATGAAACTGTCTCGCCATTTCAATGAAGACTTCTGGACATCGAAATTTGGCCATGATCTTCCAAAGGCCTTCGCGGCTGACAGTGTCGACTGCCTTAGTCAGGTCCACGAAGGTGGTGTATAGCTGGACATTTTGTTCAATATATTGTTCTTGCATCTGCCTGGCAGCAAAAGTCATGTCGATGGTGCCTCTCTCCTTTCTGAAGCCATGCTGCCTTTCTGGCAGTAGGCCATGATCAAGGTGTTATGTGAGTCTGTTCAGCAGTAGCCTGGCTAGGATCTTGCCAGCGATGCAGAGTAGAGAGATTCCTCTATGGATGTCGCAGGACTGGCGATTTCCTTTGCATTTGTAAAGGTGAACGATAGATGCATCTTTGAATTCATGGGGCATGCGTTTCATATTCCACATGCCACAAAACATCTCTGTTAGTCTTCCCACTAACTTAGGCCCACCAGACTTGTAGATCTATGATCCTTGAGCTTTTTTACTAGACAGGAGCTCAAATGCCTTATGAGTTTCAGGCACTTTTGGAGGGTCAGCCAACCTATCGTTGATCTCCACCTGTGGTAGACGGTTGATCGCTTCATCGTTGATTGAAGATTTTCTGTTGAGGATACCATCAAAGTGTTCCGCCCAACGATCCAGTATCTTCTCCTTCTCCGTTATGAGAATGCTGCCATCGGAGTTCAAGAGTGGGGCTGTGTCTGACGTTACTGGGCCACAAACATCACGAAGAGCACTATATAAATTCTTCAGGTCGTGTCTGTCGGCAAAGGACTGGATATCATCAGCCTTTCGGCTCAGCCAATTGTCCTGCATCTCGCGTAGTTTCTTCTGCACAGCTTGCAGCGGACCTGGGATCGATGTTGTATGCACGATGGAGATGATGCTTCTCGTCTTGGGGCTTTCGCGCAGTGACGCCAAGGGCTTCAGATGCAGTAGAGTACAACAGATGTTTGAAGGCCATCCAGCATTTCTCTACGTCGTTGGTATCAGAGTCTGTGATTTCTAGCTGGCTTGTCAAAGCTTCAGACAGCTTGCTCATTGTTACAGACTTTCAGCGTGGGGACGTTGAGTGGTTTTGGGACTTTAATTCCCTGTGGGCGTTTGGGAGGTTGAATTTTTATATTCATATTGCAGATCAGTAGCCTGTGGTCTGTCTAGCAGTCAGCACAACATACGGCCTTTTGTCACACTGTCATTCCTACGAACTGAGATGTAGTCATTCTGATGCCAATGCTTAGACCGTGGGTGCATCCAAGTTGTTTTATTGCGGTTAGGCAGACGGAAGATGTTGTTTGTGACCAGTATTTCAAATGTTGCGCACATTCTCAAGAGTAAATATCCATTGCTGTTGCAGTTGCCACTTTCATGTATACCAATAACTCCCTTCCACGTGGTGTGGTCCGCTCCAACTCTGGCGTTAAAATCACCAAGAATGATCAGCCTGTCTGACTTTGGTACCGAAACTATCAGTTTCCAGATCCTGGTACAACTTGTCTTTGGCTTCCTCCGAGTAGGTCATGGTTGGTGCGCAATCACTAATGAGTGTGGTTCGCTTTTTTCCATGTAATGGTAGCTTCAGCATTATAAGCCGGTCATTAATTCCTTTTGGTAAGATGGAGAGCTTATTCACCAAACTAAAGTGGACAGCGAATCCAACTCCAGACTCCCGACGTTTATCGGTGCCACGAAAACTCCATTAAAAGGTGTAACGAGCTCCAACTTCAGTCAGTTGGCCCTCGTCGGCCAAGCGAGTTTAACTTAGGGCTGCTATCTCTATCTTGTAGCGAGCAAGTTCTCTTGCAATCAGGGCAGTTCTTCTCTCTGGTCTGTCAGCCTATGCACGATCCAATAGAGTGCCTAAGTTCCACGCACCAAGAATGAGCGGAAAAGTTTGGGTTTTCTTTGTATTTCGATCGCAAGAATGGGATTCCTTCCAACCGCTGTAAGCTGGTCGGGGTAGATGAAGCAGGCATATTTTAGGGCACATTTTCTAGCCCCTTCCTCAGGCTATGGAGGTATGCAGCTCTATCCTGAAGAGGTCTGCTTAGTCGCTCAGACGGCTGCGACATCCATTTCTGCTTCAGATCAATAGAATACGACCATATGGCCTGAGCCGCCTGCATACACGTCCGCCACTACGGCTACCAGTGCATCCACACCTGCCGCTTTGCAGCTCGCCCATCGCCGCATGACTTGGGTACGGGTGATGACATAAATGAGTTGCGCGTCAGATGGATTAAAGTGAGGAAGAGTTCCGCTGCGTCAGCCTCACTCTCTCGTCCAGGCTCTACTTTGTCCAGTTGCAAGACGTGGTCAAGACGGCTGAAATGAAGACTGGATGCAGTGGATGACCAAGGCGTCCTACGTGTCGTGCCGTGCTCTTAGCGCTCCACATCGCTTTGCTGGGTCCGCCTTTATGCCCGTTGAACAGCTGATGGTTCCTCCGCGCAGTCCACCGGTTCCAGTCTTCACATGCAATGGTAGACAATCCCTGGATCACAGGGGGTCTGAAACCCATCAGTTACACTCAACCTGGTTTGGCCGGCCAGTCGAAGCCGTTGTCCGTGGTGTGGCCCCTCCGCATGCTACAACTTTTTGAAGCCACAGGTGAGAGTTGAGCGCCAAGTGGAGACCAAAGGTGGACTAGCTACCCCCGAGGAAATAAAGCTACTACCCCCACTTGATATTGTTTTTTGCTCGAGATAGTATTTCAGTGTTGTAATCTGGAATATTTCATTATATGAATGTTGAAAGAAATAGTGGCAAATAGCTTTTCCTTATAAACATGACATAAATAATGGTTTGATAGTGATTTCTCAATAAACATCTTATCACAGCAGACTGGTTATTATCCAAAAGCTTAAACTGTATGTATATCTAAAATAGACCTTTTAAATATACTTTCGTCTGGAAAAGATCATTTTGAAAATATATAAGGAATACGTGCTAAGACTTCTTTCGTAATAACTTCATATTGGAATAGTAATATTTCTAGTGCCATTACCGAAAAGGAAGCGAGTTTTATTATGCATTTCCATATTGTGTATAGGAATTTTGTTTAAGTTTCTTGACTGTTTTAATTTGTAAAAATCATATCACATATCTAATTTTTTCATATTTGTAGAATATAATCACCATTTGTAAACAAGATATGTCGTAACTAGTTGAAGTCATTCATTTTAGATTATATTTTAAGAAAATGATCATTTCTAAGCAACATGTTCATATTGATTTAAATTATTAGCTAATAATTAAGTAAAGAGCCACGTCTTTGTTATAGCTCGGTTATTAATTCATTATGATGATTGAGGTTTTTGTTCCCCAAAAGATGCAACCAAGGTTATTTAGATTCAAATTATTCATTCCTATTTTGAGATCTGTCTAGCGGAATTACTGTTTTTCAGCTTGGCGATACATTCAGAATGACGAATTCGAAATACATTCTATGTGACGATTTCATGTCTAGAAAGTGAAATTGGTAAGAACATTGCAGAACCAGATGAAAACACATTGTCTCTGTTTATCGCGTAAGGCTATCTATTTGAAGAACTACGGAATAATTTCTTCGACTGCGGTGCACAAACAGATAAACAAATATTTGACCAATCTTTACGAATCTTTGACTGCTCCGGTGACCTAGGGGTTAGAGCGTCCGCCTCGGATGCAGAATGTTGCGGGTTTGAGCCACGGCTGAATCACACCAAAGCCTTTTCAAAATTGCAGTAATAGCTGTCGCGCGTAATAATATATTCGTGTTAAGATATGTCTGCTGAATGTTATCCCAGTGCTAGTTCCAGTGTTAGACATCAATATTAAACGCCACATTGCAGACATTGTAACGATAGGACTGAAAATGTTTTAATGCTAAGTTAAAAATAAAAATCAAAGACACACACACACAAATAAATACGACTGCAAACATTTGCTTCATTTATCAAATCGATATTTTCCGATAATCCAGAAAATTATCTTGAGGAAACGATATGAACCGGAGCTATGGCATCGTTTACATTATCATTTTCCAATGAACATACCGCACTCAGAATTTATCCAACAAATTAGATACGTTACAGATTTTATACGATTGACGTGCTTCAAATTAAGGTCACGGCCGTCTTTTAAATTAAGCAACAAAATTATGAAAGCAAGATATGACGGGACAACTGAACACAGGCTTAACAAAAGGTCAAGAATTTAACACTGATTGTATGATTAGAAATATTAATGGCTAACTAAAGCAAGTGCAAGAGAAGTTTTTCAGTCATTCTGATGAGACTGACCTAGTCTTTATTAAGGAAAACATTTTCCACTTTTCTTTTATGAAATCAATTAGCAGTCCATCAAAACAAAATCAGAAATGAATATTATTATAAATATTCTTAACGTAGTGTTATTAGGTCATTTGGTCTTACACGTTTACTTCAATAAAGAATTATTTTGCAAGCGTTTTGTGTATTATCTGGTTTTCAGACGTAAGTGAATCTAAGCAAACTTCTAAACAATATGCATACAGGTAACAAATAGCAAACGCCAACTGGAATAGTGGAAACCATATGCCAAAACCCCTGTTGGAATAGCAGAAAAACTTGTACTAGACTCAGCCCTACGACTTCCCACTTCTAATGTCTCTTGCGTCGAAAGATGGCTGAATCTAGAACGACGACACGGTGCTTATCGGACAGCATTTGTCAATCGCATGATAAGGAATCGGATTAAGCCATTCCGCCCTACAATTGTTTTGGATTATGCGATACACAAAGATAAGGATAAACAAACTAGGGAGATTAACATAAGTGAGACAATATTGTAACAATCTTAGTCTGTTCTTGCATCCATCGGTACGTAATCTCATCATATAAACTGCTTTCAGAAACATTTTGATTCCTACTTAGAGGATACCCATTTAGGAAGAGAATGTGCTGGATATGCTTTGGAATTAGGTCGAGAAAACATGATTGTCAAACCCAATCGAATTATTTAAAGCCAAGAAATTTTCAGGAATAAAATATATTGTCTGGTTTATATTAAATATGTTCTTGAAACAGAAATTGCATATTTGAATTTTATATATAAATGATAATGATTTCCATAAAGACGGCGAGAGATATTCACTATATTCAAGCCTAGAAATCCCCTCGTCGTCTGGCGAAAAAGGATATTCCCGGTTAACGTCATTTAAGTACAACTAACATTATATATACATGATCAAAAGAAGTATGCGTGACAATAATATTCACTGGTATAGCTGAGAAGGAAACTAATAACCATTTATAAAAGACTAGAGTAATCATACTAAAATTTTTTGAAAAAGATTTATTCATCCGTGCTAATGGAATTCATATGAAAAGATTTCACATAATGAAGAAACAGGAGAACAACTTGTGCCCGATTTCGACCGCTGACCACCATAGCATAATTCCCTTATTTTTCATGTAAGAAAGGCAAGACCACACACAGGGCCGGCATTAAGACTATTGTCCCGATTAGGCCCAATTGTTTACCGCGCTCACAGGGTCAGCGCGCCAAACAATTTTTTTAAAACACATCTATAGAGGGAAAGTAATTGTAAAGCGAATGAAGAATACCTTTACTTCAATATCATATAAAATTTGTTTAAAAGTTTATTTTTTGAATGCTGTTCTCACACGGGGCCTGCTCGCGTAAATTAAAGGGCCACTTAAGTTACCACATAATACTTACTGAATCAATGAACAATTTCCTAAAAATAGGTATTGAAACGAATTAAACTGCTTCCACCTGGGTATAAGAAAAAGATTCAGACATCCTTAGTATTCATCTGGAAAGAGTTCACGTAATGAAACAAAAGCAAACAACTACTACTCCACTTAGACCGCTGAGCAACATATCGAAATTCATTTATTTAAAGAAAAGATAATTTGTTAGAAAGGCCACACCACACCACACAAGTTACGAAATATGATAGATGTGATCTATAAACAATTTCTTAAAGAGCTAATGGAACGAAAAAGCTGCTTTCAATTGCGTATATGAAAGCTAGAAAGAAAAGTCTTCATTCACGGCCGATCTGTTTGTACGAGTCTCAGTGTGTCAAGAAACGATTGTGAAAATCTGATAAGAAAGGTATGTTCATAGCAAAACTATGTAAAGACTCGATGGAAGCTTTAAAGAAGAGTTTAACGCCATTTTTCAGCACACGATAGGCTATACATGGCGGCCAGTATTGATGGTGGAGGAAGAACCCGGGAAAACCGCCAGAAAGAACCACCGACCCACGAGAAGCTACTAGCAGGCTTTGTCACATACCCACATTCTCCGAATCTGAGACTCGAACCCACGAAGACAGAGGTGAGATGGCAGTGATCCGTAACGAAGAGCGCTTTAGACCACTGGGCCAGTCGGGGCCCCATTTAACGAAGAGACTACACAACGTGGGAAAAACTAGGAATACTGATAGACAAAGATAATTACATATCTCTTCTAACCAATTCTAATACAATATTTGCTAATAGGAAGAATAACAAATATATCACAATAAAGTATATCGTAAGCCATATTTGGAGAAAATGTAAGCTAGCCAGATGTAAATATTATGATGCAAAAGAAATCACTCACGAATGTATGCATACGGAAACAATGACATGTTTCCTGCCCTTAACATTTACGAGACAACAATCAGAAAATGTTCAAAACTGAACGGAAAAAACTAACATTTTCGTTAATTTCGAAGCGTATTTCCTTAATGTACTGTTTGTTCTTTCCGCCTTTCTTTTATTCAGAGAAAGGAAAGATAAGATAGCTTCACCATTTCAAATGTTCTAGAGAGTTCAAAAGGATTTAGTCCATTGAAGCAATGACTTTAATAACGTAACAATCTGTAAATGGGAGTTAAACTGATCTTGTTGATAACAAAATATAATATCGTCCAATGCTAAGGTATATGCATGCAAAGTGAAATACTAATAGATTCATTCAAGTCCTGCGTGTTGTAACCTGATGGTACTATATAATCTGGCATTGTCAGACTTACAAAGCTGGAATTAGTGAAACATAAGCCATGTATTATCTAATGAATTAGTCACAGTCCAACCAACTTAATCGGTTTAAAACGGTCATTAACGAGTAACAGTTTGCCCTACGATCACAAAATAAAAGCTCCGTCTGAGAGTATGAACGTCGTAGTGTGGAAGTAAGCACCTGCTAAGCGACTGAAAAATCATTGTAAGTTTATATATAGGCTGCAATAGTTGTACTTCCGATCTGTTATTCACTTTAATTAGATATCATTTCTAGTTTCCGTTTTTATTATTAACACTGAAAGCTCATTTTCAATGTATCGGTACATTTGTAGATACAAGATTTTGTTGTTTCTTTTTCTTACTTTAAATGTATTAAGATTGCATGATCCAAGATGTTTAATTACAAGTTGCATTATGATTCTACTATTACGTTAAAATATGTTATTTATTAAAGTTTAGATTAAACAATCTAAATGTACGAAGAAACTATTGTGAAATCTCTCTCTCTCTCTTTCTTTCACTCTCTCACTACATAGATGGAATATAAATAGTACGGGGAAAATCACATTTGTTCTACTAGTCAACACCGCATTCATTGCCTAAAACAATAAAAGGAATAGGCACAAATATCAAATCCAATACGGGCATGGCACGACAAGGAATCTCAGCTAAGGAATCATCAAAATTATTTTCCATAGAAATGATCCGAAATCATCAACAACGCGCCAGTCCACGGGCTCTTGCAATCGTATAGGAAACCAGTTAGTATGCATATTTGCTACAGTGATCTCCGCTCTGCTGATCTGCACGCATAAACTCCATAAATAATAGACAGGTAACCGTGAAATAACCAAGCACAAGTACATTGCACGTTGCCATACACAATGCTATTTCTAAAATAAATAGACTCAAGCTCATTTTAAGTAGCCATTATATATTTTTTAAAAATTCGTTACGAAGAAAGTGATAAATAATTGATTCATTTGGAAGTAATTTCATTATAAATACATTGGTGGAAATTATATCCTGTCTGATTTCACCAAAGTTGGCTTTGCATTAGGAAGATATTATATTTGGTTCGTGAAATTTCGGACAGAAGATGGATTGGGTGAGTCAGCCGAAATGTATCCGATCTGGTTTGAATTTGCTGGTAAGAAATTGGTTTCGAATGGTTTTGAGCAACAACGCAAACTATATTACTTACGATTACAACTGGCTGTGCAAAGAGATACAGCTTCAAACGTACTGCATCTCGCTTAAAGGCATTGAATGGGTTGTTCGGAATAGCCAGTGTCACTTTTCCAAGATGTAATATTACTCAAATATGAACAAATTATTGATTTGTTATTTTCAGACAAAAACAGAAAAAATGCGTACTCTGATCATTGTGTACCTCTCTCTGACGGTGACCAGTTCCAGTTTGGTCCTGGCAAAATCACTTGGTAAGCATTCCAGTAGGCTGCTTTTTCCGTCTGTCTGTATCGTTATCTGTACTAGCGTTAGGAATATATGTCCTTCATATAATATGTCTATATTGAATATTGATCAAAGGTACAAAGGATCAGGTTGGCCAGATTAGTTTGTGAGGGGTGGGAGCGAGGAGATCCTAGAGATAAACATGTTTCAAATATCGTTATCAACAAATCCAGTTTTCGGTTGAAGATAAGAAACCACATTTGTTTAGAACTCACCAATGATGTATTGTAACAGAACCAAGGCATTATATTTGCTGCTAACTTCGAAACAATAGAAATATATGAATATGTCAACGTAATTGGTCACTGATTTATTTGCTAAGCAAGTGATATTTCAATGTAATTCATAGACTGGTCTTTATTCCAGCAGATTAGCCAACATACTAAGACAGACGATAGAGATGTCTTCACGTCTGCATCAAAGTTTTACACTATGGGACATGTAACAGGTTATGAATTACAATTGTAAACAAACATAATGATGTCATGTCTGTATTTTAATTATAACTTTCAAGCTTCTTTATGCTAAAGTTTAAGCAGAATATTTATCAGTGGAGAAAGCTGAATGAGTAGACTTTTGATAGTGTTATTATAAGCAAAGAGCAGACACCCTGGTGTAAATTAGTGCCAATGCCTCGTATTGTATTCATGCAAATTAGACTCGTGTCCACTTTTCTTTGTCTTTTGATTAAAGTATAACGTCAAAAACATTTAAACAGTATTTACATTAAGAAGGAAGTCTTAATATGATCATGCTGTTCCGAATATATTCGTATCATTGATGATATGTAGTATGTTTATTTGTCAATGCAATCTACAAGTAAACTGCCTTCTTGACATGTTTTCCAAATGTTAATTAAGTTTCGTCCATGAAAACATTACATTCCCCGAGAAAAAAATGAATATCAAATTTTCGGTCAACTGTTCTAGCATAATGATTCTCTTTTTTCACTACACTAATCAATTTGTTTGGTGAGTTTAACCCAGCAAATAACGAATAGTAATTGATACCATATAATACCTGTCCATTACTGATGTCTTCATGTACAACTGTTCTCCTATATTATCATCGTTGGAGCATAGTGACCGAGCCAGTATGGAAGGCATCGCATAAAACCCATGAATTTCCCGACTTTTATTTAATCGGGTAATTCGTTCTGGTTGTTACTCGTTAGCAGATTAGTGTTCTTAAACAACTTGTCTAGCAGCAACGTTTTGCACTAGTGACAATATTTATCAAACAACAATAGTGCCTTCATATTCCATGCTTGCTATTGCAAGACATGCTCAATTAGCTACAATGTACCCTAGAACATGTGTTGACACCGTTCACAACTATTTAGTCTCTGATTCAATGTTTTAAAATTTATTTAGTTAGATTTTGTTTATAAGCTCAACAATATGATATACTCAATGTTATGCATACTAAGCTGATTGTTAAAGGGAAGACAAAACTAATGCTTGTATTTTCTCCGCCTTAGTGTCGTTTTCCAACGAATTGTTTTCAATTGTCTTGAATCCGATAAAATCAGTTCAGTCTCCAACCGGATGATACATCAAAACATTAAAATGTAAGAACATGTTTTTCACCAGAACTGTCTTAATACTATAATATACAAAAAGGTTTTGCTTTAAGATAGTGCTGCATATTAGCGGAAGCAAGCGTATTTTGTTCATAGTGATACACAAGGAGGAGGTTGTCTCTCTTTTACGGTAGATCTAGCCTCGGATTAAGTAGATTCTCAAATTACAAAACGTGGCGTCCATCTTACATAAGTCAGTGTTGTTCTTCTTTTCGACTGGACTATTGAATGGTGACAGGAATCTTCGTCGAGCAAATGCCGATGACACCGGTAATTGTGAAAAATGAGTGTAAATGTCCTTCTGTTATCTTTTGTCAAGCAGCTGAACAAGAGGTTAGTAAAAACAATGTTTTTTTTTCTTCTTCAGATTGTCTCCTTTTCACAGCCCACGGAGATGTAAGAAACTGTATCGGAAAAAGACTTGTTAGAGCTGCAAATGAAACGCTCAAATCGACATCTGGGCCTACTGCAAACTCGTCTGGCAGTATAACTCCAGCAATGACCTCTCTACCTATAACAATACCTCATATATCTTTTACTTCTGCAACCACGTCTCGAGAATTTAGGAATGGTCCATCTGTGACAGTTCAGCCTCATCCAATTGAGACTATATCTCGGAATCCAGGAACTGTAACTGACGTTGGACACACTTTTAGAGTGCCAAATAGTACAAATGCTGCTATATCCAGTTCTATAAATCCCGCAATATCTACGAATTCTGCATCTGTAGCTGGAGCTGGAAAAGCTTTGACAGAGAGACCTACTAGAAATCCCGTTGCATCCCGTAATCCTGCATCTGGCTCTGGTCAAACTTCTACTGTTCGATATACTAGATATCCCACTACAAGCCGAATGAGCACCATTTCTGATCCTGATCGCAATCATACAATGCCTTCGCCTACAAAGAAACAGTAACTCGGAATCCTGCATCTGCGAATGGTCTATAGTTTACTCCTCCAATTCCATCGAATGCATATATAACTATAAATCCTGTATCTGGAGCTGGTCATACTTTTGTTATTCAACTTTCTAAAAAATACCACAATCTCTCGGAATCCTGCATGCGCAGCTTGAGCAGGACAAACTCTTTCTTATAGTGCCATCTGCTACAAATGCTACAATGGAACGTAATCATACATCTTGAGCTGGATAAATGTATTGTTCCCACTTCGACAAATGTCAGTATAACCTGTGTCTCTATCAGGAAACCTGCATCCGGAGTTTGTTCAAATAATTCAGATCCACCTACAACAAATCTTACGGCTGCGAATGGTCAAACCTTTACTGTCCGACTTTCACCAAATGCTTTTATAACTAGAATTCCTGTATCTGCGAATGTAAAAGAATCTAACAATAATACTAGCTAAATAATTCTTCGAAAGCTCGGAATCGTGTATCCCATAAATGCTACTATAATCTAAAATCCTCTATCTGGAGCTGGTCATAATCTTTCATTACCGATTGCAACATATGCTAAGATAAGTTGGAAATATACGTCCTGGGACGGTCGAAATTTTATAATTAGCCACAAATGGTGGAATATCTTGTATTCTTTTATCTGGAGAGGGTTGTAGTTTTACCCTATAACTTGCCATATATGCTAGAAGAACTGGGAATTATAAAGCTCGGACTTGTCTAACGTTTTCTGTTCCATTGATAATATACGTTGCTTCTACTCGGAGTCAAATATCAGGTCGCAATTTGCATTTGCCACTTGCAGAAAATGTTACCTAATTCTTTGAACAACTGCAAATGCTGAGCCTAGGAATAGTATAGCTTCTACTGTACCACTACCTACAAATACTACAATAACTCGGAATCCCGAATGTAGAGTCGGTCAAAATATTACAGTGCCACGTTTGACAAATCTTAATAATTTGGATTCATCCATCAAGGGGTGGTGTAACTTTTGATGCTCCATTTCCTTCAAATACTACATTAATACGGATTTGTACAGTCTGGACTGGTCATACTCTCACAGTGCCAAATGATACAAATGCCGCTATAACTGGAAATCCTCTATCAGATCATGGTCGAAAGTTCAATATTCCACTTACTACAAATGTCACTATAAATATGAATTCTGCATCTAGCTATGCTCAAACTTTTACTTTTCTATTAAACACAAATCAAATATAGTATGTAATCAAGTATATGGAGATTATTAAAATCTTCCATACCCGACTGCTACATATGTTACAATAAATTGGAATCCTGCACCTGGAGTAAGTAATAATGTTAGTTTTAGACCTTCCCATTTGAACCTACTAAACTTTGACAATCATACAATGGCTATCTCAAGTTTTCGGTAATTTAAACAATGTAGTATGCATTTATCAAAGCGACAACATTCCTCTCTCTATTTCATAATGCGAATACGGATTTTCAATTTATTTAAATATGTTCAGTTTCAAACGAATCCTCTATATTCCACCAATTCACTCGACCATCATTTACACGAGAATGGTTCAGAAACTCTGTATCTTTTCATTAAAACTGGTTTAATTCTACAATTCTTATATTAATCTTCATGCCTATCCATCTATCTATGTGTATATCTATCTATCTATCTCTCTATCTATCTATCTATATATATATATATATATATATATATATATATATATATATATATATATATATATATATATATATATATATATATATATTTACCTATATATCTGTCTATCTATTTATCGATCTATCTGTCTATATATCTCTATATAACTATCTATGTATGTATCAATCAATCTATCTATCTATCTATCTATCTATCTATCTATCTATCTATCTATCTATCTATCTATCTATCTATCTATCTATCTCTGATGACTATTAATGCCAACATTGTAACGGGAGTATATCTTATACACATATCATTTGTTCATATATGGCAGGTCACACATTCAGCGTTACGTATCCTGCAAATTAGATACTAAGTCATGAGAACCAGAACATTGGTCTGATCATCATGTTTTCAAAGTAACCCATCTAACTATGCATTAATTAAATGAATAAGGTATGCATTCAAATTTATCTATTTCGTGATGCATCCCGGATTGTCAACTTCAGAATTCAAAATTGCAACCAAACATGTATGTATGTATGTATGTATGTATGTATGTATGTATGTATGTATGTATGTATCTATGTATGTATGTATGGATGTATGTATGTTGTATGTATGTATGTATTTATGTATGTATGTATGTATGTATGTATGTATGTATGTATGTATGTTGTACGTATGTATGTATGTATGTATGTATGTATGTATGTATGTATGTATGTATGTATGTATGTATGTATGTTTGTAAACTAAGTAAATGAAAAAGGAATACCCAAAAGTTTTATAGAATATTATAAATACAGTATTTGTCTAAAATACAAAGTTAAAACTTAGAAGTTAACTAGTATCGTGAATTAATTTCCAAATAGTCCTAAAGGTGATATCACAATTTTAAGCATATGTACATCCCAAGAGACTTCAAGCGTTCGTCCGATGTAAGTCCATTCTTAAATGTGCTGATTTGACATCAGCCCTGTACAGTGTTTATATGCTAACAGTCTTGATGTATGACAAAGTCACAATTAACTATGACTTTAAATGTATTAACAGTAAGTTTCAACCTAGTGATTACATAGTTATTTTATGAACACAGTGGCAGTCAAATGAATAATTAGAATTTTCAAAAATCATCGCAAGCAATAACTGAAAACATCTAGAACACCGATTCCTCTACCGATATTTAAAAACGAAATAAATAACTATGTTGCTCACTGCCATATATAAAAACAATTTCGCAATTAGATATCAGGATCAGATTCGTTATTTCATTTCCAGAACATTCTAAATTGTCAACAAGGACATGACCTTAAGCAGCCAACCAGTCATAAATAATGTAGACCAGAATTTACAAGGAGAACATCAACAACCTGAAGTAAAATACCATCAGCATCTTAATCAAGGGCACTTCTACAACCTTCCAAGTTTGATGGCGACGTAATTATATTTCCCCCAATCTTTTTGGGTATAATTTACTGACTGAATGGGACACTGAGCTGGTGGAATTTTTACACACCTGATATAAAATCATAAGCTTATTCAATTTCAAGATGGTAAAATAAACGAGTTTCAAATTTGAATCAGAAACTATGATGGCTGCAAGTTTCTTTCTTGCATGGTCGCACGATTATCTGAAGCACTAAAACCAGTTCAACGAACAATGTCTTTTTAAATTACATATATTTACAGCTTTCTGTCGTCACATCATGTAGTTTTCACAAGTTAATTTGTCCG
This sequence comes from Sinohyriopsis cumingii, assembly GCA_028554795.2. Taxonomy (NCBI): domain Eukaryota; kingdom Metazoa; phylum Mollusca; class Bivalvia; order Unionida; family Unionidae; genus Sinohyriopsis; species Sinohyriopsis cumingii. The sequence continues at coordinate 93,907,941 of CM068833.1, read as the reverse complement.
TTACTTGAAATAGAAATATTTTTACTGGCGTTTGCTATGTTACAAATAATTAAAACAAGCCTGATTCCCTTAACTCTCACGCGTCTGAAATGTAGTGGATACATTATGCGTCCGTGTTGTGATATGATGCATGTAAAAATGTTTTATTTCGTACATCATCATATATACTGACATGTTATTACGGACCTTGCAATAGTTGGGAAAAATAAATAGAAACTGGGAGAAAAGACATAGCAACTGTGGTCGTCATTATCTTGAATTTCAAAGGAAATAAAAGAAATCTCTATTTTCATGATTCAACATATGTCACATTTCTATTTTCTTTCGCACGAATCAGCAAAAAGTTTGACTTCAATGTATTTAGATATAAAGTTATTCCGCATTAATAACAGTACACATATATGCGCAATGAAATATATCTGGTTTAAATGAACCTAACATTGAAAGGTTATGCAATATTATGCGCACATGCACTCTTATATCATCACGGCTTCAGATCATTCGATAAAATCTAAAACAAATATTTAACAAGCAAAATAAAGTAGTCCAATACTAGTTCACCTTATGTTTTACAATAACGTCATTTGAGTTTGATAATTTCCACAAAACCAAAGAAGGCAGCTATTAAAACAGCTGTCTTGTAAAGAGTAACATCATAACCTACAACAAGAAAACTCATCCCACACAAAACGACACAAAAAGACCATAGTAAGAAACAACAACTACTATTTCACTAAGGGTGTGGTGTTTACATATACGGGATGTGTCAAGGAAATTTGCGCACGACGTTTACTCACCCATATCAATACCCCAACACCTTTTGCTGCCGTTGTTCTCCGATATGTTTCATTCCCTGTTATGTGACTGGGTAAGGAGATTGTTTTCAACGTAACGTGTACCATATTCCATTATTCCAATTGCATGCTATACTGTTAGATATCACATTTGAAATTATTGCTGCTGATGTTGCCATTGTATTTAAAGGCAACATAGTTTGATACTGTTTTTATTATACAATGTGAATGTTCTGAACTTAAACAATGAAAAGTACGTAGTCGGATGACTCAAAAGATATAAAGTCCATTGAAAGCATTTTATTGCAAATGATATACAAGCATTTATTATAGAAGAAATAGTGAAAAGCAAAATGCGATAAAAAGAAATAAACTTTTATTTGAGTATAAGGTACATGCAGATGCAGGGAGATTTAAAGATGTTTATTAATATATCCTCCTTTTCAAAACAAATAACGCTTATCATCTTAAGGAGAAAGAGAAACATTGTTTACCTACACAAATTATATCTCGGGATGGAATTCATGTCATGTGAGAATAATTCAACCACCTCTTTGAATGACATTCCATATACATAATCATTCTTATAATAGTGTATTTCGCAATCCTGCGTATTTTGTTACATTACGTTGATTACGTTACACGTCACGTCACAACGCTAATGCAGAGCAAGCCTAAATCATTACTTGACAAAGCAATTCTACGACTATATCGGTTATTTAGAGTATAATGATAACGTCAGAAATTTCTAGCACAGTAAGTCGACTGTAAGTTGATTTATATAATTTTGTGTTAAATTTGCTTGAATAACTAATCCAACGTCTACATCTATTATTCTTGTTTTTCATGTGAAACTCACTTTGAAGTTTACACGATTTCTTGTCCAAAGTACATTTCTCTTGTTTCTTTAAAAATTTTAATTCCTTTTCAATACAGACCCAGTCATCAACGTCAAAATAAAGTTAAGCACATTTCTTGTTATTTTACGTTTCTTTTACGAGAAATGTTTGCGTGTGTGTCTGTGCGTGTATTTTCGCTTTGGTATTCTGGGAGTGATTGTTTGTTACTTATAACGTTGTGTGAACCATTGCTCGACGTACTTAGACGTTTAGGCAATGTACTCGTTCTAAACAAACGTCGTGGATTCCAAACATGCTTTTCGATATATTGATTAATTATGATATTGAATTCAGTGAATTAAAGTTTACAATTGCATAGATTTTACCCACAAATAACGTCAACAATGCATACCTGTCTATCTATCTATCGATGGATAGATATATAGATAGATACATACAAAGATAGACAGATAGATAGATTAATAGATCTTCATTCATTCATTCATATATATATATTCATTTATTCCGTAGTTTTCCTCCTTTCTGAGATGATTAACATTGAGATATATACAGACACGAAATTGCTACGGACAAAACTTACAATAACATTTATAAATCACACATACAATTCATATACTCACATACAAATTACATATTCCTACAGACCTAAATGGCAATTCCTTTTCCATGTGTATTGTTTGTATAGCGTTTACTACCAATTAAAAGATAAGTCTCGTTTTCTCTGATTCAACATAATCTATCAGGTACACAACACAATTTTCAGATTTGAGAATTACTAGGGACTTTACATCATAATTTAAAAGCAGTTATATAGCTACCTAATCTATGCTATGCCGATAAGTTTAAACTTTTTCTTTGACCTTGGTATTGGCCATAAAATGGCGTGTTTAATGGAATGATGTACATGTTTTATCTTTGAAAAGAATAAGTAATCAAGTATATGGAGATTATTAAAATCTTCCATACCCGACTGCTACATATGTTGCAATAAATTGGAATCCTGCACCTGGAGTAAGTAATAATGTTAGTTTTAGACCTTCCCATTTGAACCTACTAAACTTTGACAATCATACAATGGCTATCTCAAGTTTTCGGTAATTTCAACAATGTAGTATGCATTTATCAAAGCGACAACATTCCTCTCTCAATTTCGTAATGCGAATACGGATTTTCAGTTTATTTAAATATGTTCAGTTCAAACGAATCCTCTATATTCCACCAATTCACTCGACCATCATTTACACGAGAATGGTTCAGAAACTCTGTATCTTTTCATTAAAACTGGCTCAATTCTACAATTCTTATATTAATCTTCATGTCTATCCGTCTATCTATGTGTCTATCTATCAATCTATCTATCTATCTCTCTATATATCTATCTATATATCTATCTATCTATCTATCTATCTATCTATCTATTTACCTATATATATATATCTATCTATTTCTCGATCTATCTGTCTATATATATCTCTATATAACTATCTATGTATGTATCAATCAATCTATCTATCTTTCAATATATCTATCTATCTATCTATCTATCTATCTATCTATCTCTCTTACTCTGGTGACTATTAATGCCAACATTGTAACGGAAGTATATCTTATACACATATAATGTGTTCATATATGGCAGGTCACACATTCCGCGTTACGTATCCTGCAAATTAGATACTAAGTCTTGAGAACCAGAACATTGGTCTGATCATCATGTTTTCAAAGTAACCCATCTAACTATGCATTAATTAAATGAATAAGGTATGCATTCAAATTTATCTATTTCGTGATGTCATCCCGGATTGTCAACTTCAGAATTCAAAATTCCAACAAAACATGTATGTATATATGTATGTATGTATGTATGTATGTATGTATGTATGTAGTATGTATGTATGTATGTATGTATGTATGTATGTATGTATGTTGTACGTATGTATGTATGTATATATGTATGTATGTATGTATGTATGTATGTATGCATATATGTATGTATGTATGTATGTATGTATGTATGTATGTATGTATGTATGTATGTATGTATGTATGTACGTATGTTTGTAAACTAAGTAAATGAAAAAGGAATACCCAAAAGTTTTATAGAATATTATAAATACAGTATTTGTCTAAAATACAAAGTTAAAACTTAGAAGTTAACTAGTATCGTGAATTAATTTCCAAATAGTCCTAAAGGTGATATCACAATTTTAAGCATATGTACATCCCAAGAGACTTCAAGCGTTCGTCCGATGTAAGTCCATTCTTAAATGTGCTGATTTGACATCAGCCCTGTACAGTGTTTATATGCTAACAGTCTTGATGTATGACAAAGTCACAATTAACTATGACTTTAAATGTATTAACAGTAAGGTTCAACCTAGTGATTACATAGTTATTTTATGAACACAGTGGCAGTCAAATGAATAATTAGAATTTTCAAAAATCATCGCAAGCAATAACTGAAAACATCTAGAACACCGATTCCTCTACCGATATTTAAAAACGAAATAAATAATTATGTTGCTCACTGCCATATATAAAAACAATTTCGCAATTAGATATCAGGATCAGATTCGTTATTTCATTTCCAGAACATTCTAAATTGTCAACAAGGACATGACCTTAAGCAGCCAACCAGTCATAAATAATGTAGACCAGAATTTACAAGGAGAACATCAACAACCTGAAGTAAAATACCATCAGCATCTTAATCAAGGGCACTTCTACAACCTTCCAAGTTTGATGGCGACGTAATAATATTTACCCCAATCTTTTTGGGTATAATTTACTGACTGAATGGGACATTGAGCTGGTGGAATTTTTACACACCTGATTTAAACTAATAAGATTATTCAATTTCAAGATGGTAAAATAAACGAGTTTCAAATTTGAATCAGAAACTATGATGGCTGCAAGTTTCTTTCTTGCATGGTCGCACGATTATCTGAAGCACTAAAACCAGTTCAACGAACAATGTCTTTTTAAATTATATATTTACAGCTTTCTGTCGTCACATCATGTAGTTTTCACAAGTTAATTTGTCCGTTACTTGAAATAGAAATATTTTTATTGGCGTTTGCTATGTTACAAATAATTAAAACAAGCCTGATTCCCTTAACTCTCACGCATCTGAAACGTAGTGGATACATTATGCGTCCGTGTTGTGATATGATGCATGTAAAAATGTTTTATTTCGTACATCATCATATATACTGACATGTTATTACGGACCTTGCAATAGTTGGGAAAAATAAATAGAAACTGGGAGAAAAGACATAGCAACTGTGGTCGTCATTATCTTGAATTTCAAAGGAAACAAAAGAAATCTCTATTTTCATGATTCAACATATGTGACATTTCTATTTTCTGTCGCACGAATCAGCAAAAAGTTTGACTTCAATGTATTTAGATATAAAGTTATTCCGCATTAATACCAGTACACATATATGCGCAATGAAATATATCTGGTTTAAATGAACCTAACATTGAAAGGTTATGCAATATTATGCGCACATGCACTCTATATCATCACGGTTTCAGATAATTCGATAAAATCTAAAACAAATATTTAACGAGCAAAACAAACCAGTCCAATACTAGTTGACCTTATGTTTTACAATAACGTCATTTGAGTTTGATAATTTCCACAAAACCAAAGAAGGCAGCTATTAAAACAGCTGTCTTGTAAAGAGGAACATCATAACCTACAACAACAAAACTCATATATATATAGATCGTCAATCGGTGGCGATCATGACCATTTAATGTCATCGATCCACTGGTGGTGGGTCCGGAGATGGCTGATCAGTCCGATCCGGGCCTGGAAGAGTCCGTTGCCGTGGGGACATGGATGTGCAGGTTGCTGGCCGGGAGGTGCGGAACTGATGTACCTGGATTTGCGTAGATTACGTTTATCAGCAGCGTCCACCAGTCTTTCCTGCTAAAAGGCTTCTGCACCAGCGTTGACATGACTGTGCCATGCAGATCGGTTATTAGCGACACTCTCCCATCTATCAGGATCAATGCCTAGGTTCTACAGCGAAGCCTTGAGGGTGTCCTTGTATCTCTTTTTTAACCACCGTGAGACCTTTTGCTTGTTGCATCTCTCCATAAAATACCTTCTTAGGTAGGAAATTCTACCGGCATGTGGACAAAATGACTAGCCCATCGGAGTTGTGCCTTGCACAGCTTGGTGTGGATACTTGTCATGCCGACCTTAGCGAGCATCTCTGTGTTTCGTACCTTGTCCTGCCATCTGATTTTCAGTAGTTTCAACAGGACCTCATATGAAAGTGGTTCAGGTTTTTAACATGGCGACTATACAGAGTCCATATCTCGCAAGCATAGAGGAGGGTGGGGAGAACAACCGCTGCGTAGACTTTGTGTTTGGTGGCAAGCTTGATGCCTCTGCTATCCCAGACATTTGAGCGGAGTCTACCAACTGCTATGCTGTCTTTGGCAATCCTAGTGTTAACCTCATCTTCTATGTGGACTGCTTGTGAGAGGGTGCTACCGAAGTATGTGAACCTGTCTACATTTTTGAGCTAATGGCCATTGACAGAGATGGATGGTTATACGTAATCTTCTCCAGGAGCTGGCTGATGCAGAACCTCGGTCTTGCTGGTAGAGATGGTGAGTCCGAAGTTGGAGTACGCTGTGGAAAAAAGGTACATTCTATGTTGTATGCCTGCCTCTGTGCACAGGCACAGTTATCTGCAAACAGCAGGTCGCGAATGTTCTCAACTTGGACATTGGTTTTGGCTTGGAGCCTCCTCCGGTTGAGCGACTTCCCATCCAGACGCTATCTGAGACCTACTCCAACATTGCTGTCCTTGAAAGCATCCATCAACATTGCGGAGAAGATGAGGCTGAATGGAGTAGGGGCTAAGACGCATGCTTGTTTCACACCATTCGTAACTGCAAAGGGTTTGGAATAGTTACCCTAGCCCTGGACTCTGGCAAACATGCCATCATGAAACTGTCTCGCCATTTCAATGAAGACTTCTGGACATCGAAATTTGGCCATGATCTTCCAAAGGCCTTCGCGGCTGACAGTGTCGACTGCCTTAGTCAGGTCCACGAAGGTGGTGTATAGCTGGACATTTTGTTCAATATATTGTTCTTGCATCTGCCTGGCAGCAAAGGTCATGTCGATGGTGCCTCTCCCCTTTCTGAAGCCATACTGCCTTTCTGGCAGTAGGCCATGATCAAGGTGTTATGTGAGTCTGTTCAGCGGTAGCCTGGCTAGCATCTTGCCAGCGATGCAGAGTACAGAAATTCCTCTATGGATGTCGCAGGACTGGCGATTTCCTTTGCATTTGTAAAGGTGAACGATAGATGCATCTTTAAATTCATGGGGCATGCGTTTCATATTCCACATGCCACAAAACATCTCTGTTAGTCTTCCCACTAACTTAGGCCCACCAGACTTGTAGATCTATGCTCCTTGAGCTTTTTTACTAGCTTTTATTGCGGCTAGGCAGACGGAAGATGTTGTTTGTGACCAGTATTTCAAATGTTGCGCACATTCTCAAGAGTAAATATCCATTGCTGTTGCAGTTGCCACTTTCATGTATACCAATAACTCCCTTCCACGAGATTTGGTCCGCTGCAACTCTGGCGTTAAAATCACCAAGAATGATCAGCCTGTCTGACTTTGGTACCGAAACTATCAGTTTCCAGATCCTGGTAGAACTTGTCTTTAGCTTCATCCGAGTAGGTCATGGTTGGTGCACAATCACTAATGAGTGTGGTTCGCTTTTTTCCATGTAATGGTAGCTTCAGCATTATAAGCCGGTCATTAATTCCTTTTGGCAAGATGGAGAGCTTATTCACCAAACTAAACTGGACAGCGAATCCAACTCCAGACTCCCGACGTTTATCGGTGCCACGAAAACTCCAGAAAAAGGTGTAACGAGCTCCAACTTCAGTCAGTTGGCCCTCGTCGGCCAAGCGAGTTTAACTTAGGGCTGCTATCTCTATCTTGTAGCGAGCAAGTTCTCTTGCAATCAGGGCAGTTCTTCTCTCTGGTCTGTCAGCCTATGCACGATCCAATAGAGTGCCTAAGTTCCACGCACCAGGAATGAGCGGAAAAGTTTGGGTTTTCTTTGTATTTCGATCGCAAGAATGGGATTCCCTCCAACCGCGGTAAGCTGGTCGGGGTAGATGAAGCAGGCATATTTTAGGGCACATTTTCTAGCCCCTTCCTCAGGCTATGGAGGTAAGCAGCGCTATCCTGAAAAGGTCTGCTTAGTCGCTCAGACGGCTGCCGATATCCATTTCTGCTTCAGATCAATAGAATACGACCATATGGCCTGAGCCGCCTGCATACACGTCCGCCACTACGGCTACCAGTGCATCCACACCTGCCGCTTTGCAGCTCGCCCATCGCCGCATGACTTGGGTACGGGTGATGACATCAATGAGTTGCGCGTCAGTTGGATTAAAGTGAGGAAGAGTTCCGCTGCGTAAGCCTCACTCTCTCGTCCAGGCTCTACTTTGTCCAGTTGCAAGACGTGGTCAAGACGGCTGAAATGAAGACTGGATGCAGCGGATGACCAAGGCGTCCTACGTGTCGTGCCGTGCTCTTAGCGCACCACATCGCTTTGCTGGGTCCGCCTTTATGCCCGTTGAACAGCTGATGGTTCCTGCGCGCAGTCCACCGGTTCCAGTCTTCACATGCAATGGTAGACAATTCCTGGATCACCGGGGGTCTGAAACCCATCAGTTACTCTCAACCTGGTTTGGCTGGCCAGTCGAAGCCGTTGTCCGTGGTGTGGCCCCTCCGCATGCTACAACTTCTTGAAGCCACAGGTGAGAGTTGAGCGCCAAGTGGAGACCAAAGGTGGACTAGCTACCTCCGAGGAAATAAAACTACTACCCCCACCTGATATTGTTTTTTGCTCGAGGTAGTAATTCAATGTTGTAATCTGGAATATTTCATTATATGAATGTTGAAAGAAATAGTGGCAAATAGCTTTTCCTTATAAACATGACATAAATAATGGTTTGATAGTGATTTCTCAATAAACATCTTATCACAGCAGACTGGTTATTATCCAAAAGCTTAAACTGTATGTATATCTAAAATAGACCTTTTAAATATACTTTCGTCTGGAAAAGATCATTTTGAAAATATATAAGGAATACGTGCTAAGACTTCTTTCGTAATAACTTCATATTGGAATAGTAATATTTCTAGTGCCATTACCGAAAAGGAAGCGAGTTTTATTATGCATTTCCATATTGTGTATAGGAATTTTGTTTAAGTTTGTTGACTGTTGTAATTTGTAAAAATCATATCACATATCTAATTTTTTCATATTTGTAGAATATAATCACCATTTGTAAACAAGATATGTCGTAACTAGTTGAAGTCATTCATTTTAGATTATATTTTAATAAAATGATCATTTCTAAGCAACATGTTCATATTGATTTAAATTATTAGCTAATAATTAAGTAAAGAGCCACGTCTTTCTTATAGCTCGGTTATTAATTCATTATGATGATTGAGGTTTTTGTTCCCCAAAAGATGCAACCAAGGTTATTTAGATTCAAATTATTCATTCCTATTTTGAGATCTGTCTAGTGGAATTAATGTTTTTCAGCTTGGCGATACATTCAGAATGACGAATTCGAAATACATTCTATGTGACGATTTCATGTCTAGAAAGTGAAATTGGTAAGAACATTGCAGAACCAGATGAAAACACATTGTCTCTGTTTATCGCGTAAGGCTATCTATTTGAAGAACTACGGAATAATTTCTTCGACTGCGGTGCACAAACAGATAAACAAATAATTGACCAATCTTTACGAATCTTTGACTGCTCCGGTGATCTAGGGGTTAGAGCGTCCGCCTCGGATGCAGAATGTTGCGGGTTTGAGCCACGGCTGAATCACACCTTTTCAAAATTGCATTAACAGCTGTCGCGCGAGGCGCTCAGTAATAATATATTCGTGTTAAGATATGTCTGCTGAATGTTGTCCCAGTGCTAGTTCCAGTGTTAGACATCAATATTAAACGCCACATTGCAGACATCGTAGCGATAGGACTGAAAATGTTTTAATGCTAAGTTAAAAATAAAAATCAAAGACACACACACACAAATAAATACGACTGCAAACATTTGCTTCATTTATCAAATCGATATTTTCCGATAATCCAGAAAATTATCTTGAGGAAACGATATGAACCGGAGCTATGGCATCGTTTACATTATCATTTTCCAATGAACATAGCCGCACTCAGACTTTATCCAACAAATTAGATACTTTACAGATTTTATACGATTGACGTCCTTCAAATTAAGGTCACGGCCGTCTTTTAAATTAAGCAACAAAATTATGAAAGCAAGATATGACGGGACAACTGAACACAGGCTTAACACAAGGTCAAGAATATAACACTGGTTGTATGATTAGAAACATTAATGGCTAACTAAAGCAAGTGCAAGAGAAGTATTTCAGTCATTCTGATGAGACTGACCTAGTCTTAATTAAGGAAGGAAAACATTTTCCACTTTTCTTTTATGAAATCAATTAGCAGTCCATCAAAACAAAATCAGAAATGAATATTATTATAAATATTCTTAACGGAGTGTTATTAGGTCATTTGGTCTTACACGTTTACTTCAATAAAGAATTATTTTGCAAGCGTTTTGTGTATTATCTGGTTTTCAGACGTAAGTGAATCTAAGCAAACTTCTAAACAATATGCATACAGGTAACAAATAGCAAACGCCAACTGGAATAGTGGAAACCATATGCCAAAACCCTTGTTGGAATAGCAGAAAAACTTGTACTAGACTCAGCCCTACGACTTCCCACTTCTAATGTCTCTTGCGTGGAAAGATGGCTGAATCTAGAACGACGACACGGTGCTTATCGGACAGCATTTGTCAATCGCATGATAAGGAATCGGATTAAGCCATTCCGCCCCTACAATTGTTTTGGATTATGCGATACACAAAGATAAGGATAAACAAACTAGGGAGATTAACATAAGTGAGACAATATTGTAACAATCTTAGTCTGTTCTTGCATCCATCGGTATGTAATCTCATCATATAAACTGCTTTCAGAAACACTTTGATTCCTACTTAGAGGATACCCATTTAGGAAGAGAATGTGCTGGATATCCTTTGGAATTAGGTCGAAAAAACATGATTGTCAAACCCAATCGAATTATTTAAAGCCAAGAAATTTTCAGGAAAAAAATATATTGTCTGGTTTATATTAAATACGCTCTTGAAACAGAAATTGCATATTTGAATTTTATATATAAATGATAATGATTTCCATAAAGACGGCGGGAGATATTCACTATATTCAAACCTAGAAATCCCCTCGTCGTCTGGCGAAAAAGGGTATTCCCGGTTAACGTCATTTAAGTACAATTAACATTATATATACATGACCAAAAGGAGTATGCGTGACAATAATATTCACTGGTATAGCTGAGAAGGAAACTAATAACCATTTATAGAAGACTAGAGTAATCATACTAAAATTTTCTGAAAAAGATTTATTCATCCGTGCTGATGGAATTCATATGAAAAGCTAGCTAGATGTAAATATTATGATGCAAAAGAAATCACTCACGAATGTATGCATACGGAAACAATGACATGTTTCCTGCCCTTAAAATGTACGAGACAACAATCAGAAAATGTTCAAAACTGAACGGAAAAAAACTAATATTTTCGTTAACTTCGAAGCGTATTTCCTTAATGTACTGTTTGTTCTTTCCGCCTTTCTTTTATTCAGAGAAAGGAAAGATAAGATAGCTTCACCATTTCAAATGTTCTAGAGAGTTCAAAAGGATTTAGTCCATTGAAGCAATGACTTTAATAACGTAACAATCTGTAAAATGGGAGTCAAAGTGATCTTGTTGATAACAAAATGTAATATCGTCCAATGCTAAGGTATATGCATGCAAAGTGAAATGCTAATAGATTCATTCAAGTCCTGCGTGTTGTAACCTGATGGTACTATATAATCTGGCATTGTCAGTCTTACAAAGCTGGAATTAGTGAAACATAAGCCATGTATTATCTAATGAATTAGTCACAGTCGAGCCATACAATTCCAACCAACTTAATCGGTTTAAAACGGTCATTAACGAGTAACAGTATGCCCTACGATCACAAAATAAAAGCTCCGTCTGAGAGTATGAACGTCGTAGTGTGGAAGTAAGCACCTGCTAAGCGACTGAAAAATCAATATAAGTTTATATATAGGCTGCAATAATTGTACTTCCGATCTGTTATTCACTTTAATTAGATATCATTTCTAGTTTCCGTTTTTATTATTAACACTGAAAGCTCATTTTCAATGTATCGGTACATTTGTAGATACAAGATTTTGTTGTTTCTTTTTCTTACTTTAAATGTATTAAGATTGCATGATCCAAGATGTTTAATTACAAGTTGCATTATGATTCTACTATTACGTTAAAATATGTTATTTATTAAAGTTTAGATTAAACAATCTAAATGTACGAAGAAACTATTGTGAAATCTCTCTCTCTCTTTCTTTCACTCTCTCACTACATAGATGGAATATAAATAGTACGGGGAAAATCACATTTGTTCTACTAGTCAACACCGCATTCATTGCCTAAAACAATAAAAGGAATAGGCACAAATATCAAATCCAATACGGGCATGGCACGACAAGGAATCTCAGCTAAGGAATCATCAAAATTATTTTCCATAGAAATGATCCAAAATCATCAACAACGCGCCAGTCCACGGGCTCTTGCAATCGTATAGGAAACCAGTTAGTATGCATATTTGCTACAGTGATCCCCGCTCTGCTGATCTTCACGCATAACCTCCATAAATAATAGACAGGTAACCGTGAAATAACCAAGCACAAGTACATTGCACGTTGCCATACACAATGCTATTTCTAAAATAAATAGACTCAAGCTCATTTTAAGTAGCCATTATATATTTTTTAAAAATTCGTTACGAAGAAAGTGATAAATAATTGATTCATTTGGAAGTAATTTCATTATAAATACATTGGTGGAAATTATATCCTGTCTGATTTCACCAAAGTTGGCTTTGCATTAGGAAGATAATATATTTGGTTCCTGAAATTTCGGACAGAAGATGGATTGGGTGAGTCAGCCGAAATCCATCCGATCTGGTTTGAATTTGCTGGTAAGAAATTGGTTTCGAATGGTTTTGAGCAACAACGCAAACTATATTACTTACGATTACAACTGACTGTGCAAAGAGATACAGCTTCAAACGTACTGCATCTCGCTTAAAGGCATTGAATGGGTTGTTCGGAATAGCCAGTGTCACTTTTCCAAGATGTAATATTACTCAAATAGGAACAATTATTGATTTGCTATTTTCAGACAAAAACAGAAAAAATGCGTACTCTGATCATTGTGTACCTCACTCTGACGGTGACCAGTTCCAGTTTGGTCCTGGCAAAATCACTTGGTAAGCATTCCAGTAGGCTGCTCTTTCCGTCTGTCTGTATCTTTATCTATACAAGCTTTAGGAATATATGTCCTTCATATAATATGTCTATATTGAATATTGATCAAAGGTACAAAGGATCAGGTTGGCCAGATTAGTTTGTGAGGGGTGGGAGCGAGGAGATCCTAGAGATAAACATGTTTCAAATATCGTTATCAACAAATCCAGTTTTCGGTTGAAGATAAGAAACCACATTTGTTTAGAACTCACCAATGAAATATTGTAACAGAACCAAGGCATTATATTTGCTGCTAACTTCGAAACAATAGAAATATATGAATATGTCAACGTAATTGGTCACTGATTTATTTGCTAAGCAAGTGATATTTCAATGTAATTCATAGACTGGTCTTTATTCCAGCAGATTAGCCAACATACTAAGACAGACGAGAGAGATGTCTTCACGTCTGCATCAAAGTTTTACACTATGGGACATGTAACAGGTTATGAATTACAATTGTAAACAAACATAATGATGTCATGTCTGTATTTTAATTATAACTTTCAAGGTTCTTTATGCTAAAGTTTAAGCAGAATATTTATCATTGGAGAAAGCTGAATGAGTAGACTTTTGATAGTGTTATTATAAGCAAAGAGCAGACACCCTGGTGTAAATTAGTGCCAATGCCTCGTATTGTATTCATGCAAATTAGACTCGTGTCCACTTTTCTTTGTCTTTTGATTAAAGTATAACGTCAAAAACATTTAAACAGTATTTACATTAAGAAGGAAGTCTTAATATGATCATGCTGTTCCGAATATATATTCGTATCATTGATGATATGTGGTATGTTTATTTGTCAATGCAACCTACAAGTAAACTGCCTTCTTGACATGTTTTCCAAATGTTAATTAAGTTTCGTCCATGAAAAAATTACATTCCCCGAGAAAAAAATGAATATCAAATTTTCGGTCAACTGTTCTAGCATAATAATTCTCTTTTTTCACGACACTAATCAATTTGTTTGGTGAGTTTAACCCAGCAAATAACGAATAGTAATTCATGCCATATAATACCTGTCCATTACTGATGTCTTCATGTACAACTGTTCTCCTATATTATCATCGTTGGAGCATAGTGTCCGAGCCAGTATGGAAGGCATCGCATAAAACCCATGAATTTTCCGACTTTTATTTAATCGGGTAATTCGTTCTGGTTGTTACTCGTTAGCAGATTAGTGTTCTTAAACAACTTGTCTAGCAGCAACGTTTTGCACTAGTGACAATATTTATCAAACAACAATAGTGCCTTCATATTCCATGCTTGCTATTGCAAGACATGCTCAATTAGCTACAATGTACCCTAGAACATGTGTTGACACCGTTCACAACTATTTAGTCTCTGATTCAATGTTTTAAAATTTATTTAGTTAGATTTTGTTTATAAGCTCAACAATATGATATACTCAATGTTATGCATACTAAGCTGATTGTTAAAGGGAAGACAAAACGAACGCTCGTATTTTCTCCGCCTTAGTGTCGTTTTCCAACGAATTGTTTTCAATTGTCTCGAATCCGATAAAAGCAGTTCAGTTTCCAACCGGATGATACATCAAAACATTAAAATGTAAGAATATGTTTTTCACCAGAACTGTCTCAATACTATAGTATACAAAAAGGTTTTGCTTTAAGATAGTGTTGCATATTAGCGGAAGCAAGCGTATTTTGTTCATAGTGATACACAAGGAGGAGGTTGTCTCTCTTTTACGGTAGATCTAGCCTCGGATTAAGTAGATTCTCAAATTACAAAACGTGGCGTCCATCTTACATAAGACAGCGTTGTTCTTCTTTTTGACTGGACTATTGAATGGTGACAGGAATCATCGTCGTCATCAGGATTTGACGAGCAAATGCCGATGACACCGGTAATTGTGAAAAATGAGTGTAAATGTCCTTCTGTTATCTTTTGTCAAGCAGCTGAACAAGAGGTTAGTAAAAACAATGTTTTTTTTTTCTTCAGATTGTCTCCTTTTCACAGCCCACGGAGATGTAAGAAACTGTATCGGAAAAAGACTTGTTAGAGCTGCAAATGAAACGCTCAAATCGACATCTGGGCCTACTGCAACCTCGACTGGCAGTATAACTCCAGCAATGACCTCTCTACCTATAACAATACCTCATATATCTTTTACTTCTGCAACCACGTCTCGAGAATTTAGGAATGGTCCATCTGTGACAGTTCAGCCTCATCCAATTGAGACTATATCTCGGAATCCAGTATCTGTAACTGACGTTGGACACACTTTTAGAGTGCCAAATAGTACAAATGCTGCTATATCCAGTTCTATAAATCCTGCAATATCTACGAATTCTGCATCTGTAGCTGGAGCTGGAAAAGCTTTGACAGAGAGACCTACTAGAAATCCCGTTGCATCCCGTAATCCTGCATCTGGCTCTGGTCAAACTTCTACTGTTCGATATACTAGATATCCCACTACAAGCCGAATGAGCACCGTTTCTGATCCTGATCGCAATCGTACAATGTCTTCGCCTACAAAGAAACAGTAACTCGGAATCCTGCATCTGCGAAAGGTCTATAGTTTACTCCTCCAATTCCATCGAATGCATATATAATTAAAATCCTGTATCTGGAGCTGGTCATACTTTTGTTATTCAACTTTCTAAAAAATACCACAATCTCTCGGAATCCTGCATGCGCAGCTTGAGCAGGACAAACTCTTTCTTATAGTGCCATCTGCTACAAATGCTACAATGGAACGTAATCATACATATTGAGCTGGATAAATGTATTGTTCCCACTTCCACAAATGTCAGTATAACCTGTGTCTCTATCAGGAAACCTGCATCCGGAGTTTGTTCAAATAATTCACTTCCACCTACAACAAATCTTACGGCTGGGAATGGTCAAACCTTTACTGTTCGACTTTCACCAAATGCTTTTATAACAATAATACTAGCTAAATAATTCTTCGAAAGCTCGGAATCGTGTATCCCATAAATGCTACTATAATCTAAAATCCTCTATCTGGAGCTGGTCATAATCTTTCATTACCGATTGCAACATATGCTAAGATAAGTTGGAAATATACGTCCTGGGACGGTCGAAATTTTATAATTAGCCACAAATGGTGGAATATCTTGTATTCTTTTATCTGGAGAGGGTTGTAGTTTTACCGTATAACTTGCCACATATGCTAGAAGAACTGGGAATTATAACGCTCGGACTTGTCTAACGTTTTCTGTTCCATTGATAATATATGTTGCTTCTACTCGGAGTCAAATATCAGGTCGCAATTTGCATTTGCCACTTGCAGAAAATGTTACCTAATTCTTTGAACAACTGCAAATGCTGAGTCTAGGAATAGTATAGCTTCTACTGTACCACTACCTACAAATACTACAATAACTCGGAATCCCGAATGTAGAGTCGGTCAAAATATTACAGTGCCACCTTTGACAAATCTTAATAATTTGGATTCATCCATCGAGGGGTGGTGTAACTTTTGATGCTCCATTTCCTTCAAATACTACATTAATACGGATTTGTACAGTCTGGACTGGTCATACTCTCACAGTGCCAAATGATACAAATGCCGCTACAACTGGAAATCCTGTATCAGATCATGGTCGAAAGTTCAATATTCCACTTACTACAAATGTCACTATAAATATGAATTCTACATCTAGCTATGCTCAAACTTTTACTTTTCTATTAAACACAAATCAAATATAGTATGTAATCAAGTATATGGAGATTATTAAAATCTTCCATACCCGACTGCTACATATGTTGCAATAAATTGGAATCCTGCACCTGGAGTAAGTAATAATGTTAGTTTTAGACCTTCCCATTTGAACCTACTAAACTTTGACAATCATACAATGGCTATCTCAAGTTTTCGGTAATTTAAACAATGTAGTATGCATTTATCAAAGCGACAACACTCCTCTCTCTATTTCGTAATGCGAATACGGATTTTCAGTTTATTTAAATATGTTCAGTTCAAACGAATCCTCTATATTCCACCAATTCACTCGACCATCATTTACACGAGAATGGTTCAGAAACTCTGTATCTTTTCATTAAAACTGGTTCAATTCTACAATTCTTATATTAATCTTCATGTCTATCCGTCTATCTATGTGTCTATCTATCAATCTATCTATCTATCTCTCTATATATCTATCTATATATCTATATATCTATCTATCTATTTACCTATATATATATCTATCTATTTCTCGATCTATCTGTCTATATATATCTCTATATAACTATCTATGTATGTATCAATCAATCTATCTATCTTTCAATCTATCTATCTATCTATCTATCTATCTATCTATCTATCTATCTATCTATCTATCTTACTCTGGTGACTATTAATGCCAACATTGTAACGGAAGTATATCTTATACACATATAATGTGTTCATATATGGCAGGTCACACATTCCGCGTTACGTATCCTGCAAATTAGATACTAAGTCTTGAGAACCAGAACATTGGTCTGATCATCATGTTTTCAAAGTAACCCATCTAACTATGCATTAATTAAATGAATAAGGTATGCATTCAAATTTATCTATTTCGTGATGTCATCCCGGAATGTCAACTTCAGAATTCAAAATTGCAAGCAAACATGTATGTATGTATGTATGTATGTATGTAGTATGTATGTATGTATGTATGTATGTATGTATGTATGTATGTATGTATGTATGTATGTATGTATGTTGTACGTATGTATGTATGTATGTATGTATGTATGTATGTATGTATGTATGTTTGTAAACTAAGTAAATGAAAAAGGAATACCCAAAAGTTTTATAGAATATTATAAATACAGTATTTGTCTAAAATACAAAGTTAAAACTTAGAAGTTAACTAGTATCGTGAATTAATTTCCAAATAGTCCTAAAGGTGATATCACAATTTTAAGCATATGTACATCCCAAAAGACATCAAGCGTTCGTCCGATGTAAGTCCATTCTTAAATGTGCTGATTTGACATCAGCCCTGTACAGTGTTTATATGCTAACAGTCTTGATGTATGACAAAGTCACAATTAACTATGACTTTAAATGTATTAACAGTAAAGTTCAACCTAGTGATTGCATAGTTATTTTATGAACACAGTGTCAGTCAAATGAATAATTAGAATTTTCAGAAATCATCGCAAGCAATAACTGAAAACATCTAGAACACCGATTCCTCTACCGATATTTAAAAACGAAATAAATAATTATGTTGCTCACTGCCATATATAAAAACAATTTCGCAATTAGATATCAGGATCAGATTCGTTATTTCATTTCCAGAACATTCTAAATTGTCAACAAGGACATGACCTTAAGCAGCCAACCAGTCATAAATAATGTAGACCAGAATTTACAAGGAGAACATCAACAACCTGAAGTAAAATATCATCAGCATCTTAATCAAGGGCACTTCTACAACCTTCCAAGTTTGATGGCGACGTAATAATATTTACCCCAATTTTTTTGGGTATAATTTACTGACTGAATGGGACATTGAGCTGGTGGAATTTTTACACACCTGATTTAAACTAATAAGATTATTCAATTTCAAGATGGTAAAATAAACGAGTTTCAAATTTGAATCAGAAACTATGATGGCTGCAAGTTTCTTTCTTGCATGGTCGCACGATTATCTGAAGCACTAAAACCAGTTCAACGAACAATGTGTTTTTAAATTACATATATTTACAGCTTTCTGTCGTCACATCATGTAGTTTTCACAAGTTAATTTGTCCGTTACTTGAAATAGAAATATTTTTATTGGCGTTTGCTATGTTACAAATAATTAAAACAAGCCTGATTCCCTTAACTCTCACGCATCTGAAATGTAGTGGATACATTATGCGTCCGTGTTGTGATATGATGCATGTAAAAATGTTTTATTTCGTACATCATCATAAATACTGACATGTTATTACGGACCTTGCAATAGTTGGGAAAAATAAATAGAAACTGGGAGAAAAGACATAGCAACTGTGGTCGTCATTATCTTGAATTTCAAAGGAAATAAAAGAAATCTCTATTTTCATGATTCAACATATGTCACATTTCTATTTTCTTTCGCACGAATCAGCAAAAAGTTTGACTTCAATGTATTTAGATATAAAGTTATTCCGCATTAATACCAGTACACATATATGCGCAATGAAATATATCTGGTTTAAATGAACCTAACATTGAAAGGTTATGCAATATTATGCGCACATGCACTCTATATCATCACGGTTTCAGATAATTCGATAAAATCTAAAACAAATATTTAACGAGCAAAACAAACTAGTCCAATACTAGTTCACCTTATGTTTTACAATAACGTCATTTGAGTTTGATAATTTCCACAAAACCAAAGAAGGCAGCTATTAAAACAGCTGTCTTGTAAAGAGTAACATCATAACCTACAACAACAAAACTCATATATATATAGATCGTCAATCGGTGGCGATCATGACCATTTAATGTCATCGATCCACTGGTGGTGGGTCCGGAGATGGCTGATCAGTTCGATCCGGGCCTGGAAGAGTCCGTTGCCGTGGGGACATGGATGTGCAGGTTGCTGGCCGGGAGGTGCGGAATTGATGTACCTGGATTTACGCAGATTACGTTTATCAGCAGCGTCCACCAGTCTTTCCTGCTAAAAGGCTTCTGCACCAGCGTTGACATGACTGTGCCATGCAGATCGGTTATTAGCGACACTCTCCCATCTATCAGGATCAATGCCTAGGTTCTACAGCGAGGCCTTGAGGGTGTCCTTGTATCTCTTTTTTAACCACCGTGAGACCTTTTCCTTGTTGCATCTCTCCATAAAATACCTTCTTAGGTAGGAAATTCTACCGGCATGTGGACAACATGACTAGCCCATCGGAGTTGTGCCTTGCACAGCTTGGCGTGGATGCTTGTCATTCCCACCTTAGCGAGCATCTCTGTGTTTCGTACCTTGTCCTGCCATCTGATTTTCAGTAGTTTCATCAGGAGCTCATATGAAAGTGGTTCAGGTTTTTAACATGGCGATTATACACAGTCCATGTCTCGCAAGCATAGAGGAGGGTGGGGAGAACAACCGCTGCGTAGACTTTGTGTTTGGTGGCAAGCTTGATGCCTCTGCTATCCCAGACATTTGAGCGGAGTCTACCAACTGCTATGCTGTCTTTGGCAATCCTAGTGTTAACCTCATCTTCTATGTGGACTGCTTGTGAGAGGGTGCTACCGAAGTATGTGAACCTGTCTACATTTTTGAGCTAATGGCCATTGACAGAGATGGATGGTTATATGTAATCTTCTCCAGGAGCTGGCTGATGCAGAACCTCGGTCTTGCTGGTAGAGATGGTGAGTCCGAAGTTGGAGTACGCTGTGGAAAAAAGGTACATTCTATGTTGTATGCCTGCCTCTGTGCACAGGCACAGTTATCTGCAAACAGCAGGTCGCGAATGTTCTCAACTTGGACATTGGTTTTGGCTTGGAGCCTCCTCCGGTTGAGCGACTTCCCATCCAGACGCTATCTGAGACCTACTCCAACATTGCTGTCCTTGAAAGCATCCATCAACATTGCGGAGAAGATGAGGCTGAATGGAGTAGGGGCTAAGACGCATGCTTGTTTCACACCATTCGTAACTGCAAAGGGTTTGGAATAGTTACCCTAGTCCTGGACTCTGGCAAGCATGCCATCATGAAACTGTCTCGCCATTTCAATGAAGACTTCTGGACATCGAAATTTGGCCATGATCTTCCAAAGGCCTTCGCGACTGACAGTGTCGACTGCCTTAGTCAGGTCCACGAAGGTGGTGTATAGCTGGACATTTTGTTCAATATATTGTTCTTGCATCTGTCTGGCAGCAAAGGTCATGTCGATGGTGCCTCTCCCCTTTCTGAAGCCATACTGCCTTTCTGGCAGTAGGCCATGATCAAGGTGTTATGTGAGTCTGTTCAGCGGTAGCCTGGCTAGCATCTTGCCAGCGATGCAGAGTACAGAAATTCCTCTATGGATGTCGCAGGACTGGCGATTTCCTTTGCATTTGTAAAGGTGAACGATAGATGCATCTTTGAATTCATGGGGCATGCGTTTCATATTCCACATACCACAAACCATCTCTGTTAGTCTTCCCACTAACTTAGGCCCACTAGACTTGTAGATCTATGCTCCTTGAGCTTTTTTACTAGCTTTTATTGCGGTTATGCAGACGGAAGATGTTGTTTGTGACCAGTATTTCAAATGTTGCGCACATTCTCAAGAGTAAATATCCATTGCTGTTGCAGTTGCCACTTTCATGTATACCAATAACTCCCTTCCACGAGATTTGGTCCGCTCCAACTCTGGCGTTAAAATCACCAAGAATGATCAGCCTGTCTGACTTTGGTACCGAAACTATCAGTTTCCAGATCCTGGTAGAACTTGTCTTTGGCTTACTCCGAGTAGGTCATGGTTGGTGCACAATCACTAATGAGTGTGGTTCGCTTTTTTCCATGTAATGGTAGCTTCAGCATTATAAGCCGGTCATTAATTCCTTTTGGTAAGATGGAGAGCTTATTCACCAAACTAAACTGGACAGCGAATCCAACTCCAGACTCCTGACGTTTATCGGTGCCACGAAAACTCCAGAAAAAGGTGTAACGAGCTCCAACTTCAGTCAGTTGGCCCTCGTCGGCCAAGCGAGTTTAACTTAGGGCTGCTATCTCTATCTTGTAGCGAGCAAGTTCTCTTGCAATCAGGGCAGTTCTTTTCTCTGGTCTGTCAGCCTATGCACGATCCAAAGGTGATGAAAAGGTCTGTTTAGTCGCTCAGACGGCTGCCGACATCCATTTCTGCTTCAGATCAATAGAATACGACCATATGGCCTGAGCCGCCTGCATACACGTCGCCGCATGACTTGGGTACGGGTGATGACATAAATGAGTTGCGCGTCAGTTGGATTAAAGTGAGGAAGAGTTCCGCTGCATCGGCCTCACTCTCGTCCAGGCTCTACTTTGTCCAGTTGCAAGACGTGGTCAAGACGGCTGAAATGAAGACTGGATGCAGCGGATGACCAAGGCGTCCTACGTGTCGTGCCGTGCTCTTAGCGCTCCACATCGCTTTGCTGGGTCCGCCTTTATGCCCGTTGAACAGCTGATGGTTCCTGCGCGCAGTCCACCGGTTCCAGTCTTCACATGCAATGGTAGACAATCCCTGGATCACCGGGGGTCTGAAACCCATCAGTTACACTCAACCTGGTTTGGCCGGCCAGTCGAAGCCGTTGTCCGTGGTGTGGCCCCTCCGCATGCTACAACTTCTTGAAGCCACAGGTGAGAGTTCAGCGCCAAGTGGAGACCAAAGGTGGACTAGCTACCTCCGAGGAAATAAAACTACTACCCCACCTGATATTGTTTTTTGCTCGAGATAGTAATTCAATGTTGTAATCTGGAATATTTCATTATATGAATGTTGAAAGAAATAGTGGCAAATAGCTTTTCCTTATAAACATGACATAAATAATGGTTTGATAGTGATTTCTCAATAAACATCTTATCACAGCAGACTGGTTATTATCCAAAAGCTTAAACTGTATGTATATCTAAAATAGACCTTTTAAATATACTTTCGTCTGGAAAAGATCATTTTGAAAATATATAAGGAATACGTGCTAAGACTTCTTTCGTAATAACTTCATATTGGAATAGTAATATTTCTAGTGCCATTACCGAAAAGGAAGCGAGTTTTATTATGCATTTCCATATTGTGTATAGGAATTTTGTTTAAGTTTGTTGACTGTTGTAATTTGTAAAAATCATATCACATATCTAATTTTTTCATATTTGTAGAATATAATCACCATTTGTAAACAAGATATGTCGTAACTAGTTGAAGTCATTCATTTTAGATTATATTTTAAGAAAATGATCATTTCTAAGCAACATGTTCATATTGATTTAAATTATTAGCTAATAATTAAGTAAAGAGCCACGTCTTTCTTATAGCTCGGTTATTAATTCATTATGATGATTGAGGTTTTTGTTCCCCAAAAGATGCAACCAAGGTTATTTAGATTCAAATTATTCATTCCTATTTTGAGATCTGTCTAGTGGAATTAATGTTTTTCAGCTTGGCGATACATTCAGAATGACGAATTCGAAATACATTCTATGTGACGATTTCATGTCTAGAAAGTGAAATTGGTAAGAACATTGCAGAACCAGATGAAAACACATTGTCTCTGTTTATCGCGTAAGGCTATCTATTTGAAGAACTACGGAATAATTTCTTCGACTGCGGTGCACAAACAGATAAACAAATATTTGACCAATCTTTACGAATCTTTGACTGCTCCGGTGATCTAGGGGTTAGAGCGTCCGCCTCGGATGCAGAATGTTGCGGGTTTGAGCCACGGCTGAATCACACCAAAGCCTTTTCAAAATTGCAGTAATAGCTGTCGCGCGAGGCGCTCAGTAATAATATATTCGTGTTAAGATATGTCTGCTGAATGTTGTCCCAGTGCTAGTTCCAGTGTTAGACATCAATATTAAACGCCACATTGCAGACATTGTAGCGATAGGACTGAAAATGTTTTAATGCTAAGTTAAAAATAAAAATCAAAGACACACACACACAAATAAATACGACTGCAAACATTTGCTTCATTTATCAAATCGATATTTTCCGATAATCCAGAAAATTATCTTGAGGAAACGATATGAACCGGAGCTATGGCATCGTTTACATTATCATTTTCCAATGAACATACCGCACTCAGAATTTATCCAACAAATTAGATACGTTACAGATTTTATACGATTGACGTGCTTCAAATTAAGGTCACGGCCGTCTTTTAAATTAAGCAACAAAATTATGAAAGCAAGATATGACGGGACAACTGAACACAGGCTTAACAAAAGGTCAAGAATTTAACACTGATTGTATGATTAGAAATATTAATGGCTAACTAAAGCAAGTGCAAGAGAAGTTTTTCAGTCATTCTGATGAGACTGACCTAGTCTTTATTAAGGAAAACATTTTCCACTTTTCTTTTATGAAATCAATTAGCAGTCCATCAAAACAAAATCAGAAATGAATATTATTATAAATATTCTTAACGTAGTGTTATTAGGTCATTTGGTCTTACACGTTTACTTCAATAAAGAATTATTTTGCAAGCGTTTTGTGTATTATCTGGTTTTCAGACGTAAGTGAATCTAAGCAAACTTCTAAACAATATGCATACAGGTAACAAATAGCAAACGCCAACTGGAATAGTGGAAACCATATGCCAAAACCCCTGTTGGAATAGCAGAAAAACTTGTACTAGACTCAGCCCTACGACTTCCCACTTCTAATGTCTCTTGCGTCGAAAGATGGCTGAATCTAGAACGACGACACGGTGCTTATCGGACAGCATTTGTCAATCGCATGATAAGGAATCCGATTAAGCCATTCCGCCCTACAATTGTTTTGGATTATGCGATACACAAAGATAAGGATAAACAAACTAGGGAGATTAACATAAGTGAGACAATATTGTAACAATCTTAGTCTGTTCTTGCATCCATCGGTATGTAATCTCATCATATAAACTGCTTTCAGAAACATTTTGATTCCTACTTAGAGGATACCCATTTAGGAAGAGAATGTGCTGGATATGCTTTGGAATTAGGTCGAGAAAACATGATTGTCAAACCCAATCGAATTATTTAAAGCCAAGAAATTTTCAGGAAAAATATATATTGTCTGGTTTATATTAAATATGTTCTTGAAACAGAAATTGCATATTTGAATTTTATATATAAATGATAATGATTTCCATAAAGACGGCGAGAGATATTCACTATATTCAAGCCTAGAAATCCCCTCGTCGTCTGGCGAGAAAGGATATTCCCGGTTAACGTCATTTAAGTACAATTAACATTATATATACATGATCAAAAGAAGTATGCGTGACAATAATATTCACTGGTATAGCTGAGAAGGAAACTAATAACCATTTATAAAAGACTAGAGTAATCATACTAAAATTTTTTGAAAAAGATTTATTCATCCGTGCTAATGGAATTCATATGAAAAGATTTCACATAATGAAGAAACAGGAGAACAACTTGTGCCCGATTTCGACCGCTGACCACCATAGCATAATTCCCTTATTTTTCATGTAAGAAAGGCAAGACCACACACAGGGCCGGCATTAAGACTATTGTCCCGATTAGGCCCAATTGTTTACCGCGCTCACAGGGTCAGCGCGCCAAACAATTTTTTTAAAACACATCTATAGAGGGAAAGTAATTGTAAAGCGAATGAAGAATACCTTTACTTCAATATCATATAAAATTTGTTTAAAAGTTTATTTTTTGAATGCTGTTCTCACACGGGGCCTGCTCGCGTAAATTAAAGGGCCACTTAAGTTACCACATAATACTTACTGAATCAATGAACAATTTCCTAAAAATAGGTATTGAAACGAATTAAACTGCTTCCACCTGGGTATAAGAAAAAGATTCAGACATCCTTAGTATTCATCTGGAAAGAGTTCACGTAATGAAGCAAAAGCAAACAACTACTACTCCACTTAGACCGCTGAGCAACATATCGAAATTCATTTATTTAAAGAAAAGAGAATTTGTTAGAAAGGCCACACCACACCACACAAGTTACGAAATATGATAGATGTGATCTATAAACAATTTCTTAAAGAGCTAATGGAACGAAAAAGCTGCTTTCAATTGCGTATATGAAAGCTAGAAAGAAAAGTCTTCATTCACGGCCGATCTGTTTGCCCGAGTCTCAGTGTGTCAAGAAACGATTGTGAAAATCTGATAAGAAAGGTATGTTCATAGCAAAACTATGTAAAGACTCGATGGAAGCTTTAAAGAAGAGTTTAACGCCATTTTTCAGCACACGATAGGCTATACATGGCGGCCAGTATTGATGGTGGAGGAAGAACCCGGGAAAACCGCCAGAAAGAACCACCGACCCACGAGAAGCTACTAGCAGGCTTTGTCACATACCCACATTCTCCGAATCTGAGACTCGAACCCACGAAGACAGTGATCCGTAACGAAGAGCGCTTTAGACCACTGGGCCACTCGGGGCCCCATTTAACGAAGAGACTACACAACGTGGGAAAAACTAGGAATACTGATAGACAAAGATAATTACATATCTCTTCTAACCAATTCTAATACAATATTTGCTAATAGGAAGAATAACAAATATATCACAATAAAGTATATCGTAAGCCATATTTGGAGAAAATGTAAGCTAGCCAGATGTAAATATTATGATGCAAAAGAAATCACTCTCGAATGTATGCATACGGAAACAATGACATGTTTCCTGCCCTTAACATTTACGAGACAACAATCAGAAAATGTTCAAAACTGAACGGAAAAAACTAACATTTTCGTTAATTTCGAAGCGTATTTCCTTAATGTACTGTTTGTTCTTTCCGCCTTTCTTTTATTCAGAGAAAGGAAAGATAAGATAGCTTCACCATTTCAAATGTTCTAGAGAGTTCAAAAGGATTTAGTCCATTGAAGCAATGACTTTAATAACGTAACAATCTGTAAATGGGAGTTAAACTGATCTTGTTGATTACAAAATGTAATATCGTCCAATGCTAAGGTATATGCATGCAAAGTGAAATACTAATAAATTCATTCAAGTCCTGCGTGTTGTAACCTGATGGTACTATATAATCTGGCATTGTCAGACTTACAAAGCTGGAATTAGTGAAACATAAGCCATGTATTATCTAATGAATTAGTCACAGTCCAACCAACTTAATCGGTTTAAAACGGTCATTAACGAGTAACAGTTTGCCCTACGATCACAAAATAAAAGCTCCGTCTGAGAGTATGAACGTCGTAGTGTGGAAGTAAGCACCTGCTAAGCGACTGAAAAATCAATGTAAGTTTATATATAGGCTGCAATAGTTGTACTTCCGATCTGTTATTCACTTTAATTAGATATCATTTCTAGTTTCCGTTTTTATTATTAACACTGAAAGCTCATTTTCAATGTATCGGTACATTTGTAGATACAAGATTTTGTTGTTTCTTTTTCTTACTTTAAATGTATTAAGATTGCATGATCCAAGATGTTTAATTACAAGTTGCATTATGATTCTACTATTACGTTAAAATATGTTATTTATTAAAGTTTAGATTAAACAATCTAAATGTACGAAGAAACTATTGTGAAATCTCTCTCTCTCTCTTTCTTTCACTCTCTCACTACATAGATGGAATATAAATAGTACGGGGAAAATCACATTTGTTCTACTAGTCAACACCGCATTCATTGCCTAAAACAATAAAAGGAATAGGCACAAATATCAAATCCAATACGGGCATGGCACGACAAGGAATCTCAGCTAAGGAATCATCAAAATTATTTTCCATAGAAATGATCCGAAATCATCAACAACGCGCCAGTCCACGGGCTCTTGCAATCGTATAGGAAACCAGTTAGTATGCATATTTGCTACAGTGATCTCCGCTCTGCTGATCTGCACGCATAAACTCCATAAATAATAGACAGGTAACCGTGAAATAACCAAGCACAAGTACATTGCACGTTGCCATACACAATGCTATTTCTAAAATAAATAGACTCAAGCTCATTTTAAGTAGCCATTATATATTTTTTAAAAATTCGTTACGAAGAAAGTAATAAATAATTGATTCATTTGGAAGTAATTTCATTATAAATACATTGGTGGAAATTATATCCTGTCTGATTTCACCAAAGTTGGCTTTGCATTAGGAAGATATTATATTTGGTTCGTGAAATTTCGGACAGAAGATGGATTGGGTGAGTCAGCCGAAATGTATCCGATCTGGTTTGAATTTGCTGGTAAGAAATTGGTTTCGAATGGTTTTGAGCAACAACGCAAACTATATTACTTACGATTACAACTGGCTGTGCAAAGAGATACAGCTTCAAACGTACTGCATCTCGCTTAAAGGCATTGAATGGGTTGTTCGGAATAGCCAGTGTCACTTTTCCAAGATGTAATATTACTCAAATATGAACAAATTATTGATTTGTTATTTTCAGACAAAAACAGAAAAAATGCATACTCTGATCATTGTGTACCTCTCTCTGACGGTGACCAGTTCCAGTTTGGTCCTGGCAAAATCACTTGGTAAGCATTCCAGTAGGCTGCTTTTTCCGTCTGTCTGTATCTTTATCTGTACTAGCGTTAGGAATATATGTCCTTCATATAATATGTCTATATTGAATATTGATCAAAGGTACAAAGGATCAGGTTGGCCAGATTACTTTGTGAGGGGTGGGAGCAAGGAGATCCTAGAGATAAACATGTTTCAAATATCGTTATCAACAAATCCAGTTTTCGGTTGAAGATAAGAAACCACATTTGTTTAGAACTCACCAATGATGTATTGTAACAGAACCAAGGCATTATATTTGCTGCTAACTTCGAAACAATAGAAATATATGAATATGTCAACGTAATTGGTCACTGATTTATTTGCTAAGCAAGTGATATTTCAATGTAATTCATAGACTGGTCTTTATTCCAGCAGATTAGCCAACATACTAAGACAGACGATAGAGATGTCTTCACGTCTGCATCAAAGTTTTACACTATGGGACATGTAACAGGTTATGAATTACAATTGTAAACAAACATAATGATGTCATGTCTGTATTTTAATTATAACTTTCAAGCTTCTTTATGCTAAAGTTTAAGCAGAATATTTATCATTGGAGAAAGCTGAATGAGTAGACTTTTGATAGTGTTATTATAAGCAAAGAGCAGACACCCTGGTGTAAATTAGTGCCAATGCCTCGTATTGTATTCATGCAAATTAGACTCGTGTCCACTTTTCTTTGTCTTTTGATTAAAGTATAACGTCAAAAACATTTAAACAGTATTTGCATTAAGAAGGAAGTCTTAATATGATCATGCTGTTCCGAATATATTCGTATCATTGATGATATGTAGTATGTTTATTTGTCAATGCAATCTACAAGTAAACTGCCTTCTTGACATGTTTTCCAAATGTTAATTAAGTTTCGTCCATGAAAACACTACATTCCCCGAGAAAAAAATGAATATCAAATTTTCGGTCAACTGTTCTAGCATAATGATTCTCTTTTTTCACTACACTAATCAATTGTTTGGTGAGTTTAACCCAGCAAATAACGAATAGTAATTGATACCATATAATACCTGTCCATTACTGCTGTCTTCATGTACAATTGTTCTCCTATATTATCATCGTTGGAGCATAGTGTCCGAGCCAGTATGGAAGGCATCGCATAAAACCCATGAATTTCCCGACTTTTATTTAATCGGGTAATTCGTTCTGGTTGTTACTCGTTAGCAGATTAGTGTTCTTAAACAACTTGTCTAGCAACAACGTTTTGCACTAGTGACAATATTTATCAAACAACAATAGTGCCTTCATATTCCATGCTTGCTATTGCAAGACATGCTCAATTAGCTACAATGTACCCTAGAACATGTGTTGACACCGTTCACAACTATTTAGTCTCTGATTCAATGTTTTAAAATTTATTTAGTTAGATTTTGTTTATAAGCTCAACAATATGATATACTCAATGTTATGCATACTAAGCTGATTGTTAAAGGGAAGACAAAACGAATGCTTGTATTTTCTCCGCCTTAGTGTCGTTTTCAAACGAATTGTTTTCAATTGTCTTGAATCCGATAAAATCAGTTCAGTCTCCAACCGGATGATACATCAAAACATTAAAATGTAAGAACATGTTTTTCACCAGAACTGTCTTAATACTATAATATACAAAAAGGTTTTACTTTAAGATACTGCTGCATATTAGCGGAAGCAAGCGTATTTTGTTCATAGTGATACACAAGGAGGAGGTTGTCTCTCTTTTACGGTAGATCTAGCCTCGGATTAAGTAGATTCTCAAATTACAAAACGTGGCGTCCATCTTACATAAGTCAGTGTTGTTCTTCTTTTCGACTGGACTATTGAATGGTGACAGGAATCATCGTCGTCATCAGGATTTGACGAGCAAATGCCGATGACACCGGTAATTGTGAAAAATGAGTGTAAATGTCCTTCTGTTATCTTTTGTCAAGCAGCTGAACAAGAGGTTAGTAAAAACAATGTTTTTTTTCTTCTTCAGATTGTCTCCTTTTCACAGCCCACGGAGATGTAAGAAACTGTATCGGAAAAAGACTTGTTAGAGCTGCAAATGAAACGCTCAAATCGACATCTGGGCCTACTGCAAACTCGTCTGGCAGTATAACTCCAGCAATGACCTCTCTACCTATAACAATACCTCATATATCTTTTACTTCTGCAACCACGTCTCGAGAATTTAGGAATGGTCCATCTGTGACAGTTCAGCCTCATCCAATTGAGACTATATCTCGGAATCCAGGATCTGTAACTGACGTTGGACACACTTTTAGAGTGCCAAATAGTACAAATGCTGCTATATCCAGTTCTATAAATCCCGCAATATCTACGAATTCTGCATCTGTAGCTGGAGCTGGAAAAGCTTTGACAGAGAGACCTACTAGAAATCCCGTTGCATCCCGTAATCCTGCATCTGGCTCTGGTCAAACTTCTACTGTTCGATATACTAGATATCCCACTACAAGCCGAATGAGCACCATTTCTGATCCTGATCGCAATCATACAATGCCTTCGCCTACAAAGAAACAGTAACTCGGAATCCTGCATCTGCGAATGGTCTATAGTTTACTCCTCCAATTCCATCGAATGCATATATAACTATAAATCCTGTATCTGGAGCTGGTCATACTTTTGTTATTCAACTTTCTAAACAATACCACAATCTCTCGGAATCGTGCATGCGCAGCTTGAGCAGGACAAACTCTTTCTTATAGTGCCATCTGCTACAAATGCTACAATGGAACGTAATCATACATCTTGAGCTGGATAAATGTATTGTTCCCACTTCGACAAATGTCAGTATAACCTGTGTCTCTATCAGGAAAAATGCATCCGGAATTTGTTCAAATAATTCAGATCCACCTACAACAAATCTTACGGCTGGGAATGGTCAAACCTTTACTGTTCGACTTTCACCAAATGCTTTTATAGCTAGAATTCCTGTATCTGCGAATGTAAAAGAATCTAACAATAATACTAGCTAAATAATTCTTCGAAAGCTCGGAATCGTGTATCCCATAAATGCTACTATAATCTAAAATCCTCTATCTGGAGCTGGTCATAATCTTTCATTACCGATTGCAACATATGCTAAGATAAGTTGGAAATATACGTCCTGGGACGGTCGAAATTTTATAATTAGCCACAAATGGTGGAATATCTTGTATTCTTTTATCTGGAGAGGGTTGTAGTTTTACCGTATAACTTGCCACATATACTAGAAGAACTGGGAATTATAAAGCTCGGACTTGTCTAACGTTTTCTGTTCCATTGATAATATACGTTGCTTCTACTCGGAGTCAAATATCAGGTCGCAATTTGCATTTGCCACTTGCAGAAAATGTTACCTAATTCTTTGAACAACTGCAAATGCTGAGCCTAGGAATAGTATAGCTTCTACTGTACCACTACCTACAAATACTACAATAACTCGGAATCCTGAATGTAGCGTCGGTCAAAATATTACAGTGCCACGTTTGATAAATCTTAATAATTTGGATTCATCCATCAAGGGGTGGTGTAACTTTTGATGCTCCATTTCCTTCAAATACTACATTAATACGGATTTGTACAGTCTGGACTGGTCATACTCTCACAGTGCCAAATGATACAAATGCCGCTATAACTGGAAATCCTGTATCAGATCATGGTCGAAAGTTCAATATTCCACTTACTACAAATGTCACTATAAATATGAATTCTGCATCTAGCTATGCTCAAACGTTTACTTTTCTATTAAACACAAATCAAATATAGTATGTAATCAAGTATATGGAGATTATTAAAATCTTCCATACCCGACTGCTACATATGTTACAATAAATTGGAATCCTGCACCTGGAGTAAGTAATAATGTTAGTTTTAGACCTTCCCATTTGAACCTACTAAACTTTGACAATCATACAATGGCTATCTCAAGTTTTCGGTAATTTAAACAATGTATTATGCATTTATCAAAGCGACAACATTCCTCTCTCTATTTCGTAATGCGAATACGGATTTTCAATTTATTTAAATATGTTCAGTTTCAAACGAATCCTCTATATTCCACCAATTCACTCGACCATCATTTACACGAGAATGGTTCAGAAACTCTGTATCTTTTCATTAAAACTGGTTTAATTCTACAATTCTTATATTAATCTTCATGCCTATCCATCTATCTATGTGTATATCTATCAATCTATCTATCTATCTCTCTATATATCTATCTATCTATCTATATATATATCTATCTATTTACCTATATATCTGTCTATCTATTTATCGATCTATCTGTCTATATATCTCTATATAACTATCTATGTGTGTATCAATCAATCTATCTATCTATCAATCTATCTATCTATCTATCTATATATCTATCTATCTATCTATCTATCTATCTATCTATCTATCTATCCATCTCTCTTACTCTGATGACTATTAATGCCAACATTGTAACGGAAGTATATCTTATACACATATCATTTGTTCATATATGGCAGGTCACACATTCAGCATTACGTATCCTGCAAATTAGATACTAAGTCTTGAGAACCAGAACATTGGTCTGATCATCATGTTTTCAAAGTAACCCATCTAACTATGCATTAATTAAATGAATAAGGTATGCATTCAAATTTATCTATTTCGTGATGTCATCCCGGATTGTCAACTTCAGAATTCAAAATTGCAACCAAACATGTGTGTATGTATGTATGTATGTATGTATGTATGTATGTATGTATGTATGTACGTATGTATGTATGTATGTATGTTGTATGTATGTATGTATGTATGTATGTATGTATGTATGTATGTATGTATGTATGTATGTTGTACGTATGTATGTATGTATGTATGTATGTATGTATGTATGTATGTATGTATGTATGTATGTTTGTAAACTAAGTAAATGAAAAAGGAATACCCAAAAGTTTTATAGAATATTATAAATACAGTATTTGTCTAAAATACAAAGTTAAAACTTAGAAGTTAACTAGTATCGTGAATTAATTTCCAAATAGTCCTAAAGGTGATATCACAATTTTAAGCATATGTACATCCCAAGAGACTTCAAGCATTCGTCCGATGTAAGTCCATTCTTAAATGTGCTGATTTGACATCAGCCCTGTACAGTGTTTATATGCTAACAGTCTTGATGTATGACAAAGTCACAATTAACTATGACTTTAAATGTATTAACAGTAAGTTTCAACCTAGTGATTACATAGTTATTTTATGAACACAGTGGCAGTCAAATGAATAATTAGAATTTTCAAAAATCATCGCAAGCAATAACTGAAAACATCCAGAACTCCGATTCCTCTACCGATATTTAAAAACGAAATAAATAACTATGTTGCTCACTGCCATATATAAAAACAACTTCGCAATTAGATATCAGGATCAGATTCGTTATTTCATTTCCAGAACATTCTAAATTGTCAACAAGGATTTGACCTTAAGCAGCCAACCAGTCATAAATAATGTAGACCAGAATTTACAAGGAGAACATCAACAACCTGAAGTAAAATACCATCAGCATCTTAATCAAGGGCACTTCTACAACCTTCCAAGTTTGATGGCGACGTAATTATATTTCCCCCAATCTTTTTGGGTATAATTTACTGACTGAATGGGACACTGAGCTGGTGGAACTTTTACACACCTGATATAAAATCATAAGCTTATTCAATTTCAAGATGGTAAAATAAACGAGTTTCAAATTTGAATCAGAAACTATGCTGCAAGTTTCTTTCTTGCATGGTCGCACGATTATCTGAAGCACTAAAACCAGTTCAACGAACAATGTCCTTTTAAATTACATATATTTACAGCTTTCTGTCGTCACATCATGTAGTTTTCACAAGTTAATTTGTCCGTTACTTGAAATAGAAATATTTTTATTGGCGTTTGCTATGTTACAAATAATTAAAACAAGCCTGATTCCCTTAACTCTCACGCATCTGAAATGTAGTGGATACATTATGCGTCCGTGTTGTGATATGATGCATGTAAAAATGTTTTATTTCGTACATCATCATATATACTGACATGTTATTACGGACCTTGCAATAGTTGGGAAAAATAAATAGAAACTGGGAGAAAAGACATAGCAACTGTGGTCGTCATTATCTTGAATTTCAAAGGAAATAAAAGAAATCTCTATTTTCATGATTCAACATATGTCACATTTCTATTTTCTTTCGCACGAATCAGCAAAAAGTTTGACTTCAATGTATTTAGATATAAAGTTATTCCGCATTAATACCAGTACACATATATGCGCAATGAAATATATCTGGTTTAAATGAACCTAACATTGAAAGGTTATGCAATATTATGCGCACATGCACTCTTATATCATCACGGCTTCAGATCATTCGATAAAATCTAAAACAAATATTTAACAAGCAAAATAAAGTAGTCCAATACTAGTTCACCTTATGTTTTACAATAACGTCATTTGAGTTTGATAATTTCCACAAAACCAAAGAAGGCAGCTATTAAAACAGCTGTCTTGTAAAGAGTAACATCATAACCTACAACAAGAAAACTCATCCCACACAAAACGACACAAAAAGACCATAGTAAGAAACAACAACTACTATTTCACTAAGGGTGTGGTGTTTACATATACGGGATGTGTCAAGGAAATTTGCGCACGACGTTTACTCACCCATATCAATACCCCAACACCTTTTGCTGCCGTTGTTCTCCGATATGTTTCATTCCCTGTTATGTGACTGGGTAAGGAGATTGTTTTCAACGTAACGTGTACCATATTCCATTATTCCAATTGCATGCTATACTGTTAGATATCAAATTTGAAATTATTGCTGCTGATGTTGCCATTGTATTTAAAGGCAACATAGTTTGATACTGTTTTTATTATACAATGTGAATGTTCTGAACTTAAATAATGAAAAGTACGTAGTCGGATGACTCAAAAGATATAAAGTCCATTGAAAGCATTTTATTGCAAATGATATACAAGCATTTATTATAGAAGAAATAGTGAAAAGCAAAATGCGATAAAAAGAAATAAACTTTTATTTGAGTATAAGGTACATGCAGATGCAGGGAGATTTAAAGGTGTTTATTAATATATCCTCCTTTTCAAAACAAATAACGCTTATCATCTTAAGGAGAAAGAGAAACATTGTTTACCTACACAAATTATATCTCGGGATGGAATTCATGTCATGTGAGAATAATTCAACCACCTCTTTGAATGACATTCCATATACATAATCATTCTTATAATAGTGTATTTCTCAATCCTGCGTATTTTGTTACATTACGTTGATTACGTTACACGTCACGTCACAACGCTAATGCAGAGCAAGCCTAAATCATTACTTGACAAAGCAATTCTACGACTATATCGGTTATTTAGAGTATAATGATAACGTCAGAAATTTCTAGCACAGTAAGTCGACTGTAAGTTGATTTATATAATTTTGTGTTAAATTTGCTTGAATAACTAATCCAACGTCTACATCTATTATTCTTGTTTTTCATGTGAAATGTCACTTTGAAGTTTACACGATTTCTTGTCCAAAGTACATTTCTCTTGTTTCTTTAAAAATTTTAATTCCTTTTGAATACAGACCCAGTCATCAACGTAAAAATAAAGTTAAGCACATTTCTTGTTATTTTACGTTTCTTTTACGAGAAATGTTTGCGTGTGTGTCTGTGCGTGTATTTTCGCTTTGGTATTCTGGGACTGATTGTTTGTTACTTATAACGTTGTGTGAACCATTGCTCGACGTACTGAGACGTTTAGGCAATGTACTCGTTCCTAAACAAACGTCGTGGATTCCAAACATGCTTTTCGATATATTGATTAATTATGATATTGAATTCAGTGAATTAAAGTTTACAATTGCATAGATTTTACCCACAAATAACGTCAACAATGCATACCTGTCTATCTATCTATCGATGGATAGATATATAGATAGATACATACAAAGATAGACAGATAGATAGATTAATAGATCTTCATTCATTCATTTATATATATATATACATATATATATATATATATATATATATATATATATATATATATATATATATATATATATATATATATATATATATATATATATATATATATATATATATATATTCATTTATTCCGTAGTTTTCCTCCTTTCTGAGATGATTAACATTGAGATATATACAGACACGAAATTGCTACGGACAAAACTTACAATAACATTTATAAATCACACATACAATTCATATACTCATATACTCACATACAAATTACATATTCCTACAGACCTAAATGGCAATTCCTTTTCCATGTGTATTGCTTGTATAGCGTTTACTACCAATTAAAAGATAAGTCTCGTTTTCTCTGATTCAACATAATCTATCAGGTACACAACACAATTTTCAGATTTGAGAATTACTAGGGACTTTACATCATAATTTAAAAGCAGTTATATAGCTACCTAATCTATGCTATGCCGATAAGTTTAAACTTTTTCTTTGACCTTTGAAAAAAATAAGCCACACAAGCACACACACACACACGGATATATATATATATATATATATATATATATATATATATATATATATATATATATATATATATATATATATATATATATATATATATATATATATATATATATATATATATATATATATATATATATATATATATATATATATATATATAATGTTCGTCCATCGGTGGCGATCATGACCATTTAATGTCATCGATCCACTGGTGGTGGGTCCGGAGATGGCTAATCAGTCCGATCCGGGCCCGGAAAAGTCCGTTGCCGTGGGGACATGGATGTGCAGGTTGCTGGCCGGGAGTTGCGGAACTGATGTACCTTGATTTGCGCAGATTACGTTTATCAGCAGCGTCCACCAGTCTTTCCTGCTAAAAGGCTTCTGCACCAGCGTTGACTTGACTGTGCCAAGCAGATCGGTTATTAGCGACACTCTCCCAGCTATCAGGATCAATGCCTAGGTTCTTCAGCGAAGGGTGTCCTTGTATCTCATTTCTAACCACCGTGAGACCTTTTGCTTGTTGCATCTCTCCATAAAATACCTTCTTAGGTAGGAAATTCTACCGGCATGTGGACAACATGACTAGCCCATCGGAGTTGTGCCTTGCACAGCTTGGAGTGGATGCTTGTCATGCCGACCTTAGCGAGCATCTCTGTGTTTCGTACCTTGTCCTGCCATCTGATTTTCAGTAGTTTCATCAGGAGCTCATATGAAAGTGGTTCAGGTTTTTAACATGGCAACTATACACAGTCCATGTCTCGCAAGCATAGAGGAGGGTGGGGAGAACAACCGCTGCGTAGACTTTGTGTTTGGTGGCAAGCTTGATGCCTCTGCTATCTCAGACATTTGAGCGGAGTCTACCAAATGCTATGCTGTCTTTGGCAATCCTAGTGTTAACCTCATCTTCTATGTGGACTGCTTGTGAGTGGGTGCTACCGAAGTATGTGAACCTGTCTACATGTTTGAGCTAATGGCCATTGACAGAGATGGATGGTTATATATAATCTTCTCCAGGAGCTGGCTGATGCAGAACCTCGGTCTTGCTGGTAGAGATGGTGAGTCCGAAGTTGGAGTACGCTGTGGAAAAAAGGTACATTCTATGTTTATGCCTGCCTCTGTGCACAGGCACAGTTATCTGCAAACAGCAGGTCGCGAATGTTCTCAACTTGGACATTGGTTTTGGCTTGGAGCCTCCTCCGGTTGAGCCACTTCCCATCCAGACGCTATCTGAGACCTACTCCAACATTGCTGTCCTTGAAAGCATCCATCAACATTGCGGAGAAGATGAGGCTGAATGGAGTAGGGGCTAAGACGCATGCTTGTTTCACACCATTCGTAACTGCAAAGGGTTTGGAATAGTTACCCTAGTCCTGGACTCTGGCAAACATGCCATCATGAAACTGTCTCGCCATTTCAATGAAGACTTCTGGAGATCGAAATTTGGCCATGATCTTCCAAAGGCCTTCGCGGCTGACAGTGTCGACTGCCTTAGTCAGGTCCACGAAGGTGGTGTATAGCTGGACATTTTGTTCAATATATTGTTCTTGCATCTGCCTGGCAGCAAAAGTCATGTCGAGGGTGCCTCTCTCCTTTCTGAAGCCATGCTGCCTTTCTGGCAGTAGGCCATGATCAAGGTGTTATGTGAGTCTGTTCAGCAGTAGCCTGGCTAGGATCTTGCCAGCGATGCAGAGTAGAGAGATTCCTCTATGGATGTCGCAGGACTGGCGATTTCCTTTGCATTTGTAAAGGTGAACGATAGATGCATCTTTGAATTCATGGGGCATGCGTTTCATATTCCACATGCCACAAAACATCTCTGTTAGTCTTCCCACTAACTTAGGCCCACCAGACTTGTAGATCTATGATCCTTGAGCTTTTTTACTAGACAGGAGCTCAAATGCCTTATGAGTTTCAGGCACTTTTGGAGGGTCAGCCAACCTATCGTTGATCTCCACCTGTGGTAGACGGTTGATCGCTTCATCGTTGATTGAAGATTTTCTGTTGAGGATACCATCAAAGTGTTCCGCCCAACGATCCAGTATCTTCTCCTTCTCCGTTATGAGAGTGCTGCCATCGGAGTTCAAGAGTGGGGCTGTGTCTGACGTTACTGGGCCACAAACATCACGAAGAGCACTATATAAATTCTTCAGGTCGTGTCTGTCGGCAAAGGACTGGATATCATCAGCCTTTCGGCTCAGCCAATTGTCCTGCATCTCGCGTAGTTTCTTCTGCACAGCTTGCAGCGGACCTGGGATCGATGTTGTATGCACGATGGAGATGATGCTTCTCGTCTTGGGGCTTTTGCGCAGTGACGCCAAGGGCTTCAGATGCAGTGGAGTACAACAGATGTTTGAAGGCCATCCAGCATTTCTCTACGTCGTTGGTATCAGAGTCTGTGATTTCTAGCTGGCTTATCAAAACTTCAGACAGCTTGCTCATTGTTACAGACTTTCAGCGTGGGGACGTTGAGTGGTTTTGGGACTTTAATTCCCTGTGGGCGTTTGGGAGGTTGAATTTTTATATTCATATTGCAGATCAGTAGCCTGTGGTCTGTCTAGCAGTCAGCACAACATACGGCCTTTTGTCACACTGTCATTCCTACGAACTGAGATGTAGTCATTCTGATGCCAATGCTTAGACCGTGGGTGCATCCAAGTTGTTTTATTGCGGTTAGGCAGACGGAAGATGTTGTTTGTGACCAGTATTTCAAATGTTGCGCACATTCTCAAGAGTAAATATCCATTGCTGTTGCAGTTGCCACTTTCATGTATACCAATAACTCCCTTCCACGTGGTGTGGTCCGCTCCAACTCTGGCGTTAAAATCACCAAGAATGATCAGCCTGTCTGACTTTGGTACCGAAACTATCAGTTTCCAGATCCTGGTACAACTTGTCTTTGGCTTCCTCCGAGTAGGTCATGGTTGGTGCGCAATCACTAATGAGTGTGGTTCGCTTTTTTCCATGTAATGGTAGCTTCAGCATTATAAGCCGGTCATTAATTCCTTTTGGTAAGATGGAGAGCTTATTCACCAAACTAAACTGGACAGCGAATCCAACTCCAGACTCCCGACGTTTATCGGTGCCACGAAAACTCCAGAAAAAGGTGTAACGAGCTCCAACTTCAGTCAGTTGGCCCTCGTCGGCCAAGCGAGTTTAACTTAGGGCTGCTATCTCTATCTTGTAGCGAGCAAGTTCTCTTGCAATCAGGGCAGTTCTTCTCTCTGGTCTGTCAGCCTATGCACGATCCAATAGAGTGCCTAAGTTCCACGCACCAAGAATGAGCGGAAAAGTTTGGGTTTTCTTTGTATTTCGATCGCAAGAATGGGATTCCTTCCAACCGCTGTAAGCTGGTCGGGGTAGATGAAGCAGGCATATTTTAGGGCACATTTTCTAGCCCCTTCCTCAGGCTATGGAGGTATGCAGCTCTATCCTGAAGAGGTCTGCTTAGTCGCTCAGACGGCTGCGACATCCATTTCTGCTTCAGATCAATAGAATACGACCATATGGCCTGAGCCGCCTGCATACACGTCCGCCACTACGGCTACCAGTGCATCCACACCTGCCGCTTTGCAGCTCGCCCATCGCCGCATGACTTGGGTACGGGTGATGACATAAATGAGTTGCGCGTCAGTTGGATTAAAGTGAGGAAGAGTTCCGCTGCGTCAGCCTCACTCTCTCGTCCAGGCTCTACTTTGTCCAGTTGCAAGACGTGGTCAAGACGGCTGAAATGAAGACTGGATGCAGTGGATGACCAAGGCGTCCTACGTGTCGTGCCGTGCTCTTAGCGCTCCACATCGCTTTGCTGGGTCCGCCTTTATGCCCGTTGAACAGCTGATGGTTCCTCCGCGCAGTCCACCGGTTCCAGTCTTCACATGCAATGGTAGACAATCCCTGGATCACCGGGGGTCTGAAACCCATCAGTTACACTCAACCTGGTTTGGCCGGCCAGTCGAAGCCGTTGTCCGTGGTGTGGCCCCTCCACATGCTACAACTTTTTGAAGCCACAGGTGAGAGTTGAGCGCCAAGTGGAGACCAAAGGTGGACTAGCTACCCCCGAGGAAATAAAGCTACTACCCCCACTTGATATTGTTTTTTGCTCGAGATAGTATTTCAGTGTTGTAATCTGGAATATTTCATTATATGAATGTTGAAAGAAATAGTGGCAAATAGCTTTTCCTTATAAACATGACATAAATAATGGTTTGATAGTGATTTCTCAATAAACATCTTATCACAGCAGACTGGTTATTATCCAAAAGCTTAAACTGTATGTATATCTAAAATAGACCTTTTAAATATACTTTCGTCTGGAAAAGATCATTTTGAAAATATATAAGGAATACGTGCTAAGACTTCTTTCGTAATAACTTCATATTGGAATAGTAATATTTCTAGTGCCATTACCGAAAAGGAAGCGAGTTTTATTATGCATTTCCATATTGTGTATAGGAATTTTGTTTAAGTTTCTTGACTGTTTTAATTTGTAAAAATCATATCACATATCTAATTTTTTCATATTTGTAGAATATAATCACCATTTGTAAACAAGATATGTCGTAACTAGTTGAAGTCATTCATTTTAGATTATATTTTAAGAAAATGATCATTTCTAAGCAACATGTTCATATTGATTTAAATTATTAGCTAATAATTAAGTAAAGAGCCACGTCTTTGTTATAGCTCGGTTATTAATTCATTATGATGATTGAGGTTTTTGTTCCCCAAAAGATGCAACCAAGGTTATTTAGATTCAAATTATTCATTCCTATTTTGAGATCTGTCTAGCGGAATTACTGTTTTTCAGCTTGGCGATACATTCAGAATGACGAATTCGAAATACATTCTATGTGACGATTTCATGTCTAGAAAGTGAAATTGGTAAGAACATTGCAGAACCAGATGAAAACACATTGTCTCTGTTTATCGCGTAAGGCTATCTATTTGAAGAACTACGGAATAATTTCTTCGACTGCGGTGCACAAACAGATAAACAAATATTTGACCAATCTTTACGAATCTTTGACTGCTCCGGTGACCTAGGGGTTAGAGCGTCCGCCTCGGATGCAGAATGTTGCGGGTTTGAGCCACGGCTGAATCACACCAAAGCCTTTTCAAAATTGCATTAATAGCTGTCGCGCGAGGCGCTCAGTAATAATATATTCGTGTTAAGATATGTCTGCTGAATGTTGTCCCAGTGCTAGTTCCAGTGTTAGACATCAATATTAAACGCCACATTGCAGACATTGTAGCGATAGGACTGAAAATGTTTTAATGCTAAGTTAAAAATAAAAATCATAGACACACACATAAATAAATACGACTGCAAACATTTGCTTCATTTATCAAATCGATATTTTCCGATAATCCAGAAAATTATCTTGAGGAAACGATATGAACCGGAGCTATGGCATCGTTTACATTATCATTTTCCAATGAACATACCGCACTCAGAATTTATCCAACAAATTAGATACGTTACAGATTTTATACGATTGACGTGCTTCAAATTAAGGTCACGGCCGTCTTTTAAATTAAGCAACAAAATTATGAAAGCAAGATATGACGGGACAACTGAACACAGGCTTAACAAAAGGTCAAGAATTTAACACTGATTGTATGATTAGAAATATTAATGGCTAACTAAAGCAAGTGCAAGAGAAGTTTTTCAGTCATTCTGATGAGACTGACCTAGTCTTTATTAAGGAAAACATTTTCCACTTTTCTTTTATGAAATCAATTAGCAGTCCATCAAAACAAAATCAGAAATGAATATTATTATAAATATTCTTAACGTAGTGTTATTAGGTCATTTGGTCTTACACGTTTACTTCAATAAAGAATTATTTTGCAAGCGTTTTGTGTATTATCTGGTTTTCAGACGTAAGTGAATCTAAGCAAACTTCTAAACAATATGCATACAGGTAACAAATAGCAAACGCCAACTGGAATAGTGGAAACCATATGCCAAAACCCCTGTTGGAATAGCAGAAAAACTTGTACTAGACTCAGCTCTACGACTTCCCACTTCTAATGTCTCTTGCGTCGAAAGATGGCTGAATCTAGAACGACGACACGGTGCTTATCGGACAGCATTTGTCAATCGCATGATAAGGAATCGGATTAAGCCATTCCGCCCTACAATTGTTTTGGATTATGCGATACACAAAGATAAGGATAAACAAACTAGGGAGATTAACATAAGTGAGACAATATTGTAACAATCTTAGTCTGTTCTTGCATCCATCGGTATGTAATCTCATCATATAAACTGCTTTCAGAAACATTTTGATTCCTACTTAGAGGATACCCATTTAGGAAGAGAATGTGCTGGATATGCTTTGGAATTAGGTCGAGAAAACATGATTGTCAAACCCAATCGAATTATTTAAAGCCAAGAAATTTTCAGGAAAA
The DNA here is from genome assembly GCA_028554795.2 of Sinohyriopsis cumingii. Lineage (NCBI taxonomy): Eukaryota > Metazoa > Mollusca > Bivalvia > Unionida > Unionidae > Sinohyriopsis > Sinohyriopsis cumingii. Next base: position 93,864,730 of record CM068833.1, on the reverse strand, counting down.
ATATATATTGTCTGGTTTATATTAAATATGTTCTTGAAACAGAAATTGCATATTTGAATTTTATATATAAATGATAATGATTTCCATAAAGACGGCGAGAGATATTCACTATAGTCAAGCCTAGAAATCCCCTCGTCGTCTGGCGAGAAAGGATATTCCCGGTTAACGTCATTTAAGTACAATTAACATTATATATACATGATCAAAAGAAGTATGCGTGACAATAATACTCACTGGTATAGCTGAGAAGGAAACTAATAACCATTTATAAAAGACTAGAGTAATCATACTAAAATTTTTTGAAAAAGATTTATTCATCCGTGCTAATGGAATTCATATGAAAAGATTTCACATAATGAAGAAACAGGAGAACAACTTGTGCCCGATTTCGACCGCTGACCACCATAGCATAATTCCCTTACTTTTCATGTAAGAAAGGCAAGACCACACACAGGGCCGGCATTAAGACTATTGTCCCGATTAGGCCCAATTGTTTACCGCGCTCACAGGGTCAGCGCGCCAAACAATTTTTTTAAAACACATATATAGAGGGAAAGTAATTGTAAAGCGAATGAAGAATACCTTTACTTCAATATCATATAAAATTTGTTTAAAAGTTTATTTTTTGAATGCTGTTCTCACACGGGGCCTGCTCGCGTAAATTAAAGGGCCACTTAAGTTACCACATAATACTTACTGAATCAATGAACAATTTCCTAAAAATAGGTATTGAAACGAATTAAACTGCTTCCACCTGGGTATAAGAAAAAGATTCAGACATCCTTAGTATTCATCTGGAAAGAGTTCACGTAATGAAGCAAAAGCAAACAACTACTACTCCACTTAGACCGCTGAGCAACATATCGAAATTCATTTATTTAAAGAAAAGAGAATTTGTTAGAAAGGCCACACCACACCACACAAGTTACGAAATATGATAGATGTGATCTATAAACAATTTCTTAAAGAGCTAATGGAACGAAAAAGCTGCTTTCAATTGCGTATATGAAAGCTAGAAAGAAAAGTCTTCATTCACGGCCGATCTGTTTGCCCGAGTCTCAGTGTGTCAAGAAACGATTGTGAAAATCTGATAAGAAAGGTATGTTCATAGCAAAACTATGTAAAGACTCGATGGAAGCTTTAAAGAAGAGTTTAACGCCATTTTTCAGCACACGATAGGCTATACATGGCGGCCAGTATTGATGGTGGAGGAAGAACCCGGGAAAACCGCCAGAAAGAACCACCGACCCACGAGAGGCTACTAGCAGGCTTTGTCACATACCCACATTCTCCGAATCTGAGACTCGAACCCACGAAGACAGAGGTGAGATGGCAGTGATCCGTAACGAAGAGCGCTTTAGACCACTGGGCCACTCGGGGCCCCATTTAACGAAGAGACTACACAACGTGGGAAAAACTAGGAATACTGATAGACAAAGATAATTACATATCTCTTCTAACCAATTCTAATACAATATTTGCTAATAGGAAGAATAACAAATATATCACAATAAAGTATATCGTAAGCCATATTTGGAGAAAATGTAAGCTAGCCAGATGTAAATATTATGATGCAAAAGAAATCACTCACGAATGTATGCATACGGAAACAATGACATGTTTCCTGCCCTTAACATTTACGAGACAACAATCAGAAAATGTTCAAAACTGAACGGAAAAAACTAATATTTTCGTTAATTTCGAAGCGTATTTCCTTAATGTACTGTTTGTTCTTTCCGCCTTTCTTTTATTCAGAGAAAGGAAAGATAAGATAGCTTCACCATTTCAAATGTTCTAGAGAGTTCAAAAGGATTTAGTCCATTGAAGCAATGACTTTAATAACGTAACAATCTGTAAATGGGAGTTAAACTGATCTTGTTGATAACAAAATATAATATCGTCCAATGCTAAGGTATATGCATGCAAAGTGAAATACTAATAGATTCATTCAAGTCCTGCGTGTTGTAACCTGATGGTACTATATAATCTGGCATTGTCAGACTTACAAAGCTGGAATTAGTGAAACATAAGCCATGTATTATCTAATGAATTAGTCACAGTCCAACCAACTTAATCGGTTTAAAACGGTCATTAACGAGTAACAGTTTGCCCTACGATCACAAAATAAAAGCTCCGTCTGAGAGTATGAACGTCGTAGTGTGGAAGTAAGCACCTGCTAAGCGACTGAAAAATCAATGTAAGTTTATATATAGGCTGCAATAGTTGTACTTCCGATCTGTTATTCACTTTAATTAGATATCATTTCTAGTTTCCGTTTTTATTATTAACACTGAAAGCTCATTTTCAATGTATCGGTACATTTGTAGATACAAGATTTTGTTGTTTCTTTTTCTTACTTTAAATGTATTAAGATTGCATGATCCAAGATGTTTAATTACAAGTTGCATTATGATTCTACTATTACGTTAAAATATGTTATTTATTAAAGTTTAGATTAAACAATCTAAATGTACGAAGAAACTATTGTGAAATCTCTCTCTCTCTCTTTCTTTCACTCTCTCACTACATAGATGGAATATAAATAGTACGGGGAAAATCACATTTGTTCTACTAGTCAACACCGCATTCATTGCCTAAAACAATAAAAGGAATAGGCACAAATATCAAATCCAATACGGGCATGGCACGACAAGGAATCTCAGCTAAGGAGTCATCAAATTTTTTTTCCATAGAAATGATCCGAAATCATCAACAACGCGCCAGTCCACGGGCTCTTGCAATCGTATAGGAAACCAGTTAGTATGCATATTTGCTACAGTGATCTCCGCTCTGCTGATCTGCACGCATAAACTCCATAAATAATAGACAGGTAACCGTGAAATAACCAAGCACAAGTACATTGCACGTTGCCATACACAATGCTATTTCTAAAATAAATAGACTCAAGCTCATTTTAAGTAGCCATTATATATTTTTTAAAAATTCGTTACGAAGAAAGTGATAAATAATTGATTCATTTGGAAGTAATTTCATTATAAATACATTGGTGGAAATTATATCCTGTCTGATTTCACCAAAGTTGGCTTTGCATTAGGAAGATATTATATTTGGTTCGTGAAATTTCGGACAGAAGATGGATTGGGTGAGTCAGCCGAAATGCATCCGATCTGGTTTGAATTTGCTGGTAAGAAATTGGTTTCGAATGGTTTTGAGCAACAACGCAAACTATATTACTTACGATTACAACTGGCTGTGCAAAGAGATACAGCTTCAAACGTACTGCATCTCGCTTAAAGGCATTGAATGGGTTGTTCGGAATAGCCAGTGTCACTTTTCCAAGATGTAATATTACTCAAATATGAACAAATTATTGATTTGTTATTTTCAGACAAAAACAGAAAAAATGCGTACTCTGATCATTGTGTACCTCTCTCTGACGGTGACCAGTTCCAGTTTGGTCCTGGCAAAATCACTTGGTAAGCATTCCAGTAGGCTGCTTTTTCCGTCTGTCTGTATCTTTATCTGTACTAGCGTTAGGAATATATGTCCTTCATATAATATGTCTATATTGAATATTGATCAAAGGTACAAAGGATCAGGTTGGCCAGATTACTTTGTGAGGGGTGGGAGAGAGGAGATCCTAGAGATAAACATGTTTCAAATATCGTTATCAACAAATCCAGTTTTCGGTTGAAGATAAGAAACCACATTTGTTTAGAACTCACCAATGATGTATTGTAACAGAACCAAGGCATTATATTTGCTGCTAACTTCGAAACAATAGAAATATATGAATATGTCAACGTAATTGGTCACTGATTTATTTGCTAAGCAAGTGATATTTCAATGTAATTCATAGACTGGTCTTTATTCCAGCAGATTAGCCAACATACTAAGACAGACGATAGAGATGTCTTCACGTCTGCATCAAAGTTTTACACTATGGGACATGTAACAGGTTATGAATTACAATTGTAAACAAACATAATGATGTCATGTCTGTATTTTAATTATAACTTTCAAGGTTCTTTATGCTAAAGTTTAAGCAGAATATTTATCATTGGAGAAAGCTGAATGAGTAGACTTTTGATAGTGTTATTATAAGCAAAGAGCAGACACCCTGGTGTAAATTAGTGCCAATGCCTCGTATTGTATTCATGCAAATTAGACTCGTGTCCACTTTTCTTTGTCTTTTGATTAAAGTATAACGTCAAAAACATTTAAACAGTATTTACATTAAGAAGGAAGTCTTAATATGATCATGCTGTTCCGAATATATTCGTATCATTGATGATATGTAGTATGTTTATTTGTCAATGCAATCTACAAGTAAACTGCCTTCTTGACATGTTTTCCAAATGTTAATTAAGTTTCGTCCATGAAAACATTACATTCCCCGAGAAAAAAATGAATATCAAATTTTCGGTCAACTGTTCTAGCATAATGATTCTCTTTTTTCACTACACTAATCAATTTGTTTGGTGAGTTTAACCCAGCAAATAACGAATAGTAATTGATACCATATAATACCTGTCCATTACTGATGTCTTCATGTACAACTGTTCTCCTATATTATCATCGTTGGAGCATAGTGTCCGAGCCAGTATGGAAGGCATCGCATAAAACCCATGAATTTCCCGACTTTTATTTAATCGGGTAATTCGTTCTGGTTGTTACTCGTTAGCAGATTAGTGTTCTTAAACAACTTGTCTAGCAACAACGTTTTGCACTAGTGACAATATTTATCAAACAACAATAGTGCCTTCATATTCCATGCTTGCTATTGCAAGACATGCTCAATTAGCTACAATGTACCCTAGAACATGTGTTGACACCGTTCACAACTATTTAGTCTCTGATTCAATGTTTTAAAATTTTTTTAGTTAGATTTTGTTTATAAGCTCAACAATATGATATACTCAATGTTATGCATACTAAGCTGATTGTTAAAGGGAAGACAAAACGAATGCTTGTATTTTCTCCGCCTTAGTGTCGTTTTCCAACGAATTGTTTTCAATTGTCTTTAATCCGAGAAAATCAGTTCAGTCTCCAACCGGATGATACATCAAAACATTAAAATGTAAGAACATGTTTTTCACCAGAACTGTCTTAATACTATAATATACAAAAAGGTTTTGCTTTAAGATAGTGCTGCATATTAGCGGAAGCAAGCGTATTTTGTTCATAGTGATACACAAGGAGGAGGTTGTCTCTCTTTTACGGTAGATCTAGCCTCGGATTAAGTAGATTCTCAAATTACAAAACGTGGCGTCCATCTTACATAAGTCAGTGTTGTTCTTCTTTTCGACTGGACTATTGAATGGTGACAGGAATCTTCGTCGAGCAAATGCCGATGACACCGGTAATTGTGAAAAATGAGTGTAAATGTCCTTCTGTTATCTTTTGTCAAGCAGCTGAACAAGAGGTTAGTAAAAACAATGTTTTTTTTCTTCTTCAGATTGTCTCCTTTTCACAGCCCACGGAGATGTAAGAAACTGTATCGGAAAAAGACTTGTTAGAGCTGCAAATGAAACGCTCAAATCGACATCTGGGCCTACTGCAAACTCGTCTGGCAGTATAACTCCAGCAATGACCTCTCTACCTATAACAATACCTCATATATCTTTTACTTCTGCAACCACGTCTCGAGAATTTAGGAATGGTCCATCTGTGACAGTTCAGCCTCATCCAATTGAGACTATATCTCGGAATCCAGGAACTGTAACTGACGTTGGACACACTTTTAGAGTGCCAAATAGTACAAATGCTGCTATATCCAGTTCTATAAATCCCGCAATATCTACGAATTCTGCATCTGTAGCTGGAGCTGGAAAAGCTTTGACAGAGAGACCTACTAGAAATCCCGTTGCATCCCGTAATCCTGCATCTGGCTCTGGTCAAACTTCTACTGTTCGATATACTAGATATCCCACTACAAGCCGAATGAGCACCATTTCTGATCCTGATCGCAATCATACAATGCCTTCGCCTACAAAGAAACAGTAACTCGGAATCCTGCATCTGCGAATGGTCTATAGTTTACTCCTCCAATTCCATCGAATGCATATATAACTATAAATCCTGTATCTGGAGCTGGTCATACTTTTGTTATTCAACTTTCTAAAAAAATACCACAATCTCTCGGAATCCTGCATGCGCAGCTTGAGCAGGACAAACTCTTTCTTATAGTGCCATCTGCAACAAATGCTACAATGGAACGTAATCATACATCTTGAGCTGGATAAATGTATTGTTCCCACTTCGACAAATGTCAGTATAACCTGTGTCTCTATCAGGAAAAATGCATCCGGAGTTTGTTCAAATAATTCAGATCCACCTACAACAAATCTTACGGCTGGGAATGGTCAAACCTTTACTGTCCGACTTTCACCAAATGCTTTTATAACTAGAATTCCTGTATCTGCGAATGTAAAAGAATCTAACAATAATACTAGCTAAATAATTCTTCGAAAGCTCGGAATCGTGTATCCCATAAATGCTACTATAATCTAAAATCCTCTATCTGGAGCTGGTCATAATCTTTCATTACCGATTGCAACATATGCTAAGATAAGTTGGAAATATACGTCCTGGGACGGTCGAAATTTTATAATTAGCCACAAATGGTGGAATATCTTGTATTCTTTTATCTGGAGAGGGTTGTAGTTTTACCGTATAACTTGCCATATATGCTAGAAGAACTGGGAATTATAAAGCTCGGACTTGTCTAACGTTTTCTGTTCCATTGATAATATACGTTGCTTCTACTCGGAGTCAAATATCAGGTCGCAATTTGCATTTGCCACTTGCAGAAAATGTTACCTAATTCTTTGAACAACTGCAAATGCTGAGCCTAGGAATAGTATAGCTTCTACTGTACCACTACCTACAAATACTACAATAACTCGGAATCCCGAATGTAGAGTCGGTCAAAATATTACAGTGCCACGTTTGACAAATCTTAATAATTTGGATTCATCCATCAAGGGGTGGTGTAACTTTTGATGCTCCATTTCCTTCAAATACTACATTAATACGGATTTGTACAGTCTGGACTGGTCATACTCTCACAGTGCCAAATGATACAAATGCCGCTATAACTGGAAATCCTGTATCAGATCATGGTCGAAAGTTCAATATTCCACTTACTACAAATGTCACTATAAATATGAATTCTGCATCTAGCTATGCTCAAACTTTAACTTTTCTATTAAACACAAATCAAATATAGTATGTAATCAAGTATATGGAGATTATTAAAATCTTCCATACCCGACTGCTACATATGTTACAATAAATTGGAATCCTGCACCTGGAGTAAGTAATAATGTTAGTTTTAGACCTTCCCATTTGAACCTACTAAACTTTGACAATCATACAATGGCTATCTCAAGTTTTCGGTAATTTAAACAATGTAGTATGCATTTATCAAAGCGACAACATTCCTCTCTCTATTTCGTAATGCGAATACGGATTTTCAATTTATTTAAATATGTTCAGTTTCAAACGAATCCTCTATATTCCACCAATTCACTCGACCATCATTTACACGAGAATGGTTCAGAAACTCTGTATCTTTTCATTAAAACTGGTTTAATTCTACAATTCTTATATTAATCTTCATGCCTATCCATCTATCTATGTGTATATCTATCAATCTATCTATCTATCTCTCTATATATCTATCTATATATATATATATATATATATATATATATATATATATATATATATATATATATATATATATATATATATATATATATATATATATATATATATATATATATATATATATATATATATATATATATATATATATATATTTACCTATATATCTGTCTATCTATTTATCGATCTATCTGTCTATATATCTCTATATAACTATCTATGTATGTATCAATCAATCAATCTATCTATCTATCTATCTATCTATCTATCTATCTATCTCTCTTACTCTGATGACTATTAATGCCAACATTGTAACGGAAGTATATCTTATACACAAATCATTTGTTCATATATGGCAGGTCACACATTCAGCGTTACGTATCCTGCAAATTAGATACTAAGTCATGAGAACCAGAACATTCGTCTGATCATCATGTTTTCAAAGTAACCCATCTAACTATGCATTAATTAAATGAATAAGGTATGCATTCAAATTTATCTATTTCGTGATGCATCCCGGATTGTCAACTTCAGAATTCAAAATTGCAACCAAACATGTATGTATGTATGTATGTATGTATGTATGTATGTATGTATGTATGTATGTATGTATGTATTTTGTATGTATGTATGTATGTATGTATGTATGTATGTATGTATGTATGTATGTACGTATGTATGTATGTATGTATGTATGTATGTATGTATGTATGTATGTATGTATGTATGTATGTATGTTTGTAAACTAAGTAAATGAAAAAGGAATACCCAAAAGTTTTATAGAATATTATAAATACAATATTTGTCTAAAATACAAAGTTAAAACTTAGAAGTTAACTAGTATCGTGAATTAATTTCCAAATAGTCCTAAAGGTGATATCACAATTTTAAGCATATGTACATCCCAAGAGACTTCAAGCGTTCGTCCGATGTAAGTCCATTCTTAAATGTGCTGATTTGACATCAGCCCTGTACAGTGTTTATATGCTAACAGTCTTGATGTATGACAAAGTCACAATTAACTATGACTTTAAATGTATTAACAGTAAGTTTCAACCTAGTGATTACATAGTTATTTTATGAACACAGTGGCAGTCAAATGAATAATTAGAATTTTCAAAAATCATCGCAAGCAATAACTGAAAACATCCAGAACTCCGATTCCTCTACCGATATTTAAAAACGAAATAAATAACTATGTTGCTCACTGCCATATATAAAAACAATTTCGCAATTAGATATCAGGATCAGATTCGTTATTTCATTTCCAGAACATTCTAAATTGTCAACAAGGACATGACCTTAAGCAGCCAACCAGTCATAAATAATGTAGACCAGAATTTACAAGGAGAACATCAACAACCTGAAGTAAAATACCATCAGCATCTTAATCAAGGGCACTTCTACAACCTTCCAAGTTTGATGGCGACGTAATTATATTTCCCCCAATCTTTTTGGGTATAATTTACTGACTGAATGGGACACTGAGCTGGTGGAATTTTTACACACCTGATATAAATCATAAGCTTATTCAATTTCAAGATGGTAAAATAAACGAGTTTCAAATTTGAATCAGAAACTATGCTGCAAGTTTCTTTCTTGCATGGTCGCACGATTATCTGAAGCACTAAAACCAGTTCAACGAACAATGTCTTTTTAAATTACATATATTTACAGCTTTCTGTCGTCACATCATGTAGTTTTCACAAGTTAATTTGTCCGTTACTTGAAATAGAAATATTTTTATTGGCGTTTGCTATGTTACAAATAATTAAAACAAGCCTGATTCCCTTAACTCTCACGCATCTGAAATGTAGTGGATACATTATGCGTCCGTGTTGTGATATGATGCATGTAAAAATGTTTTATTTCGTACATCATCATATATACTGACATGTTATTACGGACCTTGCAATAGTTGGGAAAAATAAATAGAAACTGGGAGAAAAGACATAGCAACTGTGGTCGTCATTATCTTGAATTTCAAAGGAAATAAAAGAAATCTCTATTTTCATGATTCAACATATGTCACATTTCTATTTTCTTTCGCACGAATCAGCAAAAAGTTTGACTTCAATGTATTTAGATATAAAGTTATTCCGCATTAATACCAGTACACATATATGCGCAATGAAATATATCTGGTTTAAATGAACCTAACATTGAAAGGTTATGCAATATTATGCGCACATGCACTCTTATATCATCACGGCTTCAGATCATTCGATAAAATCTAAAACAAATATTTAACAAGCAAAATAAAGTAGTCCAATACTAGTTCACCTTATGTTTTACAATAACGTCATTTGAGTTTGATAATTTCCACAAAACCAAAGAAGGCAGTTATTAAAACAGCTGTCTTGTAAAGAGTAACATCATAACCTACAACAAGAAAACTCATCCCACACAAAACGACACAAAAAGACCATAGTAAGAAACAACAACTACTATTTCACTAAGGGTGTGGTGTTTACATATACGGGATGTGTCAAGGAAATTTGCGCACGACGTTTACTCACCCATATCAATACCCCAACACCTTTTGCTGCCGTTGTTCTCCGATATGTTTCATTCCCTGTTATGTGACTGGGTATGGAGATTGTTTTCAACGTAACGTGTACCATATTCCATTATACCAATTGCATGCTATACTGTTAGATATCACATTTGAAATTATTGCTGCTGATGTTGCCATTGTATTTAAAGGCAACATAGTTTGATACTGTTTTTATTATACAATGTGAATGTTCTGAACTTAAACAATGAAAAGTACGTAGTCGGATGACTCAAAAGATATAAAGTCCATTGAAAGCATTTTATTGCAAATGATATACAAGCATTTATTATAGAAGAAATAGTGAAAAAATGCGATAAAAAGAAATAAACTTTTATTTGAGTATAAGGTACATGCAGATGCAGGGAGATTTAAAGGTGTTTATTAATATATCCTCCTTTTCAAAACAAATAACGCTTATCATCTTAAGGAGAAAGAGAAACATTGTTTACCTACACAAATTATATCTCGGGATGGAATTCATGTCATGTGAGAATAATTCAACCACCTCTTTGAATGACATTCCATATACATAATCATTCTTATAATAGTGTATTTCTCAATCCTGCGTATTTTGTTACATTACGTTGATTACGTTACACGTCACGTCACAACGCTAATGCAGAGCAAGCCTAAATCATTACCTGACAAAGCAATTCTACGACTATATCGGTTATTTAGAGTATAATGATAACGTCAGAAATTTCTAGCACAGTAAGTCGACTGTAAGTTGATTTATATAATTTTGTGTTAAATTTGCTTGAATAACTAATCCAACGTCTACATCTATTATTCTTGTTTTTCATGTGAAATGTCACTTTGAAGTTTACACGATTTCTTGTCCAAAGTACATTTCTCTTATTTCTTTAAAAAATTTAATTCCTTTTGAATACAGACCCAGTCATCAACGTCAAATAAAGTTAAGCACATTTCTTGTTATTTTACGTTTCTTTTACGAGAAATGTTTGCGTGTGTGTCTGTGCGTGTATTTTCGCTTTGGTATTCTGGGAGTGATTGTTTGTTACTTATAACGTTGTGTGAACCATTGCTCGACGTACTGAGACGTTTAGACAATGTACTCGTTCCTAAACAAACGTCCTGGATTCCAAACATGCTTTTCGATACATTGATTAATTATGATATTGAATTCAGTGAATTAAAGTTTACAATTGCATAGATTTTACCCACAAGTAACGTCAACAATGCATACCTGTCTATCTATCTATCGATGGATAGATATATAGATAGATACATACAAAGATAGATAGATAGATAGATTAATAGATCTTCATTCATTCATTTATATATATATATATATATATATATATATATATATATATATATATATATATATATATATATATATATATATATATATATATATATATATATTCATTTATTCCGTATTTTTCCTCCTTTCTGAGATGATTAACATTGAGATATATACAGACACGAAATTGCTACGGACAAAACTTACAATAACATTTATAAATCACACATACAATTCATATACTCACATACAAATTACATATTCCTACAGACCTAAATGGCAATTCCTTTTCCATTTGTATTGTTTGTATAGCGTTTACTACCAATTAAAAGATAAGTCTCGTTTTCTCTGATTCAACATAATCTATCAGGTACACAACACAATTTTCAGATTTGAGAACTACTAGGGACTTTACATCATAATTTAAAAGCAGTTATATAGCTACCTCATCTATGCTATGCCGATAAGTTTAAACTTTTTCTTTGACCTTGGTATTGGCCATAAAATGGCGTGTTTAATGGAATGATGTACATGTTTTATCTTTGAAAAGAATAAGCCACACAAGCACACACACACACACGTATATATATATATATATATATATATATATATATATATATATATATATATATATATATATATATATATATATATATATATATATATATATATATATATATATATATATATATATATATATATATATATATATAATGTTCGTCCATCGGTGGCGATCATGACCATTTAATGTCATCGATCCACTGGTGGTGGGTCCGGAGATGGCTGATCAGTCCGATCCGGGCCCGGAAAAGTCCGTTGCCGTGGGGACATGGATGTGCAGGTTGCTGGCCGGGAGTTGCGGAACTGATGTACCTGGATTTGCGCAGATTACGTTTATCAGCAGCGTCCACCAGTCTTTCCTGCTAAAAGGCTTCTGCACCAGCGTTGACTTGACTGTGCCAAGCAGATCGGTTATTAGCGACACTCTCCCAGCTATCAGGATCAATGCCTAGGTTCTTCAGCGAAGGGTGTCCTTGTATCTCTTTTTTAACCACCGTGAGACCTTTTGCTTGTTGCATCTCTCCATAAAATACCTTCTTAGGTAGGAAATTCTACCGGCATGTGGACAACATGACTAGCCCATCGGAGTTGTGCCTTGCACAGCTTGGTGTGGATACTTGTCATGCCGACCTTAGCGAGCATCTCTGTGTTTCGTACCTTGTCCTGCCATCTGATTTTCAGTAGTTTCATCAGGAGCTCATATGAAAGTGGTTCAGGTTTTTAACATGGCTACTATACAGAGTCCATGTCTCGCAAGCATAGAGGAGGGTGGGGAGAACAACCGCTGCGTAGACTTTGTGTTTGGTTGCAAGCTTGATGCCTCTGCTATCTCAGACATTTGAGCGGAGTCTACCGAATGCTATGCTGTCTTTGGCAATCCTAGTGTTAACCTCATCTTCTATGTGGACTGCTTGTGAGTGGGTGCTACCGAAGTATGTGAACCTGTCTACATGTTTGAGCTAATGGCCATTGACAGAGATGGATGGTTATATGTAATCTTCTCCAGGAGCTGGCTGATGCAGAACCTCGGTCTTGCTGGTAGAGATGGTGAGTCCGAAGTTGGAGTACGCTGTGGAAAAAAGGTACATTCTATGTTGTATGCCTGCCTCTGTGCACAGGCACAGTTATCTGCAAACAGCAGGTCGCGAATGTTCTCAACTTGGACATTGGTTTTGGCTTGGAGCCTCCTCCGGTTGAGCGACTTCCCATCCAGACGCTATCTGAGACCTACTCCAACATTGCTGTCCTTGAAAGCATCCATCAACATTGCGGAGAAGATGAGGCTGAATGGAGTAGGGGCTAAGACGCATGCTTGTTTCACACCATTCGTAACTGCAAAGGGTTTGGAATAGTTACCCTAGTCCTGGACTCTGGCAAACATGCCATCATGAAACTGTCTCGCCATTTCAATGAAGACTTCTGGACATCGAAATTTGGCCATGATCTTCCAAAGGCCTTCGCGGCTGACAGTGTCGACTGCCTTAGTCAGGTCCACGAAGGTGGTGTATAGCTGGACATTTTGTTCAATATATTGTTCTTGCATCTGCCTGGCAGCAAAAGTCATGTCGATGGTGCCTCTCTCCTTTCTGAAGCCATGCTGCCTTTCTGGCAGTAGGCCATGATCAAGGTGTTATGTGAGTCTGTTCAGCAGTAGCCTGGCTAGGATCTTGCCAGCGATGCAGAGTAGAGAGATTCCTCTATGGATGTCGCAGGACTGGCGATTTCCTTTGCATTTGTAAAGGTGAACGATAGATGCATCTTTGAATTCATGGGGCATGCGTTTCATATTCCACATGCCACAAAACATCTCTGTTAGTCTTCCCACTAACTTAGGCCCACCAGACTTGTAGATCTATGATCCTTGAGCTTTTTTACTAGACAGGAGCTCAAATGCCTTATGAGTTTCAGGCACTTTTGGAGGGTCAGCCAACCTATCGTTGATCTCCACCTGTGGTAGACGGTTGATCGCTTCATCGTTGATTGAAGATTTTCTGTTGAGGATACCATCAAAGTGTTCCGCCCAACGATCCAGTATCTTCTCCTTCTCCGTTATGAGAATGCTGCCATCGGAGTTCAAGAGTGGGGCTGTGTCTGACGTTACTGGGCCACAAACATCACGAAGAACACTATATAAATTCTTCAGGTCGTGTCTGTCGGCAAAGGACTGGATATCATCAGCCTTTCGGCTCAGCCAATTGTCCTGCATCTCGCGTAGTTTCTTCTGCACAGCTTGCAGCGGACCTGGGGTCGATGTTGTATGCACGATGGAGATGATGCTTCTCGTCTTGGGGCTTTCGCGCAGTGACGCCAAGGGCTTCAGATGCAGTGGAGTACAACAGATGTTTGAAGGCCATCCAGCATTTCTCTACGTCGTTGGTATCAGAGTCTGTGATTTCTAGCTGGCTTGTCAAAGCTTCAGACAGCTTGCTCATTGTTACAGACTTTCAGCGTGGGGACGTTGAGTGGTTTTGGGACTTTAATTCCCTGTGGGCGTTTGGGAGGTTGAATTTTTATATTCATATTGCAGATCAGTAGCCTGTGGTCTGTCTAGCAGTCAGCACAACATACGGCCTTTTGTCACACTGTCATTCCTACGAACTGAGATGTAGTCATTCTGATGCCAATGCTTAGACCGTGGGTGCATCCAAGTTGTTTTATTGCGGTTAGGCAGACGGAAGATGTTGTTTGTGACCAGTATTTCAAATGTTGCGCACATTCTCAAGAGTAAATATCCATTGCTGTTGCAGTTGCCACTTTCATGTATACCAATAACTCCCTTCCACGTGGTGTGGTCCGCTCCAACTCTGGCGTTAAAATCACCAAGAATGATCAGCCTGTCTGACTTTGGTACCGAAACTATCAGTTTCCAGATCCTGGTACAACTTGTCTTTGGCTTCCTCCGAGTAGGTCATGGTTGGTGCGCAATCACTAATGAGTGTGGTTCGCTTTTTTCCATGTAATGGTAGCTTCAGCATTATAAGCCGGTCATTAATTCCTTTTGGTAAGATGGAGAGCTTATTCACCAAACTAAAGTGGACAGCGAATCCAACTCCAGACTCCCGACGTTTATCGGTGCCACGAAAACTCCAGAAAAAGGTGTAACGAGCTCCAACTTCAGTCAGTTGGCCCTCGTCGGCCAAGCGAGTTTAACTTAGGGCTGCTATCTCTATCTTGTAGCGAGCAAGTTCTCTTGCAATCAGGGCAGTTCTTCTCTCTGGTCTGTCAGCCTATGCACGATCCAATAGAGTGCCTAAGTTCCACGCGCCAAGAATGAGCGGAAAAGTTTGGGTTTTCTTTGTATTTCGATCGCAAGAATGGGATTCCTTCCAACCGCTGTAAGCTGGTCGGGGTAGATGAAGCAGGCATATTTTAGGGCACATTTTCTAGCCCCTTCCTCAGGCTATGGAGGTATGCAGCTCTATCCTGAAGAGGTCTGCTTAGTCGCTCAGACGGCTGCGACATCCATTTCTGCTTCAGATCAATAGAATACGACCATATGGCCTGAGCCGCCTGCATACACGTCCGCCACTACGGCTACCAGTGCATCCACACCTGCCGCTTTGCAGCTCGCCCATCGCCGCATGACTTGGGTACGGGTGATGACATAAATGAGTTGCGCGTCAGTTGGATTAAAGTGAGGAAGAGTTCCGCTGCGTCAGCCTCACTCTCTCGTCCAGGCTCTACTTTGTCCAGTTGCAAGACGTGGTCAAGACGGCTGAAATGAAGACTGGATGCAGTGGATGACCAAGGCGTCCTACGTGTCGTGCCGTGCTCTTAGCGCTCCACATCGCTTTGCTGGGTCCGCCTTTATGCCCGTTGAACAGCTGATGGTTCCTGCGCGCAGTCCACCGGTTCCAGTCTTCACATGCAATGGTAGACAATCCCTGGATCACCGGGGGTCTGAAACCCATCAGTTACACTCAACCTGGTTTGGCCGGCCAGTCGAAGCCGTTGTCCGTGGTGTGGCCCCTCCGCATGCTACAACTTTTTGAAGCCACAGGTGAGAGTTGAGCGCCAAGTGGAGACCAAAGGTGGACTAGCTACCCCCGAGGAAATAAAGCTACTACCCCCACTTGATATTGTTTTTTGCTCGAGATAGTATTTCAGTGTTGTAATCTGGAATATTTCATTATATGAATGTTGAAAGAAATAGTGGCAAATAGCTTTTCCTTATAAACATGACATAAATAATGGTTTGATAGTGATTTCTCAATAAACATCTTATCACAGCAGACTGGTTATTATCCAAAAGCTTAAACTGTATGTATATCTAAAATAGACCTTTTAAATATACTTTCGTCTGTAAAAGATCATTTTGAAAATATATAAGGAATACGTGCTAAGACTTCTTTCGTAATAACTTCATATTGGAATAGTAATATTTCTAGTGCCATTACCGAAAAGGAAGCGAGTTTTATTATGCATTTCCATATTGTGTATAGGAATTTTGTTTAAGTTTCTTGACTGTTTTAATTTGTAAAAATCATATCACATATCTAATTTTTTCATATTTGTAGAATATAATCACCATTTGTAAACAAGATATGTCGTAACTAGTTGAAGTCATTCATTTTAGATTATATTTTAAGAAAATGATCATTTCTAAGCAACATGTTCATATTGATTTAAATTATTAGCTAATAATTAAGTAAAGAGCCACGTCTTTGTTATAGCTCGGTTATTAATTCATTATGATGATTGAGGTTTTTGTTCCCCAAAAGATGCAACCAAGGTTATTTAGATTCAAATTATTCATTCCTATTTTGAGATCTGTCTAGCGGAATTACTGTTTTTCAGCTTGGCGATACATTCAGAATGACGAATTCGAAATACATTCTATGTGACGATTTCATGTCTAGAAAGTGAAATTGGTAAGAACATTGCAGAACCAGATGAAAACACATTGTCTCTGTTTATCGCGTAAGGCTATCTATTTGAAGAACTACGGAATAATTTCTTCGACTGCGGTGCACAAACAGATAAACAAATATTTGACCAATCTTTACGAATCTTTGACTGCTCCGGTGACCTAGGGGTTAGAGCGTCCGCCTCGGATGCAGAATGTTGCGGGTTTGAGCCACGGCTGAATCACACCAAAGCCTTTTCAAAATTGCAGTAATAGCTGTCGCGCGTAATAATATATTCGTGTTAAGATATGTCTGCTGAATGTTGTCCCAGTGCTAGTTCCAGTGTTAGACATCAATATTAAACGCCACATTGCAGACATTGTAGCGATAGGACTGAAAATGTTTTAATGCTAAGTTAAAAATAAAAATCAAAGACACACACACACAAATAAATACGACTGCAAATATTTGCTTCATTTATCAAATCGATATTTTCCGATAATCCAGAAAATTATCTTGAGGAAACGATATGAACCGGAGCTATGGCATCGTTTACATTATCATTTTCCAATGAACATACCGCACTCAGAATTTATCCAACAAATTAGATACGTTACAGATTTTATACGATTGACGTGCTTCAAATTAAGGTCACGGCCGTCTTTTAAATTAAGCAACAAAATTATGAAAGCAAGATATGACGGGACAACTGAACACAGGCTTAACAAAAGGTCAAGAATTTAACACTGATTGTATGATTAGAAATATTAATGGCTAACTAAAGCAAGTGCAAGAGAAGTTTTTCAGTCATTCTGATGAGACTGACCTAGTCTTTATTAAGGAAAACATTTTCCACTTTTCTTTTATGAAATCAATTAGCAGTCCATCAAAACAAAATCAGAAATGAATATTATTATAAATATTCTTAACGTAGTGTTATTAGGTCATTTGGTCTTACACGTTTACTTCAATAAAGAATTATTTTGCAAGCGTTTTGTGTATTATCTGGTTTTCAGACGTAAGTGAATCTAAGCAAACTTCTAAACAATATGCATACAGGTAACAAATAGCAAACGCCAACTGGAATAGTGGAAACCATATGCCAAAACCCCTGTTGGAATAGCAGAAAAACTTGTACTAGACTCAGCCCTACGACTTCCCACTTCTAATGTCTCTTGCGTCGAAAGATGGCTGAATCTAGAACGACGACACGGTGCTTATCGGACAGCATTTGTCAATCGCATGATAAGGAATCGGATTAAGCCATTCCGCCCTACAATTGTTTTGGATTATGCGATACACAAAGATAAGGATAAACAAACTAGGGAGATTAACATAAGTGAGACAATATTGTAACAATCTTAGTCTGTTCTTGCATCCATCGGTACGTAATCTCATCAAATAAACTGCTTTCAGAAACATTTTGATTCCTACTTAGAGGATACCCATTTAGGAAGAGAATGTGCTGGATATGCTTTGGAATTAGGTCGAGAAAACATGATTGTCAAACCCAATCGAATTATTTAAAGCCAAGAAATTTTCAGGAATAAAATATATTGTCTGGTTTATATTAAATATGTTCTTGAAACAGAAATTGCATATTTGAATTTTATATATAAATGATAATGATTTCCATAAAGACGGCGAGAGATATTCACTATATTCAAGCCTAGAAATCCCCTCGTCGTCTGGCGAAAAAGGATATTCCCGGTTAACGTCATTTAAGTACAACTAACATTATATATACATGATCAAAAGAAGTATGCGTGACAATAATATTCACTGGTATAGCTGAGAAGGAAACTAATAACCATTTATAAAAGACTAGAGTAATCATACTAAAATTGTTTGAAAAAGATTTATTCATCCGTGCTAATGGAATTCATATGAAAAGATTTCACATAATGAAGAAACAGGAGAACAACTTGTGCCCGATTTCGACCGCTGACCACCATAGCATAATTCCCTTATTTTTCATGTAAGAAAGGCAAGACCACACACAGGGCCGGCATTAAGACTATTGTCCCGATTAGGCCCAATTGTTTACCGCGCTCACAGGGTCAGCGCGCCAAACAATTTTTTTAAAACACATCTATAGAGGGAAAGTAATTGTAAAGCGAATGAAGAATACCTTTACTTCAATATCATATAAAATTTGTTTAAAAGTTTATTTTTTGAATGCTGTTCTCACACGGGGCCTGCTCGCGTAAATTAAAGGGCCACTTAAGTTACCACATAATACTTACTGAATCAATGAACAATTTCCTAAAAATAGGTATTGAAACGAATTAAAGTGCTTCCACCTGGGTATAAGAAAAAGATTCAGACATCCTTAGTATTCATCTGGAAAGAGTTCACGTAATGAAACAAAAGCAAACAACTACTACTCCACTTAGACCGCTGAGCAACATATCGAAATTCATTTATTTAAAGAAAAGATAATTTGTTAGAAAGGCCACACCACACCACACAAGTTACGAAATATGATAGATGTGATCTATAAACAATTTCTTAAAGAGCTAATGGAACGAAAAAGCTGCTTTCAATTGCGTATATGAAAGCTAGAAAGAAAAGTCTTCATTCACGGCCGATCTGTTTGTACGAGTCTCAGTGTGTCAAGAAACGATTGTGAAAATCTGATAAGAAAGGTATGTTCATAGCAAAACTATGTAAAGACTCGATGGAAGCTTTAAAGAAGAGTTTAACGCCATTTTTCAGCACACGATAGGCTATACATGGCGGCCAGTATTGATGGTGGAGGAAGAACCCGGGAAAACCGCCAGAAAGAACCACCGACCCACGAGAAGCTACTAGCAGGCTTTGTCACATACCCACATTCTCCGAATCTGAGACTCGAACCCACGAAGACAGAGGTGAGATGGCAGTGATCCGTAACGAAGAGCGCTTTAGACCACTGGGCCAGTCGGGGCCCCATTTAACGAAGAGACTACACAACGTGGGAAAAACTAAGAATACTGATAGACAAAGATAATTACATATCTCTTCTAACCAATTCTAATACAATATTTGCTAATAGGAAGAATAACAAATATATCACAATAAAGTATATCGTAAGCCATATTTGGAGAAAATGTAAGCTAGCCAGATGTAAATATTATGATGCAAAAGAAATCACTCACGAATGTATGCATACGGAAACAATGACATGTTTCCTGCCCTTAACATTTACGAGACAACAATCAGAAAATGTTCAAAACTGAACGGAAAAAACTAACATTTTCGTTAATTTCGAAGCGTATTTCCTTAATGTACTGTTTGTTCTTTCCGCCTTTCTTTTATTCAGAGAAAGGAAAGATAAGATAGCTTCACCATTTCAAATGTTCTAGAGAGTTCAAAAGGATTTAGTCCATTGAAGCAATGACTTTAATAACGTAACAATCTGTAAATGGGAGTTAAACTGATCTTGTTGATAACAAAATATAATATCGTCCAATGCTAAGGTATATGCATGCAAAGTGAAATACTAATAGATTCATTCAAGTCCTGCGTGTTGTAACCTGATGGTACTATATAATCTGGCATTGTCAGACTTACAAAGCTGGAATTAGTGAAACATAAGCCATGTATTATCTAATGAATTAGTCACAGTCCAACCAACTTAATCGGTTTAAAACGGTCATTAACGAGTAACAGTTTGCCCTACGATCACAAAATAAAAGCTCCGTCTGAGAGTATGAACGTCGTAGTGTGGAAGTAAGCACCTGCTAAGCGACTGAAAAATCATTGTAAGTTTATATATAGGCTGCAATAGTTGTACTTCCGATCTGTTATTCACTTTAATTAGATATCATTTCTAGTTTCCGTTTTTATTATTAACACTGAAAGCTCATTTTCAATGTATCGGTACATTTGTAGATACAAGATTTTGTTGTTTCTTTTTCTTACTTTAAATGTATTAAGATTGCATGATCCAAGATGTTTAATTACAAGTTGCATTATGATTCTACTATTACGTTAAAATATGTTATTTATTAAAGTTTAGATTAAACAATCTAAATGTACGAAGAAACTATTGTGAAATCTCTCTCTCTCTCTTTCTTTCACTCTCTCACTACATAGATGGAATATAAATAGTACGGGGAAAATCACATTTGTTCTACTAGTCAACACCGCATTCATTGCCTAAAACAATAAAAGGAATAGGCACAAATATCAAATCCAATACGGGCATGGCACGACAAGGAATCTCAGCTAAGGAATCATCAAAATTATTTTCCATAGAAATGATCCGAAATCATCAACAACGCGCCAGTCCACGGGCTCTTGCAATCGTATAGGAAACCAGTTAGTATGCATATTTGCTACAGTGATCTCCGCTCTGCTGATCTGCACGCATAAACTCCATAAATAATAGACAGGTAACCGTGAAATAACCAAGCACAAGTACATTGCACGTTGCCATACACAATGCTATTTCTAAAATAAATAGACTCAAGCTCATTTTAAGTAGCCATTATATATTTTTTAAAAATTCGTTACGAAGAAAGTAATAAATAATTGATTCATTTGGAAGTAATTTCATTATAAATACATTGGTGGAAATTATATCCTGTCTGATTTCACCAAAGTTGGCTTTGCATTAGGAAGATATTATATTTGGTTCGTGAAATTTCGGACAGAAGATGGATTGGGTGAGTCAGCCGAAATGTATCCGATCTGGTTTGAATTTGCTGGTAAGAAATTGGTTTCGAATGGTTTTGAGCAACAACGCAAACTATATTACTTACGATTACAACTGGCTGTGCAAAGAGATACAGCTTCAAACGTACCGCATCTCGCTTAAAGGCATTGAATGGGTTGTTCGGAAAAGCCAGTGTCACTTTTCCAAGATGTAATATTACTCAAATATGAACAAATTATTGATTTGTTATTTTCAGACAAAAACAGAAAAAATGCGTACTCTGATCATTGTGTACCTCTCTCTGACGGTGACCAGTTCCAGTTTTGTCCTGGCAAAATCACTTGGTAAGCATTTCAGTAGGCTGCTTTATCCGTCTGTCTGTATCTTTATCTATACTAGCTTTAGGAATATATGTCCTTCATATAATATGTCTATATTGAATATTGATCAAAGGTACAAAGGATCAGGTTGGCCAGATTAGTTTGTGAGGGGTGGGAGCGAGGAGATCCTAGAGATAAAAATGTTTCAAATATCGTTATCAACAAATCCAGTTTTCGGTTGAAGATAAGAAACCACATTTGTTTAGAACTCACCAATGATGTATTATAACAGAACCAAGGCATTATATTTGCTGCTAACTTCGAAACAATAGAAATATATGAATATGTCAACGTAATTGGTCACTGATTTATTTGCTAAGCAAGTGATATTTCAATGTAATTCATAGATTGGTCTTTATTCCAGCAGATTAGCCAACATACTAAGACAGACGAGACAGATGTCTTCACGTCTGCATCAAAGTTGTACACTATGGGACATGTAACAGGTTATGAATTACAATTGTAAACAAACATAATGATGTCATGTCTGTATTTTAATTCCAACTTTCAAGGTTCTTTATGCTAATGTTTAAGCAGAATATTTATCATTGGAGAAAGCTGAATGAGTAGACTTTTGATAGTGTTATTATAAGCAAAGAGCTGACACCCTGGTGTAAATTAGTGCCAATGCCTCGTATTGCATTCATGCAAATTAGACTCGTGTCCACTTTTCTTTTTCTTTTGATTAAAGTATAACGTCAAAAACATTTAAACAGTATTTACATTAAGAAGGAAGTCTTAATATGATCATGCTGTTCCGAATATATTCGTATCATTGATGATATGTGGTATGTTTATTTGTCAATGCAACCTACAAGTAAACTGCCTTCTTGACATGTTTTCCAAATGTTAATTAAGTTTCGTCCATGAAAACATTACATTCCCCGAGAAAAAAATGAATATCAAATTTTCGGTCAACTGTTCTATCATAATAATTCTCTTTTTTCACTACACTAATTAATTTGTTTGGTGAGTTTAACCCAGCAAATAACGAATAGTAATTGATGCCATATAATACCTGTCCATTACTGATGTCTTCATGTACAACTGTTCTCCTATATTATCATCGTTGGAGCATAGTGTCCGAGCCAGTATGGAAGGCATCGCATAAAACCCATGAATTTTCCGACTTTTATTTAATCGGGTAATTCGTTCTGGTTGTTACTCGTTAGCAGATTAGTGTTCTTAAACAACTTGTCTAGCAGCAACGTTTTGCACTAGTGACAATATTTATCAAACAACAATAGTGCCTTCATATTCCATGCTTGCTATTGCAAGACATGCTCAATTAGCTACAATGTACCCTAGAACATGTGTTGACACCGTTCACAACTATTTAGTCTCTGATTCAATGTTTTAAAATTTATTTAGTTAGATTTTGTTTATAAGCTCAACAATATGATATACTCAATGTTATGCATACTAAGCTGATTGTTAAAGGGAAGACAAAACGAATGCTCGTATTTTCTCCGCCTTAGTGTCGTTTTCCAACGAATTGTTTTCAATTGTCTCGCATCCGATAAAATCAGTTCAGTCTCCAACCGGATGATACATCAAAACATTAAAATGTAAGAACATGTTTTTCACCAGAACTGTCTTAATGCTATAATACACAAAAAGGTTTTGCTTTAAGATAGTGTTGCATATTAGCGGAAGCAAGCGTATTTTGTTCATAGTGATACACAAGGAGGAGGTTGTCTCTCTTTTACGGTAGATCTAGCCTCGGATTAAGTAGATTCTCAAATTACAAAACGTGGCGTCCATCTTACATAAGTCAGTGTTGTTCTTCTTTTCGACTGGACTATTGAATGGTGACAGGAATCTTCGTCGTCATCAGGATTTGACGAGCAAATGCCGATGACACCGGTAATTGTGAAAAATGAGTGTAAATGTCCTTCTGTTATCTTTAGTCAAGCAGCTGAACAAGAGGTTAGTAAAAACAATGTTTTTTTTCTTCTTCAGATTGTCTCCTTTTCACAGCCCACGGAGATGTAAGAAACTGTATCGGAAAAAGACTTGCTAGAGCTGCAAATGAAACGCTCAAATCGACATCTTGGCCTACTGCAAACTCGACTGGCAGTATAACTTCAGCAATGACCTCTCTACCTATAACAATACCTCATATATCTTTTATTTCTGCAACCACGTCTCGAGAATTTAGGAATGGTCCATCTGTGACAGTTCAGCCTCATCCAATTGAGACTATATCTCGGAATCCAGGATCTGTAACTGACGTTGGACACACTTTTAGAGTGCCAAATAGTACAAATGCTGCTATATCCAGTTCTATAAATCCCGCAATATCTACGAATTCTGCATCTGTAGCTGGAGCTGGAAAAGCTTTGACAGAGAGACCTACTAGAAATCCCGTTGCATCCCGTAATCCTGCATCTGACTCTGGTCAAACTTCTACTGTTCGATATACTAGATATCCCACTACAAGCCGAATGAGCACCGTTTCTGATCCTGATCGCAATCGTACAATGTCTTCGCCTACAAAGAAACAGTAACTCGGAATCCTGCATCTGCGAAAGGTCTATAGTTTACTCCTCCAATTCCATCGAATGCATATATAACTATAAATCCTGTATCTGGAGCTGGTCATACTTTTGTTATTCAACTTTCTAAAAAATACCACAATCTCTCGGAATCCTGCATGCGCAGCTTGAGCAGGACAAACTCTTTCTTATAGTGCCATCTGCTACAAATGCTACAATGGAACGTAATCATACATCTTGAGCTGGATAAATGTATTGTTCCCACTTCCACAAATGTCAGTATAACCTGTGTCTCTATCAGGAAACCTGCATCCGGAGTTTGTTCAAATAATTCAGATCCACATACAACACATCTTATGGCTGGGAATGGTCAAACCTTTACTGTTCGACTTTCACCAAATGCTTTTATAACTAGAATTCCTGTATCTGCGAATGTAAAAGAATCTAACAATAATACTAGCTAAATAATTCTTCGAAAGCTCGGAATTGTGTATCCCATAAATGCTACTATAATCTAAAATCCTCTATCTGGAGCTGGTCATAATCTTTCATTACCGATTGCAACATATGCTAAGATAAGTTGGAAATATACGTCCTGGGAAGGTCGAAATTTTATAATTAGCCACAAATGGTGGAATATCTTGTATTCTTTTATCTGGAGAGGGTTGTAGTTTTACCCTATAACTTGCCACATATGCTAGAAGAACTGGGAATTATAAAGCTCGGACTTGTCTAACGTTTTCTGTTCCATTGATAATATATGTTGCTTCTACTCGGAGTCAAATATCAGGTCGCAATTTGCATTTGCGACTTGCAGAAAATGTTACCTAATTCTTTGAACAACTGCTACAAATACTACAATAACTCGGAATCCCGAATGTAGAGTCGGTCAAAATATTACAGTGCCACGTTTGACAAATCTTAATGATTTAGATTCATCCATCGAGGGATGGTGTAACTTTTGATGCTCCATTTCCTTCAAATACTACATTAATACGGATTTGTACAACCTTCGCTGGTCATACTCTCACAGTGCCAAATGCCGCTATAACTAGAAATCCTGTATCAGATCATGGTCGAAAGTCCAATATTCCACTTTCTACAAATGTCCCTATACATATGAATTCTGCATCTAGCTATGCTCAAACTTTGACTTTTCTATTAAACACAAATCAAATATAGTATGTAATCAAGTATATGGAGATTATTAAAATCTTCCATACCCGACTGCTACATATGTTACAATAAATTGGAATCCTGCACCTGGAGTAAGTAATAATTGTGTCCTTTAGTACTTTTATTCAGAACAATCTAAAAATCCTTTTTTTTTCAATTGTACTGACTATTAAAACTTTAAGAGCGTATTTTGTTCCTTTTGTCTTGAACATATATAAGTAGCTCGACACCATTTAATTCTTTTTTATAATCAACAGTTTGATCATGATGACGCTTTGAATGAAAAAACAGGTGCTGTTCAAAGCATCTGAGGTACTACTATAAAGTTAGTTTGGTTCTCTGGTTAATTACATTAAAGCTAATATGAAACCCAGACCAAAATCAAACATGGACAAGCCAATTATCTGGATTTTAATGCAACAACCATATTTCCCGAGTATTTTCTTTTTATTCTGTATGTCCATATTTTAAGGGTCATTTTCATAAGACATATGGCAAAATCATAAGGATTGGCAGGTCTGGCTACAACATGGATCTCCTGAGGAAAAGACATATTCTGTATTTGTCATGCTTTCAATACTTTGCTTTGTCTTTAACGTCACTTTTTTACTACAATAAAAACAGTTTAGCAAAACATGAATTTCCCTGAATATGAGCTGATAAAACACAAAACATATCTGGTTGATAACTAAATCCTTTGCATTTGTAAAACACAAAACATATCTGGTTGATAACTACATCCTTTGCAGTTGTAAAACACAAAACATATCTGGTTGATAACTAAATCCTCTGCATTTATAAAACACAAAACAATCTGGTTGATAGCTAAATGTTTTGCATTTGTAAAACACTCGATATTCACAGAAAACATACATAATGAACATATGTCAAGAGGTCAAACTTTAAATGTTCAACAACATTTACTATTCAGTTTCTAACTATTTTCACCTTAGAACTCATGCAAGTTTTGCTAACTGTCTGTACACTATATTAAGTATGGCTTTTTCATCAGAAACAATGGCAAAATATTTGTGTTTGTAAAACAAGTATGCTCCCACTATTGACCAAATTATCTTTGTCCAAAAAGGTTCCAAAATTCTGAGAATTTAGAAAAAGTTTAATAATAGCTTAAACATCTAATCAGGTCATCTATATATGCATACAAACAGGTTGTTTCCTTTCAAAAATGGTCCAATCATGTTCATTTGTTACTGAAAAAGATGTTTTAGTCTTTTCAACTTTTAGTAATGATTGCCAGATTGATTTTGAATGGGCATATCTGTATAAATTTAAAGGCCTTTCTGCTAAAAGAATTTCTTTTAAATCTGGTGTAATTCTGTTCAGGGTTTTTTGAGAATAAGTCAATTAAGTATTGTTTCTATTTTTAGTAATAGTGGCCATTGTTGATAATGAAGCAGCAGAAGCTGTATAAAATTGAAAAACCATTACGATAGCAAGCTTTCTGTCGAATTTAGTAAATTTCTGTTGAGCTTTTGAAAACAAGCTTTTTAAGGGTTTATTTTTAGTAATGGTGGCCGTTTTTGATAGCGGATCAACATCATTTGTAAAAGTCTGAAAAACCTTGATGCCAGAAATCCCTATGGCAAAATTGATTTAAACTTGTCAAACATGTTTTGAAATGTAGAAAACAATGAATGTTAATAGATACAAGAATGTACAATGTTTCTAAACGGACTGAATCCTTATTGAAATCTAGATTACTTCAATTTCAGCTCTAACTGACATTTTGTGAATTTCACCTACGGCAAACAAAGTACAAAAACAAAGCGAAACTAAAAGATGCCAAATTTTATTTCCCCACCATCTGCATCTGATGACTGAGTTTAATATAGGGAGTAAGTATCGATTTTGGTGGCGAAGTAGTATTGATTCACATGAAACCGGTGACTATTAGTTTGTTGGTATTGTTGATGTAGTAGAACGCAGCTTGGAAGCAAGGAGTGTCAAATAACTCCAGAAACCTGTCAGCTTCGAAGTAAGATGATTAAGGTATTAAATTAAGTTAGTCTATCAGCTCTTATTTGATCCTCTTATATTAATCAGAACAATCTTTAACCTTTGTTCCCTGATTTCACCTGGAGTTTAGTCAAGCAATGACGAATGCTACTTGTACTGAATAGAAAGCACGATGGCAATGATTATAATGATGGCGATGGCAGTTATTATTGTTACTGTTAAAAAGTGTATTTTAATATGTATGTATGTATGTATGTATGTATGTATGTATGTATGTATGTATGTATGTATGTATGTATGCATATATGTATGTATGTATGTATATATGTATGTATGTATGCATGCGTATGCACGTGTATGTATGTATGTATGTATGCATGCATGCATGCATGCATGCATGTGTGTATCTATGTATGTATGTATGTATGTATGTATGTATGTATGTATGTATGTATGTATGTATGTGTGTGTGTCTGTCTGTCTGTATGTATGTATGTATGTATGTATGTATGTATGTATGTATGTATGTATGTATGTATGTATGTATGTATGTATGTATATATGTAACTATTCTAATGTATGTACTATTTTTAGTTACGTCTCAGCATATAACTTTGTCAGATTTGAGAGATTTGTTTGTTTTACTACCGGGAATCGATGCAGGAAAGATATTTGTTTTAAACCCCATAATTATCCAATTAGGAGCAAACGTCATAATGTACAGCGTTTTCAGGAGACTTTATCGCATCATGGATTTGTTTCATATAATAATATGTCTTATTTTTTAACATAAGGATTTCTTGGGGTATTCAGTCTTGTAAATATTTGGTCATTTGGGACAGGAATATTTATGTGTATAAGGTGTATGGATTATGTTTTGTATCATCGGTCATGAAATACCAAGATACCGCGTTTAAGAAACCTTCACGACTGTTCTCTTGAGGTCCTTGGACATAAAGAAAACAATTACAACAAGACTGCATCAAGCCAATATCGGAAATCTTTTCGTCTGGTGCTAAGTTTGCCCATTGCCTTGTGCAGAAAAGATTTTATTTCTTCTGGTGGGAGTGGTGGGATGATGGATAGCATTGTGATATTGTATCGTTCGCTTGTATCTGATAAGTCAAGTCAACACAAATTCATTGTCACTATTGAAGTTCTATATTAGTAAAGTTATATATATATATATATATATATATATATATATATATATATATATATATATATATATATATATATATATATATATATATATATATATATATATAATGAATGAATGTGATATTTTTTTAGTATCCATTTAAATGTGGGTATTATAGTCGTCTATAAGGTAACTTTGTTGTAAAGTTATAGTTGCGATATCATGTTTGAGTGAAATGGACCATGTTTTAATAGACGACGGTAGATCACACATTAACGAATCCGTGACCAGTTGAACTATTTTGAGGTGGGAAAAAGATCATTGTAACTTACTGATTTTATTGGTCAATGAAAAGTATCATTCATATTTTGTACTAAATTCCTTTATACTCAGTATCCATTAATTGTTAGTTTATTGTTATTAATAAAAGAAAACCATATTACAGATTTTGGTTCCAGCTTGTTCCTTCCCCCCCCCCCCATCCTCTCATTTGCACAACGCGAAAACATGATTACCTTCCATAATACTTCATAAAATATGGAACAAAAACCTCACCTGTTTTCTATAGTAATCATGAGTAATCCAGGGAATGGTCATTTTATTTGGAAATAATGAAATTCAACCATTGGCGGGTAGTTATTATGTCACAATGACAGTTACTGGAATGGGCAGAGGACCATAACAACGTCAAAGGGGTTACATCAACCAAAACGCATGAATAAACCCGATAGCCTGGTGTGCTGTGGTAAATGTAATTATTCGGTTTAATTCTAAGATTCGCACGTGATTTCTGATGCTGCATTTGAAGAAAAAGTTTG
The DNA here is from genome assembly GCA_028554795.2 of Sinohyriopsis cumingii. Classification (NCBI taxonomy): domain Eukaryota; kingdom Metazoa; phylum Mollusca; class Bivalvia; order Unionida; family Unionidae; genus Sinohyriopsis; species Sinohyriopsis cumingii. The sequence goes on along the minus strand of CM068833.1, from coordinate 93,835,234 downwards.
TTTCAGATTAATCGTACACAATATAGCTTCCATAAACAATCAGAAATCGTTTGTTTGATGTTTGCATAAGATGTATATAAATTAGACTAGGTTTAATTGTTTTCGGAGCAATAGTCGTATATCATGCCTTGAAGGTGTAAAGAGCCGATAAATCTACTTCTCATAGTGTGCTTTACCTCGAAAATTTGCCTTTGGAGCTAATTGTAAAGGTGCAATGCGACGTATTTAAAATGCATTTATTTACATGCTGTTGAACGGATTTTTGTCGTGGTATATTTCTAATGATGTAGATGTGAGGATGCTGTCTTAGAGAGCATGGTCTGATGACGACAATTACAGGAATATTATTTATGGCATACCACATTTAAGAACACTTCATACATGCAATGCTGATTTCGCCAAATCAGACTTTTGTCATCCCCGTAAATTCCTTTCCAAAACACATGTGGGCAAACTAAAGAAACACGATTTAAGGATTTTATAATGGTCAGTATTGACTAATTTACGCTGGCAGTTTGTCAAACACCTCTCTTCAATTTTGACAATGAAAAGCCAACTATATAAATGTTCACATAAAATGGTTATTTCAGTAATGAATAATTTCTAGCCGATTATCGCCAAGGGGTTCCTAACATTGATGTGGTGTTTGCACTTCAAGCCAAACGAGAATATCTTTACTAAAAATGCGTCAGTATTTGAAAAGGGAATTCGGAGCTTCTCGAAGATAATGACATAAACCACTACTGTTGTCTGAATATTTAGAATCACCCACACAAATATGGGCGCCTTGTTAGTAAAGAAACTCCCTAACATCTGGGCTCCTTAGCATAGTCTGGAGAAAAGCACTGACCTTTTTATGAACACAATATGATATATGAACACAATACTATATATGAACACAATATGACATATGAAAACAGTATGATATATGCACACAATATGATATATGAACACAGGATAAAAATGGGTTACAATAGAATGTTTTTAATAATATAATGGCTACTGGAAAAATGTATTGTGTGGAAGAAAATCTATTAGTTTCTTTTAATTTCAATTTAAAGGTGAGCAGATATAGTATTTTATGAGCCGATGCTGTTACCGTTAGGATAAATATGGGTTAGAATAGAGCGTTTTTAATAATATAATGCAATTATTCTTCCTAAAAGTGGATTGTTGAGAAACGTAATTTTGGGACCAGGCACGAGGTCAGCTGAATTGCATTTGCAGACAGAATTAATTAAATTCACCAGGATGCTTTTGGGATGATGTCATTTGCCATCGGAGATTTGAACAGATACTTTCTTGTGCTTGACTTGCCACAAGAATCATCTGGCAGACCTCCTTTCCCGACATACGCACTTCCTCCCAATAATTCTCACGAAGCAAAAGGAATGAGTGGGCAACGGTTTTGTCCCCATGACGGTTGAGTGGTTGGGTTGTAACAATTGGTTGAGTAAAACAAGTTGTACTAATAAATTCAGTCTTCTATGTTGATGAACATATTATGATTATTTTATTTGATAGTAACATTTGTATGTGAAGGCAGATACCTCTTTTGTTTTTTGGTTATTTGTTTGGAATTACTATATGCAGTATTATCTTCGAGAAACATTGATTAGAAGTCGTGTGTTTGCTGCTTTGAGCCCAATTGATGCAAATTAGTACAGATTTTATAACAGCTGATTAGAATAATTCGGATGGAGTATATTTGTGGTTAGATTCTGCCCTTTGGAGTAGGCTCTAAGGGTGAAAATGCGATATTTTGCATTGTGATTCATTATATACCAGCCAACGATTTTCTGGAGCATTGTTTTTAAATAGCTTTGAGGTAGATGTGATTATGCAGTGTCAGCTAGGGTGGTCTTGTGGCTACTTATATCTTGCACCGTTTAGTATGGACGATGAGATCTTGAGCAACTTATTAGTTTTTAGTAGAGGTGCTTTGTCCTGTAGGAAGCGCAATCTCTGTACGCGAGGCGTTTTCCTCGTGGTAGGCTGGCTGTGGGTGATACTGCTTCTTTTGAGACATGCTAGTTGAGCATTTTTTCTTGTAGTATGCTTTGAAAACTGTTGGTGCCAGCACAGAATCACTAATAGTATAATTGGTTTTAATCATACAAAGATTAATGAAACAGCAAGTTAAGGTCATGAGAATCGATTAGCAGCATTGATAGGTGTACCATCAAAATGACACGCTTCGAACGGGTTTGTTTGTGGGGTCAAGGCCTTAGCGCTGCCTGTCATTCATTATTTGCAAGCACTGATTTTACTTTGTTCGGACTGTGCTAATAGAATAATGGTTTTGGGCTTAGCCGCATAATAACCTATTGAATTGGCCTCAATATCCGCGATCGTGCTAGGCCGTCCTTCCGAAACATCTTCTGGAGTGATATCCTGACTGTTCATCGTGTGGATGTTGCTTGAAATAGTGAAATAGGAAAACACAGGCTATCAAGCGACACTCACGCAGGCGTTTGATATGCGACCCGTTGCGTGTAATATATTAATTTCGGCTATTAAAATTACATTAATTTAACACACGTTCCTACTCGTTCGCGCGAACCACAATGTATATAACACATATACCGTGTTTGTTGTTGCTGGAGTGGTCGTATTTCGTGGCAGAGAGCACATCACATGTGTCATGTTCTGTATGAATTTGTAACTAACAGTTTATACCAGACTAAAGTTAGCAACAGCAACAACAAGAAACCCAGGGGATAATGTTATAAGATTCCTTTTTTAAAAATAGAAGAACGACTGGTTCTTGGCATCCGTCCGTCTACGAGAGACGATGGCATAGCTCCAAAGTACGCTTTTGCTTATCCTTCTTTTTAGCTCTCTTTTCAGCTTGCTTTATTCTTCTCTTTTCCTCTGCGTTTTGAACTCCCTGCCTGACAGCTAGACGCCAGCTGGAACGGTTGTTTGCACAGCTCTCCCAGTCGTTGACATTGATGTTTGCTGTCTTCATATCCTTCTTGCAAACATCTTTGTAGCGCAGATGTGGTCGTCCAGTTGGTCGTGCACCTTCTGCTAACTCCCAATATAACAGGTCCTTGGGAATGCGACCTGGGTCCAGTCTCTTGACATGGCCGAGCCAGCGAAGGCGCCTCTCGCTGAGTATGGAGAACATGCTGTTCATGTTGGCGCGTTCTAGAACCTCTGTGTTGGGTACTTTGTCCTGCCACTGGATGTGCAGAATGCGCCGCAGACATCTCAGGTGGAAGCTGTTGAGTTTCCTCTCGTGTCTTGCATAGGTGGTCCATGTTTCGCTGCTGTAGAGAAGTGAGCTGAGCACGCACGCTTGGTAGACACGCAGTTTGGTCTTCTCTGTGAGGTTGGGGTTGTTCCAGACCCTCTGGTTAAGTCTGGCCATCACTGCTGCTGCCTTGGCAATCCTGCCGCCCACCTCAGAATCAATGGAGAGTGAGCTGGAGATGTTAGACCCGAGGTATGTGAAGTTCTCGACAACTTCCAAATTGTACCCATTGATGGAGACAGAGGGAGGGGAGTCTGTGTCCTGTGCCATGACATTTGTTTTCTTCAAACTGATGGTCAGTCCAAATTCCTTACATGCATGGGAGAGGCAGCATACCAGCTGCTGGAGTCCATCTTCCGTGTGTGATGTCAAGGCTGCATCGTCGGCAAAGAGCAATTCACGGATGAGTACCTCTGTGACTTTAGTCTTAGCACGGAGACGGGCGATGTTGAACAGCTTGCCGTCAGCCCTGGTATGGATGTACACTCCCTCGCTGCAGTCCTTGAATGCGTACTGGAGAAGCATTGAGAAGAAGATGGCAAAGAGCGTCGGTGCAAGGACACAGCCTTGTTTGACTCCGCTAACGACTGGGAATGCTTCAGATGTTGCGCCATTGAAGCACACTGTGCTGTGCATGTTCTCGTGGAATGACATAATGACAGCAAGCAGACGTGGGGGGCAGCCGATCTTCTGCAGGAGTCTGAAGAGTCCACTCCGACTAACCATGTCAAACGCCTTCGTCAGGTCTATGAAGGCAATGTAGAGGGGCATCCGCTGCTCGCGACACTTCTCCTGCAGCTGACGTAGTGAGAAGATCATGTCTACAGTTGACCTGCCGGCTCGAAATCCACACTGGATTCTGGGTAGACACGGGAGGCTAGGATCTGCAAGCGTGCCAAGGCAACACGGGCGAAGGCCTTTCCGACGATGCTGAGGAGGGAGATGCCCCGATAGTTGTTGCAGTCGCTACGGTCTCCTTTGTTTTTGTACAAAGTGACGATGTTGGCATCACGCATGTCCTGTGGGATGTATCCCTGTTCCCAGCAAAGGCAGAGGAGTGTGTGTAGGGGCTGGAGCAGTGCTGGTTTTCCGCTCTTGAGGACTTCAGGCGGAATGCCGTCGCTTCCAGGAGCCTTCCCACAGGCAAGGCAATCGATGGCTTTTCCGAGCTCTTCCAGGGTGGGCTGTGTGTCTAGCTCCTCCATGACAGGCAGGTCTGGAATGGCGTCCAGGGCAGTTCCAGTGACATTGTTTTGGGTTGCATATAGCTCAAGATAGTGCTCAACCCATCGCTGCAGTTGTTTCCCCTGGTCTGTGATGACTTCGCCCGTCTTGGACTTGAGGGGGGCGGTCTTGTAGCTGGGGGGGCCTGTCGCTTTTTTGATACCCTCATACATTCCTCTTGTATCCCCGGTGTCAGCAGCTGTCTGTATACTGTTGCAAAGGTTCAGCCAGTAGGTGTTGGCACAGCGGCGGGCGGTCTTCTGGGCATTATTCCTTGCAATCCTGAGGGCTTGTAGTGTTCTGGAGCTAGGTGCAGCCTTGTATGCCAGAAGGGCTTTCCTCTTTGCCTCAGTCACGGGCTCCATCTCCTCCCAGTTTGCCTCATACCAGTCGACATTCTTTCGCTCCCTCTTCCCGTAAGCTGTGATGGCTGATTTGTACACAGAGTCACGGATATGGGACCACTTGGAATCAATGGTGTCATCAGGTGTCACTTTGGTGAGGGCTTCCTTCAGTTTGCTGATGAACTGCTGTGTTTTCTCTGGGTTGCTTGCACAGTAGGTGTTGATACGTGGGTGACCCTTCTTCTTGGCGTGGTGCAGCTTCTTGGGTAATATCACTGGTCAACAGTGAAATCATTACTGACTTGAAAAGGCCCTAATCTGTAGTATTTTGGTGTGCCGAACACGAATATAACCGTGAAAAATTTGTATTGGCTCTCGTTTTGAAGATATTCATATACCTCATTTTCTATGTTTCACTGTGTAAATTTCTCCAGTAGGACTGCAGCAACATCCGGAATAATGATGTAACATTGCATAATACCATCATGCTCACATCATCCACAGTTGATTGCATCATTTTCTGATGCAATGCAATACTAATGCCATGCGGCTGCTGAAGTAAGTTGACGTCAGCAGTGTACTATACATGTGTAGGCCTATTATACTAATGCCAGGCGGCTGCTGAAGCTGACGTAAGCAGTGTACTATATAAAGCCCAATCAGATAGGTTCAGCATTTAAAATATTTTAGACGTTGTGCGAGACAGTTCAAGCTACTGTTACATAAAACTTATTATTTTATCCATTTACGTACAATAAAGAACAGTAATGCCTCGAAAGTGTGTTAATACCGCGGACAATTTTTGCTATATTTGTGGGGAAGTGACATTTGCCAACCAGAAGAAAAGTATCAATTCTCAAGTGAAGAAGGCATATCATCTTTACTTCGGATGCAAGGTTGGTGACCAAGACAAGCCTTGGGCTCCGCATATATGCTGTGCTACATGTACAACACAGCTTTCACAGTGGTTGAATTGCAAAAGGTCATCAATGCCGTTTGCAGTCCCAATGGTGTGGAGAGAGCCAAGCAACCACCTAAATGACTGTTACTTCTGCTTGGTTCCTCCTCTTTCCGGCGGAATAACGAAGCGAAAGAAGTCGAGAATAGTCTACCCAAACATTCCGTCTGCATTGAGACCAGTTCCACATGGTGAGGGACTTCCTATTCCAGAACCTCCAGCAGAATATTCTCTTGATTCATCTGACGAAGACAAAGGTGAGTCGACCTGTTCTTCTCCTGGTCCATCAGCATGCAGTGATCCAGATTTTCGCTGTGGTGCATCATCAACCCCACACAGAATAACACAGGAAGAACTAAATGACCTGATTCGTGATTTGGACTTATCAAAGAACAAGGCAGAATTGCTAGGATCAAGACTCCAACAATGGAATCTTCTAGAAGAAGATGTCACAATTACTGCATATCGAAAGCGCCACCAGCAATTGGAGCCTTTCTTCAGAAAGGAAAGTAATCTGATATTCTGTTCCGATATTGAGGGCCTCATGAATGCTTTAAAAATCACTCATGACCCACAAGAATGGAGACTATTTGTGGACTCTTCGAAACTGAGTCTCAAGGCTGTGCTTTTGCACAATGGAAACATTCTTCCATCTATTCCAGTAGCGTATGCTGTCCACATGAAAGAGACATACGATAACTTAAGGCAGCTACTGAATTCCATTGAGTATAACAAGTACAGCTGGCACCTCTGTGGTGATTTGAAGGTAGTTGCCCTTTTAATGGGACTGCAGCAAGGATATACAAAATACATGTGTTTCTTATGCGAGTGGGATAGCCGAGCAAGGGAAATGCACTACATGAGGAAGGAATGGACTCACAGGCAGAATGTAGCCATTGGAGAGAAGAATATCCAACACCCAGCTCTGGTTGAGGCTCAGAAAATCTTGCTACCACCCCTTCACATCAAACTAGGTTTGATGAAGAACTTCGTGAAAGCCATTGACCGGACTTTGCCAGCATTCCGATACCTGCATGAAAAATTCCCTCGACTCAGCGAAGCAAAGATTAAAGAGGGAGTTTTTGTGGGTCCTCAGATTCGAGAGCTTTTCAAAGATGACCGGTTCAACAACTTGCTGGAAGGTGACGCGAAACAAGCATGGAATGCTTTTCGCCTAGTTTCTACAAACTTCCTCGGAAATGTTAGGGCAGAAAACTATAAGGAACTAGTAGAAGACATGTTGATGAAGTATAAGAAACTTGGCTGCAATATGTCTCTAAAGATTCACTTCCTTCATTCCCATTTGGATTTCTTTCCTAGCAACTGTGGTATTGTTAGTGATGAACACGGCGAACGTTTTCATCAAGATATCGCAACAATGGAACAAAGATACCAGGGAAAATGGTCCACTACAATGCTGGCTGACTACTGCTGGACACTCCTCAGAGATGCTCCCGAACAGTTGTACAAGAGACAGGCGAAGAAATCTAAGATGTAGTCAATGACTTGATTTTTTATAGGTAGGCTATTACAGTTGACCTTTTACTATTGGAATGCATTTCGTTATGTAAACATTAATTTCTTGCAGATTACAAAAAAACTAGAGCCAATTTTGCAATTTGACTGTCATATTCGTGTTCAGCACATAAAAATTGATAAGAATTGACTAATTTTATTTCAGTAACATGACTTTTGTAAAAATTTGTTGTCCAGTGTATTCGCACCTTGCTGGCCACCAGGGAATGGTCCGTGTCACAATCGGCACTGTGGTAGCTGCGGGTAAGGAGGACACTGGCCAGTTCTGCACGCCTGGTGATGACGAGGTCTAGCTGGTGCCAGTGGCGTGAACGTGGGTGTCTCCACGACACCTGGTGGATCTCCTTGCATTTGAAGAAAGTGTTTGTCACACATAGGCTGTGGGAGCAGCACATCTCCAGCAGTCGCTGACCATTCTCGTTGATCTTGCCCCTTCCGTAAAAACCGAGACAGGTGGACCAGGCCTCATGGTCAGCTCCCACTCTTTACTTACTAGGAGAACGACTGGTATGATCATTTTTATATTATCAAAATAAGAATCTTGGATATAAAATGTAGGTTATCAGTTTGTGCTATAGTATGTAAATATATGATCCATGTGAAGTTTTCTTGATTTGTCCAGAGTGATGCAAGGTAGAAATATCTTGTTAAAGGAAGCTAAACTCACATTAAAACCCAATGGGAGACAGGGTTATTTATTTTCCTTATTCCTATATTGTTGTAACATATGCAACATTTAAACATGTTATTTCCTTTGAAATATATATATATATATATATATATATATATATATATATATATATATATATATATATATATATATATATATATATATATATATATATATATATATATATATATATATATATATATATATATATATATATATATATATATATATATATATATATATATATATATATATATATATATATATATATATATATTCAGTCGTCCTCATTCTTTTAAGAACATACTTTCACAACTATTACAAACAAGGTCAAAATCGAGGTTAAAATATAGGATAATATTTTCTGTTATATTTAATTCCTGTCATAACACAAAACACAAACAGGGTAAGAGTTTCATTCATTCCTGTGTTGACAAATCTATAATGAAACCATTGGATCGCTTTAAGTACAAATAGGGACACTACTTAGTTATTTTGTGTTCCAGTAAACACACGGTGTTTATAAACAAAATTATGTACACAGTTGTAGAAACTCCAGAATATTCTATAGTCCTATTAGGCTCATCAAAGGCCTCAACTGTTTTGTGACGTGTGTTTGAACTTTTAATGTTTTTTGAGGAACGACGATTGTTACTACAGGCTGTCGCAAACACTAGTAAGTTTGGTTGACTTTAACCTTTCACTAAGTCGAAAGCAAGGCGTCAATAGTCACACATCATTTGAAAATACGCAAGACCGAGAGAGAGAGAGAGAGAGAGAGAGAGAGAGAGAGAGAGAGAGAGAGAGAGAGAGAGAGTAAAGTGTGTAAAGTATCTTGCTTAAGGACATAATGCGACAGCCGCCCCGGCCTCTTCTTGGGATCGGATCCAGTACTCCTGCGTAGGAGTCCAGCACTGTATTAAACTATCACGGTACTGAAAATGATTGTAGTGCATCCTAGACGCACATCATCATTTGGATTTACAGCATTTGGTTTTCTTTGGACTATGCGTGCTTAAAAGTGACATGTCTCCAAGTTTTTGTTAATTTGATTCGGAAATGAGAACAATGTGTCTTGCCAAAAGACACATTAAATCGTCATACTAATCAATTTTTCGCATTGCAGTGTATTTAAATTAACTTAAAATGTGCAAATAATGCAATCTACGATGTCCTAGTTTATGATCCAGGACCTCAGATCAAGTCGAATAACTTATTTTTTTTAATTTATATTTTTCAGTTATCTATCTTGACGGGTGGGGATGTTGCACCGGGTCTATTCACCGTATGACGCCTGAGATAACATACGGAATAATTCTGAAAGCTGAAGGAAGAATTATAAATATTTCTTTATAGATTTTTTTGTATGCATTACATGCAACTATTGGGAGATTCTTTAATATCTGAAGCTTTAGACTGGTTTTCATTCCCAACTAAGACCGAAGATGGATATACAAAACTTGTTTAAATTTTTAGAAAATGATTCCAAATACTCTTTTAACTGAAATGTACCATACTTTAATATTTTTTCCGTATATTTTAAGAACAGTGCACACAGACCTGATTAGTCGCCATTGTCGGTCTTATTTTCCCCAATTAAATAACCAATAGTTTTATTTTCAATCAATAGTTTGTTCCTGTGTCATCCACAGAAATGATCACACCAAACTATTTTCATACATGGATAGATAGTTTGATGGAGGGATAGATAGACTCATTCATGCATATATATAATAGATAGATAGCATGTTGTCCGCATATCACGCCTGAAAGTTTGTATGGGAATAGTTCATTATATTTTTAATGCATTCTTGAACACGTTAAATTGCTTTCATACTTAGTGACTTGGACATCCAAATATGGAACCAAATATAGATACAGTATGAAGACATTATAAGTTTTGAAACGGATAACTACTAATGCTGACATCCAGTGCGATAAAAATTGTATGACTGTAGAGTGGTTATTTTCTCATCTCCGATGTTTCGATATTTATGCTGTGTAAATAAATACTCTCAAAAATAATCAGCAATACATTACTCAAGTCATGCAACTGTAACATATGTATTAGGCTTGGCTAGTTGTTACCATATTTTCTACCTATCTTCACCTGTCATTAATACTTGTTTACTACTCAGATGACATTTGTCTGCGCGATTCAATGAAACAAGGAGCGCCATTCATTGAATAAGTTTCATCATGGAACATTTTCTTTTAAGATTTGTGGGACACCGTTTGTGCTTGATATTCGGAATATTTTGTTATTTGAAATTGTAGACTGTTCTGTTAATAAACTGGAAATCCCCGCAGTACGTGCAGTGTTTACAAAGATTGGAACCACGTGTCATTGGTGCACAGCATAACAAAGCTATAGAATATTTGTATGAGAAATTTTTGAAACAAATTATAGTCGAAAATGTCTGTAATGAGGCTGGCAGCACTGGTAACTGGTTCAATTTCGTTTTGTTCCCCTAAAGTTGTTGGTTTGGTTTGGTTGCCAAAGAGATGCCGGTGTCAGGTTCATATACGAATTTCACTATTACATCAAACATAGGATGCTGGGACTACTGCTTCAGCATTGAAATGTATAGAGTTTTACACGGTGAATGTGGAAAGCTTTGCTAGTCGAATCGAAGCGATAAAATTGCTTTCTGTCTTTGAAGACGTGTTCTTGGATTTCACATCGCTCATGATCTCTTCTCTCTAGCCAATAATTCTGAACACACACACACACACACACACACACACACACACACATTTCAGCCTGATGACTTTTGTTCCAATACATTTAAAGTTATAAATTCTTTAATCAGACTTACTACGTGGGCTAATTTTTTTTTGTAAATTATAAATAAAAAATATAATCTATGTCTAAACCTTTGGAAGAAAAGGTGGAGGTATTTGTTTTTAATTGCATGCATTAGACAATGCATGGACTATTGTTCCCATTGGAACACTATTTTGAATACAGTTAGTTTAAGCCGTGTTTTCTTAGAGAAACATTGTCAAATGCAATCACAAACATATGATTTTGTGGATTCAGATGAACGCATGCATTTATTAGAGCACTTTTCTCGAACAGTAACAAAAATATAGCATCATAAATCTGGATGCTGGCTATAAAAGGAAACTACAAATACACATACATACACAAAGGGAAATAAAATACGTAGAACTAAATAACTATGATTCAAAAGAAAGTGAGATAAATCACCTGCTTAGCCATCTGGAAATAAAAGTCGAATATTATCCTGAGAATATACACGAGTTAATCATCAATGAATTCCTTTTTTATATAAAATTCCGAATCAGTTCATTAGGATAGAATTTTGCCTTTCGAGGTTAGTTTCATCGTATATTTATGTTTGTGATGCACATCAACTCAAACTTTATTTTTTTCTGTGTTTTTGTAATGCCATTCTGTGTTTTTGTTATACCATTGTGTATCTTGCATGGTACAATTATTCAGCATGTGATGAGCGTAGTCAAACTTTAGTACAATATTTAATTTGAATATTTTTCCCAAGACAATGAATCCAGTCTAGTTTCTTGTAGGTTTCATCAGAAATATATTTAATGTACGCGCGCCTTGTGACATCATTGGCTTATATAACGTCCAGACGTTTGTGCCGAGCAACCTCTTGAAAGCTTGTTTCTGCCATGTTTAATATAGAATTGTGGTTAGATTTCGTTTTCGTGATATTAGCATTAATTTAGTCATATCCGGATTAACTGTAACTAGCCATCATTTGGAACATTCATGTATCGTTTCAATATCTTCTAGACATCATAGATAGGAGCTGATTACCAACTATTGCCTATAGCTGTATCGTTAGCTAAGGGTAAAATCGATTGTTTTGCATTGTCTACACTAATACTGATGCACCTTAAAAGAATAAGGGTCACCAAATGGGTCCGTGGGGAATCCAGCTTTGAAAACAATCCTAACGTTCTTACCTTGGTCTGGCTCCAAACAATATGCATTGTAAAAATATGTTGAGTAATGTGTTGTCCAATTGTCCAATGAAAACCCCAATTATATGAAATTATATCTTTTTGCACAATATAGTTTTTATATAGATATTTACATACACAATTATCAAACCTTTTCGATCAAAAAATATCAATGACGATGGGTTGAGGCCATGGTTTCTTTTAAAAATCTTTCTTTTGCATAGGCAACGATCTACACACACAGAAGTGTGCAAGGTGAAATTAAATATGCAGCACAGTGGATAGTAGCTTGTGCTCCTTTTGTCTGCAACTTACGATGCAGTAAGTCTAAGCCACTTCCTTTCTAACGATATAGACTTACTGTGACATTATGAACATCATCATAGGTTACAGTAATGTTATCAAGAGCAGTAGAAGATAAATATAGTAAGATTAGTACGGGAATTCGAGGTGACGTTTGGTTTTTATTGTTGACTGTTCACACTGGATATCACGAAAAGCGTTTTCTTCGTTCCCACTTAAAAGTATGTTATTTACAATCAAATATTCGCAGGATTTCTTTTTTGATCTTCCTTGAATGCCTCTAATTTGTATCTGCCAGTATTTCGGGTTACCATGAGAAGACCTGTTTTGTCTGGTTTCATCAGAGTGTAGCATTGATTATATTTAGACTTCCTAATCTCATTTGTGATCCTTCGCTGTAAAAATGAAAAATTGACCAAAGCATGCCTCGAGAAGTGCGTGACATAACTTATCGTATGTTTAGATTCATTGATTCTGATGAAGAAGATTTGTAGTGGCAGCGGCGGGATATTAAATAGCTCTGTTATATTATTTTGTTCAGTTGTGGGATTTGTGGGGGCTGTCTGGTAAATCTGATCAAGCAAAATACATATTCGCGATTGGAGATATGTCTGTAAAATTATGATGATGATATATCTTTATTATATGAAAAATATACGGTTTAGGTTTTAATATATATTTAAAAGTGAGCATATATGGTCGTTTGTGAGTCGGTGCTGTTGTAATAATGAATATAATTTCGGGGTGAAGTGCAGGATGTTTTGAATGAAGGCCGTCGGCTCTTCCAATAAGTTCGTCAAGCTCAAAACATACACGAGAGCAATTAAGATGTATTTTGAGCTAGAAAACAAAATGATTGGAAATTTACAATCTCTCCTTGCTAAATTAGATCTATATTACTGGTTTTATAATGATTTCCATCCCAGTCACGATTCATGAATATATTTGTGTGACTCTTAAATGAAAACTTGTGAAAAAACGTTGTTTATAACCAGCTTATATCACTCCAAGGACTCAAGTATTCACCAAGCTAAACCTGACGACTTTCCAGAATGCGTTCTGGACATAATTACATGCTTTTAGATAGAGGCTTTAACTATTTAACAGGACATGCTAAACCCAACAAGCATTCAATTTTCCAAAATGTAAATCGACAAGACAGAGTATATTATGTTTTCTTTCTATAATATTTTATATTCCTCTCCAAATCAGCTGTAAATAAATTTTGTATCCCACCCGTTCCGATTTTTAAAGCGAAAACCATAAAGGACATGAAAAAATAAACAAAAGTAAATACGTGGACATAATAGCTCTATTTCTTTGAATCTTTTTCTCATAAAATAATCATTTTCGCTACTCATGATTACTTTTGTTACGCACACTGAATCTTTTGTGACAGTATCTATATGTACTTTGTGACATATATATATACAGATAAATGTAGCCATACCATCGTCAGTTTACATTTTATGACACATATATATCATGAAATAACATGAACTTTCACAATATCACCGTCCTCTTGTCTACTAGTAATGAAGTAATTACTGTTGAATGAATCGCCATAACGTGATTGTTCGTATCTTGTAGATTAAAATCGCAATAATTATAATTCATTCTTTGCTTCAACAAAATCGACATGTTCATGTACACAACTTTGTCAAATATATAACAGCGAGCAGAACTGGTTGGAATGCAAAATGTTAAAATCAGTACCATGATCAAATATGAGAAATAATACACATATACTAGGAAATGATTGAGTGAGACAGGCCAGTATGAGAAATCTATTTTTTGTTTCTTTCTCAGGTATAGTGGCTACATCAGTGCTATACATTTCATATGCAACAAATCTAAACGTTTATTCCTCAACTTAAAAATCCCAATATCATTCTTACTGCTTTGTCCTTAAAGATTAACTTTGCAGTGAATATATTACAAATAATAATGATATGTTATCAGTATTATATTTTAGATACAATATATCAACACCAGCATTATATTTTAGACACAATATCTCTACACCATCATTATATTTTAGACACAATATCTCTACACCAGCATTATATTTTAGACAATATATATACACCAGCATTATATTTTAGACACAATATCTCTACACCAGTATTATATTTGAGATACAATATATATACACCAGTATTGTATTTTAGACGCAATATATCTACACCAGTATTATATTTTAGGCATAATATCTCTACACCAGCATTATATTTTAGACACAATATCTATACACCAGCATTATATTTTAGACACAATATCTCTACACCAGTATTATATTTTAGACACAATATCTCTACACCAGCATTATATTTTAGACGCAATATATCTACACCAGCATTATATTTTAGGCATAATATCTCTACACCAGCATTATACTTTAGACACAATATCTCTACACCAGTATTATATTTTAGACAATATCTCTACATCAGAATTATATTTTAGACACAATATATCTACACCAGCATTATATTGAGACATAATATCTCTACACCAGCATTATATTTTAGACACAATATCTCTACACCAGTATTATATTTTAGACACAATATATCTACACCAGTATTGTATTTTAGACACAATATCTCTACACCAATATGTATAGGTTACTGCATTTCTGTGGGAAAATATGAACGAGTTTTTTGGATGGAATACTGCACAACCGTGGGAGTGCAGTATATCTATCCGACAAAACGAGTTAATATCTTCCCATACAAATGCAGTAACCTTTTTATTATATGCTCATTTTCTTATTCTAGCTACGGCTTAATTATATAAACAAAATACACTACAAGAAACAACGTAAATGAATGTATGCCGTATTCCAAATTAAATACACCAGCGCGAACTCATCATTACACAACAACAACACTATTACTGCGCACATAACTCCGCCCAGATAAATTGGAACTTAGTCGCACGCTCGACATAACTTTGGAAAGAAAATGGCATGTCTAGTTAAAATTGAAATATTGGAGTCATATTTTAAATGAATGTGCATTGCAACAACTATTCCTTTTTTTCTGAAATGAATAGATTTTAGCTTTTTTTTTATTCTACGAACTTTCGTGATTATGGACTGGATTTGTATGTGATATTTCCACATGAAATACATGGGATTGAAGAAGCTAGGGAGAAGCGTGTTGACATCTGCAAGTGTGTTTCTGTTTCTGTCATTGAATGTTACAAAATCATAATGTGGGAAAAATATGAAGTTTTTCAACTGCAATTATCAAAACGAAGCCATGGAATTTAATGCTTATTTCATTTTGAGTGCAGTAAGGAGGATGTAATTGCACTTATCATCGAAATTAACGTACAATGTCGAAATGTGTAATCAAAATTGAGAACCTATGACATGGCTCATGTAATTCGGATTTGCAGAACTAAGAAAGTACATTTTGAGGAAATCCATAATGTAAAACTGTACGTATATTTTATTTTGCCTTTCTTATCACCAGATAAAGAAGACAGTATATGCCTTGTCACTTGTATGTTATTTGTAAGGACCTTTTCTTGCGTCTGTTGTATACTGTAGCTAGCCTAAATCCGAAACCTTGTATCAACGCGGAATGTGCCAAAGCAGCTGGCATGTGGCAGTCCACGAAACATCTGTTTTAGTTCATTCAGAAACAAATTTAAATAACCACAACGTAAAGCCCCTCTTACGCGAGTGTACATGATTTGTTTACAAATCAAAAGTGCTGGCGTCTGCGTCAATTGTTTGTTTACAATAGAAAGTAGTTCCTTTATGCACGTGAATGCTATATGTGTATTGGCGCGCTGGTTCAGTATCGGGTAATACTGCACGATTCTGACAATATAAACTTAACGGGGAAAATATGAGCATATTAAGATATTTTAGACACAATATCTATACACCAGTATTATATTTCAGACACAATATCTCTACACCAGTTTTGTGTTTTAGACACAATATCTCTACACCTGCATTATATTTTAGACACAATATCTCTACACCAGCATTATATTTTAGACATGATATCTATACAGCAGTATTATATTTTAGACACAATATCTCTACACCAGTTTTGTGTTTTAGACACAATATCTCTACACCAGCATTATATTTTAGACACAATATCTCTACACCATCATTATATTTTAGACACAATATATCTACACCAGCATTATATATTAGACACAATATATCTACACCAGTATTATATTTCAGATACGAACTTATTTTCCTCCTCGTCTAGATATTTTACTGAACACATTGTCATTGCGACTAGACAACAGTACAAACCTTTTTCGTCTCCATTTCCTGCACTGAATGCCTGTATCGTCGACATAATTGCTGTGATTCAACATTTTCATCTTCAAATTGCAGTATCTTGGTATCGTTCATGTTGCTTAGCTTTTTAAACAGAACCCATCATTCATCACGAGTGGTCAATTTTAAGATGATATAAGCTCAGAATTCTTCAAATTCAATACAATCTGATTTACTTTTCAGGATGCATTTTTAGTCTTAAAACGAAACAAATGTCCCGTATGTAGGGCTGGTTTATTGAGATAGATTGATTTGACTTAACGTGACAACAATCTGTTACATAGCTGGTCATATTGTATAGCCGGTTTTATTGCTGACGTCTAGAGCTATTTGAGCTGTCTCCCTTATGTTGGCAGCCTCATTTGACACGGTGAATCATGATCTTTACTGATAAATATGTACAATTCTGCTAGACAATTCAAGTCATGTTACTTAATTAATCTCCATGACCATGTTGAAATTTTTCAAGAAAAGACCTTCCATGACATCTTGACAACAATATTTAAGAGTATAATACGGTCAGTCTTGAAGACGAAGTCCGTAGACTTGATGAATGCTTGGAGAATAAAGACGCAAATTGCACATCATTTTTTGAAAGTACGCTTCAAATAACCCGGATGAAAACTCCCCTGTAGAGAAAATTATTGTAGTTGGATTCAGTCACATTTTATTTTCATTTTTTATATCAACACATCTTAGATTTAATTTTTAAAAAACGTCTTAAAATCCTATTAATTGTAAGGTTGCAACACGTTCTTCCCTTTCCACATTTATGTTTCACACCTCTTTCCTGTTCCACATTTATGTTACACACAGTCAGTCTTTCCACATTTATGTTGTACGCATCTGTCCTTTTCCACATTTATGTTGCACACATCCTTCCTTTTCCACATTTAAGTTGCACACATCTTTCATTTTCAACCTTGATGTTGCACACATCCTTTCCTTTTCCACAATGATGTTACACACGGTCTTTCCGCTCCACACATACAGACAGTCTTTACTTGCCACATTCATGTTACATGAAGAGAATCGTAGTTAGGAAATGAGTTTCATAATTTGTTTTGTATAGTAATCAGAAATAAAAATGAATTTTATTGTGAGATTGTGTGAGTGATACAAAATATCACTCCGCAAGAGTGTTAACACTTGCGATTCAGTTAATCGAACGGATGCATTCTTAACAGTTCCAAAATATAATTTTTCAGTTAGTTTCATAGATCTATGTTTGTAGTTGTTACAAATCTAAATGAATTTTATTGGCGTGATTGTCTAACATACCTCCACACCCACACACACACACCAAAAAGGAATTTTACAAGGGAGGTAACACCTGCTATCATGTTAATCGTAAGAACGCATTTTTGACCCTTTTATACATCAAGATATAGGCCACATTGCCAAATGCCGATCTGGTAGCTTGTATTAGACGCGCTGTCAAGACGACGTGACCTAAACACGGTCCTACTCGGAAAAGCACTCCTCCATTTCCGTCAATATGAGAAACAATCTCAGAATTAGTTTTAGGAATAAATTCACAGTTGATGGGTTTCTGTAATTCGCCTCTAGCAGAGAGCACCACATTTATTGCGATAGAAAAGGTTCACCATGTTCAAATTACGACTTTGTCTCCTTCTGTTGCCTTATTGTGTCACGTATAAAGGTAGGTCCGAATATAATTCTAACTTGAAGCGAAATACAATTGAAGTTTTTTCCTCGACTTGTACCGGAAAAGACCAAGGATTGTCAGATTGATGTACCAGTATCTTTTTCTAAGCCGTAAATCGGTATTTGTTGACATGTAAAACAAACGTGACCCAAACATCTCATGAGCGGAATTCTCATTATAAGAAATTAGTGAGGGTCCATTTTGTGAAACATATCCCTGTTCGTAAATACTGTGTATTATGTCTGCTTCTAGTAACTGGCTATTTACTAGGCTTGAGAAATGTTTCTGGTAAATGGCTATTTACTAGGCTTGTGAAATAATTTTGCTTTCAATAACTGGCTATTTACTAGGCTTGAGAAATATGTTTGTTTCTAGTAAATGAATATTTACTAGGCTAGAGAAATATTTTTGCTTCTAGTTAAGGGCTATTTACTAGGATAGATAAATTGTTTGCTTGTAGTAATTGGCTATTTACTAGGCTTGATAAATAATTTTGCTTCTAACTAATGGTTATTTACTAGAATAGATAAATTGTTTGCTTGTAGTAATTGGCTATTTACTAGGCTTGAAAAATATGTTTGTTTCTAGTAAATGGCTATTTACTAGACTTGAGAAATATGTTTGTTTCTAGTAAATTGCTATTTACTAGGCTTGTCAAATAATTTTGCTTCTAGTAACTGGCTATTTACTAGGATAGATAAATTGTTTGCTTATATTAACTGGCTATTTCCTAGGCTTCATAAATTGTTTGCTTGTAGTAACTGGCTATTTACTAGGCTTCAGAAATATGTTTCCAACACCAAATCTCAAGATGAATTAAATGATCGCTAATATCTAACAAATACATACACGGAGGTATTAATACAAATATTGAACACTCTATGTTTATTATATTACTCACACCTCACTCGACTCCGAGTGATAACCTGAATTTAGCTATTAAAGAAAAAGAATAAAGAAGGAAAAAAATGCAAGCGAACACAACTATCAGAAAGCTATCTAACATCGCACTGCTGGGACCAGTCAAAGGGTTTAACATCATCTAACTACGAAACGGAACTATGTTGAACACTTTCGCAAGCCTTGCTTGCTATCAATGTTTCCACTATTTCCGAGACTTAAATGCAACAATCTTTGTGAATTGAGGTGTTATTAAACTATCAAATACAATAAAAAAAATTCATATTGTTAACTAACGATAACACATAATGTCATACTTGCTTGGGTTTTTTTCGCCTCGCGTTCTTGTGATTTGGCAGTACGCTTATCCAGGCCTCTAACCGGTGTGTCATGAACCTAACAACTCATGCATATAACTGTTCCTAACTCAAATGACCGAACACTTACTTATACATGAAAAAGCTCCGATTGTTCCTTATGTTATGAAATTATGGAATGTCCATTTTGCCAAACTAATCAATGCTACCACAAAGTATCGTGAATAATGTATATTATGATAATAATGTAATTTGCTAATTACGCGGTTTGATAAATATCTTCCCAAGACCTGTTCTTGTTATCTATATTTTGTGTAATTTTTTTATACGTGGCTGTGTGTATATTGTATATATGTTTTGTTCATGACTTTACATTGTAATGATGGGGTAAAGGTTCTATTTTAAGATATTAATAGTGCCTGCAGATTGCAATGGATCTATAAACAAGTGTTTTCAACCGTAAATAATAATATTGATATTAAACCCGATTACTAGTTTAGTGATATTTCCCATTGGATATGTCGGTTAGGTGGGTTCTTAGAAGAAATAAATTATTTCCCATTGGATGGGTCAGTCAGGTCGGTTATTTTACGATGTGGGGCATTTACTAAATGAGTATGAGAAAATGCATTTTAGCGCAATGTCACGTTGTGTGATAAAATTTGCCAACAAATTCCTGATTCATGTTTATAAATGTCTTCTGATAGAATTCATAATTCAAATTACTTTGGGTAATGTCAATACGTGTTATATAATATTACGACTTTAGACCGAATCTGAAACAAAGAAACTGCCTTAGCCATTGAGTTACGGTCAAATTCGCGGTTACGTCAGAGATAACTGTGCCAATGTGGTGAAAAACTGTTTGTTTTGCAATCAGCAATGATGTCACTGGTCGGTTTAGGCATAGAGGCCGGAAACCCGTCATTATAACATATCAGTGCTATTAACAAAGAAAGTTTTGAAATAAACCTCCGGTATCCCATCAGAACTAAGATAGTCAAATTTTGGGCGGTTTCTTATGCAGCCCACATTATTCTGTTACATACATTGTGAACGAATCAGTGTATATTTAGACCTTGGCGAGAGCAGATCATAGGGAAGTTGGAGACACTTGACTGCGCTCCGAGTGCCAATGTTGTGTGCTTGTTAAAAGGGTGGGATAGGACGCCACCCGAAGGTTAGAAAGAAAGAGACAATGAGAGCAAGTGGAATTAGACAGTTGTGCGAAGGCGCAGGGCCGGGAGACGGAAACAAGGGTACCGAAAGTACCGACAAAGAGGCCTGGAGAATTGAAAGGGTACCGGAAGTACCGACAAAGGAATACAAGGCGGAATTTACAGATGAGTAACATAGAAGGGACACAGGAAGGAAACACCACTATCACCTTTAATTTCTCGTGATGAACTAACTCGCAATTTGGATAGGTCTAGTATTGATTGGAAGCAATTGCATTGAAATATTGTCCTGTAGTTGTTGAATACCTTGATTTAGTTTATAAAATTGTTATACCTTTCACCTTGTTAATGTTATATTTTATACACCTAGATCGTCGGCTTTGCTGACTGGGGGCTCAGGGCTTTTTTAACCGTTTAAATGTCCTTCCCTTGAATTGTCCGTTCTTCTTTGGGGTTCGTAATAATTCCGTAGGGGGGGGGGGGGGGCACGCGACAGGCCGTATGCTTGTTCATAAGGAGACAACCGAACAATTGATTTCATTCCTATTTCGAATTTATATTTCCTATGATCTTGTTGTAACATCAGTCGGCAGATGTATTTAATATAGTGGTTGAGTACTATTTGAGAAGTAATATTTGTTTAGAATAGTGAATTAAATATCAAAGCGCTCATTGGAATAAAATATTATTCTGGGGGGTATTGAAAATTATTCAAAAGGGTTCTGGACAATGCCATTCTAATACATCAGAAATGTTGGCAGACCAGTACATTCGGGAAGCTCATATTCATTTTAAACAGTTGATTCTTTTGGGATAATATATGACTATAGAGTCTTAACACCCTCCATAATCAAACAAATATTCATCAAATGCAGAAAAAGTTATAAATAGAGAATAAAGAAAAATAGCACATACAGTAGGATTTTATAACTTCCAGAAAGACTCCATTTTACAGCTACTTTATCTTACATTCTATTATTTGAGCATCCATTCCAGATTAGAAATCCATCAAATTTTCAAAACATATGGAGCGAAACTATATCATATCAATATTGACACCATGTGCTTCTGTGCATTGTGTGCCAGAGAATGCCACCGTGTCGTGTCTCTTGTGTGTCGGTGTGTCTGTCTCTGTGTGTGTGTGTCTGTGTGTGTGTGCGTGTGCGTGTGTGTGTGTGTGTGTGTGTGTGTGTGTGATTTGGATTTTTTAACGTAGCTTTAGCAAATTTTTCAGTCATATCGCTACGTTGTCTGAAGTGTGACAGTTTATAGTGATGTCTAGCACTGGGGCATCATGCCGCAGACATGTAGCATGATGTCCCACCCAGTCTGACTATCCTGACACCAGGCCGACCAGTCCTAACACTAACCTCTTAATGCTGAGCGCCAAGCAAGGCAGCTGTTAGAACAATTTTTGTAAGTCTTTGGTATGACTCGGCCGGTGATCGAACCCACGACCTCCCGCTTTCGAGGATGACGATGTAACCACTAGGCCACCGGAGAGGTCATGTCGTGTCCGGAGCAAGGCACGTTACTCCAATTTCCTCGGCATTAATAACCTATTTTGCTTGCTGTACTGTAAAGCACGAAACCAAATTCGGCCTTCTTTACTTCTGTTTATACCGGCATAATCTAAAGCGGCTTGAAATAAATCTTCTGTCCCATGATGCCAAATGTAAGATATTGTCTATGATTGGTCTAGCTTTCTAGTCGATAACTTTTGTCTCTAATTTGGATTTTTTTTCTTTCTATAGAGCTTTTGTTTCTAGTAGGACACACCACGTTGGTTGCACGTGCAAAATGTGAAAGATCGATGATCTATGCATTTTGTCCTCGTATTCTTCAAACAAATTTCGCACAATGGATGGCTTCTAGACCTTTGGAGGCCCAGATTCTGTATAGGCATCCTTGTACATCGAGAACGACTATCATTGCAGCAATGCTATATTCCTTATAGCGTATAAACCCTAGTTGTCAAGCCTTCTTGGTTATTTGAAAGATATTTACATTTTTTCTGTTTCTTTTATATAGGTTATGTAGATTGTTCCGTTGGGCCAATCCAAGATATACAATTTTCGATTCGATCTCGACACCTTCTCTAAATGCATACTGCCATACTTCTATACGTGTGAATCGTTGTGCTTGTTAATCCATGTGCAAAAATAGCCGGCGTAGTCTGCAGGTGGCCTCCGGAGGATTCATGAACTTTTCCGGTATTTGAATTGGAAACGATTATGTTGTACAGTTTGCATCATACTGTGTATTATTCAGGAGTTTGCTGTATATACGAATGAGTCTGCTCTCCAAGGTTGTTTATATAGTCTATAATTGTTCCTGCTGCATAATACATGGGTGTGTCGTATTTTTGTATTTGAATCCCTTGGCTAGATATTGAGTTGAACCAGACAGAATTGAGTTACAGTAGTCCAGTCTTGAAAGTACTAGTGAATACATAAGTGTTTTGGTGGCATAATCTTAAAGATATTTTGCGAATGGAGCTGATGCGTCTCAGCTCAAGATATGCAGCCTCGCATACGTTCATGGCATGTTAGGACAATGTGACAGTACTGTGCAGATTAACACATAGGTTTCGTACTGGATGTGTGAATTTAATGTTGGTGTTGCTGATATTTATTGTTTGAGGTAAAGGATGTGAATGAGAAAGTTTTTGTGTTGTGATTAGAATGGTCTCAGTTTTATAATCATTCATCTGCAGCTTGTTACATGTCATCCATGATTTCACATCAGAAATGCACCTCTCTACACCTTAGCATGAAGTTCAGTTGGGTGGCTAGATTTGTATATTTGGGTGTCGTCAGCGTACAATTGAGTGAGACAATGGATGATGATCTATGACACTTGAGAGCGGCTGAGTGTATAGAATGAAGAGAACAGGTCCGAGAACAGGTCCAAGGACAGACCATTGTGGAACACCACAACATAGATCAACTGGGCTGAACTGTATTCCATTTTCGAACACAATATGTGTCCTGTTGACCAAGTAGAACTTGTACCACATTAAGGCTGTATGATGATGCCAAAATACATGCTGCAGACGGTGAAGCAATATAGCATGGTCTATTGTGTCAAATGCTGCAGACAAATCAACGAGGGTGAGGACTGTAATCTTTCCGCTATCCAAAGCAGAGAGAATGTCATTAAGTACTTTTAGAAGAGTAGTTTCAATAGTGTGGCAGGGGCGATATGCAGACTGTATATTGCTAAAAAGACTGTTAGAAGGAGGGCGGTAGAGGCAGAAAAATATGGACTGGCCTTTGTTGCAGCGTGAGTGTCGTTTGGACTAGAACAAACGTTGTTATGTAGAAATTGAAGGTTGTGGTGTGGTGAAGACGTTTGATCATGGAGTTCTTTGTGATGACTGCAATTCAGAGTGGCAGAGGAGCGACTTGATGGAGTATTAAATCGACGCACTTGGGCACATTGCCTAATAGTAACTTTCTGTCATGACACATCCACTTTTTCTACAAAAACAACAACTGCAGGTGTACTTGAATGGGGTTGTTTTGCGATTCCAATGCGGATCTAGTTCGTTCGTTTGCATCGGATTCTTACTGCTCTATTGTCGTTCGTACTGTACCTCCGTTGCAACCAAGATCATTTGTGTGCAAAAATGCAGACGTTTGGGTGAACGTTGCGGTCTGTTGTGATGGTTTCCTGCACCGCACTCTGGATATCGGCAACAATTGGGCTGGCAGATCCACCATCTGTGGTTGTGCAGAGCATGCTGATTTTCACTTCCACAATATCTTTGCGTCGAAGGTATTCAAACACGTATATGTCGTCGGCAAATATTGGATGACAGGAGAGTGGAGAGTGGATGCAAATGGGTGCGACACTCGTGCCCTTGTGAATAGTTGACAGTGTAGATGTCCGGTATCATATTGATTTCGTATGCGTTTTATGGGGTCTTCATAAAAAATATACTGTCCACCATGTATCGTGTGCTCACAATGGTGTTACCCCCCAAAAAAGCACTGAATCAATCGCAATAACGTGCTAGTTAACATCTTGCCGGTGTAAACAGGAACACTTTCAAGTAAACTCCTTGCTTCAATATGCACATGTTTATCAACAGAGCCCTGTCAAACTTACAGTAGAGGAATAGTTTGTTTATTTAGGTACACAAACAATGTCGGCAGGCTAAACGCTCTAATTGCAAGATGTAAATCGATCGTGTTTAGAATATTTAAAGAGTCATACTGTTTTTTTACAGAGAGAGAGAGAGAGAGAAAGAGAGAGAGAGAGAGAGAGAGAGAGAGAAAAAATTTTATACCTATAGTACTAAGTCATGTCCAGTATTCTTTATTCAGGTCGTGGAATGATATTTTAATATTTTAATTACGTTAGATTTAAGTTATTCTTTAAACTGAAATAATAAAAAAATTCTCCATACAATTCAGTGGCAGACGAATAACATCGTGAGACGGAAACACACGTGTAATCAATATGCAGTTTACGTGTTGAACCCAGAGAGAATCTTTACAGAAAAAAATAACTATCCTACACTCGCCAGAAGGAATGAACATCAATTCTCATTGGAGGTGCAAGGAATTGATAAATAACTGCTACGACAACAATTAATTACTTTTTAAGAATGCTTTTTTTCTCTCCAGAAACTTCACCAAATATACTATCCATTACACCACCTTTACTATTCAATACCCATTAAACACACTATCCTTAGCGTTAGTGTAGAATTTAAATCAAACACCAGGCAAGTAAGAAATAAAACAGCGCTAGTATCTATTTATAGTCACATTTTTTAGGAAAGTCCTATGAAAAACCCTAGTATCTATGTATGTTCACAATTTGTAGGAAATCCCTATGGATAAACCTACTATTTAATTTTAGCCATAATTTGTAGTAAAATCTTATGGAAAATATCTAGTAATAGCTACAACTTGTGAACATTCCTTCAAGTGGCGACCTCAGTCGGGTGGGGACAAGTTACATTGTTGCAAGTGGCTGATCTCAATCGGTCGGTTACTAGGTAACAGTGTTGCAAATAACCTTCCTCAATACTCGGAACTCGGTAGATTATTTTTGAATTTCCTTTTGTATTTTAGAGAACAAATTATTTATTGTATCTAAAACAAATCATGTTGGTTGTCACTCTTTTCTGTCACTTGCTTTACAAGTTTAGAGTCGTAACATTACAAACAAGATCAAAATCAAGGTTAAAATATAGGTTCTAATTTTCTGTTATTTTTAATTCCTGTCAAAATATAAAACACAAATATCGTAAGAGTTTCCCTCATTCCTGGCTTGACACATCTGTAAGGAAACCGTTGTATCCATCTAAGCTAAAACAGGGACACTACCTAGTTAATTCGTTGTTGCAGTAAACAAACGGCGTTTATCAACAGAACCCTGTAGACATATTTAGAAGCTTCTAGTTTCTCTTTAGGTTCATAAAAAGGTCCAAAAAATGATAGCAATTATTCTGCAGCATGTGCCAATCCCACAAACCAAAGTTCTCAATTGTTTTGTGGCGAGTGCTATTCCTTCTAATGCTGTGGTGAAACAATGGGAGTCAATAGGTACACATCATAATACATATGCAATAGAGAGAGAGAGAGAGAGAGAGATTTAACTCTGAACCTAGTATTATGACCAGTTTGGTTTTATTATAGCTGTTTAGGGCTGCCTGAACCTGTTTAGAGCTGTCTGTACGTAATGTCTGTGCGCATGGTGGATCCATGAAGGAAGGATGTAGCCAATACAAGTGGGCCAACCCAAGCTAGGAACGATGTGTGCTGTCGGTGCGTATATGTGTGGGGGGTTATCTCAGGCTATCTCTCTGACAGTATGTGTGTCGATATGGAAGCTGATGTAACCATCAAGGCCATAGGAAGAAGAAACCGCTAGTTTGCAAACTTCTGCGCATGGTGGATCCATGAAGGGTGTGCACGGCCAATACAAGTCAGGGTAAACCCAAGAATTCGGGAGAGCTGTGTGCGTTGTCAGTGGACACATTTCGCAAATTTTACAAAAGTATATAAATCATACGGCTGTACAAATAACGGAGTCATGTTTGTTTCCATTGGTTGTTTCAACTGAGTACATTTGAGTCATTTTGTTTACATAAGATTATGAGAATCATTATTTTGATTACATGAGATTATGTTAATCTCGCTTACATTCCAGGAGATTATTTGAATCTCACTTTCATTTGAATCATTTGTTAGTTTTCCTATTTGTGAATGTTTGGATAGAGTATTTGAAGGAGACGCATATTTGGAGCGTGAAAGAATAGCTATATTTGTTATATATTATTTTTATTAATTCATTTTATATAAATTATCATTCATCATATTGTGATGTGTTGTCATTCGATCCAGGCATCCATTCAGGTATATCCTGTTGCATTGCTATCACGGTAATCCCTCTGACACAAGATTATCTTCCAGACAATTTCAAGAAAGCGTGCGTGCCTTCCACTTTTCGTATGTTTCTTCGTTAATTTGTTCCATTGTCGCTTTTAAATAAGTCGTTATATTGCTAATTAGTGGATCATATGTTGATGCCATGGTGCTCTCCAGGTTTTCATGATAAATTATAAAACACTAAAGAATAACAAATCAGCATATCTACGTGATTGTCAGGTTTATTATATATATAGATTATATGTTATACTTCAAATCATGCGCATGGTGATTTTCATAAATATATTAATGTGACGTTTTCACCTTGGAAGGTTATTGAAGTGAACCTGTTTATCATGTTGAAGGGATTTGTGTTCAGGTCGTTAATTTTCTCCTTGTATATTCTTCACTAAATTATTGTATACTGGTTGGCTGCTAATGAACATGACATTGTTTACAAGTTAGAATGTTCTAGAAATTAACTTTTTACTTTCACCCTAGATGTTTTATTGCGTCTTAGTTTTTCAAATAACGTAGCGTGCAATATAATTATTTATTCCTGTTTTTAAACATAAGTTGGGCAACCAATCTTTTAGTTTCCATTTTTTCAGAGAATTCAATCATTGTAATTATTCATTGGGATGATAAAATGCTCATAAAATGAAGGATAAAAAGTTTATTTTGGGATTATTGTGAATTCATTTAGAGGCATTCTTAGATATATTTTTGTAATACATCTACACCGTTATTATATCAACTTTGATCAAGGCTAATAGAAAGTCAGTACGTTATAGAATGACAGAGAAGCATACTTCTGATTGAACTTCATTCGAAACAACACATGAACTAATGTGCAATGCACATACGTTTGAACTTGTGATGTTACTTTTAGGACTAACTGGCATTTAATCCACAATACTGTAACTTACTTTCAAGTTTTAGTTTCGAATTTAGACCAATAAATTATTTGTTAGATTCTATAAAACTGGTGGGTATTCCCTTTTTCATTTACTTAGTTTACATATTTACATACATACATATAAACATACATATATACATACATACCCGCGTGCATGCAGACAGACTTATATCTAGATAGATAGGGATCAACGGACGGACGGAGAAATAGCTAAGAAAGTATTACAGTAAATGCGGTTTTCGTGCAGTGTTTATTGAAACGTCGAAACATAGTTTCGTAATAATTTGCATCTAAAATATAACAGCATACTATAGATATGTTTAGTTTCAAATTGAACCTTTACATCAATTGAACATCAGTAGTCACATTACGAAAAAGAGTGTAATATGATTGATTTGTGAAATGCATAATCATAATATCTAGGTTAAGTAACTAAACATTTAGAGACGGTCATACTAAGAATTTCAAAGCCTAGCAGTGGCATTTGACCAGGCCCAGCGACAGGTTTCCAATTTATTGCAGTATTTTATAGCAGGCGGAACTGTACGACTTTAACCAGCTCCAGATACAGGATTCCTTATTATTTGTGGCAAATGGAAAAGTGAATGTCTGATCATCGCTAGATGAAGGTTTCCTATGTATTTAATGGCATTTGTAGCACGTGAAAGAGTAATAAATTTCAGACCATGACCTGATTCAGGATTTCAGTTAGAGTGACATCCGTATCACGTGGAACTGTAAGATTATAATCAGCCATAGATGCACAATTCCAATCACTGTAGTATTGGAAGGTAATGGAACAACAAATGTTTGTCCATTCCGACATGAATGCTTTCCAATTGTATCAGTTAGCACTGTAAGGAATGGTAGACACCATGTACGGGATTAAGAGGAATATTGGCATTTGTTGGAAACCGAGCTGTAGAAGGTTTACCATCTTAGGTTCAGAATTTGTAGTTGTGCTAACAATCGCGTAACACTTGTTGTAAATGGAAGCTGAACATTTGACCAAATACAGAATTCCGAGTTCTACTAGCATTTATTAGCAAATGTAACAGTAAACGTTTGATAAGACATACATATACATATATACGATTCCAAGTCATTGTATCTTTTGTATCGAGTGTTACTGTAAGATTACGACCAGCTCCAGATACAAGATTACAAGGTATAGTACCATTTGTGGCTAATTATACATTTTCGACCGTCCCATCACATTGTAGCATTTGGAACAACTGGAGATAACATGTTATGATGTGCATTGTGATGTGATTTGGATTTTTAACTAGCTTTAACTATTTGACAGTCATATCGGAAGTATTATTCCAAGTTATTGTAGCATCTTTTCCCACTAGGGGATTTAATGTGTGCCAGACTCAGTGTTTATAGTGATAACAGACTGTTTAGGAAGTAGAACATTCAAGTTTTGAAAAGCATCAGATACAGGATTCAAAGTTATTGTAGAATTTACAGGACGATGTAATTTCGATCATCTACAGGTGGAGGAATCACAGTTACTGGATAATTAGAAGCACGTCGCGCTGAATGAGTGTACCTAGCTGCAGATACACGATTCCTAGTTATAGTAGCCTTTGTAGAAAGGGGAACAGTAAACTTTGGACTATTCACAGATTCAGAATTCCAAGGTATAAAAGTAGTTGTAGGCGGTGGCACTGTAAGATTGTAGACCAGCGTCAGAGACAGGATTGTTATAGTAGAAAATATTTTATTGAAGCATTAACATTGTGACCAGACAGAAATGGAGGATTCTAAGTTATTGTAGCATTTGTAGTAGGTGGTTTTGTAAGACTGTGACCTGCAGATGAAGGATTCCTAGGCATAATACCATTTGCAGGAAACGGAATAATGAAATTGTGATCAGAACCAGATACAGGATGCCCAGTAGCTATTGTAGGAAGTGGAACACTAAACCTTTAACCACACCCAGATGAAATACTTGTTGTAGTTGGAATTGAAAGATTTGGGCCATCAACATATGTAGGGTTACTTGTTAATGTAGCTTTCTAACAGGTGGCAAATTCCGATTTAGACCAATTCAAGGTACTGGAATATGGGTTAGACTGGCAATTGTAGGAGAAAGATCGGTAACAGTTTGAGCATATCCATATGCAGAAATTAGGTGTACAGTAAATTTGTAGTAGGTGGCACTTTAAGATTTATTTCTATCTCTAGATATAGCTGCAGGCAGTGGAATAATGAAAGTCTGACCTATTCCAACTAAATTATTCTCAGTTATAGTGGCATTTGAAGGACGTGGGACAGTGGACCTATTACCAGCTTCAGTTATAGGATAACGTGTTATAGAAAAATTCGTAGAAGTTGGTACTTTAATTGTATGATCGGCTCCATCTACCACAGCAGGATTGCGAGGTATAGAGGCGATTGTGGACAGTAACATAACAAAATTATCAACACCTTTAGATATAAGATTACAAGTTATAGTAACATTTGTAGGAAATACAACAGTAAATGTCTGACCTCTCCCAGATGAAATATTTGTAGCAGGTGGCACGGAAATATTGAGTCCAACTCCAGATGCAGGGTTCCTAGTTGTGTTATAATTTTATGCGGGTGGCACATTACGATTTAGACGAGATTCAGAGACAGGAATATGGGCAATAGTGGCATTTGTAGAAGGTGGAACAGTATATGTCCGAACAGCCCCAGATGTAGCATTACGGGGAATAGTGGCATTTGCTGGAAGCAAAATAGTGAAATGGTGACCAGTTTCGGATAAAGGTTGTGTGGGTGTATTAGGATAATTAGGAAGTGGAACAGTAGACGTTTCACCTATTCCAAATGCAGGATTACGAGATATAGTATAATACGTAGCTGATTGCACTCTACAATTTGTTATAGCTCCAGATAAAGATGCAGAATCTAGAGATATAGTAGCATTTGTCGAAAATGGAATAGTGAAATTGTGAACAGTTCCTATTAAAGGAATAATAGTTATAGCAGCATTTTTAGAAAGTGTAACAGAAGACGTTTGACCAGTTCCGGGTGTAACATAACGGGGTACAGTAATATTTGTAGAAACAGCTATAGATACAGGATGCCGATATATAGTTTTAGGAAGTCAAATAGTAGACGTTTTCGATGCTCTTGATATAGGATTACGAGGTATACTAGCACTTGTAGTAGGTGGCAGTCGAAGAGTTGTTTTGGCTCCTGCTCCTTTTGCGGCATTCTGCGACATTGTGGCATTGCTAGGAAGTGGAATAGTGAAATTTGTACTAGTTCCAGATAAAAGCTTCTTCGACAGAGTGACATTTTTAATAGGTAAAACAGTGGGACGTTGCTCTTTCCCAAGTGTAATATTTGTAGCTGATGGCACTGAAATATTTCGACCAACTCCAGATTCAGGGTTCCTAGTTATATTAGCATTTGAAACAGGTGGCACTTTACGATGTTCACCACTCATAGGTGTAGGATATTTTCGTATAGTAAATACTGTAGTAGATGACTCTCGAAACTGTTTTGCTTCTCCACCTACAGATGTAGGATTCCGAAATTTAATGGCAGTTGTAGGAAGTGGATTAGTGACATTGTGACCTCTTCCAGACAAAGGAATCCGAGTTATATCAGCATTTTTAGAAAGTGGAACAGAAGGCGTTAGACCAACTCCAGGTGTAACATAACGGGGTATAGCAGCATTTGTAGTAGGTGGCACTCTAACATTTATTCCAGAAACAGCTACAGCTGCAGGATTCCGAGACAGAGATTTAGGAAGCGGACCAGTAGTCGATTTGGAACCTGTCGATACAGGATTGCGAGGTATAGTAGCACTTGTAGTAGGTGGCAGTCGAAGACTTGTTTTGGCTCCTCCTACTTTTGCGGGATTCTGTGACATTGTGGCATTGGTAGGAAGAGGAATAGTGAAATTTGTACTAGTTCCAGATAAAACTTTCTTTGTTAGAGTTGCATTTTTAGGAGGTGGAAGAGTGGAACTTTGCCCTTTTCCAAATATATTTTTTGTAGTTGGTGGCACTGAAATAATTGGACCAACTCCAGATTCAGAGTTCCTTGTTATATTAGCATTTGAAGCAGGTGGCACTTTACGATGTTCACCACTTATAGGTGTAGGATATTTCTGTATAGTAGATATTGTAGTAGATGACTCTCTAAACTGTTTTGCTTCTCCACCTACAGATGTATGATTCCCAGATTTAATGGCAGTTGTAGGACGTGGATTAGTGACATTGTGACCTGTTCCAGCAAAAGGAATCCGAGTTATAGTAGCATTTTTAGAAAGTGCAACAGAAGACGTTCGACCGGCTCCAGGTGTAACATAACGGGATATAGTAGTATTTGTAGAAGTTGGCACTCTAACATTTATTCCAGAAACAGCTACAGATGCAGGATTCCGAGACACAGATTTAGGAAGCGGACCAGTAGATGTTTTAGAAGCTCCCGATACAGAATTACGAGGTATAGAAGCACTTGTAGTAGGTGGCGGTCTAAGAGGTGCTTCTGCGCCTGCTCCTTTTGCGGGATTCTGCGATATTGTCGCATTGGTAGGAAGTGGAATAATGAAATTTGCATCACTTCCGGATAAAGGCTTCTTCGACAGAGTTGCATTTTTAAGAGGTGAAACAGGGGAATTTTCCCCTTTTCCAAATTTATTATTTGTAGTTAGTGGCACTGAAATAATCCGACCAACTCCAGATTCAGAGTTCCTAGTTATATTAGCATTTGAAGCAGGTGGCACCTTCTGATGTTCACCAGTTGTAGGTGAAGGATATTTTGGTATAGTAGAATTTGTAGTATTTGTCTCTCTAAATGGTTTTGCTTCTCCACCTACAGATGTAGGATTCCGAAATTTAATGGCAGTTGTAGAAAGTGGATTAGTGTTATTGTGACCTGTTCCAGACAAAGGAATCCTAGTTATAGCAGCACTTTTAGAAAGTGGAACAGAAGGCGTTTGACCAACTCCAGGTGTAACATAACGGGATATAGTAGCATTTGTAGTAGTTGACACTATAATATTTAGTCCAGAAACAGCTACAGATGCAGGATTCCGAGATACAGATTTAGCAAGCGGACCAGTAGATGTTTTGGAAGCTCCCGATACGGGATTACGAAATATAGCAGCACTTGTAGTAGGTGGCAGTCGAAGAGTTGTTTTGGCTCCTGCTCCTTTTGCGGGATTCTTCGATATTGTGGCATTGGTAGGAGGTGGAATAGTGAAGTTTGGACTAGTTCCAGATAAACGTTTCTTCGACAGAGTGGCATTTTTAAGAGGTGAAACAGTGGAACTTTGCCCTTTCCCAAATGTAATATTTGTAGATGGTGGCACTGAAATATTCCGACCAATTCCAGATTCAGAGTTCCTAGTTATATTAGCATTTGAAGCAGGTGGCACTTTACGATGTTCACCAGTTGTAGGTGTAGGATATTTTGGAATAGTAGAATTTGTAGTAGTTGTGTCTCTAAACGGTTTTACTTCTCCACCTACAGATGTAGGATTCCGAGCTTTAATGGCAGTTGTAGGAAGTGGATTAGTGACATTGTGACCTCTTCCAGACAAAGGAATCCTAGTTATAGCAGCATTTTTAGAAAGTGGAACAGAAGGCGTTTGACCAACTCCAGGTGTAACATAACGGGATATAGTAGCATTTGTAGTAGTTGACACTCTAATATTTAGTCCAGAAACAGCTACAGATGCAGGATTCCGAGATACAGATTTAGCAAGCGGACCAGTAGATGTTTTGGAAGCTCCCGATACAGGATTACGAAATATAGCAGCACTTGTAGTAGGTGGCAGTCGAAGAGTTGTTTTGGCTCCTGCTCCTTTTGCGGGATTCTTCGATATTGTGGCATTCGTAGGAAGTGGAATAGTGAAGTTTGGACTAGTTCCAGATAAAGGTTTCTTCGACAGAGTGGCATTTTTAAGAGGTGAAACAGTGGAACCTTGCCCTTTCCCAAATGTAATATTCGTAGTTGGTGGCACTGAAATATTCCGACCAACTCCAGATTCAGAGTTCCTAGTTATATTAGCATTTGAAGCAGGTGGCACTTTACGATGTTCACCAGTTGTAGGTGTAGGATATTTTGGAATAGTAGAATTTGTAGTAGTTGTGTCTCTAAACGGTTTTGCTTCTCCACCTACAGATGTAGGATTCCGAGCTTTAATGGCAGTTGTAGGAAGTGGATTAGTGTTATTGTGACCTGTTCCAGACAAAGGAATCCTAGTTATAGCAGCACTTTTAGAAAGTGGAACATAAGGCGTTTGACCAACTCCAGGTGTAACATAACGGGATATAGTAGCATTTGTAGTAGTTGACACTCGAATATTTAGTCCAGAAACAGCTACAGATGCAGGATTCCGAGATACAGATTTAGCAAGCGGACCAGTAGATGTTTTGGAAGCTCCAGATACAGGATTACGAGATATAGTAGCACCTGTAGTAAATGGCAGTCTAAGAGTTGTTTTGGCTCCTGCTCCTTTTGCGGGATTCTGCGATATTGTGGCATTGGTAGGAAGTGGAATAATGAAATTTGCACTAGTTCCAGATAAAAGTTTCTTCGACAGAGTGGCATTTTTAAGAGGTGAAACAGTGGAACTTTGCCCTTTCCCAAATGTAATATTTGTAGATGGTGGCACTGAAATATTCCGACCAACTCCAGATTCAGAGTTCCTAGTTATATTAGCATTTGAAGCAGGTGGCACTTTACGATGTTCACCAGTTGTAGGTGTAGGATATTTTGGAATAGTAGAATTTGTAGTAGTTGTGTCTCTAAACGGTTTTACTTCTCCACCTACAGATGTAGGATTCCGAGCTTTAATGGCAGTTGTAGGAAGTGGATTAGTGACATTGTGACCTCTTCCAGACAAAGGAATCCTAGTTATAGCAGCATTTTTAGAAAGTGGAACGGAAGGCGTTTGACCAACTCCAGGTGTAACATAACGGGATATAGTAGCATTTGTAGTAGTTGACACTCTAATATTTAGTCCAGAAACAGCTGCAGATGCAGGATTCCGAGACACAGATTTAAGAAGCGGACCAGTAGATGTTTTGGAAGCTCCCGATACAGGATTACGAGATATAGTAGCACTTATAGTAGGTGGTAGTCGAAGAGTTGTTTTGGCTCCTGCTCCTTTTGCGGGATTCTGCGATATTGTGGCATTGGTAGGAGGTGGAATAGTGAAGTTTGGACTAGTTCCAGATAAAAGTTTCTTCGACAGAGTGGCATTTTTAAGAGGTGAAACAGTGGAACTTTGCCCTTTCCCAAATGTAATATTTGTAGATGGTGGCACTGAAATATTCCGACCAACTCCAGGTTCAGAGTTCCTAGTCATATTAGCATTTGAAGCAGGTGGCACTTTACGATGTTCACCAGTTGTAGGTGTAGGATATTTTGGAATAGTAGAATTTGTAGTAGTTGTGTCTCTAAACGGTTTTGCTTCTCCACCTACAGATGTAGGATTCCGAGCTTTAATGGCAGTTGTAGGAAGTGGATTAGTGTTATTGTGACCTGTTCCAGACAAAGGAATCCTAGTTATAGCAGCACTTTTAGAAAGTGGAACAGAAGGCGTTTGACCAACTCCAGGTGTAACATAACGGGATATAGTAGCATTTGTAGTAGTTGACACTCGAATATTTAGTCCAGAAACAGCTACAGATGCAGGATTCCGAGATACAGATTTAGCAAGCGGACCAGTAGATGTTTTGGAAGCTCCAGATACAGGATTACGAGATATAGTAGCACCTGTAGTAAATGGCAGTCTAAGAGTTGTTTTGGCTCCTGCTCCTTTTGCGGGATTCTTCGATATTGTGGCATTGGTAGGAAGTGGAATAATGAAATTTGCACTAGTTCCAGATAAAAGTTTCTTCGACAGAGTGGCATTTTTAAGAGGTGAAACAGTGGAACTTTGCCCTTTCCCAAATGTAATATTTGTAGATGGTGGCACTGAAATATTCCGACCAACTCCAGATTCAGAGTTCCTAGTTATATTAGCATTTGAAGCAGGTGGCACTTTACGATGTTCACCAGTTGTAGGTGTAGGATATTTTGGAATAGTAGAATTTGTAGTAGTTGTGTCTCTAAACGGTTTTACTTCTCCACCTACAGATGTAGGATTCCGAGCTTTAATGGCAGTTGTAGGAAGTGGATTAGTGACATTGTGACCTCTTCCAGACAAAGGAATCCTAGTTATAGCAGCATTTTTAGAAAGTGGAACGGAAGGCGTTTGACCAACTCCAGGTGTAACATAACGGGATATAGTAGCATTTGTAGTAGTTGACACTCTAATATTTAGTCCAGAAACAGCTGCAGATGCAGGATTCCGAGACACAGATTTAAGAAGCGGACCAGTAGATGTTTTGGAAGCTCCCGATACAGGATTACGAGATATAGTAGCACTTATAGTAGGTGGTAGTCGAAGAGTTGTTTTGGCTCCTGCTCCTTTTGCGGGATTCTGCGATATTGTGACATTTGTAGGAGGTGGAATAGTGAAGTTTGGACTAGTTCCAGATAAAAGTTTCTTCGACAGAGTGGCATTTTTAAGAGGTGAAACAGTGGAACTTTGCCCTTTCCCAAATGTAATATTTGTAGATGGTGGCACTGAAATATTCCGACCAACTCCAGGTTCAGAGTTCCTAGTCATATTAGCATTTGAAGCAGGTGGCACTTTACGATGTTCACCAGTTGTAGGTGTAGGATATTTTGGAATAGTAGAATTTGTAGTAGTTGTGTCTCTAAACGGTTTTGCTTCTCCACCTACAGATGTAGGATTCCGAGCTTTAATGGCAGTTGTAGGAAGTGGATTAGTGACATTGTGACCTCTTCCAGACAAAGGAATCCTAGTTATAGCAGCACTTTTAGAAAGTGGAACAGAAGCCGTTTGACCAACTCCAGGTGTAACATAACGGGATATAGTAGCATTTGTAGTAGTTGACACTCTAATATTTAGTCCAGAAACAGCTACAGATGCAGGATTCCGAGATACAGATTTAGCAAGCGGACCAGTAGATGTTTTGGAAGCTCCAGATACAGGATTACGAGATATAGTAGCACCTGTAGTAAATGGCAGTCTAAGAGTTGTTTTGGCTCCTGCTCCTTTTGCGGGATTCTGCGATATTGTGGCATTGGTAGGAAGTGGAATAGTGAAATTTGCACTAGTTCCAGATAAAAGTTTCTTCGACAGAGTGGCATTTTTAAGAGGTGAAACAGTGGAACTTTGCCCTTTCCCAAATGTAATATTTGTAGATGGTGGCACTGAAATATTCCGACCAACTCCTGATTCAGAGTTCCTAGTTATATTAGCATTTGAAGCAGATGGCACTTTACGATGTTCACCAGTTGCAGGTGTAGGATATTTTGGAATAGTAGAATTTGTACTAGGTCCAGATAAAACCTTATTTGACAGAGTGGCATTTTTAAGAGGTGAAACAGTGGAACTTTGCCCGTTTCCAAATTTATTATTTGTAGTTGGTGGCACTGAAATACTTGGTCCAACTCCAGATTCAGGGTTCCTTGTTATATTAGCATTTGAAGCAGGTGGCACTTTACGATGTTCACCACTCATAGGTGTAGGATATTTTCGTATAGTAGATATTGTGGTAGATGACTCTCTAAACTGTTTTGCTTCTCCACCTACGAATGTAGGATTCAGAGATTTAATTGTAGGACGTGGATTAGTGACATTGTGACGTGTTCCAGTCAAAGGAATCCGAGTTATAGCAGCATTTTTAGAAAGTGGAACAGAAGGCGTTAGACCAACTCCAGGTGTAACATAACGGGGTATAGTAGCATTTGTAGTAGTTGGCACTTTAACATTTATTGCAGAAACAGCTACAGATGCAGGATTCCGAGACAGAGATTTAGGAAGCGGACCAGTAGTCGTTTTGGAACCTGTCGATACAGGATTGCGAGGTCTAGCAGCACCTGTAGTAGGTGGCAGTCGAAGACTTGTTTTGGCTCCTGCTCCTTTTGCGGGATTCTGTGACATTGTGACATTGGTGGGAAGTGGAATAGTGAAATTTATACTAGTTCCAGATAAAACTTTCTTTGTTAGAGTTGCATTTTTAGGAGGTGGAAGAGTGGAACTTTGCCCTTTTCCAAATTTATTATTTGTAGTTGGTGGCACTGAAATAATTGGACCAACTCCAGATTCAGAGTTCCTTGTTATATTAGCATTTGAAACAGGTGGCACTTTACGATGTTCACCACTTATAGGTGTAGGATATTTTCGTATAGTAGATATTGTAGTAGATGACTCTCTAAACTGTTTTGCTTCTCCACCTACAGATGTAGGATTCCGAGATTTAATGGCAGTTGTAGGAAGTGGATTAGTGACATTGTGACCTGTTCCAGACAACGGAATCCAAGTTATAGCAGCATTTTTAGAAAGTGGAACCGAAGGCGTTTGACCAACCCCAAGTGTAACATAACGGGGTATAATAGCATTTGTAGTAGCTGACACTCTTACATTTATTCCAGAAACAGCTACAGATGCAGGATTCCGAGACAGAGATTTAGGAAGCGGACCAGTAGACGTTTTGGAAGCTCCCGATACAGAATTACGAACTATAGTAGCACTTGTAGTAGGTGGCAGTCGAAGCGTTGTTTTGGCTCCTGCTCCTTTTGCGGCATTCTGCGATATTGTGGCAATGGTAGGAAGTGGAATAGTGAAATTTGTACTAGTTCCAGATAAAAGTTTCTTTGTCAGATTTGCATTTTTAGGAGGTGGAAGAGTGGAACTTTGCCCTTTTCCAAATTTATTATTTGTAGTTGGTGGCACTGAAATAATTGGACCAACTCCAGATTCAGAGTTCCTAGTTATATTAGCATTTGAAGCAGGTGGCACTTTACGATGTCGACCAGTTGTAGTTGTAGGATATTTTGGTATAGTAGAATTTGTAGCACTTGTCTCTCTAAACGGTCTTCTTTCTTCAGCAACTGATGTAGGATTCCGAGATTTAATGGCAATTGTAGGAAGTGGATTAGTGACATTGTGACCTGTTCCAGACAAAGGAATCCTAGTTATAGCAGCACTTTTAGAAAGTGGAATAGAAGGCGTTTGACCAACTCCAGGTGTAACATAACCGGGTATAATAGCATTTGTAATAGCTGGCACTCTTACATTTATTCCAGAAATAGATGCAGGATTCCGAGACACAAATTTAGGAAGCGGACCAGTAGACGTTTTGGATGCTCCCGACACAGGATTACGAGGTATAGTAGCACTTCTAGTAGATGGCAGTCTAAGAGTTGTTTTTGCTCCTGTTCCGTTTGCGAGATTCTGCGATATTGTGGCATTGGTAGGAAGTGGAATAGTAAAATTTGTACTAGTTCCAGATAAAAGCTTCTTCGACAGCGTGGCATTTTTAAGAGGTGAAACAGTGGAACTTTGCCCTTTCCCAAATGTAATGTTTGTAGTTGGTGGCACTGAAATATTTCGACCAATTCCAGATTCAGGCTTCCTAGTTATATTAGCATTTGAAGCAGGTGGCACTTTACGATGTTCACCAGTTATTGGTATTGGACGTTTTGGTATAGTAGATATTGCAGCAGTTGTCTCTCTAAACTGTTTTGCTTCTCCACCTACAGATGTAAGATTCCGAGATTTAATTTCAGTTTTAGGAAGTGGATTAGTGACATTGTGACCTGTTCCAGAGTCGGGATTCCTAGTTATAGCAGCATTTTTAGAAAGTGGAACAGAAGACGTTTGACCAACTCCAGGTGTAACATAACGGGGTATTGTTGCATTTGTAGTAGTTGACACATGATTGGGTCTAGGTGTAACATAACGGGGTATAGTAGCATTTGTAGTAGTTGACACTCTAATATTCAGTTCAGAAACAGCTACAGGTGCAGGATTCCGAGGCATATATTTAGGAAGCGCATCAGAAGACGTTGTGGCTCCTTTTGCGGGATTCTGCGACATTGTGGCATTAGTAGGAAGTGGAATAGTGAAATTTGCATTAGTTCCAGATAAAAGCTTCTGACCATTTGTAGGTGTAGGATAATTTGGTACAGTAGAATTTGTAGTACTTGTCTCTCTAAACGGCTTTCCTTCTCCAGCAACTGATGTAGGATTCCGTGATTTAATGTCAGTTGTAGGAAGTGGATTAGTGACATTGTGACCTGTTCCAGACAAATGAATCTTAGTTATTGCAGCATTTTTATAAAGTGGAATAGACGGCGTTTGACGTACTACAGGTGTAACATAACGGGGTATAGTAGCATTTGTAGTAGTTGACACTCTAATATTATGTCCAGAAACAGCTACAGATGCAGGATTCCGAGATAGCGATTTAGGAAGCTTACCAGTAGACGTTTTGGAAGCTCCCGATACAGGATTACGAGATATAGTAGCACTTATAGTAGGTGGCAGTCTAAGAGTTGTTTTGGTTCCTGCTCCTTTTGCGGGATTCTGCGATATTGTGGCATTGGTAGGAAGTGGAATAGTGAAATT
The DNA here is from genome assembly GCA_028554795.2 of Sinohyriopsis cumingii. Classification (NCBI taxonomy): domain Eukaryota; kingdom Metazoa; phylum Mollusca; class Bivalvia; order Unionida; family Unionidae; genus Sinohyriopsis; species Sinohyriopsis cumingii. The sequence continues at coordinate 93,794,854 of CM068833.1, read as the reverse complement.
TGTACTAGGTCCAGATAAAAGTTTCTTCGACAGAATGGCATTTTTAGGAGGTGAAACAGTAGAACTTTGCCATTTCCCAAATGCAATAGTTGTAGTTGGTGGCACTGAAATATTCCGACCAACTCCAGATTCAGGGTTCCTAGTTATATTAGCATTTGAAGCAGGTGGCACTTTACGATGTTCACCAGTTATGGGTGTAGGATATTGTGGTATAGTAGAAATTGTAGTTGTTGTCTCTCTAAACTGTTTTGCTTCTCCACCTACAGATCTAGGATTCCGAGATTTAATGGCAGTTGTAGGACGAACATGAGTGACATTGTGACCTATTCCAGAGACGGGATTCCGTGTTATAGCAGCATTTTTTGAAAGTGGAACAGATGGAGTTTGAGCGGCTTGAGATATTGTATTACGGGATATAGTATTAGTTTTAGCAGGTGACATGGTTGAATGTCGATTAGCTCCAAATATAGCAACATTAGTAGGACGTTGAACTGTAGCAGTCTGTGCAGCTCCAGGGGCAGGATTCCGGATTATAATAGAATTTGTTGTAGTTTGCGCTCTAAGATCTTTTCTAACTCCAGCTTCTGCTACTGGATTTCGAGATGTAGTGGCATTTGCAGGGAGTGGAATCGTGGAATTGTGACCCGTTCGTGACACTAGATTCCTGGTTATTGTTTCTCGTTTAGGAAGTGGAACAGGAGAAGTTTGAACAGCTGCAAATAAAGGATATCTAGTTATAGAAGCGTTTCTGCTGTGTGGAACAATCGTTGGGCCACTCTCAGATGTGGTAGTTATAGTAGTTGGCTCTGTAGTATTTGGTCCAACTTCAGAAGCTGGATCGGTTGTTAATTTTGCATTTGAAGAAGGTGATACTTCAAGACTTTGAACAGCTTCGGATACAGGTATGCGGGGTATAGTGAAATTTTTCGGGGATGAGACAGTAGAAGTTAAAGCAGGTTCAGACACTCGATTATTGGTTATTTTAGTATTTATAGTAGATGCCACTGTAACATTTTGTTCAGAGCGAGCTAAAGAATCAGGATTCCGAGATACAGTTGCATTTCGAGGAAGTGTAACAGTAAGAGTTGAATCTGAACCTACCGTTGGCGGTATGCTAGTGGAAGTCAAAGATATATAACGTTTTGTTGGAGATACATCGCTAAAATTGTTAATTGCCCCAACTGCAAGGGATTGTAGTGTAGTAATATTTATAGAATATAGAGATACGTTTGATGGATCTATACTGCTAGTCGAAGTTCGAAAACGTCCCGATGTCGATTCTTGAGATATAATTGCAGCTCTAACAAGTCTCTTTCCGATACGGTTTCTCACATTTCCTTGAGCTGTGCCAAGAAGAGAATCTGGAAAAAAAAGTCCTCATTTTTACACATCTATGGATCAACTGTTTGATGAAAGATAACCGAGAAACAGTAATATAATTTTTCCCAACCTATGCTGTCATCGCTTTTTCCCGTCATATCAGGACGATGACGATGATTTGTTGTCATCATCAATAGTCCTTTTAAACTTTCTTAAAGGGAAAAACATTGAATTCGGTAACGAAGAAAATGTGTGCGCTTTACAACTTCCATAACTAATATTCTGAAATATTGAGTAAAGATGTAAGTCGCGCTTCCTAAATTGAGAATCTACTTATTGTGAGACTACATCGTCTGTAAAAGAGGAACAACTTTATCCTTGTCAATCATGAACACCAACATAACGAACTTATTTAAAAGAAAATATTTTGAAACATTAAAACAGTTCTAATGTAAAATACATTCTCAGAAATTAGTATGATTTGGTGAACCACCCTGCATGCGACTGAACGGATTTCATCTTATACGCAAAATAGAATACAAAAAATATTGTGAGCGACACCAAGGTGGAGAGAAAACGAGTAATTGGTTATTAGTGCCTTTATCAATCAGCTTAATATGCATAGTGTCGAGTATATGACATGTATAGGGTATTATTAGCGAACTAACTCAATTTTGAAACATTGCTTTCTTTTCAAGCAATGACGTTAGAGCAGATGCATTGCTCCTAATTGTACTTTTCTTGCAGTTGAACCCTTGGAATATAATCAAAATTATTGTTGATAAATAGTAGATGCTAACCAAGTTGCTAAAGAACACCAATATGCTAAGGAGCAACAACCAGACAGAAAGATCCGATAAAATCGATATCGGCGAATTGCTGGGGTCGTGCGATGTCATTGATATCTGTCTTTTGCACTATGCTATAACGATGATACTATAGGAGAACGGTTCAAAAAGGAAGAAGTCAGTAATATATAGGTCTTTATGTTGTTGTTGTTGTTGTTGTTGTTCTAGGGTTTAACGCCATTTTTCAGCACAAGATAGGCTATACATGGCGGCCAGTATAAATGGTGGAGGAAGAACCCTGGAAAACCCAAGGAAGAACCACCGACCCACGAGAAGCTACTGGCAGGCTTTCCCACGTACCCACGCAAGCCGAGCCTTGGACTCGAACCCACGCAGAGAGAGGTGAGATGGCAGTGATCCGGAACGGTGAGCGCTTTAGACCACTCGGCCACTCGGGGCCACCCAGAAAGCTTTGGTACTCACATCATCATAGGTCTTTATGGCATCATGATTTTGCATAATTACTTTAGATTCTATTATTTTTCGTCATGTTCTCAATGATCCCCACCAAAAAAAATGCATGTGTTGATTAATTTGATGAAATGCTTAGATGCTTTAAGTAATGCGCCTGTCTTGAAACAATGTAATTATTATGAAACAAAAGGTGGACATCGTTTTCCAGATATATGTAAGTTTGTCATAGCTGAAACATATTTAACATATGGAAAAGACGTCAGAAAGATTTTCATTTTGACTGCTTTGAAAAATAGAATACATTCCAAGTATAGAAATACTACAAAAATATAAAGTGTCGCATGATCATATTAAGACTTTATTCCTAAATGCTAGTGTAAGTGTTTCAAACTTTTGGCATAAAGCTAACGAAAAACAAACGGAGACAAATCCTAGTTAAAATAACATACTATATAACGTCATTAATTTCTGCAAGGGTTTGTCTTTGAACAAATACTTAATCAACTTTCTCCAATGAGAAATATTCATTCAAAATTTAAAAGGACGAACCTTGCAAATTTATAATTAAAATACTGACATGACATCATTTTGTTAGTTTAAATTGTAATCCGTAACCTGTTACAGGCACCAAATCGTTAAACTTAGATGTAGTCATGATGACATCTTTCCACTTTTATGGTAGTATTTGGACTAATCTTCTGGAGTAAAGACCAGTCTATGAATTACATTGAAATATCACTTGCTTAGCAAATCGGTCCGTGACCAGGTACGGTAATATCCTTGTATATTGTATTGCTTCGACTTTAGCAGAAACTGGAAGGCCTTAGTTCTGTCACTAAGCATCATTGGTGAGTTCTAAACAAACATGGTTTCTCATTTCCAACCAAACATTGTATGACAATGAAAATGGAACGTTTCTTTTATTTCTAAAACCTAATCGCTGCCACCCCTCACATACCAATCTATCCAACCTGATACTTTGTATCTTTGGTAAAGACAAAATATAGACACATTACATGATTGACATATATTTCCATATATACGGACAGACGCAAAGAATCAACATAGTGGAATGCTTACCTAGTGATTTTGCCACAGCCAAACTTGTCATTGTCAGATAGAGGTAAACGACGAACAGTAATGTACGCATTTTTTCTGAGTTTGTCTGAAAATAACAAATCAATTATTTGTTGATATTGTACTAATATTACATCTTTGAAAGCGACACTGGCTATTCCAAACAATCGCTCAATTCCATTAGGTGATACATCATATGTTTGAAACTGTATCTCTCTTCACATCCTGTTGTAATCGTAAGATATTAAGCGTTGTTGGTTCACAGCCATTTGAAACCAATTTCGTGCCAGTAAATTCCAACCAGATCAGGTGTATTTTAGCGGACTCAACAAACCAACTTCTTCTGACCGAAATGTTACGAACCGAACATGTTATTTTTCTGATGCGAAAACAACTTTGTTGAAAGCAGACAGGGAATAATTTTTGCATTTATAATGAAATTTTTTTGTCTACTTCTAAACGAATACATTAGATAATATTTTCTTTCTCGCCTTTTGTTTGTAATGGCTAACTTTCTCTACAGCTACATAAATGAGATTGAATCTGTTGTTTAAGAAATAGCTTTGCGTATGGCAAGACGCAATGTACTTGTGTCTGGATATTTAATGTTTACCTTTCTATAATTTATGTATTTTTACGTGAAGATCAGCAGAGTGTGCATCTCTATAGCAGATTTACTTATTATCTAGTTTGCTATACGTGTGCGAGTGCCCAGTGGGTTCCCACTTTGTTGATGGTTTCGGAGTATTGCTATGCAACATAATTTTAATTATTCCTAATGTGAGACACAGAAAGATACCATGCCTTTATTGTATTTATTATATGTCAGCCTTTTTATTACATTTTGTTTTCTAACGATTGTAATGTTGAGTAGTAGAACAAATGTGAAATTAATAACGTTCTTTCAAATAAGAAGGAGAACCATAAAGCTTTATATTACGTTTGTAGCAGAGAGAGAGAGAGTGACAGCCAAATAGAGGACATACAGACAAACACGCAGACAGACAGATTTCATAGTACTTTTCTCACACTTAGATTTTTTCATGTGATCTGAAATTTATAACATATTTGTAAATAAATACTTAGAATAGCAGAGTCAGTTAGCTACCTTTAATCAACGATTTTGGAACATGCGATCTATCTAATTAATTTAAAGTAAATTAATTCGTACCGTAATTATCTAACAAGATACTGATACATTAAAACTGAGATTGTAATGTGAGTGATAAACACGCAAACTAAATATGTACCTACATAAAGTGAAATAATAGATGGGAATTACAACTATGACAGCCTCTATAAACTTACCTTGATTTTACAGCAACTTCGCAGCTGCTCGCTTCCACAGTGTGAGGCCAACTAGTCTCATTCTGAGCTTTTTATGCTAGTCGTAGGGTAGTGTTGATGCTATCTATTGACCGTTTAATCCCGATTATGTTGATTGAATTTTAATCGTTCTACTGGGCCTAATTCATTGGATAAAACAGGACGTATATTGCACTAATTCCCGCTTTGTATGACAATGAAAATGACAAATTATGTATTACACTCAGGTTACAACAAGCAGCATATGAAGTTATTTATAAGTGTGTCACTTTGCATGCATCGGCCATGGAAAATAAACATTTTTCACAATAATTGTAGCAAGTAACAGCATTGGTTGGTACGTTATTACAATCGTCACTTCAAGGGAATAAAGATAATGTTGAAACTCTCAAAGAAAATAGTTACTTTACAATGATGAGTCTATGGTACTTTTCACATTCATAAATAAAGAAGGAAGGAAAGAACAATAAGCGCTGAGTAAAAAGAGTTTGAAATTTAAACAAGTTTGATAAAACAATATTTCATTTTAGACAGATTTCTAAAAACGACAAGTTCTTTAGATCACAATAGTTCTTTGAACTTTGATATATTTGGCCTTTCACAGAACAGTTTTGGTACGAGTCGAAGTGGTTTTGTTTTCCCAAATAGCCACATTGTATGAAATAATGAAATTCATAGTGCTCAGTTTTGCATCAAAAGCGCAACAATCTTTCATATCTGGGCATATTTACTCATCTTCCCTTCAAGTAAGCTGTGATTGAGTATTCGAAATGTTGTTATCTTTGCCTTCTATATTGCAATATATATAATTGAATATGTAATGTTAGTTTTAATTATAATATGTTAACTTAGAACCTTATTTTCAGTACGCGACTCGGTGATATCTTCAATATATTTCATGTATCCCGCCATGGTAGGGGACAAACAAAATCATTTATATATCAAATTAAAAGATGTAATGTATGTGTCAAGAACCGATGGAATAAACAACAGACAATATATCTCCCTGATGAAATTGCTTGGCTTTAAAGAGTTCAACAGGGTATGTCAATCATGTTTTTGTGACCTAGTTCCAGAGCTTAACCAAAATATTCTTCCCCTACATGGTTATTCTGTAATTTATGGCTAAAGTGTTTCTCCCAGCGTTTTAGGGACATACAGATCTACGGCTCACTAACGTTAATCTCCTTGGCTCGTTTATCCTTGTCTCTGTAAATCGTATAATCCAAAACATCCGTGCTTTGAAAGACTTCCATCCGATACCTAATCATACGGGTGATAAATCTAGTCAGACAAGTACTGTGGCCTCGTTGTCCGCTCAAACAGGGTTCAGTGCAAGTAATATTAGAAGTGGTGAGTTGTTTGGTTCAACTTGGTACAAATTCATTTATGGGCTATTGTGTATAGGTTTCACTATACACTCTAAAGTATAATATGTGTTACCTGTATGCGTATTGTTTTGCAGTTTGCTGAAATAAGCTTTGGTTTCAAAGCCATATAATATTATAAAATGGCTGCAAGATAATTATTTATTGAAACAGTTGAAATCAGAACGTGTAAGAGCGCCTGACCTAATAACGTTTAAACACCATCAAGAATTTCAAAAATAATATTCATTTCAGTTGCTTTTTGATGGACTCCTACTGTATTTCTATACAAAATTAGTGAAACATGTGCACCTTGAAATGTTAAGAGAGTTTCATCAGAATGCCCGAATTACTTTAATTGCACTTTGTAGTATGCTATTAATGGTTTGCATTATGCAGTCAGCGATAAATTATTGAACTTTTGTTATGCGTGTATTTATCCTGACATTACATCCTTAAGTTTCTTGTGTGATCTCCGCCTGGGGCTCAGCGTGAATCATGTTAACAGTATAAAGTCTGTACAGTATCTAATTTGTTAGAATTTAATATTTTCTTCTAAAGTATTGATAGACAAGTTACCCTAAAATACAAGGAATTTCAAGACTCTACTTTTTTCCAAATTTTGACTATAATTAATAGACATATGTAGTTTATGTACAAATGAGTAGTAGTTTTGCTATTACGAATATACAGTCTTAAACAAAGTAACAGAAAAAGTAAACGAAATGAATGAGTTCAAGAAATTTTTAAAAAATATATTTTAAATTTCCTAGAATACAAAGTGAAAATTTGAAAGAAACTTATAGTTTCCTGATTTCAGTCAAAAATAATCCCAAACGTTCCCTCGAAAGTATAAGGTGATCCTAATGAATATCCTGTTGTGATAACAGTTTATGATGAGCGGATGTGACATCAGCCTTTCTCTATCACAGTTACATATGTCCATGATTGAATTAATCCTAATCCCAAAATAGTATAGTTCCAAAGTCTAAACGCACTTTCTAATGACTACAAAGTTGTAACGAAACGATTTTCAGCGTTAATTCTTTATATATTTTTTCACTGATATATTCCAGAAGAGTCTTTGTACAAACGTTCGCTAGAGCACATGCAGCTCATTCTGATGTCAATAATACAATAATAATGCATTTAGGAAATCCTGCATGGATGCACAATAACGTTAGAAAATTCATTCGGCAAAAGACATGAATTCACTGCTTGGCTGAAAGAACTAGGCTTTCTTTCCCGTGGGCGAAATTCATTTATATTAAAAAGAGTACAAAAGTGTTGCACGAAGCGCAGAAGTGGAATGTTTTAACAAATTAGTATTATAAACGCAAAGATGAGTATATTGGTCAAAAAGTCTAGAGGAATATATCCAACCAGCACATTGCTGAATCAAATTAGAATATTAATTTACCCACTTCTGATACACAATAACCAATATTACCCATCTAGTCGCTATGAAGTCAAAGATGTGCCATAAATACTAGTAGAATGTATAAGAAAAGGTATGACCACATTTGATAGTCTTTCCCCTTGTCACCAATTAGTTGGGGGTTTTCCCGGTCGTATCCTCATCCCAAAGTTATCATCATCCTGGATTACATAATCCAGTGCAGAGGCAGAGACTATCGAGCAATGGAATTACATCTTACACATAGTACTGAAGATGAAACCTTTATTATTCTTGTTTTCATAACAACACTATTGATTAGGTCTTCAACGAACGAACTATGCATAAACAGTGCGCGAGCATATTTAAGATTGCTGAAAATTGAACCAGATTTTCTCTCTCCATTTTTGACCTCCATTTAAAGTTAACTGAAAGACCGACAATATTTTATGTATACTTTCGGATATATAGTAGATCAAAAATCAACACCATCTAATTAAAATAAAGTACTCGAGAAACTGCAGGATGCACTAGTTTCCAAGGTTTTATTAAATATATTTCACGTTATATTTTGAGCTTCCAAATCTGATTTTACTGGGTGTCATGGCCTCAGTCTATATAATCGCGTGCTGCTAATTTTCTCGTGTATGATGGTTTATTGCAATCTTATGCATTGGCTGGTTTGAAATTTGGAACAACCTTTCTCTTCTGGTGTTTGAATTTGTGGTACGGTTGTAAACGTTTCCTTAGACCTATTAAATGTTTGTAACATCTGCTTTTATTGTAGTTGATAAGCTTTCGTACTACAGTCCATTCTCATTTAATAGAGAAGCGAAATGTTAACCTAGAGTTTATATAATCTCGTGTTTACCTCTTTTCTCATTAAGGATGCGTAAAACTTTAGCAGGTGTATTGGTTATTAATTAAGATGTTCAGTCGTTGGATTAGCAATAAAAATGCTTAAGAACCGTTTTCCTTCCATTGTGGCGTCATTTCATGCAAGTTGAAAACATGATTTGTTGATACATTGAGGAATATCTGCAGGTGTAGCTTTTGTATCCTCCGCGGCATCATGGAATATCTATACAATGATTGACGATGTGCCCATTGCCTTGTCAAAACGATCAGCTGGAAACTGCGTTGACTAAGTTTTATCTATTCCCGAGCCCATGAGGTTTTGGTAATGTACTTTCTTACGTAACTTCGAAACTAGTCAATGCCACATAGGTCGTCACGATCTGTCCTAATATATCTAGTAAAACAAATGAAATACAGATGGTTTTTTCCAAGGAAGAGTAGGTTTCCGACCCATGGTGTATGAAGGTAAACAACTTATCGTTAGAAATTCAAATATTGTCTTTTTAAACAGTCTTCTATCTTCTTCTCTCATTTATATCTCTCAAGTCCCAAAGTTTATGGTGGCCATCAATGTAATGATAGGTAACAACTAACAGAAATGTGAATCAAACTAAAACAGTATGTCAAGTAAGCTGAAAGACTCCTATTATAATAGTCAAAGTATAGATGATGGAAAACGATAAGTTGAACATTTATAATTTTAGCATAAGTCCAGATAGTTTTTATCGGTTTAGCTCTATAAAGATAGGACATAAATACAGATTCGGTATATCATTACCTTTATGTAGATTTTTATCATGGATCCTCATCTAGACACATACTGAACTAACTGAAATACAGAGAAAAGTTGGCAATATGATCGATATAATATATTCGATGTTTGGTCGCGATGGATGGACAAAGGCTTCTTTAACAACAGATTGTATTTAACCTTAGTTGCTAATAAATTTACGTAAACACGGCAGCTCGGATCATCCTGATCGTAAGTAGGAGTGAGCACATACACCCCTGCTCTGTAACCGTCCGTGGCTATCCGTCCGTTCCAGAATCATGCACAAAGTGTGTTCACTATGCAACATTTCTTTGCTATTCCTTCTTTTATCTCATCTGATCTGGAATTAGCTACGCGGAATACCAGTCTGTGAAAGATGTTACAAAATATTTCAAATTAAAACGTTTGGTCGATGTTCATGACTAATAAATCAAGAAAAATATGTTAATGTTATCACAAAGAAGCAATGAAGTAGGTGTATTTCCTTTAGCGCTAATGGGTGTCTCTGTAGTCGAACGAAATGTGAAATGTAAAAGAAAAACAAATGTACATTTGAAAAGAAATATTGTAAACTTCAAAGGTTTATTTCAAAGAAGAATAATAGATGTAGATTAGTGAGTTCAAAGATACAGAATCTAAAATTAGCTTCACCAATTTATGATCTCTCATCAGAGCTAGAAGTTTATGACGTCTACTGTATACTCTAAAGAATCGATATGAAACAGAATTACCTTTTAACGACTGATGCAGATTATATGTGCATTAATGTTTAGACGTGTAACTTATTGAACGTAACTGTAAGAAAATATGCAGCATTTAGACATGAGCTGTTATGCAAATGATAGAATATATGGAATACCATAAGCTAACAAATATGTGTTTTAACTGTGTACAGATAGCATGAATGCCTTCACGAGATATACAAGGTTTGATAAAATAATGTTTCCCTTTCTTCTTAAGGTTGTATATGTTATTAAGTTCATAACCAGAATATGTTAAACAAATACATTTAAATATCCGTTGAGCATATTATTGAACAAAAGTTTATTTATTTTCGTTTTAGTAAACGTTATAAATATTTCTTATATAATAATTACTTGTAGATCATCTTCATGAAAAATATTTTCAATGTATTTTGTATCTCTTGCACACAATACTATATACTATACATCTTATATTTTCAGAATCCAAACACTATATACTGGGGGCCCTGAGTGGCCGAGTGGTCTAAAGCGCTGTCCGATACGGATCACGTCTCACCTCTGTCTGCGTGGGTTCGAGTCTCGGATTCAGCCAGTGTAGATATGTGGGAAAGCTTGCCAATAGTAATCATGTGCTGAAAAATGGCGTCAAACCCCACAACAACGACAACAACAACTATATACTAAAAGCAGTTTCAGACTATGTTGCCTTTAAATACAATGGCAACGTAAGAATAATATTTGTTAATGTAATAACTAGCATTAGGTATTCACAAAAATTAAGTATCTTCTAAAACTTTTGATCCTAGTACATCTTAAAACAGCAGATACAATAATTCTAATGGGTAATTTCAGAAGAAAAAATTTGTTATCTATATATCGAACGTCACGTAAGATTGAGGGAATCATTTTGATTTATTCACATGGTGATTGGTTTGAATCATTCGTTCGCTTTCTATTCTTCTACAAATGTTTATGCTATTTTAAAATAATTTAGAGAATGTAGATTTAATTATCTGAATAGCAGATAACGGATGAATATAAAAGCATACCCTCCAAAGTGATTCTTTAAGGAGAGGTAAGCGACACATCTTTAAAAATATGGTAGAAACTCATTGTCATAATCATAATTTACTACTGTAGGGTTGATGTCTTTAAGCTGAAAAAATATACTATATTGCAGTTCAAACAGGTTTCGCTTTACTCGTTTCTTAAAACAAACACAATCAAGCAGGACATACGGAATAAAAAAAGGATTACGCGCAGGAGCATTTAATGCACAACTACTGGTATGCGTGATATTTAAGTCGCGCCTGAGGGTTATTAATTTGGGGATCTAATACGCCTTCAACAAATAAGACTCTTGGTTCGTGTTCAAATATCTGATAAAAAGCTTGATACTGTGTTTAAAAGTAAAACATAATTTGACCCGAAGACGTTTTTCTGTCTTTCAATTTGGTATTAGAAAATATAATAATGAATGCGGAACGATTATCCACCATGGTTCATTTGCAGATTCAGCTTGAATACACAAAATAAGAGAAACAACATAATATTTCTTCACAAATAACATTAATATTTTAATCATTTCTACGCTTATCACTACTATATATGTTCCCATTTGTGCAATACGCACGATGACACTTTGGACTGAACAAAACATACCTTATCTAGTGTTTAACAATGAATGTATCTGCAGATAAACCAGATGAACCATAGAAGCACACAAAATGCAATTTTTATTTTGTGTCTATGCCCAGTGAAACAGTCATAATCAAATAAAGTCAGTTCTGATTTGAATATTAAATAATGTAAAACATACATTCAGAACATCTTGATAATGCGATTATAGTGGTCATGGTAACTGTAAAGTCTAAGTTTGCATTACGATTCTTCATCCAAACGGAATTTAATAACTTTTAAAATTTTGCTGATATTATCCGTGCAGCATTACTGTTTAAGACTATTTTCAACAGAGCATATATTTTAGAGACAATAATGTACTTTTAATAGGTTTATTTATAGTGTGGCTGGATGATTATGAACTTTACCATTTAACTTATGTGTTGTTGTGATAGACGAATGTGCTGGTGTGTTGTACTCCAAACACAAATATATCTGTAGATAATGTTCTGGATAACAATAACGCAGTACATGTGGCAATGATGAAACAAATAGTCGAGATGAGAAAAAGATATAAAGTTGTACATTAGACTGAACTGTTAACTTCATTTCAATGTGGAATAAAAATAATCATATTGAATTGTTGTCGTACGTTAACCATTCAATCTCATGTTGATATATTTGTATGCATCTAACGAGCAAAAAGTAACAAAAAATAAATATATTAGCTTTTTCGTAATCAATTATGTCTTAAAATGTATATCTTCTACTTGATCGTTGTGAAAACTTTTTTTCTGTATATTAACACTGAACGTATCTGTACATGTCATTTAATGTTTCCATTTATCACCATCTTGTTCTTTGAGTTTTCCTATAGTTAAAGACAACCAAAAGCAACTTACTTATCGCGCTCTAAAGTCACCATCTTGTAATTATTCATTTTTACTTCATCTTTAAACTAACTAAATCCATATTTTATATAATATTGTTTAGCTTTCAGGTCAAATATCCTTTAACGTTGAAGTATTTTGTTTTTAGTTTAAACATATTATAGACTGAATCCGCTCACTTTTCAAAAGTTCCATCTATTTCCTCATCTTTGGTGATCTTTCATATCGTTAGTAGGACGATATTCAAATAAAGGTTATGAAGAGGTGGATAAATATTGCTGAAATAAGTTTTCCTTCATTTATTATTTACGTTTGTGCAACATTTTATAAACAATTTTGGTTATTTGTATTGAATGCCTAAAATAACGAACAGTGGCTTCAGCTACCTCCTAAGAGCCTTAAATCATAAAAATATGGACTTCGTTATTTCCACAAAATTTGAGCTTCGCGTTTGTTGCAAGTGAGGAGAAAGTGGAAAGGTCTTGTGACTGTTTTCTTTCTGAAGATCACTCTTTCACGTCTCGTGGATTTTTTATGGAAAGATGAGGTCATATATGAAACTTATCAAGGAACTGATCTAAGACAACACGTGTAAAACACATGTAAAACTTTCCCTATCTAATAACTTAATTTTAAATTGCAAATAACTCCAAGAACCTAATGAAATGTGCCAGTATGTTTTGCTGGCAAGAATATGAGAATTGGATATGGAGTTTTTCCTCACAAACCATTATAGTTCTTCATGTTTTTAAGGATTGGGTCTTTGCTGATAACTGATATTGTGTCAAAGTTATGCGACTAAAGAAACGCGCCAAAGACCTTGGGAAAAATAAATCTCATCCAAATGTTTGAAAGATGAATGTTAAAAATTACCTTAAAATGTTACGTCTGTAGGAATACGTTCGTTTTACAACAGTGACACGCAAACAAGTTATTAAAAGTATCGGTTAATGAAAACACGGCTTGTGGGTACAAACATGTTATTTCCAAGGCACCCCAAAACAAGTGTAGTTTAAATGGCAATTTACAGGAGCTAAGAAACTCGCATCGATAAAGTTATTTTACTACAGCGTTCTTCCAATCAAATAAGGTAACTGACCAGTATAGAAACATAGACTGAGCTAATAGCTATAACCACGTGAATAATAATAGTAAATATCCAGTAGAATGAATGTCATTTCGTCAGGAAAATCCAATGCTGCTTCTCTAGTTAATATCCATAGTCTGGTTCGTTTTCTCGAAACGTTATTAACAGTCACATAGAAATTCGTGTATATGATATTACATTTGTGTGTGCGTGTGTGTGTGTGTGTGTGATTCAGATTTTTAACGTAGCTTTAACAATTTTTCAGTCATATCGCTACGATGTCTGCAATGTGACAGTTTATAGTGATGTCTAACACTGGAGCATCATGCCGCAGACATGTAGCACGATGTCACACCCATTCACATTATCCTGACACCAGGCCGACCAGTCATAACACTAACCTCTTAATGCTGAGAGCCAAGCTAAGCAGCTGTTAGTACCATTTATGTAAGTCTTTGGTATGACTCTGCCGGGGATCGAACCCAAGACCTCGCGCATCCGAGGCGGAAGCTCTGACCACTAAGCCACCAGAGCAGTGGTATAAGAGTATCAGACCGAACATGTTATAATACAGAAAAGAGATTCATGTATTAAAAAATATGGAAATTATGGAAATGATTTATAGGTCCACCTTATATATATGTATATATATATATATATATATATATATATATATATATATATATATATATATATATAGTGTGTGTGTGTGTGTGTGTGTGTAATGAATAGAGTATGATTCACAGAAAACCATGATACAAAGTAATAAGCATGATTACGATTCACAAAAACAAATAAGTGTATATGTGTGTGATTTAGATTTTTAACGTAGTTTTATTTTTCAGTCAAATCGCTGTGATTTTTCCAACGTGACAGTTTATGGTGTTGTCTAGTACTGGGGCATCATGCTGAAGACAGGTAACAGCATGCCCCACCCAGCCACATTCTACTGAAACCAGGCATACCAGTACACTAACTTCTTAATGCTGAGCGCCTATCGAGGCAGCTTTTACTACCATGTTTTAAGTCTTTGTTATGACTCGGCCAGGATTCGAACTCGTGACCTCCTGCATCAGAGGCGGACACTCTAACCAGCTTTTCACCAGAAACAAATAAGTATGGCTCACACAATCAAATGATACAATGGAAAAATACGTATAGTTTACACAACTGTTAAAAATTGTTAAAGCTATGTTAAAAAAGTCCAAATCACATATCACACACTTATACCGCATGTAGTGAGTGGGTTTGTGAGTCTAATTACGTATGTATTGACCTGAATATTTATTTTTCATTTCAACCCTGTTATTAGACCATCTAAACACTTTTGACCCTATAATCTAGTTTGACCATATAATCTAGCTAGACCCTATAATCTATTTTGACCCTATAATCTATTTTGATCTATACTCTATTTTGACTCTGTAATAGCATCCCCATACTTACCTATAATGGTGAATATTGATGTGAAATCTAACAATGTCACCTTTGTGGTGAAGTGGAGGTCATTCACTTGTAACAATGTTATCTTTTGTTCGCAAAACTCTTGGTTTCCATATACACACATTCGTCCCACTAATACCATTCCCATGTTAATCATATTGACCGATTTAATATAGGATTTCTCATATGACTCCATATATCCGTCAACATATTAACCTACGGCCTAATGTTAATTTTTGCATGACCCCGAGTGCTCTGATACGACAACAGATATGGTAATAGAATTGTGTAAGTAGCATTTTTGTCTGTTTCTTGGTCTTTCTCCATCAATTGCCAGCTCGCTGTATAACGTATCAGTCAGTATACATTACGACTGAAGAAATACGTATATGTTTGCTTACATCACACCATATATGCATAATACAGCTACTTCATTGCAGGTGAGTGAGAGTTGAGGGAATCGGATGTGCTATGATTATCGATAACACAGCAAATGCCATTAAAATATTTCTGTTTTGGGCAATATAATTGATCAAAACGACATAATGTAACCAAAGACAGCTGTTATTACATATAAATTTAATACAAACGTTTTGTTGAATTTGTTGTAGCGCTAAATGTATTGGAGTGACCGATTTAGGACGGTCATCGTGGTCTCTGATTCCGACTTATACATTCTTACAGTTTTACATATTGTTAACGAATAATCCATGTTCAAATTCCTCCAGGCCGCGGATGGAATAAGCGATTTTTTAAAAACACATCCAATGATGTAGGTAAGCGGATAAAACCAGATAGCTGGTCTTAGTTCACAGTCTACAAACACCCGTTCAGTCAGTGATGCATACCCATCATGCACTGAGGACATGGATATGACACAAT
Organism: Sinohyriopsis cumingii; assembly: GCA_028554795.2. Classification (NCBI taxonomy): domain Eukaryota; kingdom Metazoa; phylum Mollusca; class Bivalvia; order Unionida; family Unionidae; genus Sinohyriopsis; species Sinohyriopsis cumingii. The sequence continues at coordinate 93,778,850 of CM068833.1, read as the reverse complement.
TTATTTGGGTCATCAGGTCGAGTTTGGCAAAGTTAGGCGTACTCAGGACAGATTTTGACGAGTTGAAGAAGTAACACCACGTCTGAAAGAACGTCATTCATAACTGTCATGTATGTCATGCTCGCATGAGTGAGTGGGAAACGGAGAAAAACATGGGGAGGGAAGGCTTTTACATTGCATGTTTATATATATATATATATATATATATATATATATATATATATATATATATATATATATATATATATATATATATATATATATATATATATATATATATATATATATATATACAATTTTAGAAGACATAACGACTTTGATGGGTGAATTTAAAACATTGTCGTGTAGTGAAATATTTCTTTATAATTAATAAACGGTAGATTTTCTATGAATTATTACTGTTAAGATACAAAACGTAAATTCCTATAGTTTTTTTTTTTGTTGGGGGGTGGCTTTTTGTGTCAGTACGACTAATAGTTGCATTTCTGCGTAGATGAAAAGAACTTCTAATATTATAAAATACTGTTAGAACAGCGACTCTTTTATCACAAATTTTGCTCATGCATGTAGTACTTCCGATTACATGTTTTAAAACAAGTTAATAATATTTATACGTATTTCTTGCTGAACTGATGTCGTGAATATTGTTGTGGTGGTATTATCTGACAAACTTCAGAGTGTAATGTCTTAAGCAGAAGATTTTGATAATGTTTGGTTTTTATATATAAAAAATACTGCATTTTTTATTTTGTTTTTGTTGTCTCTACTCAAACGGGAATTATATAGCCTTAAAAATCAAATCTCGTAATATAGTTCGGAAAACACAAGGGCTGATTCCAAATTTTGAATCACGTTTAATTTATGATTTCCAATGAAAACTCCCTATCACCGGTTTTCAAGTTAGTCAGATATGATTATGATAGTTAGAATCGATATTTAAATCTTTTTTTTTTTACTAGATCTAATCAAACGTTTGATTTTTGACAATGCGCACGATCATTAGAAGACTGAATTTAGCAGCAAATCTTCAAACCAGCTACTCCTCTAGAAGACATTTTTGTTGCATAAATCTATATTAGTCTATACAGTCTTCAAATGTTTCGATTTGTAGATTCTGATTTCGAGAAAGGAGAAGGAAGAAGAAAGAGAGAGAGAGAGAGAGAGAAGGCGCGGAAAACAGAATAAAAGTGAAACGGGCCTAAACTTGCTAAATATGGAAACACAATTTTTAATACCATATACAAGAGCAAAATTAGGAAGAAATTATTTTCAAAATTAACATCGCCGATGTTGCGATAAAATTATTGCCACCACCATCGGAATATCCGTTTTCTTCTTCAGATGAATTACAATATATTATTATGAAGTATACAAAGAAAAAAATATGTCTGAATTTAAACTTGAATGCTGGTCATTATCAACCTTTCATAGGGACGGATTAGTTAAGAACTAGCTTCATGTTTTAGGGAATTTTGCTTTTATTTTGAGAATTAATTATTTTTATCTGCGTGAACAAATACTTTCTTTCTTTTTCTATTCAAACTTGTTAAGTGTAAAGACTGCCAATGTAGCTCTGTTTAATGTGTCAAGGAAATCGATCATCTTAAGGGTTATAGGAATTCTGCTGAAAAGTTTATTCTAAATCGGAACAATATTCTTAATCGACTTGGCTTTTCAAACGAGAAATGTAAATTAGATATAAACAACAACAACAACAACAAAAGCATTATTAAAGAGAAAAGTAAATTACCACAGGATTTATATTAAAAGAGTTTGATGGTGGCTGCTAAATCGTGGAAGAGAGATAGATACGTGGTCGTTTTCACATTACCAGAATTATATACGAAGTATTTGTAGAGAATGATCATTCAAGAGGTGGCTGTCTCTTTACACGAGCAGGTTACACCAGGAATATGTCAACCAAAGATGGATGATGAGTTGTCATTATGGCAGGAAATGGGAAATGGGAGGATAGTTCCATCTGGTCTTGTAATGGTAGAAAGGGATATTTCTGGAGTCCGATCACCACTTGTTGAAAGGAGGAAGTCAGCAGGTTGTCTGTCGATGTAAACCTTCATCTATTCTAGCAGAACTTGAGTCAACCTGTACATCTAAAAGGTGTGGCCTGCATGAACTCCCTGTATTAGTGTTCTTAGACGGATGGATGTAGGACGTTTGCTTACAGTCCCGAGAGACTCATGAATAGTTACAATCGTCGTGACCGTCTGAGAGTTATTTATTTTGACATCACCCATGACACCTTCATTGTAAACATTCGTTGATAAAATAACTTAGAACATTTCAATCTTTTCAGATTTAATTAATGATTATGAAATTTTCCATTATCGTTATATTGGCATTCGGTGGATAGAAACAAATGATCCTTCCAGGTTGGGTATAAAATTGTCTAAAAACGACGGATTCGAAACTGGTTAGATGATACTTTTATTGTCGGAGTTCTCATAGATTCTATTTTTCATTAAACGTTCACAATTAAGAAAATGTTAAGTTCATCAAGATCAATATGGTCGAATTTGTGTCTAACACTTTGCACTCAGTATTACTATCATTCATAACAACTATCATTAATATGGATGATTTTGTGTCCTCTTGTCTAACACTTTGCACTCAGTATTACTATCATTCATAATGACTATCATTAATATGGGTGATTTTGTGTCCTCTTGTCTAACACTTTGCACTCAGTATTACTATCATTCATAATGACTATCATTAATATGGGTGATTTTGTGTCCTCTTGTCTAACACTTTGCACTCAGTATTACTATCATTCATAATGACTATCATTAATATGGATGATTTTGTGTCCTCTTGTCTAACACTTTGCACTCAGTATTACTATCATTCTTAATGACTATCATTAATATGGGTGATTTTGTGTCCTCTTGCCTAACACTTTGCACTCAGTATTACTATCATTCATAATGACTATCATTAATATGGGTGATTTTATCCTCTTGTCTAACACTTTGCACTCAGTATTACTATCATTCATAATGACTATCATTAATATGGATGATTTTGTGTCCTCTTGTCTAACACTTTGCACTCAGTATTACTATCATTCTTAATGACTATCATTAATATGGGTGATTTTGTGTCCTCTTGTCTAACACTTTGCACTCAGTATTACTATCATTCATAATGACGATCATTAATATGGTTGATTTTGTTTGTTCTTTGCTATCATTAATCATGGCTACCCTATGTTAGTGTCATTCATCGAGAGGGCCATTCCGTCCGGTCAAATTCGTGTGTTATGGAACTAAAATTACAACTTATATTACTAACACTCATCTAGACTACCCCCGGCCAATTTTCATGTTACTATTACAATATATAATACTTGCATTGAAGAGAGTAATTTGGACATTTTTAAAATGCTACTCACTCGATATAATTACAAGTGTATGCACGGATTGAAAAAGGAATAGGTCTCTGACACGCATATTGGAACTGCTGGTACGTCTTGCTGCTTGCTAGTCTTAACATCAGTGGCGATCTTATTTCTCTTTTATTTGTTGCTAAGAGGTATTATAACAGGTTAATTGAAATCAATGCGAAAAGTAGGGCACAAGGACAACATACATACACAGGGTCACCATATTTATTATTGACATAGCATTTTCCTATGTGTTTCTGTATCGTCCTATGCGGATGGTAAACGAACATAATAACAGACTATATACCTCTGATTTTTCAACTAAAGAATAATGATGATACGGAATGTAAGGAGAATCATGTATGCAAGCACAACATATGGCTAAGAAGCCAGTGTTCGTCTTTACCGAGTCCCAAGGAACCAAGTCTAAGTCATCAGTATTCAACTATTGCTTATGTCTGATTTGCATTTTCTTTGTTTGTTGCCCAATGTTATTTTCGTATCGAACATAAGAGTATATGATCATTTCAATAGCAAAACATATGACTAAACTGAATAACGTCGCGCAGTTCCTTTTTCCTCTGTTCATTAATCCCAATGAATTAACTAACGCACATTTATGTAGGCGTCATCGTAAATATTAGAAACAAACGTGATATACCGCTGTAACTTAATGTTATTTTTCTTCCATTATAATAACAGCGATTTAACCTGAAACTCAAACGACACAGTGTGTAGTGTCTTTACTATTTTCTCTTTCTTTCTAAAATCAATGATATATGAATAGAGAATTTTCGGTGTATATTTTGAGATTGATGGAAGAGAAGAAGCTACTAATTTACAATGTTTACTATCTACTCTTTTTATTACGTATTACAGTTGAAAAATATAATTTTACATGTGTTATTCCTACATATGAAGATTGAATACTTTACGGTTTTAATTCTGCAAGTAGTCGCATTTCTCTTTCTATGATTGATTGATATACAAGGGGTTGAATTATAGAGATATATAACCAAGATTTGACCAGGGAAGCCACACCCTACATCCATCTTATTATTGCAGCTTGAAATTGAAATAGGTTGGCATCTTATCTAAATATGGACAAGATTTAAGAAGAGGTCGTTACCATGTCAGAAATATTGCTATAAGATTTAAGTTGATGCATGTTAGTTCTGTATCGAAAGTTAATATTGCAGTGGATATTACCAAGACAAAAATCATATTTACCAAACCAACTGAATTCCAGATACAATGTGTGGTTGAATTTATGTCTATTCCTTGGTAATTTCAAGCAAAGCCATTTTAACCTCCTTGCGTACCAAGAAATATAAACCTCCGTCATATAGAACTTTCGCAAAGAGTGAGGTTATAAGCACAGTTAAGGTTTCATATTCTTTCGAAAGAAAAATGGTTAAAACAAGGCAGAAACGTAATAAAATAGATGTTTATAAAGTCCGAAAATAATGTAATTGTACAAACAAGGCATAAACGTAAAATAAACACATATAAGGCATGACAATACTGTAAGATATGATTATATTGTCAGAGAACATTTTAATATGTTTATGATGTTCTAACATATTTTAATTGACATAATTTAAATAATAAATTTCTTCGAAAAGAAAGCTATTGAATACTTGAAATCGTTCTGTCACGAAGTGAATGAATAGTTGTAATGCTTTAATCTTTCAAACTTAAGACAACGGTTTTGTAATTGTTTGTAAAAAAAATCTCGTACTGTATTAACGCTTAAATAAGACAGTAGACGGTTGATTCCCGGATACCTTAACCAGCTATAGCTCATTGTATAATAGTAATATGCCGCGTCACTGTCAAAAAGCATATATGAATGGTATTTGTATGGTTCTGAATATTTTATTATTCTACGTTCATTTTTGTCTTCATTAATTTTATGTTGTCAGAATTGTGCAGTATTTTACGATACTGAACACCTTCATACTGCACTCACATACACGATACGTGTGCCTAATGAAAGTATAGTGTATTAGGATTTACTTTGTAAACAAACTATGTACATTCGTGTAATAGACGCTTTATGTTTTGGTTGGCTAAATTTGTTTGTGAAACAACTAAACAGCTGTTTCGTCAATTTGAAAGTATAGGTGATAAAGTTAACGATAGGGATGAGTTCACTGAGTCATAAACAAAACTTGTTAAGACTATGACGAGTGCACTCTAGGATCTAAAGTCATAGCTCAGAAAAGCATATTGATGCCAAGGGTTATTGCACATCTAGCAGAAACTTATCATTTTAAAATCTTTCAAATACTAAATTAGAGAAAAAATGGTAAGAAACTAAGAGTATCATAGCCAATAATCCAAGGCGACCAAAAGGTATTATCTTCGCTGGGTAAATTGAATGTCACACAAGAACTGCTTTTCAATTTTCCCCTTGTAACTATCTGATACAATGATATAACACACTGTATGATACAGGTCATAGCTGTGGTCCCTCATCAGAGATATGCAATGACAGTACATAAGCATATTTTCTGTAGCTGGTAATAAAAAGGGAATAAAAATACTTACATGTATGCATCTTCAACTTCCTCAAATTGTACTTTCTTAGTTCTTCAAATCCAAACGATACATCCAGCAAAACCTGATACACACAGAAGCTGTACTGGAATGTCGAGTACCCTAAAATTCCAGCTGAACTCCATTTAGCTTACTGCACGGAGTTGACCCAATAATCTAGCCCCTCATAATCAGAAAACACAATTGAGTTGGATCGAAACAGCAGCAAAATTCATGCGTATTCATTCACAATATGACTCAAAATTTCAATTACAAGCAGACCCAAATGATAATTCATTTTGAAACTGATATACAGCATGCGACATAATTAAAAGGTCACTGGGCGGAACTTTGTGCACGTGAATAATGCTATTTTATATTGATAAATCTACAGTTGTGAACTTATTTTGTAAGACAATACTCTCTCTTTTGTATCAAGGTAACTAAACAAAATGAACATATAATACAAAGGTGACTGGGAAAATATGAACTCGTTTTTTTGTCTGAAAACTACTTCACTCCGCAAGGTTGTAAAGTATTTTTAGAAGAAAGAAAAAAACTAGTTCATGTTTTCTGATACAAATGCAGTAATCTGTAAATATAATTATTGTGTCTGTTTGTTTTTAGACTGTCAATACATGTAATGCCGTTCGATAGCCATGCTAGAGTCCCATAAAATAATCGGTAATTGCATGTGAGAAACACCATAAATCTAGATATATGCGTGCGGTGTAAATGACTGCTGCAAAAATCTCTCTTAACAGTGCACTTCTCCCACTGTGCAAAAAAGCATACCTCCGATGAATGGCAGACTTATGGTACATCTATGTTGAACTGGAAGTTTGCCTTTGCAATTCTGTATTATATATAAATTTGAGATAATTTCTTCAATATACAGATGACCAACAATCCATGAAAGGTGTACCATATTCGGATTGAATTCGACCAACAGCTACTCCCCAAATATAAAAAGACTTGGAAGAGACGTCTGAATGAGATTATCACAGGTGATGAAACATAAATTTGGAACCAGTCTAAATAAAAAATAATATCATTTTGAGCTGAGACGTAGTCGGACAGTCAGGAGAGTTTTATACGCATTATTGTTCAATGTAAAGTCCCATTTATCCAACTACCTGTGACTGACTCCATTAGTATCGTTGGATATTTTGACTTGGAAATGCTTTTACAAAGGAATTGGAATAATATGATATACCCCTCTGCAAACCGTTAACTGAGTTATCCAGCTACTCCATGACATCAAGACAGGTGCATAATTCCGCCATCGTGAGAGGCTTTCAAAACTTTGTTACATCCTCCACACCACACTGATACTGCTACAAATAAGGTTTGGAGTGAGAGTTCTTTGAGTGGACGCACTATAGGTTGTGTTTTGAGAAGATACACCATAGGGTGTGCTTTGAGAGGATGCAATATAGGTGTGCTTTAATAGGATGCAGTGGCGTACTGTGTACTAATAAATAGCATTATATTAAAGGATGCTAACATTCAGGACATTTTAAACACCTCTCGTAAGTGTCCAGCCGTGTCTCTCTGAGTTTAATGGTTGCTCTTATAATACCATCGCTCATTACTCCACTATCATCTACGTATTTCTATTAGCTCTGTTAAACGTTTATGCACATTGCATAAACTATAGAAAAAGTCACACAGGTCATGAAGGCATTAAACACCGACTATTTCTGTAATAAGTGTAGTTTTGTTTTAGAATTTGATTCTGAATACCTTTAAGTGGCACGTATTCGCTTCATTTGGATTCCTCTGCATCCACATTCCTTTGGAAGGTCATTATTTAGACACCCCCAAAGTGCGTACGTCAAAAGTTAATGTTAAGGTACATATACATTTTTGGACGAAATGAATCTAATGATGTGATCCAGTAGAATCCTGGTCGAATGCTGCCCATTGTGATGTCACAATGAAAACTACGCGTTTTGATAAATAAATTTGTACTACTCTATATTGTGACGACTGCACTCGAGGTGTTTTTTTGTAGACGAAGTTTAGTCTATGGCCACCATTGTCAAAGACCATAAAAATCGAAAAGGAGTTGGTTAAGGAAAATTAGCGTAGAATTTTAAAATAACAATTAATATTTATTTTAAAATGAGTACAAATATGAGCCATGTGACATTTACTATAGCCAACAACAACTACACGGCGAGCTTGAGAAAATAGCTCCTTACACGGTTACTTTACTGTAAAACGACAAATAAACGGCAAAGTATCGAATAATGCATGTGCGATGAATGAAAGCGAGGACACAAAGCAATAAATACATGTTTTCTATCGTTGCAAACTGCTAATCGGACCTCATTCATGGTAATATTACAGTTGGACGCTGATCTCAGTGTAATTTACGAAAATTGAAAATCTTTTTTGAAACTGCGAACTTCACTGTTTGGTTGTTAAACAGCAATCAGTTTTACAGATAACCTTTAATAACACATTTGTACAAAACGTTTGATATTTTACACATTCCGTGTGACTTTTCAAAACAGAAGATTGATATGACTGTATCAGAGAAACCGACCATGAAGCCTCTCCGTGGCACTTGCGTTCCTTATTTTCAAAATCATATGTACATACATGTTCTATGCTGAACTAATTCAAGTGACGTAGTTTTAGCATAATTTTCAAATCTTTTTGCACCAGACTTTGTATGAGTGAAGTACAGACGATATCATATTCTAGAAGTGTAGATACCCATGAATGATTTTTTGTTTACGTCAGATAATGCCATAATTCACCTTCCTGAAGACTCTTTATACGTTGTTCAAAAAAAGCGTTCAAGAAGACCTCAGAACTGTGCGAAAAAATTTTGTTTCAAAGAACGGGTTCACGGGAAGGGTGATCTACACTCAAAAGTAGATCCTCCCGTCTGTGATGGATACCGAATACCTTTGCAGGTTTAGAGTAATAGGAAATCGAAAGAAGATAAAAGGAGAACAAAACCCTCAGAACGTATATTATATACGCTAAAGAGACTTGGCAAAAATCACACGTTAAACATAATGCATCTTGAAGAAAAAAACATCTGATGAATGTGACAAAGAGGTATTTTTGGTTAACGGTAATGAAAAAGATGTGAAATTTGAGAAATAAAATGAGTAAACACGTACTTATGAATAATGTATTCTAAGCGTCAAAGGAATATTTTATCAGTATTAGGTAGCATAGGTAAGCGTGAAAAGGCCAATTTTGGTGGCTCTACAGTGCTACAGGTAAGAACGTCGCTGACGAATGACTTTTATCGCAACAATCTAATGAACATACATGGTCATAAACTTACGTCGATGTTGTATTCTCTTCGCATTAGTGTCTAAAAAATGTATATCTTAGACGTAGAACGTACTGGAAGAGAAATATTCGGTTTAACGAAACAACCTATTACCAAAACGATGAATCGTATGGAAGTCCAATGACAGAGAAAGAGGGGCAATGAATAGTTCACGTATTTAATGAATGGAGTGCTAAGACCAGACCGTGTGGCCTTAGGAATAAGCTATATGCTTTATGTACTCATATGAAAGAAAAAATTATATTCAAGACTATTAATAAACCTTTCGCCATCAACGTTATTTAAACTTAGAGAAGGAAAAAATACTGCTTATTTAACCAACAATACTCATAACGAAATGACTATTTATAGATTACTGCATTTGAATGGGAAAATATGAACGAGTTTTTTGGATGGAATACTGCACGACCTTGAGAATGCAGTATATCCATCCCACAAAACGAGTTCGTATTTTCCCATACAAATTCAGTAATCTTTATTTATTCATTTTCTTATTCTACCTAAGGCTTAATTATATAAACAAAAAGCACTACCATTAACAACATAAATGAATGTATGCCGTATTCCACACTAAATACACAAGCGCATACTGATCATTACACAACGACAACATTATTAATGCGCACATAACTCCTCCCAGATAAATTTGAATTTGTCGCTCGCTAGACATAAGTTTCAAAAAAAATGGCCTTTTTGTCTACTTAAAATTGAAATTTAATTCATATTGTGTATGAATGCACATTGCAACAATTTTTCCATTTGATCTGGAATGAATAGATTTTGGTATTTTTATCGAGTCTACAAACGTCGTGATTATTGACTGGATTCATGTGTGCAAATTGTGCATGAAATACATCGGATTGAAGCAGCGCAGGAGAAGCGTGTTTACATCTGCAAGTGTGTTTGTTCTGTCATTGCCTATTTGAAATTATAATGTGGGAAAAATATGAAATGTTTCGATTGCAATTATCAAAAGGATGCTATTGAATTTAATGTTTATTTCATTTGAGTGCAGTAAAGAGGATGTAATTGCACTTGGAATATAGTCGAAATTACAGTACAATTTCGAAATGTGTAATCAAGCTTGAGAACTCATGACATGACTCATGTAATTCGGATTTGCAGAACTAAGAAAGTACATTTTTAGGAAATTCATAATGTAAAACTGTATGTTTGCCATTCTTATTATCAGCTAAAGGAGACAGTTTATGCCTTTATAACTTGCATGTTAGTTGTAGGTAAATAGCAAGGTTATGAAATCTGGCATCTATCACCAAAATCCGAAACATTGTATAAAAATAAAATGTTAATGCGGCATGTATCGAAGCAGCTGGTATGTGGCAGTCCACGAAGCATTTGCTTTAGTTCATTCAGAATCAAACTTAATCAACCAAAACGTAAAGCGTCTGCTACGCGAGAGTACATGATTTGTTTACAAAGTAGTTCCTAATACATTATTATGCACACGTGTCCTGCTCGTAAGTGCAATATGAAGGTGTGCAATATCGTAAAATACTGAACGATTCTGACAATGTAAATTTACCAGAGAAATAAATGAGCATATAATTATTATACCATCACTGATAAACAAGGTCACAAAATATAATTCTGTCTTTTCTCCTTACGATGATAATCGCTGTTTAGTTAATAGAAAGAAAACTTCACCAATCAACTATTCACTCTCTGAAAACATTGTGAATAATGCATGGTTCCAATATTGTGCATAATGCATGGTTCCATCCTAAACAAAACCAGCATTTATGATGCTCTTTGTTACATGATCAACTATTTAATCTATAATAGAATCTGGTGCACCATTTGCATTCAAAATATTTTCAATTGATAATTTTACCTTTTGCAAAACGACAACTAGCTAACCACAGGGTATTATTAGCGAGTGTTAAATGTATATTAAACGCATCATCGAAATGCGGACCATTAAATAAAATTGCAACAGCACAAGCGTCCGAGGAAGATACAGACAGACAAACAGACAGACTTACAGTCAGAAACAGATTAGTGATGGCGTCATATAATACTTCTGTAACAAAAAATATTTGATTCATGAAAATAGTTTTAACGGATTGTACATACTGTCTTAAAATACATGAAAAATGACCTTTCAAGGTTTTGGTCATTTTTAACTGAGTCTTAGACAACATTAAAATGAATGCGGAATAACGTTTCAATTTGTAGCCATCAGTTTACACAAGTGTAAATGTTGGCAACAGTTTAAAAGAAGCAACATAATCTTGTAATATGTTAATATGGAAAATGTTTACGATGAAAATAGTTCAATACCTGTGGGAAATATGATCCAAATAGTCGAGAGTAGGAAAAAAAGAAATGAAGTCATGATGAAATTGAAATATCGGTTAAATTGTAGATGGGCGAATAATGACCATTTGGAAGTGTCTTTATGTCATCCACTTAATATAACTTTGTATGAATGCATGCATCTAAAGAATAACAAAATTTAAAATTATTATATTTTATGTTACTTACTTTTTGGGTGAAACTGAATATGTTTGTTTCGATCGTTGCAAAAAGTGTATCTAACATTCAACGTATCTGTGTCTGTCGACAAATGGTTCGTTGTATCTCCGTCCTGCTATTTGAGTTTGGAATAGCAACTTACAAACTATTGTTGTTGTTGTTTGGATTTGGGCTGTTACAAACACCTCAGTGCTGAAAGAAGCCCATGAAGAAAAAAATACGAACTACCGATTGTTCATGGAGACGAATTCCAGTAGAAAAGTGTGGGTCAGATAATTGGCTTCATACTTCTAAAATAACAAGATGTCACCCTCCAGAAGCGCACACCACCACTCTCTTCGTACTTTGGACAAGCATTGGAACATATTGCTAGTACTGCAAAGAAAATACATTTATCCATGCAAAAACAATTTGCTTTAACAACCCTTAAATAAATTATCAATACCGTGTGGGTAGAATTGTTTGGATGTCTTAAATGGAAAAGAAACATTACCTTTGTCCAGGCACCAGAAAATAAAACGCTTTGGAAAATATCCGAACTTTCTTGGCCAAACGGTAAGAAAGAAAATACCCATCAGTCCAAACTAAAAAGATGCCGGTGCAACGCGGTGGAATTCTACCCATGGTGATAGGAGCTTGCTCAGTGGAGTTGCTGCTCCTTTGTATGGATGGATTATAATGTAAGTTTTAGCAAGCACCAAGAGAAAAGGAGTAAGAAGATAAAACAACTCATTTTCGGGAAAGACGTCATACGTGTACTTTGAAATCTCAAGGAAGGACGAAAACTGACTTTTGTAGCGTACAAAAGATGGATGGAATTCCGTCGTTCGCACAAAAAGATGGACCTTTCAATTACCTGCCAATCCTCATCTCACGGAGATACCACAGTTACAACAAGAATTACAAGTGTTCATGGATCGCACTGATTTGTCCCAAACCGAAAAAATGGTGGCGGTACTTTTAATCTTATCACCAGAAAGCTTTAGACAAAATAGATAAACCAACATGAAAGATTCAAGACCATGACGAAAAGTCAACCACTGCCGCCTCCATTGACCAAGACAGACTAAGCTACACTGAGGCATGAAGAAGATGCACGAGAAGACTTTCAAACGTCAGCAGCTCAATCCCAAGTAAGATTTCAGCATATGTATTAACACCTTCCCAACCACTCCCAACGAGAAGAACTCAAAGACTGGGTTAAAATAATGACGTTGACCCAGTCTTCGCCAGAAATTAGCCGGAAGTTAAAGGCAAAGCAAGAAAAAATGATCCCTTTACTACGACCAACCTCGGGACCTACAACAATGGTACGGCGAACAAGTATTTTTAAGCCGCAAGAAACCAAGAGTAGCATCAGTGAGCAGTGTGTGATTTATTGAATAGAGTCCTTATGGAAACCTATTAGCCAACATTTACAACAACCCTGCCAACTGTTAGGGTTAAAAGAGTAGTTCGAAAATCGTATCGTGCAGCCAAACCTCAACTGAAACGTACACGTTTATCCCAGATGCGACGTTGGTTACAAGTACAAGCGAATTGCACAAACCCATTCAACAAAAAGTTTCCAGAAGTCATATGAAAGAGGCAGGAATCGTTTATCTATAGTACGCCGAGTTAGCGGATTTCTCTCGTTTGGCCACGTGCAATCGGACTTATTTATATATGTTTTGTGTAGCCGAGGTCTTTTACAAATTCGCCCAAGTCGTACCACTGGCTTTCAAAACAATCACAGCGTGTCTTAAACCTGATGCTGAAACTGAGCGATTGCCAACCTCTCTGATATCATACAGACAAAGCCATCGAATTTCTGAACCAGGCATTTCAAAAAGAGTTGAGGGAAAGAGAGATTCTTTTTTTCACCACCGAGAATCCCGAAACCAAAGCCAGCTTGTAGAATGTTTTCATTTCATTTTTTAAAACACACGTGGAAATAATTTAGGTACGTCTTATGGTGCTTGTCCGAAGCTCACGAGCAATCTTGCCTTTGGAGAATCGGGTACTCCTCCGAAGAGGTCACCCCCAACAACGAAGTGGTCGTGTTTGATTGCTTTTTTGTTACGTCGCATTCAACGACTTTGAGATGGTCTGCGCATTGTAAAAATGTAACGAAACTTTCGACAAAGGTTATCAACCGACCTGAACAACTGAGTTATTTCGTATCACTAGCCGTCATCATCCCATCTATAAATTGAAGGACATGAACGGGCAAATGTTAAAATGATCTTTTTATTTGCCCTAGTTAAACTGAGTGACCCCAACAAGAATACAACGTGTACTACAGGACATGCATCCCACGCAAGTCTTGAACATTTACCAACATCAAAACACTTTCTTAGTCGAAATCCTCAACCAACTGGTGCAATATATGCTGGAAAAAAAACGATCCTCTGGTATATGATTCCAAAGTACCATCATCGCACAATCCTATATCTGCTGGTCTATGCCTTCAAAATTCTCGTTGGGTATTATTTTAATGTTCAACATCTGATGCAGGTGATTTCGGCCATGTTCGACAACATATTAACAAATCCCTCGCCAAACATGGCAAAATTAACAAAATCGCGTACCACAAAGATTCTCATAGTTTTCACATGCCAATATTATCCCCATTACTTATTGTCCTACCTTGTAATCAGTTTTGGGTGGTATCCCTAGTATTACACCAAAGAAAGAAATCCAGAGCAACGTGCAATTTTTCAAGTATTTTCGGGAGAGATTTGAGAAGGGGGCAGCGCAGTGTTTGTGAAAAGATAAAAGTTTTGTATACAGCTATCAGTTTATGCGTAAATCAATGAATCAAGTTGCTAAAATTGTAATGGATTATAGAACCATAGGACCAATGCAATGTTTTGTTTGGTAATCGGCCCCAAATGTTTTTGGAATGGATATATATTCATAGAACGCACAGTTACACCTGAATGGTGACAGGCAACGAAACTGCCGCCAATCTAGACACTTTATTAATAACTCACCGGATTTGGAATTTTCAGGAAGGAATAAATCTCTGCAAAATATGTTAGGAAACATTTCATCCCATCTATAAATTGAAGGACATGAACGGGCAAATGTTAAAATGATCTTTTTATTTGCCCTAGTTAAACTGAGTGACCCCAACAAGAATACAACGTGTACTACAGGACATGCATCCCACACGTCTTGAACATTTACCAACATCAAAACACTTTCTTAGTCGAAATCTTCAACCAACTGGTGCCATATATGCTGGACACAAACGATCCTCTGGTATATGATTCCAAAGTACCATCATCGCACAATCCTAAGTTAAATTCTCTGTCGAATGTTTCTTTTATCACCATCATCGTCTTAGAGCTGTATCATAGTTAAGGACAAATATAAGCAACTTTGCTACGTATGGTACTATAAAGCCATCATTATTTATTGACTGATCCTTTTATTTTTTACTTGTTTTTTAAACTGACAATATACAATACTTGTATAATCTCTGTTTTCTTCACAAGTGAAACAGCCTTAAAACTTAATGTATTTCCTTTATCTACTACAAATTTTAGTATTTTTTCGCTTGTTTTCTCAAAGTGTCCATATGTTCCACGTCATCGTTGAATAATACATTTTGGTCATTTGCTATTCACTTTTGGTATGAGGTAAAATTATATTCACGCTGTTGGTCATTCAGATTCAATGACCACGATATAAGACAATGGTTGCTGCTCATATGAGATATAAATCTACGTGGTTTCTTATTTCCGCAAAATGCTGCACATAAGATGATGAATTAGATATGGAATTTCACTTCACAGACCACAAACTTTCGACATGCTTAGATTTTTTAATTTGCATATCACTGATATTGTGCCAGACCTATGGAAGTAAAGAAAAACATGAAAGACCTATGACAAATAAATTTCATGAAGTCCTTGGAAAGATGTAGGATTTCCAAAAGACCAAAGGAATTTCAATAAGACGAATTATTCCAAAATAACTGGTACCTAATTTTAGTATCAAGCGAGGCAAATAAAGTAACGAGATCAGGAGGACACAAAAAAGAACTGCTAAGATGGAAATAAATTGACTATGCCAAAATATTTCAGAAACACTAGGAAAACGACGTATTGTTATTCGTCTTCTTGTTCTTGTTTTTTTCTTCTTCTTTTTATCATCATTATTATTATGATTACTATTATTATCATTATTATTATTATTACTATTATTATTATTATTATTATTATTATTATTATTATTATTTCATACATTCACATTATTTATATAGCATATAGCTAAGCTTTAAGTCGAGTTCCTTTCTATGTTTTAATTAAAATCAACAATAGCAATCCACATTTTGAATTGGTTAAAAGTGTGCTACATTTATGAAGATATCCTGGCTGGAGGCTTATATGAAAAAAGCACAGGAAAGCTTCTGTGCAGTACTTTAAGTTTCCAATTATTGCTTTAGCAGCTTCACGATATAGTACACAACCCTGTACAGGTTTACTGCTACCAAAGCCGAGTTGTCTCCCTTACAATGAGATATGTCTGAGTTCCTCTTTCTTTCATTAAACCGTGACTTTAGTGGATACCGAATGTTTCTTTCAAGCAAGATCTACTAATATTCCTCACATTGTTTGCACTGATTACATATGTAGTTTAACATTTTTTTTTATGTCAACATATCAGCAAATCACTTAGTGTGAATCTGATTGGACCAAATAAAAAGATGACCTTGGTATGCAGTATTCTAATTATTGACTGGCTGCAACCGTTGTGAATTTTACTTGTCCCGCCATCTTCAAGCTTTATTATTTGGTATTACTATCAACAACTCGACGTCTAATCTTTTATATGATCCGGTGTTGGGTAGTTTATTTGGTGTGTTGCATCATTTATTTTACATCATACCATTTTCTCCTAATAGTAACATCCAATGTTAAATAAGTCTATAAGGTTAACATACAGGAGTTACTTGAGGAATACATATAACACTTGGGGGACAGGGATAAATTAACATGGAGTGGGCATTTGGAGGACAAGGGGAAATTATCATATGGACGTTTGATGGACAAAGGGAATTTAACATGGGAATGGCACTTGGTGGGAATCCAATGTAAATTCGGTACGACATTTGGGGGGAAGAGTATATTAACATGAAAACACATGGCACTTGGGGGACAAGGGATATCCTATGTTAAATTTCTCCATAGAGTTAACATGCGGGGATATTTGATGGATAAAAGTGGTTGATGGCGTTAACGGGGGACAGGTAAGGTTTGTATGGTAAAGTTATTAAAAAAAAGCATACACGAATATGCACAAACATACACACACTCAAAGTCATCAAGACAGTTTCTTCTCAAGACTGAAGGAGTATCTTTTCGAGGAATGTGAGTGGTCCTGAAAAGGACCCATGTTCCATTTTTCTCCATGACGTCAAATTCTAGCACTATCTGTATATGGATCCTGGGAAGTCTATATTTATTATCTTTTTCTCTTATTCTGGTATCCCTCTAGGATGACCCATGGTTCTAAATGTATCCTGACTTTCATCCAGTTTAAATTTTAACGGTTAAAGTATTCACGTTTCGTGTTCTTCTCTTCTTTTATTCTTTCATTTGTTCGCTTAGTTTTATGATTCTCATTTTTATCTTCCGTCATTTTTTTCTCTTTTCTCGTTTGAGAGCAGTCACATTCCATTTCACTCTACTTAACTCATACGACTGGGCTGCTACTTGCTCCAGTAGCTGCTCAACGTTCAACATTATGTCGACCGCTTTTTGAAACATTTCTACCATATTATCATTTTGTTTGATTGACGATGGATCATACCGCGGGCGAGTGCGTCGTTCTATATGCCTGAAGCAAGAAGGTGAATGATAACATCACTCACACAAAGTACATATCATATATATAACTTTAACATCAAAAAGACAAGGCATCGCGCGGACATAAAACAAACTCTATCCACTTGTTTACATACAAACACACTATTAAATATAAAAACTCAATTACAAACACGATATTCTCCATAATAACACATTCGAGAATAGATAACGTTTTACTAAAAACAAGACGAACATTTCTATACACCAAACAATAAAAAAAACAAACGCACATTATTACTCAGTCAAGTTAGTAAGTATTTATAGACAAAACACTAAATCCTCACATAGAAACACACGTTTAATACATAAAAAGGCTTTTTGTTGTTTTTGAAAAGATATGCTTCAGAGTACCTTGTTTCTTTACCTGCGAGGACAAGTACCACACACATAATGACAATTTCAGTAATTATGTAATACAATATCGAATATGGGGAGTGCAGACAAGGTTGAGTGGCTGCAGAGTCTCAAATGTCTATTTCAAAATATATGAAGCTTGTTGTGGACATGTTGCTCCACTGGATGTGGTTGCTGCCTCCGCGCCAGGTCACTGTCCGTAGTTTATAGTATATTTAAGCGCTTTGGAGTTGATGTTGGTGCCACCTCGACAGAATTGACTAAGAAAAAATTGAGGAAATGTCCTTCTTCTCTTGTAAGGCAGCTTCTAGTACTTAAGTTTTGTGTGCTTGTTCGTCCAGGAGGCGACGAGTATGCTCTAGGTGCACCTGAAATTACAAGATCTTTTGTGCTCTGTTGATTTTCGGGTTGTGGCTCCGTCAACAATCGGTAGGCAAACTGGAGAATTTCCTCACACAAACTACAATACACACAACATTCAAGTCCCTAAGATGGAATAGGAAATTCTCCACGTTTTGCGTAGAAACACACTATTACAAACGTAAACAATATAGCCATTACAAACACTTTCCAGGATTGAGAATGTTTTTAATGATAAAGCAAACACATACATCACTCCCAAGATCCACATTGACACACAAGCACACACACACACACACACTCACACACACGCGCACATGACAAGGCACAAACAAGGGTAATATATCAGTATCTCTTTTCTATAGATCTGGATAGCCCCGAGAACGGGCTATTTATTTCAGCAATTCTCCCTCCTTAACTTCTCTGAGACGGCCTCGTCTCGTCGCAGACTTTCCTACGGGATCAGGCCTACTTCTGCGGAAGGAGAAATTCTTACTGTCCACTCTACAGTCTACAAAGCCTCTCTCTTGGTCCTTCTATCTCTTCTGTTTCTGCAGCCTATACTTCTCTCTCCACTTTTCTCTATCCTGCTTTATTATTTCTCTATCGACCTCATCTATGGGGTCTTTGTCCAAGTTTAGTATATTACAATTCTCCAGTTCTGCTGGCTTCCTGCTAAGGTTTTGTCAAAACACGCATACGCCTCATCCATCTTGGTCAACTTTGCAGACGTCTTTACTGAAGGACGAGTCAAAGATGGATAGGTAAACTGGCATCTTTCTTTCTGTATTTGGATTAAATTTGCTAGCGCCACTAAAGTCATGTGCGACTAGCTTATGTCCACATGGTTGTCTTCTTAATTGATAGTGCGATGGGAATCAAAGCCACTTACTGCAGTCGTTTATGCATAATAAGTATGCTTTTTTACGAGACATAAGATGCGTGAAAGTAGAAACGCGCATACTCATTATGGTGCAGTTTGCAACACATTAAGACATTCGGTGAGGATTAGTACCCCACTCAAGAATCCACCCCAGTTCCGGTCATAAACATTCAACTGGTTATCTGTTTACTAGAAGAGTGGGAATCGTCTCATAAACTCATCATTGGCTGTCCTATCTGGGAAAGAAAACGAGCTGGGAGACACATACATCGACCAACATGCTTCCGAAATGCTGAGTGTAATTAAGTCCAATTTGGCAACGTACTCTTTATGATTGAAATATATTGCCAATTTGGTGTTTGCCAGCATTATAATTAGATCCACGAGCTTTGTCAGAAATGTTTCTACTTTATTTACTTTGTAAATTGGAGGACTAAGTGTACCCCCAAATGAAAAAGATAAAAATAAAAGAATCTAGTTGGGTAAAAGAGACAATTGATTTTTGTTCAACCTAGTTAGGTTTATTAGATATAATAAAGACGTTTCTGGAAGTGCAGTCTTTGTCCTGGTGAGAAAAGCTGTTCCCTTTTGCAGCAAGATGTCGGCGATCAGTAAGTCTTCGGACAAACTGGCGTGCGCACCGCTTTATATCTCCTGGCGGCTCAATGGAAGGTTTAGAACGTCAGGAATTTCGTGATAGCAATTTTCAAACACTGTCCCCGAGATGAAACACCAATGGCAACTAGAAACATTAACAACCTTTCTTCGTGACAAATCATCTTCTATCTCGAATTATATTCACTCTATTTGCATATAATGTTGTTAACGATGGGGAATCTAATGGTGTCTCCCAGGGCGTTAGCAAACAGGAGACAAACATTTCGTCATATTCATGATACAGCATTGGCATCGTGACGGTCTCTTTCTTGGCTATATTTGTTGATTTTGGTTTGGCTCAAGAACATCATCTACACCTGCTTCTAATAATTACTTGTATTCTTGCATAGCATCGAATAGTTCAAACTCACGCCTCTCAAGCTGTTGATTTCCAGGGTATTGTCAAATTCGGCATTTAAGAGGCCATTCAGCTTCTGCAAACTCAAGTTCCACTCGATGTTAGAACGTCGAAATGCCCCATGCTGCTGCTCTGGTCTGGAGTGAAATTAAAAGCCCACAGAACATATCATGAAGCATAATCATTCTACAAAATGCCATGACTGGTAATGGTCCCTAATCTGGTTTCATACAAGGCACCATTAAGATATCAAGTAATTGTTTTCTCGGCAAAAGTATGTTCGAAGTGTCTGGCACATAAAACCTGGCCATCTAGGCTGATATTTCTTGTATGCTTGTAGTTATTCAACTGGAACAGATGTTATGTGATGGCTCGATTGTTGGCTTCGATACCAATGAGTAAAAGTTTGGTACAGTCCTTGGAACAGATGATCTTTAATATTGGATCAGAGTTCAGATGCAACGGTGAAGGTTTTTACTTCCAGTCGTCGTTTCGAATACTTGGCAAACGTTCAACAATAAGTGTGACTGATGTTTCCTACTTTGCATAACACTTCGACGCCGCACTCGTATAGTCGTGTTTCTTGGGAGATGGTTTTGTACGCATTAGCACCGACCGTCAAACGGAAAACTGTACTGATTCGATTTAGTTTCAGGCGGATATCCTCTCCGTTCAACATATACTTGTGTTGCAATCATCAACTGTTGTTTGTTATTGACGGTAGTTAAATATTACATTTGAAGATATGCCATCTTCTGTCACGGCTGTATCGATGAACGTTTCCAACATGTCAGGTTTCGTTATCACGGAAGCATCCTTGCGACGAACCGGCATTTTTTAAAGAATGCAATGTTTATGTCACCATCCGTTTCAAGATGGGGCAACTATACAAAACCCTGATTTGAACACATATCCTAAACCATGTCCTCTTTGTCTAACAACTACTTGGTGCATAGGATAATTGACCTACAAGTTATCAAAGGATCGTATGCAAAAATGTAGTTTCGCCGTTATTTTTCCATTCGAGAATGGAATATTTTGTATCCTTTAATACAAATGTTGACACTGTCGAAATACGACTTACTGACAGGCAAGCAGTGAGGATTTACAAATCCAATTTGAATGTTATAGGTATTTCCGCTATCATCCTAAGCATGGACGAATATGTCACTTTGAAAGGAATGACTCTCAATAACGGTGCGGCTGTGTTTCCCACCACGGTGTACTCCACCACATCGGAGTTCACAAACATCAAATTCGTTTCGTTAGGTTCACGAAAATACTTGAAAAATTGCACGTTGCTCTGGATTTCTTTCTTTGGTGTAATACTAGGGATACCACCCAAAACTGATTACAAAGTAGGACAATAAGTAATGGGGATAATATTGGCATGTGAAAACTATGAGAATCTTTCTGTACGCGATTTCGTTAATTTTGCCATGTTTGGCGAGGGATTTGCTAATATGTTGTCGAACATGGCCGAAATCACCTGCATCAAATGTTGAACATTAAAATAATACTCAACGAGAATTTTGAAGGCATAGACCAGCACATATAGGATTGTGCGATGATGGTAATTTGGAATCATATACCAGAGGGTCGTTTTTTTTCCAGCATATATTGCACCAGTTGGTTGAGGATTTCGACTAAGAAAGTGTTTTGATGTTGGTAAATGTTCAAGACTTGAGTGGGATGCATGTCCTGTAGTACACGTTGTATTCTTGTTTGAGCCACTCAGTTTAACTAGGGCAAATAAAAAGTTCCTTTTAACATTTGCCCGTTCATGTCCTTCAATTTATAGATGGGAGGAAGACGGCCAGTGATACTAAATAACTCAGTTGTCCAGTTCGGTCGATAACCTTTGTCGAAGGTTTCGTTACATTTTTACAATGCGCAGACCATCTCATTCGTTGAATTTACACGTTTATTGGGGTAGTAGTCGACGTAACAAAAAAGCAATCAAACACGACCACTTCGTTGTTGGGAGTGACCTCTTCGGAGGAGTACCCAATTCTCCAACGGCAAGATTGCTCGTGAGCTTCGGACAAGCACCATAAGACGCACCTAAATTATTTCCACGTGTGTTTTAATAAAATGAAATGAAAACATTCTACAAGCTGGCTTTGGTTTCGGGATTCTCGGTGGTGAAAAAAAGAATCTCTCTTTCCCTCACCTTTTTTTGAAATGCCTGGTTCAGAAATTCGATGGCTTTGTCTGTATGATATCAGAGACGTTGACAATCGCTTAGTTTCAGCATTAGGTTTAAGACTTGCTTTGAAAGCCAATGGTAAGACTTGGGCGAATTTGTAAAAGACCTCGGCTACACAAAACATATATAAATAAGTCCGATTGCACGTGGCCAAACGAGATAAATCCGCTAACTCGGCGTACCATAGATAAACGATTCCTGCCGCTTTCATATGACTTCTGGAAACTTTTTGTTGAATGGGTTTGTGCAATTCGCTTGTACTTGTAACCAACGTCGCATCTGGGATAAACGTGTACGTTTCAGTTGAGGTTTGGCTGCACGATACGATTTTCGAACTACTCTTTTAACCCTAACAGTTGGCAGGGTTGTTGTAAATGTTGGCTAATAGGCTTTCCATAAGGACTCTATTCAATAAATCACACACTGCTCACTGATGCTACTCTTGGTTTCTTGCGGCTTAAAAATACTTGTTCGCCGTACCATTGTTGTAGGTCCCGAGGTTGGTCGTAGTAAAGGGATCATTTTTTTCTTGCTTTGCTTTTAACTTCCGGCTAATTTCTGGCGAAGACTGGGTCAACATCATTATTTTAACCCAAGCTTTGAGTTCTTCTCGTTGGGAGTGGTTGGGAAGGTGTTAATACATATGCTGAAATCTTACTTGGGATTGAGCTGCTGACGTTTGAAAGTCTTCTCGTGCATCTTCTTCATGCCTCAGTGTAGCTTAGTCTGTCTTGGTCAATGGAGGCGGCAGTGGTTGACTTTTCGTCATGGTCTTGAATCTTTCATGTTGGTTTATCTATTTTGTCTAAAGCTTTCTGGTGATAAGATTAAAAGTACCGCCACCATTTTTTCGGTTTGGGACAAATCAGTGCGATCCATGAACACTTGTAATTCTTGTTGTAACTTTGGTATCTTCGTGAGATGAGGATTGGCAGGTAATTGAAAGGTCCACTTTTTGTGCCAACGACGAAATTCCATCCATCTTTTGTAAGCTACAAAAGTCAGTTTTCGTCCTTCCTTGAGATTTCAAAGTACACGTATGACGTCTTTCCAGAAAACGAGTTGTTTTATCTTCTTACTCCTTCTCTCTTGATGCTTGCTAAACTTACATTATAATCCATCCATACAAAGGAGCAGCAACTCCACTGAGCAAGCTCCTATCACCATGGGTGGAATTCCTCCGCGTTGCACCTGCATCTTTTTAGTTTGTCTGATAGGTATTTTTTTTCTTACCGTTTGGCCAAGAAAGTTCGGATATTTTCCAAAGCGTTTTATTTTCTGGTGCCTTGACAAAGGTAACGTTTCTTTTCCGTTTAATACATCTAAACAATTCTACCCACACGGTATTGATGATTTATTTAAGGGTTGTTAAAGCAAATTGTTTTTGCATGGATAAATGTATTTTATTTGCAGTACTAGCAATATGTTCCAATGCTTGTCCAAAGTACGAAGAGAGTGGTGGTGTGCGATTCTGGAGGGTGACAGCTTGTTATTTTAGAAGCATGAAGCCAATTATCTGACCCACACTTTTCTACTGGAATTCGTCTCCATGAACAATCGGTAGTTCGTATTATTTTCTTCATGGGCTTCTTTCAGCATTGAGGTGTTTGTAACAGCCCAAATCCTGACATTTCGCTTTGTATACATCCAGGAAACCTCGTAATATTCCCGATCTCTCTTTGACCTTGGTCTTTGGGAGGGCAACTTTTTGCGGCCGGTCCTGCACATGAAAAAGAAGAGGTTGTCGCAGCTGGAGAGGTTCACTTATAAATGGGTTTCCATTTCTTCATAGAATTGGGAAAGACGCGTGTTAAATTTGGTTTAGCTGGCATGAGGAGTAACGACGAAGTCGAAGAGGCTGAAGAAACGGTAACTCAATGTCTTTGGTTTGAGGCGTACGGTTGCATCCGAGCAGCACTGCAGTTTTGTTCTGGTAAAAGCTGTTTTCCTTTTCTAAGTGTGTCCTGGTAGTGCCACTCTTCTTCTTCTTCTTGGAATGCATTTGGGAGAGGGTTATTGTTTCTCTGTAGGGTTGCTTGAGCAGTAGGATCCCATTTTGACTCCGACACCAGGTTTCAAAATTATATGCCTTCTAGTTTGAGTATAGATTTTTGGTTTCAGTATGGATTTTCGAATCTGCCAATTGTGATAAGGCCGTTTATTTTTGTCATGACCGATGCCGTGAATTCCACAAATCCTTTGGCTGAAAGATGAGATTGAACGGAAGTCATGTTGACGACTGTGAGCCAGAAATAAAGTATTTGATATTTTCATACATTTTTAATGCCGACGGGGTAGCTTTTGTATTGTTTTATCTTATAACCAACTTTAGATACTTTTTCTATCCCAAATAACTCCAAAACATATACAGTTATTGCCTAGATTAATAATGAATTCACTTCCAAGGATGCAAATTTGAAATGAACTAGCAGCTAAACATTGCTTGAAAAGTGGTACAAATATATATGTTTGGCCAATACATTAATTGATCCATGTTTCTCCAAGGACTCATTTGTCTTTATTGGTGGTTTTATAGTTTATAAGTGGGGCCCAGAGTGCCTGAATGGTCTAAAGCGCTTTCCGTTACGGATTACTGCCACCTCACCTCCGTCTGCGTGGGTTCGAGTCTCGGATTCGGCCAGTGTGGGTACGTGAGAAAGCTTGCCAGTAACTTCTCGTGGGCCAGTGGTTCCTTCCGGGGTTGTCCCGGGTTCTTCCTCCATCCGTTAATACTGGCCGCCATGTATAGCCTATCGTGTGCTGAAAACGGCGTTAAACCCTACAACAACAACAACAACAACAATAGTTTGTAAGTAGCAGGACGGAGATACAACGAACCATTTGTCGAGAGACACAGATATTTTCAATGTTAGAGACAGTTTTTGCAACGATCGAAACAAACATATTCAGTTTCACACAAAGAGTAAGTAACATAAAATATAATAATATTAAATTTTGTTATTCTTTAGATGCATGCAATGATACAGAAATTATATTAAGTGGATGACATCAAGACACTTCCAAATGGTCATTCGCCCATCTTCAATTTAACCGATATTTCAATTTCATCATGACTTCATTTCTTTTTTTCCTACTCTCGACTATTTGGATCATGTTTCCCACAGGTATTGAACTATTTTCATCGTAAACATTTTCCATATTAACATATTACAAGATTATGTTGCTTCTTCTAACTTTTGCCTACATTTACACTTGTGTAAACTGATGGCTACAAATTGAAACGTTATTCCGCATTCATTTTTATGTTGTCTAAGACTCAATTAAAAAAACCAATACCTTGAAAGGTCATTTTTCATGTAATTTAATACAGTATGTACAATCCGTTAAAACTATTTTCATGAATCAAATATTTTTTGTTACAGAAGTATTATATGACGCCATCACTAATCTGTTTCTGACTGTAAGTCTGTCTGTCTGTCTGTCTGTCTGTGTCTCCCTCGGACGCTTGTGCTGTTGCAATTTTATTTAATGGTCCGCATTTCGATAATGCGTTTAATATACATTTAACACTCTCTGATAATACCCTGTGGTTAGCTCGTTGTTGTTTTCCAAAAAAGTAAAATTATTAATTGAAAATATTTTGAATGCAAATGGTGCACCAGATTCTATTATAGATTAAATAGTTGATTATTTAACAAAAAGCATCATAAATGCTGGTTTTGTTTAGGTTGGAACCATGCATTATGCACAATGTTTTCAGAGAGTGAATAGCTGATTGGTGAAATGTTCTTGCTATTAACTAAACAGCGATTGGCATTATAAGGAGAAAAGTCAGAATTATATTTTGTGACCTTGTTTATCAGTGATGGTATGATCTAATTTTATTATATGCTCATTTATTTCTCTGTTAACTTTACATTATCAGAATCGTTCAGTATTTTACGATATTGCACACCTTCATATTGCACTCACGCGCAGGACACGTGTGCCCAATAATGTATTAGGAACTACTTTGTAAACAAATCATGTACTCTCGCGTAGCAGACGCTTTACGTTTTGGTTGACTAAATTTGATTCTGAATGAACTAAAGCAAATGCTTCGTGGACTGCCACATACCAGCTGCTTCGATACATGCCGCATTAACATTTTTTTTGATACAATGTTTCGGATTTTGGTGATAGACGCCAGATTTCATAACCTTGCTTGTTACCTACAAATAATATGCCAGTTATAAAGGCATAAACTGTCTCCTTTAGCTGATAATAAGAATGGCAAACATACAGTTTTACATTATGAATTTCCTAAACATGTACTTTCTTAGTTCTGCAAATCCGAATTACATGAGTCATGTCATGAGTTCTCAAGCTTGATTACACATTTCGAAATTGTACTGTAATTTCGACTATATTTCAAGTGCAATTACATCATCTTTACTGCACTCAGATGAAAACAACATTAAATTCAATAGCGTCTTTTCGATAATTGCAATCGAAACACTTCATATTTTTCCCACATTATAATTTCAAATAGGCAATGACAGAACAAACACACTTGCAGATGTAAACACGCTTCTCCCGCGCTGCTTCAATCCGATGTATTTCATGTACAATTTGCACAAATGAATCCAGTCAATAATCACGACGTTTGTAGACTCGATAAAAATACCAAAATCTATTCATTCCAGATCAAATGGAAAAATTGTTGCAATGCGCATTCATACACAATATGACTTTAATTTCAATTTTAAGTAGACAAAAACGCCATTTTTTTTTTTGTAGCGAGCGACAAATTCAAATTTATCTGGGCGGAGTTATGTGCGCATTAATAATGTTGTTGTTGTGTAATGATCAATATGCGCTTGTGTATTTAGTGTGGAATATGGCATACATTCATTTACGTTGTTGATTGTAGTGCTTTTGTTTATATAATTAAGCCTTAGCTAGAATAAGAAAATGAGCATATAATATAAAAGGTTACTGAATTTGTATGGGAAAATACGAACTCGTTTTGTGGGATGGATATACTGCACTCTCAAGGTCGTGCAGTATTCCATCCAAAAAACTCGTTCATATTTTCCCATTCAAATGCAGTAATCTATAAATAGTCATTTCGTTATGAGTATTGTTAGTTAAATAAGCATATTTTTTCCTTCTCTAAGTTTAAATAACGTTGATGGCGAAAGGTTTATTAATAGTCTTGAATATAATTTTTTCTTTCATATGAGTACATAAAGCATATAGCTTATTCCTAAGGCCACACGGTCTGGTCTTAGCACTCCATTCATTAAATATGTGAACTATTCATTGCCCCTCTTTCTTTGCCACTGGACTTCCATACGATTCATCGTTTTGGTAATAGGTCGATTCGTTAAAACCTATATTTCTCTTCCAGTACGTTGTACGTCTAAGGGATACATTTTTAGACACTAATGCGAAGAGAATACATCAGTCATTATCGACGTAAGTTTATGACCATGTATGTTCATTAGATTGTTGCGATAAAAGTCATTCGTCAGCGACGTTCTTACCTGTAGCACTCTAGAGCCACCAAACTGGGCCTTTTCACGCTTACCTATGCTACCTAATACTGATAAAATATTCCTTTGACGTTTAGAATACATTATTCATAAGCACCTGTTTACTCATTTTATTTCTATTTTACATCTTTTTCATTACCGTTAACCAAAAATACCTCTTTGTCATATTCGTCAGATGATTATGTCTTGAAGATGCATTATTTTTAACGTATGGTTTTTGCCAAGTCTCTTTAGCGTATAGAATATACGTTCTGGAGGTTTGGTCCTCCTTTTATCTTCTTTCGATTTTCTATTACTCTAAACCTGCAAAGGTATTCGGGATCCATCACAGACGTGAGGATTTAGTTTTGAGTGTAGATCACCCTTCCCGTGAACCTGTTCTTTGAAACAAAATTTTTTCCCACAGTTCTGAGGTCTTCTTGAACCCTTATTTTGAACAACGTATAAAGAGTCTTCAGGAAGGTGAATTATGGCATTATCTGACGTAAACAAAAAATCCTTCATGGGTATCTACACTTCTACAATATGATATCGTCTGTACTTCACTCATACAAAAGTCTGGTGCAAAAAGATTTGAAAATTATGCTAAAACTACGTCACTTGAATTAGTTCAGCATAGAACATGTATGTACATATGATTTTAAAAATAACGAGCGCAAGTGCCACGGAGAGGCTTCATGGTCGGTTTCTCTGATACAGTATATAAATCGTCTGTTTTGAAAAGTCACACGGAATGTGTAAAATATCAAACGTTTTGTACAAATGTGTTATTAAAGGTTATCTGTAAAACTGATTGCTGTTTAACAACCAAACAGTGAAGTTCGCAGTTTCACAAAAGATTTTCAATTTTCGGAAATGACACTGAGACCAGTGACCAACTGTAATATTGCCATGAATGAGGTCACGATTAGCAGTTTTCAAAGATAGAAAACATGTATTTATTGCTTTGTGTCCTTGCTTTCATTACATCGCACATGCATTATTCGATACTTTGCCGTTTATTTGTCTTTTTACAGTAAAGTAACCGTGTAAGGAGCTATTTTCTCAAGCTCGCCGTGTAGTTGTTGTTGGCTATAGTAAATGTCACATGGCTCATGTATGTGCATTTACTCATTTTAAAATAAATATTAATTGGCATTTCAAAATTCAACGCTAATTTTACTTAACCAACTCCTGATTATTGAATTATATGCACCTTAACTCTCATCAAAAGTTTTCCAGACGAAATTTTCGATTTTTATGGTCTTTGACAATGGTGGCCATATACTAAACTTCGGTCTACAAAAAAGCACCTCGACTGCAATCGTCACAATATAGAGTAGTACAAATTTATTTATCAAAACACGTAGCTTTCATTGTGACATCAAAATGCGCAGCATTCGACCAGGATTCTATTGGATCACATCATTAGATTCATTTCGTCCAAAAAGGTATACGTACCTTAACATTAATTTGTGACGTACGCACTTTGGGGGTGTCTAAATAATGACCTTCCAAAGGAATGTGGATGCATAGGAATCACAATGAAGCGAATACGTGCCACTTAAAGGTATTCAGAATCAAATTCTAAAACAAAACTACACTTATTACAGAAATAGTCGGTGTTTAATGCCTTCATGACCTGTGTGACTTGTACTATAGTTTATGCCATGTGCATAAACGTTTAACAGATCTAATAGAAATACGTAGATGGTAGTGGAGGAATGAGCGATGGTATTATAACAGCAACCATTAAACTCAGAGAGACACAGCTGGACACTTACGAGAGGTGTTTAAAATGTCATGAATGTTAGTATCCTTTAATATAATGCTATTTATTAGTACACAGTACGCCACTGCATCCTATTAAAGCACAAAATATAGTGCATCCTCTCAAAGCACACCCGATAGTGCATCCTCTCAAAGCACACCCGATATTGCATCCTCTCAAAGCACACCCTATGGTGCATCTTCTCAAAGCACAACCTATAGTGCGTCCACACAAAGAACTCCCTCTCCAAACCTCACTTGTAGCAGTATCAGTGTGGTGTGGAGGATGTAACAAAGTTTTGAAAGCCTCTCACGATGGCGGAATTATGCACCTGTCTGATGTCATGGAGTAGCTGGATAACTCAGTTAACGGTTTGCAGAGGGGTATTTCGTATTATTACAATTCCTTTGTAAAGGCATTGCCGATTCAAAATATCCAACGATACTAATGGAGTCAGTCACAGGTAGTTGAATAAATGGGACTTTACATTGAACAATAATGCGTATAAAACTCTCCTGACTGTCCGACTACGTCGAACGATTTATTGTCATTGTCTCAGCTCAAAATGATAATATTTTCTATTTAGACTGGTTCCAAATTTATGTTTCATCACCTGTGATAATCTCATTCAAACGTCTCTTCCCAATCTTTTTATATTTGGTGAATAGCTGTTGGTCGAATTCAATCCGAATATGGTACATCTTCCAGGGATTGTTAGTCATCTGTATATTGAGGAAATCACCTCAAATTTGTATATAATACTGAATTGCATAGGCAAACTTCCAGTTCAACATAGATGTACCATAAGCCTGCCATGCATCCGAGGTATGCTTTTTGCACAGTGGGAGAAATGCACTTTTAACAGAGATTTTTGCAGCAGTCATTTACACCCCACGCATATATCTGTATTTATGGTGTTTCTCACATGCAATTGCTGATCATTTTATGGGACTCTAGTATGACTATCGATCGGCATTACATGTATTGACAGTCTAAAAACAAACAGACACAATAATTATACTTATAGGTTACTGCATTTGTATCAGAAAACATGAACTAGTTTTTTATTCTGAAAATTACTTTACAACCTTGCGGAGTGAAGTAGTTTTCAGACAAAAAACGAGCTTATATTTTCCCAGGCAAATAGTTACCTTTTTAGTATATGCTCATTTTGTTTATTTGCCTACGGCTTGATAGCAAAAGAGAGAGTATTGCCTTACAAAATAAGTTCACAACTGTAGATTTATCAATATCAAATAACATTATTCATGTGCACAAAGTTCCGCCCAGCAACCTTTAATTATGTCGCATGCTGTATATCAGTTTCAAAATGAATTATCATTTTGGTCTGCTTGTAATTGAAATTTAGAGTCATATTGTGAATGAATGCGCATGAATTTTGCTGCTGTTTCGATCCAACTCAATTCTCTTTTCTGATTATGATGGGCTAGATTATTGGGTCAACTCAGTGCAGTAAGGTGAATGGATTTCAGCTGGAATTGTAGAGTACTCGACATTCCAGTACAGCTTCTGTGTGTATCAGGTTTTGCAGGACGTATCGCTTGGATTTGAAGAACTAACTAAGAAAGTACAATTTAAGTTGAAGATGCATAAATGTAACTATTGCTATTCTCTTTTTTATTACCAGCTGCAGAAAATATGCTTATGTCCTGTCACTTGCATATCTCTGCTGAGGGACCCCAGCTATGACCTACATCATACAGTGTGTTATATCGCTAGCCTAACATTGTATCAAAATAGTAACAAGGGAAAAATTGAAAAGCAGCTCGCTCTTGCGTGACATTCCATTTACCCAGAGAAGATAACACCTTTTGGTCTCCTTGGATTATTGGCTATGATACTCTTAGTTTCTTACCATTTGTTCTCTAATTTAGTATTTGAAAGATTTTAAAATGGTAAGTTTCTGGTAGATGTGCAATAACCTTTGGCATCAATATGCTTTTCTGTACTATGATTTTAGATCCTAGAGTGCACTCGTCATAGTCTTAACAAGTTTAGTTTATGACTCAGTGAACTCATCGCTATCGTTAATTTTATCATCTATACTTCCAAATGGACGAAACAGCTGTTTAGTTGTTTCACAAACAAATTTAGCCAACCAAAACATAAAGCGTCTACTACACGAATGTACATAGTTTGTTTACAAAGTAAATCCTAATACACTATACTTTCATTAGGCACACGTATCGTGTATGTGCGTGCAGTATGAAGGTGTTCAGTATCGTAAAATACTGCACGATTCTGACAACGTAAAATTAATGGAGACAAAAATGAACGTATAATAATAAAATATTTAGAACCATACAAATACTCCTCATATATGCTTTTTGACAGTGACGCGGCATATTACTAGTATACAATGAGCTATAGTTGATTAAGGTATCCAGGAATCAACCGTCTAGTGTCTTATCTATGTGTTAATACAGTACGGGATTATTTTTACAAACAATTACAAACCCGTTGTCTTAAGTTTGAAAGATGAAAGCATTACAACTATTCATTCACTTCGTGACAGAACGATTTCAAGTATTCAATAGTTTTCTTTTCGAAGAAATTTTTTATTTAAATAATGTCAATTAAAATATTTTTGAACATCATAAAAATATTACAGTTTTCTCTGACAATATAATCATATCTTACAGTATTGTCATGACTTATATTTTTTTACGTTTCTGCCTTTTTTGTACAATTACAGTATTATCGGACTTTATAAACATCTATTTTATTACGTTTCTGCCTTGTTTTAACTACTCTTCTTTCGAAAGGATATGAAACCTTAACTGTGCATATAACCTCACTCTTTGCGAAAGTTCT
Organism: Sinohyriopsis cumingii; assembly: GCA_028554795.2. Classification (NCBI taxonomy): domain Eukaryota; kingdom Metazoa; phylum Mollusca; class Bivalvia; order Unionida; family Unionidae; genus Sinohyriopsis; species Sinohyriopsis cumingii. The sequence goes on along the minus strand of CM068833.1, from coordinate 93,746,326 downwards.
ATATGAGGGAGGTTTATATTTCTTGGCACGCAAGGAGGACGAATGGCTTTGCATAAAATTACCGAAGAATAGACAGAAATTCAACTACACATTGTATCTGGAATTCAGTTTCTTTTGGTATATATGATTTTTGTCTTGGTAATATCCACTGCAATATTAACTTTCGATACAGAACTAATATGTATCAACTTAAATCTTATAGCAATTTTTCTGATATGGTAACGACCTCATCTTAAATCTTGTCCATATTTAGACAAGATAATAACCAATGGCCATTTCAAGCTGCAATAATCAGATGGATGTAGGGTGTGGCTTCCCCGGCCAAATCTTGGTTATATATCTCTATAATTCAACCCCTTGTATATCAATCAATCATAGAAAGAGAAATACCATTACTTGCAGAATTAAAACCGTAAAGTATTCAATCTTAATATGTAGGAATAACACATGTAAAATTATATTTTTCAACTGTAATACGTAGTAAAAAGAGTAGATAGTAAACATTGTAAATTAGTATACTTCTTCTCTTCCATCAATCCCAAAATATACACCGAAAATTCTCTATTTATTTAGCACTGATTCTAGAAAGAAAGAGAAACGAGTAAAGAAGCTACACTCTGTGTCGTTTGAGTTTCAGGTTAAATCGCTGTTATTATAATGGAAGAAAAATAAAATTAAGTTACAGCGGTATATCACGTTTGTTCCTAATATTTACGATGACGCCCACAGAAATGTGCGTTAGTTAATTCATTGGGATTAATGAACAGAGGAAAAAGGAACTGCGCGACGTTATTCAGTTTAGTCATATGTTTTGCTATTGAAATGATCGATACGAAAATAACATTGGGCAACAAACAAACAAAATGCAAATCAGACATAAGAAATAGTTGAATACTTATGACTTAGACTTGGTTCTTTGGGACTTGGTAAAGATGAACACTGGCTTATTAACCATATGTTGTGCTTGCATAACATTTAATGTTTTTAATTTGTTTCGGAGAAAGTGCTTATTTTCCCTTACCTTCGTGCATGCAACGTTTTACATATAGACGGAAATCCTCTGGTCAAAATAATTTGTTTACTGAACTTTTAAGATTGGTCTATTTTGGAATAAAATACTATGATAAATCAAACATTTAAATATGTGTTCATACCGATTGCAGCCGGCACCTCAAAAGCCGCGGCAAATTCCGATAATTTTATAAAATATACAGCGAGGTATGAAAACGAAAGTGCCTGCAAATATTGACATGTTTTAATAAATAGGTGAGATTTGCACCTAAAATATCAGTATCATTGCAGGTAGGGGTTGTTGTTTCGGCATAGGGATCATTGAGAAGGAGTTCCCATATTAGGTTATATATATCGGTTGACCGATTTGTTGACTATATTAGTTTTATATTTCGTATCTAATTGGTACCATATTCCTAATGTTGTTGCAAAATGTTCCCAAAAGATGGTTTAATTAGCTGAAAAAAGCACTGTATCATCATTATTCCTTAGTTGAAAAATCAGAGACAAATAGTCTGTTATTATGTTCGTATACCATCCGCATAGGACGATACAGAAACAAATAGGAAAATGATATGTCAATAATAAATATGGTGACCCTGTGTATGTATGTTGTATTTTTACCGTATTTTTCGCATTGATTTCTTTGAAAAACCAACATCAATACAGAATATGTTGCTCCGCTTTGCTATAGGACTTGTATGTGCTGACGTAATGGATTAAAGTTAACCTGTTATAATACCTCAGGGCAACAACTAAAAGAGAAATAAGATCGCCACTGATGTTAAGACTAGCAAGCAGCAAGGCGTATCAGCAGTTTCAATATAGGTGACAAAGACCTATCCATTTTTCAATCCGTGCATACACTTGTAATTATATCGAGTAAGTAGCATTTTAAAAATGTCCGAATTACTCTCTTCAATGCAAGTATTATATATTGTAACAGTAATATGAAGAAAAAAAATCATAAATATAGAACGCGCAAACTAGAACTGATAAATTACCATCTAGACGAGAGCATGTGGAATAAATTGTGGAACCGGATCACACAAATTGGCCGGGGGTAGTCTAGATGAGTGCTAGTAATATAAGTTGTAATTTTAGTCCCATAACACACGCATTTGCCCGGACGGAATGGACCTCTCGATGAATGACACTAATATAATGTAGCCAGGATTAAGGATAGCAAAGAAAAAACCAAATCACCCATATCAATGATTGTCATTATGAATGATAGTGATACTGAGTTCAAAGTGTTAGACAAGAGGACACTAAATCACCCATATTAATGATCGTCATTATGAATGATAGTGATAATGAGTGCAAAGTGTTAGACAAGAGGACACAAAATCACCAATATTAATGATCGTCATTATGAATGATAGTGATACTGAGTTCAAAGTGTTAGACAAGAGGACACTAAATCACCCATATTAATGATCGTCATTATGAATGATAGTGATACTGAGTGCAAAGTGTTAGACAAGAGGACACAAAATCACCCACATTAATGATAGTCATTATGAATGATAGTGATACTGAGTGCAAAGTGTTAGACAAGAGGACACAAAATCACCCAGATTAATGATCGTCATTATGAATGATAGTGATACTGAGTGCAAAGTGTTAGACAAGAGGACACAAAATCACCCAGATTAATGATCGTCATTATGAATGATAGTGATACTGAATGCAAACTGTTAGACAAGTGGACACACAATCACCTATATTAATGATAGTCATTATGAATGATAGTAATACGGAGAGCAGAGTGTTAGACACAAATTCGACCATATTGATCTTGATGAACATAACATTTTCTAATTGAGAACGTTTAATGTAATCCAGAATGTATGAGAACTCGAAATATGACAATAAAATTATCATCTAACCATTTTCGAATCCGTCCTGTTTTTACAGAATTTTATAGCCAACAAAGATATATCATGTTTTTCTATCCACGAATACCAAGATAACGATAATGGAAAATTTCATAATCATTAATTACATCTGAAAAGGTTGAAATGTCCTAAGCTTTTTTATCAACTATTTTTTACAATGAAGATGTCATGGATGATGTTAAAATAAATAGCTCTCAGACGGTCACGACGATTGTAACTATTCACGAGTCCCTCAGGACTGTAAGCAAACGTCCTACATTCATCTACGAACACTAATACAGGGAATTCATGCAGGCCACACCTTGTAGATATACAGGTTGACTCAAGTTCTGCTAGAATAGATGAAGGTTTACATCGACAGACAACCTGCTGACCTTCCTCCTTTCAACATGTGGCGATCGGACTCCAGAAATATTACTTTCTATCATTACAATACCAGATGGAACTATCCTCCCATTTCCCATTTCCTGCCATAATGACAACTCATCATCCATCTTTGGTTGACAAATTCCTGGTGTAACCTGCTCGTGTAAAGAGACAGCCACCTCTTGAATGATCATTCTCTACAAATACTTCGTATATAATTCTGTTAATGTGAAAAAGACCCTGTATCTATCTCTCTTCCACGATTTAGCAGCCACCATCAAACTCTTATAATATAAATCCTGTGATAATTTACTTTTCTCTTTAATTATGTTTTTGTTGTTGTTGCTGTTTATATATTATTTACATTCCTCGTTTGAAAAGCCGAGTCGATTAAGAATATTGTTCCGATTTAGAACAAACTTTTCAGCATGGAAGAATTCCTATAACCCTTAAGATGATCGATTTCCCTGACTCATTAAACAGATCTAGTAAAAAAAGATTTAAATATCGATTTTAACTATTATAATCATATCTGACAAACTTCAAAACCGGTGATAGGGAGTTTTCACTGGAAATCATAAATTAAATGTGAATCAAAATTTGGAATCAGCAACTGTGTTTTCCGAACTATATTACGAGATTTGATTTTTAAGGCTATATAATTCCCATTTGAGTACAGACAACAAAAACAAAATAAAAATTGCAGTATTTTTATATCAAAACCTAATATTATCGAAGTCTTCTACTTAAGACATTACACTCTGAAATTTGTCAGATAATACCACCACAACAATATTCACGACATCAGTTCAGCAAGAAATACGTATAAAACATGTTTTAAAGCATGTAATCGGAAGTACTGCACGCATGAGCAAACTTTGTGATAGAGTCGCCGTTCTAACAGTATCTTATAATATCATAAGTTCTTTTCATCTACGCAGAAATGCAACTATTAGTAGTACTGACACAAAATGCCTCCCCCCCCCCGCAAAAAAAAATCCGATAGGAATTTACGTTTTGTGTTTTAACAGTAATAATTCAAAGAAAATCTACCGTTTATTAATTATAAGGAAATATTTCACTACACGACAATGTTTTTAATTCACCCATCAAAGTCCTTATGTCTTCTAAAATTGTAAATATCTTATATATGTATGCAATGTAAAAGTCTCCCCTCCCTGTCTTCGTCTCCGTTTCCACCTCACTAATACGAGCATGACATCCAAACGGTCAATTAGGAATGACCTTGTTTAAGACATGGTGTTACTTCAACCTGAGTACGCCTAACTTTGCCAAACTCGACCTGATGACGCAAATAAATTGTGTCATATCCATGTCCTCAGTGCATGATGGGTATGCATCACTGACTGAAGGGGTACTTGTAGGCTGTGAACTAAGACCAGCTATCTGGTTTTATCCGCATACCTACATCACTGGATGTGTTTTTAAAAAACCGCTTATTCCGTCCGCGGCCTGGAGGAATTTGCACATGGATTCTAATCATGGGATTATTCGTTTACAATATGTAAAACTGTAAGAATGTATAAGTCGGAATCAGAGACCACGATGACCGTCCTTGTTCAGTTAATCGGTCACTCCAATACTTTTAGCGCTACAACAAATTCAACGAAAAGTTTGTATTAAATTTAGATGTAACAACAGCTGTCTGTGGTCACATTATTATTATTCAAATAATTAAATCTATATTCTCTAAATTATTTTAAAATAGCATATACTTTTATAGAAGAATAGAAAGCGAACGATTGATTCAAATCAATCACCATATGAATAAATCAAAATGGTTCCCTCGATCTTACGTTGAGGTAATCTAGTGACCTTCGATATAGAGATAACAAATTTCTTTTGAAATTACCCATTGGAATTATTGTATCTGCTGTTTTAAGATGTACTTCACTAGGATCAAAAATTTTAGAAGATACTTAACTTTTGTGAATACCAAATGCTAGTCATTACATTAACAAATATTATTGCTTATGTTGCCAGTTTATTTAAAGGCAACATAGTTTGATACTGCTTTTAGTACATAGTTGTTGTTGTTGTTGTTGTTGTTGTAGGGTTTAACGCCATTTTGAAGCACACGATAAGCTATACATGGCGGCCAGTATTAATGGTGGAGGAAGAGCCCGGGGAAAACCCCGGAAAGAACCAAAACCCACGAGAAGCTGCTGGCAAGCTTTCTCACATACCCATACTGGCTGAATCCAAGACTCGAACCCACGCAGACAGAGGTGAGATCACAGTGATCCGTAACGGACAGCGCTTTAGCCCACTCGGCCACTCAGGGCCCCCAGTATATAGTGTTTGGATTCTGAAAATATAATATGTATAGTATGTAGTATTGTGTGCAAGAGATACAAAGTACATTGAAAATATTTTTCATGAAAATTATATACAAGTAATTATTATATAAGAAATATTTATAACGTTTACTAAAACGAAAAGAAATAAACTTTTGTTCAATAATATACTCAACGGGTATTTAAATGTATTTGTTTAACATATTCTGGTTATCAACTTAATAATATATACAACCTTAAGAAGAAAGGGACACATTATTTTATCAAACCTTGTATATCTCGTGAAGGCATTCATGCTATATGTACACAGTTAAAACACATATTTCTTAGCCCATGATATTCCATATATTCTATCAATTGCATAACAGCTCATGTCAAAAAGTTGCATATTTTCTTATATTTACGTTCAATAAGTTACACGTCTAAACATTAATGCACATATAATCTGCATCAGTCATTAACAAGGTAATTTTGTTTCATATTGATTCTTTAGAGTATATAGTAGACGTCATAAACTTCTAGCTCTGATGAGAGATCATAAATTGGTGCAGCTAATTTTAGATTCTGTATCCTTGAACTCACTAATCTACATCTCTTATTCTACTTTGAAATAACTCTTTGAAGTTTACAATATTTCTTTTCAAAAGCACATTTGTTTTTCTTTTACATTTCACATTTCGTTCGACTACAGAGACACCCATTACGCTAAAGGAAATACACCTACTTTATTGCTTCTTTGTGTTAACATTAACATGTTTTTCTTGATTTATTAGTCATGAACATCGACCAAACGTTTTAATTTGAAATATTTTGTAACATCTTTCACAGAGTGGTATTCCGCTTAGCTAACTCCAGATCAGATGAGATAAAAGAAGGAATAGCAAAGAAATGTTGCATAGTGAACACACTTTGTGCATGATTCTGGAACGGACGGATAGCCACGGACGGTTACAGAGCAGGGGTGTATGCACTTAGTCCTACTTACGATTAGGATGATCCGAGCTGCCGTCTTTACGTAAATTTATTAGCAACTAAGGTTAAATACAATCTGTTGTTAAAGAAGCCTTTGTCAATCCATCGTGACCAAACATCGAATATATTAAATCGATCATATTGCCAACTTTACTCTGTATTTCAGTTAGTTCATTATGTGTCTAGATGAGGAGCCATGATAAAAATCTACATAAAGATAATGACCTACCGAATCTGTATTTATGTCCTTTCTTTACAGAGCTAAATCGATAAAACCTATCTGGACTTATGCTAAAGTTATAAATTTTCCACTTATTATTTTCCATCATCTGTACTTTGACTATTGTAATAGGAGTCTTTCAGCTTACTTGACATGCTGTTTTAGTTTGATTCACATTTCTGTTAGTTGTTACCTATCATTACATTGATGGCCACCATAAACTTTGGGACTTGAAAGATATAAATGAGAGAAGAAGATAGAAGACTGTTTAAAAAGACAATATTTGAATTTTTAACGATAAGTTGTTTACCTTCAGACACCATGGGTCGGAAACCTACTCTTCCTTAGAAAGAAACCCATCTGTATTTCATTTGTTATACTGGATATATTAGGACAGATGGTGACGACCTATGTGGCATTGACTAATTTCGAAGTTACGTAAGAAAGTACATTACCAAAACCTCATGGGTTTGGAAATAGATAAAACTTAGTCAACGCAGTTTCCAGCTGATCGTTTTGACAAGGCAATGGGCACATCGTTAATCACTGTATAGATATTCTATGATGTTGCGGAGGATACAAAAGCTACACCTGCAGATATTCCTCAATGTATCAACAAATCATGTTTTCAACTTGCATGAAATGACGCCACAATGGAAGGAAAGCGGTTCTTAATCATTTTAAATGCCAATCCAACGACTGAACATCTTAATAAATAACCAATACACCTTGCTAAAATTTTACGCACCCTTAATGAGAAAAGAGGTAAACATGAGATTATATAAACTCTAGGTTAACATTTCGCTTCTCTATTAAATGCGAATGTAATGTAGTACGAAAGATTATCAACTACAATAAAAGCAGATGTTACAAACATTTAATAGGTCTAAGGAAATGTTCACAACCGTACCAAAAATTCAAACTTCTGTCGCTTCCAAACACCAGAAGTGAAAGGTTATTCCAAATTTCAAACCGGCCAGGGCATAAGATTGCAATAAGCCATCATACACGAGAAAATTAGCAGCACGAGAGTATCTAGACTGAGGCCATGACACCCAGTAAAATCAGATTTGGAAGCTTAAAATATAATGTGAAGTATGTTTAATAAAACCTTGGACACTACCGCTTCCTGCAGGTTCTCGAGTACTTTATGTTAGTTTGATGGTGACGATTTTTGATGTACTATATAACCGAAAGTATACATTAAATATTGTCTGTCTTTCAGTTAACTTTAAATGGAGGTCAAAAATGGAGAGAGAAAATCTGGTTCAATTCTGATCAATCTAAACTATGCTCAATTCTGATCAATCTAAACTATGCTCACTCACTGTTTATGCATAGTTCGTTTGTCGGAGACCTAATCAATAGTGTTGTTATGAAAATAAGAATAATAAAGGTTTCATCTTCAGTACTATGTGTAAGATGTAATTCCGCCTCTCCACTGGATTATGTAATCCAGGATGATGATAACTTTGGGATGAGGATACGACCGGGAAAACCCCCAACTAATTGGTGACAAGGGGGAAGACTATCGAATGTGGTCAGAACATTTCTTATACATTCTGCTAGTATTTATGGCACATCTTTGACTTCATAGAGACTAGATGGGTAATATTGGTTATTGTGTATCAGAAGTGGGTAAATTAATATTCTAATCTGATTAAGCAGTGTGCTGATTGGATATATTCCTCCAGACTTTTTGACCAATATACTCATCTTTGCGTTTATATACTAATTTGTTAAAACTTTCCACTTCTGCGCTTCGTGCAACACTTTTGTACTCTTTTTAATATAAATGAATTTCGCCCACGGGAAAGAAAGCCTAGTTCTTTCAGCCAAGCAGTGAATTCATGCCCGTTGCCAAATGAATTCTCTAACGTTATTGTGCATCCATGCAGGATTTCCCAAATGCATTATTGTTGTATTTGGAACATTAGATTGAGCTGCACGTGCTCTAGCGAACCATTGTATAACTATAAAGACTCTTCTGGAATATATCATTGAAAAAATATATAAAGAATTAACGCTAAAAATCGTTTCGTTACAACTTGGTCATCATTAGAAAGTGCGTATAGACTATAATATTATTTTGGGATTATGATTCATTCAATCATGGACATATGTAACTGTGAAAGAGAAAGACTGATATCACATCCGCTCATCATAAACTGTTGGCACAACAGGATATTCATTAGGATCATCCTATACTTTGGAGGGAACGTTATGGATTGTTTTTGACTGAAATCAGGAAACTACAAGTTTCTTTCAAATTTCCACTTTGTATTCTAGGAAATTAAATATTTTTCTTTAATTTTTTGAACTCATTCATTTCGTTTACCTTCTCTGTTACATAGTTTAAGACTGTATTCGTAATAGCGAAACTACTACTCATTTGTACATAAACTACATATGTCTATTAATTATAGTCAAAATTTGCAAAAAAGCAGAGTCTTGAAATTCCTTGTACTTTAGGGTGACTTCTCTATGAATATTTTAGCAGAAATTATTAAATTCTAACAAATTGGATACTTTACAGGCTTTATTCGGTTAACTGATTCAAACTGAACCTCAGGCGGACATCACACAAAAAACTTAAGGATGTAATGTCAGGATAAATACACGCATAACAAAAGTTAAATAATTTATCGCTGACTGCATAATGCAAACCATTGATAGCATACTACAAAGTGCAATTAAAGTAATTCGGGCATTCTATGAAACTCTCTTAACATTTCAAGGTACACATGTTTCACTAATTTTGTATAGAAATAATTTAGGAGTCCATACAAAGCAACTGAAATGAATATTATTTTTGAAATTCTTAATGGTGTTTAAACGTTATTAGGCCAGGCGCTCTTACACGTTCTGATATCAACTGTTTCAATAAATAAATATCTTGCAGCAATTTAATAATATTATATGGCTTTGAAACCTAAGCTTATTTCAGCAAATTGCAAAACAATACACATATAGATAACACATAGTATACTTTAGAGTGTATAGTGAAACCTATACGCCATAGCCCATAAATGAATTTGCATCAAGTTGAACCAAACAACTCACCACTTCTAATATTACTTGCACTGAACCGTGTTTGAGTGGATAACGAGGCCACAGTACTTATCTGACTAGATTTATCACCCGTATGATTAGGAATCGGATTCAAGTCTTTCAAAGCACATATGTTTTGGATTATACGATTTACAATGACAAGGATAAACGAGCCAAGGAGATTAATGTTATTGAGCCGTGGATCTTTATGTCCCTGGGAGAAAAACTTTAGCCATAAATTACAGCTTAACCATGTAATGGAAGAATATTTTGGTTAAGCTCTGGAACTAAGTCACAAAGACATGATTGACATTCCCTGTTAAACTCTTTAAAGATAAGCAATTTCATCAGGGAAATATATTGTCCATTGTACATTCCATCGGTTCTTGGCACATACATTACATCTTTTAATTTGATATAGAAATCATTTTGTTTGTCCGCTACCATGGCGGGATAAATCAAATATATTCAAGAAATCACCGAGTCGCGTACTGAAAATGAGGTTCCAAGTTAACATATTTTAATTAAAACTAACATTACATATTTAATCATATATATTGCAATATATAATCAAAGATAATAACATTTCGAATAAGTAATCACAGCTTACTTGAAGGGAAGATGAGTAAATATGCCCAGATATGAAAGATTGTTGTGCTTTTAATGCAAAACTGAGCACTATGAATTTCATTATGTCATAAAATGTGGCTATTTCGGAAAACAAACCTACTTCACCTCGTACCAAAACTGTTCTGTGAAAGGCCAAATATATCAAAGTTTAAAGGATTATTGTACTCTGAAGAACTTGTCGTTTTTAGAAATCTGTCTAAAGTGAAATACCATTTTATCAAACTTGTTTAAATTTCAAACTCTCTTTACTCAGCGCTTATTGTTCTTTCATTCCTTCTTTATTTATGAATGTGAAAAGTACCATAGACTCATCATTGTAAAGTAACGATTCTCCTAGACAGTTTCAACATTATCTTATTCCATTCAAGTAACGATTGTAATAACGTACCAATCCTGTTACTTGCTGCAATTATTGTGAAAAATGTATATTGTCAATGGCTGATGCACGCAAAGTGACATACTAATAGATTACTTCATATGCTGCTTGTTGTAACCTGAGTGTAATACATAATTTGTCATTTTCATTGTCATACATTGCGGGAATTAGTGTAATATACGTCCTGTTTTATCCAATGAATTAGGCCCAGTAGAACGATTAAAATTAAATCACCATAATCGGGATTAAACGGTCAGTAGATACTATCAACAATACCCTACGACTAGCATAAAAAGCTCAGAATGAGACTAGTTTGCCTCACAATGTGGAAGCAAGCAGTTGCGAAGTTGCTGTAAAATCAAGGTAAGTTTATAGAGGCTGTCATAGTTGTAATTCCCATCTATTATTCACTTTATGTAGGTACATATTTAGTTTGCATGTTTATCACTCACATTACAAACTCAGTTTTAATGTATCAGTACCTTGTTAGATAATCACGGTACGAATTAATTTACTTTAAATCGCATGTTCCAAAATCGTTGATTAAAGGTAGCTAACTGACTCTGCTATTCTAAGTATTTATTTACAAATATGTTATAAATTTCAGATCACATGAAAAAATCTAAGTGTGACAAAAGTATTTTGAAATCTGTCTGTCTGCGTGTTTGTCTACATGTCCTCTATTTGGCTGACTCTCTCTCTCTCTCTCTGCTAAAAACGTAATATAAAGCTTTATGCTTCTCCTTATTTGAAAGTAAGTTATTAATTTCACATTTGTTTTACTACTCAACATTACAATCGTTAGAAAACAAAATGTAATAAAAAGGCTGACATGTAATAAATACAATAAAGGCATGGTATGTTTATGTGTCTCACCTTAGGAATAATTAAAATTATGTTGCATAGCAATACTCCGAAACCATCAACAAAGCGGGAACCCACTGGGCACTCGCACACGTATAGCAAACTAGATAATATGTAAATCTGCTACAGAGATGCACACTGTGCTGATCTTCACGTAAAAATACATAAATTATAGAAAGTTAAACATTAAATAACCAGACACAAGTACATTGCGTCTTGCCATACGCAAAGCTATTTCTTAAAAAACAGACTCAATCTCATTTATGTAGCCATAGAGAAAGTTAGCCATTACAAACAACAAGCGAGAAAGAAAATATTATCTAATGTATTCATTTAGAAGTAGAGAAGAAAATTTCATTATAAATGCATCGGTGAAAATTATTCCCTGTCTGCTTTCACCAAAGTTGTTTTCGCATCAGAAAAATAATATGTTGGGTTCGTAAAATTTCGGTCAGAAGAAGTTGGTTTGTTGAGTCCGCTAAAATACACCTGATCTGGTTGGAATTTAGTGGCACGAAATTGGTTTCAAATGGCTGTGAACCAACAACGCTTAATATCTTACTTACGATTACAACAGGATGTGAAGAGAGATACAGTTTCAAATATATGGTGTATCGCCTAATGGAATTGAGCGATTGTTTGGAATAGCCAGTGTCGCTTTCAAAGATGTAATATTAGTACAAAATCAACAAATAATTGATTTGTTATTTTCAGACAAAATCAGAAAAAATGCGTACCTTACTGTTCGTCGTTTACCTCTATCTGACAATGACAAGTTTGGCTGTGGCAAAATCACTAGGTAAGCATTCCACTATGTTGATTCCTTGCGTCTGTCCGTATCTTTATCTATGCGAGCTTTAGAAATATATGTCCATCATGTAATGTGTCTAAATTTTGTCTTTACCAAAGATACAAAGTATCAGGTTGGATAGATTGGTATGTGAGGGGTGGCAGCGATTAGGTTCTAGAAATAAAAGAAACGTTCCATTTTCATTGTCATACAATGTTTGGTTGAAAATAAGAAACCACGTTTGTTAAGAACTCACCAATGATGCTTAGTGACAGAACTAAGGCCTTCCAGTTTCTGCTAAAGTCGAAGCAATACAATATACAAGGATATTACCGTACCTGGTCACGGACTGATTTGCTAAGCAAGTGATATTTCAATGTAATTCCTATACTGGTCTTTACTCCAGAAGATTAGCCCAAATACTACCATAAACGGGAAAGATGTCATCATGACGGCATCTACGTTTAACGATTTGGTGCCTGTAACAGGTTACGGATTACAATTTAAACTAATAAACTGATGTCATGTCAGTATTTTAATTATAAATTTTCAAGGTTCGTCCTGTTAAATTTTGAATGAATATTTCTCATTGGAGAAAGTTGATTAAGTACTTTTTCATATTATTTTCATAAACAAACCCCTGCGGAAATTAATGACGTTATATCATATGTTATTTTAACTAGGATTTGTCTCCGTGTGTTTTTCTTTAGGTTCATGCCAAAAGTTTGAAACACTTACACTAGCATTTAGGAATAAAGTCTTAATATGACCATGCGACACTTTATATTTTTGTAGCATTTTATATTTGGAATGCATTCTAGTTTTCAAAGCATTCAAAATGAAGATCTTCCTGAGGTCTTTTCCATATCTTAAATATGTTTCAGCTATGACAAACTTACATATATCTGGAAAACGATGTCCACCTTTTGTTTCATAATAATTATATTGTTTCAAGACAGGCGCATTACTTAAAGAATCCAAGCATTTCATCAAATTAATCAACACGTGCATTTGTTTGGTGGGGATAACCGACAACATGACGAAAAATAATAGAATCTAAAGTAATTATGCAAAATCATGATGCCATAAAGACCTATGATGATGCGAGTACCAAAGCTTTCTGGGTGGCCCCGAGTGGCTGAGTGGTCTAAAGCGCTCACCGTTCCGGATCACTGCCATCTCACCTCTGTCTGCGTGGGTTCGAGTCCAAGGCTCGGCTAGCGTGGGTACGTGGGAAAGCCTGTCAGTAGCTTCTCGTGCGTCGGTGGTTCTTCCCTGGGTTTTCCTAGGTTCTTCCTCCACCATTTATACTGGCCGCCATGTATAGCCTATCATGTGCTGAAAAATGGCGTTAAACTCTAGAACAACAACAACATAAAGACCCATATATTACTGACTTCTTCTTTTCTGAACCGTTCTCCTATAGTATCATCGTTATAGCATAGTGCAAGAGACAGATATCAATGACATCGCACGACCCCAGCAATTCGCCGATATCGATTTTATCGGATCTTTCTGTCTGGTTGTCGCACCTTAGCATATTGGTGTTCTTTAGCAACCTGGTTAGCGTCTACTGTTTATCAAACAATAATTTTCATAATATTCCAAGGGTTCAACTGCAAGAAAAGTACAATTAGCAGCAATGCACATGCTATAACGTCATTGCTTGAAAAGAAAGCAATGTTTCAAAATTGAGTTAGTTCGCTAATAATGCCCTATAAATGTCATATACTCAACACTATGCATATTAAGCTGATTGATAAAGGCACTAATAACCAAATACTCGTTTTCTCTCCACCTTGGTGTCGCTCACAATATTTTTTGTATTCTATTTTGCGTATAAGATGAAATCCGTTCATCGCATGCAGGGTGGTTCACCAAATCATACTAATTTCTGAGAATGTATTTTGCATTAGAACTGTTTTAATGTTTCAAAATATTTTCTTTCAAATAAGTAGTGTTATGTTGGTGTTCATGATTGACAAGGATAAAGTTGTTCCTCTTTTACAGACGATGTAGTCTCACAATAAGTAGATTCTCAATTTAGGAAGCGCGACTTACATCTTTACTCAATATTTCAGATTATTAGTTATGGAAGTTGTAAAGCGCACACATTTTCTTCGTTACCGAATTCAATGTTTTTCCCTTTAAGAAAGTTTAAAAGGACTATTGATGATGACAACAAAATCATCGTCATCATCCTGATATGACGGGAAAAAGCGATGACAGCGTAGGTTGGGAAAAATTATATTACTGTTTCTCGGTTCTCTTTTATCAAACAGGTGATCCATAGATGTGTAAAAATGAGGACTTTTTTTTCCAGATTCTCTTCTTGGCAAAGCTCAAGGAAATGTGAGAAACCGTATCGGAAATAGACTTGTTAGAGCTGCAATTAGATCTGAAGAATCGACATCGGGACGTTTTCGAACTTCGACTGGTAGTATAGATCCATCAAACGTATCTCTAAACTCTATAAATATTACTACACTACAATCCCTTGCAGTTGGGCCAATTAACAATTTTAGCGATGTATCTCCAACAAAACGTTATATATCTTTGACTTCCACTAGCACACCGCCAACGGTAGGTTCAGATTCAACTCTTACTGTTACACTTCCTCGAAATGTAACTGTATCTCGGAATCCTGATTCTTTAGCTCGCTCTGAACAAAATGTTACAGTGGCATCTACTACAAATACTAAAATAACCAATAATCGAGTATCTGAACCTACTTTAACTTCTACTGTCTCATCCCCGACAAATTTCACTATACCCCGCATACCTGTATCCGAAGCTGTTCAAAGTCTTGACGTACCACCCGCTTCAAATGCAAAATTAACAACCGATCCTGCTTCTGAAGTTGGACCAAATACTACAGAGCCACCTACTATAAATACTACATCTGAGAGTGGCCCAACGATTGTTCCACACAGCAGAAACGCTTATATAACTAGATATCCTTTATTTGGAGCTGTTCAAACTTCTCCTGTTCCACTTGAAACTATAACCTGGAATCTAGTGTCACCAACGGGTCACAATTCCACGATTCCACTCCCTACAAATGCCACTACATCTCGAAATCCGGCAGCAGAGGCTGGAGTTAGAAAAGATCTTAGAGCGCCAACTACAACAAATTCTATTATAATCCGGAATCCTGCATCTGGAGATGCACAGACTGCTACAGTTCAACGTCCTACTAATGTTGCTATATTTGGAGCTAGTCGACATTCAACCGTGTCACCTGCTAAAAATAATAATCTATCCCGTAATACAATATCAGGAGCCGCTCAAACGTTTTCTGTTCCACTTTCTAAAAATGCTGCTATAACTAGGAATCCTCTCTCTGGAACAGGTCGCAATGTCACTAATCCACTTGCTACAACTGCCATTAAATCTCGGAATCCTACATCTGTAGGTGGAGAAGCAAAACAGTTTAGAGAGACAACTATTACAATATCTACTGTAGCACAATATCCTACACCTACAACTGGTGAACATCGTAAAGTGCCACCTGCTTCAAATGCTAATATAACTAGGAACTCTGAATCTGGAGTTGGTTCCAATATTTCAGTGCCACCAACTACAAATAATAAATCTGGAGAAGGGCAAAGTTCTACTGTTCCACCCCCTAAAAATGCAACTATGACTAAGAAACTTTTCTCTGGAACTAATGCAAATTTCACTATTCCACTTCCTACCAATGCCACAATATCGCAGAAACCCGCACAAGGAGCAGGAGCAAAAACAAATCTTAGACTGCCACCTACTACAAGTGCTACTATACTTCGTAATTCTGTATCGGGAGCTTCCAAAACGTCTACTGGTCCGCTTCCTAAATCTCTGTCTCGGAATCCTGCATATGTTGCTGTTTCTGGAATAAATGTTAGAGTGTCAGCTACTACAGATGCTATTATACCCCGTTATGTTACACCTGGGGTTGGTCAAACGCCTTCTGTTCCACTTTCTAAAAATGTTGCCATAACTAGGATTCCTTTCTCTGGAACAGATCACAATGTCTTTGATCCACTTCATACAACTGCCATTAAATCTCGGAATCCTACATCAGTAACTAATAAAAATTCTACTATACCACATCATCCTACATCTCCAGTTGGTGACCATCGTAAACTGCCACCTGCTTCATATGCTAAAACAATTAGCAATTCTGAATCTGGAGTTGGTCCGACTATTTCAGTGCCCCCAAATGCAAATATTACATTTGGGAAAGGGCAAAGTTCCACTGTTCCACCTCCTAAAAATGCCACCCTGTCGAAGAAGCTTTTATCTGGAACTAATTCAAATTTCACTATTCCACTTCCTACCAATGCCACAATATCGCAGAAACCCGCACAAGGAGCAGGAGCAAAAACAAATCTTAGACTGCCACCTACTACAAGAGCTACTATACCTCGTAATTCTGTATCGGGAGCTTCTAAACCATCTACTGGTCCGCTTCCTAAATCTATCTCTCGGAATCCTGCATCTGTTTCTGGACTAAATATTAGAGTGTCAACTACTACAAATGCTACTATACCCCGTTATGTTACACCTGGAGTTGGTCAAACGCCTTCTGTTCCACTTTCTAAAAATGCTGCTATAACTAGGATTCCTTTGGCTGGAACAGGTCACAATGTCACTAATCCACTTCCTACAACTACCATTAAATCTCGGAATCCTACATCAGTAGGTGGAAAAGCAAAACAGTTTAGAGAGACAACTGCTACAATATCTACTATACCACAATATCCTATACCAATAACTGGAGAACATCGTAAAGTGCCACCTGCTTCAAATGCTAAATCAACCAGGAACCCTGCATCTGGAGTTGGTCCAAATATTTCAGTGCCCCCAAATACAAATATTACGTTTGAGAAAGAGCAACGTTCCACTGTTCCACCTCCGAAAAATGCAACTCTGACAAAGAAACTTTTATCTGGAACTAGTACAAATTTTACTATTCCACTTCCTACCATTGCTTCAATATTGCAGAATCCCGCCAAAGGAGCAGGAGCCAAAACACCTCTTCGACTACAACATCCTTTGTCTGGAGCAGGTCACAATGTCACTAATCCGCTTCCCACAACTGTCATTAAATCTCTGAATCCTACATCTGTAGTTGGAGAAGGAAAACCATTTAGAGAGACAACTACTACACATTCTACTATACAACAATATCATACACCTACAACTGGCGAACATTATAAAGTGCCACATGCTTCAAATGTTAATATAACTAGGAAACCTGAACCTGGAGTTGGTCCAATTATTTCAGTGCCACCAACTACAAATATTACATTTGGGAATGGGCAAAGTTCCACTGTTCCATCTCCTAAAAATGCTACTAAGTCGAAGAAGCTTTTATCTAGAACTAGTGCAAATTTCGCTATTCCACTTCCTACTAATGCCACAATGTCGCAGAATCCCGCAAAAGGAGCAGGAGCAAAAACAACTCTTAGACTGCCACCCACTACAAGTGCTACTATACCTCGTAATCCTGTATCGGGAGCTTCTAAACCATCTACTGGTCCGCTTCCTAAATCTATCTCTCGGAATCCTGCATCTGTTTCTGGACTAAATATTAGAGTGTCAACTACTACAAATGCTACTATACCCCGTTATGTTACACCTGGAGTTGGTCTAACGCCTTCTGTTCCACTTTCTAAAAATGCTGCTATAACTAGGATTCCTTTGTCTAGAACAGGTCACAATGTCACTAATCCACTTCCTAAAACTGCCATTAAATCTCGGACTCCTACATCAGTAGGTGAAGAAGGAAAACCATTCAGAGAGACAACTACTACAAATTCTACTATACCAAAATATCCTAGACCTACAACTGCTGAACATCGTAAAGTGCCACCTGCTTCAAATGCTAATATAACTAGGAAACCTGAATCTGGAGTTGGTCCGAATATTTCAGTGCCACCAACTACAAATATTACAACTGGGAAAGGGCTACGTTCCACTGTTTCACCTCCTAAAAGTTCCACTCTGACGAAGAAGCTTTTATCTGGAACTAATGCAAATTTCACTATTCCACTTCCTACCAATGTCACAATGTCGCAGAATACCGCCAAAGGAGCAGGAGCAAAAGCAACTCTTAGACTTCCACCTACTAAAAGTCCTACTATACCTCGTAATTCCGTATCAGGAGCTTCCAAAACGTCTACTGGTCCGCTTCCTAAATCTATGTTTCGGACTCCTACATCTGTAACTGTTTCTGGAATAAATATTAGAGTGTCAACTACTACAAATGCCACTATACCCCATTATGTTACACCTGGAGCCAGTCAAGTGTCAACTACTACAAATGCTACTATACCCCGTTATGTTACACCTGGAGCTGGCCAAGTGTCAACTACTACAAATGCTACTATACCCCGTTATGTTACAGCAGGAGCTGGTCAAGTGTCAACTACTACAAATGCTACTATACCCCGTTATGTTACAACTGGAGCTGGTCAAACGTCTTCTGCTCCACTTTCTAAAAATGCTGCTATAACTAGGATTCCTTTGTCTAGAACAGGTCACAGTGTCACTAATCCACTTCCTAAAACTGCCATTAAATCTCGGACTCCTACATCAGTAAGTGAAGAAGGAAAACCATTCAGAGAGACAACTACTACAAATTCTACTATACCAAAATATCCTAGACCTACAACTGCTGAACATCGTAAAGTGCCACCTGCTTCAAATGCTAATATAACTAGGAAACCTGAATCTGGAGTTGGTCCGAATATTTCAGTGCCACCAACTACAAATATTACAACTGGGAAAGGGCTACGTTCCACTGTTTCACCTCCTAAAAATTCCACTCTGACGAAGAAGCTTTTATCTGGAACTAATGCAAATTTCACTATTCCACTTCCTACCAATGTCACAATGTCGCAGAATCCCGCCAAAGGAGCAGGAGCAAAAACAACTCATAGACTTCCACCTACTACAAATGCTACTATATCTCGTTATGTTACACCTGGAGTTGGTCAAACACCTTCTATTCCACTTTCTAAAAATGCTGCTATAACTAGGATTCCTTTGTCTAGAACAGGTCACATTGTCACCAATCCACTTCCTACAACTTACATGAAATCTCAGAATACCACATCTGTAGTTGGAGACGGAAAACCGTTTAGAGAGACAACTACTACAAATTCTACTATACCACAATATCCTACACCTATAGCTGGTCAAAATCGTAAAGTGCCACTTGTTTCAACTGCTAATGCAAATAGGAACCCTGAAGGTGGAGTTAGTCCGAATATTGCAGTGTCCCCAAATACAAATATTACATTTGGGAAAGAGCAAAGTTCCACTTTTCCACCTCCTAAAAATGCCACCCTGACTAAGAAGCTTTTATCTGGAACTAATACAAATTTCACTATTCCACTTCCTACCAGTGCCACAATGTCGCAGAATCCCGCAAAAGGAACAGGAGCAAAAACAACTCATAGACTTCCACCTACTACAAGTGCTACTATACCTCGTAATTCTGTATTGGGAAGTTCTAAAACATCTCCTGGTCCGCTTCCAAAAGCTATATCTCGGAATCCTGCATCTATAGCTGTTTCTGGACTAAATATTAGAGTGTCTACTACCACAAATGCTACTATACCCAGTTATGTTACACCTGGAGCTGGTCAAATGTCTTCTGTTCCACTTTCTAAAAATGCTGCTAAAACTAGGATTCCCTTCTCTGGAACAGGTCACAATGTCACTAATCCACTTCCTACAACTGCCATTAAATCTCGGAATCCTATATCTGTAGGTGGAGAAGGAAAACCGTTTAGAGAGACAACTACTACAAATCCTACAATAGCACAATATCCTACACCTACAACTGGTGAACATCGTAAAGTGCCACCTGCTTCAAATGCTAATATAACTAGAGGACCGGAATCTGGAGTTAGTCCAATTATTTTAGTGCTACCAACTACATATAATAAATTTGTAAAAGGGCAAAGTTCTACAGTTCCACCTCCGAGAAATGCAACTCTGACAAAGAAACTTTTATCTGGGAGTAGTACAAATTTCACTATTCCACTTCCTACCAATGTCACAATATCGCAGAGTCCCGCAAAAGGAGCAGGAGAGAAAAAAAATATTAGACTGCCACCTACTACAAGAGCTACTAGACATCGGAATCCTGCATCTGCAGCCGTTTCTGGAATAAATATTGGAGCGCCAACTACTACAAATGCTACTATACCCCGTTATGTTACACATGGAGTTGGTCAAACGCCTTCTGTTCCACTTTCTAAAAATGCTGCTATAACTAGGATTCCTTTCTCTGGAACAGGTCACAATGTCATTAATCCACTTCCTACAACTGTTATTAAATCTCGGAATCCTACATCTGTACTTGGAGCAGGAAAACCGTTTAGAGAGACAACTACTACACATTCTACTATACCACAATATCCTACACCTAGAACTGGTGAACATCGTAAAGTACCACCTGCTTCAAATGCTAATATAACTGGGAACCCTGAATCTGGAGTTGGTTCGAATGTTTCAGAGCCACCAACTAGAAATATTACATTTGGGATAGGGCAAAGTTCCACTGTTGCACCTCCGAAAAATGCGACGCTGACAAAGAAGCTTTCATCTGGAACTAAGGCTAATTTCACTATTCCACTTCTTACCAATGCCACAATATCGCAGAATCCCGCAAAAGGAGCAGGAGCAAAAACAACTCTTAGACTGCCACCCACTACAAGTGCTAATATACCTCGTAATTCTGTAACGGGAGCGTCTAAAACATCTACTGGTCCGCTTCCTAAATCTATGTCTCGGAATCCTGCATCTGCAGCTGTTTCTGGACTAAATATTAGAGTGTCAACTACTGCAAATGCTACTATACCCGGTTATGTTACACATGGAGCTTTTCAAACGTCTTCTGTTCCACTTTCTAAAAATGCTGCTGTAACTAATAATCCTTTCTCTGGAACAGGTCACAATGTCACTAATGCACGTCCTACAACTACCATTAAATCTCGGAATCATACGTATGTAGTTGGAGAAGGAAAACCATTTAGAGAGACAACTACTACACATTCTACTATACCACAATATCCTACACCTACAACTGGTGAACATCGTGAAGTGCCACCTGCTTCAATTGCTAATGTAACTAGGAACCCTGAATCTGGAGTTGGTTCGAATATTTCAGTGACACCAACTACAAATATTACATTTGGGAATGGGCAAAGCTCCACTGTTCCACTTGCTGAAAATGCCACTCTGACGAAGAAGCTTTAATCTGGAACTAATGCAAATTTCACTATTCCACTTCATACCAATGTCACAATGTCGCAAAATCCCGCAAAAGGAGCAGGAGCTAAAACAACTCTTAGACTGACACCTACTACAAGTGCTAGAATACCTCGTAATCCTGTATCAGGAGCCTCGAGAACGTCTACTATTTCACTTCCTAAAACTGTATCTCGGCATCCTGTATCTGTAGCTGTTTTTTGAAGAAATTTTAGATTGCAACCTTCTACAAATGTTACTATACCCGTTATGTTACACCTGGAACTGGTCAAACATCTTCTGTTACACTTTCTAAACATGCTATACTATAGCTAGGAATCCTTTACGAGGAACTGTTCACAATTTCACTATTCCACTTCCGACAAATGCTAATATACCTCTAGATCCTGGATCTATAGCTGGAGCTATAACAAATCGTAGAGTGCAATCAACTACAAATTATATTATATCCCGTAATCCTGCATTTGGAATCGGTGAAATGTCTACTGTTCCACTTCTTAACTATCCTACTACACCCGCACAGCCTTTATCCGAAACTGGTCACCATGTCACTATTTCGCTTCCAACAAATGCCACTATTGCCCGTAATCCTACATCTGGAGCTGCTCGGACATATGCTGTCCCACCTTCTGCAAATGCCACTATTGCCCATATTCCTGTGTCCGGAGTTGGTCTAAATATTAATGTGCCACCCGCATAAAATTATAACACAACTAGGAACCCTCCATCTGGAGTTGGACGCAATATTTCCGTGCCACCTGCTACAAATATCTGGGAGTGGTCAAACATTTACTGCTGCATTTCCTACAAATAACTCGTAATCCTGTATCGAAAGGTGTTCATAATTGTTTTATGCTACTGTCTACAATCGCCTCTATACCTTGCAATCCTGCTGTGGTAGATGGAGAGGGTCCTACTATTAAAGTGCCACCTTCTACGAATTTTTCTATAACACGTTATCCTATAACTGAAGCTGGTAATAGGTCCACTGTCCCACGTCCTTCAAATGCCACAACTGAGAATCCTTTAGTTGGAACAGGTCAGAATTTCATTATTCCACTACCTATAAATGGCACTCCTGCAGCTATATCTAGAGATAGATATAAATCTTAAAGTGCCACCTACTATAAATGTTACTGTACACCTAATTTCTGCATCTCGATATGCTCAAACTGTTACAGTTCTTTTTCCTACAATTGCCAGTATAACCCATATTCAAGTACCTTGAATTGGTCTAAATCGGAATGCGCCACCTGTTTCAAACTACAATAACAAGGAACCTACATATGTTGATGGCCCAAATCTTTCAATTCCATCTACTACAAGTATTTCATCTGGGTATGGTCAAACGTTTAGTGTTCCACTTCCTACAATAACTACAGGGCATCCTGTATCTGGTTCTGATCACAATTTCACTATTCCGTTTAATGCAAATGGTATTATCCCTAGGAATCCCTCATCTGCAGGTCACAGTCTTACAAAACCACCTACTAAAAATGTTACAGTAACTTAGAATCCTCCATTTCTGGATGGGTACAATATTAATGCTTCAATAAAATATTTTGTACTATAACAAGGAATCCTTCTCTGATGCTGGTCTACAATCATAACAGTGCCACCGCCTACAACTACTTGTATATCTCGGAATTCTTAATCTGTGAATAGTCCAAAGTTTACTGTTCCACTTTCTACAAAAGCTACTATAACTGGGAATCGTGTATCTGCAGCTAGCTACACTCATTCAGTGCGACGGGCTTCAAATTATTACAGTCA
Source organism: Sinohyriopsis cumingii (assembly GCA_028554795.2). NCBI lineage: Eukaryota > Metazoa > Mollusca > Bivalvia > Unionida > Unionidae > Sinohyriopsis > Sinohyriopsis cumingii. Next base: position 93,722,784 of record CM068833.1, on the reverse strand, counting down.
CTGATTCCTCCACCTGTAGATGATCGAAATTACGTTTCCGCGTCCTGCAAGTTCTACAGTAACTTTGAATCCTGCATCTGATGCTTTTCAAAACTTAAATGTTCTACTTCCTAAACAGTCTGTTACAACTATAAACACTGAGTCTGGCAAACATCAAATCCTCTAGTGGCAAAAAATGCTACAATAACTTGGAATAATACTTCCGATATGACTGTCAAATAGTTAAAGCTAGTTTAAAATCCAAATCACATCACAATGCACATCATAAACATGTTATCTCCAGTTGCTCCAAATGCTACAATGTCATGGGACGGTCGAAGATTTATAATTAGCCACAAATGGTACTATACCTTGTAATCTTGTATCTGGAGCTAGTTGTAATCTTACAGTAACACTCGCTACAAAATATACAAAACTTGGAATCATATATATGTGTCTTATCAAACGTTTACTGTTATATTTGCTAATAAATGCTAGTAGAACTCGGACTTCTGTATTTGGTCAAAATGTTCAGTTTCCATTTACAACAAGTGATACGCGATTGTTAGTACAACTACAAATTCTGAACCTGAGATGGTAAACCTTCTACAGCTCGGTTTCCAACAAATGCCAATATTCCTCTTAATCCCGTACATGGTGTCTACCATTCCTTACAGTGCTAATTGATACAATTGGAAAGCATGCATGTAGGAATGGTCAAACATTTGGTGTTCCATTACCTTCCAATACTACAGTGATTGGAATTGTGTATCTATGGCTGGTTATAATCTTACAGTTCCACGTGATACGAATGTCACTATAACTGAAATCCTGAATCAGGTCATGGTTTGAAATTTATTACTCTTTCACTTGCTACAAATACCATTAAATACATAGGAACCCTTCATCTAGCGATGGTCAGACTTTCACTTTTCCATTTCCCACAAATAATAAGCAATCCTATATCTGGAGCTGGTTAAAGTCGTACAGTTCCGCCTGCTATAAAATGCTGCAATAAACTGGAAACCTGTCGCTGGGGCTGGTCAAAAGACTTATGTTATACCTTCTGCAAATGCCACTACTAGGCTTTGAAATTCTTAGTATGACCGTCTCTAAATGTTTAGTTACTTAACCTAGATATTATGCATCTCAAAAATCAATCATATTACACTCTTTTTCGTAATGTGACTTCGGATTTTCAATTTATGTAAAGGTTCAATTTGAAACTAAACATATCTATTGTATGCTGTTATCTTTTAGATGCGAATTATTACGAAACTATGTTTCGACGTTTCAATAAACACTGCACGAAAACCGCATTTACTGTAGTGCTTTCTTAGCTATTTCTCCGTTCGTGCGTTGATCCCTATCTATCTAGATATATGTCTGTCTGCATGCACGCGGGTATGTATGTATATATGTATGTATGTAAGCATGTAAACTAAGTAAATGCAAAAGGGAATACCCACCAGTTTTATAGAATTTAACAAATAATTTATTGGTCTAACATTCGAAACTAAAACTTCAAAGTAAGTTACAGTATTGTGGATTAAATGCCAATTAGTCCTAAAAGTGACGTCACAAGTTCAACTTATGTGCATTGCACATTAGTTCATGTGCTGTTTCGAATGAAGTCCAGTCAGGAGTATGCTTATCTGTCATTCTATAATGCACTGACTTTCCATTAGCCTTGATCAGAGTTGATATGATAACGGTGTAGATGTGTAACAAAAATATAACTAAGAATACCTCTAAATGAATTCACAATAATCCCAAAATAAACTTTTTATCATTCAATTTATGAGCATTTTATCATCACAATGAATAATTAAAATGATTGAATTCTCTGAAAAAATGAAAACTAAAAGATTGTTTGCACAACTTATGTTTAAAATCAGGATTAAATAATTATATTGCACGCTACGTTATTTCAAAAAACTAAGACGCAATCAAACATCCAGGGTGAAAGTAAAAAGTTAATTTCTAGAATATTCTAACTTGTAAACAATGTCATGTTCGTTAGCAGCCAACCAGTATAAAACAATTTAGTGAAGAATATACAAGGAGAAAATTAACGACCTGAACACAAATCCCTTCAACATGATAAACAGGTTCACTTCAATAACCATCCAAGGTGAAAAGGTCACATTAATATATTTATGAAAATCACCATGCGCATGATTTGAAGTATAACATAATCTATATATATAATAAACCTGACCATCACGTAGATATGCTGATTTGTTATTCTTTAGTGTTTTATAATTTATCATGGAAACCTGGAGAGCACCATGGCATCAACATATGATCCACTAATTAGCAATATAACGACTTATTTAAAAACGACAATGGAACAAATTAACGAAGAAACATACGGAAAATGGAAGGCACGCACGATTTCTTGAAATTGTCTGGAAGATAATCTTGTGTGAGAGGGATTACCGTGATAGGAATGCAACAGGATATACCTGAATGGATGCCTGGATCGAATGAGAACACATCACAATGTGATGAATGATAATTTATATAAAATGAATTAGTAAAAATATATTACAAATATAGCGATTCTTTCGCGCTCCAAATATGCGTCTCCTTCAAGTACTCTATCCAAACATTCACAAAAAGAAAAACTAACAAATGATTTAAATGAAAGTGAGATTCAAATAATCTCCTGGAATGTAAGCGAGATTCACAGAATCTCATGTAATCAAAATAAAGATTCTCATAATCTTATGTAAACAAAATGACTCAAATTGAAAGAACAACCAATAGAAACAAACATGACTCCGTCTTTTGTACAGCCGTATGATTTATATGCTTTTGTAAAATTTGCAAAATGTGTCCACTGACAACCCACACAGCTCTCACGAATTCTTGGGTTGGCCCTGACTTGTATTGGCCATTCACACCCTTCATGGATCCACCATGTCCACTGACAACCCACACAGCTCTCACGAATTCTTGGGTTGGCCCTGACTTGTATTGGCCATTCACACCCTTCATGGATCCACCATGCGCACAAGTTTGCAAACTAGCGGTTTCGTCTTCCTATGGTCTTGACGGTTACAGCAGCTTCCATATCGACACACAGACTGCCAGAGAGATAGTCAGAGATACCCCCCACACACACATATGCATCGACAGCACACATTTTTCCTAGATTGGGTTGGCCAACGTGTATTGGCTATATCCTTCCTTCATGGATCCACCATGCGCACAGACATTACGTACAGACACCTGCAGACAGCTCTAAACAGGTTCAGACAGCTCTAGACAGGTCCCGACAGCCCTAAACAGCTATAATAAAACCAAACTGGTCATAATACTAGGTTCAGAATTAATATCTATATATATATGCTACTAAATTAAGCTCTAATTCCAACTTTTAATTCAAAAGTTCACATATATATATGTTTGTCCATCCGTGTCGATGAGGACCATTTATTGTCATCTATTCACTGGTGGTGGGTCCGGAGATGGCTGATCAGTCCGATCCGGGCCCGGAAGAGTATGGTGCAGTGGGGACATGGATGTCCAGGCTGCTGGCCGGGAGGTGCGCAACTGATGTACCTGGATTTGCGCAGATCACGTTTTTCAGCTGCGTCCACCAGTCTTTTCTGCTAAAAGGTTTCTGTACCAGCGTTGACCTGACTGCGCCTAGCAGATCGGTTATTAGAGACATTCTCCCCGCTATCATGATCAATGCATAGGTTCTTCAGCGAAGCCTTGAGGGTGTCTTTGTATCTCTTTTTTTATCACCGTGAGATCTTTTGCCTTCTTGCAGCTCTCCATAAAAGACCTTCTTAAGTATGCGTTCTTGCTGGTAGAGATGGTGAGTCCGAAGTTGGAGCACGCTGTGGAAAAAAGGTATATTCTCTGTCGTATGCCTCAAAGTTTGGCCATGATCTTCCAAAGTCCTTCCCGTATATATATATGGTGTATAGCTGGACATTTTGTTCAAGACATTTTTCTTGTAACTGCCTGGCAGCAAAGATCATGTCGATGGTGCCTCTCTCCTTTCTGAAGCCACACTGGCTTTCTGGCAGTAGGCCATGATCAATGTATTATGTGAGTCTGCTCAGCAGTAGTCTGGCGAGGACCTTGCCAGAGATGCAGAATTAGAGAGATTCCTCTATGGTTATCGCAGGACTGGCGATTGCCTTTGCATTAGTAAAGGTGGACCACATATGCATCTATTAATTCCTGGGGTACGCGTTTCATCTTCCACATACCACAGAACATCTCTGTTAGTCTTCCCACTAACTTAGGCCCACCAGACTTGTAGATCTCAGCTGGGATGGTGTCTGCTCCTTTAGCTTTTCCACTAGACAGGAGCTCAATGGCTGTATGAGTATCCAGCACTGATGGAGGGTCAGCCAACCTATCGTTGATCTCCACCTGTGGTAGACGGTTTATAGCTTCGTCGTTGATGGAAGAGGGTCTGTTGAGGATACCGTCAAAGTGTTCCGCCCAGCGATCCAGTATCTTATCCTTCTCGGTTATGAGAGTGCTGCCATCGGAGCTCAAGAGTGGGGCTGTGCCTGACGTTTCTGGGCCATAAACATCACGAAGAGCACTATATCAATTCTTCAGGTCGTGTCTGTCGGCAAAGGACCGGATATCATCAGCCTTTTGACTCAGTTATGTGTCCTGCATCTCGCACAGTTTTTTCTGCACAGCTTGGCGGACTCTGCTGAAGGCATCTTTCTTTTCAGCGGACTTGGGGTCGATGTTGTATGCACGATGTAGGTGATGCTTCTCCTCTAGCAGTGACTCTATTTCTTCACAGTTCTCGTCAAACCAGTCTTCGTGCTTTCGCGCAGTGACGCCAAGGGCTTCAGATGCAGTGGAGTACAACAGATGTTTGAAGGCCATCCATCATTTCTCTACGTCGTTGGTATCATAGTCTGTGTTTTCTAGCTGGCTTGTCAAAGCTTCAGACAGCTTGCTGATTGTTGCAGACTTTCAGCCTGGAGACGTTGAGTCGATTTGGGACTTTAATTCCCTGTGGGCGCCTAGGAGGTTGAATTTTTAGATTCATATTGGAGATCAGTAGCCTTGGTCACACGGACATCCTGCCTGTCATTCCTACGAACTAAGATGTAGTCATTCTGATGACAATGCTTAGACCGTGGGTGCATCCAAGTTGTTTTATTGTGGTTAGGCAGACTGAAGATGGTGTTTGTGACTGTCACAGGATGAAGCCGGTTTGGGACTGGATTAGGGAAGACACCAAAAGCAACTGAGTTTACAAGATGTTTATTTATAAACGCAATTTAAATATAACAAACCTGACACCATTATAATCAAAAGATAAGGAAAATTATAAAGTTCCTAACATGGAACTATCAACAACTAACTCAACGAAGAAAACAAAACTGCACATTAATTTAACGAATGGAATTTCAAAACAAACATGAATTCCTATCACCGATCAACAAAGTGACCTACACCTCAATATAAAAAGTCTTGAAGGTATCGTTCAAGTAACGATTTAAAAAACAATGTAATTAGGTATCGTTTAAATAACGATTCAGAAAATAATGTAATTAGGTATCGTTTAAATAACGATTCGGAAAAGAATGTAATCATGTATCGTTCAAATAACGATTCGGAAAAGAATGTAATCATGTATCGTTCAAATAACGATTCAGAAAAGAATGTAATCATGTATCGTTCAAATAACGATTCAGAAAAGAATGTAATCATGTATCGTTCAAAAAACGATTTAGAAAAGCAGTGTAAATTACTAACCTATCGTTCATAAAACGATATTGAAAAGCAGTGCAAATTACGAACCTATCGATCGTAACCAGATATTGAAATAGGAATGAATGAAATGATGAAACCTATCAATCGTTCACACAACGGCATTGCAACAGGAATGAACAACATTATAAAACCATCTATCTTTCACACAACGGCATTGCAATAGGAATGAATAACAAACCTATCGATCGTTCACACAACGGCATTGCAATAGGAATGAATAACATTATAAACCCATCGATCGTTCACGCAACGGCATTGCAATAGGAATGAACATTATAAACCTATCAATCGTTCACACAACGGCATTGCAATAGAAAATAACAAACCTATCGATTGTTCATATAACGATATTTTCATATAACGATATGAATGAACAAAATTATTCGCCTATCGATCATTCACATAGCGATATAACAATACGTGTAATTATTCGCCTATCGATCGTTCAGATAACTATATAACAATATCTGTAATTATTCGCCTATCGATCATTCATATAACGATATAACACTTCGGGTAATTGTGAAGGTATCGATCTTTTATATAACAACTTAATAGGGATGAATGACATTATGAACCTATCGATAGTTCATATAACCATAGTAATGAATGGAATGATGAACCTATCGATAGTTCACACAACGATAGTAATGAATGGATTGATGAACCTACCGATCGTTCATATAACGACATAGCAATAGGGATGAATGACATTATGAACCTATCGATCGTTCATATAACGATATAACAATAGGAATGAATGACATGATGAAATGTTGAACCTATCGATCGTTCATATAACGACATAACAATATGAATGAATAATGAAATGATGAATCTATCGTTCGTTCATATAACGACATAATAGGAATGAATGAAATTATGAACCTATCGATCGTTCATATAAGGACACAGCAATAGGGATAAATGACTTAAATGCAATTGTGGAAATAACATGGAACACTACGGCTATCGTGGCGCCCATTCGACGACCAAGATGTTAACTCCGGTTCCACGCGCTCTAGTAAATGACCAGAGAAGCACCCTCTCAGTCTGCTGAAGGATCCCTCACATCATAGACTCATTGGTTGCTAAGACCTGGTCCCTCACACCGAGAAAACCAGTCCCCTCTTCCGATCCAACGTCACCAAACACAGCGCATACGTCACAGTAACCCCCACAGAGTTATGTGACTCCACATCAAACGATGTACAAGGCATGGCAGGCATGTATAAAGCAGCTCTACGGCTGGTGACTCCACATCAAACGATGTACACGGCATGGCATTTAGGCAGCTCTACAGCTGGAGATTTGCTCCTGTAATGGGGTGAGCGTCCTGACAAGACTTGGCGTAATGTGATTTGTTTATCGAGAATGTGCACTATATGTATACCAGCTGTGACATATGCGCAGCTAGGTACTTAGTTTCCCCGCTGCAAGCAATTTGTTCGTGCAGCATGGTCTGAGTTTCGCTCAGGATTTCGAAATAACTAAGCCGAAAAAATATACCACCCTAGGGTGACGCTGTACGCGGCAACGAAACCCGAGTACATTTTGACAACATATACATATTGATATAACTCCTACCCAATTCCGTGACAGTGACCAGGAGATCAAATGTTGCGTACATTCTCAAGAGAAGATGTCCATTACTGTTGCTGTTGCAGTTGCCACTTCCATGTCTTCCAATATCTCCCTTCCACGACATGTGGTCCGCGCCACCTCTGGCGTTAAAATCACCAAGAATGATCACCTTGTCTGATTTTGATACCGAAAGAATCAATTTCCAGATCCTGGTAGAACTTGTCTTTGGCTTCCTCCGAGTAGGTCATGGTTGGTGCACAAGCACTAATGAGTGTGGCTTGCTTTCTACCGTGTTAGAGTAGCTTCACAATTATTAGCCGGTCATTATTTCCCTTTGGTAAGATGGAGAGCTTGTTCACCAAACTCGACTTGACAGCGAATCCAACTCCAGACTCCGACTTTCATCCGTGCCACGCCCACTCCAGAAAAAGGTGTAACCAGCTCCAGCAAGTTCTCTTGCAATCAGGGCAGTTCTTCTCTCTGGTCAGTCAACCTATGCACGATTAAAATAGAGTGCGTATGTTCCACGTACCAAGAGTGAGCGGACTTTTTGGGTTTCCTTTGTATTTCGACCGCAAGAATGGGATTCTCTCCAGCCGCGGTAGGCTGGTCGGGGTAGATGAAGCAGGCACTTTTTAGGGCATCTTTTCTAGCCTATTCCTCAGGCCGTGGAGGTATGCAGCGCTATCCTGAAGAGGTCTGCTTAGTCGCTCAGACGGCTGCCGACATCCATTTCTGCTTCAGATCAATGGAAAACGACCATATGGCCTGAGCCGCCTGTGTGTAGGTCCGCCACTACGGCTGCCAGTGCATCCACACCTGCCGCTCCGCAGCTCGCCCATCGCCGCAGGACTTGGGTACGGCTGATGACATAAATGACTTGCGCGTGAGTTGGATTAAAGTGAGGAAGAGTTCCGCTGCGTCAGCATCACTTTCTCGTCCAGGCTCCACTTTCTGCAGTTGCAACACGTGGTCAAGACGGCTGGAATGGAGACTGGATGCAGCGGATGACCAAGGAGTCATACATGTCTTGCCGTGCTCTTAGAGCTGAACATCGCTTTGATGGGTCCGCCTTTATGCCCGTTGACCAGCTGATGGTTCCTGCGCGCAGTCTTCACATGCAATGGTAGATAATCCCTGGCTCACCGGGGGTCTGAAACCCATCAGTTACACTCAACCTGGTTTGGCCGGCCCATCGAAGCCGTTGCCCGTGGTGTGGCCGCTCCGCATGCTAAATCTTCTTGGAACTACAGGTGAGAGTTGAGCGCCAAGTGGAGACAACGGTTGACTAACTACCTCCGAGGAAGTACGACTGCTACCTCCACCTGAGGTACTAACTCCTCCATGAGCATCCCTTACACCACCATATATATAAATCGGACGAAAGGCAAAACTATTGTTTTTTGCTTAAGATAGATAAATATGACATAGATAATGGTTTGATAATGATTTCTCAATAAACATCTTATCACAGCAAACTGATTATTAACCAAAACCTAAAACTATATGTGTACCTAAAATAGACCTTTTAAACATACTTTCGTCTGGAAAAGATCATTTTGAAAATATATAAGGAATAAGTGCTAAGACTTCTTTCGTAATAACTTCATATTGGAATAGTAATATTCCTAGTGCCATTACCATAAAGTAAGCGAGTTTTATTATGCATATCCATATTGTGTATAGGAATTATTTTAAGTTTGTTAACTGTTATGATAATTTGTAAACAAGATATTACATATCTAATTTTTTCATATTTATAGAATATAATCACCAGGCACTCAGTAATACTAGATTAGTGTTAAGAATGGTCGGCCTAGAATCCGGATAATGTAACTGTGTGAGACATTATGCTACATGTCTGCTGAATGTTGTCCCAGTGTTAGTTCCATTGTTAGACATCACAATTAAACGCCACACTGCAGACATCGTACAGGTAAGATTGAAAATGTTTTAATACTACGTTAAAAATTGAAATCAAAGACACACACACACAAATAAATACGAGCGCAAACAATTGCTTAATACATCAAATCGATATTTTCCAATAATCTACAAAATTATCTTGAGGAAAAGATACGAATTATGGCACCGTTTACATTATCATTTTCCAATTAACATACTCGCACTCAAACTTTATCCAACAAATTAGATACCTTAGAGATTTTATACCATTGACGTGCTTGAAATTAAGGTCACAGCCGTCTTTTACATTAAGCAACAAAATTATGAAAGCAAGATATGACGGGACAACTGAACACAGGCTTAACAAAAGGTCAAGAATTTAACACTGGTTGTATGATTAGAAACGTTAATGGCTAACTAAAGCAAGTGCAAGAGAAGTATTTCAGTCATTCTGATGAGACTGACCTAGTCTTTGTTAAGGAAAACATTTTCCACTTTTCTTTTATGAAATCAATTAATAGTCCATCAAAACAAAATCAGAAATGAATATTATTATAAATATTCTTAACGGAGTGCTATTGGGTCATTTTGGTCTTACACGTTTGCTTCAATAAAGAATTATTTTGCAAGCGTTTTGTGTATTATATGTTTTTCAGACCTAAGTGAATCTAAGCAAACTTCAAAACAATATGCATGCAGGTAACAAATAGCAAACACCAACTGGAATAGTGGAAACCATACGCCAAAACCCGTTGGAATAGCAGAAAAACTTGCACTAGACTCAGCCCTACGACTTCCCACTTCTAATGTCTCTTGCGTCGAAACATGGCTGCAGCTAGAACGACGACACGGTGCTTATCTGACAGACTTTGTCAATCGCATGATAAGGAATCGGATTAAGCCATTCTGCCCCTACAGTTGTTTTGGATTATGCGGTACACAAAGATAAGGATAAACAAACTAGGGAGATTAACATAAGTGATGCAATATTGTAACAATCTTTGTTCTTGCATCCATCGGTATGTGATCTCATCATATAAACTGCTTTCAGAAACACTTTGATCCCTACTTAGAGGAAACCAATTTAAGAAGAGAATGTGCCAGATAAGCTCTGGAATTAGGTCGAACAAACATGATTGTCAAACCCAATCGAATTATTTAAAGCCAAGAAATTATCAGGAAATATAAATATTGTCTGGTTTATATTAAATATGTTCTTGAAAAAGAAATTGCATATTTGAATTTTATATATAAATGATATTGATTTCCATAACGACGGCGGGAGATATTCAATATATTCAAACCTAGAGATCCCTTCGTCGTCTGCCGAAAAAGGATATTACCGGTTAACGTCATTTAAGTACAATTAACATTATATATACATGACCAAAGGAAGAAGTATGCGTGACAATACCATTCACTGGTATAGCTGAGAAGGAAACTAATAACCATTTATAAAAGACTAAAGTAATCATACTAAAATTTATTGACAAAGATTTAGGCATCCGGGCTGATGGAATTCATATGAAAAGATTTCACATAATGAAGAAACAGGAGAACAACTTGCGCCCGATTTCGACCGCTGACCACCATAGCATAATTTCCTTATTTTAAGGAGAAGACATCATGTAAGAAAGGCAAGACCAAACACAGGGCCGGCATTAAGACTATTGTCCCGATTGGGCCCTATTGTTTACCGCGCTCACAGGGTCTCAGGGCCAATCACTTTTTTAAAACAAATCTATAGAAGGAAAGTAATTGTAAAGCGAATGAAGAATACCTTTACTCCAATATCATATAAAATTGGTTTAAGAGTTTATTTTCGAATGCTGTTCTCAGATGGGTACTCCTCGCGTAAATTGAATAACCACTTAAGTTACCAAGTAATACTTACCGAATAATTGAACAATGTCCTGGAAAAAGGGATTGAAACGAATTAAACTGCTTCCACCTAGGTATAAGAAAAAGATTTAGACATCCTTAGTATTCATCTGGAAAGAGTTCACGTAATGAAGCAAAAGCAAACAACTACTACCCCACTTAGACCGCTGACCAACAAAGCGAAATTCATTTATTTAAAGGAAAATGTATTTGGTGGAAAGGCCACACCACACACGTTACGAAATATGATAGATTTGATCTATAAACAATTTCTTAAAGAGATAATGGAACGAAAAAGCTACTTTCACGTGCGTATATGAAAGCTAGAAAGAAAAGTCTTCATTCCCGGCCGATCTGTTTGCCCGAGTCTCAGTGTGTCAAGAAACGATTGTGAAAATCTCATAAGAAAGCTATGTTCATAGCAAGCCTATGTAAAGACTCGATGGAAGCTTTAACGAAGAGACTACACAACGTGGGGAAACTAGGAATATTGATAGACAAATATAATTGCACATCTCTTCTAACCATTTCTAATACAATATTAGCTAATAGGAAGAATAACAAATATATCACAATAAAGTATATCGTAAGCCATGTTTGGGGAAAATGTAAGCTAGCTAGACATAGATATTATAATGCAAAAGAAATCACTCACGAATATATGCATACGAAAAAAATGACATGTTTCCTGCCCTTAACATTTACGAGAAAACAATCAGAAAATGTTCAAAACTGAACGGAAAAAACTAACATTTTCGTTAATTTCGAAGCGTATTTCCTCAATGTTGTTCTTTCCGTCTTCCTTTTATTCAGAGAAAAGAAAGATAAGATAGCTTCACCATTTCAAATGTTCTAGAGAGTTCAAAAGGATTTTAGTCCATTGAAGCAATGACTTTAATAACGTAACAATGCTGTAAATGGGTGTTATACTGATATTGTTGATAACAAAATGTTATATCGTCCAAGGCTATGGTATATGCATGCAAAGTGAAATACTAATAGTTTAATTCATGTCCTGCGTGTTGTAACCTGACAGTACTATATAATCTGGCATTGTCATTGTCTTACAAAGCGGGAATTAGTGAAACGTAAGCCATGTATTATCTAATGAATTAGTCACAGTAGAACCATACAATTTCAACCAACTTAATCGGCTTAGAACGGTCATTAACGAGTAACAGTATGCCCTACGATCACAAAATAAAAGCTCCGTCTGAGAGTATGAACGTCGTACTGTGGAAGTAAGCACCTGCTAAGCGACTGAAAAATCCATGCAAGTTTATATAGAGCCTGCAATAGTTGTACTTCCGATCTGTTATTCACTTTAATTAGATATCATTTCTAGTTTCCATATTTATTATTAACACTAAAAGCTCATTTTCAATATATCGGTACATTTGTAGATACGAGATTTTCTTGATTTTTATTTGATAATTTTTATTCTACTATTTATTTATTTAAAATATGTTATTTATTAAAGCTCAGATTGAACTATCTAAATGTACGAAGACACTATTGCGAAATCACTCGATCTCACTCAAATCACATTTGTGTTACTAGTCAACACAGCATTCTCTACCAAAATCAATAGAACGAAAAGGCATAAATATCAAATCCAGTACAGGCATGGCCCGACAAGGAGTCTCACCTAAGGAATCATCAAAATTATGTTCCATAGAAATGCGCCGAAATCATCAACAACGCGACAATCCACTGGGTTCTCGTACTCGAATATGAAACCAGTTAATATATAAATCTGCTACATTGAGTCCCGCTCTGCTGATCTTCACGCAAAAAACCCATAAATAATAGACAGGTAACCGTGAAATAGACAGGCACAAGTACATCGCATGTTGCCATACACAAAGCTATTTCTTAAATAAACATACTCAGGGTCATTTTAAGTAGCCATTATATATTTACACAAAATGACTTGTGGCAAAGAAAATAATATTGCATATCGCTTTAAGGCATTGAATGCGTTGTTCGGAATAGCCAGTGTTACTTTTCGAAGATGTAATATTACTACAATATGAACAAATTATTGATTTGTTATTTTCAGACAAAAACAGAAAAAACGCGTACTCTGATCGTTGTTTTCCTCTATCTGACTGTGACCAGTTCCAGTTTGGTTCTGGCAAAATCACTTTGTAAGCCTTCCAGTAGGCTTATTCTTTACGTCTGTCTCTCTTTATCTATACCAGCTTTATGAATATATGTCCTTCATATAATGTGTCTATATTAAATCTTGATCAAAGGTACAAAGGATCAGGCTGAGTAGCTTAGTTTGTGAGGGGTGGAGGCAAGAAAGACTTAGAGATAACAAAAACGTTTGAAATATTATCATCAAGTCCAGTTTTCGGTTGAAGATAAAAAAAAAACCACATTTGTTTAGGATTCACCAATGATGTATAGTAACAGAACCAAGGCATTCCATTTGTTGCTAAAGTCGATGCAGTAGAAATATATGAAGATATCAACGTAATTGGGCACTGATTGATTTTCTAAGTAAGTGATATTTAAATTTAATTCATAGATTGGTCTTTAATTTAGCAGATTCGACAAAATAGTAACATAGACAGGAGACATGTCTTCACGTCTGCATCAAAGTTACAAACTAAGGGCCATGTAACAGGTTATGAATTACAATTGTAAATTAACATAATGATGTCATGTCAGTATTTTAATTATTAATTTCAAGGTTCTTTATGCTAAAGTTTAAATAGAATATTTCTCATGGGATAAATTTGAATGCGTAGGCTTTTGATAATGTTATTATAGGCAAAGAGCAGACACCCTGGTGTAAATTAGTACCAATGCCTCGTATTTTATTCCTGCAAATTAGATTTGTCTCTACATTTGTTTGTTTTTAGATTTAAGGATAACGTAAGAAACATTTAAACAGTATCTATATTAAGAAGAAAGTTTTTATATGATCATGCTATTCCGAATATATTTGTGTAAGTTTTGATATGTGGTATGTTTATTTCTCAATACAGTCTACAAGAAAACTGTCTTCTCTAAGCATTTTCCAAATGTTAATTAAGTTTCAGCCATGACACAATTACATTCTCGGGACAAATATGCCTGGTATATTTTCGGTCAACTGTTCTTACATTATGATTCTCTTGTTTCAGTACATGAATTAAAGTGTTTACGCGTTTCATTAAATTGTTCATGCTATGAATTTGTTTCGTGAGTTTAACCCAGAACATAACGAGCAGTTAATGAAGAGGAAGTTATTGTACATGTTCATGATGCCATATAAGACCTGTCCATTACTGATGTCTTCATGTACAACTGTTCTCCTATAATATCATCGTTGGAGCATAGTGTCCGAGCCGATACAGAGGGCATCGCATGAACCTATGAATATCCCGAATTTGATTTAATCAGTTAATTCTGTCTGGTTGTTACTCCTTAGCAGATTCGTCCTCTTTAGCAAATTTTTCTAGCATCTAAGTTTTGAGCTAGTGACATTGTTTATAAAACAGCAAGAGTGCTATCATATTCCAAGGGTGCAATTGCAAGATTTGAGCAATTACCGGAAATGTACCCTAGAAAATGTGTGGTCACCGTTGACAACTATTTAATCTGTGATTCAATGTTTTAAAATTTATTTAGTTAGATTTTAATATAAACTCATTAATATCATATACTCAACGCTATGCATGGTAAGCTGATTGTTAAAGGGAAGGATAAACGAATACTCGTTTTTTCTTAGCCTTAGCATCGTATACAAAATATTGGTTTTCAATTACCTCGAATGCGACAAAATCATTTCAGTCTCAAACGTGATGATACACCAAAACATTAAATTGCAAGGACATGCTTGTCACCAGAACTGTTTTAATAAGGTAATATACAAAAAGGTTTTGCTTTAAAATAGTGTATATTAACGGAAGCAAGCATAGTTTGTTCATAGTGGTACATAAGGAGGAGGTTTTCTCTCTCTCTTTTACGGTAGATCTAGCCTAGGATTAGGTAGATTCTCAAATTACAAAACGTGGCTTCCATCTTAAATTCACAGGCTTTGTTATCTATTGTGGAAGCGATAAAACGAAACAATTTTGGTCGTTACCCAATTCCCTTTGTCGAAAGTTTGAATAGACTTTTGGATGGTGACACAACTCATCATCATCATCCAGATTTGACGAGTAAATGCTGATGACACCAGTGATTGTGAAAAATGAGTGTAACTGTCCTTCTGTTATATTTTGTCGAGAAGCTGATAAAGAGGTTAGTTAAAATGTTGATATTTTGTTTCAGATTGTCTCCTTTTCACAGCCCACGGATATGTAAGAAACTGTATTGGAAAGAGACTTGTTAGAGCTGCAGATGAAACGCTCAAATCCATATCTGTGCCTGCTGCAGACTCAACTGGCAGTGTACCTCCTGAAATAGCCTCTATACCTATATCAAGACCGTATATATCTTTTACATCTGCAACCACGTCTCCTGCGTTTAGGACAGGTCCAACTGTGACAGTTCAGTCTCGTCCAATTGAGACTATATCTCGGGCTCCTGGATATTTAACTGACTCTGGACACAATTTTAGAGTGCCAACTACTACAAATGCTGCT